>CM066730.1:17485824-18701932 GCA_033961575.1 Aselliscus stoliczkanus | reverse complement strand
GAGAGATCAGCCCAGCAATTAAATGTTTCTAGCTGGAAATGACACATACCATTTCTGCTCACATTTCACTGGCGAAAGCAAGCCAAATGGTGACGTCTGACTTCGAGGGGGCGGGAAAGTGCAGTTCTCCTGCGTGCCAGGAAGGAGAGGGGAGCTGTGTCAGTGATGAGCACTAATGTCTAACACAGCAAGAACGGATGCAGATAGGTCATCAACAAATAGGGCAATACTTCTGAAATCATAACAAAAGGAGACGAGGAGGTGGCTGTGAAGAACTGGAAAGAGTACCAACTTTGTGTCAGAACATACAGGTTGGAGTGTGAAATTTACTAGCTATTCCTCTAGGTAGAGAATCTCTGAGCACCAGTTTTCTCAAATGTGAAAATAAGGATAACAGTGTTTATCATGCAGGGTCTTTATGCAGTTCGATGAAATAATGCAATGGGAAGTACACTGTATATTTGTAACTGCTGTATGATACCTAAGAGTTATTTTAACTCTTCTTTGACTCCTTCTATTCATGTAGCACCTTAATATCAAAGCTTGTGAGTTGTGGAATGAGCTTTTTGAAGGCAATCACTGACTCTGCCTTTGATCTCTGTCCAGTGCTCTGCCCTTGCCGTGCTATCCTAAAATGGAGAAATATGATAGGAATGGTTCTGATTTCTCAAAATGGAGTATTGTCCCCCGAGGAGACTGTCATTTGTGCTTTCATTTCAAACTTGTGTCAGTGGTCTATTTTCTCATAGATGAGAGTATATAGTTTTAGTTCCATAAAGGTTTTGGTAATGTGAGCTTTCTGAACTGTACCAGAGGAGCCAGTGAGCTGGGACATGGTATGACAACTAATATTCCTTTCTGGAAGTCCAAAGACAGGGATTCTGTTCAGGGCTCTGCTACCTGTAAGTTGTATGACCCTGGGCTAGTCACCCAACAAATTCAGCCTCATTTTGCTAATTTGTTAAGTGTAGATAAATATTGCAGTCCCATCTTCCACAGAAGATTTTTGAGAGGATAAAAAAATTAATATTCCTATTATACATCCACAGATATGCATAGAATACTTTCCAGGTGGAGCAAGATACTGAGCCAGGTGCCCAGGGGAAATCAGTTAATTGGGTGTGCATGCTGCACGTGTGTGGCCTGTTTGGTTCTCTGCAGGGAGGCTGCGGGGCTTAACCTCGTAGGCAGAGCACTCCAGCTATTATAGAGAGAGTTCAGGGGAAGACCAGTGTTTCCAAGGGGATCACACTGGCTGCTCCCCTGCAGTGACCCCTTCTCACTTTTCTTGGCCCCTTTCCACTTTTGGTGTAAGTAGGTGGTAGCAGGGGTGGGTGGATATCCAGTGATGGAAAGGCAGAGCATGAGTATTCATTTTGAGGGCCCTGACAGTCATATAGTGGTGTACCTGGGGCTGGTGACTTACCTGTCCACGTAGTGAAGGAACACCATTCTGGGGTTTTGCAAGCAAGTCTTACTTGCCACCCAGCTTCCCAATCCTGGGGGCAACAAGGGGGTAATTTTACAATAGTTTTTCACTGAAAGCCATGTCACCCCACCTCCTGGATAAGTACGCTGACTTATGCCCTCACAGAGAGCCCCAGGATGCTTCTGTCCCATCGCAGCTCTGAATCAGCGGCTGTTCCCTTGATGGCCTTGTTGGAGCAGGGCTTTGGGTGAAGGGCTAATTAGATAATGCCTGTGAAGCACTTGGAGTTCCTCGGAGACAGGCTTGCTCTCAATGTATTATTAATAGTGGTGAGCATAGTGTTTCCAAACAAAGCCAGTGCCTACTGAAATACCCCTGGCGGGGGTGGGGAGGGCAGAGGGGAAGACTCAAGGGCTGAGAGCCTGTCCTTTGGGAAGGCCTTCAGTCCTGTCATGTGATCTGCGGGGTCGGGGCAGAGGGCAGGGACTGTCATTACAAGATGGAAATTGGTGGGCCATCCTTCCACAGGCAGCACTTGTATGGACAACGTGAGCCGGACATACTGGTCTGTGATGGTGATGGAGCTAAGGAGGCAAATCAGTTAGCCTGAGGCCCTGCCAGGCTATGCCCCCTCAGGGGACCATGCCAGCTCCCAGGAGCACTGCCTCAGCTGGCCAGTGTTCCTCTGAGGGAGAACACTCTGTTTTAGTGGGCTCTGTTTCCTAAGGAAGGAGAGGAAATGGCCTTCTTGGATTAATCCCTTCCCCTCCCAAAGGTACAGCTGTGCCCCATGCAGATTTCAGTGTCAAAAGGCTGGGGCAGTAAAAGACTAATTTGAGGTATCAATTCCTGTGTCAGAGTTTGCGGCTCTCCTTTCGCTGGAAGATTTAGCTGGAAGATCTTGCACCGCTGTCCCTGCTGACCCCTGTAGCTGTGCAGGTGGGTGGGTACCCAGGGCAGCTGTCCCCCAAAAGATATATTAAAGTCTATTATGGACCGGATGTTTGTATCCCTTCAAAATTCACATGTTGGAGGCCTACCTCCTAATGTGCTGGTGTTTGGGGATGAGGTCTTTGGGAGATTAGGTATGAGGGTGGAGACCTCATGATGGGAGCAGTGCCCTTAGAAGAAGAGACACAGACAGACATGCACAGAGGGAAGACATGCAAAGACACACAGGGAGAATACCATGTGATGACAGAGGCAGAGATGTGTCTACAAGCCAAGGAATGCCAAGGATTGCTGGCAACACCAGAAACTAAGAGAAAGGCCTGGAACAGATTCTCCCCAAGCGCCTTCAGAAAGAGTGGGGCCTTGCCAATACCTTGATTGTGGACTTCCAGTCTGCTGAACATTGAGAAAATAAAATTCTGGTGTTTTAAAGCACCCGGCTTTGGTACTCGATGACAGCAGCCCCAGGAAACTAGTCCTCTGGGGTGTAAGGGTGCTCAGTCGTTCTTTCACATTGACCACAAACACCTCCTTTGCCTTATAGAAAGCCAGCCAAGTCGAGCAGACCTTCGCCCTCTTTGTTTTTTCTATTTCTGGAAGTCTGTGCGCTTGGACTCCCAGGTTCTCTCATTGAGGCGAGGCCTCCTGCTGCCAAGTTCTCGCACAAAATGTTCCAAGATACAAAAGAGCTTACAAATCCAGTCTTGGGCCAGTAGAAAAGCAAAGCTGTCTTCCTGTTTAGCAAAAGGACAAGCGTCTCTGAATATCAAAAATCACTAGTTCTTATCTCTCCTTGTGAATTGTCAGGTGACATTTTATTGGTGGATACCCAACCTCACTGCAGGTTACTCCCATCAATTACTAGGAAGAAGTGGGCAGGTTTATTGTGGGTTCATAATATCTCAATGCGTTAGGTGGTCTGGCAAGCTTCTGTCACTGAAACATCTTTTTTTTTTTTTTTTGAGGGCAGTGTCACTGGCCCTCACATGTGGGACCGAACCGGGGCCACTGGCTTCCCAAGCCAGCGCTTAACCACAGTGAAACATCTTTGCAGTACCTGTCAGTCACTCGCTGGAGTTGGGGTGGACATTAGAGAGCTATCAGTGTCCCCATACTCTTTTGACCCCCCTCCCCAATAATTTCAGATCAAAGCGCCAAAAATACGTAACTTTCAGGCTCACAAGCCCCAGCTTCTGTTTGTCATGTGTGTGGACAAACCCCATAAACTGTTACCCAAACCAGTTGTACCACGTTATTTAAACTAGTAATTAAGATCCTTAAAGTTGGCTGTTTCACAGCAGCTGAACCGCCAGCACCCACTTCCCAGCTCTGGGCGGAGGGGAAGGTGCAGGGAGGGGAGCTGGGCCACAGGCACCTGGCACTGTCTTGGGTTAGATCACCTTTCAGAATAAACATAAACCTCCAGCAACCTCAAGACCAGAATCAGCCTCTAGAACTTGTCCAAAATAGCACCCTGAGGCTATGCCTTTGGGGCATGCCCTCCCCTGCTGGCATCCTTGCACCCCTGGGAGGGGCTGATACCATTAACCCAGGAAATAGAAACTGCCTCTGAGTTTTTTGTTTGTTTGTTTTTTGAGGGCAGTGTCACTGGCCCTCTATGTGGGACCCGAACCAGGGCCACTGGCTTCCCAAGACAGCACTTAACCACAGCGCCACTTGGCTGGCCCATTAACCCAAGAAATAAAGTCTTCTTTATTTGTGTCCGTTAAACTGCCTGGTTGACTCATGCCAACCAAGCTTTTCTGCCTCCAAATGTTAACAGCCAGTATAAATCTAGTCCAGAAGAGATACAGAAACTTGTGTAGGAGTAACTCATGTTTAAATTTGGGCTGCCAAAGGCACAATGGTTTCTGAGTCATGGCTTATCATTGTTAAAAACATTCCCAGGGCCTGTGGATGCTCAGGTAAACCAGTCCCAATGGTAAAAACACAACTATTAATTAATGTGGGTAGATAAGGGTTTTATTTAGAACAGGTAGTCTGCATAGGCTTTTGCTGATATGGGAATTTCAAGTGTTAAGGGGAGGCATAGGTGGGGCTGGCCCTTGAAAATCTCAGGGGCAGTTTACTTAGTTGGAAAAACTAGTTTAGGTGGCTACCATGGGGGAGACCTTGTGCCAGGCACTGAGTGAGATGAACAAGGGATCATTCTTACCGAGGGCCAGGGAAAAAACAACTTTCGTGGTATGTCCCTTAGGGACAGATGATACTCTACTTGTATTATCTTTTTGAATCTTTATTCCCACTCGGAGACATGGAGTAACTTGCTGAATTCACCCAGCCAGAAAGGCCCCAGCTGCAATTTGAATCCAAGTCACCTTAATTCCAAAGGCCTGAAGAATTGCTAAGGTAGGCTGTGAAGCTGCTATAAAGCTATCCAAAGAAAGCCCAGGTGAAGGAGAAATAGATTCCAATTGGGAAAGTCAGGCAAGATTCTGTGACTGAGATAGCATTTGAACTGGTTCTTTAAAAAGAGGGAGATTGTAATAGGCAAAGATGGTTGAAGGGTATTCTCCATGGAGGGGAAACAGCTCCAGCCGAAGTTCTGAAGGAGGCAAGGATGTGGGTAACATCAAGTATGCGATTAACCTGGTATGACAGGTCTGAAGAATGTGTGATGGAGACAGTCTGACAAAGGTCATTTTGTCAAGGGCCTTGAATGCCACCCTAAGGGAGTTGATTTTATCTTTTTAAGCAAGGGATAGTGATTAGAAAATATCTAAAGAGAAGGATGTAGTTAGAGCTGTTCTCTGGGAAGATGATTCTAATAGCAGGGCAGTGGATGGGTTGGTGGGGACAAGACAGACCCAGACAAACCAGTAAAGTGGCTAACGCAATAGGAAGATATGAGCAGTTGAGAACTGGAACCAAGGCAGTGGGATTGAAAGGAAGGGACAGAATCCAGGGGAAGTTGGAATCAACAAGACAGGGCCAATTACAAAGCTGGGGCAGGGTCAGCTTCATGGCATGTGACCCGGGGAGGGCCCTGCCCTTGGTCTGATGCTCTGCTATCATGTCTTGAAATTCTTGGTTGTTTTTGAACAAAGGGCCCCCACGTTTTCATCTGCACCAGATCCCACACATTTTTTTTTGTAACGTTCTGGACTTAGGTTTTAGAGCTAGACAAACTGGGTTTAAATCCTCGCTCTATCTCTTATCGGCTATGAAGATTTCAGCAAATCACTTAACTTCCCGGCCTCTTCAGTGTCCTTGTCTGTAAAATGATAATAATAATAATTCGAGGGGGTTCCCATAAGGATTTGAGAAAGTTATGTTAATAACTACCATTTTTGAGCACTTGTATGCCAGGTTTGGACTGAGCCCCTTTATATGTCGGTGACAAATTTAATTGTTATGACGCCGTCTGAGGTAGGTACTATTTTTATTCTGATTTTACAGGAAACAGACTCAGAGGGGGTCATGCCACTTCTAAGTGGTAGAGCTGGGATCAATTCCTGTCTGCTTAACTCCAGAGACTTTGCTGGCACAGTGCTTGACACTCTGCTCAACTGTGTCGTTATCACTATCATTATCATCAATATTAATGGGTGTAGGTGAGGAAGAAGGGAGAACAAGGAGGCAGGAGTGAGCTGGGGTGACAGGATGGATGGAGCTGCCAGTCTCTGCTGAGCGAGGGTAATAATGGAATAATGAACTTGGCTTTGGGCAGCCTGCCTTGGGACATTCTGGTCTCTCTTTCCATGCACTATCTCAGGTAACCTTCACAATAACTCTATCACTTAGATTTATTTGTTATGGTTTGTAAGGTATGAATTGAGTCAGCTTAGTGGGCAACCCTTCCAGGGACAATTCCTGTCACCAGGATGACTGGGAAAATCAAAATGCCTCCAAGAGTCGGGAATGAGTCTAATTGGTGGAAATTAAAATGCTTTAATATGCCAGGAGACTTGCATGATTCCCATCATAATCTTGTATTGTGGCTGGTAATGGGGTCTAGCTGCATTTTTCCCCCAAAGACATATCAGAAACAATAGATGACGTTGTACAGGTGTCTTCAGGTACAGAGTGCCAGGGCACACAATTCATCTTCTTTACCTTCCTTCTGATTCATCATTTGCAGCTCAGTGGGACTGAACTCATTAGGTCCTTTCCAGAGAGCAGGGTGTGAGAAGCTGAGAGGCTGTGGGGAGGGGGAAGTGCCAGGTGTTAGGATGTGTTTGAGGTCAGTGAGGAGGAAGGAGCAACATCCCCCGCCCCCTTTGCCCCCCAACCCTGCCCGTTAAAGTAAAGGACCCAGGGTAGGGAGAGAAGATGATCTGCTTTCTGACATCACCACAGGGAACAAGGATGGCCCATGCAGCTATAATGTCAGTGAGCCAAGGGCATCTAAGGGGTCTGGCTGACAGAAAAGGAAGCGTGCTTAGAGATCGGCATGCTCCTTTCCCAGGCTTCTGCAGGTGCACCGGGATCACCCTTCCCTGCCAAGTGTGTTTTTGGACAGTTCAGAACATGGTCTGTTTGAGTTGACTTTTTGCACACTAGTCCTAGAATGATCCAGTATTTACAGTGGGTGAGTGAGGATATGTGGAGGTGGGAGCATTGAGGAGGCCTGTAACACCCAAAGGGGCCAGGTCTAGGAGTGCTGCCTGTACTTTGGAATGCTCCAGAAAACTGTGAAAAGGAGGAGTTCTTCATCCATCAATCACTTGTTCTATTTCAAAGAGGCAGGGGCAGGGACTGCTGGATGCTTATTCAACAAATGGATCAATTTCTTTGATATACAAGAAGAAGCTTTTACATGTTCTGTAAATATTTCATCATCATAGGAATACATAGTGTAGACAGTAATGTCCCAGTTCAACTTCACCTTAAGATAACCACTAACTTACTTTGAAGTGGGAAGTGGGCACTTTACCTCCTGCACTCTATAACGTTAAGCAATTTAGGAGGATTCTTCTGAATGTAACAAAATAAGTGCCCATGGAATGGAACTGAATTTGGTGTAGTGGAAAGGGCAACGGACTAAGAATAAGGTGCCTAACTAGATTCTGCCATTTCGGTGCTGTCTTTCAGGGTCTTCAATTTAAAACCTCAGCCGGACCCACTAGGACAGGGTGGGATGGCCATTTGTAAGTCTGGTAAACAGGAGATCCATTCTGGCCCAACCTCACTCTATCTACAAGGTATCCTATGCTAACCCTGCTTACCCATCCTTCTGTTTGGGTTTTGACATTTTTCTGCTTCTAGGACTTTGGTATTTCTGTCATCTGCCTTCTTGACTAAACCATCTCACCACTGGGTTGGCCCTCTTTTTGATTTGAAGCATTTAGATTAATCTCACAGAACTTCCATAGGAAATCTGTATTAACTTGGGCAAATAATCTATACAAAGAGAGGTTAGATAATATTAGTGACCATTTATTGAGCACTTATATGATCCAGGAATTATGCTAAGTACTTTACATGAAGTATTACATTTACTCCTCCCAACATTCCTATAAGATAGGGTTTAATGAGTTTAACAGTGAGGGTGTTTTGGCTGCAAGTAATGGAAAACACAATTCAAAGTCCTTTAAACAATAAGGACATTTATTGTCTCACATAACTTACAGGAAGTTCAAAGGCAGAATGGGCTTTGAGTTGGTTGATGATTCATTTATAAGAGTAACTTGAGGGACCCAGGTTCTTTCCATCTTTGCCCAGTCCATACTTCATCCTAAGGCTGGGTCTCCTCATGGTTGAGGATGGGCTATCAGCAATAGGCAGGGCTCTTTGCTTTTTTCTTCTTCGCGTTAAGCCTCAGGGAAGGAATTGCTCTGGAAATTCTGTGCAAACTCCCTTGTGCCTTACTGGCCTGATCTGTATCATGTATCATGAACTGAAGTGGAGGATAAAACCACTTGGTTAGTTTAGATAGATCAAGGCCCACTTCTAGAGCTAAAGAAATAAGTAGCTTTCCCTGGGTCACATTGTGAGTGAGGAGAGCAAAATCAGGGCTCTACCAGGAAAGCAAAAGAGGAACATGAGTGTTGGGTAGGGTACCAACAGTATCTACTAAATTGAGGCAAGTTAACCTTGTTCTTAACTGCTGTACAATATTGTCTAATGTCTCTTCCATCTCAAACATTTCACATGTCTAAATAAATTAGTAACATTTCAACCAGAATAAGGAAAAGAGTATAAATAAATACTGTTTTAATCCCTAGACATATTTAACTTCTCTAGATAGCCATTTTACAAAGGATATTTAATAAGTACAGGTTAATGTGGAGGAATATTTTGGCATAAGACTGTTAGTTTATGAGGGGGAGTATTTCAGTTTCAAAGTTCCAGATCTCTTTATGATTCCAAAATATGCAAGTGTACAAATTTCATTCCAAACAAGTCATAAAATTAAATAGTTGATCCATAATAAAAGCTGGGAAAACAAAACCACACTTATCTTCTCATGAGTTCACATTTAAAGAAAAACTCCCCCAATTCACCTTAAATTGAGAAAAAAAAATCAGAACAAATGTATCAGGCAGTTATCAGTTTCAACGACAGCTCAAACTGACTTAGACAATAAATGGAATAAATTGACTTGTATCTATTGAAAAACCCAGAGCTAAGCAAGTTTCCTTTAGCTCAACAATGTCACCAAAGATCCTGTTTATTTCATTTTCTCCTATCTGTCTTTTGTGGTTCTGCTTTAGCTCAAGGCTGGCTGACCTCAGGGTCACAAGATGGCTGCCTATTACTCCTGGACTCTATGCTCCTCTATTCACATCTGTTGACAAAGGGCATCATTCAAAGAGCTAGGAAAGTTCATTCCCACAAGTCTCCAGCAGTATCTCCTTGAAGTTCATTGGCCTGAACCAACCTGTGTGGCCAGGACGAAGGAGTGGGCTGATTCACTTTCCCTACATCACATATCTCACCCCGAGAGTTGGTCATCAATGGCCAAGCCAGATGCAGATCCTACAGGAAAGGGAAAGGGAAATGATGCTGGTAATGTAACCCACAAAAATCAAATGCAGTAGCTACAGGAATTGGCGTTTGCCTTCAGTTGATCAACTATTCCTTACAGACTTCCTAGAAACAATGCAATGGTGGCAGTAAGAAAAGAATGGAGAGAAAGAGAATAGTAATCAAATTGTAGGCACAACTTGTTGGTATTTAGAAAGAGTTCTCTAGCCAGCCCAAAGTGCCGTAGGTGGAAAGTTGAAAATCATGCCCTGACAAGGCTTGCTGAGTCATCGCTACCCCCAAAGCCTCCTTCCTCCTCCCTATTTGTAGGGTGCTTTCTTCCAAGTTGCTCTGAGAGACTCAAACTGAATTTAATTTTCTTATGTTTATCTGAAACTCTAGCCACTGGTGAGTACCTCTTCACACAGTGAAGGGTGGCTGTCTGAAAAACATTCTTTATGACTCCCATTATGGACACTTGGTCCTCAATAGTGAGAGGACTGGCCCAGAATCATCTGAAAACAGACAGACTCTAATCCAAGAGGGCTGTTTTATTCTTTACTTGTTTATTCAACTCCATTCATTCACTCTTCATTCATTCTCTCATTCTACAAGTATTTATCAAGTGTCTACCATGTGCCAGTCATTATTCAATGCATTGGGTTTACAGAATTAAATAAAAATTTCAATGTCTCTGTCACATGAAGTTTTCATGATAGTGGACAAGATAGAAATAAAAATATACATTGGGCCCGTTGAATGGCGTGGTGATTAAGCGCTGGCTTGGGAAGCCAGCAGCCCCAGTTCGGGTCCCACATATGAGGGCCAGTGACACTGCCCTCAAAAAAAAAAAAAAAATATATATATATATATATGTATATATATATATATATATTTATATATATATATATATGTATATATATATATTTATATCTTAAAGTTAGGAAACGATAAATACTAGAAAAAAATAAAGCAGGCTAAGGGCGAAGAATGTGTGTGTGTGGTTGTTATTTTTGGTAAGGTGGTAAGGGATATTCTCTTTGAGGAAGAACCAGGGCACAGCGCCTTACAGAGTCTAAGACACAGAGGAATCTTTGAATAACCAATTATTAGCTAACTGGTTTTGTATACCCCGAGTTGGGGCTCTTCAACCCTTTCCCCAGAAGCAGGCCTGTTTTGTTCAATATGGACTGAGTACAAACACTTAAAACTGAAAGGGCAAAAATGTAGAGGAGTAAGTAGATAAATACTAATTTGCCTTTGAATTCTTTCCACATTTATAGATAGCTTTATGAGTGGAGAGATGATCCTTAGGGTTCATCTGCCTGTTTGCAAATGAACATTTTCCTCAAGTGGGCCCAAATGGACTATCTTCCCATCAGTCGAGGGCTAGTTAGTGAAGCATGTGGATGGAGGGAATGAAAGCACCAATTTGACCCAAGCATTCTTTGACCTACATGTTTATGTGGGGATTAAGAGTAGAATGACTTGTCACTGAAAACATGTGCTTTGTGTATTTAGAAGATAAGTATTTTTTTATTGCTAATTAGTGTTGGACTCATATACATTTGTCATGTTGGTATGTCAGATTCATTTGTCCTTTTAAACCCAAGTGCCTTAATTAATCTTTTTCTGTCCATTCTCTGTTATAGTCTGTCTGTAACTCCGGCTGCCAGGCTCTCTGGTAATAGGTTTTCTATTTAAGACATCTTGAATTTTAAAGTGAAATCGAGTTTGAATCCTGTTAACGAACACACCATTTAGTAAATCCAAGAACTAGCCTCATTACAGTGAACCCACAAAATGGGAAGATGAAGGAATATTGTATTACCCAATGTTTTCTAAGTCTTAGCATGGGTGTCATTTTCTCCATGAAGCATTTCCTAAGTCCACCCTCTCAGTAAGAATTGGACAACACTCTCTCTTTTGTGTCCAGGTAAGACCTTTACACACAAGTATTAGAGTGTCTCTGATTTTATTTTATTGTAACTACTTTTAACCCATCTGCCCTCATACCAACTCTCTCCCACCACTCAGCTTCTAGAATACAGGAATGGTACCCCATTTATATTGTGTCCTTAGCACTCAGCATCTTGCCTGGCAACATGTTCTTTGGAAATGGCACAAGAGAGTGATTTTTTAAGCATAAAATGAAATACTTTAATAATTTAAAATCAGATCTCATTTGATTCATATGACTGTTCAGACAAGCAAAATTGGACTCTAATGTTTAAGAAAAGCCAAATTGATGATAAATTTAGTATTGAGAAATTCCATTATAAATTGAGTTTTTTCCTGAAGCATGAGAAAGACTATCAGTGTTCAACTTTGTTTTTTTAAAAATGTTCTTATTGGGGAAGGGAGCACGCGCTTTCACCAGCTCAGCAGCAGCTTGGCCGCAGCTCACTGGCCCATGTGGGAATTGAACCAGCAACCCTGTTGCTCAGAGCTCACCCTCTTAACCAACTGAGCCACTCGGCCGGCCTTATCACTGTTCAAGTTTAACAGACGGACATCTTTTGGAACATTAGTGTCCCCTGAAAATACGTTTGAGAAATATTGTCTTCACCAGTAAGTATTCCAGTATAAATAGTATTCTGACCTAAAAAATAATAATGTAAACAATGATGACATTTATATGTCATTTACTGCTTACAGGGGTGATCATATCCATTCTATTTTTTGACCCTGAAAAGACCAGTCAGAAGCAATTATAACCATTTAAATGATGAAGCAAGTGAGAATCAATTAGATTGTTCCAATTCACATATCTAGCAGGTAAAAAAATTGAGACATAGGCCTATGTGCTATTCTTAGTGTGTATGTGTGTTTGTGTATAGATGAGGATGGCACCAATGGATGGAGAAGGGAACTGCTGATGTCTGAAGTTCTTGCCAAATGGCTGACCTTCAGAGAGTTTCAATAGTTCTAATGGAGCTGTGAGAATATCTGCAGACCCAAGATGTCTGGGGTGTGTTGTGAGGCAGGGTCAGGAGGTGGAGATTTCAAGTCCTTCCACATCTTGTCTTTAGTGTAATTCAGTCTGTATTGGTCGTGACCATGCGCTTGCTGATAAATGGCTTCTGGTAGACCACGGTGATCAGGCTGAGAGCCAGGAGAGCGGAGGAATTAGGCCACACGTTAGTCTCTCATCTTTGGCTGACTAGGCTTTTTCAGTTGCTTGAGGCTAGTTATTTTACCTGCCCCTGACAAAGAATTTTTAGTGACCATAACCAGGCTGATCCCACAAATGAGCTTGAGCTAAGAATAAATGCAGCCCTAGGGAATGTGGTCATTAAAAACACCTGCGGCAGGATCGTAGCAATCACAGGCCCACAGTCCCACATCCAGAATTTTTGGGGCCAGACGGGTTTCAGGATACAGAATATTACTTAACACTCCTTGTGGAGACTTTTGCAACATTGTGCAATCAAGCATCTTATTAAATCTGCAGCCAAAGGGAGGGATTGCACACTGAATGAGAAAAAGGCTATAAATAGGCTCACATCAGTTCGGGTCAGGCCTCAACACCCATGACTTAGGAATTAACTTTTGGTTTGGGGAGCTTCTTGAATTTCAGAATTGTGGATAAGGAATAATAGACCCTTAGCCTCTTTATGCCATTACCACCGGATTTTCTCCTTAGTATTCATCTCAAAGACAAAACACATTCTTTGGCTTGCTGGGATTGATAATGGCCAACATTAAGTTCCTTAGAAAGATGCTACTGTCATCTTCCTCTGGATTCATCTCAATGGTAGGTGAAGGCCAATTTTTGTGAGCCTGAAGAATTGCCTGTAGGTGGTGATAATTAAAGGTTGTCTGTGGAAGTTTGGCAAATGAGAAGGTTCTCCAAGGATGGTTGGGATTTTGTAGACAGAGTGACTTGGGGGAGTCTCTCATGAGGCTGTTCTAGCAGGTGCCTCGGAGCCTCTTGGCAGGAATGTTCACTCCGTGTAAGGGACAGATGGGGACAGGAGGGCTGCAGCATGGGCTTCGTGTTGGAAAGATGTGATTCGAGCTAGGTTAGTGAGGGCTGGGATTCTAATATGAAGGATTTGGGTTCTGTGTCTTAAATAATGAAAAGTCACTGAAAACTTTTGGACAGAGACTGACAGGATGAAAATGAGGCCTCATTGCTAAATAATGAACTGCTCATTATTGGCTGAACTTGCCGACCTCTTCCAGCATGGGGAGTGCAGGTCCTGCTCTGTCCTTTGCCTGAAATGCCCTTCCTGGGCTCCTTCCTGCCTGGGTGCACTCCTACTCATCTTTCAGGACCAAGCTCAAATGTCACCTGCTCTGTGGAAGCCTCTCCCCGACCCTGGGCAGTGCCAACTGCTCTTTTCTCTGAGACTCCACAAACCTTTGCATGGACTTGATGATACTTTTCTATTGCACTGCAATTTGTTTTTGTCTCCCCAGGCTGAACCACAAATTCCCCCAAGGGAAGGCTCTATGTCTTTTTCTGCGGGGGGGCTGGAGGGGAGGCCGGGGCTGGGGGCTGGCACCTAGCACAGTGCCAGGCTCATAAGAACTCTAAGCAATTATTATTAGTTGAATAAATGCTTTTGTCCTCTATAACTTCTTAATATTTTCTCTGTTTCCAGGTTTTTCTTTTTAAATCGGTCACATCTATGTAATCGCAGTAATAAATTTCATATATACTAAATTTTGGGATGTAGGAGTAACCACCATCCTCCAATAAAGAACTATGGGATTACGTGAAAATGGGGCTCATGAAAATGTTGAGGTGAAGGTTGTTGGATGCTGTAATAGATTGAATTTTATCCCCTTAAAAGATACGTCCAAGTCCTAAATTCTGGTACCGGTGAATATGACCTAATTTGGCAAAAAGATGTCTTTGCAGATGTCTTTGCCTCAGGTAAGGATCTCATGATGAGATCATTCTGGGCTGAGTGGGCCCTGGAGCCAGTAACAGAGGTCCTGATGAAAGGCAGAAAAGGAGACACAGAGTCACACAGGAGAGAAAGTGATGTGAAGATGGAGGCAGAGGCTGGAGCAATGCAGCAATGCCAAAGAATGCTAAGGATTGCTGGCCGCCGCCAGAAGTTAGGTATGGTGAGGAATTCTCCATCAGAGCCAATCCAAGGAACCAATCCTGCAGACACTTTGATTTTGAACTTCTGGCCTCCTGAACTGTGAGAGAATATATTTCAAGTTTGTGGTACTTTATTACTGCAACCCCAGGAAACAAATACAGATGCCTCCAACGATTTCAAACAGTGTTATCTAATGGCTGAGGGGATGTTGAGAAGCAGTGTAGCACCAGCATTAACAGCTCATGATTGGAATCAGAAAGTCTGGGTGTAGTCCCAGCTCTACCCTCTGAGCCTCAGTTCGCTCATCTGAGAAATGGGGGTGGTGAAATGTTGGTGCCTGCTATAGAAGGCTCTAATTGAGATAGTTGAGACAATAGATGAAAAGCACTTTGTATGCACATAGGAGACACTCAGTAAGTATTATTAGTCCATTTATTGTTAGATGGAGGTGAGGGCACCACAATGGCAACATAGGAGAAAGCGGCATTCAGTCCTCAAATTGTTGAGAACTGAAAGCAGCCAGCTATTTTTCTTTTTTTTTTTTAACTTTCTCCTAGGTGTACAGCCTGCTTTCTGTAGATCAAGTGTTGGTACTGATTTACAGGCATCTGTTAAGTTATCAGAATAATTAAATTTTTAAGGTTTATCAGTCACCAAGTGAAGTGTTTTCCACCTGGGACACCCAGGGGGCTCGAGTCGCTGAGTGGAATAATGAGAGTCCTCAAGCTCTTTTGAATATTTTAGGCAGTCTAACAGAAACTATGCATCATTTATCTGTGGAAAGAGGGCAGGGCATCACTGAAATGCTAAAGGGTTTCGTTTTTTTCTCTTACTGGAATGATATTTGTTTGGTAACACTGGTTATCTCACAGAGAAATGAATTAGCATATGCAATTTGTTTCACATAAAAAATTGCAAAATATGGGGAACACAGGAGAAATAATAACAGTGTTTTTCAAATGTGTACAATCATTTAATGTTATATTGTGTTATGTTGTGTTACGTTATGTTACATGTTATATTTTGTTATCTCTAGGACCAAATGGAGGCTGAGAGAGGTTCAGTAAATTGTGGTCACACTTAGTAGTAGGGACAAAATGATTACACAGGATCTTGACCCCCAATCTACTACTCTTTTCCAGTAAACCTCTTATGTATTTTCTTGTCTTCTGAAGAGTTTCAGACTATTGGTCTTTATTGCACATCCATTTGTTCGACATACAGCTATGAAGTAGACAGACACTGCCCCTATATTCACAGAACTCTCAGTCCAGGTGGGCAGCAAGCAGCAGCAACTCAGCTTTAGCAAGAGTGGGATTTATAGTGAAGATGTTGGGGTACTTTGTGGCACCCAGTGGCAGGATTGGGTCAGCCACTAAAAACACCAGAACCAGGGACTCCCACTGTCCTGCTTTTCCTCTGTCCTTTGCCTCTGACCTTCTCCATGTGTCTGCTTCTCCATCTCTCCTCTCCTCTCCTCTCCTCTCCTCTGCTCTCCTCTCCTCTCCTCCCCTCCCTCTTCCCTTCCCTCTTCCCTTCCCGTCTCCTTCCCTCTTCTCCTCTCTCCTCCCTCCCTCCCTCCCTCCCTCCCTCCCTCCCTCCCTCCCTCCCTCCCTCCCTCCCTCCCTCCCCCTCTCCCTCTTCTCTTCCCCCTTCCCTTATCGCTCCCTTCCTCCCTCCTTTTCTTCTTTCTTCTCTCTCTCTCCTTTTTTTTTTTTTTTAAACTGAACCTTCCTGCCACCTGTTGGCAGCTCAGTGGCGGCTCAGCTCAGTCTGGGCATTGAACCGCCATTGCTCAGAGCTCAGCGCGCACTCTTGAGCGAGCTCTTTTTTTTTTTTTTTTTTTTTTTAAGATTTTTATTGGGGAATTGGCGGAGGGGAACAGCGTTGGGGAATCGGGGAAGGGGAACAGACAAGTTGCTGTCTTTTTGTTCTTCAGTTTTAGTTGTGGAGGATGTTGCTTCACTGTTGGTATCGTCATTGCGCTCTTCCCGGATGAGGCAGATTGGTCGCTGGCCTCTGGATGTCGCTCACCGCGGCTATTGGCAGCTCACACTTGGCTGCCAGCCACTCACGCTGGCTGCGGGCCACTCACTGTAGCCTATGGCAGCCCACTGCAGCAGGGGCTGCAGCCCACACCATCACTGGGGCTCGCACAGCCCAGCTCCAGGTAGAGCTGTTGTTAGCTGTAGAGGGCAGTGTCACTGGCCCTCATGTGGGATCCGAACCGGGGCCGCTGGCATCACAAAACCAGCGCCTAACCAATGCGCCACTCTGCCGGCCCTTGAGCGAGCTCTTAACCAACTGAGCCACTGGCCGGCCCTCTCTCTCTCTCTCTTGCTCTCGCTCTCTCCTCATTCCCTCCCTCTCTCCTTTCCTTTCTCTCTTTCTTTTTCTCTTTCTCTCCTCCTCCTTCCCCCTGTCCCTTTCTCCTTCCCTTCTTCCTCTCTCTGTCTCCAAAAATTGGCTTCCTTTAGCTCCTGTGTTCACATGGTGAAATACACAGCTAATGCCTGCTCCAAGGCGACCTAACAAAATGTGAGATTTTTTTTTTGATGGGGGCTATACAGAGTGATATTTAGAGCACCAGAAAAGGGCATTTAACTTGGATTTGCCCTGAGATTTGAAGTATGGGTCAGGGAAGGTAGAGAGCAGGAATTGGGAGAGGGAGAGAGAAACTAAGAGCAGTGAGCAGGCCTGGAGGGTAACATGTAGTGAGGGTGGGAGGTGAGGGCTGAGCTTGGAGAGGTACATAGGGCAGGGTCATTTGGGGCCCTGTGGGCCATTTAAGTAGAGTAGTTGGAAGTATTTAAGTATGGACAACACATAAGCCAACTTGACTATATTTCATCTGCTTAAAAAAGTTTGTAAGACAAACTACTAGTAACAAAAGGATGGAAGTAAACCATGTAAAAAGAGTTCTGTTTTCTTATTGGTGTATGCCATGTATTTTGTAATTATGCTCTCATGGAAGAAAATACTGGGCCACATCCAGTTCCTCTTCAGACCCTGCTGGGTGTCAGGGGCAAGGCCCTATTAGTCCGCTATAGGTAGGGACTCAAGACACTGGAGTGTATAGTGCAATCCTGCTATTTCCTGAAATATTTTTGGTCCTGATCAATCAACAGAAAGACTTGCTCTCCATAGAAGTGAGGAGAAATCATTCATTCTGCAGTATACCTGCCACTCTTTCAGGATGCCAGCTGTCACCCGATTCAGGAATCCTGCCCTACCAGAGGAGGGCTAATTCTAGTCTTTCCAATTAGTCAGTTTGCTTTTCCATGTCTAATCAAACTCTGTGCTCCTATTGGACTTGGTTATTCTTTCCCCATTTTCTGATCTATTAAACCATTTGTTTAAGTCAGTCAGTGGTATGCTGTTCTTTTTAAGTAACTCCAATTCATTTGTAATACTGACAGTAGTTCTGTGGCATCACTGTCCCTTTGAGGGTGGCAAATTGGAAAGTAAATACCAGTTTTCCAATTATTATGAGAAATGTTTTTCAAAGCCATTCATTCATTAAATCTTAAGTGCTCAGTGATTAAGACTTATGTTTTGGTGTTAAGGAGCTATGTTTTGATTTTAAAGAAGCATTTTGAAAGACTTTCTGTTAAAGAATACTCATATTTTCCACACTGGTCACTGGCCAAAATTCCCATGTTAGTCTTGTTTTCTTTTCAGGCATTGAAAACCACCATTAAAATGCAATTTATACCTTAGAAGGATAACCCATACCATCATCTGCCATTATCATCTAGGTCAAATGTGGTTACTGGCTTGGTCCCTATCTCCTTGAGCAGTCTGTCATGTTCCCCTTCTAGGCTGCAAACATTTATTCATTTCCGTTTGGTAGGGGAGTCAAAGTCTTCCCATTTCCTAGTCCCTTCTGTTAGCGCCCCCAAGAGAGAAAGCCAAGGCTTCACTTTACCTAAGGGGGTGACCTGCTCTCTAGTTTAGCAAGCTCAAATTTATAGCTCAAGCCCAGCAAGAAATGTTTCCTGCAGCCTTTTCTTTAAAGTCTTCCCCAGGTCCTCTGCAGACCATTCCATATCACAGTGCTGGCCCCAGAAGGACAGGATCCTGGAGAAGCTGGATTAGGAGGAGGAAGTGTCAAGAGGAAGGAGGTGGGGCCACCAGCAGGCCAACCCTAATGTCATGGAGCCTCTCTGGGTCAGAGGTACCCATCTCAAAACAGATGGGGCAGGTGGGGCATGTAGAGAGGTGGAGAGGCAGGGGTAAATCCCTTTTTCTCTGTGACCTTGTCCAGCACTAGCCCTGCTATGCCTTAGCAATAGAAGAAAGAGACTCCAAGGGAAAGTTGTTTGGATTTGGATTGTCACTGGAAATTCATTGTATTCATTTACACATAGATTCGTTCTACACATTCTTTCTCTACACTGGAATCCGAGGCAGGGGGCTGTCTTATATTTGCAGCCGTATACAGTTGTATACCATATGGGTGAGGAATGACCTTGAAGACTAACGTTTTCTTTCATTCTGAGCAGATACCATTCTACAACCAATTTGTGAGGTTTCAATGTCCCCATCTCCTGGCCCACCCCCTACCTGACTCATGTTTCTTTTAACCATATTTTACATGATAATCCCTTGAGTGTTCAACAGTATTTTTTTTAAGCCTGAAGTAAAACACATTCTCTCTTTTCTTCATTTTTAGTTACCAAAGCACTGAAGCATTTGATTCAAAAGCAAAACAAAAAGCAAACACATGAGACAAAATTATGCCCTCCCTGGAAAGGAACTGTGCATGTGGATTTAAGAACTGAGTTAAATCACAGGAAGAAAATGATGGGGCTTTTTAGAACAGACAGAAGAGAAAAGTAGGTCAGTTTTTTCAACCCCTCAACTCCGTCATTGTCCGTTTAAAGCTCTTACTGTCTGTGTTTGGTGAAGTCTGTGCAAAGTCAT
Organism: Aselliscus stoliczkanus; assembly: GCA_033961575.1. Classification (NCBI taxonomy): domain Eukaryota; kingdom Metazoa; phylum Chordata; class Mammalia; order Chiroptera; family Hipposideridae; genus Aselliscus; species Aselliscus stoliczkanus. Next base: position 18,682,633 of record CM066730.1, on the reverse strand, counting down.
GGATAGTGAACTCATGCTCCAGTAAAATTAGGAACTTAGCATTTGAGAAAGTGTGTGGAACACTGTGTCTTCATAAAGACCTTGTAAGGGAGTCAATTACTTTTATTTCCACATTTCACATCAAGGCTAACGAGCTCCCAAGTAACACTTTGCCATTCTGGATGCCTCATTGTACATGATGGAGGGAAGAATTCAAATTTGATCATAAGAAACTCTTTCTTTCCTCCCACAAATATTGACAAAGTACCTAGTATGTGTGTATTGGTTTCCTACGTGTGCAACAAATTACTGCAAATATGGGGGCTTAAAATAACAGAAGGTTTTTTCTCTCCCAGTTCTGGAGGGCAGAAGTCCAAAGTGTCCCTGGGGCCGTGCTCCCGCCTAAGGCTCTAGGGAGACTCTTTCCTGGCCTCCTCCAGCTTCTGGTGACTCCATGAGTCCTTTGGCTTGTGGCTCCCTAAGCCCAACCTATACCTTCATCTTACATGGTCATCTCCTTTGTGTCTGAGTTGTCTCCTCTCCTACCTCTTACAGGGCACTTGTTTTTGAATTTAGGCCCACCCAGATAATCCAGGATGATCTCATAACAAGACCCTTAACTTAATTACTTTGCTTCCAAGTAAGATCACAGTCACAAATTCTGGGACAAGGACATATCTTTTTGGAGCCACTGTAGAACCCACTACAATTTGTAAGACACTGTGTCTGGTGCTGTACAGTGAAAGGCCTATGCTCTCCAAGGTCTTATTTGCTCAGGCGATAAGAGCAAAAGGACATAAATGTGAGTGTGTGCTTGGGGTGGGAGATAGACATAAACATATCTACATTCAGAAGCAGGGCACTGGCATTTCGGAATGAGCTTCTCTCAACAGAATTTATAGGAGGATGTCACCTGATCTGGGCCTTAGGTAGTATTTTTGTTTTGTTTTTACTTCCTAAGAAATGTATATTTAATGCAGAAATTTAGAAGTTACACATCAGCAAAATCAAGTCACTTATATTCCCACCACTTAGAGATAAGTCCTATAAAAACCTTCCAGGGCCGGCCGAGTGGCGCATTGGTTAAGGGCTGGCTTGGGATGCCAGCGGCCCCGGTTCTAATCCCACATATGAGGGCCAGTGACACTGCCCTCTACACCTAACAACAGCTCCACCTGGAGCTGGGCTGCTGTGAGTTCCCTGGGACAGCATAGCAGCAGCCCCTGCTGCAGTGGGCTGCCATAGGCTACAGTGAGTGGCCGGCAGCCAGTGTGAACGGCTGGCAGCCAGTGTGAACTGCCAAGAGCAGCTGTGAGCAACCGTCCAGAGGCCGACGACTGATCTGCCTCATCCGAGAAAAGAGCAATGATGATACCAACATGGGCCAGCGAAGCAATGTCCTCCACAACTAGACTGAAGAACAAAAGGACAGCAACTTGTCTGTTCCTCTTCCCCAATTCTCCAATGCTGTTCCCCTCCCCCAATTCTCCATCAAAATCTTAAAAAAAACAAAACAAAAAAAAACCTTCCAGATTTTTTTCTGTTTATGTAAGCATATTGAAGACATATTTCCCAACAAATAAAATCAGAACATAGCACCTCATTTTGTGATCCAATATTTTGACTTATCAATATGGCAAATACATGCTTCTATAGTAATAAATTTATAACCCATTATTTCAATTTTTAGTTGCTAGTGTTCCATCTAATGGTTGTATATAACAGCAATTATTTAACCAATTTTTATTGTTATGCATATAAGTCGTTTTCAAGTTTTTGATATTTGGAAAGATGCTGCAATGCATATTCTCTTATGTATGTTTTGTATGCTCATCTAATTATTTTCCATAGGATAAATTACTAGCAGTAGAATTGCTGGGTGCAAGGGGATACACCTATATGGCTTTTGATACTTATTTCCGAAAGACAATCTGAAAGGTCAGAACAAGAAAGATTTTTTTATTTTTTATTTTTATTGGGAAATCAGGGAAGGGGAACAGACAAGTTGCCGTCCCTTTGTTCTTCAGTCTAGTTGCGGAAGACTTTGCTTCACTGGCCCATGTTGGTATCATCATTGCGCTCTTTCCGGATGAGGCAGATCGGTCGCTGGCCTCTGGATGTCGTTCACCGCAGCTATTGGCAGCTCACACTGGATGCCAGCTGCTCACGCTGCCTGCCGGCCGGCCGGTCACTCCAGCCCACGGCAGCCCACTGCAGCAGGGGCTGCAGCCCACACCATCGCCGGGGCTCGCACAGCCCAGCTCCAGGTGGAGCTGCCGTCAGCTGCGGAGGGCGTGTCACTGGCCCTCACAAGTGGGATCCCAACCCCGGACCGCTGGCGTCCCAAACCAGCTCCCAACCAATGCGCCACTGGGCTGGCCCCAAGAAAGATTTTTTGAGGGGAGTGACGTCTACAAGGTCTCGTCCAGCTGTAAAATTCTGTTGTTCTGGGATTCCTAGATTTAGAGTGTGTTAAGGCTATGCCTTAAGAACAGAACAAAAACACTCAAAGGGAAAATCATTGGATTTGGATTGTCTTTGGAAAGTCACTGGATTTGAAGAGCTCTGAGAACCATCGAGCCTGGGTACACACATGGACCTTGACATTGCCCAAGATAATGTTAGGCGTAGCACCAGAGAGGAGTATTATGACCAAGGTGCTAAATTCCTTAATTAGTGCATTGTTCTGATCTGGGGTTCAGTAGGGACCAGAGATGAGGAGGGGAACAGGTGGTAAACACTCTGCTTACTCATGGCTACTCCTCCCTCAGTAGTTCTGCTTACTGCCTTAGGGCCGGCCGAATGGCTCAGTTGGTTAAGAGCTCGCTCAAGAGTGCGAGCTGAGCTCTGAGCAACTGCTGTTCGAGGCCAGCCCGAGCTGAGTTGCCGTTGAGCTGCCAACAGGTGGCAGGATGGCTCAGCTAAAATAAAAAAAAAAAAGAAATAGGCTTCTGCTTACTGCCTTGTCTCTGTGTTGCTTTGCCTCTGTTTCCTTTGAGCTAGCTAGTCCTCTCTATATATTAAATTCAAATTCTCTAAGGCCCGGCTGAGTGGCTCAGTTAGTTAAGAGCTCACTCAAGAGTACGAGCTGAGCTCTGAGCAACAGCAGTTCGATGCCCAGCCCGAAATGAGCAGTTGCTAAGCTGCCAACAGGTGGCAGGAGGGCTCAGCTAAAAAAAAAAAAAAAAAAAAAAAAATTGAGCTAGCTGGTCCTCTCTATATATTGAATTCCAATTCTCTAAATTGATGAATATGTTTGGGTCAGTCAACCACAGTCTAGTAGAGAGCCCCTGTTGTGCAGGTAACTGCAGTGGTTGCTGGCTGGTGAATGCACAGTTGCCTTAGTAGAGATGCTCACGCTGGCGCTGGCTCCGTCAGCTGCGGTCAGCACGGCAGGGAACCATGGTACCACGCATATTAACTTTTGTGTGAAGAACCTCTAGGAAGTGGCTGGGATGTGGTAGGCCCTTGGAAACCTAGGAGAAGTGCAGAATTCCTGGTGGGTTCTTTGAATTCCCTGCCCAGGTCAGGAGACTAGTTATGAAGTACTAACATAAACCAGCCAAGTGGTACCATGGACCAGAACTAGCGTGAGGTAGTGGGAATGGCAAAGAGATAGGTGGGGCCGGCCAAGTGGCGCGGTGGTTAAGTGCTGGCTTGGGATGCCAGCCACCCTGGTTTGTGTCCCACATATGAGGGCCAGTGACACTGCCCTCAAAAAAAAAAAAAAAAAAGAAAAAAGAAAAGAGAGAGGTGATAATAAGAATAGTGAACACTCATTGATTGCTTTTGATATGCCAGGCCCTGCTCTCAGCACTTGACATATAGTCAAAGCAACTGATAAATCAAAATCCCATAAAATACAATTGGCTCTTGGTAATTATCTCCAGTTCTGAGCCTGCCCCCATTCTCATATGGAAGCTGAATAAAATTCTGTTCTTTATAATCCACAGTCCTGGTGCTAACTTTGATCTTAGTCCCTCCCTTTTCCCACTTCCTGTCAACTTCCAGATTCAAATTTCTGCCAACTTCCCACTTCACTCACCTGGCACTGTGTCACTGCCTCCTCCTGTTTCTCCCCTCACCAGGCCCCAGTATACAAGGCACCATTTCTGGTCAGTTGTGTACAGTCCATGTTTTCTTAGCTTTATTTTTGTGCTTTTCATAACAGTACAGACCCACTGAAAATACTATTTCTCATTAACTTTGCCATAACAGAAACCCATATTTTACACGCTGAATTTTTTAGATCATGCTTATCATTTGTGTGTTATGGAGGGGTTGTAGTATATTAATTCATTTGATCTTTACAGCAATATATGAGGTGGGATCTACTATTTCCCCTATTTTATAGATGCATTAATTGAGGCAAAGAGATCTTAAGTAATTAGATCAAGGTTCAATAGCTAATAGTGGCATAACCAGGATTCAAACCAGGCAGGCTGGCTCTAGAGCTTGTATGGTCACCTACTGTACACAGAGAATACATATCTCTCTTGTCAGAACTCCCAAGCATAACATGTAATCACACTGGTGGACATTCACTTTTTAATTCCTCCATTTCACTTTTTCTTCCCAACACACTTATTCTTTAATCAGGAGTGACTTCTATTTCATGGCCCACTTATTTTTCTCCCAACCTATTAGCATCTTTCTTGTTCTATTTCCTTTTCCTACTCAGCCAGACCTCATGTTCCATCATTTCTACCATTTCTAAGGTGTTAGTTTTCAAGCTAGAGTTTTATGAACCTACCATCATCACACGTTCCCCCATATTCACATACCACCTAAATTAGTATTTACAATTGCTACCATCATTACACTTTTCCCCATCCTCACACTTTTTCTATCATCACACTTTCCCCCATATCTACATACTATCTGCAGAAGGTGCCAAAAAAAAAATGTATACACATTTTAAGAAAGGAAAAAACTGTATTAAAATTGTAATACTCAATATATACCGGTAACAAAAGATGAATACAAGTCATGGGTATACATATTCTGGCACCCCAGGTATATTATTATTTACTATTATTTTTCTATTTTTTTCTTTAAACCATCTCACATTTAAAAAATAAATTTATTGGGCCGGCCAAGTGGCGCTGTGGTTAAGCGCTGGCTTGGGAAGCCAGTGGCTCCGGTTCAGGTCCCACATATGAGGGTCAGTGACACTGTCCTCAAAAAAAAAAAATAATAAAATAAATAAACAAATTTATTTAACAAAAAAAAAAATCCCCTTAATTAATATGGCTAGACAACATGAGGGAATTATTAATTTTGTTTTGTGTGGTAATGGGTATGGTTTTGTAGAAGAATATTCTTGTTTTCTGAAATTGCATGATGAAGTATTCTAGGGGTGAAGTGCCTCAATGACTATAATTTCCTTATAAATTATTGAACAAAAGGAAAATGTAAACAAGGTAGAATCTCTGTGGTGGGGCTATGGGTACTCACTGTACTGTTCTTTCTATTTTTCTGTGTTTAGAAGATTTTTTTTTAAAAAGTAAAAATTAAAAGGACACTTCCTCTCATAAGTATAAATGGAAAACTTCTATAGCTTGCCATACAGAGAAGATAAATCTAGAAATAAACATATTAAAAATAAAACTGTTTACGTTCTAGCTAAGTATCCTTGCCCCATCAAAGACTGTGTCTATTCTCCTTGCCAATAAAGGCAATTAGTATTAGAGAGGTGCTCAAGGAATCAAGCCCCCACCTATGAATTCTTTCTAAATGACGAAAAGAGAATTGAAAAGGAATAACGTTTTCATCACATGTTTCATTGTTACTTAATGCCATGGCCTCAGACTGCTTAAGTCACCAGGGATATTCATGCCATTGTTTTGAAAATGCTATCAAAATCATTTTTTTCCCTTTCTTTCTATTAAACTTGCACTCAAAACGCTAATCCAACATCAGTCTACCGATTTAGCCTCATCATCTTAGGCTGTTTGGGCACTAGAGGAAACACACGCCAGGGTTTGATGCAGGAGAAGGAAGACATTCTAGGGATTTCTAGCAGAATTGGATGAAATAGAAGGAGTTGGATATTTATAAAACTGTGATGTGCAGGAGTAGAGGTTGGGGCACCATTGGGCTTTTGGATTCACAATCGCACTTGGAATTCAATCGGAAGGAATTGCTACTTCTGTTGCCATGTCTACCACTGCCTCACACCTGGCAAGCTCGTTGTTGGTGGAGTATATTGTCAACAGCCACATCCGCTGAGCTTGCTTATCCTCTGCCCTTAGTAGAGCAGATGGCCTCTGCCAACCTTCCACCTTTCTAGTATCACACAGGAGCATCTCAGAGCAAAGCCTAAGTCACATCCAGAATCCTATTTGCAAGGGAGTCTCAGCCCCTGTAGTGTGTGTGTGTGTGTGGGGGGGCGCGAGGGGTGGTGGGGTGCGGTACAGTGGGTGGTGGTGGTGGTGGTGGTGGTGGGAAGAGCTGGAAATGAATGCTTAGTGCAAACAACACATAACATGGTGGCCTACATATTCACCTCAAATTCATGGCTTCCCACAGTTAGCTGGGTCCTCAGTGCTGCTTGGCCAACTCCAGTCATGATCGTATTCTGTTCACTGTTCTCAAATTTCCCTCATTACATTCTGTATGTTTGGAGTGAGTATTTTTTTTTTTTTTTTAAATCCAGTGTTTTTCAAACTGTGCTTTGTCGTTTTTAGCATTTAATCCCTCATCCAAATTTAGCTACAAAAACTTGATGACATTAAATAACAGATACGTTCTAGCCATTATTACTTTATTTCCCATGCCCAACACGCAGAATGTATATTTAAAGATAGATTGCTCAAGCAGAATGTGCAAACCCATTCAGTAAAATATTCATCAAAAACATCTAGTTTTTTCAATGCATGAGAAATGGCAAATCTTTATGTCTAAAGAACAGGAAAGTAAGTTCTATGCAGGCAATGGCAGACAATTAAATTTTGGGCCAATAGAGTCATGGCAGACATGCAGGCCAGAGGACTGAAAGATGATTCTCTAGACAGTATACCCCGTGGGAAAATAGTTGTTTGCCATGTAAAGAGATTTAACAGGATGACATTTTTAAACTCATCATTTTAAGTGATCTCAACCTGTCCATCCCCTAGCTTTGTTCTTTTTCCTTTATAGTGTGCCATGCGGTACAAGGAGGTGGATTTCCTGAGGATCTGAGTTAAGTCCCATCTCCTTCCCTTCTTACGCTATTGAGTCTTGCCATCTGGCAGTGGAGGGAAGTCAAATAGACAGTGTGTCTGGTACCTTGTCCACCCCTCATATGTTCTATTTGAAGTTTTTCGTTGACTCATCAGTGGTAGGATATAAAATGCGGGTACGTGATTACATTTTGTAAAAACATGTTCTTTCCCCTTTATACTTGTTAACCCTTGATGATTATATGGTAACGTTGTGTAGAGTTATATCTTTGGTAGCTCTTTATATGTTATCTAATCCCTGTAATTAAAATTAATAACAATAAAAGGAAAAATTCCTTAGGAGCTTGATGACTGATCTCTTACAAAAGAATTCCTTGCTATGGAAGACAACACTTTTACACAATCAGTTTCTGCCTGTAGTTCTTCTTATGCCAAACACCAAAAATAGAAAGCAAAATAATTGAGGTAAAGAACATGATCGTGACTTTATGGTTAATGGATAGAAAGCTGTAGAACCAGCAGTTAGTACAGCCTGGAATGTAGGTCCATGGAGAAAATGTTAGTTTCTGGAAATGAGGCTCAGAGAAAGGATGAAAGTAGCTGTAACTCATCCTTTTCTGTGATTTGGAGATAGCTTTACTTATGAAATTAAAGTGCCAGGAAGCAACAACCCTAAAATGTAACTAATGTCAGATAAGATGTAATCTAGGAAATTGTAATATGCCCATCACGAGGTAATGTAATGGCAGTAGCTTTTGGTGTCTGATAAGGAATATTGAAAAAGGTAGCAGAGTGAGAGAATGACAATTTTCGGCTTCTCCAGCAGCGACCCAGGGTACGGATGTTCTGACCACCACCTGATGTATTCTTTTCTGGCTGGACAGCATCTTGCTGTGTGTGGAGAGGGACGAATCAGGCTATCACCCCAGAAGCTGTTTCTAAGGACCCTCCCATGCTCTTAATCTGCTTCTGCCCTCCTCCCACAGTTAAACCATCTTAACTGGATTTCCCAAGCGAATGTTTCTGTTGGGAGGAGACAGCGCTGAGTAGTGTGGAAGGCAGAAGCAGGAGTGAAAAGAGTGTGGTCAGAGTTTGGGGGCAGGTGGCTTCAGTCACCCCTCCCAATCCATTTTCTCATCTGTAAAACTAAGATGGTAATATTTTCCATGTGGACTTTTTGTGAAATGTATGTCAGGAAATGTACTCAAAAAGCTCAGTGCTTCCCCACCCCCAACTCCGTACACCTAACTATTTCAGTTAGCTTGGCACTTTTATTTCTGCCTATAAATGGATGTTTGCACTCTGTTTTTGTTTGTTTATTTTTTTTCACTCCTCACTCATACATTTATGCGACAGATGTTGATTAAATGAACCTGATGTGAGTTTGGGTGGTATGAATTGAACTCTCAGGGGCAACTTCCTGCAGGGCAAACATGACCCTTTGAAAACAAGATGACCTTTTGTCACTATATTGAACATCAGAGGGCATAGGCTCCTTGGGTCAGCTTCCTTCTAGAAGCCTTTTCTGAGTATCTTGGCTTTTTCTCTGTGCTTTCCCCAAATTTTGTGCACAGAGAGGCAGGTCCAGGTAGAGGTGGAAAGCGTGGATTCTGGGGCCAGGTTGCTCACATTTGAATCCTTGCCACTTACTAATGCTCACTCACTCAGCCTGCTCTATAAACTGGGGGTAATTACAGTACACACCCCATGGGGTTTCTGTGTGGATGAACCGCGTTTGTGCATGAACAGCATAGAACCTTGCCTGGCACACAGGAGGTGCCACAAAAGAGTCAGCTATTATTCCATTAGGTTGAACCATATTACATTTCTGTTTTAAGGCAAAAATGATCCGGTATTGGCAGCTTCATGTGATTTAATTGGGCACTTGCCATACTGTGCTGCCACTCTTTGCTTAAGGCTGTTTCTTGAGTTAGTGTTGCTGGCAGTATCTCTTGGCACCATGGGCATGTCAGTGTGCTTCTGTCTTACCCAGCGACTTCCATGGGTAAGATGGAAGTCAGCATCACTTTGACTTGGGCCATTTTAGCTATAGAGCAAACATGGAAGTCGTCACAATATCCTGTCTAGAATAATCTCACATGCAGGATGGTGGTGAGGGTGAAGAGGCCAGTTAATAGGGCTCTGACTGGTTCTGCTGCTGGGGGCAGAGGTGGGGATGTAGGGAGGCTGTCCTGGGTGGTTTAACCACCAAGCCGAGCTGTCACTTGAGCACCTAATCTTCCACCTGTGTTCTCTGTTAGCTGTCCGATGGCCTTTCACTGGGGTCAGACTCTTATCCCAGGCATTCATTCTAACCTGGGGTTTGTCACCTCAAGTGTTATGATCAGTAATACTAAAATATTACTCTGGGTTGGATAGGCAGTCCAGTCCTTCCGCTGGTTTATTGCAAAAATAGTCCAGGCCAAGCAAAGGAACAAATAAAATAAATAAGTAAAATTTAAAACTTTTGTTTCGCTCAAGGGAACACACCCAAAATAGGCCTTTACTTACAGACACTGGGAAACTGCCAGCTCTTATAGGATGCTTTCTTAGAGATGAGAAGAAGCCTGACATAGCATGCCAATGGGCTCAGTGTCGTCATGTCTCTTGATAGTCCCATGTGTTCCTTGAGGGCAAGAGTGTCTTATCCATCTTTTGTCTGCAGTGCCAAGCAGAGTGCCAGGCATAAAATATGTGATCAAAAATATTTATTAAATGATGGAAGAGCAGATACTCAGTAAATGTTTGCTGATTGTTCCTTATGATCACTAGCCTAACTGCCTTCTCCCCTGACCTGGACCCTGGCAACTTTTGGATGTGTAGCCAGGGGAACCAACGGATAATTAGGTTGTGCTTCATCCTGACTCCTGTATTAACATTCTCAAGCATGCAGTGCTCAGAGACTTAGGGTTTCGTATCTCCTCTCCTTAGGCCATGATGGCCTCTCACTTTAGAGAGCTCTCTTCCTCAGCTTCCAGAGAGGCTGGGGAGATCAGGAGAAGGGTCCATCTCAGTTTGCCTCCTCCTACTCAGGCCTTTCTTTTAAACTTCCTACTACCATTCCCATATCTACGAGAAACGGAGCCATTCATTCTTGCCACAAGCATTCCTTGAGCTCCCGTTATGAGCTAGACTCTGTAGGAAGTTGAAAAGAAATGCCTTCAGCTCTCAGAAGGCTCACAGCCTAGAATGAATGAACTTTAGATTTTGAGAAGTTAAGAGAGTCAGTGTAAAGTAATGGGGGGAGGAGGGGAGGAAACAAAGCAAAAATACCTGTCACCACCACAAACCTACAGTTGAAATAACAATATACATATTACATTTGTTCTGTGCTTGTCACTCTCAACTTTAGTACTTGGAAAATCATACCTGTGTCTAGATTGTAGCTTCAGGAGATACTTGAAATAATCAATATTTTTAGTTGGAAGCTCTTAGGAATATGTTATAGATTTAAATTGTCTTCCCCCCAAATTTATATGTTGAAGCTCTAACCCCAAATATGACTATATTGGGGGATTGAGTCTTTAAGGAGATAATTTAGGCTAAATGTGGTTATAAAGATGGGTTCTAATCCAATAGGACTGGTGTCCTTAGAAGAAGAGGAAGAAACACCAGAAATCTCTCTCAATCTCTCTCTCTCTCTCTCTCTCTCTCTCTCTCTCTCTCTCTCTCTCTCTCTCTCTCTGTAAGTGCACAGAGCAAAGGCCATATGAGGACACATCAAGAAGGCAGCCATCTGCAAACCAGGAGAGTCTCATGAGAAATTAGCCCTTCTGACACTTTGAGCTTAGACTTCTAGCTTCCAGAACTGTGGGAAAATAAATTTCTACTGTTTAAGCCACCCAGTCTGTGGTATTCTATTATGGCAGCCACAGCAGACCATAATACAAAGTAGTCTTAATTTTTCCTTCAGTGCAGATTCAGAAGTAAAATTTATAGGATGTCGTTTTCTCTGCAAAATTCATTTAAATAGGTATTTGCTACTATCTGAAAGGTCACTCACTCAACTGAGATATTTAAATAACAGATGCAACTCAAAACCTTTTTCTCCTTCATCAAAAATGCTAACATTTTTCCCTTGGTTTCCCCCAATCTCTTTAAGAGACTTTCATAACAAATGTGTTTGGAAATAAAGATGCAATTTCTGCATCATATATGTATTTTCAGTGATGTGTAATGCATGTTGATTTAATGCATGAGCACAGATTTTATTTATCTGCCGCACTGTGGGATCGGGATGGGCACAGGGGTGTGCTAGGTGAATAATGCGATGGTACTCAAATAACATCTGTTCCCCGAAGTCAGACAGCCCAATCCCGCTGCAGGAATTGAGGGGGGCTGCCAATGGGGTTCACACACACTGCCTGATTCTGACCAGCTTCTCTCTTCATTTAGTTCTCATATGTATGGATACATATTTATACAATACTGCGTATATTCAATCAGCATTTGTTGAATTGAGTTATGTAAATGTGTGCTAGCTGATAGTATAAAAGTAGGACTGCCAGGACAGAATAGCTCTCCAATCACACTGTAGCTCTTATTTATACAGCTCATAAAGAATACTAAGCTGTGAGGTATCTGTAGAATCACAGCTTTCATTTATTGCTGGGGAAAAATATTTACAAGCAGGAATGTGGAATTTCATTTGTTTGGACATATTGTGGAAGGTGTCCTCAGAAAGGTGTTTGGAGGAAGTGCCATGCCATCTACCGTTGTTCTTATTTTGGGATTACCAGGATATACAGGGAACTGGACAGACCGTCTGTAAGGACCCCTCCCCAGGAAGCTCAAGGCCCTTCCCCGAGCCAAGCAGAATGTGTTCCGTCCTTCCTCTCTCACTTTTCCTCACTTTGTTTGTATCTCTTCATCACCTCTTCCTCTCCCCCTTTTTATTCTCTTCCTAAAATCTTTGTATTTTCCTTTTGTAAAGTGAAAAGTTAGTTGATTTGGTCAAGTTCAAGGGCGAATGTGTAGTCATGTTGATGGGAGACAATCGTGTGTTTAATGATGACTGTTGGAAGAACCGTTATTTAACCTACAAATTAAACAGAAGTGTTTGTGACTCTGTATGTGTGTTTCCTCTGAACTTTCTGGGATAATTCTGTTTCTTTCTGCTGGTCTGGCTGTCCCCAACCAGGCTGACTAGGGGAAGACTTGCCTGATTTATTCTAGAAAGAGCTAGCTACTTAAAGGGGAGAAAAGGAATAGTTCAAGGGGTGAATCTCAGGGCAGAGGAGGAGAAAGTGAATTTAAACAGGTTTTTCTGTATTTCCCTTAGCGTTTTTGTATTTTTTTTTTTAAAGCCTGACAATGGACTCCAATTGCTTTTCAATTATTTTGGGAGGTCAGACTGGCCCTTGTCAGATCAGGACTCTTTCTGTTCAGACATTTGGCATGGCTGTCAAGTGGGAAAGTTCTTTCCCCCCTAGTTTAGCTGTTGTGCCTTAAACTGGACACAGTGAATGAGAACAGGTGTGAGAGAGTGCTTTGGTCAATAGAGGACCTCAAGAATTTTTGAAACCTTGGTGGCTGGAGGAGGATCACAAGAACCATTTAAGGTGCAAACAGTCTGTTTTTGCTGCAGGGAAGCCTGTGGTCCCTCCCAGGGCCGACTCCCTCTATACTGGGCCTCATAGGCCTGTGAAGGGGAAGCACTCTGTGTGTGATGAGGGAAAGCCGGAGGCTTGTGGCTCAACAGTGCTACCAAAGAATGAACAAGACTGTGTCTTCTTGGTGGGCAGAACTGCACCTCTGAGATTAGGTTTCTTTTTCAAATGAAACAAAACAAAACAAAACACTTTTTTATTTTTTTTCCCCCCTTTCTCTATGGCCTCAAGTGATATAGGGTCTGGAGACTGTTTTGTTTTGTTCTGCTTTTTTGTCTATTTTTTGTTTTGTTTTTGTTTTTTAGAAAAGAAGAGAGATAGCCCCTGAAACATAGTGGCAAGCCCAGACTCAGAGTTGTTTAGAATTTTCTGGGGACAGGTCACTTTGGTTATCCCCAATCTTTCTGAAGGTCAAGTCCCAAACGTGAAGGCCTAAGCCAGCGCTGTGGGGAATGAGGGCAGGCATGGCCCATACTGGGCACGGTGTGGGTGGGAGAAGCTGGTATGAGGGGCCTAAAAGACAGAGCAATGGGCTCGAGCCAGATGCTGGTTTGTGGCAAGTCACAGCCAAGGCAGATTTATAGAATTTCTCTGCAATCCCTGATGTTCCCAAATGCCTGGAGGAAAGAACTTGGTAAGTAATTGGACCTCGATGGTTAGGCAAATTGGGTGGGCAGTCGAGCGAAGTATGATCTCACACAATTGAAAATTATTACTCTGAAAATGGTCATCAGGGTAATAATAATTCCCATTTAATGAATGCTTAGTATGTCTCCTGTACTATGCTTTGCCCAAATTCACTCAATTAATTCTCACAAGAACTTGTGAGGTCACATACATGCTTTATAGATAAGAAAACTGAGGGCCAGAGAGGTTACTTAACTTGTTCAAGGTCACACAGCTGGTAAATGTTGGAGCCAGAATTTAAACCCCATTGGTTTGATTCTGGAGCCCACATTTTTGGCCATAATGCCATGATTACCAAGAAGCCTCACTGGTAGAAAACCGCCAGGAAATTGGTGATCACTGGGGGTACAAATTATATCTCAGGTGTCCTTTTGCCTTTGATCCTTGCACAGTTCCAAGCACATAGCAGGTGCTTAATAAATGGTAGTTGACTCAATCTCTTTGCTCAGAGGAGTTATATTCTTGTTGTGGGAAAAATACTATCATGCCTGAGAGGGAAAATAATTTAGAACAAAATACCCAATGCCAAAAAACCATGGGAGGGTCATAAGGGAAGAAAACACATAATCATTTAGTAGATTGGATTCCATTAGCTCCTTCTCTTCCAGTGAGGAAACCATCAAAAATCAAATTAAGATCAGAAGGTTGCTTGATGAATGTAAAACCCAAGCAAAGGAAATTGGATTTCCTAGAGGGTATATTTTCATCACACGGTGACTGCCCCAGTGAAAAATCCTCCTTCAGCGAGGAATATGTTTGCCCAGCAGACTGAGTATTTGTGTTGGCAGGCTGTGCTCTGTCCTGGTCAGGGCTGGAAGAACACCTAGTGTCTCACCCTCCAGCTCTTTCTAGACTCCATGGTAACTCCTCATTTTCTGTTTGCACTTGTCATTATGACATCCTCCTCCTTGGTTTCCACACTCTTCTCACATTACGATTTCCATGTCTACAGTTTATTTGACATGGATTAGAGTGCCTGCTCTTCAGGACAGTAGGTGGTTTGTCTCGATTACATTTTAGGGGTGCCTTTTCCAGTGAATGGGTGCTTGTTAGCCTGAATCATGGAGCTAACCTGTTGTGGGCTTGTATCATTTTTATTTTCCTTAACACTCATATTAAGGCCTATCTTTCTTTTAAACTATGGTTCTCTGGAACTCTGTAACCATTAGGTAGACTCTTTCCATTATCTATGTTTATTTATTTAAATAGATATAATATAATATAGTTATATAATTATAATATAGTTTTTTGTAATAAAATATAATTATAATATAGTTTAATTGTAGATCATTATAGATTCAATGCAGTTGTAAGAAACAACACAGAGGGATGCCTGGAACCTTTTGCCTAGTTTTCCCCAGTGATAACATTGCAAAACTATAGTACAATGTCACAACCAGGGTATTGGCCTTGACACAGTCACGATAGAGAGCACTTCCATCAACACAAGAATCCCTCATGTTGCCCGTGTGTAGCCACACCTATTTCCCTCCTGCCCTAACCCTTCCTTACCCTGGGACCTTCTAATCTGTTCTTCATTTTTATAATTTTTTTCATTTTGAAAATGTTACATAAATGGAATGATCCTGTATCTCTAATCATTTGGGATTGGCTTTCGTCATCCAGCATAATTCACTGGAGAATCATCCAAGTTGTTGCCTGTATTAATAGTTTGTTATTTGTATCGTTGAGTAGGATTCCACAGTATGGGTGGACCACAATTTACTTAACCATTCACCATTGAAGGGCATGAGGGTTGTTTTCGGTTTCTGACTATTACAAATAAAGCTGCTGTATACATTCATGGGTGAACATAGACTTCATTTCTCTGGGATAAATGAGGGGGGGTGCAACGCTGTGTCTATGGGTAAGTGCGTGTTTAGTTTTATAAGAAACTGTTCAACTGTTTTCCAGAGTGGTTTCACCATTTTACATTCTCTCTAGCAATGTGTGAGTGATCCAATTTCTCAATATTCTTATGAGAATGTAGTGTTGTCACTATTTTTTATTTTAGCCATTCTGATAGGTGTGTAGTGATATCTCATTGTGATTTAAATGTGCATTTCCCTAATGACTAATAATATTAACATCTTTTCATGTGCTTATTTGCCATCTTTGGTGAAATGTCTTTTATTCTCTTTGGTGAAATATCTCTTCATGTCTTTTGCCCATGTTCTAACTGGATTTTTTTTTTTCTACTGTTGAGTTTTGAGAGTTCTTTGTATATTCTAGTCACTAGTCCTTTGCCAGATATGTGGTTTGCAAATATTTTCTTCCACTCTCCAGCTTGTCTTTTCATTTTCTTAAGAGGGTCTTTCACAGAGCATACGTTTTTAATTTTGATGAAACCCAGTTTATCAGTTTTCCTTTTATGGATCATGTTTTTGGTGTCAAGTCTAGGAACTGAGCTCTTTCCATAGCTCTAGATCCCCAAGATTTTCTCCTATGTTATTTTCTAAAAGTTTAATAGCTTTACATTTTACATTGAAGTCCATGGTCCATTTTGAGTTAATTTTTGTATAAGCTGTGAGGTTCTAGCCCCTCACCCCCCACCTTTGGATGTTCCATGGCTCCAGCACCATTTGTTGAAAAGGCTGTCTTTCCTTCAATGAACTGCTTTTTCATCTTTGTCAAAAACCAGTTGGGTATAGTTTTGTGGATCTATTTTTGGGTCTCTGTTCTGTTCCACTGCTCTATGTGCCTATCTCTCTACCATCTCCACAATATTGATTACTATAGCTATATAATAAGCCTTGAAATCTGGTAGACTGATTTCTCTCTCATTACTTTTCAAAATTGTCTTAGCTATTCTAGTTTCTTTGCCATTCCATATAAATTACAGAATAAGGTTGTCTGTGTCTACAAAAAAATATCTTGCTGAGATTTTAATAAGAATTGTGTTAAATCTGTATGTCAATTTTGGGAGAATTGGCATCTTTACTCTGTTGAGTTTTTCAATGCATGAACACAGTATGTCTCTCCAAAAATCTTTAATTTTTTAAAAACAGCATTGTTTAATTTTCAGTGTACAAGCCCATGTTTTGTTAGGGCTACATATATATTTTTGAGTGAATGTAAATAGTATATTGTATTTAAAATTTTTGTGCCCACATTTTCATTTTTAGTATATAGAAAAAAAATTGAGTTTTGTATGTTTAGCTTATATCCTGCAACCTTGTTGAAATTCTTATTTCTCTTTTGGAGATCTATCTATCTATCTATCTATCTATCTATCTATCTATCTATCTATCTTGGTTTGCCAGCATAATTTGTCCCAGAAACAAACTACTTGTATTGCAAGACATCGCTTGTTTACCATGTTAAAAAAATGTATTAGAAATGTTTGCTCATCTTGTGGAACACTCACAAACCAAGTGACTCGCAATACAAGGTTTTACTGTGTATGTGTGTGTGTGTGTGTGTATATATATATATATATATTATATATAGATAATCATGTGATCTACAAATACAGATGGTTTTATTTTTTACTTTTTGATATGTATGCCTTTTCTTGTCTTTTTTTCTTTTTTTTAAGATTTTTGTTGGGGAATTGTGGGAAGGGAACAGCATTGGGGAATTGGGGTAGGGTAGGGGAACAGACAAGTTGCTGTCCTTTTGTTCTTCAGTCTAGTTGCGGAGGACGTCGCTTCACTGGCCCATGTTGGTATTATCATTGCGCTCTTCCCGGGTAAGGCAGTCACTTGCTGGCCGTTGGACGACCGTTCATGGCGGCTCATGGAGGCTCATACCAGCTGCAGGCCACCCATGCTGGCTGCCAGTCACTCATTGTAGCTCACAGTGGCCCACTGCAGCAAGGACTGCAGCTCATGGCAGCAGGGCTCCAGGTTGAGCTGTTGTTCACCATCTTAGCTGTAGAGGGCACAGTGTCACTGGCCCTCATGTGAGAATGGAACCAGGGCCCTGCTGCTCAAAACTGGCATCCCAAGACAACTTTTAACCAATGGACCAATCAGCCGGCCCTTTTTTTTGTTTTTTTTTTTTAAAAGATTTGTGTTGGGGAATTCGGGAGGGGAGCAGTGTTGGAGAATTGGGATAGGGGAACATTGTGTTTTTCCAGGACCTGTCAGCTCCAAGTCAAGTTGTTGTCCTTCAATCTTAGTTGTGGAGGGAGTAAGCTCAGCTCTAAGTCCAGTCGCTACTTTCAATCTTAGTTGCGGGGAGGTGCAGCCCACCATCCCGTGCAGAAGTCAAACCAGCAACCTTGTTGCACACTGAGCCATCTGGCCGCCCATCAGCAGCTCTGGCTGCTCAGCTCAAGGTGCCATGTTCAATCTTAGTTGCGGGGAAGGCGGGCACAACCCACCATCTCATATGGGTGTTGAATTGGTAACCTTGCTGCTAAGAGCATGCACTCTCACCAGCTCAGAGGCAGCTCTGCTTGGGTGCAGCTCACTGGCCCATGTGGGAATTGAACCGGTGACCTGTTGCTCAGAGCTTGTGCTCTTAACCAACTGAGCCACTCTGCTGGCCTTTTCTTGTCTTCTTGCACTGGCTAAAATTTCCAGCATATGTTGAATAAGAGTGATAAAAACAAACATCCTTACTTTGTTCCTGATCTTTAGGGGGAAACATTCAGTTTTTCACCATTAAGCATAATGTTCTGTAGGTGTGTGTGTGTGTGTGTGTGTGTGTGTGTGTGTGTGTGCGTATGCTCTTTATCAAGTTGAGGAAGTTTTCCTTTATTTCTATTTTTCTGAGAGTTTTTTCTTTTTTTTTTAAATGATGAATGAGTGTTGAATTTTGTCAAATGCTTTTCTGCATTGAATGATATGATCTTTTTTTTTTCTACTTTAGCATGCTAATGACTTTCAAATACTGAACCAGCCTTGTATTCCTGAAGTAAAACCACACTGTCATGGTAGATAATTCTTAAACATTGCAGAATTCTACTTGCTAATATTTTGCTAAGGATTTTTTGCAACTTTATTAATGAGGGCTATTGATCTGCAGTTTTCATTTTTATGTGATGTCTTTGTCTGGTTTTGGTATCAGCATAATATTAGCTTCATAAGATGGATTGAGAATTGTTCTCTCCTTTTCCTTTTTTCTGGAAGAGATTGTGTAGAAATGGTGTTAATTCTTCTTTAAGCATTTTGTAGAATTCTCTAGTGAAAACATCTGGGCTTCCTTCCTCTTCCCCCTATATTTATAAATGCCCCTTTAAAAGTATTACCAAAAAAAAAATATATATATATACACACACACACACACACACACACACACACACACACACACACACACAAGCCAAATCTCCTGAATGAAACTCACATTTTTAAATTCTGTCTACAAAACACAAAACTACTTTTCACAATTTTGGTTTGAAGCTTAATGGCCAAGGGTTCATGTTTCTTTCCTTTGTCACCTCTGTTTGCTCAGCAATCAAGTAGAAATACTGGAAATATCTGTGTTTGGTAAGCTTAAGACCAAAGTGTGAATGTTAACAAGATTGCCTTCCTGCCTGACACACATCTCTCTGTCTCAGGTTATCCTAGGTCTATCACTTACTGTCTGTGTGATCTTGGTAAATTATTTACCCCCTCCACGCCTCAGTTTGGTTCCCTCATCCTTAGAATGGGGATGGTAATTGGACAACTACTTGCCTGATAGGGTTGTTAGAAGAATAAATTCTCAATAATTCCTAGTTATTGTTATTCTGCCAACATGAAGGGAATGACTTCCTTTAGTTGGTCCCACTTTAAACAGAGGAAGAGAGAGTCGGTATGTTACTCTCTTTAGATGCTTATTGCCCTACAGCAGAGTTTCCCAACCTTGGTACTATTGACATTTTGGGCTGGATAATTCTTTGTTGAGGGGGGCTGTCCTATGCATTGTAGAATGTGTAGTAGCCTTCCCCATAGTATGACAATCAAAAATGTCTCCAGACATTGCTAAATGGTCCCTAGGGGTGCAAAATTGCTCCTGGTTGAGAACCACTGAGCTATAGTTATGTGAACTCTCACTTAAGAATTTTTTTGAAATTAATACATGCTTGTGGGGGAAGTTTGAAAAATACTTGTTGTAGAGGTAAAAATACCATTTAAAACCACAGTTGATTGCAGCTGCTTCTGCCCCTCAGAGAGTGACAGAATTCTGCTCTCCAGAGAGTAGCCTTTTGTTAGGTAAAATATCACAGAGCAGGTCATTCACCCAGGCCTGGTAGGTGGGGGCACTGGAGACACAGCAGGTAGTTATACTGCATTGCATAAGAATGAAGAAGAATTTGTGGGTAGTGATGGAGGAAGAAGAGAGAGGTGAGCAAAGGGAAGGGTGTGAGTGTGGTGGAGTGGGCTGAGAATGCAGAGTGACAGGTGGTGGCCAGGGAGTGGGTGAGAAATTCACCAGGGCAGCAGTGGCTGGAGAAATTTTTAGTGCTATGGTAAAATGGGCACTTTTCTCAGTGAAGTCTGTTTCACCCAAAGGTGTGGGTAAATGGTGTTTAAAGAAATGGAAAAATGGAGGTGGGATGCAGGGAGAAGAGAAGAGCTGAGGGAGGTAAGATGACAATGGGACTGAGAGTGAAGGAGGAACAAAAAGTGGGAGCAGCAGATCTGATACATCAAAGCCTCAGGAATTCTTGGCAATCTGGGGGAGTATCCCAACTTTGTCTAAATTCGCAGACTTCCTCTTGGCTTGAGTGAAATTTATGTAAATCTCAAAGGATGCAGTGATTTGGTCTTCTCAGTATATAGGAGAGAAAACCATTTGCTGTTTTTTCCCCCCAGTATTTTTGTCTATGCATTTAAAAAATGCAGTTAATCTGGCTGTATATAGTGTAGAGGAGGAAAAATAATTTTTCCTCTGCTTGTCAAAATTCTTGGCTGAGACCTCCCTGTCTCCCCCTATAATAAAAGACAGATTAACAGGAGCAAAGCAAACAGCAGTTTAATACATGTATACTCATGCATACATGGGAGATACCCAGGAGAACTGAGCAACTCCCCAAAATGTTCCAAGCTACCACCTTAAATACCACTTCCAGTGAAACAAAAGAGGATGTCAGGGAGGATGTTATGAGACGTAACCCAGAAAAACACAGTAAAAAATGGTGTGTTATGCAGGTTTAAGTCTTCTCTGTTAAGAGTTCCTAGAGATTTAGCCATATTTCTCTTCCTGGTACAGACAGGAAAACACCCTAACAAATGGAAGTTTCCCATATACATGTAAATGTCTCTTACAAAAGGATAACTTCTACTTGGTTTTCGGAGGTTCTCCTGTCTGCTGTTTTTAAAAGAATAATCAGCTCAAAATAATTCTTATTCCAAAGAGGCATATTTTGGGGTGGCATTCTGCTACCGTTAAAAACCATGACAATACTTTTTCAACCTTCTCTATCATCCCAAAACTCACACATGTTAACATAAATACCCACAAGCCAGTGAGAATGACAGTCCTTTAAAGATCAAAATGGAAAGCTAATAAGGCTGGAGGTAGTGTAGACCCAGGTAAAACTGTGAAGGAGGAAGGGAGGCATGCCTCCATCTTTGTCAGGTTTTATCACCCCGTATGCCCCTTCAGGTCTCCTCATGGACACAGCTCTGCCTCTAACTTGCTGTGTTTATTCTTCAAAGGTATGTATCAGGGTTTTTGGTTAACTGAGGAAGGTCAAACACTGCTATGGACTGAATTGTGTACCCCTTGGCCCATAACTCAAATTCATAAGCTGAAGCCCATAGGGGAGAAAAACTTTTTTGTCTCCCCTCTTATGTTCTGAAAAATGGAGGTCTGCAAATTAAACTGACAAAACACAGATTAACTGGGAAAATAAAAGGTTTATTCATATGCATACGAGAGCTAAGAAAAAAGTACCTGGCTGGTTCAGTGGTTAAAGCTAGAGACTTATACATCTAACTTAGTATGGAGGGAGAAGAAAAGGCTTTTATGGGAGCATGAGTAGGTTTCTGTAGGAAAGATAAATGGGTTTTTAGAAGAACAAACAAGAGATAAGAAAGTTTGTGATAATGTTTGTCTACACAGGTATAGAGTGGTTTTTCTGTCTCCTTCATGGCCATTAAATTTTGATGGATAAGGGATTTGGCGTAGGTTTTATTAGTATTTTCCCTTCTGGGAGTAGATTTACCCTAAAGAGCAAATTTATGGTAGTCTTAGTACCCACAACTTGCTTTTAGTCAGATAAGGGAACTACAAGAAGCTTTATTTCTGTATCAGTTGATAGCCTTTAGCTCAAAATAATCTTTATGCTAAGGTGGTATATTTTGGGGTGGCATATTCTGATTTCCTTTAAGCTCTAACCCCCAATGTGACCATATTTGGAGATAGAGCCCATAAGGAGATAATTAAGGTTAGATAAGGTCACAAGGGTGGGGCTCTGATCCAGTAAGTTTGTTGTTCTTATAAAAAGAGGAAGAGACACCAGAAGGCACCTCTTTCTACTCTCCAATGAGCTCACAATAAAGAGGTTCTATGAGCAGACAACAAGATGGCAGCCTCCTACAACCCAGAGAGAGCGCTCATCAGACACCAAACCTGCTGACACCTTCTAACCTCCAAAACTATGAGAGCATACAGTTCTGTTGTTTAAGCCACCTGGTCTATGGCATTTTGTTACAGCACTCGAAGCAGACTAGAACAAAGACTAAAATAGTCTTTAAGAGCTTGTTTAAAAGAAACAACAGGTCCCAAATGGAATCACTCCTGCTAAGCCTCATGTCACCAAACCAAGACTTAATACCTAACCTAATTACAGTTTCAGCCTCCTAAAAGAATCTAATTTTAACCAGTCAGTCTGTAATTACCTGGTCAGCACTACTGAGTAATTCTCCTGATAGACCCCTTTTGTCCCCTAAAGGAAGGTGACCTTGCCTGAAACAATCCTCTCTTTTCCTTCTATGCCTATAAAAGCCTTTCATTTTGTACGGCTCTACAAAGCTCCGTTCTATCTGCTAGATGGGATGAAGCTCAGATCATAAACTGTTTAATAGAATCAATTAGATCCTCAAATTTACTCAGTTGAGTTTTGTTTTTCAACAAGCCAAAGATGTACTGTTTAAAAAATGGTAGAATTGTAAGCAGGGTGTGTAGTATATTGGGGTCAGTCCTGGACTCACATATCACATTATCAGATCATGGGGGAAAGCAGGAACTTTATAAGCTTCTAAGGCCAGCCTTGGTGAGGTACCTCAATTTTTGCAAGGAGTAGAACTAGGAGAATTTTGCAAATCATAGGCCTATATGTGTTTCTGAAAGATAGGAGTTGCATTCCTTGAAGTCCTACCCTCTGTTAGACTTCCTTTCTCCCAGAAACCCTCTCAACCCAGTTCAAGGTACAGTGCTACCTGCTGATGAGTCAAAATCTTGGACTGTAGCCTCAAAGCCTCCTGTTTGTTCTTTTCACTGGGCCCTGATGGAGGAGAGAGCTGCCAGAGGATCCTAATCAGATGCATGCTATCATCTGGAAATGATTAAAGTCCTAAAGACAGATACAAGCCATGTTGATAGCATTGATTGGTTCCTTATTTCTGAGTTGGGCCTGCTTTATTGTTTAAGATTCCACTCTAATTTGTTGGGATTTTCAATTCACCATTGTAAAAAGCAAACTGATTTTGCTGGATGAGAACAGAACCTTTTAAACTGGGCTTTGAAGTTTGCAGCTTTGTAACGTGTCAGCCATCTGAAAGCCTCTGCTCTCTTGCCAGCTCCAACCAACCCACAGCCACAATTAGCATATCAAAGAGTGGGGGCGGCGTCCTGATGGGGGCTGCAGGAGTGGCACTAGCTCAGGCCCAGGTTTGGGATGTAAGGAGATACAGGGGCTCTCTATCACGCACCCTGCTGCCGGGGTGGTTACTCATTTCACTTATAATTCCATTTCCTCCCTTCTTCCGGCCATGCATTTTTGATAATTTAAAACACACAACACATAACACACACACACACACACACACGCACGCACACACACACGCACACCAACTCTCCCTCTAAAAGACAGAAAAGAATTAGAGATGAAAAAAAAAGTAAAGTGAAGGGAGGTATTTTAAGGGGGATAAAATCCTAATTTCTCTTTCAAAAATCCAAACACTTCCTACAGATAAATGCACTAAGTATTCAATAGTTATTTTAATGTCTTTGTTTTGACTAATTGCTGGGTTAAGAAAGAACCATCAGAAAGGGGGACAAAAGCAATTCAGAGTAAATTTATCATTGCCTTGAGGTGTGGATCTGAAATAATCACAACTCTCACTAGCAAAACTGAGCCATAGATGGTCTGGTTGCTGTTTTTTTTTTTCTTTCCCTCTTTTGGTCTGGTTACTGTTATCCTAACAAAAACCTTGAACACTGCTGAGGAAATTGTCCCTGTGAGAGAATTGCCTCTGTGGCTTGACTGGCAGCAGTAATAAGATCTTGGGGCCCCCAAATGGGCATGTAGACATTGGTGACCTTGCATGAAGATGGGAGAAAGGAGAGAAAATTGACAGAAACTGAAGTCTCTCAAGGTAACATATCTTGGAAATAAACTTAAGATTATAGAAATGACATGAGGGATAAAAGAGAGATCCCGATAATGAACTGATTTTGAAAGAAAATGATTTGGATCCTTGTCATATTACAAGTATATACAAATGGGAGAAATGGGTGAAGGTGGTCAAAAGGTAAAAAGTTCAAGTAAGTCCTGGGGTTGTAATATATAGCATGGTGACTATAGTTAACAATGCATTATAGTATATTTGAAAGTTGCTAAGAGAGCAGATCTTAAAAGTTCTCATCCAAAAGGATATATGCACCCCTGTATTCATTTTAGCATTATTTACAATAGTCAAGATATGGAAGCAACCTAAGTGTCCACGGACAGATGGACAGATTAAGAAGATGTGAGATACATGCAAACACTGGAATATAAAAAAAAAAAAAAAAATTAAATCTTGCCTTGCCATTTGAGACAACATGGATGGACTTGCAGGGGATTATATTAAGCAAAATAAGTCAGACAGAGAAAGACAAATACCACAAGATTTCACTTATATGTGGATTCTAAAAAAATAAAAATAAAAAAAAATAAAAAAAATGAATAAACAAAACAAAACAGAAACAAACTCATGGACACAGAGAAGAAACTGTTTTTGAGAAAGGAGGGGCAAGGGGATATGGGCAAAATAGGTGAGGGGGGTTAAGAGATACAAACCTCCAGTTATAAAATAAATAAATCATGGGAATGTAAAGTATAGCCTAGGCATATAGTCAATAATATTGTAATAACTTTGTATGGTGACAGATAATTACTAGACTTAACTTCAAATTGGTTTTCTGTCCCTTTCTCTGTCCCTATGATGCAAATGTTAGTATGCTTGATGTTTTTCCAGAGTTAAAATTCTTTTTTTCTTTTGTTGTTCCAATGAGATGATTTCCACTCATCCTTCGGATAGCTGATTCATTCTTCTACATCAACTAATCTGTTGTTGATTCTTTCTGGTGTGGTTTTTTGTTTTGTTTTGTTTGTTTGTTTTTCATTTTAGTTGTATTCTTTAGTTCTGATTGATTCATTTTTTTTCTTCTTTTTTTTCCCCCCTCTTTCTTCCCACCCTCACCCCACCCCCCACTTACAAGCCATTTGTTGTTCTCAGTCTAGTTGTGGAGGACACCGCTTCACTGCCCCATGTTGGTATTGTGATCATTGAGCTCTTCCCGGCTGATGTAGCTGGTCGCCGGTAGCTGGCCATTGGATGGCCACTCAAGGCAGCTTACAGCAGCTCTCACCAGCTGCTGGCCACTCATGCTTGCTACTGGCTGTGGCTCAAGGCAGCTCCAAGGCAGCTTACGGTAGCTCATGGCAGCACCACGGCAGCTCACACCGTCCACTGGCCGTTCACAGCAGCCCAGCTCCAGGTCGAGCTGTTGTTCACAATCTTAGCCTTGGAGGGTGCAGCTTACTATCACAGCTCACTGGCCCATGTGGGAATCAAACCAGCAGCCCTGCTGTTCAGAGCTCATGCTCTTACCAACTGAGCTAACTGGTCACCCATGATTGATTCTTTTCCATATTTACTAACAATTTGTTGAAGTTCTCACTGAGTTTATCCATCCTTCTCTTGAATTCATTGAGTATCTTCATAACCATTATATTAAACTCCTTATCTGGTAGATTGTTTATCTTTCTCTGTCTCTCTCTCTCTTTCTTCTGAGGTTTTGTCCTGTTCTTTCATTTGGAAATATTTCTTTGTCTCCTCATTTTGTTTCTCTCTCTCTATGTTTGTTTCTATGTATTAGGTATATCAGCTATGTCTCCCTGTCTTAAAACAGTGGCCTGATGTAGAGGGTGTCCTGTGGGGACTAGTGATACATTTCCCCTTGGTCACCAGAGCCAGGTGCTCCTTTTGTGTGGGTCATCTGCACCTTACAGTTGTAGTTGGGCTGTGATTGCTACAGGCACTCTAGTGAACAATGTTGGCCCCAGGCCAACTGGATTTGAGGATGGGCCATGACTGCTGCAGATGTTCTGGTGTGTGTGGGCTGGCCTCTGAAGGGGAGCCATTTTGGTGGGACTCTGGTGCTCTGAGGCTGCCTGCTGAATATGTCAGTGCTGGAACTGCTTGCGAGGGGCTCTGTTGGAGTGGACAGATTAGAAAGGGCAAGACCTCAGGGGAATGCCAAAAGTATTAACTGGGTTAATGGAGACAGTCAGATTTGCTGCCTGCCTGAATGGAGCTAAGTGGAAGGAAAAGAAAATAAAAGAAACAAAATGTAATGGCACCTACCAGCACTTTTGTCCCCAGAGAAATTTCCCATTGATACCTGTCTCTCTGGCACTTACCCTAAAGTTAGTCAGTGTAATTCCTTTATGTATGATCAGGTGCTTTTCAAGCTGCTGCCTCTGCACTGAAACTGAGAGAGTGAGTGTGTGTACAGGCCCTTTAATAGCAGAGTATTGGTTTCCTACAACACATCAGCTCTTTTGGATGTAAATCCAGCTGGTTTTCAAGGTCAGATGTCATGGGGGTTCCTCTTCCCAGTGCAGGTGCCCTGGGCTGGGGAGCCAGATGTGGGGCTCAGACTCCTTGCTCCTCAGGGGACCTCCTGGGTTGTGTTATCCTTCTTGCTTGTGGATTGCCACACCTGGTGCCTGAGTCTTTGCCTCTTCTGCCCATCTCAGTGTGACTTTTTCTTTATAATCTTAGTTGTACAAAATTTGTTCAACTAGTCTTCAGGTTGTTCTCACAGATAGTTGTTTTGTATGTTGTAGTTTTGGTGTGTCTGTGGGAAAATGTGGTCTCAGAATCTTCATATACTCTGTCATCTTGACCCTCACCCACCAGGATTACCTTCCTTTTTAAGGCTGAATGATACCCCATTATATTGTCATAACACATTTTGCTTATCCATTCATCTATCAATAGAGATTTGGGTTGCTTCCATCTCTTGCCTATTATAAATGATGCTGCTATGAGTATGGGTGTGCAAATATCTCTTCAAGATCCTGCTTTCAATTCTTTTGGGTAGATGCCCAGAAGTGGGATTGCTGGGTAGGCATTTTAAGCCTCACGTTATGAATGAGAGAACTGAGGTTCAAGAAACTTCTGTAACTTGCCCAAGGTCCCATGGGCAGAAGGCTACAGAGCAAGGTTTGATCCTAAGCCCTGGTCTATGACCATTTCCACCCTATTCTGAGGATCAGCTTTATCTGCATCATTGAAGTACACACCCAGGATTAATTTGGAAAATTGGGGATTACATTTATGCATACATTTAGCAGTTGCAGATTTTGTGGTTTACATAATTGGAAATGGGAGAATGCATAAAGCTCTGTTTTGTCTGAGGCTCAAGTTGCACAAGTGGTTGCCACCCTAAATTGGTTGAATTCTTTTCTGGACAGAGACTCCAACGTTGTTCTGTATTTGCTGCAGTTTTCTGTTAATTAATGCACAC
Source organism: Aselliscus stoliczkanus (assembly GCA_033961575.1). NCBI lineage: Eukaryota > Metazoa > Chordata > Mammalia > Chiroptera > Hipposideridae > Aselliscus > Aselliscus stoliczkanus. The sequence continues at coordinate 18,655,296 of CM066730.1, read as the reverse complement.
AGAAGACCATGGTGGAACATTTTAGAATTAGCTGACTAGGGGCATATTTATAGTTTCTTAACTATGGGCACATCAATAATCAAAAGCAATTTTAACCTGAGATGTGTAAAGTTGTAATTTATGCCAATTATCATGTTGCCAAATAGTTGTAAATACATTTTAAGATTTTAAATGTATTTTTTTTTTTGAGGGCAGTGTCACTGACCCTCATAAGTGGGACCCGAACCGGGGCCGCTGGCTTCCCAAGCCAGCGCTTAACCGCCGCGCCACTCGGCCGGCCCAGATTTTAAATGTATTTTGGTGAGTTTGATTTTTGTAGTGGTTCTTAGATTAAGATGGGTGAGGAGAAAAGAAATTATTTCTTTGTTTCCTTTCTAGCCCCTACTGTCCTTTGTTCTTCATCAGTTGACACTTGGGATTTGTGTTGTGTGGATGGGGTGATGCTATGGGAAAGGAAGGGAAATAGTAAGGGGAAGAGGAGGGAAGAAGGGCAATGAAAGTGAAAGAGATCTGTAGAATGATCTTATATCATCAAGAAGAAGGTCGAGATGCAGAGAATTTGGATGGCTTATCCTGTCATACAGGAGGCAAATGTTGGAATGCTGCTGAAAATCCTCAGGTCCCCTCATTCCCACTCCAAGGTTCTCTGGACTTCCATGTACCTATTTTCACCTGCTCAAAAGTTATTTTGGGGCCCAGGCAGGAAAAGAAAGGCACATTCCCACTAGGTTATGTGAGGAGAGTTTATAAAGTAATTCCAGGGTAGGGTATAGGGGAACCATTAGGGAAAATGCAGCATGCCAAGGTAGATATCTGTGGGGAGCCATTACAATCTCTAGAGTGGAAGGGGTGAGGTAAGGAAATGGTTACTGGAAACTGCAGAGAGATACCTCAAGGAAGAGGTCTGTGTGATAGGAGCTTGAGGCACTCAGCCAGCTTGCAGTGGCCCTCTAGAATGGAGACTCTGACTGTAATGAACTGAATAGTGTCCCTTTCAAATTCATAGTTGAAGCCATAACCCTCAATGTGACTGTATCTGGAAACAGTTTATAAGTAATTAAGGCTGAATGAGGTCACAAGCATGGGACCCTGATTTGATGGGATTAGTGTTCCTATAAGAAGAGACACCAGAGAATTGGGTATTTCTCTCTCTGCCAAGTGAGGACATAGCAAGAAGGTGTCCATCTACAAGCCAGGAAGAGAGCTCTCACTACAAACTGAATGGGTTGGCATCTTGATCTTGGATTTCCAGCCACTGTAACTGTGAGAAATAACTTTCTATTATTAAACCACCCAGACTGGCTATTTGTTATGGCAGCTAGAACTAACTAAGACAAACTTCCTTCTTCTATCACCTGTTAGTGCTCCCCATTGGCCAAACCCAACTAGAAGCCAAGGACAAGAGAGCCATTTGATGTAGTCCTTACAGATTAGCTTTTCCAGTGGAGAACAGTGGATTTAGGGGGGCAAAAGATATATACCCAGCACAAAGGTTGAGAAGTGCAAGTCAAACTTCTTAGGGAAAAAGAGAAAAACCTAGATGTGTAGCCTTCCGTTACTCCCCAGGCCCTGATTAAGTTTCTGAGGTATTTTTTCCAGGATTACTTTGTTTTCATATGAGCAAGCTTTTGAGTTTTGGTCTTTTTGCACCCAGATCTGAATTCATCATGATCTTTTGCAGCAATTTCACGATCAGGCTGACTCATAGTTATGTGGTAGCCTATGTCAATTATGACAAATTCTGGGAAGAGAGGATGGCCCACACTGCAATCAGGACCACTTTTCTTGTGCAGTTATGGGCTTTAACTTCACTGAAACTATTTGGGGTTCATTCTAATAAGTAAAATGGAATGTGTTAGATCTGTAGAATTTCATTTCGATTGGGCATAAAAACCATACATGAAATTTTGGTTATTCTTAGCTTTCATCTGAAGTCATAGGAGAACGTGGTTTCAAATGGAAAAACTATGCATCTCTGCTATTCATTGTGAATGAAATATAGTTATTACATGCATGACCATCATTTACTTAGAGGTGCAAAATATCTTCTATATGTCACTGCTAACTTATGTCTTCCTTTTTCTACTAGTGACACAGTCCAGAAATTGAGGATGATCTGGTTGTCAAAAAGACTTGTGTTGGCAAGAAGACTTCATGCATAGAGACATGTATATCTTTGGAGGGGACATGGGACTATTTGTGTCGTCTGAGCACATCACTAGCCTCATGTAAAGTCTTTTCTGAATTCTGGTGTGGGAGGAGTTGACTTTCACCATTAAATACTGCTCTTTACATCCGTATTATTAACTTATGTAGCAGATAAATTATATATTTTATTAACTAGTAATCTTAGAATATTGGATTATTAGAGTATCAATCTTACTTTACCTTCTGTCACTTCTGTGATTTTATTGCATGTGTTGGGGCTAAATAAAAGTGAATGGGGGGGGGGCTGGCCGAGTGGCGCAGTGGTTAAGAGCTGGTTTTGGGATGCCAGCAGCCCCGGTTCGGATCCCACATATGAGGGCCAGTGACACTGCCCTCCACAGCTAACAACAGCTCCACCTGGAGCTGGGCTGTGTGAGCCCTGGTGATGGTGTGGGCTGCAGCCCCTGCTGCAGTGGGCTGCCATAGGCTACAGTGAGTAGCCGGCAGCCAGTGTGAGCGGCTGGCAACCAGCGTGAGCTGCCAATAGCCATGATGAGCGATATCCAGAGGCCAGCGACTGATCTGCCTCATCCAGGAAGAGCGCAATGATGATACCAACATGGGCCAGTGAAGCAACATCCTCTGTAACTAGACTGAAGAACAAAAAACACAGCGACTTGTCTGTTCCCCTTTCCCAGTTCCCCAATGCTTTTCCCCTCCACCAATTCCCAAATAAAATCTTAAAAAAAAAAATTAAATAAATAAATAAAAATTAAAAGTGAATGGGGGAGCCCCAGTCAGGATGGTGGGGCGGGTAAATGCTTTTCTTGCCTGCACCCACAATCACATAAAATTAAAACTAAACTACAGAACAACCATCATTGGTATTTGCCTGAGGGCTGACTGAATGGAAGTCCTATAGCTAAGGATATATAGAGGAAACCATGCCGAGACTGGTAGGAGAGGTAAAGATACAGGACTGGCTGATCCCACAACCACATGCTGCAGTTGAAAATTGGGAGGGATATCTTGGCTGTGGGGATTCTCCAAGGAGCAAGGAATCCCAGTTCCCACACTGATGTCTCCGGCCTGGGATTCCAATGACAAGAGAGGTCACCATGACTTTTGGCTCTGAAAACTAGTGGAGATTGTGGCTGAGTGAGATCAAGGGCTCCTGGAGTCCCAGGCTTTCGGTTTTTTTTTAAAGATTTTATTGGGGAATTGGGGGAGGGGAACAGCGTTGGGGAATTGGGGAAGGGGAACAGACAAGTTGCTGTTCTTTTGTTCTTCAGTCTAGTTGTGGAGGACATTGCTTCACTGGCCTATATTGATATTATCATTGTGCTCTTCTCAGGTGAGGCAGGTCAGCCGCTGGCCTCTAGACAGCTGCTCACAGTGGCTCTTGGCAGCTCACATCGGCTGCCAGCCGCTCACGCTGGCTGCCGGCCACTCACTGTAGCCTATGGCAGCCCACTGCAGCAGGGGGTGCAGGTAGGCCGTCCCATGGACTCACAGCAACCGAGCTCCAGGTAGAGCTATTGTTTACCATCTTAGCTGTAAAGGGCAGTGTCACTGGCCCTCATATGTGAGATCCGAACCGGGGCCGCTGGCATCCCAAGCCAGCTCTTAACCAATGTACCACTCGGCTGGCCCCAGGGTTTCCTTTTTTTTTTTTTGGAGGACAGTGTCACTGGCCCTCATATGTGGGACCTGAACCGGGGCCGCTGGCTTCCCAAGCCAGTGCTTAACCACCGTGCCACTTGGCCAGTCCCAGGCTTTCCTTTTAAAGGGCTCTCACATGGACTTACTCGATGGTGGACTCACTCGCTCTGAGCTGCAGTGCTGGAACAGCAGCTTAGGGGAGCTAGGGACATATGGGGAGGAACTAAATTATCTGGCTTCAGGGCAAGGGCTTGAAGGAAGAGTAGTTTTCTCCCAGACATAAGTGCTGGCAGAAGCTATTGTTCCTTTGCTGAACTCTCCAATCACCCAGACTGTGCTCAAAGCTTGTCACCGTATCTGAGTCTCCATCAACCTAACATGGTTTGCCCCAACCCTGAGACCCTGCCCCATCCAAATTGCAGTCCCACTCAATCCTCTTCCAGTAGTTTTTCTATCCAAATGGTCTGTCTTGGTTCATGCTGTGGACTTCCCTCAATCTCTCAAAAGTTCACAAGCCCCAAACAAGCAGGATGTGTCCTTGGCATGCCCCATACCTCTTGCTTATATCCCCAAGCCCAGCTAGCAGCAGCCAGCCTCAGTTCACCGTTTAGCCTCTCCCAGGCACTTTCAAGCCTAGCACAAGTGGCAACCACCTGCAGACTACTCTGTGACTCATACTGAGTGGCCCCGGGGAGGGCAGCAACTGAACTTGGCCTACACCAGAGCCCCTCCCAAGAACCAATACACTCAGTGGCCAGCTTCCACCCAGAGCACCACCCAAACACCTCGACAAATGACACACACAAAGGACCAGAGCCCCTCTGAAGTGACTCCTGCTCTGTATGGTCAGCTCTTGCACAAAAGCTCCTTCACTGTAGTTGAAGCCAATCCACAACCAATCAGCCTCAGGGTCAATCCCTCCTATTGGTGTGCCAACAGCAGTCAGGGCCCAACTACAACAGAGGGCACATGCAACCCACACAAAGGATACACCTGGAGAACCCATCTCAGGTGACCATGTAGACTGTGCCACTGGGCCTCACAGCACACCTACTACATAAGGCCACCCTACCAAAACTGGGAGACATAACAGCTATACCTAATGCATAGAAACAAACACAGGGAGGAAGCCAAAATGAAGAGATAAAGAAACATGTCTCAAATGAAATATCAGAACAAATCTCCACAAAAATAACTGAATAAATTAGAGACAAGTCATCTACCAGATACAGAGTTTAAAGCACTGGTTATACGCAGGTTCAAACATTTGGTGTATGTGCTTGGCTGAGGAGCCAAAGAGGCGAAGCTACCATCTGTGGGATTATGACTGAATGCCTCTTAGACAGAATCCCGGCTAGGCAGAATGATACGGCAGCTCCGTGGAGCCTCGGTTGGCCTTGGATAGCCAGTCCCCCGCGGTCCCTGCCGCCTGTGTGCGCCCTGCGTGGTGTGGTGTGACCTGCCACAGGTTGGGCCTCAGCTCCGGTGCGAAGTGCCCCTCAACCAGGGAAACGGGATGCGGCCAGAAAGGGGGCTGCCCCCTCGCCCGTCATGCAATGCACGTTCATGGGAAACCTGGTACTAAACCATTCGTAGATGATCTGCTTCTGGGTCGGGGGTTTCGTACGTAGCAGAGCAGCTCCCTCACTGTGATCTATTGAAAGTCAGCCCTCGACACAAGGGTTTGAAAAAAAAACGAAAACAATACTGGTTATAAAATGCTCAGTGATCACAGGGAAAACCTCAGCAAAGAGATAGGAAACATAAAAATGGAGATAGAAAACAAAAAAGAACCAATCAGAAATGCAGAATACAGTAACTGAAATGAAGGATACATCAGAGGGAATCAACAGTATATTAGATGAAGCTGAAGATCAAATTTGCTATTTGGAAGGTAAGGTAGCAGAAAACACCAAATCAGAACAGAAAAAAACAATAAAAAAGAATCCAAGGAAATGAGGATAGTTTAAGGGGCCTCTGGGATAACATTAAGTATACCAACCTTCTTGTTATAGGGGTACCAGAAGAAGATGAGAGAGAGCAAGGAATTAAAAACCTATTTGAAGAAATAATGACAGAAAATTTCCATAACCTGATAAAGGAAATAGACATGTAAGTCCAGGAAGTTTAGAGTCCCAAACAAGATGACCCCCAAACAGGCCCACACCAAGATACATCATAATTAAAATGCCAAAGATTAAAGACAAAGAGAGAATCTTAAAAGCAGCAAAAGAAAAGCAGTTAGTTACCTACAAGGGAGCTCCCACAAGACAATCAGCTGTTTTCTTGACAGAAACCTTGTAAGCCAGAAGGGATTGGCACAAAATATTCAAAAGTGATGAAAAGCAAAAACCTATAACCAAGATTAGTCTACCCAGCAATGCTATTATTTAGAATCAAAGGACAGATAAAGAACTTTCCAGACAAGAAAAAGCTAAAGGAGTTCATCACCACCAAACCAGTATTATAAGAAATGTTAAAGATATAAATAATAAAATGGCAATAATTACATATCCATCAACAATTGCTTTAAATGTGAATGGATTAAATGCTCCAACAAAAGACATATGGCGGCTAAATAAGAAAAGAAGACTCTTACATATGCTGCCTACAAGAGACTTACTTCAGATGGAAAGACACATACAGACTGAAAGTAAAGGGATAGAAAAAGATATTTTATGAAATGAAACACAAAACAAACAAAAAAACAGTAGTAGCAATACTTATACCAGAAAAATAGACTAAAACAAAGGCTGTAACAAGAGGCAAAGAAGGACTCAGTAATTCCACTTCAGGGTATTTACCTGAAGAACCCAAAACACTAATTTGAAAAAATATGCATCCATATGTTCAATGCAGCATTATTTACAATAGCAGATATCAAAACAACCTAAGTGTCCATTTGTCCATCAATAGATGAATGGGTAGAAAAGTTGTACATAACTGCAATGAAATATTACTCAGCCACAATAGGAATAAATTCTTGCCATTTGCAACAACATGGACTGACCTAGAAGATATAATGCTAAGTGAAATAAATCAGACATAGAGAAACAAATACCATATGATATCACTTATATGTAAAATATAAAAGCAAAACAAAATGAATACACAAAACAAAAGCAAACCCATAGATACAGAGAACATTTTGATGGTTGCCAGATGGGTGGCGGTTAGGTGGATTGGTGAAAAATGTGAAGGGATTAAGAAGTACAAATTGGTAGTTACAAAATAGTCAGAGGGATGTAATGTATAGCATAGGGAATATAGTCAATAATATTGTAATAATTATATATAGTGTGAGATGGGTGCTAGATTTATTGGGTTAGTCACTTTGTAAGTTATAGAGGTATGTAATCACTATGTTGTACACCTCAAATTAATATAATATTGTATGTCAACTGTAATTGAAAATTAAATAAATAATATATTTAAAAAAGTGAATGGACAAATGCTGTGCCTTTCTTTATTAATCAATAAGCTAAAGTATATGATATGTGGGCTCTGAGAGGTATGTCTGGGTTTGAGTCCTGACTCTCCATTTGCCTAACTGTTGGGCGTTAAACAAGCTACCCTTTTAGCCTTAATTCTCTTATATATAAGAATGAGGAAAGGTATATCAGTTAAGGTTGGGGTCAAAAGTATAAACCAAAAGATCCCAAATATTATTAGTTGCTTAATCACATATGAGTTTATTTTTTTTCTTGTATAAAATAAGCCTGGTGGCAGACAGGCATGGACTGAGATGGCAGCTCCATGATTTTACCAGGGATCCAGGTTGCTTTACTCTTCATCCTCTGCCATCTTTAGTTTGTGTTTTCCATTCATAAATTACAAGATGGCAGTTGGTAATTCACCCATCTCATCCAAATTCCAGGCAGCAGTAAACATAGGAAAAGACAAAGGGGCACGTGCATTCAATCTGTTCCCCTTCCTTTCTGAATGCTTCAACCTGAGTGAAAAACCAGTTTTTCATTGTCCAGTTCTAATTCCAAGTAAGCTCATAAATTCGTGCTTTAGTTAGGCATTTTAAAGCTTCACGTAAAATAGGGGCTGTCTTCTAAGGAGGATGTATCTTGTAAGGTAACTTTCATAGGAGATGGAGACAGATATATCTTCTTGAAGTTGAGATGATAAATACACATAAAAATGTTTAGCAAAATGGCTGGTACTTGCGAAGCACTTGCTTCACACAATAATGTAATTATTATCTAATTATAAAGCAATGCGAATTTTTAAAAAGTAGTCAAGTCAAATAGAACAACATTTATAAGCTTTTGCCTTTGAAAGTAATCATCTTGGAAGGGAACATATTTCCATTAATTTTACATTACTACTGTCAGAAATACATTCAGAGCCATTTTACTATTTATATAAGAACAACAGCTTTGTTGGTTATTTCTCACCACCATTAGCTTCATCATCTACTGTATTCAATAATATTAGCTTTGACTGACACTCAAAGGATACTGATTTTTGACTAGTAAGAATATGTTTAAAATGTTCAGCAGGCTTTAAGGGAATTCTGATTCAGTTATCTCCTATTTCCAGAAACCAGACTTTCATACTTCTTACATTAATGGGACAGTTATATAAACATAACTGAAGAAATTATATGTAAAAAATTTGCATTTGTCATGATAATTAGCACAGTCTAAAGTACCTAATATGCTTTATATTAATCTTTGGTAAGGTATTCATGGTAATTTATGCTTATAGATGAAATTAGGTAGTGATCTACTATAATTATACAGATATTCCCATTTCTTTATTGAAGATGGTTGAATGTTCGTTAAGAAAAATATAGCATTTTTAAAAAACATATGAGTAGGACTGGTAAATATTCCTGTAAGACTAAAACTTTATGAACATCCAAGACTCATTTACATACTAAGTTATGTAATAGTTTTCATGAAGTAGACCCATTTTATACTTTCCATTTAAGACTAAAAACTTGTCATATGTGAGTTCTGATTATTTATGGTCAACTTGAAGGGATACTTTATGTTACAAAGTCTACCTGTTATATTGTCTACTCTGACATCACTAAGTGTAAGATATAGAACTAACCTCATATATCACCTGGTCCAATTTTTAATTTTATAGATGGAGAAACTGAGACCCAGAATTTGGATGACTTGCTCAAGGTCTCGTAGCTAACACATGACAAAGCAGGTACCAGAACTCATCTTACCTAGGTCCTACTATCGGGCCTCTTTCACTATAGCAGATTCCTTCTTAATCACTTCAGAGTTGACATTGCTCTATTCCATCCCACTGGGAGGGAATAGAGCCATGTAAGTGCTCTAAGTTAGTTGCAAGCTAAATTAGCAACCTGGATGGAACTCCCCAGGTCAATGCTCTTTCTAGTGAACCACCAGGAGAGATGGAGCACTGGATCTGAGTATTATAAATCTTTGCCTCTTAAGTGTAGTGTGACAATGACCATAACTTCTCTGTCAATGTCCGTTCTTCTCCTACAATTTCTAAGTTTTTGGTGGGTATTTAGCTACCCAACCAGACTCCATTGTCCAACTGCCTTTGCAACGTAGTATGGCCAAAGCAGTATGAGTGAAAATGAGTGGGTGCTACTTCTTTGTCATGCCATGTTCCTCATCCGCTTCCTGCTGGTTGGGAATGATGGGACTGAAGCACGCGCATTGGACCCGAAAGTCAGAAGTCACATATCGAGGATGGTATAGCAGCCCTTCTAGTGTGGGATGGTCTACCTCTGGACTATTTATATGTGACAAAAACAAAGTTCTTTGTTTAATCTGCTGTGTTTTAGGGTCCTCTTGTTTCAGGAACTATGACTGTACCCTAACTAACACATCTGTCAATCAAATAGTCCTGTATCATTGCAGGAAGCAGACTCTCCCCTCTTAAACTCCAAGTTGCAGTTCACCAAGGTCAGTTTTTCTTGGGCTCAGATTTTAAACTTAACGCCCTTGTTTTATTTCAACTTAAGGACATTCATGCTACAAGGCAAGATGTTTTGCTAAAAAGACCATTGACCTGGGGTGTTTGGTCCATGTCTCTAAGTTAGCTTGCTGCTAACTTACAGAGCACCACCATGGCTGTTTGATTCCTTAATTATAGACTGGCGATTATATTGTTCATTTATCTCCCAGGATATTATGCGTAATACTTCATTAAAAAATGGTTGTAAAGCATCTGGCAAATGCAAGCCTTCTGATTAATACCAAACTGATGCAGTAGCTTTCTTGGCACCCCGAATCGCTAATGATTTATAGATAGGCCTTTTTACTGAAGGGGGCTGACTTTGGCATGACCTGCCTATGCTGATGAACTCTCCCTGTCTTAATCTTTAGGACTCAGTGGAAGTGTTATCCTTTTCCTTACCTCCTTGCTTAACAGCACCATGATAGAGCAGGGGAATGGGGGGACTGGAGGTCCCCAGTTGACAATTCTATTATTTTTTTTCAGAAGGGATGTTTGTATCCATGTTCTGGTAATTGCTTGAGCCTAGAAATGTTAAATAAAGGAAACCCTTCTCATGTGACCAACATCATATTTGCAAAAAACAACACCAAGTTAAAAATCATGCTTTAGGCATTAAAAAAAAAGAACAAGAAAGAAAAGAAAAAGAAAAGGCCTAATGGCTGGTATAATTCTGGTGTTAAGTCCCTGTCATCTGTATATATAATAGCTCATTGTGCCGGCTGAATCGGACTCCCAATATTTTGCCTTGGAGACTTAAGTAGATGACTTACTTAAGTAGATGACTCCTGACCCTTTTATTTCATCACTTTTAGAAGTTTGCCAGATAGTGCTCACTTGTGCCAGCCAGTCCTTAATATTTCCCTCTGGGCAGCCTCAGCTCTTTAGTTATTATTGGTCATTAATCCTTCTTTTATCCTAAGCATCTCTATAAGGAATATATCTGGAATACTTTCAGGACCAGACCCCTTTTCCTAGAGAGCATAAATCTGTTAGAATGTAGTAACAGTATGTAAAAACACATTCAAGCACATTTTTATTTATTTATTATATATTTACTTATTTATTTTTTTATTATTTTTTTAAGGAAAGTGTCACTGGCCCTCATATGTGGGATCTGAACCCAGGCCGCTGGCATCCCAAGCCACCTCTTAACCACCGTGCCGCTCGGCCGGCTCTCCAAGCACACTTTTAGAGTCAAATGAAAAACAGATGTCAGGACAATGAGAGAACAGCATTGTCACCATAATGGTCCTATCTGAAAATGATTGGTTGGTATGAAAACCCATTTACCATGTTGGCATTCAAATAGAATAGGTTTGGTTGAAATTATAAGGCAGTTATATTTTAATGTGATGTACTGTGGTTATCACTGCATCACCAGTTTTAGATGTCCTTTGAGATGGAGATGGAAGGAAGGTAAGAGAGGGAGGGGGAAAGGAAAGAAGGCAATGATGTGGGGTAGGAGATGAGAAAGAGCATAAGGGTCTGGAATTCATACCTGCTATATGCTATGAATGCTGTATCATTTAATTTTCATGACTATTATGTCACTTAATTCTCCCTACAGCCCTATGCATGGTAGGTATTATCCCAAATGTACAGAGGAGGAAGTTGGAATTCAGAGAGGCTAAGTATTATTCAATTAGAAGGTGTTGGAGAGAAAAGCTAAGTCTACATTTACCTGACTTCAAATTCTTTACTCTTGCCATGATACCATATTGTTTTTCTAGTGAATGGAAAATATGCCAGAGTAAGGAAAAGAATCCAGATAGCAAAGCCTGTTATCCCAACCAGGTTAAACAGATGCCAACATAGGAATATCACTTGGAAAAGAGTCAACATAAACAAAAAAAAGAAGAGAAAATGAGGAGTTCCCTTGCAACATCCCTGGAGAAAACCAGATATAAGAATAAAATAGTACAGCAAGAATGCTTGAGTTAGATAGAGGAAGGAGGCAGGAATGTAGATAGAGTACGTGATGTCAGCTTGGAAAATGCAAGAGAGCCTTAGCTGAATACTTAGATCTGCAAAGTAACAAGATTTATTCTTATTAAAAAACCACGAATGCTTTAGTGGGATGACACCCTTGGGAGAGGATGAATGCATTTCACATTTGAGAAGGATGTGAATCTTTGGGGAACAAAGGACAGAATCTTAAGATGATCCCCCAAGACTCTGACCTTGGTGTGTATGCGTATGCACTTTCTCCCCATTATCCAATGAAACACTAATCTAGGTACTCTTGTAAAGGAATTTGCAGGTATAATAAAGGTCTCAAATTAGTTGAACTTGAAATAGGGAGGTTTTCAAGGAGGCCTGACCTAATTGCACAAGACTTTTCAAAGCAGAGAGTTTTCTCTAGCTGGTTGTAGAAAAGGAAGTCAGAGATGCTTGCTCTGGCTTGCTTGGAAGAAACAAACATCCATGTTGTGAATTGCCCATGGGGGCCACACAACAAGGGATTGTGAAAAGCCTCCAGCACCTGACAGTGGTCCCTGGATGACAGCTAGGAGGAAAATGGGGACCTCAGCTCTACACTCACAAGGAAATGAGTTCTGCCAACAACTTGTGAGCTTGGAAGAGGACCCAAGCCCCAGGTGAGATGTAGCCCTGGTTGACACCTTTCATCCCAGAGAGATCCTGAGCTGAGAACCTAGTTACTCTGTGCCCAGACTTCTAACCTACAGAAACTATGAGATAAAAAATCAGTGTTACTTTAAGTCACTAAATTTGTAGTGACTTGTTACACAGCAATAGAAAACTAATACACGTGTACAGTTGATCCTTAAACAATGCTGGTGTGGGAGTTAGGGGCACTGGCTCCCCTGCAGTTGAATAACTGCTGTAACTTTTGATTCTACAATCAGCCCTTTGCATCCACAGATTCAATCAACTGTGGATGGAAACTAGTATTTTTGATCAGTGTTTGCAAATCTGTGGCTGGTAATCCATGGCTGGAAATCCCTAGTTGAGAATGTGATAATACTGTTTTTAATATCAGGTTGGTTGAATCTGTCGATGTGAAACCCAAGGATATGAAGGGCCAACTGTATTTATTGAAGAAAACCTGCTAATAAGTGGACCTGTGCCACTCAAACTGTGTTGTTCAAGGGTCAACTGCATTCCATTTTGCCTGTTTCCTCCACAAGCATATGAAGAAGGTACGATTTAATATTGAGGAAATTGATACACAAATAGATTAAATAACTGGCTCAAGTTTATTTAACTCATTAATCCTAGAGCCAGGTGGAGACTGGTTGTTTTGGCCCTGATAGTAATGTGTTTTTTGATTGTACCATATCTTGCACATCTTTTTTTTTTTTTTTAAGATTCTTTTTTTTAAATTGGGGAATTGGGGGTGGGGAACAGCGTTGGGGAACTGGGGAAAGGGAACAGAGAGGTTGCTGTCCTTTTGTTCTTCAGTCTAGTTGTGGAGGACATTGCTTCACTGGCCCATGTTGGTATCGTCATTGCGCTCTTCTAGGATGAGGCAGATCGGTCGTCGGCCTCTGGACGGCTGCTCACAGCGGCTCCTAGCAGCTCTCGCTGGCTGCCGACTGCTCACGCTGGCTGCCGGCCACCCATTGTAGCCTATGGCAGCCCACTGCAGCAGGGGCTGCAGCTATGCCGTCCCAGGGACTCACAGCAGCCCAGCTCCAGATGGAGCTGTTGTTCACCATCTCAGCTGTAGAGGGCAGTGTCACTGGCTCTCATATGTGGGATCCAAACTGGGACTTCTGGTGTCCCAAGCCAGCTCTTAACCAACGCATCACTCCGCCGGCCCTCTTGCACATCTTAATATGTTCATGCACGTTCTCATTACCAGGGCAATGCATTTGATCACGTTTTAGTTCAATGAAAGAGGTGGTTATAAGGGTAGGAATGTTGCAGGGCAAGTTAAGAGAGGGGAAGGTGATAGGGGCACCACTCACTTCTTCATGTGATCTCTATGGACCTTCAAAAGAGCCTGCTCCAACCTCTTAGCCTGGGTCTTGGGTCTGATTTACAGAATCCCCTGATATAAGCTTCTACAGCCTTTATCTTCTTTTCTTAAATGAAAAACTTATGGTTAACTGCGTATTACGTTTGTATGTATGAGCATATGGATGTGTATCAAATCCTCCATTGGTTTCTGGGGAAACCCTTTAAAGTCTGTGGCTGCTTCAGGCAGAATGAGAGGAAGAGAAGGGCTTGCGTGTCTTGGCAACCATGGCTAGTTTCCCCCTCAAATCCATTTCCATTTCTTCTATGTAATGCACATCTTTAGCTATGTTCCTGGCTGCCCTGAATAAGGCTATATGTATTTTCAGAAAGAATAAACTTCTATCTGCTTAAGCCACTCTTATTTTGGATCTTTGTTACATTAGCCATACCTAAGTCCTAACGAATGCATACGCTTCCCAAAGCATCTGGGAACAGTATGTGTATTATTCAAATGTGACAGTGTGTATTAAAGGCTATACGAATGGGAGCTTTACCTTCTATTGTTCGTGATTTGGATAAAAACTTGCTGCTTTGCTCGTTCCAGTTTCTCTGACTTACTCACTCCTTTTTAAAATCCCACCCCCAGCATTATCAACTTTGGTCCTCTGACCCATTAGTATCCTCTCCTGTGCCATCTTAGACTCGGCGTAGGTCTCTGCAGTGGCACACACAGCACCCTGGGCTGAGACTTCTCCTATTTTGGCCTTTACCACATTGGATTGAAATAGCCTGATTCCTGGGTTCCCTCCCTTCAGGATTGTGAACTTCCTCAGGGCAGGGCTGTCTTCTGTCCTACCAGGAAGCTTGTTCCATATTAAGTCCACAATACATAATTGTTAAATGAGCCTACATAGGAACAAAAGGAGGAACGAAAGAATGCATGAAAATATTGTAAACAGGAGCATTTACAATGATAGTCTCCTTGTTAGAGCTGAAAACTCACTTCTCTAGATGTTTGATGTTGGCCCATGTGGGACTTTGCAATATGGATGTCTGATATAAGATGAGGGGCATACTCACTTCATTTGAGAGGGACATACTACACATTTAAAGTTAAATGCCCTTTATTCTTTGTACAATAGAGCTTTCAAATCAAGTCATAGTCATATAACTTTCCATCCTGTTTTCCCTTGTCCGTTTCCTTCTACCCTCAGGAAATCCCCCTATTCCTATCCCTTTATTTTCAAGAAGCAATCATGTAGTAAATCCCATCCCACTGAGTCAAATTTAGGTCATCTTTTATTTGGTCAAAATATAGTCTTACTGGCAAGTGGTATCACTATTATTCAGGAACACACATATTGTTTTACTTACAGCTGTGTAGCATTTTATGTTCTCATATAAATGTTATGCCTGGATTATAGCTGAGGCAAACTGGACTCCATTTATTTGAAAAAATAATGGGAAATCAGGTTCAGTCTATCCACCTTCCTGACAGTTTCCCATTTCTCAAAGGGGCCCTTGCACACGTGGCATGTGGTGCTGCTTTGCAAACAGGCTCCTCACTGATTCCGTGGGATGGCTTTTCTGTCACTCTACAGGAAGCCCTTAGCCAAGGGTGGGGGCAGGGGTGAGGGTGGGAGGGGAGGCAAGAGAGTGTGCCACAGGACAAGGAGGGAGGGAAAGCTGCTTTGTCCAGTCACTTGTAGTGAAGTAGTGAACAAAACTGTGAGCTTCTTGAGTTAACATCTTGAAAGGGAGCTAGAAAAATGGTGACACTTTCTATTTTTTAAAAATTTTTAAAAGGTTTTGTTGGGGAATTGCGGGAGAGGAACAGTGTTAGGGAACCCGGGAAGGGGAACAGACAAGTTTCTGTCCTTTTGTTCTTCAGTCTAGTTGTGGAGGACATTGCTTCACTGGCCCATGTTGGTATCATCATTGCTCTCTTCTCAGGTGAGGCAGATCGGTCGTCGGCCTCTGGACGGCCACTCACAGTGGCTGTTGGCAGCTCACACCGGCTGCCAGCCGCTCACGCTGGCTGCTGGCCACTCACTGTAGCCTATGGCAGCCCACTGCAGCAGGGGCTGCAGCGATGCTGTCCTGGGGACTCCCAGCAGCCCAGCTCCAGATGAAGCTGCCGTTCACCATCTTAGCTGTAGAGGGCAGTGTCACTGGCCCTCATGTGGGATCCAAACCGGGGCCACTGGCATTCCAAGCCAGCTCTTAGTCTATGCGCCACTCAGCTGGCCCATAGTGACACTTTCTTTAGGCAGTGTTCAGAACAGATGGAAGAATCCAATTTTGGGTATGGATTTGTATATCATCATTGCCATTATACTGTAGTCACAGAGGGACTGCTCAGTTTAGGGTTTGTGTGTGTGTGTGTGTGTGTGTGTGTGTGTGTGTGTGTTTGTGTGTGTGTCTGTGTGTGAGTGTGTGCGAGATTACTTTGCCTAAATTCCACATCATTAGCAAACGGCGAAGCCAGAATAGAAGTCTGGCTCTAACACCCGTAAAATCTGTCTGCTGTACTTCTCAGCTCCGCTAAACATACCATTGCCTATTCCACATCTATAAATATGATCTATTACCTTGTACTTATATGTGTATATACATATGCGTATATACATATCACTATTTTTATGGGGATATGTGCAGGATCATAGTTCTGGAACTTTTACAGGATTAAACAAACTGGAATGCCATTCTGGAACCTGTTTTTAACAGAATTTAGTTGCCTATGTAACAAAACATGTGCTACATACAGATGAAATTGAATGCACAAATCAAATACAAAAACATGCTCACATATACACAGTGTCTCCTCTCCTTCTGAAGCAGCAGGAGCCACATTTTTGTCAGATGGCTTACTTGAGGGAGTGTGCTTTGTCTGGGGTTTGAAGTAAGGGTAGCATGTCCCACAGTCAGGCCCACTGGGGACCTACTAGGTGAGGAGACGGAGACAGGCGAGCAGCAGATTAAGGATTTATTGGATTATGACACCATATAATGAAATGGTAACTTGACCACACCATTCCTCCCAACTCCCCATGTGTGAGGGATGGTGTAAGGATAACTCTTAATTCAGGCTCACGTCGCAATTCTACACTGACCTGCAAAGAAAACCAGGGACAAAGGTTATGATTAGAGGTGGCATAGCGAGGGGATAAAAGTAAGTGCTGGTGTTAGCTGGCTTGGGTTCAAAGCCTGGGTCTATTATTTGTGTGATCTTGGACAAATTACTACAACACTTGGTGACTCAATTTTATACTTGTGTCCTATCATAGGGTTGGGAATGAGAATTAAATGAAATAAAGATATGAATAGTACCTGGACCAGAGTAAGCTTCCTGTGAATATTAGCTAACATTATTATGAACACATGGTCAGAATGTACGGTTTCTCACAGGTTATTTTTTTAATCAGGTACTATGAGAATGGACTGTGTTAAGACATTTGTTATATAGTTTGAAGACATATACCTACACATTAAATGTTATTTATTAAAATTCTTATTTGTTAAAAGTTAAATATCAAACCCCTAGTAAATTTTTAAAATTGTTATATTTAATAGTATTGTTAAGGCATCATGGTGGATTCACAGATCATAGATATATACATTTATATGTGTATGTATTATGCATATACCAGGGGCACTAAAAAAATGTACATACATGACTCGAAGTCATCTTTTGTTATCGGTATATAGTGAGTATTACAATTTAAATACATTTTTTTCCTTTCTTAAAATGTGTATACATTTTTTTTGCACTCTCTGTATATACATGCACATATATATTTACATTGTGGTAAAAGCACATAACATAAAATTTACCATCTTAACCATTTTAAGTGTGTAGTTTAGTACACTTAAGCTTCTCTATTCACATTGTTGTGTAATAGATCTCTAGAACTTTTTCATTTTGCAAAACTGAAATTTTCTATAATCTTTGAATAGCAACTCCCCATTTTCTCCTCCCCCCATTCTGCTTTCTGTTTCTATGAGTACAACTACTTTAGATACCTCACATAAATGAAATTATACAGTGTTTGTCCTTTTGTGTTTGGCATTTTTAACTTAGTATAATGTCCTCAAGGTTTATCCATGTTGTAGCATGTAACAGAATTTCCTTCTTTTTTTAAGGCTGGATAATATTCCATTGTATGTGTATAACACTTTTCTTTAGCCAATCATCTGTTGATGGATGTTAGGTTTGCTTCTACTTCTTATCTATTGTGAATAATGCTGCAATGAACATGGGTGTGCAAATATCTTTTCAAGATCCTGCTTTCAATTTTTTGTATATATATATTTAGAAGTGAGATTGCTGGATCACGTGGTAATCCTATTTTCATTTTTTTGAAGAGTGTCCATCCTGTTTTCTATAGCAGCTGCATTTTATGCATTTTATATTCCCACCAACAGTGTGCAAAGGTTTCAATTTCTCTACATCCTTGCTAACACTTGTTATTTTCTGTTTTTCTTTTTATTGTTTTTTTTTTTCTTTTTTTTTGATAGTAGCCCTCGTAAGGGTTATGAGGCGGTATTTCATTGTGCTTTTGATTTGCATTTCTCTAATGATTAGCAATGTTGAACATCTTTTCATATGCTTGTTGGTCATTTGCATGTTTTCTCTGGAGAAATATCTATTTAAATTCTTTCGCTTATTTTAAATTGAGTCATTTTTGTTGTTGTTGAGTTGTAAGAAATTTTTATATATTCTAGCTATTAACCCCATATTGAATATATGATTTGCAATTATTTTCTTACACTCCGCAAGTTGCCTTTTTACTCTGTTGCTTGTTTCCTTTGATGTGCAGAAGTTTTTAAGCTTGATATAGTAGTATTTGTCTTCTTTTGCTTTTGTTGCCTGTGCTCTGGTGTCACATCCAAGAAATCATTGCCAAATCCAATGTCATGAAGCTTTCCCCCTTTGTTTTCTTATAGGAGTTTTATAGCTTTAGGTCTCATGTTGAAGTCTTTAATCCATTTTGAGTTAATTTTTGTATGTTGTAAGGTAATTTTTGCATGTGAGTATCCAGTTTTTCCCAATGCCATTTACTGAGAAAACTATCTTTCCAATCAGGAAGTGCGAGGCCTCCAATTTTGTTCTTTTTCAAGATTGGTTTTGCAATTCAGAGTCCCTTGATTCCATAAATTTTAGGCTGTTTTTTTCTATTTCTGCAAAATTGCTATTGCAAATTGGATAGAGATTGCATTGAATCTACACACACACACACACACACACACACACACACACACACTTAAACAAAAGAATACTATAATAACACTGATATTTATTAAATGATTGATATGTGTATTAGTTCACCTGGGCTTCCATAACAAAATACCAGAAACTGGGTGACTTAAAAATAACAGAAATTTATTCTCTCATAGTTCTGGAGTCTGGAGTCTGGCGGACTGAAATCCAAGTGCAGGTAATGCTATACGCCCTCTGAAACCTGTAAGGGAGAATCCTTACTTGCTTCTTCCTAGCCTTGATGGCTACAAAGCAATCCTTGGTGCTCCTTGGCCTGCAGCTACAGCACTTCCAGCACTACCTCTGTTATCACATTGACCATCTTCTCCCTGTGTGTTTCTCTCCACTTCTTATAAGAACACCAGTCATATTGAATTAAGGACCCACCCTGCTCCAGTAGGACCTCATCTTAACTAATTACATCTGCAACAACCCGATTTCCAAGTAATTCTTTGGGCATACACAGTTCGGTCCCTAATACTATGTGTCAGGCACTATGCTAGAATTTAGACATGTCATTTACTCCTTACAAGATGAGCAATTATTATCTTCATTATATGGACGAGGACATTGAGCTTCAGAGGAACTCAGCAACTTGTTTGAGTTTTCCAACTGAGGAGACTGCCCTCCAATCACTTGCCTTTGTAAGTAATGAGGCACTTGGACATTTAGAGGGGAGATTCTGTTTCTAGGACACTCTTGCATGTTAGCATTTTAGCAATGGTTTGTACTGTGCTTCTGTTTGATCCAAAGACTTTTCACACAGTAAGAAAGGAATTTTCTGGGCTAGAAAGGGAGTTTCCCATAGACCAGAGAAGGCCTGTCTGGTTAGATTTTTTTCCCCATTCTTTCCAGACATGAGTATGATGCTGACCTTTTAAGGTGTTTTGGCCTTGGACTCAACAGTACAGGCGGGTCCAGAGTGCAGGGTTTATGAAAAACCCTGAGAAGATTCAAGACACACATGGGTAGTGATATCCTGGTTGTATGGACTATATACATAGCAATATATACACAGCAACATATAAGAACCAAAATGAATACATGGGCTCTTGCCCTTCACAGAGGAGAGAGGAAATGGCCAGGAAACCTGTCTGCTTCCATCCCTGGCCTTTCCCACTCTTTTTTGTCTCAAGCCTTCCAAAGACTGACCAAATTGGGGATATAGAGATAATTCCGTGTTTCTCTCTGCTTTCACCACAAAATTGCTTTTAGAAAAAAAAAAAAAAGCCAATGAAACCTGAGGCTGCATGTCTAACTCACCTCAGGAACATTTACATCTTAGCAGTAGGCAAAGACAAAGGAATTGAACTACATCAATTCTTCTCACCCCTATCTGAAAGCAACAAATTTTTAGAAATTTTAATTAAAATGTATATGGAAATCAACAAAGAAAAGAAACTCGAATGGGATGCTCCTAGGCTGGAGCTGTCCTGTTTGCTCCTTCTTGCTCCTTGAGACAGCCTGACAAGACTCTTCTACGGAACCTCTAGGGCCCCGGACAGCCTATTTACAAACCATTGGCTTACACTGCCTTTTAGGTTCCTTGCATGGAGATCTTTAATAAAAGTTAAGAGAAAAAAGTGAGACACAGAAGAGCTCATGCGGTTTGGTCAAACTCCTCTCGTCAGTACTTGGTGTGTTTCAATTACCTACGGGTATCTAAAAAAAGAAACAGGAGAAAAAGAACTAGAGGACTCCACAATACCTGTGAGAACAGACACTTTTAGGAAGGCAGAGGTACTAGACAGAGGAAATCAAGAAGGCTTTCAGGGCCGGCCGAGTGGCGCATTGGTTAAGCGCTGGTTTTCGGATGCCAGCGGCCCCGGTTCGGATCCCACATGAGGGCCAGTGACACTGCCCTCTACAGCTAACAACAGCTCCACAACAGCTCCACCTGGAGCTGGGCTGTGCAAGCCCCGGTGATGGTGTGGGCTGCAGCCCCTGCAGCAGTGGGCTGCCATAGGCTACAGTGAGTGGCCCGCAGCCAGCGTGAGCGGCTGGCAGTCAGCGTGAGCTGCCAATAGCCGCGGTGAGTGACATCCAGAGGCCAGCGACCGATCTGCCTCATCCGGGAAGAGCGCAATGAGGATACCAACAGTGAAGCAACATCCTCCGCAACTAAACTGAAGAACAAAAAGACAGCAACTTGTCTGTTCCCCTTCCCCGATTCCCCAACGCTGTTCCCCTCCGCCAATTCCCCAATAAAATCTTTAAAAAAAAAAAAAAGGCTTTCAAACTTCAATTGTTTGAAAAATTGTTTTTCGGTGTTTATGCATTTAGATACTTTTATATATACATAAAAATAAATGGAAACAAATGAATTAATAAAACCTCTAAATACCTACATGTTTGTAATGAAAGAATTTCAGGTATTAGCGCACAGCATGCTGGGAGAGTATATTTGTTTGGACCAAATAATAGTTACTTCTTATTTTACACATCCACATTCACATGTGGTATACCTTTAGTAGCTTTGAGAAACTGGATCTGTACATTTCTGATTTATTTATATATACTGACATGGTGATTCTTTAAAGGATAAATTGATACAAGATTGAAGATGCCTTTAACCAAACACTCTCTTGCATCTTCCTTCCTCTTCCCTTAATCAATGAGAAACCACATTTTATCATAGGCAGACACTGACCCAAGGATGTCTGAGGAGGTTTTAGAGTGAAAGGCACTCATCTCATGTTAAGACAAGGTGTTTTACTCTTCGCTCACTGTGCTGGGAAGGTCCCAGAATGAGGGCTTCATACAGCCCAAAAGGAAACCAAGTGGATTATTTTTTTAAAAAGATTTTTATTAAAAATATATAGCTAACATCCAATATTATATTAGTTTCAGGGCCATACTATAGTTATTCAACATTCTGACACTGTACCTATCACAATATTATTGACTATATTCTCTATGCTGTACATTATATCTCTATGACTTATTTTTATTTTTTTAATTATTTAATTTTTTAGCTGAGCCATCTGCAGCTCAGCAGCAGTTCAGCTCAGGCTGGGCATCGAACTGCTGTTGTTCAGAGCTCAGCTCTCACTCTTGAGCGAGCTCTTAACCAAATGAGCCACTCGGCCAGCCCTCTATGACTTATTTTTTACCTGGAGATTTGAACCTTTTATTCCCTTTCACCTTTCCCCCCTTTAAAAATTTTTCAGGGCCGGCCAATTGGCGCATTCGTTAAGAGCTGGTTTTGCGATGCCAGCGGCCCCGGTTCGGATCCCACATATGAGGGCCAGTGACACTGCCCTCTACAGCTAACAGCAGCTCCACCTGGAGCTGGGCTGTGCGAGCCCCAGCAACGGTGTAGTCTGCAGACCCTGCAGCAGTGGGCTGCCATAGGCTGCAGTGAGTGGCCAGCAGCCAGCGTGAGTGGCTGGCAGCCAGCGTGAGCTGCCAATAGCCACGGTGAACGACCATCCAGAGGCCGTTGACCGATCTGCCTCATCCGGGAAGAGCGCAATGATGAAACCAACATGGGCCGTGAAGCAACTTCCTCCTCAACTAGGCTGAAGAACAAAAAGACAGCAACTTGTCTGTTCCCCCTCCCTGATTCCCCAATGCTGTTCCCCTCCCCCAATTCCCCAATAAAATCTTTAAAAAAAAATTTTTTTTTTCAATTACAGTTGACATTTAATATTATTTTCAGGTGTACAGCTAGTGGGTAGACATTTATATAATTTAAGAAATGATCCCCTCTGACTAGTTCAGTACTCACCTAGCAGTATACATCATTATTACCATATCATCAACTATATTCCCTATGCTTTACTTTACGTCCCCATTACTATTTCGTAACTACCAATTTGTACTTCTTAACCCCTTTGCCTTTTTTCACCCACACCCCAACACCTTTCCCATCTGGCAATTTTCAAAATGTTTCCTGTGTCTATGAGTTTGTTAATTTTGTTTTTTCAATTTCATATATAAACAAAGTCACATTGCATCTGTCTTTCTCTGTCTGACACTCCACTCAGCACAATACCCTTCAGGTCCATTCATGCTTCCTCAGATTGCAAGAACCCATTCCATTCCATGGCTGAGCAATATTCTGATATATATATATTTTCTCCCTCCTCTTTATCCATTCTTTCATCAGTGGACACCCAGGCTGCCTCCACATCTTGGCCGTTGTAAACAATGCTGCAATGAACATATGGATTCACATGTCCTCTTGAAGCAGCATTTTGGGTTTCTTCAGATAAATACCCAGAAGTCAGATTACTGGGCCTTTCATTGTCTCTTGTTATGCCTCTGTTTTAAAGTCTATTTTGTCTGGTATCAGTATATAAGTATTGCTACCTCAGCTTTTTTTTGTTTCCATTTTTGTGAAATAAAATATCTTTTTCTATCCCTTTACTTTCTGTCTGTGTATGCTTTTCAATCTGCAGTGAGTCTCTTGTAGGCAGCATATGTAAGGGTTTTGTTTTCCTATCAATTCAGCTCTTATATCTTTTGACTGGAGAATTTAATTAATTTACATTGAAAGTAATTGTTGATAGATATGTAGCTATTGCCATTTTATTATTCATAATTTTGATGTTTTTTCCACCTTAAAAAAGTCCCTCTGACATTCCTTATAATAATGGTTTGGTAGTGATGAACTACTTGAGCTTTTTTTCTTGTCTAGGAAGCACTTTATCGGTTCTTTGATTTAAAATGATAATCTTGCTGGGTATAGTAGCCTTGGTTGTGGATCCTTTCTTTTCATCACATTGAATATTTCTTGTCAATCCCTTCTGCCTGCAAAGTTTCTGTTGAGAAATCAGCTGACACTCTTATGGGAGCTCTCTTATAAGTTACTAGTTGCCTTTCTCTTGCTGCTTTTAGGATTCTGTTTGTCTTTAACCTTTGCCATTTGAATTATAATGTGTATTGGTGTGTGCCTGTTTGGGTTCATCTTGTTTGGGACTCTCTGTGTTTCCTGGACTTGTATGTCTATTTCCTTCACCAGGTTAGGAAAGTTTTCAGTTATTTCTTCAAATAGGTTCTCAATTCCTTGATTTCTCTCTTCTCCTGCTGGTACCCCTATAATGCAAATGATGTCACATTTGATGTTGTCCCAGAGGTCTCTTAAGCTATCCTCATTTTTAAAAAAAATTTTTTTTTCTTTTTGCTGTTTTGATTGGGTGTTTTCTGGTACCTTGTTTTCCAAATTGCTAATTTAATCCTCTGTTTCATCTAGTCTGCTGGTAATTCCTTCTAGTACATTCTTCATTTCAGTTATTGTTTTCTTTATTTCTGACTGGTTCTTTTTTATGGTTTCTATGTCCTTTTTAATGCTTGCTATCTCTTTGTTGAACTTCTCACTAAATTCTTTGAGCACTCTAATAACCATTGTTTTGAACTCTGTATCTGGTAGGCTGCTTGCCTTCCTTTTGTTGAGTTCTTTTTCTGGAGTTTTCTTTTGTTCTTTCATTTAGGATATATTTCTTTGTTTCCTCATTTTGGCTGCCTCTCTGTGTTTGTTTCTATGGATTGGCTAGATCTGCTATGTCTCTCAGTCTTGTCCAGGTGACCTTATGTAGTAGATTCCCTATGGGGCTCTGGCACAGTCTCTTTGGTCACCTACTCTGAGTACTTTAGGAGTGTCCCCTGTGTGGGTTGTGTGTACCCTTCTGTTATAGTTCCACCTTGATTGTTCTTGGCACTTCAGTGGGTGGGATTGACTCTCAGGGGTTTGGCCACAGCTTATGTGCTGCTCTGCATGGGGCTTACCTCACTGAGTGGGATTTGCCCCAGTGGGCTCTAGTGCCTGTTGAGAATGCCCTTTGTATATGCCACTTGTGGGGCTAATTGGGTGGTACTGTGCCATGGTCTGAAGCCAATCTCCAAGTATGTTAGTTCTGGAGCCTCTTGAGAGGGGCTCTGGTGCATGCCCAGGTCAGATACTGCCTGTGACTGGCCAGGAGCTACTTGTAGGAGCTACAAAGTTATCTCCAATTGTTTGCTGCCTTTGGAAAACCTGGAGGCAGGTGGGAGAGGCCATGCTGCAAACCAAGGATGTCTGCCACTAGTACTGGGCCTGGGGTATCTCTGAAAAAAGTCAGGACATCCTGAGGCCTGCTGCCACCTCCTGGCTCCCTTAAGATTCAGCCGCTGATGAAGTCTTGTATGGTACATGAGTTGGGTGAGGCAGGGTCTCAGGGAGTCACTAGAGTGGGAAGAGTTGTCGTCACCATGTTAATGTAAATTCTGGTTTGGTGCCAGTCTGAGCCTGGGGCAACTCAGCAAAAACCTCAGAGCACACCAAGGCCAGTCACTACCCACCTGGGGTCTGCAGACCTTGATAGTTTTCCAAGAAAGAGTGCAAAGTGGGCAGCGCTGGCTGCTCTGAAGAAAATGCTTTTGGCATTGGGGGAGTTGGGTGGGGAAGGGTCCCAGTGAGTCAGCAGGGTGAATTACTGAAGCTCACCAGGCCAATCAGGTTCAGATTTGGCTTGGGCAGGAGGGCTCAACACAGGAAAGATGGCACCCGTCTGCAAGCTGCACGAAAGGAGTACCTCTCACAGGAAAATGGCGACTGGCTTCCAGCCACACACTTCAGTGTCCCCCTGTATGCCTTCAGCTCCCTACCCCCTGAATCACCATCCCTCTGCCACAGCCCAAGGTGAGTGCTTGTGAGCAAGTGAGTCTGCATGGGCTGTTTAAGAAGATGTCTGGGTTTTCTGCAGCTTTCCGTCCCACCAGGACAGTTAGAATCCTTGATGTTTTTCACAGCTACATGTTGTGGGAGCTCCCCTTCCTGGCACCAATACTCCAGGCCAGGGTGACTAGTTTGCAGCTAGGGTCTCTTGCTCCTCTGGGGGAACCTCCACTGCAGAGATATTTCTCCCAGTTCTCAACCACCGCATGGAGGTTCGGAGTCTATTCTGCATCTCCACCTCTCCTACCAATCTCCACATGGCTTCTTTATATTTTTAGCTATAGAACTTCTGTTTGGCTAGACTTCAGATGGTTCTCTATGTTGGTCGTTCTATAATTTAGTTGTAATTTTAATGTGTTCATGGAAGGATGAAGGCACAGTATTTATCTACCTGCCATCTTGGATCTCTGGACTACTTTTTGTTTTTGTTTTTAATCGGGTTTATAGCCTGCCATAGCTTCTACCACCTGCTTCCTAACACAAGGTTTCTATTTCAAAGAAGGCATAGAGATTTGCAGGGCAAAAAAAATCTCACTGTTGATTCCTAGTTTCCCAATATCACTTATTTGCATTTAAAACCTGCAGTGATTCAGATTTGTTGGGATTCCAATGATATCTTGCCACTGCAGAGCAAGGATTGACTTTCCAAGTTCTGGTTCTTTTTCTCTGCACATTCATATTAAACTGTCTTCTTTATAACTGCAGCCAAACTGTAAAAAGTTACAGAGCCTGCATCTGCAAACTAGTAGAGATGTGAATGGGGGCGTAGAGCCTGCCCTGAGTGCTCAGGAAAAGCATTCATTCACCCATTCACATAGTTATTTATTAAATTTCTACTATGTGCTAGCTACAGTGATTAATTACTAGGGATGAAAAAAAAAGATTGAGACATGGTCCATAAGCCTAAAATGAGTTCACAGTCTAAACATGTTGCTATTTCCTGGGAATTAGAGACTACGAATTTAGAGTCAAAAAGAAATCTAAAGACACTCCAGTCCACTTCTTAGAAAGCTGGTCATGTTCCTTAGTAAAATTGAACATGGTAGAAAGATAGATTTTTGTCTGTTAAAATTTGATGCATCTGTATGTATATCTTGATAAATTATAAATGATTCTTTCTAAAAATTCTTGTATCCTTTTTTTCTGTTTCTAGTGGCATGTGATTTTATTTTTTCTTATCAAATTAATTACTTGACAGGGGAACATTAATTTATTTGAGTGGGTAGAAAACCGCGAAAATCAAACAAATAAAAAAGAGCAAGGGCCGGCCGAGTGGCGTGGTGGTTAAGCGCTGGCTTGGGAAGCCAGCAGCCCTGGTTCGGTCCCACATATGAGGACCAGTGACACTGCCCTCAAAAAAAAAAAAAAAAAAAAAAAAAAAAGAGCAGGAATGTCCTGTCATTTAAAGAGCACTGGTCCAGTTAGAAAAGCCAGTTTTTAGGCTGTTGGAGAAATTTAAATATGGGCTGCATATTATGTAGTAGCATTGTGTTTGTGTTAACTTTCCTGATGTGATAATTGCACTATAGTTATATGGCATGATGTCCTTGTTCTAGAAGTATTCAAGTTTTTGTGAGTGAAGTGTCTTGATGTCTGCAAGAAACGCTTAAATGACTCAGCTGAGAAATAAAGAAAAATTCTAGATAAATAGAAATAATTAAAATTATATATTATCTAGTATACATAAGATTCTATCTGTCTATCTATGATAGATAGATATATGATATATGATATATGTATATATATATATATATATATATATATATATATATATATAGAGAGAGAGAGAGAGAGAGAGAGAGAGAGAGAGAGAGAGAGAAAGCAAATATATAAACTGGCAAGAACTGGTAAATCTGAATGAGCAACATGTAGGTTTTTTAAAATACCATTTTTGGAACTTTTCTGTAGGTACAAAAGTTTTAAAAATTAAAAATGAGGGGTGGGTAGAATAAAAAATTTAGGTTTCTGGCATGATGAATCTGTCCCATTAATAGAACTTTCTCCAAGTCTCAGGCACCTTTCACAGTTCGGCATGCTGTGTTTCACCTCTAGCAAAACAAAAAACAAAACACAGAAAACAAAAAAACTCGGAGGATTTCACAGATTTGGGGTCCAGTGCTATTTCTTCATGCTGACATGCTCTGCTAGTTTTGTTCATTGAAACGACTGATACCCAGGCCACAATTTGAACTTCGGGGGTACCAGATGGCTGTGGCATTTTCTGAACCATTATACTTGTCATATATAAGTACTTTGATTCCAAGATGCAGTTTTTTAAAAAATATACTACTATGAAAGAAAAGAATCTATCAATTATAGATGCCATCAACTCTAAGATGCATGGGGATATCAAAGATGTGAAAATTTGAAAAACATGGCATCTTAGAATTGATGAGACTTTGTGTATCACCAGGATGACAAAGTGTGGGTGAAGAGAGAAGACCAATGTGTATTACAGAGAGCCAGTGCTTAGGAACACCCATGGTTAAAACCTAAAGAAAGAGAACATGTTTCTAAGAAGAGCTACTGTTATGAGTCTTCATTTAGCCACTCCTGTTCCTGCTAGTGTACTGAAAGTCAAGCACTTTGCATACATGATCTCATTGTATCTTCACGACAAACCTGTGGGAAATTTGTTATTATCCCCTTTGCAGACAGAGAAACCTGGGGGCTAGAAAGATTGAGTACCGTGCCCAGTGTCACACAGGAAGGAGGAGGTGGAGCTGTGTCTCACAAGCCAGCAGACAACTGATGTCAAGTCTGCACTTTAACCACTGTTCTCTACACTTTGTTCCAAATGTTAAAAAAAAAAAAAAAAAAGCATCGAGGAAAAAGGCTATGCTTGTATGAAAAATAAGAACACACACAGAATGAAATGTGGAAATCTGCGTCATCTCATCAATGAGGCCTTGCCATATCATCCTTTATTAAAAAGCTACCTCCTTCCTGTGCCCGCCCGCAATCCTTCTTCCTCTACTTAATTTTTCTCTATAGCACTTACCACCATTCACCCTATTGCATATGACTGCACCTACACAGTGTCTACCACATAATAGGTACTCGATATTTGTTGTATGAAAGCGTGAATGGGTTTAGTCCTGCATTTGTCACGTGTTAAGTGGTCAGTTTGATTCCAAAGTGCTTGGCCTTTACCTTCCTCTTAACTGCCAAAGAGCCTCCTGCTCTCTCATCTGTACCAGCCCTTTTCAGCTTCTTACCTATAGCTCTTTGCAATTGGAGATTACGTTTCTTTGCTTGCCATGTTTGTGTTTCTCTCCATTTTCACCTTATCAAATTAAAGTTAGGGTTCCTTTTTGCCTCCAACAGCAATTCCCTTCCCTCCTCTCCTTTTTGGAAGCACTGTATAGATGAATAACTCCTGAGATTGGTTCCTTGGTTAACAGTGGGCAAAACAAAGAGTGCTGGCTATGTTCTGATCGCTGCTGAGTTCTTTTACAGGTTGTTTCCCACTGGGACCCCAGCACCAACCAGAACTCATCCTGTATTCTCTAGTACTTCCCCTTTCTCATCAAAACTCTTCTCCCAAGTTATTCACCCCTCATTCCCCAAAGATGTTCTGCCTTCTACTTCTCAGAGCATGTAGATCCCGCCCCACCCCTCAGCTTCCTGCCACCCAATTTAATTACTGGTCTACCCACACCCTGCCCTGGTTCCCTCTGTCAGGTCCAATGACACAGGAGGCCCACTTCCTACCCAAGGCCAGTCCTCTGCTTCTCTCCAGTCTACCCTCTGCCCCTTCACTGAGGTTTTTGCCCTGTCAACTGTCTGCTCCTTCCCGTTATCTCCACTGTTTGCCTTTTCAGTGTGTCATTTTCATCACAATTAAAACCAGCTTTTGTTTTATTTGAAAGGGAAACAAACAAGAACAAAAGCCTCAGCATCACCTTCTAGCTGTGTTTCAAAATTTATGTATATATATATATAATCACACACACATGTATGTGCATACATGTGTAACTATATATGTAATTTTATACAAGTATGATTATATCATCATACAGTGCCTGAACATTTCATTTTGTAAAGAAATGTTCTAATTTTTTTTTTTTTTTTGCTAATAATAAATGGAGAGGCATCTACAT
The DNA here is from genome assembly GCA_033961575.1 of Aselliscus stoliczkanus. Classification (NCBI taxonomy): domain Eukaryota; kingdom Metazoa; phylum Chordata; class Mammalia; order Chiroptera; family Hipposideridae; genus Aselliscus; species Aselliscus stoliczkanus. The sequence goes on along the minus strand of CM066730.1, from coordinate 18,625,577 downwards.
TTCTTTCTTACATCATGTTTTTGACCTTTAATATCTGAGATGGAGCTTTGAAATTTATTGCTCCAGGGGAGGGAAGAACTGACCATTGCCTCTTCAGCAAGATGGTTGGTTTGGTGGAGTAGACCGATCCTGCTGGTTCCCTGCCCAAAGTCTCCCCATCTCCCAAGCCACTCTCCACACTGCTGATCCAGGGACCTCTCTAAAGAACCAATGTAATCACCTTGTTTAAAACTTTTTTCAGTGAATCATCATTGTTCTCAGAACAAATCCCAAACATCTTGATGTCATTTATAAGATGCATCTTGATTGGGTTCTCCTCCCCTTCCTTCCTCTTGGAGCAGACTATGTTATTGTTTCTAACAATTTACTGCCCCTCCTTGGGGAAAGGATTATACTTTCCTGCCCTACTAATGTCAAGCTTGGCCACACGACTTATTTTGGCCAATGAAATGTGAGCAGGAATAGCACTTCCAGGCAGAAGTTTCATAGCCAGTGATTAGTTTACTTTCCCTCTCTCATAAGACCAGTAATGTTCCATATAAAGATTATTCTTACCATTCTCTAGCTCCTGGAATAAATATGAAATAAGCAGAACTCCCACTGATTCTCAATGGACATGCAGCATTAGGGAGAAAGCAACCCTTGTTGTAAGCCACTGAGATTTCCCTTCCCTCCCTCCCTCCCTCCCTCCCTCCCTCCCTCCCTCCCTCCCTCCCTCCCTCCCTTTCTACCTTCTTTTCTTTCTTTAAATTGCAGTAAAAAAAAACAACCCACCCATAACATAAAATTTACCATCTTAACCATTTTTATGCATATAGTTCAGTAGTAAGTATATTTACATTGTTGAGAAATAGACCTCCAGAACTGTTTTGTCTTGTAAATCTGAAACTCTGTACCCACTGAACACTAACTCCCTTTTTCTCCTTCCCTCCAGCCCCTGACAACCACCATTCCACGTTCTGTCTCTGTGAATCTGACTGTTCTAGGTAGCTATATAAATAGAATCATACAGTATTTTTCTTTTTGTGAGTGGCTTATTTCACTTAATGTCCTCAAGGTTCATCCATGTTGTAGTATGTGATAGAATTTCCTTCCTTTTAAAGGCTGAACAATATTCCATTGTATATTCCGTAGTTTGTTTATTTCTTCACCCTTTGATGAACACTTGGGGTGCTTCCAACTCTTGGTTATTTTGAACAGTGCTGCTATGAACATGGATGGGTGTGCAAATACCTCTTTGAGACACTGCTTTTAATTCTTTTGGATATATATATATATAGAAGTGGGTTTGCTGTATCACATGGTAATTCTGTGTTTAATTTTTTTTTTTTTTTTAAAGATTTTATTGGGGAATTGGCGGAGGGGAACAGCGTTGGGGAATCGGGGAAGGGGAACAGACAACTTGCTGTCTTTTTGTTCTTCAGTTTAGTTGCGGAGGATGTTGCTTCACTGTTGGTATCGTCATTGCGCTCTTCCCGGATGAGGCAGATCGGTCGCTGGCCTCTGGATGTCGCTCACTGCGGCTATTGGCAGCTCATGCTTGGCTGCCAGCTGCTCACGCTGGCTGCGGGCCACTCACTGTAGCCTATGGCAGCCCACTGCAGCAGGGGCTGCAGCCCACACCATCACTGGGGCTCGCACAGCCCAGCTCCAGGTGGAGCTGTTGTTAGCTGTAGAGGGCAGTGTCACTGGCCCTCATGTGGGATCCGAACCGGGGCCGCTGGCATCCCAAAACCAGCGCTTAACCAGTGCGCCACTCGGCCGGCCCCTATGTTTAATTTTTTGAGGAACCTCCATACTGTTTTTCATGATGGCTGCATCATTTTACATTCCTACCAATAGTGCACAAAGGTTCCAATTTCTCAACATCCCTGCCAACACTTGTTATTTTTAAAATTTTTTTGTAGTAACCATCCTAATGAGTGTGAGGTAATTTGGCTCTTGTCTTATGTATATTCCTCAAGTGACCAATAAGGTCCTTGAGCACAAGAATAATTCTTATCCTTTGTGGTGTGTTTAGTCTTAATATGAAGTTTGACATTTAGTGTGTGCACCATACATATGTGTAGCATGAAAGAAGGTGTTTCCCCTGTGATAGTTTTAAACCACGCCTGCAATCCCTTTGTCACTCTTTCCTTTAAAAGATGGTGACTGGGCCAGCAGAGTGGCTCAGTTGGTTAAGAGCGCAAGCTCTGAGCAACAGGGTTACTCAGGGTTCGATTCTCACATGGGCCAGTGAGCTGTACCTGAACTGAGCTGTCAATGGGTGGCATGATGGCTCATCGGGTTAGAGCACATGCTCCTAACAACAAGGTTACTGGTTCACCTCCTGTATGGGATGGTGGGCTATGCCCACCCACAATTAGGACTGAACATGGCACCTTGAGCTGAGTGGCTGCAAGCTGCCATCAGGCGGCTGGATGGCAACTGGACTTGGAGCTGAGCTAGCTGTACCCTCCACAGCTATAACTGAAGGACAACAACTTGGCTGTTCCCCTTCCCCAATTCCCCAATAAAATCTTAAAAAAAAGATGGTGACTGATTACCCTGATTTCGAATGTGGTTCAGGCTTACTGACCCTCTTCTAATGAACAGAATGTCGGAGAGTTATGCTATGTGACTTCTGAGGCTGGGTCATAAAAAGGTTATGGCTTTTGTGTGGCTCTCTGTTTTGGATCACTCACTGTAGGGGAAGCCAGCTGCCATGTTGTGAGGACTCAAACAGGCCTAAGAAGTAACCCATTCTTATTCTTGGCTTCTTTCTTGTCTCTCTTTGTAATGGGAGGTGGTGGGCTTTTGCTTGCCATGTTAGTCCTCTCCATTCCCACTATGTGCAGAGGAACTGAGGCCTCTCACCAACGGCCTAGGCAAGACATCTTTTTTTTCTCTTTCATTTTTCATTTTTTTTTGAGGGCAGTGTCACTGGCCCTCATATGTGGGACCCGAACCGGGGCCGCTGGCCTCTCAAGCCAGCGCCCAACCACCGTGCCACTTGGCCGGCCCTAGGCAAGACATCTTAGAAGCAGACCCTCAATCCTCCATCCCCAGTCAAGCCTTCAGATGACTGCAGCCCCAGCCAACATTTATCTGCAAGCCCATAAACAACCTTGAGCCAGAACTGCCCATCTCTCAACTTTCTAACTCGACAAACTTTGAGAAATAATAGCTAGGTTTTTTTTTGTTTGTTTGTTTTAACTGTATTGGGGAACAGCTATGGTCATTGGTTACACATTGCTTTCATGCTACAATGGCATAGTTGACTCTTTTAGGGAGGGTGCAGCTCACAGTGGCCCATGTGGGGACTGAACCAGCAACTTTGGCGTTATCAGCACCACTCTAACCAACTGAACTAACTGGTCACCCTCTAATGTTGTTTTACGCCACTCAGTTCTGAGGTAATTTGTTACACAGAAATAGATAACTAATATACTCCTACTTTACAGATAATTGAATTGATGCTTGCAGAAATGAAGTAAGCTGCTCTGAATCACAAAGCTAATAAGTGGAAGTACTAAATCTCAAATGTACAACTCTAAACTCCTAGACTCTATGATCTTGGCAGTGCAATAGTTAGCTGTGGGGGAATGTGTTGTGGCCCTCACTAGGAGAGTCTTTCAGGGATGCATCTTGGTAGCAGTACCACAGCATGCTATTCTGGGGTCCACATCTTGGGCTTGGTCTTGGGTCTGCTCCTCATTACTAATATTCAAAGAGTTAGAAAAAAGAGTAATTAGAAAGTTTATCTAAACAACAACAGCAACAACTAAACCTCTTGCTTCCTTTTTTGGCCTTTTTTCCTTGGTCCCTATCTTACTTTCTTGCTTCTCTGGAGTCGTTTTTACCCCAGTTGGTCATTTGACAACAAACCTTTCTTGCCCTTGGCTGGAACATGCCAGTGGTTGTATAGAACAATTAAGCTTCATGCCATGGTGAGCTAATTTTATGACAGCTTTTCGCAGTGGCGAACCATCATCTATCTGTACAGGATCAGAGTGCTCGGGCTGCTCGCCTGAAGTTTGGAAACCATCCCTGACAAGTGCTCCTTTCGTCTTCATGCCCCAGTGTCTAGATCTCCCCACCCCTTTGTCTTCACTGAGGTTGGGTCATGGCGTTTACATCCCTTTCCTCTCCATTCTTGTTGCTTTTCCTCCTTGTTCCTGTGGTTCACTGACTAGCTGCTATTTCAGGCACCATTGTTCTTGGGAAGTCAGCCTCTTCTCCTCTAAAGACCAGTGTACTTATCTGTATAACAGATATTAGAATACCTACCTAGCAAGGTTGCTCTGAAGGTTAAATGATCGGACTTAGGAAAAGCCACAAACATAGTGTCTGGCCCAGGGTCAGTATTCATAAATGAAAGCTCTTATCGTGGTAGTGTTGCTTCCCCTTCTACTATGAACTCTGTTGATAATGGGACAGGAGCTTTCCATAATTCTCTTAGCCCATTATGGGAGATCCTACTCCACTTGTCATGTGGTCTAAAATTGCTGTTGCTTTTTTTTTTCTTTGTCACTGTAGTAGCTGTTGCATTTTGACCTGCTAGTTGGGATTCAGCTTGCTCTTCTGCTCCTCTCCCAAGCCACTTGGTACCCAATTACCCCCTCCCACCTTTTGGATTTGTCTGTGCTCTTGTCTAGGTTTTCACTGCTCTCCCCAAGGGCTGTGAATCCCTCTGCCATCTGCCCTCACCTAGTCCAGATGTTTTCAGGTCACCGAATCCTTTTACATTATTCCCTTCCTAGGAAACCAACAAATGGCTGTATTTTCCAAGTAACTCCCACAGATGCCTCCTCAGTCTGTGAAAAATACTTGACATGGATATTTGAATATAACTCTGGCTCCTGCAGATGCCATCCTCTAACTTCTAACCCTCACACCCCTTTGGGAAGAAGGGATGTCTCTCATCAGCTCATTAAGGGTCACACCTTCCTGAAAACACACCACCTGTAGTCCGTCCTGCGCAACGGTAATGAGAGAATTTCAAAGTTTTAAACTATCTGAGTTTTCCATTGTAGAGGCAAGAAGCCCCCAGAAGTTCCCAGGGACAGCCTGACAGACGCATCTGACCCATTCTGAATTTTATCACTAGTTTGCTATTTACTTGAGGACTGTTCCCTTCTATTCATTTGATTGAAGGAATTTATCCATGATCTGCTAACATTTCAGACTGACCTCAGGAATACTTTTTGCCCCTTTTCAATATCTATTCATAAGATTAGAAGTTAAAGATGACATTCTAGAGGACAAAATGTTAATCTATTCTATCATCCCCCTTCCCTAAATTATAGCTGTGAGACTTTTAAGCAAACAAACAAAAAAAAACCCAGATGGAAATACGGACATAAAAGAAGTTGACTCGCTCCTTTTGGCAGAACTTCGCTCCAATAACTCAATGACCATAGGCTGCATTTGTGTTTTGAAGTGGCCAGAGTGGATTAGTGGGGATAGGACAGAGGGCAGGGATGCAAGGCTGTCATTGTCATAGAAAGGCAGTTGAACAGGGCCAGACCTTCATTTCCTGCCTCTGCCCTAAACTGTTTGATGTTGGGCAAGTTACTAAACTGGACTCAGCTTTGGATTCTCCCTTTGAAAGGGTGATAATGATTCCTTCTTCACTGGAGGAATCTGTTTATTTGTGTCAATGTAAGAAACATCCAAACCTATCGAGAATTTTTATAAGGGTTTATTTGAACCAAAACTGACAACATATGCCAGGGAGCAAGATCTCAAATGCTCCAGAGAATAACTTTTGCAGTTTCTTTTATACATTTGGAATTAAGGAGGGAATGTAAGGAAGATTACATGAGAAAGGTGGGAGAAAGTAAGGCAGGGAATTGGATTATAGGATAGTTAAGAAGATTATGTGCTCTCTTGAGTGTGGTCCACTTTATTTTATTTTAATTTTTTTAAATTCTATTTATTTATTTATTTAAAAATTTTATTGGGGGAATAGTGTGTTTTTCCAGGACCATCAGTCCCAAGTCAAGTAGTTGTTTCAATCTATTGGATTGTCAGAAAAGTCATGACGTATTTTTTCTATGTTTTTCGTTGCAGAAATGCATCATGACTTTTCCGACAACCCAATAGTTGTGGAGGGTGCAGCTCAGTGGCCCATGTGGGGTCGAACTGGCAACCTTGGTGTTATGAGCACTGAGCTCTAACATACTGCCCTAACTGGTGGCCCGGGGTGGGGGTGGGGGTGGGGGGTGGGGGGTGGGGGGTGGTCCACTTTAGAAGGAGGGGTCTGAAGAGAGGTCTTTCAAAGGTATGTTAACCTAGATGCACAGAAACAATGGACAGGGCTTGCTTAGGGCAAAGATAAGCCTTTTACTAAAGAAGTTCTATGCTTGGGGTATGACCACCCACCGTGACCTGCCCAGGTAGGAATTTATGATCAGATCACCCTGTGAGGTTCCTTTCCATAGAACCCTTTTATCATCCACAGTTGGAATGATGTCACAGACAGAGAGCACCTGAGACCAAGTGGGCGCCCAGAGAACAGGGTGGGGTGGAGGAAGGGGGCGAGGGGACGGGACGGGTGGAGTGAGGGTAAGTAAATTCAGAAGGACAGGAAGAGCTCTCCTTTTGATCTGCCTGGGCTTTTCTGGTCATGGATGAACTGTGTTTGTCTGATCACTCTTGAGCTGGGATAAACAGTGAATTTCAGACAAGGTTATATGATTCTGCAGGGCAAAGCCAAACAAAGCCCCCTTTACTGCTTATTTTATAGCCTGTGACTTTTAATGGTGCCTGCAGTTGACAGCCTTTCTCCCTGAAGCCAAAGCCAACTTGTTATCCTGCAGTTTATTTTGCATTTAAATAGCACTTTGCATTTCCAAGGTGCTTAACAATCATTAGTTCATTCTTTCTCTCTTGGTCCTACTTTTTTCTTCCGTTTATTCCTTTCTTTACTGATATTTGCTGAGTGGGGAGCTGGTGAAAGTTGGAGTCTGCCCAAGGTCACTGTTGACCTGCTCAGAGGGTTGTGATCCTGATCTTGTTCGCACCCTGGTTCTGTGCTAAGTTTACTGTAGCATGTTACTTCTCACTGCTCAGGGGTTAGGAAGTGAGATCAAAGGACTTTTGAGTCTTTGGGAAAGGGTTCCCAAAGTAAGTCTGCTAGAATTGCTCTTTCTTCATTTTGGGAAATTTTGAGGAAAATGTTCACATCCTGGCCCTCAAACCTTAGGGGTTTGGGCCACCATATGAATTCTAAGGAGCATTATCTCAAGTAGTTGAGATCTGTCTGATGTCACTTTGAGTTAATTTGGCCATGGTTTAGATGTTGACCCAGCCATTGGGGTGAAAGAGCTAAATCAGATTTTTCCCTTCTCTCACAGAAAGAATCCATTTTATAAGAAAATCACTTCTTGGGCCGGCTGAGTGGCGCATTGGTTAAGAGCTGGTTTTGGGATGCCAGCGGCCCCGGTTTGGATCCCCCATATGAGGGCCAGTGGCACTGCCCTCTACAACTAACAACAGCTCCACCTGGAGCTGGGCTGTGAGCCCGGGCGATGGTGTTGGCTGCAGGCCCTGCTGCAGTGGGCTGCCATAGGCTACAGTGAGTGGGTGGCAGCCAGCGTGAGCGGCCAATAGCCGCAGTGAGCCACCATCCAGAGGCCGGCAACGGATCTGCCTCACCCGGGAAGAGCGCAATGACGATACCAACATGGGCCAGTGAAGCAACGTCCTCCTCAACTAGACTGAAGAACAAAAAGACAGCAACTTGTCTGTTCCCCTTCCCCGATTCCCCAATGCTGTTCCCATCCCCTAATTCCTCAATAAAATCTTAAAAAAAAGAAAAAAAAGAAAATCACTTCTTCACTCTGAAGTTAGAAATAATCCACCCATTGCTACTAAAATGCATGTCCTTTCTAGCACTCACCCCTTTTTCTCCCTTCTTTTAGACCTGTATCCTTTCTATCTCCCATTTTATCTGCCCCTCCTCCCCCCGCCCCACCAGTGTCAAGGTATTGGTCTTGACTTAAGAAAAGATTTAACATTCATATCACAATCAAATTATTTTCCATGAACAGTCAGTTCAGGGGTTAACTTATAGCTTCCTCCACATACCACTATTACCAAAAAAGATTTTTTTTTTTTTAAAGATTTTATTGGGGAATTGGGGGAGGGGAACAGCGGTGGGGAATCGGGTAAGAGGAACTGACAAGTTGCTGTCCTTTTGTTCTTCAGTCTGGTTGTGGAGGACTTCGCTTCACTCGTCCATGTTGGTATCATCATTGTGCTCTTCCCAGATGAGGCAGATGGGTCTCCGGCCTCTAGACTGCTGCTTACTGTGGCTCTTGGCAGCTAACTCCAGCTGCCGGCCGCTCACTGTAGCTTATGGCAGCCCACTGCAGCAGGGGCTGCAGCCTACACCGTCCTCGGGACTCGCGCAGCCCAGCTCCAGGTGGAGCTGTTGTTCACCATCTTAGCTGTAGAGGTCAGTGTCACTGGCCCTCCTATGTGGGATCCGAAATGGGGCCCCTGGCATCTCAAGCCAGCTCTTAACCAATGCGCCACTCGGCCGGCTCCCCCAAAACATTTTAAGTATCTTTCTGTAGTTTGTGCTGTTCAGTTTTGTTGAGTAGTCAAGTTTTCCCTCTTGAACCATTTGTTCTTGCTCATTCTTGCTTTGTTCTCTTACCCTAAAAACCTGCTTTAGAGACCTACTTCTGACATTTTAATACTGAGTGTTTAGAGAGTACTACATCTTATTTCCTACGACAATCTGCTGCTTATGGGGAGGGAGACAGAAAGAATCTAAGCTAGTTCTTGTCCTCCAGGCAAACCTTCCAGCATAAATCCTAAGACAACGGAATGAGAGGCTGTAGCTGCTTTTTGAGTTTAGAATTGTTCCTTAACCTTGCCTTTGTCACTGCCATGTTCCCATGGTGCCTTGCTAAGGTCCAGTGTCTATTTTTCCATTGATGTTTCCATTTTCTGGAGGTTATCCAGCAGTGGTTAGGAGAGTAGCTCAATATCTTTCACCAAGAACTTCAGGGTCTTTGAACTGTTGTTTTAGTCTTATTTATTTTTCTCTCTGAAGACTGGTTTCCTTAAAGCTACTCGAGAGCAAACTGTAAGGACAAAGGTGGATATTCAGAACATCATAGGTGAATGGCTGGGTAGCAAAATAGGTTGGAAAGTTAAATGTAATTCTTTCTTTTTGCAAAAGCACAGGGACACAGTCACATTGTCCCTGAAAAGGGATTAAATGTGAGGTCACTACTTCCAGAATACCCAGTATTTCTTTGAGATTTTAAAAGATTTGAGAATGAAAAAAAAATTGGCTTACAAATTTGCATGCATTGTGTAAAGATAATTTTCAGGTAGACAAAATAAACTCAAGAAAGGGGGTGAGGCATTCAAATGAACAACTCATAAACTAATAAATGTTTATCAAGCATCTACTATGAGTCCAGCACTGGGAACACTGAGGTGAATAAAACAGAATTCCTGCCCTCACGTTCTCTAAGTGATTATAGGATGAGATGAAAATTACAACAGGAATATGGGTAAAGCACAGAATAACTTTATCCTGAAAGGGAGGACTATATAGTTTAAGTTCCTAGGGGGATGGTAATTCTGAATTAGGTCTTAAAGGATAGATAGAAAGTCACCAGTTGGGCAACTCAGGACATTATACGCACAGAACTTCAAGCAATGTGTAAGGAACTCTACGACTGGATTGCGTGGTGGAAAAGAGGAGATGAGAATAAAGCCACACAAAGATATTTGGACTTAGTTCCTTTAGGAGAAGGAGAATTAATGAAGAGTTTTAAGTGATATGATCAAAATTGCTTTGTTTTAATTTATAAAGTAGTTCTATAACAACACTTGAAATAGAACCCATTAATAGTTTTTGTCTAGAAACTCCTAGTTCTGCTTCATATAATGATGGGTCTGTTATTAATAGTATATTTGAGTATTTCTGTATATATACATACCCAAAATATCTTTATTATTCACAGGCTGACAAGTACTTTGGGACTTGCCTCAGCTTTGCTGGGGCATTTGGCTAATTCTTGGCTAATTCTTGGCATCATATAAAGGTGAAATAAATGAGAGAATTTAATAGAAATTTAAGCTGTATGTTACATAATAAAAGAGGGAGATAAAGGAAACAATATTTATTATATTACTTATAAGTATGTTTGGTGGCAACTCTGTATGCTATACAAAGAGGGTGGCTCATTCTTTTTTTTTTATCTCTGAAATCAAAATTTTCACCTTTGTACTCTCTTTTTGGCCTTCACAATAGCATGCACAAGAAGGAGGGTGCTGCTGAGAAAATTCTTTCTTTTTAAATTTCATGTAAATTTATTATAGATCTCATAATGTAGAGGATTAAACATGACTTTGAGTGTGTTATAAAGGCATAGAATCAGAGGACTACTGTCACATAGCCATCATTGAAGAATACATATATAAAAGGCTGCAGATCATGAAGCAAATTCTTAACCTAAATGTAATGCTGGAATGCACAGAAAAATTGACTGATAACTTAGGTAAGTTCCCCAGATTTTTTTTTGGTTAGATGCCAGGCAGTGATACCTTTAAACAAAAATTAAAATAAAACCTGGGAAATGCTATTTACCATGTTTTGGAAGGACACCCATCTTTTCCAAGTAAAATAATAGTAATAAGGCAAAATGCTCCTATCCTAGAGTGATGGACAAACAAAATAAAATTACATTGATATGTTCTAAAAGAAGTAATACCAAATGTATATAGGTTATTAGGAAAGCACATTGTAGGGGTTTCTATACCCCTGGGAGGGTTCAGTAAAGGCATTAGTGAGAAGGTATTACTTGATCAATGAAGGGTTGCTGCGGTTTTCTTGAAAAATATGAGAAGGACAGTAGGATGGTATGGTAAAAAAGAGAACCACTTTTAAAGCCAGCTGCTTTGTATATATGATCTTGGGCAAATTACCTCACCACTTAGACCTCAATACAATGGAAGGAGAATACCTAGCTCATTGGAAGGTTATGAGGACTAAATACCTTATTGAGGTAGTATTGCTGGGGGTCATGGGTGTGGGCTCTGGAATCAGATGAGAGAGTGTCCCTCCAAAATTCAGGTCTACTCAGAACCTCAGAATGTGACCTTGTTTAGAAATTGGATCTTTCAGATGTGATATAAGGTAAATGAGGTCATACTCTTAACACTTAAAAAGTAAGTGTTGACCAGTATGTGAAGAAATTGAATCTTTGTGTATTGCTGGTAGGGATGTAAAATGGTGCAACTGCAAAACAATATGGTGATTGTTCAAAAAATTAAAAGTAGAATTATCTGTATGACCCATCAACTCCACTCTTAGGTATATACTTAAAATAATTAAAAACAGAGATTAAGACAGCTTCTTATACACTTATGTTCATAATAGAATTATTCACAATAGCCAAAGGTGGGAATAACCCAAGTATCTATCAGCAGATGAATAGATAAACAAAATGTGTATACCCAGAAAGTGAAAGCAATGAAAAGCAATGTGATTTGATATGTGCTACATAGGTGAACCTCGAAAACATGATACTAAGTGTATAAGACAGACACAAAAAGACAAGTATTGCATGATTCCAGTGATATGAGGTACCTAGACTAGGCAAATTCACAGAGACAGAAAGTAGAATAGAGATTAGGAGGAGCTTGGTGGAGGGGAGAATAAGGAGTTTTGCTTAATGGGTACGCAGTTTCTGTTTAGGGTGATAAAAGGGCTTTGGAAATAGTGGTGATGGTTGCACAACATTGTGAATGTAAATGCCATTGAATTATGCACTTAAAAATGGTTAAAATGACAAATTTTGTTATATAGTAGGTAGTCCCCCTTATCCACAGTTTCACTTTTCAATTATCTGTGGTCAACAGTAGTCCAAAATACTAAATGGAAAATTCCAGAAATAAACAATTCATAAGTTTGAAATTGCACACTGCACACTGTTCTGTATACTGTGATGAAATCCTGTGCCATCCAGCTCCATGCCACTCGGGAAGTGAATCATCCCTTTGTCCAGCATCTCCACACTGTACACTCTTCCCAACTGTTAGTCACTCAGGAGTCGTCTTTGTTATCAGATCCACTGTCACTGGATTGCAGTGCTTGTGTTCAAGTACCCCTTATTTTACTTAATAATGGCCTGAAGTGGAAGAGTGGTGATACTGGCAATTGGGATATGCCAAAGAGAAGCCATAACATGCTTTCTTTAAGGGAAAAATTGTGTATGTATAGGGGAAAAAACAGTATAATTAGGGTTTCGTACTATCCGTGGTTTCAGACATCCGCTGGGGGGCTTCAGCTGTGTGCCCCGAGGACTGCTGTGTGCATTTTACCAAAATAAAAAGAAAGTGAGGTTACTCTGGATTAGGGTGGGACCCAAATCTGATCACTGGTGTCACAGGGAAAGACAGAGAGAGACGCAGAGAGAATACCACCAGATAAAGTTGGAGACTGAGGTAGGAATGCCAAGGGATGGTAACTTTGCCAGCAGGCACCAGAAGCTAGGAGGGGCATGGGACAAAGTTTCTTCAGGACTCCACAAGGAACCAACTGTGCCAACAGCTTTGTTTTGGATTTCTAGCCTCCAGAACTGTGAGCATAAATTTCTGTTGTTTGAAGCCATCCAACTTGTGCTATTTTGTTATGGCAGCCCTATAAAACTGGTACAGATGGCATAGTTCTAAATCCTAGCTCTGCCACTTCTAATTTTAGTGAATTTAAGAGCCCCAGTTTCCTCATCTGTAAAAACGGAGATAACGATACATGCTTTGTTAGGTTATTGGGAAGTTCAAACGAGATGTAAGAGTAAACTCTCAATGTAGTGCCTGGTGTGTAGTAATCTCTCAATCAATGTGAGCTATTAATTACAATTATATTAATAAGTAGCAACACTGGTAAATGAGAGCTGACTCTCAGGAGAGGCTGGCTTGGCAGCCCCTATAGCAACAGGATTTGTTTGAAAATCAAAAGGATTTACTTCAAAGAAAATTTACTTTCCCATTCTCATCACAGAAAAAAATGTGGGGGAAATGTTTGTTATTTGAGCTGGCATCATTGAAATGGATATGAAAGTTGAATGATTTCTTTCTCAGGCACTGAGAGGCTTAGAGAAATTGAAAAGCTCAAAGTCTTCATTCTAACTACTTCCCTGTCTTGCTGATGCACGTCCCTATACACCTATGCATGCTGTTACATTGTGAAGGGAGCTGTGTTCTTTCTTTCTTTTTTTTTTTTTAGAGGGCAGTGTTACTGGCCCTCATATGTGGGACCTGAACCCAAGCTGCTGGCTTCCCAAGCCAGCACTTAACAACCGCACCACTTGGCCGGCCAGGGAGCTGTGTTCTTACAAGTGTGCTCTGTCTGCTGAGTGGCACAGGGGAAGGTTCCTCAGTTGCACAGGTGTGAGCCGACAGTCCAGGCCCTCTATACAAATTACAGACCCTGCCACGAGGATTAGCAAAGCCAGAATTGGTTGCTGTAAAATTAAAGAGGAGTGTATTTGATTTCATTTGGTGATAAATGTTGGGGAAAAATCCATTTTTCAAAGAGCAGTCTAATATCCTTGAAGTACTATAAAATAGAGCTAAATCCATTGGCGAGTGGGAGGGTTTGGGGATGGATGGATAGGATAGCAATAACTGTTGTCTATGACCTCTGGTTAGATTAGGTGTGATCTCCACCAATACACTCATCGTCATCATCTTACCTGTGCTCTGTTGGGCTGGTTAAATGTATGTGCTCCCTGGTACTTGCGACAATTTACAGAGATGAAGCCACAGGCCTGTCCAGGGACAGCTTACTAGTAGTCTCTTTCATTATTGGGCTCTATGATTTACAAGGGATTTCCACATGGGTCATCCAACTGTCCTGAAAATAGCCCTGGAGCTGTGATAGGATTGGCTTGTCATCCCCACACTGCATCAGGGACTCTGAGCTTTGGGGAGGTTGAGTGACTTGCTAAGTTCAAAGTGCTAATCAAGGGTTGTCTAATGGGCCCAGGAACCAGATAAACCTCCACAGTCATAGTCCTGGAGACCAAAAGGCAGGTAACAACAGTCTCCTCCGAAGGAGAGTTGAGAGATGGAGGCACCCGGTATGTGCCCTTGGTGGTGAACAATGGACGCTAAGATCTGAGCCCAGGGCAGGTGAAGGTGAGAGCTGGCAGGTCAGAGTGGCCACATAGGTGGGGGTGGGGTAGGGGAGAGGGCAGAACTGAAAAGGGAGCTTGGAAGATAGTGTTAGTTCCTGAGTTCTGTTTTGAACACTAGAGATTCGGGCTTTTGCCTTCCCCCAGCATGAATTTGCAAGGGTAGGTTGAGTCCACCGCAAAGGGCTGACTGACTGTAACAAAGTCTGGGCCCCTGAATCCTGGTCTTCTGGTGACTCATCAAGTTCTGCTCATCTGACATCCTGCTGTGTCCCCTGCATAGGTCCACTGCCCTCTCCAGGACTTCTGCAGACTTTGATTCCCTACTACACCATTGAGCACGTCATTGGATATTGTGTACTGAATTGCTTGCTAACTGTCCCAGACACACCACACCTTACATACCTGTGCTCTTTTTCCTCTCGTTGTTCTTGGGATAAAACAAACTCCTAACATTTTTTGAGGCCTCATTCTTTCACTTTGGCTGCCGGTGGCTGCCCTCCTTTCCCCTCCACTCCAGCCACCCTGACCTTCTTTCAGTTCCTCTTGGCCTTGCTCACTCATCTTTTGTCTCTCAGTTTAAAAGTTACTTGTTCAGTGCTCGCTTCGACAGCACATATACTAAAATACTGGATTGATACTGAGAAGATTAGTATGGCACCTGGGAGAGGATGACACACAAATTCGTGAAGTGTTCCATATTAAATAAATAAATAAATAAATAAATAAATAAATAAATAAAATAAAAGTTAGTTGTTCAGAGAAGGATTCCCAAATTCCCTTGTTAGGATGTCTGCCTTTTACTTTTTAAACAAAATTGTGGTAAAATATATATAACACAAAACATACCATTTCAACCATCTTTAAATTAAATTTATTGGGGTAACATTGGCTTATAACCTTATATAAGTTTCAGGTATACAATTCTATAATACATCATTTGTATATTACAGTGTGTGCTCACCACCCAAAGTCTCGTCTCCCTCTATCACTGTATAGTTGACCCCGTTTACCCTCTTTATCCTCCCGCCCCTCCCCTTCTCACCTGGTAACCACCATTCTGTTGTCTGTTCATCAGTTCATTTGTTTTGCCATTTTTAAGTGTACATTTCAGTGATGTTAAGTGTGTGTAAATTCATATTGTGCAGCCTATCCACAGAACTCTTCTCATTTGCAAAACTGAAACTCTGTACCCATTACACAATAACTCCCTACTTCCCTCTCTCCTTATCCCCTTGCAACCATGATTCTACTTTCTTTCTCAAAGACTTTGACTACTCTAAGTGTCTCATATAAGTAGCATCATACAGTATTGGTCTTTTTGTGGCTGGCCTATTTCACTTAGCTTAAGATCCTCAAGGTTAATCATGTTGCATAATACATTGTGTAAGAATTTTCTTTCTTTTTAAGACTGAATAATATTCTATTATATGGACATACCACATTTTGGTTATCCATTCATCTGTGGATGGACACATGGGTTGCTTCTACAGCCTGTCTATTGTAAATAATGCTGCTATGTACAAATATCTCTTCGAGACAATCTGCTTTCTTTTTTTTTGAGGGCAGGGTCACTGGCCCTCATATATGGGATCCGAACCAGGGCCGCTGGTGTCCCAAGCCAGCTCTTAACCACCGCACCATTTGGCCAGCCCGAGACAACCTGCTTTCAATTCTTTTGTGTATACACCCAGAAATGGGATTGTTGGATCATATGGTAATTCTGTTTAATTTTTTGAGGAACCTTCTTACTGTTTTCCACAGTGGCTGTACCATTTTATACACCCATCTAAAGATCACAAAGGTACAACTTTTCCACACAGGATGTCTGTCTTTTCCTTTTAAAATTTCAGCTCAGAGAGAATTCTGTTGCAGTTAAGTCCCCGGCACAGCTAGCTTTCTAGTCAGGAACGCACATTTAGTCAAGGCCAGCCACTAATGTACAAGGTCAACCACTGTTCTCCTCAGGGCCTCACATTTAGGTGCTGCCAACACTTTGCAGGGGCCTAGGACGAGAGTACACATGGAAGCCAAAGGACCATGTACCTAAATATTTAAAAGTTATATAGACCATAACTAATGAACTGCTTATTTATAATTAATTTTGTATCCTCTACCTTGTGAAATATATCATCATAAATTATCAAATTTATAAACCTGTGTTTTTATATAAATAAAAGTTGGCAATATATCAAAGGCAACTGAATTTAAGTATGATTGCTCATGTCAGTGTTTTACTGATGGGCTGGAGGTGTTTGGATCAGCAGTAACACAAAGATGTATATAATTCATAAACATTATGTTGTAGGGGTTCAGAACAAGTCACCCTAAGATGTGCCACCCTGTGGTATGTGGATTATTTTGAGCTAAAAGCAACTGAGACTCCGTGGGCTCAAGAGGAACTTCTGGTCCTTGTCCCTCTTAACTATAATACCTACAAGAATTTAAATTTAAATTTAAATTAGGGGTCTTGTCTATAATAAGAGTTATCACCAGAAATAACTTTTTATGAGCTATTTATATAGCAAGGCAAACTGCTAATTACTGAACAGCTACTTTTCTTATCATATTGCAAAGACCTTCTTCTCCTCTGAAGGCCTCAGGGCATCTTAGCTCATTCTTAGCTCAGAATGTCTTATATACCTCATTTTAACTTTCTGTCCCAGAACCTCTCATGCATGTGGGGTCTCTGACTCTCACACATACATACGTAATTAAATATGGTTATTTGCTCTTATTAATTTGTCTCATGTAAATTTAATTATTAGACCAGTTGAAAGAACACTGAAGGGTAGAAAGGAAAGTTTCTTTCTGTTCTACAATATATTGGTTCCCTAACATTTATTTTTCTTGTGTTTGTTTCAGCAAAGGCACTATTTTGTTATATTCATAATTTTTACACAATTTGTGTTTTATGGATGGTGATGTTATTTTAACATTTTGAATTTATTTTCATCAACATCTAATGGAAAATAATACTAAAAATTGAACATTTAAGATTATTTTGCACATTAACAAGTTTTCACTGCAAAATTCAAAATTAAAGCAAAAGGCAAAAAATTAGAGTGTCTAAAGTTTTAAAATCAAAAGTATTTAAGTAAACACACTAAAAGTTTTTTGTTGTTGAAAATTCAATTACATCTCACTTAATAGTTTTATAAAAGTAAAACTATTTGCAATTCTTGTGTTTGATGTCCACCCAGTTGAGAATCGGTATCACTGAATCAATGTCATGGTACTTATCTTCTACAAATGTACGTTTATATATTTAGGAATAATATCACTTGTTTAGTGTTATAGAATGTTCTTCAGTCGTCAAGTGCAACAGTTGGAAAAGCCACACACATTTTTGAGTAGCTTTGTAACCACAAACTGGAACACAGAGAGAAGATGCCTCATTATGCACAAATCTATAGCATGTATGCTGTTTGAGAGGAATTTTTTGAGAAACTAATGGATCTATCTGATGCCCTCTGCCTCTCAAGTTCTCCTAGCACCTCGAAGCAGAGTCTGTTGTTGATGCTGGCAGTGCCTCAATCCACAGGTCTTCATGGTGTTGGGACACAGTTCTTTTGAGGGAATAATGCATGACTGCAGAGAGGAATTTCCTTAGGGCATAAGTGGGGTTAGCTAGGAGGTTGTAGGGCGTTAGGCATTGACATCTAGCCCACATTTTTGAGGCTGCATCTGATAGGGGCTTATGTCACTGTCAATTGCTTTTCCAATTAGCATAATGAATATTAGAAATGTGCTTGATGAATGCTAGAAATGGGGCTCCTAGTGGAACTGCAGGTAGTCAGCCCTGTATGTTGGTTGAAATGTCTTTGAGACTCTGTGACTTTCAGGAACAGAGTGGAAGAATGCAGAGGCCCCTAGCCCGTGCCTGTGGGCATGGCCCCTGAGGCTTGATTCCTAAACAGTCCAGTGCCCAGTCACGGGTCTGGAGGAATTCTGGCTGCTGCCTGATACCAGCTACAAGATGATAGTTAGTGAACTTTTCATTCATCTGAAAGGATAGAGAGCAGGGACCCTTTGGCCATACAGAGGATTTCTAGAAATGTGTTTACTTTCTAATAAAAGTTTCTGGAGCCTCTGTTAGAAAGACTCAAATGGTGAGGGGCTGGAATTTTCTTAAGGCTTCCCCACTCAAATATTTGGCACCTCGACTGGAACGACTCAAGGTTCGGCTGGGACCTGTTGACTAAAGCACCTACCCATGGCCCCTCCATGTACCTTATGCTTCCTCATAATGTTGGCCTCAGAGCAATCAGACCTCTTTGCATGGTGAATCAGATCTCCAAGAACAAGTGTTTAGTGAACAAACTGGAACCTGCATGGTCTTCTCTGATGTCTATGACATGGAAATCACATAGTACCACTTCTATGGTACTCTTTTGGCTGAAGCAGTCCCCAAGCCTGCTCAGATCCAAGTGGAGGGTACATAGACCTTGATTCTTGATGAAAGATGTGTCAAAGAATATGCAGCCATGTTTAAAAATGGCCACAGGGTCAGATGGGAAGACATTAAGATGCTGTCCGAGAGCCAGAGAAATGCAAAATCCTATCTATCAGAAAAGTCATGGAGGGGCCATGTGTAAGTAGGTGCTTTAGTCAACAGGTCCCAGCCGAACCTTGAGTCGTTTCAGTCAAGGTGCCAAATATTTGAGTGAGGAAGCCTCCAGAAAATTCCAGCCCTTCACCATTTGAGTCTTTCTAGCAAAGGCTCTAGAAACTGAGGAGCAAAGACAAGTCATTCTTTCTGTTTACTGTCTGAATTCCTGACTCAAAATGCTTGAGTATGATAAAAAATGGTTGTTGTTTTACTCTAATAAGTTTGGGAGAGTTGTCATGTGTCAATAGGTAATTGGAATGGGCACCAAAGACACATTAATGACACTCTGTCAGATTCTTTCCTAAGCCTTTTTGAACGTGTATTACATGGATTGGTTTCTCTTACAGATGCGAAGATGCCATGTGATTGGATTCTGTACATTTCTCATGGCTTTTGCTTCATTTTCCAGTTACAACACCATGCATGACTGTAAAGATCACTGTTGTAACTTGTCAATTTTGTAATCAATTGCTTAATGTCTATTTTCCCTTACCAACGTTTGATTTGCATGAAGGCAGGGGTTATATCTATCTTATTCCCTAACATCTAGCACAGGGGTTGGCAAACTTTTTTAGTCAAAGGCCAGGTAGTGCGTATTTTAGATTTTGCTGACCATACTGTCTTTGTCACAATTGCTTACTCCTGCTGCTATAGTACAAAAGAACACATAGACAAATGTGATTGTGTTACAATAATACTTTATTATTGATAATGGAGTTTTAATTGCATGTAACTTTCATGTGTCATGAAATACTGTTGTTTTTTTTTAAACCATTCAAAAATATGTATTTGTTTCTTAGGGCTGCAATAACAAATTGCTACAATTGGTGGCTTAAAACCAACAGACCTTATTTTCTTACAGTTCAGGAATCTGCAAGTTTGAAATCAAGGAGTTGGCAGGGCCATAGTCCTTTTAAAGGCTCTAGGGAAGGGCCTTCCTTGCCCTTTGCGGGCTTATGGTGGCTCCTAGCAATCCTTGATGTTCTCAGTGTATTGCTGCTTTGCCCCAATCTCTGCCTGTGCCTTCATGTGGCTTTCTCCCTGTGTGTTCCCATGTCTTCTCTTTTTTTAAAGGGCACCAGTTATTGAATTTAAGGCTCATAGGATGATTTTATATCAAGACCGTTAACTAATTACATCTGCAAAGACCCTATTTCCAAAAAAAGATCACAATCAGAAGTTTCTGGTGAACATGAATTTTAGGGGGACTTTATTCAACCCAGTACAAAATGTAAAAACCATTCTTAGCTTTTGGCTGTACAAAAACAGCTGGCATAGTTTGCTGATTCCTGAGCTAGCACACTGTCTAGACCTTGTTGCTCTAAAATCCTTGTTGAAAGAACAAAGAGTATGTCTAATAGCCCTGGAAACCTAGTAGGGCCTTCAGAAATTGACACAAAAGAAAGACCTTACATATTTTCTATACATACAAAATTAAGTATTGTGAAAAACAGGGCCGGCCAAGTGGCGCGGTGGTTAAGCGCTGGCTTGGGAAGCCAGCAGTCCCGGTTCAGGTCCCATATATGAGGGCCAGTGACACTGCCCTCAAAAAACAAAACAAAACAAAAAAAACTACAGCGACACTTGGCAATATTATCTCATCTATTCCTTACATTAGCTCTATGAGGTAAATATTCTTATTCCTATTTGTCAGTTGAAATAGATTTAATAAGTTTAAATGACTTCCATAAAGTCCATGGATGAGGTAGGACTTGAACCTATTACAAAGCAGCAAGTACTATAGTGTGTTTAAGGCGACTGATGCTGTTGTAAAGCAAGTTAGTGAGGTGTGGTGGTGGGAGGGGTGAAGGGGGGGTTAGGAGTAGAGACATCACCTTACAAAGACATCAACGTATAAAGTTAAGAAAAACTTTGTTTGGTTATTGGATGTGTAACAGATCACAAAACAAGGAAGACACAGGCTGAGCGGGGGCTGTTGGAGGCACAGGTGTATTGTGGGGAGAAAGGCAGGGCTTGAAGAAGGACAAATAGATTCTATCTAGGAGTGAAGGAGGGAGGCTGAATCACTCTCAAACCCTGGGCTTGAGGGTCCTGAACTTGAATTATAGGGTACAGAGATTTTAATGACCGGAGGGGATTAGAATATGACACCCCCCAAAATGCCACTTTGGCATAAGGATTATTTTGAGCTGAAGCCAATTGAGAAACAGCAGATGCAGAAAGAGCTCTCTGCACTCCCCCATCTGACTAAAAGTAGGACATAAATTTCCTGTGAGAAAAGTGCCCTCCTTGTACTAGAAAGGGGAGAGCACTCTTATCACTGGAAAAGGGGTGTCAAGGCTGAGGTGTATTTACATAAACAGACCTTACTAAAATAACCCTTACCTTCCATTAGTTTCCTCCATATATTTCTACTCACCTTCCCACAATTTATCATTACTAGAAGCTCAAATCCCTTTCCTTTGTCTGGTCAGTTTTCCATAATTCATCATCCTTTGCTAAAGTGGGGTTTTGTTTTCCTTGAAGACCCCAAGGGCATAAAAATATTAACATCTATAAAAGTTGTATGCCTTTTCTTCTGTTATCTGTCATTTGTAAATTTAATTTGCAGGCCCCATACACTAAACCCAAGAAAGGAGAGGAGAAGTTTTTTCTTCCCTTATATGACTTTTCCTTAATTTAAGATTTTAATTTAAATGGCCCAAATTAATTGCTTTAAACTTTCTGATAGTCATCATTCTATGGAGAATTCCACAGTATGGAAAGGACTGGATATTCAAAGAACTCTAGTGACTGAAATGGAGCCTGCAGACCCCATGGTGTTAGCTGGCAGGCAGTCATTAAATTTTCAAAGGCTTTCTCAGTAGGAATCAGATGGACAGTAATCTAGGCTAGCTCTTGTGCATTTTAGTATATTCTTTATTGTTTGCAAACATTACAGTATTGACTAAGATCTTGCCTTACCTTGGCTTAGGGTGGGAACAACAACCAATGGCACCTTGCCAAAAGCGAAAGATGATGCCAGGGGCTGGTTCCTCCCTCAGTGCTGGAGGCCAACTTGCTGGGCCTCCAATGTTCAGGCACAGGACTGTATCTTGTTTGTGTGAGCATCCCCAGGACCTAGCCCTGTGCTTAGCACACAGAAGGCTCCCTATGAAGAGCTGTAATGTCACAACTGCAGCAAATTTGCTTTTGACTCCCTTTTACCCAGCAGCCCTCTCACACTTGTTGGCCTCTCCTCCTGCAGCCGAAACCCTCTGCTGCCCTAGATCTCTCTGAGGCCCTTAGGGCAGATCCCATGCAGTACTGCCTACCCCTCTTATCTCCTCCCCTCGAGTTATAACTTCCACTGTCTGGGTGGGGCTGAGTTCAGCTAAGAGGAGAACAATCTGATTAAACTAAGTCACACTAAGCTTCATCCTTCTAGGGGAGTATTTGCATTTTACAAGAGAGTTTGGTATTCCAAAATAGCCTGCTTGGTAGGCTGTGGGTAAGACTGACTATTGAGTTTGAGGAACTTCCTAGTGCACCTTATCTAACCCAGACTATTGGGGTTATAAACTAATTGTCTAGCTGTACTCAAAGCATTGGTAGTGGTGGTCCAGGACCTGGAAGTTTATTAGAAATGTTGACTTTCGGGCTGGCCGAGTGGCATGGTGGTTAAGCGCTGGCTTGGGACGCCAGCGGCCCCGGTTCGGGTCCCACATATGAGGGCCAGTGACACAGCCCTCAAAAAAAGTCGACTTTCTGGGCAATCTCAGACTCTCAGACTGCTGGAGCAGAAGCAACAGTGGATCAGAATACGCATTTACATTGTTGTTTAAGAAACAGTACTCTATCCTGACCCCCCTCAGGGACATCTGAGCACATACTCCTACAGGTGATAACAACAGATGTCTTGGTTCCTCCTTGTGAAAACTCTGTGGCCCTTACCCTAGAGTTATATAAAGTAATACCTTGGTTTGTGAGCATAATTTGTTCTGGAAACAAACTACTCATATTGCAAGACGTCGCTCGTTTACCACGTTAAAATGTATTAGAGATGTTTGCTCATCTTGTGGAACACTCCCAAACCAAGTTAGTCACAATCCAAGGTTTTACTGTACTTTTTATATCAGTAGTTTTCAAATTTTTTTATTCAGAAGACTCATCGGAGGGCACTAGTGAAAAAGGCAGAGGTCCTGGAAAGTTGAAGTCAGTAGGTCTGGGGTGTGGCCTAGGAATTTGCATTTTTAACAAGCTGCTCAGCTGGTTCTGAAACAGGTGGTCCTAGTTTCAAATTTTGAGAAAACCAGTCCTTACTCTTCCAGTCTGGCACAGAGTTTCATGAGAAAGGCTGTAGAACCTCAAAGACTGGAACCTGCTTGTTCCACAACAAAGAGGAATGCTGCAATGAAGGTAGAGTTTCACGTAAAAGCCCTAAATTTAGAGTATGAAGTCCTTGGTATTTACAGACTGGATCTTCTGCCTGTTTGTTGATGAAAGATGGGAACTTTAAATTTCAGGGGTGGTTTAAGGCAAGTAATTGGAAGTTATGTTTACCACCTGGGCATCTAATTCATTCTGTGTGAGAGAAATGTGACATATTTTTTTCATCACCCTGGCTCCCTGCCTCCATTGCATCTCTTCCTGCCTTTGGGACCCACCTTTGAGCTGTTCACACTTTCTGGAGTCTTGGGAATGGGTCCCGAATGCAGCACGCGAAAGTTTTACAGGTGGCTGTAGAAGAGGGAGGTGGAGTTGCATCACTTTCTTGGTCTCTTCAGAGTTATTACAGAAAGTGAAGTCATTGGCTGTAGGGAATTAATTGAATATGATGAGCCCAGAACTGCTAAAAAAACACGTGTCTTGAAACTCTGAAAAAGAAGGCTATAGATTGCTTTTCCAGTTTGCCATTCTTTCTCTAGGGTTTTGGTATGTGGGGCTGTGAGACAGTCAGTGTAAATGTATGTGGTCACACTCTAGACTACAGCAGCATACAGATGCATATAGAGTACAGGTAGGCAAAATCATACAGATCACTTGTCAGCTGTTCCTCCATGGGTTTAATTGAAGAAATAATGTGTTGGGATTGTTCCTATTACAATTCTGAAGGCTATGGTTGTTTCTTAGGTTTGGGGGTCTAGGAAAAGGATTGTTGAATATTCCAGAATGTGTATTTTATTAGGAATGTGGTGATTGAAACCATGTATGATGTGGTAGTTCTTTTACCTGATGAGAGGCCCTGGGGGAACAAAGGAAGTTCATGTGCATTTGTTGTTCAAACTAATTAAGCAAATCCCCTACATTCTGTCATGCCCCCACGTTGGGCTGAAATGAACAGTCATCCTGTACCTCTTGATGTCTGCCCTGTGTATCTTTTTCCTAGTGAGACAGGCTGTTACTCTTTTGTGAAAAATACCCCAAATGGTCACGTTTTGAGGTATTCTCACACAGCAGGGAAAATCTCCCCCACTCTTATTTGTTTGGATCCCTCTCCCCTGTCCTTTCCTGTGAGCCCCAAATGGTGCCTTGGATGCCCCCTTGGTGGATTCATTGTTTTCATTTAAGCCATTGTGGCAGAAAATCTGATGTCATCTGCAGCTGCTACACCGAGATTCAGAGAAGCAGTCATTAACCCTTACAAAGATCCACATGAAGGCACCGTGGCCTTCCCAGTATTCTACATACACATCAGTAACTGTGGTGTGAGTCAGGTTTCAGTACTGTTTTTAACATTTGTTGGGCATTGGCAAAGGAACTTATAGCTCTTTCATACATTCAATGAATAAACGTTTATCAGACCCTTATAATGTTCCACATTAAAGGGATCAGGGTATGCCACCCTAAATATGCCACTTTGGTGTAAGAATTGTTTTGAGCTGAAGGCAATTGAGAATCAGTGGAGAAAGGAGGAATTCTTTTCCCTCCCGTTTTCTGCCTAAAAGTGGCATCAGTTTCTCATACTAGGAGCAACTCATCACTGGAGATAGAGAGTTGGCATTGAGATTAGTCTGCATAAACAAAACTTACTCAAGTAACGCTTCTCTTCCATTAGTACCCCCTTGTAATTTTGGTCTCTTTCCCACAATTTATCATCTCTTGAAGCCCAATCCCTCTTTCCTGTGTTAAAATGGTGTATAAGTCCTTGAGTCTCATTACTACTTTCAGTTTCACTTCTTTTCTGTGAACTCCTGTGCAAATAAAATATTAATAAAATTTGTATTCCTTTCCTCCTGTTAATCTCTCTTTTTAGTTAATGTGCAGACCTCCAGGTTACGAACCTAAGAGGGTAGAGGGAAACTTTTTCCTTCCTGTCACAGGCAACTAAGGAAGATTGGCCATGTCCTTAGTCTCTCTAATCTCTAGGTGCCTTAAGGACCTCCAGCCTGTAGGAAAACTTTTGGTTCATGATACTGAATGGGGAAGGAATTATGCTTCTGGAAAGGTGTTGAAACTCGCAATGCTGCTGCTTGAGCCTCTGACAGGTTTTTGAGTGAAAGGCTCACTCTCACATCTACGGCCCTGAGAGCTCTCAAAGGTATGTGTGTGTATGAGGATTGGCATGGACAATGATGCCATGAGGCAGCCTCTATGGTAACAGGAGTCTCTCATGCAGCTGGAATAGTATCTGGAGAGAACTTAGGAGCCATCCATCTTGGATGTCAGGAACAGGGCTCCAAATATTGATCTTTTACATTTAAGTTTTTGGGCATCCTCAAGGGCTATTTATTTTGAGTATGAAAGACAATTTTATAGTTTATTTCAGTTTATGAATTAACAATTTATGTATTGAAGTTACAGATTCAGAAATCTAGATCCTTCTTCAGTTTTTAACTTTAATTTCATACTCTTATAGTTATCATTCCAGCATGTTGTAACAATCATTTAAAAATGATATTTGAATTATATTTGGTCCATATCATAAGCTTAGTTAATTGAACCTGTTTATGTATTATAATTTACATTTATAAATTTAGCATATCATACTTCTTTATTAAGTATTTAAATTGCCTGATTGACAAAACTTTTAAAACATTTAAGTTATTTTTATAAATATAATAAATGTATAAATATGGTGGATCTTAAATACTCTTAAGCATTCCAATATTGTATAAACAGTAAGATTTCAACCTAAAAATCATAAATCTAAATCAATTACTCAACTACACATTTGAAATTGCAGTCATGAAGCTGAACTGTTATTCTAATTGGCCACATTATCTAAAACTTCACAAAATTTTACAACACTGCTTCTGTTCATATTTTGAAGTCTAATCCCCAATGTGAGGGTGTTTGGAGGTGGGAGCTTCGGGAGGTGATTAGGCCATGAGGGTGGACTCCTCATGAATGGGACTAGTAACCTCATAAAAGGAGACCCCAGAAAGGTCCCTCACCCCTTCCACCATGTGAGTACAGAGCCAGAAGACGGCCATCTATGAACCAGGAAGCAGGTTCTCACCAGACACTGAATCTGCTGATGCTTTGATCTTGGACTCCTCAACTTCCAGACTGTGAGAAATAAATTTCTGTTTATACTTCACTCAGCCTATGATATTCTGTTATAGCAGCCTGAACAAAATAAGACCAATACCAAATATATATAGCTTACTTCCTAACACAAAAATGTTAGCCATTTCTATACTAGGTTCTAAATCTTCTTGGGATTACAAGGTGTTGACCAGCTAAGGAAACAGTTGTGCACGTCAAGCAATTTGGGGAAAACATTTTCAGACAACTTGATTTATGAAGAGGAGAGAGTTTAGTTGGAACACTGGGTACAATTTTTTTGTGACCCTGATGGGACCTATGGAGAACTATTTATAGTCTATGACAGGGACCCCACCATGGTGATCCATTGATTGGATTTTGTATTCCTTTGACTCTTCAGGTTACAGAAATATATTTTCCATCTGATTCCAATAGACCTTTGAACTGAAAACATTCTTTTCACAAAATGCTTGTTCTTTAGAACCATACAACTCTTAAAGTATTAAAACAATATCTCACTTCTTTCTGCATATCTCTTGGCTTTGTCTCATTATTTGACTGATAATTGTCTGATAATTTGGCCACAACTTCTATTGATATATCCTGATTAAAAATGGAATATTTTCGGGCCGGCCTAGTGGCGCAGTGGTTGGGCGCTGGCTTGGGAGGCTGGCGGCCCAGTTCGGGTCCCACGTGTGAGGGCCAGTGACACTGCCCTCAAAAAAAAAAAAAAAAAAAGAGGAATATTTTCATACATATAAAGACATGTCCCTAACCTAGTGCCTGTCACTCAGCAGATGCTCCATCAGTGGTAAATATTATTACTTGATATTTATTATTTGGTGATCCCCAAACAATTGAGAGGGCCCAGTGGTTACACTAAGTCTTCAACAAACACTGAAAACTAGACAAAGTGTAAAAAAGAAGAGATAGCTCCTAAATGGTAAGTGTAAAAACTTGAGAAGGGAATGAATAAGAGGGAGAACATAGGCAAAAATATAACCTATAACCACATAGGGATATTTATATTTGGTAAAATATTTTCAGCTTCAGCTTACACAAAAAACCTAGTGAAGCATCCAGTTGAATACACAAATGTGTCACTGCAGGAAGATGGTGATTCACAGAGATTTTCCTCATAAAGAAATGGAGTCTATTCAAAAGCACTTCCATTTAATGCAACACTACATTGAACAGGACTCCTTTTCAAGGGGCTACTCTTAAAAGGCAAGATTATTATCTTCGGCATTTAGATGGTGTACTGACGGGGGCCATAACACCGGGGCACTTAGATGCTCCCATTATTAATGTACAGTATGGTCTTTGGAAGTTTAAAAATAGCTTTCACAACCTTTTGTGGCTTCCCTTGCACAGTCTATGGCTGTGTGCTCTGGAGAATGCCGGCACCCTGCAGGGAAGGCTGCTGTGTTATGGAGTCTTGCTAGCATGTTGACCTTAGGGGGTCCAGGCTGTCAGACCACCCTGGATGTATGACCCTGTCATAACATCGTCCTTTGTGACCACAGGTAAGCTAGAGTTTAGAGGAAAGCAATGCCCTGGGGACATGGTTCATGTTCCAACCATGACATTGGGCAAATCATTTATCCTTTCTCAGTTAGATAACCAGTTAGGAACATTGTGTGATTCAGAATCCTCTCTCTTAAAAGAACCCCCCCCCCCACCTCATTCTAGTTTGATGACTATATATCAAGCACCTACTATGTTCAAGACTTTACACTCAGTGCTAGAAAAATAAAGAGGAGTATGACTTCCTCTGCCCTCTGGTGGGCTGGGGGTGGGAGAGGGACATATAACAGATTCTTTCACTGTGGTTCTTTAATTCTACCTTTCCAATGGGAGTTTCAAATGCAAATGGTTCTGGAGAACAGTGCCTCAGGTCCAGCTGCTGCCAGGCAGGAGTGCAGGCCCAACATTGCCAGGACTTCTGGTTTCTGAAAGGGAGTCTGAGATCTGGATTTTTTTTATGTAAAATATCTGAGTTTTTCAAGGTTGGGAACTGTGCGGGCAGCCCCAAACACATCTGCAAACCAGGCCTGGCTCAGAACCACCAGTCACCTCACCTCTCAGTGTAGAGAAGGTTGGAAAACTGGGGAACTTTGCCCTGGTCCTTTTGTTATTAGGCAGTTCTCCAACACCTTCCTTTTTGACAGGTTTCAGTCACTCCTGAGAAAAACCTTTCTAATAGAACCAAGACTTAAACAGGATGCTTTTTGAAGTGATGTGTTGCTGGGTACTTAGAGACATTTGAGTTGATAGTGGATGATGCTGGGTGGTCATGCTATAGAGAGTCCTCCAAGAAAAGCAATGTGCAGAAGAAGATAGAAAAAGCCATGAGAAGTGATAATGAGGGCATGCTCAGTTCACAGAGGCAGGAGCAGAGCTGAGGCAGAGTGCTGAGTCACCAGGATGGCAGAGCCTCGAGCTGGAGGCAGCAGGTACCAATTCCCGAGGGCAGTCACCATGGTTGTTATTGAACCATCAGAGCTGTTGTGTTGTGTGTTCCCAATAGATCCTGGGGTCTGTGGCCTCGCAGGCCTGTGCTGTCAGCATGCTAACCACCAGGCACAGGTGGCTATTTAAACTCACAAGCAAAAATGAAATGAAAAATTCAGCTCTTTCACACTTGCCACATCAAGTGCTCAGTGACCACAGGTAACCATTGTCTCTTTTGCCATCAGAAAGAGTCTTCCTAGTGTAGTGATTTAAAGGTCCCCTCAAACCTCATGTTCAATGAGAAGGATAGTTGTATCTATTATGAGGTGTTCTGGACCCCAAGGTGGTTCTCTCCCAACCCAACCCATATATTTATTTTGTTAAAAATTAAAAAATTGTGGCAAAATATTTATAACATAGAATTTACCCTCTTAACTATTTCTAAGCACATTGACACGGTTCAGTAAAATTCATGCTGTTGTGCAACCATCACCAACATCCATTTCCAGAATTTTTTCATCTTCCCAAACTGAAGCTCCATAGCTAAGAAATAACAGATCCCCATTTCTCTCTCCCCACAGCCTCAGGCTGCCTTCCCTTTTTTTTAAAAAAAGATTTTATTGGGGAATTGGGGGAGGGGAACAGACAAGTTGCTGTCCTTTTGTTCTTCAGTCTAGTTGTAGAGGACATTGCTTCACTGGCCCATGTTGGTATCATATTGCGCTCTTCCCGGGTGAGGCAGATCAGTTGCGGGCCTCTGGATAGCCGTTCACAGCAGCTCTTGGCTGCTCATGCTGGCTGCCAGCCACTCACTGTAGCCTATGGCAGCCCACTGCAGCAGGGATTGCAGCTATGCCATCCCCCGGGACTCACAGCAGCCCGGCTCCAGATGGAGCTGTTGTTCACCATCTTAGCTGTAGAGGTCAGTGTCACTGGCCCTCATATGTGGGATCTGAACGGGGGCCCTGCTGCTCAGAGCTGGTGTCCCAAGCCAGCGCTTAACTACCACGCCACTAGGCTGGCCCTAAGCAATTGTTTTTGATGTTTTTGTTTTATTTTGCTTCTGCTTCTGTGGTGTGGGGGCTGTACTTCACCTTGCAGATAGATTGTTCTTTGTATTTTAGAAAATGATTTTAATGGCCTTTGTTTAAACAATGGTAAAGTCATGATCCTCTTCAGAAATGGAGAAGTTTGAGACAAGAAGGGCTGATGATCTAAATGTTTGTCTTCTTCATAGGTGGAAATAAATTTCCTCAGATTTTTTTTTTCCCCTGGGAAAATCTCTCTTCTTGATCTTAGGGAGGTTGGGACTTGGACTTATGGAGGGTGGGGTAGGGCCCGGCAGAGAAATAATTCCTGAAAAATAAGTCTAAGACCAGAGCTTCAGATCAAAATTCTCAGCCCAGGGTCTATGGACTTGAACAGTAGCCATACAGAGTATCTACTTTTAGGTTCTGGAGTTGCAGTTATCTTTGGTCATGCTCTGGTCTTTCCTAATGTCTTAATTAAACGTTACAATATGTTATCAACTGACACTGAGGGGAATGAAGGGAAGGGTTTGTGCCCATGCTTAGGGTGAAGATAAAGCAACAGCAGCTGCCTTGAGAGTCGGTTTTCAGGGCAGCAAGAAAGGTAGAGTAGTGGCCTAGAGCACTATTAGGGCCAGAGCGTTGTTGAAGTGGCAAGTGATAAGCAAGACAGACTTATGGAACTTAAGGGAAATCTCTGATGATCCCCAAAGAGATTTGGGGAAGGGAACCTGGTAAAGACACACTTTCCTGTGGTCAAGTGCAATGAGGCTGAAGTTTGGTGGCTTGGGCATGAGAAGGAAGTTTGACATTGCTTTGTAGTCACAGGCTGGTTAGGGCTCAGATTTGTGGGCTGCACAGCCCTCACGTGGTCACTCCTCAGGGCTGGTTCCTTGGTGGAATTCTTCCCACTTGCTTCTCCCCTCTGCTAGTTCTAATTTGTTCTAGCTTGGGCACCCTAGTGGTTCACCAAGGGTGGGAGTGGAAGTCGAGTGGCTGGCCTTGAAGCCTTCCTAGTGAATATTTTCATTGTGTGTGGTAGTATATCCTTTGAGGTCCTGTAAGAAAAAGCAGAGGGAGGGAGCGTAGAAGCACAGACAAGGCTAGGGGAAAAAATTAAGAGAAATTCAAAAAAAGAGGTTATAATGAGGGATTTTCATTTATTCATTTGTTTGTTGTTAGTGTTTAAAATGCTTTGGTAAATGTTGAATTCATTGGCAAATCATTTTGGTCTGATCCTGGGGTCTGTCATCTATACATGAGAGAGTTAAACCACATCAGCTATTTTCATTCTGTCCTCCCCTAAGTTCTGGGGTTCTGAGGGGTTCCCTGGGGGCCTCAAAGGAGGAAGCTGAGCAAGCCTTTAACCAGAGTAACTTCACTCTACTGGCTTTCACAAAAGGTTTCAGTTTAACAAAGAAAGGTTTGATAACCAGGCACCAGACTCGTAACTGGACCACACCGTTTCTAGTATACCATGAATTAATTTGTATGTTTTATAAATGTTATAATTATGTGAATAGCAAAATTATTTTGTATTTACTATTTTTATCTGAATCGATTTGTAAAATATTTAAAAACCATAAACAAGCATTTACAAATAACCTACACTTTGGCTTTCCTTTTCTCATATTAGTTTTTTTTTTTCTCTGTGTTGTGTTGGGGATCCCCAAGATCATTTCAGGTTCAATGATTTTCTAGGAGGACTCACAAGACTCAGCATACAGTCACACTCACGGCTATGATTTATTGCAGTGAAAGAGTACAAAGCAAACTCAGTAAAAGGAAAAGGTGTATGGAATGAAGTCTGGGAAACCAGCACTAGCTTCTGAGAGTCCTCTCCCAGTGGAGTCATCGAGGATGTTCTTCATTCCTATAGCAACAAGTTGTGACAGCGCATGTGAACTGATTGTTGTCTATAAGGGAAGCTCGTTAGAAACTCAGTGTCCAGTTTTACTGGGGGCTGGTCACCTAGGCACCTTTTGACTAGTATGTCCCAACATTCCTTACTCCCAGAAGGAGAACATAAACCATGTTGTTTGTATAAACAGTTCATAATGAGCCACTCTTATCAGGGAATGGGGGTATCTCCAAGTTCCCAGATGCCAGCCAAGGGCCAACCTTGCAAGCAGGCTTTCTAAAGATAGCAGTCAAGCTTGCTTTCTTAACTGTTATGCATGTTCTCCTTTTCCTTTCTTGTCTTCTTTTCATTCTTCTTCCTCTTTTTCATAATATATTGGAAGACTCAAAAAATGCAAGTAGCCCTGGCTTCTCTCTGCTTCTGAGATGGCCAATCATACTGGGAGTCTACAGCACTATTCCTTCAAGAGCATCACTCCTGTGAAGGATGTCTATGAGAAGGGTTGTAGGAGCCTGATGTTGGGGTTCGGGTGTGAAGTGACAGACACACACCATGGGGATGGTGAAGGAATGGAGAAGGGACAATTTCGAAATCCAACATCAAAGGATGAATGGATACTTTTCGGAGGATGCTTTTTGGTTGGGTTTCCCCAGAATTCAGCATGGTTCTGGGCTGTCTTTCTTGGCCTAAGGTCGATACATGTCCATAAAAGGTCAGTTCCTCTCCCTTCCCCAAATAATAACAGATACAATAGGATCTTCAACTCAAACAACTGTTGCTTTTTGATTATATTTTATCATCTATGTCACAGTTTAATCTCTTCATATAGGTATTTTACACATGGCTAATAATTTCTACGTACTTGAGAATTAGGAGCTGGTCTTTTATTGAATGCAGAAGAGCCTGTCTTCATTTATGAGGAAAAATTTAATTTTAATACGACCTTCATATTCAGAAGGTGACTTAAAGGGACAGTGGTGAAAAGATATTACTTTCTTTCTATTTCTTATACATTTTTTTGACGAGTTGAATTTTTCCTGACTAGAAATTCCATATATATATATATTAGCATCAAACTGAAGCCAACTCAAGGTAGGCAAAGCAGAGATGCCTCTATTAAAGGGTGGGTGAGCTGTTTGCTTTGAATTGGTTGAGTACTTACCCTGATGTCTGAGTTGGGTTTGGTAGGGGGCAGGGAGGGCTGATAAGATGTTGGAAAAGCTCAAGTGTGTGTCCATCAGTGAGTCTTACTGGTTAGATAACATTCTTCCATGTGAGGATCCTGAGGCAAGGTAGGTTGAGAACTGGAAACTCCTGGTTTTGATTGCTGACACTTGTCTTGGTGGCTGCTTGCCGGAGGTGCTTTCCACAGAAGGCATACCGAAAAGGGGAAAAAAGGAAACGAGAGAGGAAAATAGCATTAAAAGTCAAAATCAAGGGACTCAGTTTAACGAATTATTTAAAAATGAGGAGCCTAAAAACAAAAACTTATTTTATGTTTATTGTATCTTGATCCTTTAAGCTAATTCATCAGTACAGTTACTCCTGCTTATTTTTGGCCTTTGACCCTCTCGCTTATGATGTTTGTTTTAAAGTCTTTTCTTATTCAACTTCAATAAGGTAAAATTACTTTGAGAAATTGATATTGAGAATTTAAGAAACTGACCAATGTTATTTTAGATCAGGAGTTCTTTTTTTGAGGGCAGTGTTACTGGCCCTCATATGTGGGACCGAACCCGGGCCGCTGGCTTCCCAAGCCAGCGCTTAACCACTGCGCCACTTGGCCGGCCCTAGATCAGGAGTTCTTAACTTTTATTTCTTCTTAATAACATGGATTCTTTGTCAGATGAATGAAATGTTTGCACTCCTCCTGAGAATAGTGTCTTTAAGTGGATAAAATAAGATATATTGAATTACAAAGGAAACCAATTATATTAAAGGACACTTATAAAAACATTTCTAAAAACCATGTTCACCATATAGTACTATATATAGTGTATGTGCTTCTTGATTCATGCATCAGAAAACAAGGTCTAGTGGCAAATTTAATACCTACCATAATCTCAAAATAGTAATATAGATAAATGATATTTTGTGGTATCTAAAACAAAATATATGTCATGTGACTTTTATCGGTGACAGTTACAGTTACTGCTCATACTACTGTGGTCTATTGATTACATTCAGAATAGGAGAAAATGGTAAATTTCAGTTATAAGCTTGTGAGACTAGGAATAAATATTTCTCCCCAATTTTTTTTTTTTTTTTGTCTGAGCCATCCTGCCACCTGTTGGCAGCTCAGCTCAGGCCAGGAATTGAACCGGTGACCCTTTTGCTCAGAGCTCCCACTCTTGAGCAAGCTCTTAACCAACTGAGACACTCAGCTGGCCCATTTCTCCCCAATTCTCAAATCCCCTGAATTCTATCTATGGGCTCCTTGGCGGGTGGGTGGGGGTGGGGTTGTTCTAAGATCAGAGGTTAAGACACCTTGCTTTCGAAAATTGCAGATTCTGTTTTGATAAAAGGTTTACTCTCCTTTTGCTATTTCTCTAATTGAGGTTCTAAGCAGACTGCCCTGAATGTGTAGGAGTCCTCTTTGTCTTCGCTCAGAGCTCTCAAGCAATGGCACCAGCTCACCTGTAACCCATAGATTCAGCAGTAACATCAGCATTGCCATGAACTGATTAGAAGTGCATATTCTAGCTCCCCACCCCAGACCTACTCAAGTACAAGCTGTGGGATGAGCCGAGCCAGCCCTCCGGGGTGATTCTGATGCAGGTGCCAGTTGGAGGGCCAGTACTTTAGCAGCCATGGAAAGGACGGCTCTGATCCAGAGTTGGTTTGGCTGTACATTCTAGTCATGCGATTCCCAAGTCCTATTCTAAAGGATGGCTCCCCTGAGATGTCAGGTTATGATTGATGGCTGGACCTGTCAGAGAGAAACATTCAAATCAATGCTCATCTGTCTAGTGGTATCATTTGGCATTCAAATATCACCTACTCATGTGAGGACTTACAAAGGAGGCAATTTTCAATAGAAGCATCCTTACTTGAGGAATGAGTTTCTTCACTAATTTGGGCCTCAGTCTTATTATCTCTAAAATGAGACATCTGGATTCCTTCCTATCTTCGACAGTCTGTGCTGCCATATGAATGACTCAGAGAAAAAAATGTCCCAGCAGTGGCAAATGTTATGATTTTCTGGGATTCCCTGAATAGTCAGGCTAAACACCCAGAATGTTGTTAGGCAGTGTGCCTCAAATTAGAAGTCTCTAGAAATTCTGCAGCTGGGGCCCTGAACATGAGACTAAGCAAAGAAAGATTAACAAGAGAAAAACAAACACGTTTCTTAACATGTGCATGCTGCATGGACACAAGGGAGCATATGTGGTGAGTTCCCCAAAAGGGTGGTCAAAACTTGGGTTTCTATACCATTGTAGTCTGAAACAGAGAATAAGTGGTTTGGGGCTTCTGGGTCAGAGCAGTGAGTTATGGGAAGGTAACCAGGAGAAGTGTGGTAAAAAAGGGTTGTTTAGTCAGATTTGTTATTCAGATTTTAGTTGGTGCATTCTCTGTTGATAGGAGTTGTCGAGTCCTCTTCCTGGTGTGGGACAAGATGACATTTTTACAAAAGGAAATTTCCTTTATAAACATAAATTTCCTTCATAAAAGAACTACTGTGTTGTTTCTAGAGATTTTTCTAAGACTGCTAGTTCTCAGCGGTCTTTAGCTCAAAATCATCCATATGCCTAAGAGGAGTAGTTTAGGGTGGCATATTCTTGTACCCCTCAGTTAGTATACTCAGTTAGTACTGCTGTGTCCCCCCTCACCCCCCATCCCCTGGTTGAGTGCATGCAACGAGTGCTTGATAAATGGGGAAGATTTAGCCTAGAATCACCATGTTGCTCCAAAGATCCCAAACTTCCCTAAACCCAGAAAGCAGCCTTACCTTTGGGGTGGCCTCAGGAGAACTGTGGAGCTCAGAGTCATTACCTCACTGGCAGTTGTCATTGTTTCATATTCTTGTCAGCAGTGCCATTTCTTATACATAAGCTCTTTTGATCTCCTTATCACAGCTTCACAAAGTAGGTAAGAAAGGTTTTATTATACCCACTTTACTGCATTGTGGAATTCTGGAGATAGCTAAACATTTACCCAATTCACAAATTGGCCTGTGAAGAAATAAGGAAGAAAACCCACTTGGCTGGTGCCAAAACACTCCCTGCTACCCCCAGTCCTCATTTGGGGACTTAGAATCAGAAGGAGAAAAAAATACACACAACGACACTACTTTTGAAAAATGAGGCCTGCCTTCGAGTTTATACGCTGTGTGGCCTGAAAGCCCTGGGAAGCTTTTCTTTCCTGATATAATCAAATTTATTTTTAAACACATTGAGTTCATTAAAGTGTCAGGTTGGGATGGAGTGGGTGAGCCAGCAGAATAAGACCTGTTTGGTTTCCGGATTCATTTCCTGCTTGGAGCTTTGGAAAATCCAACTGACCACGTTCCTGGGGAAATTTCGAAGGCAACTGGTGGTTATTCTTATCAGGGGGAATTGCGGCTGGGACTACGTGAAAGGAAATCAGCAGGAGGCTGAGGGGCACAGTGGGCCAAGCTGGCTGTGCACACAAGTCATCCAAACACGTCCTCAGCATCATTACATGCATGCTTACAGGATAACAATGTATGTGCATGCTGGAGTGATGTGTGGCCTATGTGTTACTGTTAATTATGTTAAAATGACCATCACTATTATTAACATGTGACAGTGCCTCATTAGAATGTGTAATTTTGTCTGTCAGTAGTGGCATTATTATGTGCCCTTTAACTGAATACAGGACATTCATGCTAGCCCTTTAGACTCTTTGCTACCAATTCTCCAGGTAGAGTCTTAAACTCCAAGCAGTCAATTCATCTAATCTTTTATGTTGAAGTGGCGTTGCACTTAAACCATTTTAGGAAGATGGAAGATGGTTACCTTATGTATTACACACACACACACACACACACACACACACACACACACACACCTTCATAATTCCAAAAAGTCTATAGCCATTGTTTGGCAATTAACTATAGTGTTTTACCACTGACTCCAAAATGTTTTTGCCTAGCTCAATCTCAATTCTTTTGGATGTGCATAATGCTCTTTCTTTTCTTCCTTTTTTCCAGAGCACAGCTATTCTCAAACAAAAAGGTGGCCCTTGTGCCATCTGGTTCCAGGTTTCTTCCAGGGGTAGTACTCCTTCAAGACAGTGTTTCAAAATATGGCGAGGATGGTTCTGATTAGTGGTTGCTGTTGTCGCAGTGTCTGGGGTGCGATGGGCATTTCCTAGGCTGAGGCTGAGCTGCTACCACTCTACAATTCAGGTCCATCCCACAAAATGTTGGGCTGCTCCATACACCAATAGTACCCTTATCAAGAAACACTTCCCTGTGACTCTCTGTCCCTGGGCTGTGCGACAGCATGAGTCTTTCCAGTCCCCTAGAGCATGTCGGCCTCCTTCCCAGAAGTGTTCTCAGCTTTGTAGGCATATTCAGGAGAGGGGAGGCTCCTGGTCTGGCAGAGAGTGTAACTGATTTTTGCCAGGTGAGCTTTTGTGTCCTAGACCTTGAAATTACAAAGAGTCTCCTTCAATACTATGTCCTGTGGTCCTGCCAGTGAGGCCTGTAACTAGTGATAAGATATCATCACCCCAATTTTATAAATAGGGAAGCTATAAAGTAAATAAAAATGAAGGGCTTTTACTGAATGTAATGTCTTTCTTTCTCCAAGTGTCTACTTCTGAGAAACCCTTCCCTACCTACGATGGCTTAAGTGGAGGAACCCACGGCTGATTGGGTCCAGGGTGGACACCTGACTGGCAGGCATGGCCTGTCACCTATGACCTATATGGCTTGGTTCAAACAAATGACCTAAACAATAGTCAGGTAATTTCTTGGAAATTTGTGCTGATATGTTCTAGTTGGCGATGGGCCCTAGAACTAAAAGGTTATAGAGACGTAGGTCAGGGTCAATATTTTGGATTAGGCTTAAAATGACTAAGCATAGGAAACTTGTTTTGAGAGAATGGAGGGGAGCAGAAATGCAAAGAGAGAGAAATAAAAAGAGATAAGAAACTTGGATGAGAGACAAAAAATGTGGCTTTACTTTTCATTTCCCAATGTGGGTCCCTTTGAAGCCCAATGGTACCTTAGTTGAATTATGTGAATGGCTGTGATTCACTGTAAAATTCTTACATTGCCCTCTCCTCTTTTCTTTGAAACTACCTTTGAAGAATTTCAGTTTGCAACTTCAGATAAGGTGATTGAAGACACTTCTCCAAAAAGGAAATGGATTTTTATTCAATTCTGAGGTCTTACTTCTGAAAAATGTTGCTTGTATTCTGGAGGAGGACATTTGAGGGGGGTTGGAGGAGGACATTTGAGGCAGGTGGGATGGGGCTTTTTTTATGGAAGAGGGCAGCCTAAGAGGATGTATCAGGGAAAGATTATTTCTGGTGCTTCCTAAGGTTTTATGGTTGCCTGGGATTAACTCTGAGCATCATATCTCGCACAATTTAAGACTTCCAGTTGCCTCCCTGAAGCAACAACTCCTGTCATCAGTGTTTTCTTTAAAACAAAAAACAAAACAAAACACCAGTGTTACTCTCAAGATTGGAAGAGCTGTTTCTAGAAAGGATCTTGGTCCCTAGTCTCCTTGATGCTATCACAGTATAAATGCAGAACAGACACCTACTTGGAGAAGAAAGAAAACTATGCCTGTTATGTGTTTAAACACAGATGCACTTCAGATGTTGTTGTTGTTATTATTATTCTATATTGATGGTCTTGCCAACCATTATGGTAGGAAGTTAAAACACCTGGTTTACATTATCATGCCTTGTATTTAAGACTAGTTCACAGGCACTTGGGCAGGGGAAGTGTGCATGCTCAGGAAAGCAGTATCTGATCCTTACTGGGAATTTTTTTGATTTATGTTTCCCTTCTCTCTTTCCTATTGCATTTCCTTGAAGTTGGCTTGTCTCTTCACAGCTGCTATTGCTGCCGGCCTGGGTTGGTGTGGTCTTCTCTCACCAGAGGGACACACAAAGCAGGATGCTTAAATCTTCTGAGGTATCCAGTGTCTAGAGTGGCCTTCTCTTGGCCTTTTCTCCCTATGTGCCATTTCGTTTAATCTTTTAAAGTAATTAGTAATTTAGATGGGACAGGATATGAGTATGTGCAGGTGGGGAGTTTCCAGCTCTGATCTCTTTCTCTGCTCTCCTTTCTTTGATGTTCTTGCCTATGTGCAAAACAAGAGAGCAGATTCCTGGATTCTGAGATGACTTCTGGGGATGAAACGTCCATTTTTTGGAACAATCACTCTCCTTCTGTTGCTGGTTATGCCAATGGCAGGGGTGGGGGATTGTTGAGCCAATCAATTTACTACCAGTTAGGACGCCACAGGGGGTTACTTGCTCTGAATCAAAATAAGCAAGTTTTATGAGAATAAGAGTACTTGGTGGAACATAAAAATTTTGAACTGGGTGTTATGGAGGCCAGTTATAGTCTTCTATTAGCCTATGATTCAATTTACCAAGGTCATGACTGAGGAGGTCTGAGTGTGGCATCCATTGACAAACCTATAGGTCCCTGGAGTCTTCAGTGATAACAAATAACACTGCACTGAGGATGGTAAAGCCACTGGATTTCACTGCCTCTTCCCTAGCTGAATAAGTGCAGAAACTTGTTTCATGACTTCACCTGGGATGATCATTGTCTGAGGGGCTGAGGCAATCTAATTTAACTCCCAACAGGGTGATCTATGTCACAAAAAGCTGAGGTGTTATTTTTATGATGGGACTATATTTATGGTGACTACCCAGAGGTTCCCTGCCCCTGCCTCTCTCCTCCTCGTGAAACACAAATGTCCACTGTCCCCCTCTGCCCTGGATTGTACAACTCCATATATAGTCTCTATGCCATACTGGATGCCGAGTTTAGTAGTTCCTCAGGTTTCCTCAAAATAACAGGAAAACCTTTATTCAGTGCTTTGTAGGGGAGATAGAGGCGGAGTCTTAAACCATACACTCCACAGCAAATAACTTAAAATTGCCATTGAATATTCTGTTTTCTTTAAAGTCCCTTTAATCCTCTTAGTGCTCAACATCTTTGGGTACTCTCTCTACCCTCTACCCTAATTTTCCTGGTATTTTCAAATTCTTCACATTTTTCTCATGCAGAGCAATTCAATTGTGACCAAACCCACAGTCAAGTTTACAGGCCCAGACCTGTTGAAATGCTCACAAAATAAAGAACCCTAAGATATCAGGATCGAACCTCCTTAGAAGGCAGATCAACATTAATATTTATTGCTTGGGATCTCATTCCTTAACCTATATGGTTAATTAATGGATTTCTTCCTGGTAAATATAGTACTGTACACAAGAGGAAGTCTTATTTCAGCTGCTAAAAGAGGAAAATTCCTTCTATCTCATTACACCAGAAGCTGGAAAGCAAAACTAGTCATTAGAATATTGCTTGATAGGGAATCAGAGTGAAAAATAGCTGGATGGCTCTGGGCTATTTCAGTCTAAGTGAAGAGCAGGCCAGGCACTTTTTCTGCTATGCTGTAGTGTGTCATTCTAATGATGCTGTGACTGTGGCCAGATTCATGGATGGATGAACCCTAACCATCTCTGTCTTCCAGCTCTACTTCTGGCCTCCATTCAGACTTTTCTTTTCTACTTGATCTGTCATTACAACACTTTTTATTACTTCAATACTTTCCCAACATGGTGCTCTTCTGAATTTTTTGGATTTCATTGTATATTGTACTTGGTTGCTTCTTGATGGCAAAAAGAGAAGCAACTTCACCTCTAAGTGAGGGTTTGCCACATTTCTCTCGTAGGATACACCCCTTCAGAAAGCATCTCAGCTGATCACCCATCTGCTCATAGACCCATTATAGTTATCAGAATCGGGAGAAACTTTTGCAGCATTTGTCATCCTTTTCCTGAGGGTGAAACTGAGGCTCAGAAGAACAAAGCTACTTGTTCAATTTCACATAGCTGGTGTTGGAGCTGGGGCTAAATTTTGAGTCTTCTGAAGTCTAGTTGCTATGTTTCTACCCCATTTCACTGTCTACATATCAGCCTTACATATGGTTGTTCTTTTCTCCAGTGTCTCTATAATTAGACCTGCAGCTCCTTAAAAACAGGAGCTGTGTCTCTCTAGGATATGCTTAAGTTCCTAGTGGCCACCTAGTATATGTTGTTTATTCATTTCAACAGACATTTTTAGAGTACTTATTATATTAGAGTGTTGTGTTTTACATATATATATGTAAATAGTGTGTATGTATAGTATATACTATTAGTACAATATATATATTATGTAATATATACATATATAAGTATATATATATGTCATATACTAGTGCTGGGGATGTAGAAAAAGACGACATTCTTTACATAGAAGGGTTGCCATCTATGAGAGCTGCTGTGATAGAAGTACAGAGAAAGTGTAGATGTAAATACAAATGAAGGGGAGATGAATTTCATCCAGGGGCTCTGGAGGCTTAATGAAGAAGACAGGATCAGGCTGGGCTGATAGAAGAAGAATTTCACCAGAGCAATAAGAAGGAAAGGCTTGTTAGAAGCAGCCTGAGCAAACAAAGGCAGGAGAGTACAAGGGTATGAAAAGGGTGGCCCTTCGGCTACCTTGGCTGATGAATGTAAGCTGTAGAAGGAAGGTTTACGGTCGAAAAGGAAGAAATTGTACAGCACATTGAGCGTAAGTCTTGGGACATGTGTGAAGCAGCAGTAATGCATTCTTCTGCCATCAGCCTGAGACAGCACCTGGCCGAGAACAGACGTGTTTGTAGAATAAGTTAATAAGTATGCTGTGGTTCCACTGACTACAGAAATTATGGTATCCAGAGGCAATATATTATTGAAAAGCATGGATTTTGGTTTAATTCCTGGCTTTGCCAGTTACAAGCTGTGCAACCTGGAAAGCTTTTAAACCTCCCTCAACCTTACTTTTCTTACCTGTGAATTGTATATGACAATAGTACCCACCTCATAGGTTTGTTGTGGTGATTAAATTGAGTTAGTATAAGCAAACACCTAACAGTTTAGAGTAGCTTCATAGTTAGCATTATATTTTGTAATCACTTATATTATTGTAGTAATTATTACTGGATTTGTATACTGTCAAAATAGGAAAAAGCGTGTCTTCTCAAAAATGGCTTCCACTACCTGCCTAAATGGCTAAAATGGCTTCCACTACCTTCCACTACCTGAAATTCTTCTGTTAGACTTTGTTAAGAACTTCAAAGGCTTTAACTAGGGCTGGCCGAGTGGCGCAGTGGTTAAGCGCTGGCTTGGGAAGCCAGCGGCCCCAGTTCGGTTCCACATATGAGGGCCAGTGACACTGCCCTCAAAAATAAATAAATAAATAAAAGGTCTTAACTAAAATACACATATAATTAGGAAGCCAATGGTACTTAGATCAGTCATTAAACTCTTTTGTAAGAATTCAGTTATCTTACAGAGCCCAGAGGAAATGAGCGATATAGTGCCAAGTCAAGAGAATTAATAATAATCCAGCTAAACAAGTCACTTATCTGGAAGGGGAGGGTCTTATGGAAAATACAACTGCCCAGACTCTGTTCTGGGAAGGCCCTTAAAGGACTCTATAAATGTTTTATAACACTTCATTTAAAAATCATCTAAGCTGAGGGCCGGCTGAGTGGCTCAGTTGGTTAAGAGCTCACTCAAGAGTATGAGCTGAGCTCTGAGCAACAGCAGTTCAATGCCCAGCTGGAGCTGAGCTGCCGTTAAGCTGCCAACAGGTGGCAGGATGGCTCAGCTAAAAAAAAAAAAAATCATCTAAGCTGTTAAAAATATGTGCTGAAAAACAATATATACACAGTACCAAAATTTAAAAAATTGGAGATTACCAACATGTTATCACTTGGTATCAAATTAATGCATTTCCGTGTAGACATAATACATTTTCTTCTGAATCTTCTATTTAATGGACGTCTATCTTGAGATTGTAAGGCAAACTGGGAAGTAGTTGCAAATGGTGTCTGTTTTTAAACAAATCTTAGTTAATAAACATTTTCTTGGTATTTTGTAACTAAAACAAAATGCAAAAATAAACTGGATGATATGGTTTATAGAAGCTTGCCACTGTTTTCCATAACTTACCATTTAAGTATTTTATGTTCACCAAAACACCATTTTCTTATTGACTTTATGTTAGGTAAATATCATTAATTTGAGCTTATAAAACAAACTTTTATTAACAAAATACCACTTTTGATCACTTTTATATGTTGAATTCTCTATATGATTATTTCATATGAGAAGAGGGCTTCAATACTGAAAATGTTTAAAACCCATCAATTGGGAAAGTAACTTTGAACTTGGAGATGGGATGATGAGAGAAGGAAAATATCTGTGTTGAAGCTTGAGCAAGCTTGAACAGAAGAGCTTGGTGCTGCCCTGAAGCCCAAGGATGTTGACTCAGTGGGAGACAGAACACAGCAACAGGGTAGAACCTCTTGGATATCATAATTTTTTTGTATCTCTGAAATTAACATTTGTGGTTTTAGCTCTTCCCAAACAATTCTAGAAGGACCATGACATGTGGTATGTTATAATTTTACTGAGGCATAAGGTTCAAAAATAATTCTGTACAAGTGCATTAATCAGAAAAATGATAAAATATTGTAAGATAAAAATTGAGGCATGAACTTGACTTGCACTTGTCACCAGGCTGGGGGTGGGATGTGGACAGCAAGAAGCAGCCCTAAGGAGGTGCCAGCAGACCCATCACCCAGCTTCATCAGCCTCTCCATTCAGCTTTATTCTTTACTGGCCTTTGCATTCTAATTTTTTTGTATTATGATAGAAACTCAATTTCTTTGTGAAAAATGGCCCTGGAGTTCCTAGGAGAAATGGCTGATTCTGGGGCTGGGGTAGAAAATATACAAGTGAACTGGGAGCATCTTATAGTGGCAGCAAGGAAAGAAGTGCTAAACAAAACAAAACAAAATAAAACACCAAAACCTACCACAATGTTCGCAGTGTGTTAAAGGGCCAAAGCTGCAACAATTTGAGCCACAAAATAAATAAAGCCCCATTAAATTATAACCCATAGTATAAAATAAATATTCATGAGTCCATACTGATATAAATAAATGATTAAATACATCAATAAATGGGGGTGAAGGGACACGTCTCCTGTGCAGAAAATTCCAAATAATTCATATAAATAATATTCTGTCTTCCAGAAAAAGGAGCACAATTCCTCATTCCTTAAGTGGGC
Organism: Aselliscus stoliczkanus; assembly: GCA_033961575.1. Classification (NCBI taxonomy): domain Eukaryota; kingdom Metazoa; phylum Chordata; class Mammalia; order Chiroptera; family Hipposideridae; genus Aselliscus; species Aselliscus stoliczkanus. The sequence goes on along the minus strand of CM066730.1, from coordinate 18,581,716 downwards.
ATAGTGACTTCCTTCCAAAGAATGTAGTATGGAAAAAGGGGAAAAAAGAATAACTTTACAGTGGAGAAATCTGACAAACACAACCTTAGCCAGGCAATCAAGGTCAACATCAACAGCGATAAGTCATGTTCGTAGTATGTACCATGATATGATGTGATGAAATGGCATTTCATCTCTGTGATCTTCCTCCTCAAACCCATAATTTGAGCCTAATCTTGAGAACAACAGCAGACAAATTCCAATGAAAGGATATCTCACCAAATACCTGACCGGTATTCTTCAAAACTATCAAGGTCATCAAAAACAAAATAAGTCTGAGAAACTGTCACAGCCAAGAGAAGCTTAAGGAGACATGACAACTAAATGTAATGTAGTTTCTTGGATGAGATCCTGGGACCAAAAAAAAGAAAGACATTGGGCAAAAACTAAGAAAATCTAAATAAATATGGACTTTAGTTAATAATAATGAATCAATCTTGGTTCACTAATTGTAATAAGTGTAACATACCAACATAAGATGTTAATAAGTGAAACTGTGTGTGTGGTGAGGGTGAAGATATATAGAACTCTCTGTACCATTTACTTATTTTCTCTACAAATCTAAAACTGTTCTAAAAATAATAATAATTATTATTAAATAAAAAATAATTATTAAATAAAAAAATAATAATTAACAACAATACTACTACTAATAAACGTTCTTATAAAGAAATGAGGGCTGGCCGAGTGGTGCGTTGGTTGAGTTGGCTTGGCACGCCAGCTCTGAGCACCAGTGCCCTGGTTCAGAGCCCATATGAGGGCCATTGACACTTCCTTCTACAGCTAAAATGGTGACCAACAGTTCAACCTGGAGCTGGGCTCCTGTCAGCAGGCTGCAACCCCTGCTGCAGTGGGCTGCTGTAAGCTACCGTGAGTAGCTGGCAGCCAGGGTGAGCAGCTGGCAACCGTCATGAGCTGCCAAGAGCTGCCGTGAGCGGCTGTCCAGTGGCCAGTGACCAATCTGCCTCACCCGGGAAGAGTGCAATATCTGTTCCCCTTCCCCGATTCCCCAATAAAATATTAAAAAAAAAAATGCAACAGTGCTGCCAATGGAGTAAAGAGTTCTAAGGAATATAGCTAGTTCTTAGGCAGAGAGTAGAAGTTTCGTGGGACAAATTATATCTAGGGATTGGTGAAGATCTGGGAATATATCCCCTTGAATGTCAAAGGTTTACTGTTTTCAGTGAAAGTTCAGTAACTTTGACTTGAGTGAGTCAATAATTAGTAGTATCTTATTAACTTTCATCATGGATACTAGCTTTTTCTACAAATGTCCTTTCTCTGATTTGTCATGTTAAGGGTGGGGGTGGGGGACTTTTCCTCTACCCTCTTATGTTTAGTACATGGAATATTTCAAATTAAACTGACAAAAGATATGCAAGAGAAAAGACAGATTTTTATTCCCATACATATGTGACTTCTCAGAAAAATGTGACTAAAAAAGGCAGTTACAATTTGGGGCTTACATACCATGATAATAGGAGAAAGGGGGATAGAAAGACACTCATGGGAAAACAAATGACTTTTAGGAAAGATAAACCAGCCCTTAGGAGAATAGATGGGAGATAGGAGAGTTTTATGGCAATGTCTCTTTAGGTAACTTCTTATCAGAGTGCCATGCCAGACTTCTTGTCTCTGGTGATAGGAGTCCATTTTTGCTGGTTGTGAAACTCCCAGTAGGGGGATTTATGAGGTTGAGTTTTTTTGGGAGCTTTGCTTTTAGGCAGATAAAGGGGATTCAGGAAAACAACAGTGAGGGCCGGCTGAGTGGCGCGGTGGTTAAGTGCTGGCTTGGGAAGCCAGCGGCCCCGGTTTGGTCCCACATATAAGGGCCAGTGACACTGCCCTCAAAAAACAATAAAAATAAAAACAAATAAAGGAAAACAACAGCGAGAAGAGACCGGCCGAGTGGCGCGGTGGTTAAGCGCTGGCCTGGGAAGCCAGCGGCCCCGGTTCGGTCCCACATATGAGGGCCAGTGACACTGCTCTCAAAAAAAAAAAAAAAAATAGATGCTAAACAGCGAGAAGAACAGTAACCCTAAACCCCTCCTCACAGTGCTATATTCTAGATCCCTTTAGTAGCATAAAGAGAATCAGGCTTCCCAAATGTCACCAATACAACCTGTGTTTCCCTCTGTACTGAGGCTAACACCCTTTAGAGCGTTGGCAGCATCACCAGAGGGAATTGCAAGGTTGAAATGGAATTAGAAATGTAGTTTAAGGCATGTCTTTCAGTGGGAGGAGGCTTGATTAGGATTGGGTGGGGATCATGGTCCGACATTCCAGGATTGGCAGAAACAGCAAGGTGAGGAATCTGAGGTGAGGGGTTCAAAATTCTGGGGCTCATACTGTCTGTTTTCCACTGAAGGATTCATGGGTTTTTCAGGATATTCCATTAGAGTCTGCAGGAATTATGAAATCGTGCTCATGGAGACAATGGAACAGTAAAGGCACGTTGATGTCAAATGTTAGATGGGGGTTGCTGGGTATATTTGGGGGGATAGTTTTAGTTCTCAGTGTCCAAAGCTGTATGTAGGGGCAAATGGTTTTGGTTCTCAGGTTTCACTGCAAGATTTAGGAAGAAAAATGATCCATATGTAGAAAGCAAAAATGGGATTCACGCTCACCATACTTTTGCTGCTTTCTCTTTGAACTTAATGATCTATCATGGCTGCCCTTTCAAATCCTACATTCAGATCTGCATCCTTCCTTTGACTAGCAGTGTTACGGCAAGACTTTGAGGCCTAATGACTTTGGGGCCTGTTGGGGCAGAACTGGCAATGGGACAGATTTTTAGCCCATTATCTCTACCGTCTTATTTTTATTTTTAAGCAACACAAATAATCCTCTCCCAGATGATAATGGCAACTTTCCCCAAAGGAAGAATGTTCATTTCCCCCTCAGTCTTAGGGATCTTAGATCAATCTAGACTTGGCTTGGGGGAGAGCTACCCCTTACTGCTGGCGCCCCTCAGGATGGGTTCCCTCTGCAGGTCTGGGGACACAGGATGTGGAGGCTAGAGGACTTGGAAACTCAGAAGCTGGATGTCACTGGCCAGTACCACACAGGCAACTCTGTAGTTTAAAAATAGACTGCTAAACTGAAGAGTTGGAGTATAACTTTGAAGACATACACTATCCTAAGGCGTGAGTAAATTAGCTCTGTCCTGTCTGCTGTACAAGGCAGTTTCTGAGCAATATTTTAAATTTAGTTTTTCAATATACATAATATTATGGTACAGCGTATATATAATCTACACAAATGGCTGCTCTCTGGTCATTCTGGAGTATTTTTTAGCCAGCCTGAGTGTTCATTTATTTTTCTGCATCCTGCCGAGGGGGTCCCAGGATGTGTGGCCAGAGTTTTCCATGAAGTTCCAGACGGAGCTTTGTAATTCAGCCACCAGGCCCAACTGCCTTTCCTAAATTGCCTCAGAATATCAAGCTCTCCCCAACCTCGCTTCCCCAACAATGATCACTGTTCTCTTAGCCCTTGGCAACCTTAAACCTTTCTCCTGCCCATGTGTATGTGTGCGTGTATGCGTGTGTGCGTGTGTGCGTGTGTGCGTGTGTGTGTGTGTGTGTGTGGACAATTAAGTTCACAAACTCATCCTAGAAAAAGTGCTACATACCTCGTTGCTAAATATTACTCCTGTCACCTTTGAAGTACTCCCCTTGGGAAGTTATGCACTGACATCAGCGCCTAGTCCACCCTTCAAAGCAATTTGGGAACTCTTTTTAGAATGGTCATCAGAGCTGTCGTCGTATTATCCTTGATGTCCTGAATATCATCAAAATGTCTTCCTTTCAATATTTCCTTTATCTTCGGGTAAAGAAAGAAGCCATTGGGGTCCAGATCAGGTGAGTAGGGAGGGTGTTCCAACACAGTGATTTGTTTACTGGCTAAAAACTCCCTCATAGGCAGTGCCTTGTGAGTTGGTACATTGTCGTGATGCAAGAGCCATGAATTGTTGACGAAAAGTTCAGGTTGTCTAACTTTTTCATGCAGCCTGTTCAGCACTTTCAAACAGTAAACTTGGTTAACTGTTTGTCTAGTTGGTACAAATTCATAATGAATAATCACTTTGATATCAAAAAAGTTTAGCAACATTGTTGCAACAAGTTCACAAACTTAATTGTCATACCTTCGTGTGTGTATGTGTGTGTGTGTGTGTGTGTGTGTGTGTATTTTGTGTTCCTGTATTAACAGGGACACAATATCTTTCTCCTAAGCAAGTTTTGCATGGCCTGTAGCAGCAGCTGACAAAGGGAACACGTAATTTCTTAGCCTTTCAGTTTCACACTGCCTCTGTGTTTTGAGGGGCTGTTGCACCTGTTGTGATAAGCAATACTTTCTTCACAAGATATTTGAAAAGAGGGCAAGCTCTGCACCCCACTCCTGCCCCTCTTCTTTTAAATGGATGTTAATAATTTTAAGAAGGAGTAGGGGGAAAAAGAGACAAGTTCTCCAATGGATTCTTTAGCCTGACGCTTGCTGTGCTGACTTGGAGGCTAATAAAGAGGGGCCGGTACTGTCACCAGTGGCTTTATTAGGGGCTAGGCTGGGCTGGGCTGGGCTCGAACAAGACTGAGCTGGCTCCATTTGCAACTGGGGGCTTTCCTTTCCTTGATCTCTGTGGGTAGTTTTGGTTTATATGTTCTGTTGTTCTCTAAGCTTCTTTGTTTAACCCTGGCTGATAAAGAGCCTGGAGGGTTGGTGAAAAGGAGCTTCTTCCAGCAAAACAAATTTTGGTGTAAGGAGAATAAAGGGCTCCCACTTTACCTAGGTTGGGTGGGAGGGCACTCATGTGACCTCTTCATTTTTCTTTTTTTCTTAAAGGTCATTAAACTCATGCTGGCAAAAGGTGTTGACCTGACAGCCTGGAGAGCCAAAATTCTCTGTTTAGCCCTGGACAAGTGGCCCACTGGGCAGCCTGGTCATGCGTGCCTCTGTGGTGAATGGATGATACCACCTCTCTGGGTAGAAGGGTGTCCACTGAGTTTAAGTGGGGCTATTTCCCTCCTGTCACCTCCATCCTATGCTGTCTGTGTTTAGCTAAGAGCCTGGAGTCCTCCTTGAGCCTGAACTTACTGTAAGGTGCTGTGATTTCAGTTCTCTCCTGTGTGCAGTGCCTGGGTGTGGGGGAGGGGGTGTTTGTGAGTAGCCAGAGGGGAGCAGTGTCTGGCCTTACCTGCACCTACTGCCCTGTGCTGTGTTGTTGCCTGTGCCGGTGAAGAAAAGTTTTTCCTCTACCCTGTTATGTTCAGTATTTGGAGGCCTGCAAATTAAACTGATTAAAGATAGGTTAGTAAGAGGGAAAAAGCCAGATTTAATTATACATGTGAGCATTGAAATTCACAAAGAAATGTGACTCTAGAGGGGGTTAGAATTTGGGGCTTACATACCATCTTAATTGGGGATGGAGCAGGGCCGAGGGGCACTTCTGGGGAATAACAAATAACTTCTTGGAAGCGGGGGTTGGAGAAAGGTTACTTATAGAAAAGCAAATGACTTTTTGGAAAGATAAATGAGCCCTGAGGAGAATAAATGGGAGACAGGATAGTTGGTGACAAAGTCTGTGTAGGTATGATACAGACTTCTCTCTGGAGAGGAAAAGATTAGTTTCTCCAGGGAGAGGTTTAATGACAACTGAGTTCTTTAGGAGGCTCTACTTTTAGGTAGATCAGGGATTTTAGGAACTCAAATGCCTTCAGCGCAAGGTAATTTTTACACCATGGAGGAAGATTCTAGACCCCTTCACCTGTGTCCTTACCAAGACCTCTCAGTGGCTTGGGAAATCTTTGAGGACATCAGCCAGCCCCAAGCATAGCTTCTGGATCCTCATAGGCCTGTCAAAAAGATTCGGTGAATAAAAACTAAATATATTATTCTGGGTAATATCATTTAAATATAATACAAACAGTCCTAACCAATTTGTGTCTTTGTCATGCAGCGCTTCAGGTGAGAAGTGTGGACAGGATGATGGGGTTTCGAGGAAGGTGAAGGGCATTTTGGAGGGAGGGATCAAGTGTCTGTGTGCAGGTCTTGAGTTGTGGGTTTAAGATGGGTGTGGAGCGAGGGGGTTATGTTGAATGCCAGACCAGTTTGATTCCTTAGCAATTTATCAGAGGCACAACTCACTTTGTTATTCTAGGGGTGTTTCCTATAATCTGGTGTTTCTTGGCCCAGCACTCAGTAAGACCTTTTCCTTTTCTCATATTGGGCACCAGGAAACTACGGTTTTGACGCCAAGGGCTAAGTTTCCAGTGTTTCGGCATTCCTTAGCCTGTGATTTGAATCTTACTGCTGACCTGCTATTGATTCTGCCACTGGCCATGACCAGAAGATGAGCTTTTGTCCTCTTTCTGCCAACTTTTTCTTATTGGCTTGTTCTGCTTAACTACCTGCTGGGCATCAATTCCTTGATAATACTACTTTCAGATCTTTCGGAGAATGGGACTTTAATGGGGTTTTTTTCCTATCCTGCCCCAATTGATGTGAAGTTAATAGATATATTATCAAAGAAGTTACAGCTGCAAGGGGTTGGAGGTCATCTTAAAGAGAGATCCAGGGCTAAAAGTTGACTTAGTACTTATTTTAAAGAATAAATGTCATGATTTCTAAATAGTCCTTGCATTTCATAAGGAAACAAAACTTGATGGTGGTTATTGTGGGTGATGATGAACCCACCTTCTCTGAGTGTTGGGAGTGGATTGTCTTTCCTCTGAGGACAGTTCAAGGTCTTTCTGCCTGACAGCACTAGTGGGGACTAGGTGTTTCCTGAAGAGTGGGAAATGGTTGTGGATGGGACCCACATGTAGTGTTAAACAACATCTTGAATTGTATAGTGAGAAAGCTTGCCTTTTCAGTTCTGTTTCATGCCCACTGATTAAGTCAAAGAGTTTCAGTGTGGTCCCAGAATGTCTTGAACACTTCCCTAACCACTAATTCTTCTCCTTCTCCGTTTTCTTCCTATTCCTCTCCTTCATTATCATTGTTAAACAAAGGGGGAGCCAGCTCCAGGCTCCCAGCCTTCAGTATCTTGCTGGAATTCAAAGCACTGTAGTCATTGTATTTATTTTCATGGTTCCCTTCTGCTCATCCAAGTGATAGGGTTTTCAATTCGTAGGTTGGTGTCAATTTTTATTTTTAACAAGAATATTTAAAGAGAAAGCATGGATTGATTTTTTAAAGAAAGACATGAAGTGGCAGGTAGAACTTAGATGTGACATAAATTTTGAAGGTGTTATGCTGATGACAGTGGTTCAGATTGTTTCTATTCATTCCTGATTATAGTATATACTCTTTTTCTTTTTTAAGATTTTATTGGGGAATTGGGGAAGGGGAACAATGTTGGGGAATTGGGGAAGGGGAACAGCCAAGTTGTTGTCCTTCAATCTTAGTTGTGGAAGGCACAGCTAGCTCAGCTCCAAGTCCAGTCACCATCTGGCCGCCCGTCGTCAGCTTGCAGCCACTAAGCTCAGTATATACTCTTATCTCTTAAACTCTCCTATTCTTCCGGGATTATTTTTCACTGCTACCAGCTTCTTCTCCATCATGTTCCTGCTGCTGGGAGACTTTCTCTCTTAAGAATGTGACTTATTACTTTATGACTAAGTTCCTCTTTTTTCCTTATGCAGCCAGTGCACATTCTTCCTGTAGCTGTGGTGCTGGGTGAGCAGGGCCAGCAGTATTCCTGAAGGCAGGCATGCTCCATCCTATATCTGACCCTGGGGTACTGACCAGTTACCTGCCTTACCCTCTCTCCTGGGTATCGAGCCTGGGCCATTGTTAGCACATGGGAGGGCGCTACCAGCGGAGGCAAAATGACGAATGTGACATTTCAGCAACTGTCAGGCCATGAGCCACAGGTGGAAGCTAGAAAGCTTGTTCCCCACAAGCTCATCAAAGGCTGAAAGCCAAGTCTTAGACCACACACTTATTAGCAAGTTCCTGTAAGCAGGTGAAATGGTATTCTGTGCTAGGGCACATGGGCAAATACCTCATATCACAGGTTCGCTCTGCAGTGACAGTTGCCCTGTTTGGGGGCCAGGTGACAGTGAAGAAAGGCACGCAGGCCAAAGCAGACTTGAAGACTCGCCATGCTGCTTCTAACATATAAAGATCAGGGCTTCCAGGATCCATAGGCCTCACTCATACGGGCTGGTAGTGTTTGAGCAATTTTTCTCTTAGCCAACACATTGCACACTGAACGCTTCATCAAAAGATACAGCTTAATCTCTCATACTAATAACAAACCCTCTGGTGTACATTTTCATTAGGTTTTGTGATGCACTCCTGAGGCATCTTTGATGGACTCTTGATGGGATGATCCAGTGGTGACTAACCATCCCTAGACTACCACGAACAGATACACACAAATATGTATCATCCGGTTAATATGAAATAGTTTTGAGGAAGTTGCCACACAGGCAATGTAATATTTTTGGACCTAAAAAGTGTTATCAGCAGAGATTGATGCCTGAGTTTAGCCTCTGTTTCACCTGCCTGAACCTTGGAGGGAAGAGCATCTTCACAGTGTCTTGGTATTTTTACAGTATTGCTGTGATGTCTTTTGCCAGCCCAGCCGGCACACACTCACTCTTCTCATGAATTCCTTGGCTTGTTTCCTAATCTGTAAAATGGGGATTATAAACTCACTTAAATTAGGGGTGTTCTCCTGTTGAGGAACTCATGAGAACACGCTGGTTAAATTGCCCTGTAAGCTGTCAAAAGTTGTACAAATGTCAGGTGCTCTTGTTATTACTATGAAGGCCCAATTGAAGCAAAGAGTGCTGGGGATTGTCTCTTCTCTGGGATGGATAACTAAATTACCCATATTTGCTCAAATCAAGGAGCAAAGTTAAGTTCTGTCCTTCCTTTAGTGGTGTTGAGCGTGGTCTGACAAAGTTATCAGAAATAGAAATTTTCTGATTCAAATGAAGATCTTTGTTCTGCTCTGAGCTTTTATGTGTAGTTTCCAGGTTTAATAGCCAGTATTATGAAGTATAGAGAAAAGATTATTTATGAAGGCTAGCGTTGAACATATGGATGGTTGGCTGGTTTGTCAAAAGTAAGGTCATAACTTTGTAATCTGCCTTAGACAGAAATTTGTACGGATCCCATTTGCCTTAACCTGTATCAATGTATATCCTCTTTCTGCCTTCTTACGCTTCTGCCCCCAAATATTTGGCTTAAGGAAATCTGCATTGGCCTTCCACACGTAAATGAGGGACTCTTCTATAGAATCAGACTCTCATAGAAAGCAAAAAAGGTAGTAGAGGGAAGAGAGATGGAACACATTACAGTTCTTTTGGGCTAATGTTATTTTCTTGGCTGGTGAATGCTTTTTTCTCACCTTTTGACATAATCCTAATGGTCCCATTAAAATACATTTTGCCTTTTCTCTCAGCTCCATCTGCCAGCACTCTGTGTCATTTGGTGAGCGGCAGGCAGGTTTTAAACTCCGATCAGCAGAGAACAGGCTAAGTATTGGAACAAGATCATGTGTCTTCTGTTTCTATTTTCAAAAATATCCCATTTTATTGCTGAGTGTTGAGCTGCAGCTGGATGGAGGAGGGAGGCTGGGACAGCAGGAAGACGGCTCTGCCTCTGAATTTCCATGTGACACCAGGGCAGGTTTTCCAAGGAGATTAAGGAATCTCTTTTATTAAGAATCTTCTGGAGAAGAACATTCTGACTATGTTATTTTTGGAAATTCCAATTGAGCTTTGTTTAGATGACTCTCGACATTCCTTCCATTTCTTTGAGTGGGTGATTCTTGTGGCTGTAGCTTGGGTTCAAGTTCATAAATAAACGTGTGCCTCAGCCTCATACAGACTTTCTGCCAACAGACAGAGCTGGAAAAAGCTGAGGTGGTTGCATATTAAGGGTAAATATAGCTCATGTACAGTGAAAATGAGCTGTATTTACTCAGCCTCTTTCGACTCCGGCTCTTTGCCTGACAGTGGGCAGCAGCAGCTGGGGTAGGTAAGCGATACTGCTCTGGAGAGCCTCTTCAATTCCCTTCTTCGTCACTGAGAGTGACATACAATCTCTTCCAGGAAACAACGTGAGCCCACCACAGCTGGCCAGGGGGAGCTTTCTCTTCTGGTTGGGAGGGTTGCATTGCGGTTTCAGCAGCCTGTCTGGAGCAGCCTTGTGGTGAGTTTTGCATGATGCCGGGTGAAGCAGGCGGGAGGAATGGGTTGACTGCCTGTCCCATGCAAGGAAACCTCAAGGGCTCGGGAATCAAGTCTAATTTCTAGCTCATGGATTTGGGCTGGGGCTTGGGGAATCCTCAGATAATGCCCATCATGTCAGGCTACTAGCAGAAGAGGAGGAAGGCCTTTCTGAGAGGCAGCTGGTCCTGGGAGTGGTTATAGTTCAGAGGTGGATCCTAGGGGCCAGGGACTGCAGCTCTGACTGGCCTCAGAACAGAGAAGGCTACGTATGGCTCTCTTTATGGTTTCTAGAGCTTTGCTCTCAATGTAGTGCTTAACTACGCAGATTAGGCTCTGGATCCCTTGTAACACTGGGTGCCATGGTTCCTCAACCCCGTTAATGCTATTGGCATTTGGGCAGGATCATGTTATGGGCAGCCCTGTACTTTGCAGGATGTTTAGCAGCATCCTTGGTCACCACCTCCGAGATGCCAGTAGCATTCTTCACCCCATGGTGACAACCAAAAATGTCTCCAGACATTGCCAAATGTCCCCTGCAGGGGAAAAATTACCCTCAATCAAGAAGCACTACATTTTACAGAGAATAAAACACTGCTCTCTTCTCCCACCCAACCTCCAAATTTACATGTACTGCTTAGGAAGAGAGCAGGTGGGAAGTCAGATATGTTTTTAATATTTGAATACCAGGCTTCTTTTTATTAGATTGAGGCTCAAAATTGTTATTCTTTTTGATGTCAACATGGTTGAATAATGACAATTTCATATGGTTCAACCTAATACTAGTTCTGAAATCAGATTTTTATAAAGCTTGGTCACAAGGGGCCTCAGGACAGGGTCATGACCTATATTGTTTTTTAAACACCCGGAGAAGTGTCCTCTGCAAGGAATTGCATTATTTGAGGCAGGTGGTTGGGGGGTGAAGGCAAGAGAGCCAGAGAATGAGCTAGAGTGAACCTGAGAATGGAGCCAAAAACATATAAAAATATCTGAGAGGAACGTGGGGCCAGATAGTTTTACACGTCCCTGGCTGTGAGAAAGGAAGACTCCCACTGGGGTCACATAGTAGAAGGATCATTGTGGAGCTCATGAGACATGAGGGCTTGGCAGAAGAATGGGATTTCTAGGAGGGGGACTGACTTTAGGAGTCTAGGAGCAAAAACGAATTGGTCTTCCTTACTCCCTGTATGATTTATGGGCAGTGGGAAAGTACAGGTTCCACTCTAGGGGCAATTATGGACTTGCCCTAGAGACTCGGGAACAACCTGAGCTTACACTGATTTGGAAGAAAGAGACTAGCTGTGGCCGACTCTGCCCGACTCTGCACAGTTTCCCTTGGTTAGTTGGTATCACAGGAGCCTGCCCACTTGGTTTGGTAGAAGTTGAACTCCTTGAGAAGAGCTTGGCACAGGCCTCATGGGGCACTGGCTCCTTTGCTTTCATCCCATTTTTGTACATAGCTGTCAAGGCACCAATAGGACAACTTCCTCCAAAGAGGTGGACACTTGGTCTTCTTTTCTTACCTGTTCCTTCATGCCTGCCTCTCTATCTAGTTTGCCTTTTTCAAACTTGGTGTGCCAAAAGCTGTTTTCCCATTTCATTACAAAATTATTTGCAGTTTGATCAGATAGAAGTCTTGTTTGAGGCAGGACAGGGAGATAAGAGCCTGGAAAGCTGAGGCAAGTGAGGTAAGGGCCTTGGTGACTATATGAGGAAGGTGGTGGCTCAAATAAACACAATGAATCCAAGATGGGAATCTGTGAATTCACAGGATGAGGGAGGACCACAGACACACACATATCTGCAACTGCATTTCATAGGTGAAGCAATCAAGGGCTCTGAATGACCTCCAACTTGTCCACACCACAGGTAGTTCTAACACTGGGCACTTAACTCATTTTGGCCTAAGTCCATGGGCTTTTCTCTGATTTCAGTAGAATGTGACATGACCAAGGGTTGCAGTTCCATGGCCCCTGAGCCAAGTGTTTTATGGAGAAGAAAAGGGCTGACAACTGCTTCTACTTTAACTTTCCTTTCATAGCTCTTAGTTTGGAGCATTCAGTAGGCCCTGGACATATGCTTGTCCATTGACTGCCTGGGTGAGTGACACAGCATTAGGTGGCCTCCTTCAGCCAGGAACTCATCAGGAATGAAGCCAGGCAACATGGGCCCATTAGAGCTGCTCTTAGGATGGCAATCCCTGGCTCAGACTCAACAAAGATCTACACCCATTTGTGCAACATTTAGGTGGGAGGGAGGAAGCAAAATGAAGAAAGATCCTCAGAGGGTGGTTCCTCCCTACTCCTGTGAGTAGTTCCCTAGTACCCACTTGGTCTTTGGGTCAGATTTACATGACCCTTTCTCAGGAAGCCAAAATTCGAGAAGAGGGTTTCATGCACATACATCTACCCAGGTGCAGTTTACCAGGAGGCTAAGGAAACTTAAGCTTCAGGGTCCTTCACCGGCATGGCCTCTTTTAAGATATAATTTGCATATATAATTTTGTATACGCTTTGCATTTTAAAAATTGTATGTGCTTCAGGTTGTGCAAAATGTGGACCTGCCTCTATTTGCTGCTGCAATAAAAAACCCACAACTTTTGGTAGGCCAGTACCTCTTATGTTTTCACTCAGACTGGCTGGGAAAAGGCACAAGAATCAGGGGTGCTTTAAGGCCCAGGTGGGGGCAGTAAAGGGGGCTGCAGAAAATATGCACCAATGGTTCTGCATGGGACCTTCCCATCCTCCACCCTGTTTAAACAAATGTCAGTGAAGGCGTTAAGAGTCCGCTTGAATTTGGCTTCCTTTTTTCCTTCTTTCAATGGTGACATCTGGGGATGTGGGGAGAGAAACTGATGGAGTGGGGCTTCCAGGGGGAGCAGGGCCCAGGAAGGTTTTCAGGCTACGGGGCCTTCGTGGAGTATGGACATACAAAACACCTGATAGCTCCCCAGAAGAGGAGCATTGAGGGAGCCTAAAACCAGAGACTAGCAAAGCTTGGGATGTTGTTACACAAGTCATCCTTAGACATAAGCGGTGGAGTCTTATCTCTCTCTGTTCAGCACACACAACCACAAATCCCAATGTCTTCTAGGGATTGCTTGGGAGCAATTTTGATCCATTTCCTCTCCCTTCCCTGAGCTCTCCCTTCACCCTCATTTGTGTGTGTGTAATTAGGCTGCTGACCTGCTTACAAGGGGTGGGGGTTCCTCCTCCACTGCCTTTGTGGTAGTGTTAAGTGGACACTCTCTTCTTCTGCACTTCCTGCCTTGAAAAAACTGACTAGGGTCACTTGTGGGGCTGTTAACCAGCTGCTGCCCCTCACCCAGGCGGCAAACAAGGCCATTCCAGGTCTATCAATCAGCTTGGCTCGACAAGTGTTTTGGGACCTGCCTGGGTGAAAGATGAGAAGTGAGCGTAGGCGTGGCCCCTTACTCATCCCATCTCCATACCTAATTTGTCCACAGGCCCTGTGGCCCCCGAAGCAGGGAGTATCAGAATCTATGCAGAGAAGCTCAGACATCTTTGTGCTGTCTTTGTGGTGGCCTTGGATACTTTTCCTTTCTCATTCACTCATCAAATATTGATTGATTGCCTCCTTAAGACTGGATAAAAAGCTGGATCGTCATTTTATTATTTTTTTTTTCAATCGCTATCATTTGGTGTTGATGGATGTCGAAAAGATTGCTTGATTATGGAGAAAAGAAAGTAGTTTTTTGGTCTTACTTTACCCTTTGGGCGTGGCTAAAATCCAGCTCAAGGCTTTGGCTTTTCCAATAAAGGATGCCATCTATTGTACCCGACCACCATAGAAAAAATCACACATAATTCTGAGTTTTATAAATGGAGAATCTCAGATATCAGTGGGTCACTCTGTGCTTGAGAAACCAACATTGAAAACCTCAACCTTTTGTCTCCCCTGCCTTTTAGTCATCACTCCCTTGGAAGACACTAGGAAACCATAAGCATTTGGGACAGATACCCCCAGCCTCGGTACCTCTCGTGCCTGCCGTACTTCTGGTGTCTGCAGTAAAGAAGAGGAAAGGAGGTGACAGGTGGAGATGAGTTACGGGTGAAATAATATTCCCTTCCCTTAAACCTCTGTCTGCCCTGAGAACTGGTTCTGGGATTTGTGAGCTCTGGCCCTGGGACAACCTGTGAGATTAATCCTCAAAGACTGGTACAGGGGACAGAGGGGAGGCTTTGGTGGGGTGGGGACTGGGGATTTGTGAATGAATAATGTCTGCTACATAAGTTTTTCAGGAGTCTGTAGAGGCTATTGTGATATTCTACATATTTATTATAAAGGGGTTACATAATTTATAATAGCTTTTTGTCATCGTGTGTTTTCTCCATCAAAGGAAATTAAAATACAATTACTATCACATGGTAGCTGAGGACATTATTTGACTTAAAAGGGATCCTCATGGTTGAAAAGTTCACTCACATCCTTAGGAAATAAAATATGAATGCGCATTCTGGTTTTTTTTTTTTTCCCCTTCCAAGTCCTGGGAGATAAAATAGAAACCACGGAAGCTGTCTATGCTGTAAAAACCGCCTAATCTGCCTTTCACGTTCAGCTCATTTGCCTTTCAACAGTGTATGCAAGCTCTGAGGTCTGTATGGACTCAATATTATCAGCACAACCGCTTTTAGAAGATCTCTCTGAGCCAGAGTTCGTGAGGCAGAACTCTGAAGGAGGAAAGACAGAGAAGGAAAGTTAATCTTCCAACAGCTACTGGAGTGTAGAAAGGCCCCTCAGATCCCTCAGCACACCTCAGCTGTTTGCCTTCTGGCCCAGTTACCCTGGTTTAGTTGTTGGTTAAATATTTTCCTTGCTTTCCCTTTGGCATGATGGATTATGGATGTCTAAACATGGGCCCTTTCCCACTTGGGCTTACCCTGCTTTTTTCCTGGGAATATAAGGGGCTTGTTTACAGGGCCTGACCTGGCATGGATGCCAGGCAAACAGAAGCAGGGGCAAAAGCATCTCTATGTGCATAGTGCTTGGGTTAAGTACGCCTTTCATTGCAGTAGTCAACACCTTTTGTTGCTGCCAGACCCTTCAGGATTGATCCAGCATTAGCTGTCCTTTGAGGTGGGCTGGAGCAGGGTAAATGTGCCCAGAGCAGCTTCCAGAAGGGATACAGTGAACACTGCTTCCTTTGGTTCGTTCTTAGGAGATCTGCTAAGGAAAACAGAAGCTTGTTAGTCTCAATTTTGGTGATAAGTAGAATATATAACCAGAGACAGTAAAAACCTTTTAGGAAGTTCCCACTTAACACATTTTCTTCTATGATTCTTCACATTTTTACTTCCTGTCCTTGATTTTCTATTTCCTTTTGGGGAAATTTTCATGAGTTGGTTTCTTTTGAAAAACGAAATCTTAACTCACACATAATTATATTTACTCAGACTCTACTTAATGTATGAACTCACTGGAACCGAAAGGGGACTTCTTTACTTGGAAATCCCAAATTCAATCAAATGTATCAAATGGGATAGATCCAAAGCAGAAGCTTCGGAGGTCTCAGGTGTCGTTTTCAAGTTGTAAAGATGCACTTGTGAGCTGGTTGGTGGATGGTTGGATTAAAAACAGCACATCTAGTTACTGTTTTAGGAGGTGAGCTGAAGTCTGGTGAAACTATAAGGAAACATTCTTAGCGCATTTTTTATATACTTACTCTCTCTTCCTTTGCCAAAACTGACAACATTCTGTCTCCAGACTAAATTTATATAAAATATGACAAACTCCAAGCAATCTCTTCTTCAAAACATCTATCCTGATTCCATGTCGCCCCCTATATTACCCACTTTAAGGGTTTTTGTTTGGTTTGGTGTCTTAGAATAGGGAATGGAAGAAGTACCAAGAGGAATTTTGTATAAATAAATACTTATGCTCAAACTCTCTTTTAAATTGGGATATAATTGACATATAACATTATACTAGTTATAACATTGCTACAGTTGTTCAAGGACAACTGTAATTGCAGAGAGGTTGAAAATCAGCTAGAGCTGAGATTTGGATTAAGCCAAGCTAATAAAATTATGAAGGTCTTGTAGGTTTGGAGGGAGTAAGTTTCTTAGGACGAAGCAACTCTCATTGCCCTGAATCAAATGTGGCATGGCAGACAGTTACAAATATTTTTTTTTAATTAAAAAACTCTTTAAATTAAAAATATTTTAATTATGGAAAAATATACATAACATAAAAAGTACCATCTTAATGATTTTAAGTGTTTAGTAACATTAACTATATTCACATTGTACAACCATCACCGCCATCTATCTCCAGAACTCTCTTCACTGAAACTGCATAACTCAAAATGAAACTCTATAACCATTAAACAACAGCTCCCCAATTCCCCGCTGCTAGACACTGCAATGACCATTCTACTTTCTGTCTCTATGAATTTTTACTACTCTAAGTACTTCATATAAGTAGAATCATGCTGTATTTGTCTTTTTGCGACTGGCTTATTTCACTTAGCATAGCGTCCCCAGGTTCATTCACATGGTAACCTGTCAGAATAAAGTATTTCATTGTATGTATATACCACATTTTGTTTATTCACTCATCTATTAATGGACATTTGGGTTTCTTCCCACCTTTGTCATTGTGAACAATGCTGTTATGATAATGGGTGTACAGCTATCTTTTTAGACCCTGCCTTCAATTGTTTTGGATATATACCCAGAAGTGAAATTGCTGCATCATATGATAATTTTTTTTTTGAGGACCCCATACTGTTTTCCATAGTGGCTGCATTTTATATTCCCACCAACAGTACACAAGGTTTTCAATTTCTCCACAGTCTTGCCAACACCTGTTATTTTTTGTTTTTGTTTTTAACTTTGTTTTATAGTAGGCATCCTAATGAGTATGAGGTCATATGTCATTGTGGTTTTGATTTGCATTTCCGTGATGACTAGTGATATTGAGCATCTTTGCCTGTGTTTGTTGTCTACTTGTATATCTTCTTTGGAGAAATGTCTATTCAAGTCCTTGCCCATTTTTGAATCAGGGTTTTTTGTTGTTGAGTTTTAGGAGTTCTCTATATGTTCTGGATATAAGTCCCTTATCAGCTATGTGATTTGCAAATATTCAAATATTCAAGTTTTTTTGTCCTTTTTCTTTTTCTTTTCAGGTGTCTTTTGTCCATTTTGAATCAGGTGTTTTTTTGGTGTTGTTGTTGAGCTCTAAGAGTTCATTATATAGTCTAGAAACTACACTTTTATCAGATATATGATTTGCAGATATTTTCTCCCATTCTGGGAATTGCCTTTTGACCCTGTTGATAGTGTCATTTGATGTAATAATGTGTACAATTTGTCTAGTTTTTCCTTTCGTTGCCTGTGTCTTTGTTGTCATATTCAAGAAATCATTGCCAAATCCAATGTCATTAAGCTTTCCTTCTATGTTTTTCTCTAAGAGTTTTATAGTTTTAGGTCTCATATTTAGGTGTTTGATCCATTTTGAGTTAATTTTTGTACTTCGTAGAAGGTAAGTATCCAACTTCATTCTTTTGCATTTTTCATTCTTTTGCATGTGGATATTCAGTGTTCCCAACACCAATTGTTGTTTTTGCCCTACTGAATGATCTTGGCACCCTTGATGAAAATCATTTAGCCATATATGCAAAGGTTTATTTCTGGGCTCTTTATTCTACCAGTATACATGTCTGTCTTTATGCTAGTACCTCACTGTTTTGATTTTGTAGCTTTCTAATAAGTTTTAAAATCAGGAATTGTGAGACCTCCAACTTTGTTCTGTTTTGACTATTCGGGGGCCCTTGAGATTCTGTATGAGTTTTAGGATGGAGTTTTCTATTTCTGCAAGAAATGTCATTGGGATTTGATAGGAATTGCATTGAATCTATACATTGGGTAGTATTGATATCTTAACAATTTTAGGTCTTATAATTCATAAACAGGATATCTTCCATTTACTTGTGTCTTTAATTCCTTTTAGCAATATTTTATAGTTTTCAGTATATAAGTCTTTGACCTCCTTAGTGAATATTCTTAAGGTATTTTATTCTTTTCGATGCTATTATTGTTTTCTTAACAAAAGCAGACACGTTTGCTTTCAATGATGGTTCTTCTTCCATTCTACTCTCCCTTTCCAAAAGACCAGCTGATACTAATTAGGTTGAGAGTGTAGGCCACCCAGAGGGTCACCTTTGCCCTAGGAAGTGGCTACAATTCTGAATCTGCAGAAGGAGGGAGTCAGGGCTGATTTAGTGTGGACCTGAGGCTGTTCAAGGTCTGAGCCTTACAGACAGATTATCTAATGTGCTTTATTCAGAGCATAGGCACTTACTATTACTTTCTTCCAAATACTACTTCAAGGAAAGGGAAGAGAAATGTAGCAGCTGTTGGGAGGCTATTCGATTTTTAAAGTTTGACTCCAGTAAAACTAACAAGAGGTAAACAGTATGTCCTTAGCTGTGCCATCTCTTCATGCTAATTCTGCTTTGATCTTTCTATTCTTTTATCTTGTTTTCCTATTATCCAGTTATCTCCCTGGCTCATTCTTTTTTTCCAAGTTCCTTTTCCTCAGCCTTCTTACCAAAATGTAACCATCCCACTGTGATTCCCTCAGATCTTTGTTGGGCAAAAGCAAGCTCTTTCTGAAACTTAACTCTTGCAAAGCAAGAACAGGTGAAGTCTTCGCATTTTACAAGGTGACAACATCTTAATCTGAGTAAGGTGACATGAGTCAGTCTAATCCTGGTGACTTCAGGAACCCACAGACTGGGAGGGAAAGTGATGTTTGGGTTTTGCTTAGACCTGGACCTGATCTCAGTGGACAGAGAAGCCAGGGGTCAGATGACTTGGAGGCAAGATAACATGCTGGCCTTTGAGGCAAAGCAGCTGCATTACTAAAGGTGCCCCAGGAGTTGACCTCAGACCTGCGTTTGAGTGGGTTGTCACAAGGTCTCAGGGAGCCTGGAGCTGTAATTGATATTGGTCTCTCAATGACCTGTTTCTAACACATTTCTAACCTTAGAGCTTCCTATAGGCTTGACGTTGGGAGGGGTTTACCCTTGAACTACTTGTCATTGCAAGAACCGCAGACTGCTCCAGCAGGAGGCTGTTAACTTCAGAAATGAGGAAAATTTGTTTACAAGTCACTGCTGTCTGAAAGCTGAGGGCCCCTAACTGCTTGGACTGGCGAATTATCACAGTGTGGAGGTGGGAGACCTGCAGGCCACACCCACAGACCTCTGTCAGGTGTCACTTGTGTGGCCATGTGGGTGGGTATCAGGTCCCCATCCCCAGAACTTCTGGTGACTCCCTCCTTCTCTGGAGACCACCAGAGACCAGGGCTGCACAATTCCTCACTCTACAGGGGGAGGCAGGGCTTGGCAGCGAGCAAGACTCAGGATTCTGCTTTGTGTCCAGCTGCTCCACAGAGCTGTCTGCAATGTGAATTTGATACAAAGTCCGCAAACATTTCACTGCATACAGCACATTTTATCTCCCTTTCCAGAACTTCCAAGAGAGCCAAGCTTGGTGGCTTGCCAAACAGGCTCCACTCCTTATGTCTGATCTAGTGTAAATGTTGTTGGTTGCCATCTACCTATTGAACCTTACATCCAGAGTTCTGGATGTGAAATGAAAGAGACTGTAATGGGGTGGGGGTGGGGGTGGGGTGCGGCGGGAAAAGTTACTGGAGAGAGGGTGCCAACAACTCCGCAGGCAGTGTGAGATGGGGCTAAGTACACAAACAGATTTGGGTAGACCAGAAGAGAAAGAAAACAAAAAACCAACAACAGAGACAAACATTTCTTTCCTACTTCCTTCCGTCCATGCACCTAATCTGTGTTGCTGGAGGCTGAAGATTGATTACTGTTTTGGGGCCTCTGATTATAAACCCATATGTGTAGACTTCAGCTGTAAGATTAGGACCTTCTTTGTTGAACCAACGGAATCTCATGTTATTAAACCTTCCCACTCAACGTGCCACCTGTTTCTCTCTTTCCCTGGCCCTAAGACCCTGAGCCCATTCTCCCTTTTATCTTTTTTGCCTGTTAATTCCTGTTTCATCAGGTGGAGGGCTTGTTCTGGAAATTAAAGTTTTGGGCAGGAGGCTCTTTAGCTTCCTCTCTTTGGGTAGGATGGGGAGTCCTGAAAATTTCAGTAATCACACCTTCCCCTGTGCACTCCTGCATTTATTCTGTCTCACATGCATCTGACGCCTTTAATTTATAGCTTTGAACCACAAGGGATCTTTGCCAGGATGTGTATTTTGTCTCCAACCAGATTATCAGATTGGGTGAAATGAGCTCCAAGACAACTTCCAAGTAGCTCTTGAATTCTCCAATTCTAAGGATTTTAAGTGCTCTGGCAGAATCTTGGTGACTTCATCTTTTTGTGCACCTATGCCCCTAACAGCATAGCAGGCATTGAATACACGTTTATAATCACCGCCCTCCTGGGGCATTCAGAGCGATTGTCTTAGAAGTTTTCTGGTCAAGCATTGGGGTGGGCAGTGACATTCCTCTCCAGATTATATTCAAGAGGCAGACAGACGCCACAGTGACCAATGACTCCTCCAAACTCCTTCGAAATAGGAGAGCCCAACTGCCACTTCTTAACAACTGTGAAGCCATGATAATAGGCCTGATAAATTTTCCTTGCTGTTTCAAGAGGATGTGGCGTCTTTCACTTCCTGTCCCAAACTGCTCTGCATTGTTGCGCCATGCAACAGCTGCTTCACATCAAGGCATGGCCAATTCCAGCTGGGGAAGGAGGGGTGCCATTTGGTGTACCACAGCGATGTAGGGATAACTTTCAGAGGTGGTATAGGCTCTCAAGCGTCCACTCATAAGCTGTCTGGATACTATTGCCTAAAGCAGGACATTAAAAAGTTGGATTGTGAAGAGACCAGACTCACCATTCCAGTTTTACAGATGAAACACAGACTCCTAT
The DNA here is from genome assembly GCA_033961575.1 of Aselliscus stoliczkanus. Lineage (NCBI taxonomy): Eukaryota > Metazoa > Chordata > Mammalia > Chiroptera > Hipposideridae > Aselliscus > Aselliscus stoliczkanus. The sequence continues at coordinate 18,560,559 of CM066730.1, read as the reverse complement.
AGGGTGATGAGACCTGCTCACTGCATGCTAACTGGCTGTCATATATCACGCGTGCTTTCTTATCATTTTACTTCTTTCATAGAGGGCAGGAATGAGGAGCTAAATAATATGTGAAGGAGCGGGGGAAAAAAGGTCAGAAATCTCCACCGTGGTCCCATGGGACTCTGTTTATACCTATTTTATGACCCTCTGCTTCCATTGTGGGAAAACTTAAACATAGACAAGTTGTCATTGACTTCACTGGAAAAAAAACAGGCCATTAATGAAACGGCTGGGGAACTTGGAGACGATCCCTGCAATGTTGGTGTTCACCTTTCCGTGAATGCACTTCTTTTCCCTTTAATTTTTCAGTGGTGCTATAAAGAGTTACAAAATTTGTGTCACGTCTACACAGGAAGAGAACCAAAATGCATGAATCAGGATTCAGTTGATGTATTTCATAAACTTCTAAATTTTGAAATGATTTACAAAAAAGTTGTAGAAATAGAAGAATTCTTATATGCTTTCTACCCAGGTGCCATAAATATTAATGTTTTACCACATTTCTTTCATCATCATTCTCTCTTTCACAGTGATGTACCGAAGTTTGTCCTGGCTTAGGGGAGTTGATTGCTAACATTTCTGGGACTTTGTAAGCTGGTTGTTTAACTTGGCCATTGTTAAACATGTAATTATTTTATCTTACAATTAAATTATATTAAAAGTAAAGAGGCAGATGCCACCGTGACTCATGCCTCCTCCAAATTCCAAACTCAAATCAATACTCAATACTTAAAATTCATCTCTTCCTAATTGTTTTACTATTATTTATGCTCTGGAAGTGATTTCCTTCTATCTATGATGAAAATATTGTATCATAGAGTGCTACTGGGCATCTCTTCCCATCTCTGCATCCAGCGAGCTTCGATAGAAACAAATCAGGGCTTGATTTATTGCCTTATTGTTGGTCTAGACTTAAGGAAGTGATGACACTGTGCTAATAATACAGACTAAAATGCATTATGTCTGCAGCTGTTACCTCATGAATAGCAGCTTAGGTTGACAACAGATATATAAGAGTTTGGCAAAAATCACCAAAAGCATTCTGTGAGAATCAATTGATTATATAGAATTTACAACAAAGTGTATTGCATGCTTAATTATTTTGTAAATTGTTTGCTGCACAGTCTTTATATCAGTAAAATTTATACTGAACTTATGTGTGAACATATATCGGGTTGTCAGAAAAGTCACGACGCATTTTTTTCAGTGTTTTTCAAAGGTTATTTATATAAAGAACAAAGATCAATCAATGATATATTGCCTGTTTTGTTCGATAACCTTTCGTCATCTTTCAGTGAGCTTCATAATTCCTTGTTTATAGAAGAACCTGTCTTTATTTGTGAAAAACTGAACAAGATACTGATTTACCGTCTATACCATGCAAGGAGTTTTGAAGAGAGCGGCGAAACAAGTGAAAGTCTGATAGTGCAAGGTCAGGTGAGTACTGGGTGGCAACCCATCCCATGCAAGTGCCAATCGTTTTTTTTTTTGTTTTTTTTTAGCTGAGCCATCCTGCCACCTGTTGGCAGCTCAATGGCAGCTCAGCTTGGGCTGGACATTGAACTGCTGTTGCTCAGAGCTCAGCTTGCACTCTAGAGAGAGCTCTTAACCAACAGAGCCACTCAGCCGGCCCTTCAAGCTCCAATAATTTTTGACGGGTGATCAAACTTGTGTGTGGTCTCACTTTGTCGTGATGGAACACAACTCCTTTATAATTAATGAGCTCTGGAAGTTTCTGGATGGTGGATTCATTCAAAGTGTCCAATTGCCTACAGTACATATTCAAATTGATTGTTTGGTTCCTTGGTAAGAGCTCAAAAAACACTACACGTTTAAAATCCCACCACACTGATGAATGTCTCTGATGAATGTCTTCATCAAATCCTCTGATGAATGTCTGCTTTCAGTGTCATTTGAGGCGAATCATCACGTCAGGATCAAGACCGTTTGAGCACCACATTGTTGTGCATCCACTTCCTATCACCAGTTATCAGTCGCTTCAAAAAAGGATCATTTTCCTCACATTTAATGAGCATATTGCAGATGTTTAAATCACCATCAAATGAATTTCTTTGAGTTCATGCAGAACCCAAATATCAAGCTTGCTTACATATCCCAGCTTCTTCAAGTGGTGGTGAATACTTGAATGGTGGATGTTCAATGTTCCTGCAATCTCTCAAATCCTGTAACGTGGGTGTGACTCCATCAATGCCTTTATTTTTGTTGTCATCAACCTCGTTGGGCCTCCCTGACTGAGGAGTATCGTTGAGATCAAAATCACCAGCATGAATTTTTGTGAACCATCGTTGGCATTGACGTTCTTGTAGAGCATTGTCACCGTAAACTTTATGCAACTTTTCACAAGCTTGACATGCATTCTTCCCTTTATGGAAATAAAGCAGTAAAATATGGCAAAAATGAACAATTTAGTCTTCCATCTTCAACTTGTAAAATCTCCAAAACTCAACCAAATCACTCAATTTTTATTTATTTATTTATTTAATTTTATTTTTTTAAAGGATTTTATTGGAGAATTGGGGGAGGGGAACAGCTTTGGGGAATCAGGGAAGGGGAACAGACAAGTTGATGTCCTTTCATTCTTCAGTTTAGTTGTGCAGAACATCGCTTCACTGGCCCATATTGGTATTATCATTGCGCTCTTCCTGGGTGAGGCAGATCTGTCACTGGTCGCTGGCCTCTGGACGGCCACTCACTGAGACTCACCGCAACTCACACCAGCTTCCGCCTGCTCACGCTGGCTGCTGGCCACTCACTGTAACCTATGGCAGCCCACTGCAGCAGGGGCTGCAGCTATGCCAGCACGGGCACTCACAGCAGCCCAGCTCCATTTGGAGCTGTTGTTTACCATCTTAGCTATAGAGGGAAGTGTCACTGGCCCTCCTATGTGGGATCCAAACCGAGGCTGCTGGCTTCCCAAGCCAGCTCTTAACCAATGCACCACTCTGCCAGCCCTCAATTTTTTAGAATGAAGGTAGAACTGTCAGCTGTCAAAGGACATAGCAATAACATAGATGTGAATGACTCTAGTACTTCCAAAAATGAACTAGGGCCATCTGTTGCAAATATGCATCATGATTTTTCCGATAACCCTATAGTTGTTTAAGCACCACTACTATCAAGTTATAGAACATTTCCTTGGGCCGGCCGAGTGGCACATTGGTTAAGCGCTGGCTTGGAATGCCAGCAGCTCCGGTTCGGGTCCCACATATGAGGGCCAGTGACACTGCCCTCAAAAAAAAAAAAAAGTTATAGAACATTTCCATCACTCGAGAAAGTTCTCTCCTGCCTCTTTGTATCAGTTCTCTTTCTGTATTCCCAGTTCCTGAATATCACTGCTTTGATTTTTTCTCTATAGTTTGCCTTTTCAGAATGTGCTTTTGCTTGGCTTCTTTCACCTAGCATAGTTATTTTGAGAGTCATTCATGTTGTTGCATCTATCACTAGTTCATTCATGTATATTGTTGAGTAGTACCATTCCATGGTGTGGATATACCACAGTTTCTTTATCCATATTCCTGATATAGCAAGTCTTTGTATGGACAGATGCTTTCATTTCTTATGAGTAAATGTTTTGGGGAAGAATGGCTGGATCACATATTAGGTGTATGTTTCACTTTAAAAAAAAATTCCAAACTGTTTTACAAAGGGGGTGTGCCATTGTGCAGTCCCACATCAATGTGTGAGAGTTCTAAGTGCTCTGCATCCTTGTCAACGTTTAGTATGGTCAGTCTTTTTACTTTTAGCCATTTTAATAAGTATGCAGTGGTATTTCATTGTAGTTTTTTTTTTGGAGGGCAGTATCACTGGCCCTCATATGTGGGACCTGAACCGGGGCCACTGGCTTCCCAAGCCAGCGCTTCACCACCATGCCACTCAGCCAGCTCATTGTAGTTTTAATTTACGTTTTCCCAATGACTCATGATGTTGAATATCTTTTCATGTCCTTAGTTACCATTCATATATCTTCTCTGGTAAAGTATGGGTTTAAATCTTTTGCCCATTAAAAAAATTTTTAGATTCAAGTTGTTTATTTTTTATTGTAGAGAAAAATAATATATTCATGAATTTAAGTGAAGACTTAAGACAGGAGTCAGCAAATTTTTCTGTACAGGGCCAGAAAGTAAATATTTTAGGCCCTGCAGATTACGTGGTCTCTGTTTCAGCTACTCAATTCTTTTCCTTTGGTGTGAAAGCAGCCATAGTCAAAATGTAAATGAATGAGCATGGCTGTGTTCCAATAAAACTTTATTTACAAAACAGGCAGAGGGATGAATTTGGCTCATGGACCATTGTTTGCCAACCCTTGGCTTCAGTTTTCAGCACTTGATAGATTGACTGAATCTGGGTTCCTGCTGTGAAATACAAGATTAAAATACAGAGTAAAAGCTCATTTTTGAGAGTTATTGGGGGCTAAGTGACAGCCTACTTTACTTAAAAGTATGAAATCTATCTATCTATCTATCTATCTATCTATCTATCTATCTATCTATCTAGTGTCTCATTACTGAGTATCACTGCAGTCACCTTTGAAGTACTCCCCTTGGGAAGCTATGAACCAATGCCAGTGCTTAGTCTACTCTTCCAAGCAATTCTGGAACTCTTTTTCTGGAAGGCCATCAGACCTGTCATTGTATTACCCTTGATGTCCTGAATATCATCAAAATGTCTTCCTTTCAATATTTCCTTTATCTTCCAGTAAAGAAAGAAATCATTGGGGGCCAGATTAGGTGAGTAGGGAGGGTTTTCCAAAACAGTTATTTATTGACTGGCTAAAAACTCCCTCACAGACAGTGCCGTGTGAGCTGATGCATTGTTGTGATGCAGGAGCCATGAATTGTTGGTGAAAAGTTCAGGTCATCTAACTTTTTCACGCAGCTTTTTCAGCACTTCCAAATAGTAAACCTGGTAAAACTGTTTGTCCAGTTGGTACAAATTCATAATGAATAATCCCTCTGATATCAAAAAAAGTTAGCAACATGGTTGCAACAAGTTCGCGAACTTAGTTGTTAGACGTGTGTGTGTTTCTGAGAGAGAGAGAGAGAGAGAGAGAGAACATTTCTATATCGGGTCTACATGTTAGGCTCCAAGAGCCAGTAATTCTAAGACTGTACTTTCTTTTTTCAATAAATTTTATTGGGGAACAGCCATGGTCATTCGTTATTCATTGCTTTCATGCTACAATGGCATAGTTGACTCCTCTAGTATGGGCACAGCTCACAGTGGCTCAGGTGGGGATTGAACCAGCAACTTTGGTGCTATCAGCACCATGTTCTAACCATTTGAGCTAACCGGTCACCCCTAAGGCTGCACTTTAATATGAAATAGGCCACCAGAGGAAACTGTCCTTGCTGGTTTGTGGTTTCCATATTTGGGTGTGCACCAGAATCACTGGTGGCATTTTCCCATGTGTGATCCTGGACTCTCTCCCCCTGCATCAGAATTTCTGGTGTGGGCTGGGTTACATGTTCCTCTTTTTTAAGCATTTTCCAGGTGTTTCAGATGAGCCAGATGAGGGACGAACACTAAATGATGAATAGAGATTCTCAGGGACTTATCCTAACGAAGAGATAAGAATAACCTCTAATTACTGCATTGATTTTATGTAAATAGATGTTTATAAAGGGTTTGCAATATTTTTTTTTTTTTTAAAGATTTTATTGGGGAATTGGCGGAGGGGAACCGCGTTGGGGAATCGGGGAAGGGGAACAGACAAGTTGCTATCTTTTTGTTCTTCAGTTTAGTTGCGGAGGATGTTGCTTCACTGTTGGTATCGTCATTGCGCTCTTCCCGGCTGAGGCAGATCGGTCGCTGGCCTCTGGATGTCGCTCACCGCGGCTATTGGCAGCTCATGCTTGGCTGCCAGCCGCTCACGCTGGCTGCGGGCCACTCACTGTAGCCTATGGCAGCCCACTGCAGCAGGGGCTGCAGCCCACACCATCACCGGGGCTCGCACAGCCCAGCTCCAGGTGGAGCTGTTGTTAGCTGTAGAGGGCAGTGTCACTGGCCCTCATGTGGGATCCGAACCGGGGCCGCTGGCATCCCAAAACCAGCGCTTAACCAATGCGCCACTCGGCCGGCCCAGGGTTTGCAATATTTTTAAAGTTAATAAGTACTTATAATACTCTTGTATGTTCTCTCTCTAAACTTGAATTGCTACTACTGAGCTTATCAAATTATTTTTTCATGCATAGTAAAAAACAAACTTCTGAACAGCCTCTGCTGAATTTTAAAAAAATACCAATTATTGGACTCTAAAGAGTCTAAAATATGTTGTGGAAATTCAAGCCCATTACCATTTATTCATAAGGACAAGTGGCTCAGTCAAAACAGTATCTTTGATGGATTAAATGTGTTTAAACAAATAGTTAACTATAGTACTAGGGGATTAGTATTTTTAGAGGGCTCTATTTTTGATAGAGCTTTAGCTGATATTCTTTTGATCATCCCTGTTTATCTCTGGCAGGCCTGTATTTGCTTTGGAAATGGTATTTTAATATGTCGCATTTCAACATTATGCCCATAGTCCAGAAAATGAAATTCTGTTTGTAATGGCAGTCTATCAGGTAAGCGTGGAAAATGATAAAATCCTTGCTTGCCCATTGCTTTAGACTGAAAATACAGAATCTGAAGATATCAATTTAATTGTTATTTGTTGATGTAAGACTCTAAGTTAGTTTTACATTAAAATTGTTTTAATCTATTATTTAAAAAAATTACCTAAAACTTTTGATATCATCGTGGGACATTGACTAACAAGCCCACCCACGGGTTATTTAATTCTCTAGAGAATGTACTTTTGCTTGAATTACTATTTACTCTTGATTAGGGCTTAAATGCTGTGAAGGTACACATTAACTTGGAGGCTTTTGTTCATTAGAGGTATAAATGGTTTCTGATTGGTAGAGAAGATACCCCAGTGCTTATAATTTTATTGTCCTGTAGGTAATTACTCAAGTTTTGTCCCTATCTTAGAAAACTTACTATGGTACACTTTTCTTGATGGACCATATAAACCTCTGTTCCTTGAATTCTCCTCTGAACCAGCTTTACCATCTTACTGGATTAGATGCACATTAATGGATTACATAAGTTTTTGATACATGCTTTTGATGTATAGAAGTTACATGTTTTTAACTTTTTGAAAATTATCTGTCCTGTTTTTTTTTTTTTTTCATTCAGTAGCCTAAAGTTAACCATGTTGTTTTTGAACCTAAATTTTGCTATTTTCTAATTTTGATTGTCAGTCACATGAATTAAATATTTGGTTTTTCACCTCTGGAGATGGTTTCTCAAAGTGACCATCAGCAAGACTTTTAGTGTAGCTAGAAAATAACTGTGTTCATACACCATGTGCCAGGTATAGGGGATACTGAGGTAAGTGAGGCCCACCCCTGCCTTCCTGTGGAGTCTCAACAGCCTGGTAGGAGAGATAGAGAAGCGATGCCAGTGTGCTGAGTGCAGAGTCAGAGATTTGTACCAGGTGTGCAGTGTAGATCCATCTAACTCAGCCTGGCTTTAAATTCTCTTTTTACTGGAAGAAGGAGCACATGATCGTTCACAAGCTTTATTATGTCCTTCCTGAGGTCAGTATCTCACAGATAGGGCAGTAACAGAGTAAAGTACATGAATATGGGCTCTGAAACCAGATGGACTTGGAATGGAACCCTGGCTCCTCCATGTACCAGTGTATAACCTTGCAATTGGGTTCAACTCTCTCAGCCTCAGTTTTCTCCACTGTCAAATAGGAATAATAGTACCTATATATAGGATTAGCATGAAGATTAAATGGAACTTAAAAGAAAGGATTGACAAAGCAGGTTTGGCGTGTTCAAACCCCGCACATTCCAAAGTAACTGGCACTCTTCACTGGCTCTTGGGAGATGACCTCTGAGTCCTTGGAATAATCTCCCTTTTAAAAGTATCATTTATTTGGGAACTTCCTTAGGCCATTCCAGATAGTCTATGCTAATAGAGTGATTGGTGATGGAAGCATTGAGTCACACCATATCAGCGTGAATTCTGGAGGGGATGGAGACTGAGGAAGTAAGTCCAGTCACAGACACTCCATGCTTACAGGACTGATCCCCAGTGAAAATTCTGGGCATTGAGGCTCAGGGGACTTCCCTAGATGACAATATACTATATGTTGTCATACATTGTTGCTGGGATAATTAACCATGGTCTGTACAATTTCAGTGGGAGAGGGCAATCAGAAGCTCAAGCCTGGTCTCTCCTGGACTCTGCCCTATGTGCCTTGTACCTTTGCTGATTTAATCTGGATCCTTTTGCTGGACTGAATGGTAACCATGAGTAAAACAGCTTTTCTGGGCTCTGTGAGTCCTCCTGGAGAATCACTGAGCCTGAGGGTGGTTGTGGGGATCCCCAATACAGGGGTAAAGTCTGGAATGTCAATAACTGGCATAGAGTAAATTTGGTTCCATCTTTGCCTCACTTCTGACCCTTGGCCTGTCCATCCTTTCCAGCCCTGTTCCGACTCCTTGGACCCACTGACTGCTGTTGCTTTCTCTGCTTGATCTAAGGATTGTTCTCAGGAGACTTTGTTCTGAAGAACAAGATATCCAACTTCAGGTTGTTGGCTGAAGACCTTCAGCTCTCCTAAAGGTTCCTGTTTGTTCTGGTCTAATAATCTATGACCGATGCTGATCTTAACTTCTCACGCATGTCTATGTCTTACCCCCACCCCCAACCCCCACACACTAGATTATAATTCATGTGAAGTATATAGTGCCTCTTATTGCCTTGCCATCCACAGTGCCTGGTACTTTGAGATGACAATGTGAGATCATTGGAAGGGTCTGGGTTTTTGAGTCAGGAAAAGCCAGGCTGGAATGCAACTCAGCTATTTACCTGCCATGCCAGCTTGGCTAAGCCACTTAGCCTCTCTAAGCTCCAGCTTCCACATTTGCACAGTAAGACCCCTATTACCTATTCCACAGGGTTATTGAGAGTTTGATGGTATCCTGGCTGGCTCAGACCTAAGACATGGCAATGCCAGCATTGAGAGTGAAGTGTCCCAGTTGTGGAGGCTGTTGATATGCTTTATGTGGATATAACCTTGCTAACTGGCATGGAATGTTAGGGAATACTTAGATGGAAGTTCAGCCCCATCCTCTGATTCACATGGGCTCAAGGAATTTCTTGGGGAAAAACATGCACTCCATCCACAAGCAGTGTTCAGAAATAAACAGACATGGTTGATGGACTACAGAGCAGGACAAGCAATAAAAGCCAGGTGGCAGGTAGGGACAAATAAGTACTATTGCTAAAACAGGTTGAAATCATCATACTATTGGGTTATTGGAAAAATCATGATGCATTTTTGCAATGAAAAACATAGAAAAAATACATCATGACTTTTCAGACAACCCAATACATGCCGGACACCTTCTAACCAATTAATATGTATAGGCTACTTTAATCTTCCTAATTCCCATTAAGGAGGCCAGTTTTTTCAATTAGGAAACCAAGGCACAGGGTATTGAAGGAACTTGTCCAGGGTTATACAGCTAGTATGCGGAGGAGCTGGGACTGAGAGCTGAGCAGTCTGGAGCCATGCTTTTAACCATTTTACCATATGGCTCTTGTTGAACTAACTCCCAGCCACAGAGCCGACAACCTGGGGCAGGAGAAGTGGTGGTGAAAATAGAGCTCTTTATTACTGGAAACATAATAAACTCTCCTGAGGAAAGCTTTCTCAGAGAGCTGGTGGTAAAACTGGAGTCGCTGTAACATGAGAGGCCCCCTGCCTGCCCATGTATGAAAAGAACTGGACACATGAAGAGGAAGGGGCTTCTCCCTCCTGGGTAGAGAGAGAGAAAGTCTTGGAGAGCAGCAGGCAGGGAGGGTGAGGCCTTCAGGAAGTGGCAGAAGCAGAGGCACTGGGCACAGTGCACCAGCACCTCTGTAATCTGGGATAGATCAAGTGGCCCAAATGCAGTGGCGGCCTCCCTATGAAAGCTCTATAGATAGCTGTGAGGAACTCAGGGTACCAGCAGCTGAGAACTGCCGTCCAGACTCTAGGATAGCTCATCTCCTGTCCTCCCTTTTAAAACATCTGTATTGGAGTATATCAAAGGAACAGGAAAAGGCACAAACCATGAATATCAAATTTAATGAACATTTATAAACTGATCCCAACCCATGACCAGTGTCAAGAATCAGAATGGAACCAGCACTCAGAAGCACCACTTTTGCCCACTTCCTATCATCCCTGTCTAAGGTGACTACTACCCTGCTTTGGGTGTATTTTGCCTGAATTGGATCTCCCCCACCCCATTATTCTGATTGCTTTATTAAGTCTTTTTTTTTTTTGTAAACTAATGAAGTATGTGTGAGAAAAGAGAGAGATAAGTTTATAATGAAATTTAAGATAAAGACAGTTGCTAAAAAATTGCTGTCACAATAAGTGTAGGTGAGACTAGCATAAAAGATTGGGAAAAAGAATAAAAATCTCAAGGAATACTACACTAAGATCGCTTTGCAAGTATCCTTTAACTTTTGTTCAGCTTTTAAGAAGTCAAAAATACTGCATTATGGTTATAGTTAAAGCAAAAAACAAAACAAAACAAACAAAAAAACAAAAAACCCACCAAAAAACAAAACAACAAAAAAACTTAGAACATCAGTGATTGGATCCACAGTTAGAAAAATAAAACTTAACCCACCATCAAAATATTGATGCATATAAGTACTTTTTCTTTTAAAGATTTTATTGGGGAATTGGGGGAGGGGAACAGCGTTGGGGAATCTGGAAAGGGAAACAGACCATTTGCTGTCTTTTTGTTCTTCAGTCTAGTTGTGGAGGACCTTGCTTCACTGGCTCATGTTGGTATCGTCATTGTGGTCTTCCCGGATGAGGCAGATCGGTCGCCGGCCTCTGGACGGCTTCTCACCTCGGCTATTGGCAGCTCACACTGGCTGCCGGCCACTCACTGTAGCCTATGGCAGCCCACTGCAGCAGGGGCTGCAGCCTACACTGTCGCAGGGGTTTGCAGCCCAGCTCCAGGTGGAGCTGTTGTTAGCTATAGAGGGCAGTGTCACTGGCCCTCATATGTGAGATCCGAACCAGGGCCGCTGGCATCCCAATCCAGCTCTTAACCAATGCGCCACTCGGCCGGCCCTAAGTACTTTTTAAGGTTTTAATATGAAATAAAATATTAATGTGTGTATGATTTTGAATGATTAACCACTTTAGCAGACTTCCCCTCATCCAGCTTTATTGAGTGTCATTGATACATAACATTGTATTAATATAAATTTAAGGTATGCAATGTGATAATTTGATACATGTAAATATTGAAAAATGTTTACCTCAGTAAGGTTATTTAACACAACCTTCCCCTCACATACATGCCAATTTGTTTTTGCTATTATGGTTAAGGCATTTAAATTTTACTCTCATAGCAACTTTCAAGCATACACTACCATGCTGTACATTAGATCCCTGAACATAATTCCTTTTGTAACTGGATGTTTGTGCCCTTTGACCAACATCTCACCATTTCCCCCACCTCCCAGTCTCTGGCAACCACTGTTCTACTCTCTGGTCCTGTGAGTTTGGCTTTTTTTAGATTCCACATAGAAGTGAGATCATACAGTATTTGTCTTTCTCTGAATGACTTATTTCACTTAATTTAATGCCCTTAAACCCATTGATGTTGTTGCAGGTGGAAGGATTTTCTTGTTTTTTCTGGCTGAATAATATTTCATTATATAGATACCACATTTTCTTTATCCATTCATCTGTGAATGAACACGTAGATTATTTCCATATCTTGGCTATTGTAAATAATGCTGCAGTGCACATGGTGTGCAGGTATTTCTTTGAGATAGTGATTTCATTTTTTTTGGATATATACTCAGAAATGGGATTGCTGGGTCATATAGATTTTGACCTTAATATAAATAGAATCATTCTTATATTTTCTTTTGTGTCCTACTCTTTTTGTATAACTTAGTGTTTGTGCTATATATCCATATTGTTGTGGATAGATGCCATTGATTCACTCTATTGGGGCTTATTCCATTGAGTAAATAAATATACCACACCATTTTCATCCATTCTATTGTTGATGAGTATTGGGGCATAGTTTCCAGTTTGGGACTCTCTCCCCTTTGAGGGCTCATGGAAAGACACAAGAAGGGAGAAGGTCATGATCCTCTCACTGAAGGAACTGAAGGCAAACTCATATGACAGTCACCTTAGGACTCACAACAGGGGATTCTCAGAAATATTTTGAGAAGAGGACAACTGGAAAGCACAAACAAGGACCTGAAGTACTGAATGTGAGGGGGTGACTGTAAATTTGCTTTCATTTGTAGTCATCACCTAGAGAAGGCTGCTACATGTGGGTTATAAGGATTGGAAACAATATATAAAACAGCTCACCTGGCACCAAATAGGCACCCAATTAACGTTATGAATCAATCTTTACATGTAAAAAAGGAACATGGTAACGAGAAATTCAAAGGTGTGTGAAAAGTCATATATAGTCCATGTGGGTACTGTTATCAACTTCACTGGAGGCCACAGCAGACTGAGAGGATGGGGGCACAGAACAGAGCCAAGTGGAACTCTATAGAAAGTTTCCTTCAACCCCTTCATCTTTAAGATGAGCACACAGAGGCCTAGAGGGTTCTGTGGTTCTGTGCCTTGTCTCTGGGCATCTTGGAGTGACTGTTTCAGTTTAGAAATACAAGACCAGGAGTACTGGTCAAAGAATCGAAAGAAACACACCTCACCCAAAGATGTAGGGATGAGGGATGCAGGATTTATTGGTTCATAAAGTTTGTTGAAGGTTAAGGTGGAATGGCTTCAGCATCATTGGAAACCAGAGTCCTGACTTTTCCAGGACTCTCCTTTTGTCTCTCAGTTGGAATTTTCCTCCCAGAAGCTTTCTTCACAAAGCTGAAAGTAATGTTGTGCTGGCTTTCCGCATCTCAGCTTCACTACCAGAGAGGGGCCATCTCTTTTCCTCATTCCCTAACATCATAGAAAGGCTCTGATTGGTCTGGTTGACTTTCCACTTCTCCCTTTGGCTTGGGAGGGTTTGGAGGGGCATGCTTTAATTGGCAGCCTCATTTAGATCTATGGGTTGTTTTTTTTTTGGTGGGGAGGAAAAATTCCCCCAAAGAAGAGGAGTATTATTTCCAGAAGAAGAAAGGGTTGCCAAGCAGAGAAAAATACTAGGTATCCACTGTCTTACCCAAGATGCTTTGAGTTGCAAGAAACAAATCCTAACTTGAACTAATTTCAACAAAGGCAATTTGTTGACTCATGTTGCTTAAAAAGTTCAAGGTAGGTCCTTGCTTCAGGAGCATTTTGATCTGATTCAAGCTCCTTTTCTCCATGATTTCCATTTGTTGGATTCTCTCTCTCTCTCTTTTTTTTTTCCTGCTGTGTTTGTTGTTTTCATTCTCAGGCTAGCTTCCAGAACAAGAAATATTATTCATGTCCTTAGCTGAAGTCCTGAGATTCATTCTTAGTGGATGGCATTAGGTCAGAAGCTTAGCCATGACCCATTTTGTTGTGGTCATTTGATGGAATACACTAATTTGCCTTTCCTGGGTCACTTAGTCAACCTCTGGAGCTATGGTAGAATTGGCTTTCCAATTCTATCATAGGGAAAAGTGTGGGTGCTAGAGTGTGGGAGCAACCAACAGGGACCCACTTTATCATTAAAAAGATGAAGAGAGATTAAAGAAACTATCCAAAATCACACACCTAGTAAATGGTGGCTATAAGATTTGGACTAAAGTCTCCCTGATCTCCAAGGTCATAAGTATCAGACTAGAATTCCTCTAATACAAAGCTGTTCCTGGTGTCTATTGCTGAATTACATACTACCCCAAACATAGTAGCTTAAAGTAATAACAAATTACTGCTCAGCAACCTGGGCTGAGCTAATCTAGACAGCTGTTCTGTTCCATGGGTGTCTGCTGAGGCTGGAACATCCAAGGTGACTTTTCACTCATATGTCTGGGACAACTGGGAGAGATGGGTGCTGTTAAACATGTGTCTGTTCCCCTGGCTTACCAGTAGGATAGATAGGCTTCTTCACATGGTGGCTAAGGCTTCCAAGAACAAGCATTCCTTCCAAAAGGATAAGCCTCTGCTTGTCAGTTTTCACTGGTCAAGGCAAGTCACTGGCCAAGCACAGAGTCCATGTGGAAGGAACCTACACAAGGTTGTGAATATCAGAAAGCATAGGTTATTGGAGGCCACCCAATGTAATGACCACAGTCGCATACTTTTTTCCCCTTCCACCAATGTAGACACTCTTCTGTCATAAGGCAAAAAGCCTACACCTCCTTTTTAACTTCTCCATTCTTTGAAGGAAATTACTATTTCTAATTAGCTCAATCAAGGATGGAGTGTCCCACTGGAGGTCCCATCAGTGGACCATCCCAGGACCACTTGGGGGTGGGGGAGGTGGCTAAAGGGCCGTTTTATAGCAGCGTTTGCTGGCAGCTCTGCAGCTAATGGCATTTGTAGTCTTCATTACATCCTGGCTTCCATAATATAAATTGTCCCAGATGTGCACTTTGGAGTATGGAGTTTTATTTTTATTTGGTTTTATTTTTTTAAACATAGGCTGAACTTTTAAGTCGTTTGACCTGTTTTCCCCCCTTAGGTTTTCTTTTGAGAGCTTCTTATATCTAAAACGGTGGTAGGACACCGTACATTTTATCATCTTTTCAGACACCCAAAGCATATGTTTCACTTCTGGTATTCTTCTGGGGGAAAAAAAGGGAAAGTGTTTCAGAGGGGAGGCCGTTTGCTCCCTTCTAAGGCTGTCGTGTGCTGTTCAACTAATCAACATCGAATCACTACCTCTCCAAAGACTGGGATGATGTTTCTGCTTTTGACCCACTGTGGGTATTCCATGTTGTCTTTTGGTAAACATAGCAACTTTAAAATTAGTGCTTTTTTCATATATATATATTTATCTTCATTATTATGTTTCTTTCCTTTTCCCCTTCTAATGGAAAGTCAGCTCGAATATATATTCAAGTTTCTAAACTGCAGGGTTAAATTTATTAAGCCCAGTATTCTTAACATCATATACTTTTTTTTTGAACAGGTGTGAGGATATGTATTTCCTTTTTTTTTTTTTTAGAGGGCAGTGTCACTGACCCTCATATGTGAGATCGGAACCGGGGCCGCTGGCGTCCCAAGCCAGCTCTTAACCACGGTGTCACTTGGCCGGCCCAGGATATGTATTTTTATTTTCTGTTTCCCTTCAAGGAACATGGCACAAGAGTTTTCTTACTGCAACTCCACTTCTTTCCACATATGGATGCTGTTTTAAGCTTAGTATTTTATTATCTCCTCTCATTTTAAATATCTGAGTTTTGCTCTTTCATCTTCTAGCTTAGCTTTTGGGAGGAATGTATTCTATTGATGTGTCCACTCCACTTCAGCTGTTTTTTCTCTTGTTTCATGGCTCATAAAGAAGAAACAATTTGAGAGCATGGCATTCCTGGTGATTCTCAGTGGTCAATGTTTTGAAGTCAAATTATGGCTACTTCCAGTAGATTTCCAGACTATTTGCAAATAGTGAGTTAAATTTCCATCCTAGTCTAGAAAATAAAAATTGGGTATCAAGTTCCCTTTTTAAGACACTGAAGCTTGGAGAATGTCATTAAAATACTTATAGCTTTTGGCATCTCTGGGACTACAGAATGAATTTCCTGAATGTTCACTAAGGACTGAGCCTATAATAACCTATATACTACTACCAACTTCAGTGAGGTTTTTGGTTTCTGGCTCAGTGCAACTCAGAACCATTTGAAGGGTAGAAGATGACATGATGATGTGAGATTATTTAGGGACCTTGCTTCATTTGAACAAAGCAATGGAAGGGTGTTCCAGCTGCACGGAATTAGGATATGGACTCGCCCAGGGTGGAAAGCAATTTGAAGTATCAAGTGTATTCTCATTTAGTAAATGATGCTTTCCAGCTAAATGAGATTCTTTCTTAGTTTAGAGCAATTTCCATGGAAAATTTCCAATTTTGGTAGGATTTAACCATCTCTTTTGGACATCTAAGCCAAATCTTATACATCAGAGTTGATAAAGTCTCCACCCGGTCTATCCTTGTCAGGGGTTGTAGGAGGCCCTGGCCAGGCCCATTTTTATGGAACATTTTACACTAGCCCTTCAATGATTTATGCTCCTGTTCCCCAGTGTAGACGTGTTGCTTTCTCAGCCCATACAGATCAACCAACCGAGTTCTGGCCAATGACACATGCAGAGAAGTGATGAAGCCACTTCAGATCTGGCCCCCAAATTCTTTTCAGTGCATCCTTAAAGTGCAAAAATGCATTCTCTCCCCCCAGGGATTCCAGCTGATGTCACCTCCCAGGGCCAGGGCACAGGAGCCATGTATGAATGATGGCAGAGCCTCTGTCAACTGGGTCCACAATGGCTGTGATAAACTGAGTTCTTACTCCTCTGTTCCCCACCACATCCCCTGTCTCCTTACCACTAGTCTCTATCATTGGGCTGTAGGAGAGAAAAATTAGATAACTCTAGATTTTGTTCAGCCTCTGAGAATGTGTAGTGCTCTAGTTTTGACAGACAGCATTAGCTGAACTAATACCCAATGGATTTCTTGTCTTTCATGGGCTGCTGACCAAGACCTCCTCCGTAGGCACATCCCCAAGAGGAAAAGTCAGGAGACCCTGAGAAGGAGCACTCACTGAGATCTCTCCCTGATCTAAGCTGCTCTTTCCTTTTCAAACTTGCTAAAGCTGGTGAGGAGAAATGATTGCTATCCATGAGTTTCCTTCCTCTGAACCAAAGCCTGGTTTTTTCCGACCTGGGCCTAAGCCAAAGTTGCTTTTGGATGATTATTTGCTGTTCTCAATGTAAGTGACAAGTGTTTATTAAGCCTTTGTTATTGCCCTGGCCCTGGGCTGGGACTGAGAGAGAGAGCAAAGAACACAGTTTCTTGTCCCAAAGATTTTATAAATGAAATAGAGAAGCAAGAGATCCATACAGAAATCAACTAGAGGATAGTGCGATGCCATAGGTAAACAGATTCCATAGGAATTCAGCAAAAGGAAAGATGCATATGGACTGGGCTTGGTTGGAGAAGCGACTAGTAGATAGAAGAATTCTATTTGGCTTTGAGAGAGCCTGGACACCAGGATTTAATGAGTAAGAATGGGTTCTGATACAAAGTCTCACATGCCCTGCTTAACACAAAAGAATCCATCCCCTTCTCTCTGGAGCAGAGGAGTCAGGTTTGGCCAAGCAAAGCTGAGGATCTGAGGTAACTGGAGAGGGCCGGGGGTGGGGAAAATGACCAATACTGACACTCTCTCACAGGGCTCCTGGGGGAGAAGTATAGTATGGAAGGGAAAGAGCCTGTGGGCTGGTTTCTCTTATTCTAGGCCTTGGAGGACACATAATATAGTACAGGGGTTGGCAAACTTTTGAGATGGAAGAGCCAATCCTGTCCCTCAAACAATTTAAGAATTATTTGAAGGGCCGGCCGAGTGGCTCAGTTGGTTAAGAGCTTGCTCAAGAGTGAGAGCTGAACTCTGAGCAACAGCAGTTCGATGCCCAGCCCGAGCTGAGCTGTTGCTGAGCTGCCAACAGGTGGCAGGAAGGCTCAGCTAAAAAAAAAAAAAAAAAAAAAAAAATTATTTGAGAGCCATAAAACACATGAGATCACCATTATGTGAATAATATCCTTTAAAAATTTTATAAATGAAACTGATAGTTTTATTTTCATTTTCAATTTTACTTCAGAGCCACATGTACGTACCTAAAAAGCCACATATGGCTCACGAGCCGCAGTTTGCTGACCCCTGGTATAGTACATATACCCTCCATTCTCTGGGCACCCTCTTCATAACACACACCCTTCAACTGGTGGTGTATGCTGAAGTTGGCTTGTATTGGCTTAAGAGGGTTGACTGACAAATTTTCAGAAATTTTGTGAGTTAGTTGCTAAACACATGTAGTGTTATTATTATAAATGAAACTATATATGTCTCACATGCACTTACAATTAAACAAATTAAATTAAATTATCAAAACAAAGATAATTCTCAAAACTCATCACTTCCCCTGGTATTTACTGCATTTTTCTATTATCTATGCTTTAGAGTATACTTACAATTAACATAGATGTATGGTGGTCTTATGAGGAGAATTGTGTCACCTTCCCCTCCCCCTCCAATTCACATGCTGAAGTTCTAATCCTCAGTCTTAGATTGTGACTTTATATGGAAATAGGGTTGTTGCAGAGGTACTTAGTTAAGATGAGGTCATTAGAGTAGGTCCCTCATCCAATATGCCTAGAGTCCTTATGAAAAGAAAAAATTTGGACACAGGCAGGACACCACGTGAACAGGAAGATAGATCAAAGCGAGGCTGCACTAGCCAAGGAACGCCAAGATGGACAGCAAACCCCCAGCTGCAGGAGAGAAGTCATCTTCTCTCCGTCACAGACTCAGAAGGAACCATCCCTGCTGACACCTTGATCTGGGACTTCCAGCCCCCAGAACTGTGAGGCAATGAATTTCTGTGGCGTATGGCCCCCATTTGGGGTGTTTCGGGTGGGCAGCCCCAGGAAACGCACACTGGTGGAAACTGTGGGATGCCTTACATCCCCCACCCCACTCCTCATTCTTTAACTTTGTGTTGAAAGCTTGAAATCAGCCCCAGGGGGCTGAATTGTAAACAAACGTCACAAATCAGGGCTTGATTAATTGTTTTGTTGATTGTCTAGACACGGGGTTGGCAAACTACAGCCTGTGGGCTAAGTCTGGGCCCCCGCCTGCTTTTGTGAAAAGTTTTATTGGAACACAGCTGTGCTCATTCGTTAAGGGATTGTCCATGGCGGCTTTCACACTACAACAGCACAGTCGAGTAGTAGTGACAGAGACGCAATGGCTACCACTGTTGACAATATTTATTATCTGGCCCTTTAGAGCAAAAGTGAGCTGACCCTTGACCTAGAGTTCAGAATGTGATGGAGACAATGTTACAAATACAGGTCAAACCTATTGTGTCCATTACATTGAGATAGTACCAAAAATTTATAAAACTATTCTTCTAGTATTTGAAAACCATTATTTGATTCTGCAAAGAAGTTGCTCTTATCATGGACAAAAAAGATCTTTGTCATTTTGCTTTCTTCATACTTGTTCACGTAAATAAAAATATCAGCCAACATGCAGGTCAGAACCATACTTATTTGTCAATTGCAACCATAGCTTGGCTACAGATACAAGAGTTTGTCAAAAATCAGTGGGAGCATTCATGAGAATCGGTTATGTGGAACTTATTTGTATGAGTTGTATATTGGTAAAGTTTATAATAAACTCATACACACACACACACACACACACACACACACACACACACATTTTCTCTCCTGGAGAGCCAGTTGTTGAACATTTACCAGCACACCACTTTCCCCAACTTCCATGCAAACCCCACAGCTGAACAGAGGCCATCTAGTTCATGGGTCTGTTGCAATATGACTTTGGCCTTGGCTTGGTTTCACCACTGTGTAGACTTTGGTGGGAGCAATTGCAGTAGAAAAAGGAGCTTGGCCTGGCTAAAACTGCCCTGGGCGAGGGAAGTGAGTGCCCAGTGTTCATGGATGAAGTGGGCCTGCTGATGAGGGGCTCAGATGCAAATCCAAGTTTAGCTTTGCTCCCATCAGCAGCAGAAGTCCTTAGCAAACGAGTAACAGGGTGAAAGTGCTGATTTAAGAAGATAGACTTGGAAACAACCGGAAGGACACACAGGGCAGAAAGACCAGCTCTGGGCTGTTGCAATCTGTGCATTAGAAAACAGCAATATATCTGCGATGGGTCTGCCCAAGGCACGTTTTCTGGCCTTTGTAAGGAAGACTTGCAAAATGTTAAGAAATGGGATCCTTGCTTGATTGCAGAAGTCTCAGTGGACCTCCAGTGCATGCAAAAGAGAAAAATAGGAAGGCAATTCTGAAAAGCTTTGCCAAATGACTGTCATGTGGCTTTCCACTATCCTTCTGTTGATTTCTGAATGTCTAGCAGAAATGAAGAAATAGTTTTTCAGTAACCTTTTCTCAACAACAAACAGATATGCTTGGAGGGCTTACTTTAAAACTGAGACTATGCGTTTTCAGTGAGTTGGGAAGGCTGTTGGGCTCCATGGAGACTATCCTGGGGGGTGGGGAGGGCTCCTACAGCACCTCGGGTCCACCCCTCCTCCCAGGGCATTATAAGCCCTGCTCAGCCTTCCCTGACCTGTGAGAGCAGACACCAGGGCTGTTCCCCACAGTGGAACAAAGGCCCAATAGCTGTCTGTGACTGTTCAAACCTCTCCTCCCCCAGCAAAGCAGTACTCCAGCCAGCATCTTCTTAGACCACCCCATCCCCCAACCCCATCCCAGAAGCTGCTATCCCCTGCCTCTTCCTTTGGACCCAGGTTTGATTTTAGACAGACAGGATTTAAGGACTCTAATTTAATCCTCTGGCACACAACCCCAGACGTTAGTATGTTGCCTGCCTGCTGAGTTCAGGATTCAATACTGGTTACTGGGCTTGTGTCTTTCTCTCTGTGCAGGGTGGGATAGGCCTGTGTCTGGGGGCCCTGTCCATGCTAAAGACCACCAGAACTGGGGTGTGAGCTTGTTCATGCTGGTCTCCCTGTGGCCTCCAGAAATGGATTCTTGCCTCTTTGGTTCCTAGCCCACTGGGCTTAGTTCCCTGCTGACAGATGTTAAGATGACAGCCTATCTGCCTGCCTTCCCACATCTCCCAGTGTGGCCTATTGGTAGATTTTTCCGTTTTTTTTCCCTTCTGAATTGGACTTCAGGTACGCAGTAGAAATGATAATGACTTTGAAATCCACCAGGTTGGGCCTCAAATGTATGATTTGTCCCAAGGTAGTTGTGTCGTACTGGGCAAATTATCTGACCTTGCTGAGCCCACAGTTTCTCCATCTAAAAACGAAGTAAGGTGTGGAGATGTTCCGAGGATTCAGAGAACATACGTGGAGGGTCCGTTATTTATTAATATTACTATCCTCTTAAATCCATTCACTCAAATGCCATTCAAGTGCAGATTCTGAGTCAGGCACTTTGGGGCGAGGCCTGAAATTCTGCCTGTTTAACAAACTCCCTGGTGCTGATGCTGCTGGCCCTCAGACCACACTTGGAATAGCAGGACGTGACACTGACATTGACTCCCTTCTAAGTACCTGCAGCCTCCACCTCCTGCCCTTATTCAGGAGGAAAGTCAGACTCCTGGTCTGCCTATTCCTGCTTCTCTGTCCAGCCCTTCAGAAGATATGGCCCTGACTTTTGTAACCCAGGGAGACTAACACAGGAAACAATTCTCATCTTCACAGTGGAGGAAAGGAAACATGGCTGTGTGTGGCAGTGAATTTAAAAGGGGAACAATGAACAGGACAGATGCAGGAACAGGTATTCAGTAGGAGCAGGTGTGTGAGTACCACTACATCTATTTAGGATGTCTTAAGAACTTCAACAGTTTTTGAAATTCATGATGAATGAACCCTAGAGAGCTGGGATGTGGAAAAACTTTGGAGGGAGATCAAGGCTCTGACCCTGAGCAGATAGAAAGTATGGAAATTTGCAAGAGGGAAAGCAGGCACAATGAGGATGGGGTGTGTGTTTGTGATTTCACTGGTTTTCATTCCTAGAAATGCACCTTTTCTTCTCCTTTTTAATTTTTTCCCTCGCTGAATGCTTTTGTGTGAAACCTTTGGATGCGTGCCTCTCCTTAATGCAGATGTTCAAATCCCCCTCCTTCTTGAGGTCCAGCTCAGATGCCACTTCCTTCACGTAGGCCTTAGCTAACTTGCTGAATAAAGGGTAACCGGTTACTCCAAGCCATCCAGCTCGGGTGGGTGTAAGGCATCCTAGTGACAGGACTGCCGTCGCTGCCTGAGTCACCCATCAGCTCACTGCTGGACTCAGGTACCATTGGGCTGTCCTTTTGGTTGGACGACTGGGGACCAGTGGGGAGTCCCGCAGTGTTAGGAAATGGCTGTAACAATGATGGAGACAGCAGTGCAGCTACCCAGATGGAACCTACACAGCTGATCAGCTGCTCCAGCTGCATCTGTCTCCTGCAAGGAGGCTCATGAGTGAAGAGCCTGTGTGGCTCTCTCTCAGGCCCATTCCCTCAGGCCCTGGGTGGGTGAGTGGGTGGGGAATTTCCATTCTCTCTTCCCCCCCACAGCGGGTCACACCCTGCATCAGGACAGTGAAAGAGCTTTCAGCTGACCTGGTTTTCAGTTTAGCTTCCCCTTCTTAGGAAGCTGGCAGTGGTCCAAAGGGAGCTGGCCCAGAAGAGTTGATGTTTCAGTTCTCTGTGTGACCCTATTCTGCTGTGAGACCATCTTCACAAAGGGACTAGTTATTGGTGTCCAAACGGGCAACCATTTGCCCTTCCCATGAAGCTCCTCAGTTGCTCTTATAAACAGAGCAGCTCCTATGTCCATTTGCAGGTGGTACTCTGCTTAGGTCTGCCTGTTGGGATCTGCCTCTCCCTCTCCACATCCCGAAACATGTCCGTCTTCTGAACTTCTCTTACTACTACATGTATCAGCCCTGCTTTCTAGTCTAGTCGTTTATACATGGGTATTATTTCGAAGACTAGGATGGATTGTACTTGAGGGCAGGATTCATGGCTGATCGAGCTTTAGATCATTTACATTGATAGTGTTCAAAAATGCCTACTCAGTGGTGACTGGAAAATTGGTATGCTTTTAAGCCATATCAGTCACATTAAGCCAGTCTCATTTAGATCTGGGATTGATATTCTTGGGTCATCTTTTTCTTAAATCTTTTCATGCAGTTGTGATGGACAGACACACCACCCAGATCCTAGGAAAAATGTCACCAGGCCATTTTTAAAGTCAAAAGCCAGATAGTTTAGTATCTGGAAATACAGGATTTTTCTCAGACACTAGGACTAGAAAAGCAAGCTGGAATGCCAAACACTTGTTTTACAATTTCTTAAACATTATAATTGATATTTCTTGTTTTTCTTGGTTTGGAAACAATCCTCTGCAGAGTCTGAAAAGAACTTCTGATCCTGGCTGCGGACTCAGCCACTGTGGCCAGTGAGTGTGGGAGGGGTCATCCTGCCTGGGTCTGGGAGTTGTTCGGTTCCTGCTTATCAATTGCAGGGGGCACCGAGGGGGTTGGAAGAGTGGGCCTCCTTTAGAGCAGTTAGAAAAATCAATGACTCTAGCAGAAAAATAAGGGCAAGGAGGGAGGACAAGGACAATATGGATCATAAATAAGAGCATCTCTTTAAGTCACTGCTTCCTACTCCCTCCCTGCCCCCAGGCCAGCTCCCACACAGGATCACCACCAAGGGCTGGTTTCCATTTGCCTTAACTGGTAAGCCCGAAGCTCCAGTGAGGTGGTAAATCATGGGGCTGGAGTGCAGCAGCTGGAACTTAATGGGATTACCCTGTGGTGTGACCCTGCTGAGCACACTGATTGGGGAGCTATAGCTGGATCCACTGCCGAGGACACTGAAATTGTCCTGCATTCTGTCAGCTGCAACGGTTTCCTATCACATTGTGGGTTTTGGGTTGTCTTGGTGACTCCCAGAGTTCCTAATTCAGGGCAGTTGGCTGACCTGCAGGGAAGAGTGACTTCTCCATGTTGACTGCTTCTCCCCCTCCCATCAAACTTTGCTTCCTCGAATGGAGTTGAGGCAGCAGATTTAATTGGTGGCTCTGTTTGCTTACACGTGACCTTTCTGTAGCAGTACTTCTTTTCTTAGCTTCTCCCTTAGTTCATCTTAGACCCTCATTTTAAACAAATCTTTCACCTCTTCCTGGCCCAAGCGACTCTGGAAAGAGCCACCTCTCAGATCATGGGAATGAAGTTGGAGTGGACATATGTGATGGCGTGCATGGTTGTTTAAATTTTTGGTTTCCAAAATAGTTAACATGTCCCCCAAATACAGAAAGGAAAATAATTTTTTTTTTTGCCTCTGAATTTGCTGGCTATTCTTGACCAAGCAGCTCATTTAATTAAGTTTAAATGCATCTCTGTCTTGCAAGGAACGGACAAATAGAGACAATTTACTGGCAGTAACAGAAGAGACCAGACACTTCCAGGGCCCCTGCGATATCTGGGCATTCATGGTTTCCATTGGAGGCATATTGATTTTTATTTTTTTATGCTGGAGTTTTTCCATAATACTATTTTAGCTTCAGAGGAAGACTAGGTTCCATGGTCATATTACAGTGAGATCCCTCTTGGCGTACCAGCTGTTTATAAGCCAATACAGGCCAAGCATCTACTATGCACATGTGCCCTAAACAGAGAACATAAAGATGAATGGCATGCTCCTTAGGCGTGAGAAGCTCAGAGAGCAGTGAGGGAGAAAGTTATGTAAACTGTGAATTGCCATGTAATTCTATAAGTGTGAGGGGGTGTCTATTTGTAACATGAATGTCTCCAGGCCCTGCTAGGCTGTGGGACACACGAGGTCAAATTCACTACAGAAGTCAAATTTCACCAGCCCATGCCCCTCCCCCAGAACAGAGACCCTGAGATAATTATTTCGTGGAGTCCCTGGGGTCTTTCTCATGTTCTTTGGCTTGGGTCCCTCTGATGTCCCTTGTCCCCAGATGGGCTTCTAGTCTTGCCTTTCATTGCCCATATTCTGCCAAAGGTCCACCTGCCATTGCTCCCCAGGATTCAGCCGACTGGTACCACATTCCTCCCCAACTTTCCTGAGCTGCGCCACCCTGAGTTCTGCGCTTGAGAGGAGAGAACACCACACTCTATTTTGGGTTATATTTTGTCACCTGGGCACTAAGCAGTGTGGCTTGTGTTTTGTTTTTTTTGTCTCAGACAACATCTCCTCAGATAACAGCTGCTTTGGCTTCTGCCTACGGCATCTCTCACAGAACTTGGGCATAAATCTATAGGGTCAGGACCAGGTCCAGGGACCAAAATTTCCAACAAATACAGTATGTAGCACCTACTTGCTGTCATCACCCCCACTGCAGCAGCTGCACATGTCTCTTTCTCTCACCTACTTTCCCACCATGCATCACCTCCTTCAACAGATGGTCATCAGTTCTCACATATGCCCTGGCTGCATTCCTTTTAAGTATGTCCTTTTCTCCCTGTTCTCACCATTTTATTCTCGACCCTCATTACCTCCCCTGAACCACTGTCATAGTTTCCTAATTGACTTCATTGCCTCTGGTCTCTCCTCCCTTCCATCCTGTACTGAGAGTTACTTCAGTAAATGACCGTCCTTGGATGGGGGCCAGTAGGAATCTGCTATCTACAGAATTCCTCTTGTTAGTTAGAGCCAGTTCCCAGGACATCATTAAAATCACATTGCTAGTTATTGGCCTATTAAATATTTTTACACATATGATTTTTACTTTACCTACTTTGAGACAGAATTTGAAGCAGTTTTCATTAATCATTTTAGTTATTCCCAACCCATCAATATCAAAGGGAAATGGCCATTTATGGTAACATCTTTATTTGTTCCACCTGGATATCTATAAAATTAGAAAGGATCAGAATTCTTATGGAGAAATTAATCCTCACCAAATTTCAAAACAGAAGATTGGATATTGGCCAACCATAACTTTATTCATCATGGATATTTTTATTTTTTTTTAAATTGGGGAATTGAGGGAGGGAAACAGACAATTTGCTGTCCTTTTGTTCTTCTGTCTAGTTGTGGAGGACATTGCTTTACTGGCCTATGTTGGTATCATCATTGCGCTCTTCTTGGGTGAGGCAGATCTGTCACTCACCTCTGGATGGCTGCTTACAGCAGTTCTTGGCAGCTCACACCAGCTGCCAGCCGCTCATGCTGGCTGCGGGCCACTCACTGTAGCCTATGACAGCCCACTGTAGCAGGGGTTGCAGCTATGCCGTTTCCCGGGATTCACAGCAGCCCGGCTCCAGGTGGAGCTGTTGTTCACCATCTTAGCTGTAGAGGTCAGTGTCACTGGCCCTCATTTGTGGGATCTGAACCAGGGCCACTGGCATCCCAAGCCAGCTCTTTTTTTTTTTTTAGATTTTTTTTTTATTGGGGAATTTGGGGAGGGGAAAAGACAAGTTGCTGTCTTTTTGTTCTTCAATCTAGTTGTGGAGGACGTTGCTTTACTGGCCCATGTTGGTACAGTCATTGCACTCTTCCTGGATGAGGCAAATCGGTCCCCGGCCTCTGGATGGTTGCTCACTGAGGCTTTTGGCAGCTCACGGTGGCTGTCAGCCACTCACTATAGCCTATGGCAGCCCACTGCAGCAGGGGCTGCAGCCTACACCATCGCCAGGGCTCACACAGCCCAGCTCCAGGTGGAGCTGTTGTTAGCTATAGAGGGCAGTGTCACTGGCCCTCATATGTGGGATCCGAACCGGGGCTGCTGGCATCCCAAACCAGCTCTTAACCAATCTGCCACTCGGCTGGTCCCATCATGGATTTTAAGGCGTGGATCTGAGATGGATTTTCTGGAGAATACTACCCTACCCTGGTGTATCTTGTTTATGTATTGATGGAAACCACTGGACAAACAGAATGGTGAGGTACAGCAAGGTAGTGTATTAATCAGGCAGCACTGAATGAACCAGACTGTGACGTAAGAAATCAGGAAACAGACTTCTGAAGGAGTTGATTTTTAGCATTGTTCAGTACAAAAACAGCAACAATAAGAACATTTAACAAATGTTTCGCTAAGACCAGAAGAAGCCATAAGTATTTCTTATGTATTAAATTAACACTTAGGAAAATTTTATCATAACGCATGCAATTTAGATTTTTTATGATCATTTTCATCCTAAAGGGAAAAATGAACTTTTTAAAGCTGTTACTGTGTTCTACCAGATATAGGACTCAGACATGGGGCCTCAGGTGGGAGATATTGGAGGCCTGAATCTAGAGGGGACTTTGCTTGTGATTTGGGAAGGAGTTCTCTTGAGTCAATCACCCCCAAACAAAGATGTAGGAAAGGAAAGTTTTCTTCAACCCTCTTAGGGTCCCTATCTGGTCTAAAACTTAAACTGACAAAGAAAATTAATAGCAGAAAAGCATTCAGATTTATTTGTATAAGTTTTATATGATGCAGGAGACTTCATAAGGAAATAAAGATTTGAAGAAACCGTTAAGCCTGAGTGTTTTTGTGTGAGGTTTGATGAAGAGTGCACAGTTGTGGGGGAATATGACAGGTTAAGGAGTATGAGTTAAGGGCAGTGAACTGGAGGAGACTTAACAAGGTCTCTGTGTCCAAATTATTTTCAGTGTCCATCTGTCTTGGAGAGAAGGATGCTCCCTTCCTTAGGGCATGGGAAGGGCACCTTTCACAGAGCGTCATATGACCTGCCTCAGGGGAAAAGGGTGGGAGAAGTTCAAAGAGACCTTATTCCTTCTGCCATTTGCTCAAAATCCTTTAGCTTAAAATACTCGATATGCCAAGGTGCCATATTTTGGGGTAGTGTGTTCTGAACCCCATCACAGGAGGTATTGCTCCAAGAGAGGGAAACCAGGGTCTCATGAAGGAGGCCACTTCCATCGTCTTTATCAAACAAAGACAATGTCATCATTTGAGCCAGAGAGCACTTAGCTGTGAGGTTCAGGTTGATTGTAGAAAGTGATCCAGGCAGTCCAGATTAGATAAGGAAATCTGCACAAGGGAAAAGGAAATTGCCCTTGTGTCCAAAGGATGGGCAGGAATTAGACAGCCATGGGTAAGCACATTCACAGTGGGGACAAGGGAGGTAGGGGTAGAAATGAGAATGATGGGTTCCTGAAACAGTGAGGTCAGGGCCTTGTTATTGAAGAAGGTATGCGTTGGATGTGTTGGGATACAGGAGGCTACGTCCCTAGGCAGAATAGGACTTTATTACAAATGGCCATGAAAGCCAAGAAAAGCAGCTTAGATTTAACCCTTCAGGAAGCTGGAAGCCATGGTTATGATAACGAGACAGATTGGGAGAGAAAAAGCCTGTATTTAGGGGTGTTGTAATTTGAGATGTGAGGGGTAGGCTTAGGTGAATGTGGTCCCATTGGGAAGGACTCTGTGTGAGGGACAATACATAGAAAAAATGCTGAGACTTGGAGACTGATTGTGCTGGGAAGGGAAAGAACGTGATAGGGAAGATGCCATGAGGGTGTGGACTATGGAGATCAGTGTGCCAAAGCTGTGACGAGGAGATGGTCTGAAGGCAGGCTTAAGAGTTTTGCTTTGGCTGTTTAGGAAAATGATGTGAAATCCAAGGGCAACTCAAGGTGGGCTGCTGCCTGAACCCCCAGAGGCAGAGATCTGCTCAGAGGTGATGACGGAATCTGTGATCAAGGAAAAACGTTCTCTTAAAGAGAGTGTGAAGAAAAAAGAGGAGAGCCCTGAGATGGGGCCTGAGACTGGACATTGAAGAGGAACCTATGAAGGAAAAACAAATGTTTCCAGTCAATGCGCCCTCATCCTGTAGGATGCCTTGCTGCCTGCTGCTTGGGGCAAGGAATTCATCCTGTCCAGGACAGTGACAGTTGCAGCTTGCTGCTGAGAGAAGCAATGCAGGGCCGGAAGTCAGAGGGATTAAAGCAATTGGCTACATTATTTGACCTATGCACTTTGGTGTCCAGTTTAAGACACAGTTTTAAACATGGGGCCTTTTGTCAAGTTTAATGCCCATGTTATCAATTGCTTAAGCTGCTGCTTAAAAAAAAGACCCTGTAATTAGGGTTGTCAGATATAGCAAATATATAGGACACCCAGTTAAATTTGAATTTCAGATGAACAATGGAAAATTTTTTAGTGTAAGATGTCCCAGATACTGTATGGTATAAACTTATATGAAAATTGTTATTGTTTATCTGAAATTCAAATTTAAGTAGGTAAGATGTATTTTATCCAGCAGTTTTCCTATCCTCTGATGAATTTTCTGTCTTCAGTACTAAAAGGGCCATAATCACGCCTTTTCTTAGCTGAGAGGCACCTTTCCCAAAGCACAATTCATTCTGTTTTTTTTTTTTTTTTTTGTCTTTTCCATTGAATCAGATGATGGAATTTAGAATCAATAAACAATTGTACACCCACCATGTTCCTGACAAGGCATAAGGCATTTTCACACATATTTCAGTGGTTTGTACCTTGTTTAGGGTATACAGCACTTGAAATAATTTCACCAGCAATCTAGATAATGCAGTGGTATTTGCAGGTGTGCAGTAAAAATATTGCCGTAGAAAAAAACATACCTCCAAATTAGAGCCATTATATTTTTAAGTCTTTCCACTGGTAATTGTGAAGGACAAGTTATTGAGATATTTATTTTTGTTTTCCCTGTTATTTTTTCACTTCCTCCATCCCAAGAAACAAAGCCTTTGTATAATGAATCCAAAGCATATGTTGGTATCCAGAAGACAGTCTTACTGAATGCTTTGCTTTAAAGACCCTTTAAATAAGGTTAGACTGGGTGTCTAGAAAAGGAAGGAGATGAAGAAAATGTTTGCATTTGAGGAGCTGAATTGGCTTAGTGTTGGTGGGTGGGGAGTGGTAAGTTCCATAAAACTAAGAGAAGGGGTTGGCTTTGGAGTTTGCAAGCGTGGAGGTCCAGGTGCCTCTCATGCCAAGTACCTCCAAAGGATTGTGGCCGATGGCCTGTGGAGCATGCTGAGGGTCCCATGGGTGGGTGTGTGGACACAGTGACTCCAAGGGGGCATATCTGAGTAATTTTAGAGGAAGAATGGCCAGACCTTACCAGGCAGCCAGTGACAAAGGCTCTTCCTGACTCAGCTTTAGTCAGGCTTCTCTAAACCAATTACATTTTGACCTTAGGCTTCAGTGTCTGTCCTTGCTGGGCCTGCATGGCCCAGTTTTAGCAAGAATCCTGTTAAGTCAGTTTAGAGAGAACCTCCACCTTCAATATCTAATCATCCTTGCTATCTGATCAAATTCCTCATCCTCACCCTTGGTGTCTGATCCATGGCCTGTCTTTGGCAAGAATCCTGTAAAATAGGTTTAGTCAGACTCCCCCCTTACCCCTGATGGCTCCTATTAGTAATTTTCCATCCACTGAACCCCTCATCTTTCTCCTTAGCTATAAATCCCCACCTCTCCTTATTGTATTCAGAACTGAGTTCAATCTATCTCCCTTAGTGCAAAACTCCACTGCAGAAGTGTATTTATTTATTTTATTTATTTTGTTGGGGAACAGTGTGTGTTTTCCCCAGAGCCCATCAGGTCCAAGTCAAGTAGTAGTGTCAATCGAGTTGTGGGGACACAGCTCAGTGGCCCATGTGGGGATCAAACTGGTAACCTTGGGGTCACGAGCACTGTGCGCTAACAAACTGAGCTAACCTCCCGCCCCTGGAGAAGGCTCTTGAATCAAGTCTTCCTTGCCATCTTTAACAAGGATTAGGATAATTTTTTTTAACACCAGTACTCACCAGGAGCAGGGAAGGAAGGAGTGCTGGCCATGAAGGGAGCCTCCACAGCACAGCCTCCTGATATCTTCCCTTCACCCCCTCCCTCCTCCATGTCCTGGAACCATGCAGCACTCATGAGGCCACAGAGGTGGGAAAGAAGCTCCAATGATGACGGAGACCACATTTCCCACCAGTTGGGCAGGTGGGGACAAGAAATAGAGTAAATCTGATTCAGACAACTAAAAAAAACCTTGTTATTCTTGCTTCTTAGTATTGCAGATTTCTCCCCAGTTTTCCTTTTTTTTCATTCTTTTAGTCAAAAAGTCACAAGACCTACAAGTTTAAGGAAAATCTGGAGAAAAACCTAACGTTGGGAAAATTCTACCCATTAACATAATCCCCCCCTTTCCCTCCCCACTTTTCCCTCCCCACGCCCACCTGGGTTATGACTATGTCATTATTAAAAAATTTTTTTGGGGGGAGCCAGCTAAGTAGTGCATTGGTTAAGAGCTGGCTTGGGATGCCAGCGGCTCCGGTTCAGATCCCACATATGAAGGCCGGTGACACTGCCCTCTACAGCTAAGATGGTAAAAAACAGCTCCACCTGGGCTGGCATGGCTGCAGCCCCTGCTGCAGTGGGCTACCATAGGCTACAGTGTGTGGCTGGCAGCTGGTGTGAGCTGCCAAGAGCCTCTATGATAGGCCATCCAGAGGCTGGCAACCTATCTGTCTCATCCGGGAAGAGCCCAATGATGATATCAACATGGGCCAGTGAAGCGATGTCCTCCACAACTAGACTGAAGAACAAAAGGACAGCAACTTGTCTGTTCCCCTTCCCTGGTTACCCAACGCTGTTTCCCTCCCCCAATTCCCCAATAAAATCTTTAAAAATAAAATTTTTTTTAGCAGCTGATCACCTCAGTTTAGTGTCAAAGAAATGTAGTTAGAAAAACTGTGTTATCTCACCATGTAAGGCTATGCCCAGGACGCTGACATTTAAAAACCCAACGTCCAGCATAACACAATGATGTTATTTATAGACCAATAAGGATCTCAGACAAATGTGATGCATAGGGAGAAATAAAAAGAAGGAAGGGGCAAGCCATAGACATCTGAGGCTGAATTGAGAAGGAAATCCCCTCAGCAAAATCTGAGACACATTGAGCTTTTGTAGGGTTCCTGTGATTAGCAGGAAGCTGAGATGACTCACTCAGCCCAGTCATCCTTGCCCTCGTGCTCCCATTTATCCCTCTAAGGGGTTTAAAGCCCTGATTTGTGTAGAAAAATTATACAACTTGTCAAAGAATGACTGTGGTCTGTTTATCATATCTGTATTTTTAAAAAGCACAAAATGGTGTATTTCTCAATATCTAAAGCTGGCTGGGTCTCCCCAGAATGACCTTGCCCTGGAGGTTGGTGCAGTGTGGTGGGAGGGCACCCAGAGAGAGAATTCAAGGGCCTTTTTATGTCTCCCTGGGGAAACCTGGATAGAGAAGGGGGGGACCTTGGCTTCTAACTCTTGTCATGCATGTTATTGAAAGGAACAGTCCTCAGCTAAATACTCAAGAGCAGTTTAATAAGTTTCTTTAGCTTTTCCATCTACCAGCCTTGTTAGGTCTTGGGAGGGGTGAGTGGTGGCGGGGGTGTGTGTGTGTGGGGAGAGAGAGAGAGAGAGAGAGAGAGAGAGAGAGAGAGAGAGAGAGAGAGATCTCCCTCAATATAATAGAAATAAGATCAGCAAGAGAAATTCTTTTTGTTTTCTTTTTGCTCTTCTAATTGTCACTTACTTTAAAGAAATTATTCCTTTCTTAGATGGGCCTCCACTTCACTCTCACCACAAACTATTATGATTTAAAAATTAAAGTGAGATATCCTGGCTCATCCATTTCCTTTTAATAGGATGGCCCATGGTAATCAATAGAGGAAATGTGGGAATGTGAACAAATATGTGGTCCCGTTTGAGAGTATTGAATTAAGTGATATGTGTTCAAGGTGGAAGATGAGATCATTTAGAAATGAGTTTTTTAAAGTCTTTGGTCATTATCACTTACATTTAGAAAACCAATTTGAAAAAAAAATCAATTTGAAGTGGGCATTTTTCCTTAAATCTTTATCATTCCTTAGGTGACAGGATGCTATGAAGATAAAACTTGGAATTGGCTTTTAAAAGGAATAGAAAAGGAAGCTATGATCTGTTGGCTACATTTATGGAAACAACCACAAAAAGAAAAACCATTTTTCACCTGGCCTGCCATATAGGTTTATACGTTTTCTCTTTTCTCTCCACCCTGACATTAATCTGTTGGTTAGAAACTTTCAATGACTACAAGTTCTCGTGAATTACCACAGGTGAGTAAAGAAAGAATTTTGCTTGAGTTTAAGGGGCTTTCCTGGGAGATGATGTATTTTGTGCCCAACACTTGACTACTTAGCCTAGAGCTCTGGTTTCTTTTGAAAACAAACCCTAAGTCTGGAACTTTCCATGCAAACACTCCACATCGGTTTCAAGAAAGCCTAGAAGACGTGGCTGAGTAAAAACAATACTCAGTATGAATGGTTACTGCTATTTTTTTTCTCACTGGGAAGGCTGGGGACGTCAAGGATAAAATGACCTTTTTATACAGTGGTGATATTTCTCCGTGTCTCAGCCTTTTCATCAGAATGACTGCAGCTGAAGGAGGGGGAGAAAAGATTTTGTGAAAAACATTGGCAGCGTCATAACTGGCATCCAGTCATCTCAGGAGTCTTCACGTAACTTCCCAGTCATGTCAGAGGGCATGGGGATATGCACACACCTAACTTTTTTTCTTTGGATTATGCATGGAAGCAAATCAGCATTAGCAATTTCCAAAGTGTTTGAATTAAAATCCCTGAGTATGGTCCCTGAGTATAGCTTCCCCACCCTTTCCCAAACCCGTCCGAAGAAAGTGCCTTAGGACTCTCGAATAAGATGATGCACAGTTGTCACCACAAACCTCAGAGATGAAGGCTCAAGAGGTGGGCATGTATTACTTCCTTCAAACATACATTTGTCCTTAAAGTGTTCTAGGCCTCGCTGCACAGGTGTCTGACACCCTCTCCTCTCCTTTGGTTTTCTCATTTAAGTGTGGTAAGCAGTGGACAGCCATGTGAAAGAGAGACTTAGGGATTTCAAAGCAAAGATAGAAGGCTGGTGGCAAAAGGGAAGAGCATCTCCCCTCATTCGTTTTCCTAGGTGGTTTTAACTAAGATAGTCCCTGGAGTTTTACATGAGCGCTTGATTCAATCCTCAAAGAAGTTGCATCAGGCATGGCAACTTTTGCCTGCTTTGTTTGTATTCTCTCTGGTGAATGAAGTATTAATAAATGGCCCCCCGAGGAAGTTTGTGCAACCCACACCAGCAAAGAAATTGAAATGTAAATGTAAAATTCTGGGAATGATGTAGTTGTGATGCCATGTTTGTGATACTGGTGGGTAGCTACTCTCCTTTTCACAATTTCAGAAGAAAATCAAGAAAATTGTGTGGCTAATGTAATTCCTCATTTTCCTTCATCCATGAACTCTTTGCTTTTAAAACAGCAAATAAAACCATATGTAGACACTTTAGTGAGCAGATTATACTCTTTCCAGGAGACACAAAAGAAATTGAGAGAGTAATCAGTTACTTGGCACTGAGTAGGGAAAGGGGAGAAAAATTATTATTCTGGTCACTTCCTCTGCTCTTAGTCAGCTGTCTCTCCCTCACCATCAGCCTGCCACCTTTGAGCTGGGAATCAAGAGATGGTGGCCTGCCATGGGTGCCTCGCCTTGAGAGCAGACACAGGTGGGACCATTTGTCTAGCCTAGTTTGGGATGGTAGCACTTGTCTAGTTTACATTTACTGGATTCAATGTGTGAGAGACAAAAGTGAAACTTGAAAGTTAAGAAACATCTCAGTGTAACAGATTTTCTCTTTGCCTTCATGTTTTTCTCTCAAACACATGCAATCTCTATGACACTTCACTGAAAGAAAACTTCCTCTCTATGTAGCAGGGAATAGCTTAAAGAAGAGAGAGAAAAAATCCAAGATCTACTGTATTTTATTGATTTGTACCTGGTTTTGTTCCAAAATTGTTGTTAGATGCATTCATGATTAACTACGCCACTGACTGCTGTTACTCATTTCAAGTCCTTTTTTACTGTAGTTTCATTGCTGACCTTGGCATATCCAAAGATTAATGAAGACGATTCCAAGTCTTTACTACTCAGCAAAGAGCCTCCAAGCAAATGATAGTGGACTGGAAGCTATCTTCACAGCCATAAGCAGTCCTTTTCAAATAAGAGATGTCAAATGAGCCAATTGTGGGCTAGATCCAATAGACCACTCGTGCTCTGTAAGGGTGCTGGACTTGCTTACCATGTTACTTATCAATGAACATTGGGGAACTAGAGATGCCAAGCTGGCCAACCCCATGCTATTACTGGGACTTGGTAATGGTATAAGGGATGGACAATTCCAGAGCTGTACCTACTCATCAGGGGCTCTGGTAGATGGTGCTTTGAGGATGACCCTAATCCCAGGTCATACCAAGGTATTCTAATCTTGATGCCTCATTTTCTTGCTATGCAAAAAGACGTCTGCAATCCATGATGACAAAGGCTTTGTGAATACCAGGAACGTTTAAAGCATATTCCTGTGCTTTTTTTCCTATTTTGTGACTCAACCTCCCTTTCTCCAAATATTTATTTCATTTCCCTTTCATATGTTATCCAATCCCTCTCACAAAATTACTTTGGGTTGCAATAGAGGGCCATTTTGGAATTTTCCTTCTTTGTCTTATATTTCTCTTTAATCATTTGTGCCTAAAATACATATATTTTTTTCTTTTAAGAGTACAGAGTGAAGAAGCAGTAACTGGTTAAGAGGAAATGTCACTGAAACACTAAGATCCCCAATAGTTTGGTTTTTTTTTCTTGCTATCATCTCTAAGAAGAATTTCCCCACAGAACTACAGTAACATAAATCGAGGGCATATAAATGTCCTTAGCAGTTCCTGTCATTGGGCAGCCTTGGTAATCATTCTATTTCTTTCTCAAGAATGCTTGACTCATTTACTAATCTCATTCTGGGTGACCTGTGTGCTAGAAAAAAACCAGCCAAGTGTTAGTACCAGTTGGGCCAGTTCCTGCCAGCAGCATTTATTTACAGCAAAGGAGGCAACATTGAACTAACGTGAACATGGCTCAAGGAAGGAAGGTTCCCAGGAAGGAGCCAGTCAACAGATGGCAAAATGCACTCAGGGTCCCATTTTCCACAGGGCTCTCCTAATAGCTAAAGGAGCTGTGCCCAGGGCATCATGCACATGTGCACACTTGTCACCTTCTTTTACCTTCACCTTTGTCTACCCTGTGGTAAATTTTGACTGTGTTTTTCTCCCTTGCATTTTCAGAAGAGGCTCAGTTTTGAGAGAAACAAGGAAAGCACCATTAATTACACTGGTCTTCAAATAACCTCTTGCTTTTTCTTGATCTCCTCTGTTCTTGCCCACAAGCCCACATATCTCTGGTCTGAGTCCAGGCTGGTGAATGTACTGTGTAGGAGTTTCTATGTATCCAGGGTACAGCTCTCCTTTCATCATTATTTACCTTGTCTTTTATCATGATTCACTTTTTCTTTGGTCTGCTTTCATCTACATAGAGGTGTCTTGGCTGATAATGTGGACTCTTAAGTGAGAAGCTGCTGTTTCTCCCTTCTTTTCTTAGATATGTGGAATTCCAGACTAATTAGACCATGGGTAAGTGATGGGTAAAAGTCTCCCACATCTTTCTTCCTGGAAAGGTAGCTTTACATTATTTCTGGAGACAGAGGAAGCATGCCTGTTGCGTTTTGAAGAGTGATATTTGTGTACGTGTAACAAAGAACATATTTTGCTGCCTATTTTTCACTGTATGAACAGGTGGTCTTGCTGTGTGAGCATTTCCTCAAATCTTTAATTGCTGATTACATATGAAAATGTCTTTGTTGCATACCATGGAAACACTCATATAGACAGGATGGCATGAGAGAACTGAGACACTCTGGGATGAAAAAAAGGAGCTGGTGTGAAGCTTGGAAGAGAGGCAAGAGAAGGCTTGCAGGTGGTTTTGAGCCAGGTGAAAAGAGGTTAAAGCCACGTAAAGCAGTTTGGGCTTTTTCTTGAAGGCTGAAGGGGAAGTCCTGAAAGATGTTAAGCAGGGGCTAGATTAACATGTAAAAAGATAGTTATGGCAGCAGTGTGAGGAATGGGAGTGAGGGGCACAGGGGGTGGGCAAGGAGTCTAATTAGGAGGCTATGGAAATAATCCACAGGAAAAATGATAAGGGTCTGAACCAAATATATAATAAACTATGTCGAATGGGTGGCACTGATTTCTATCTTGCCTTACTAGTAGTCATTCTACCCTTTCTCTTTTTGGCTAATGAGGTATAAGCCAAATGAAGTGCCTTAATTGCCTCTTCCCTCTTTTTCTTTCTCCCTGGAACTTGGGAACAGCCATGTTGTAACCATGATGTGTTCTTAAGGATTGAAGCCTTGTGAAAGCATGGCAGAAAAGACAGGAGTCTAGGGGCTGAATGTCATGGTAGACCCAAAGTGTCAGCTTTAGATGGTCTAAATCTGAACCTCATGCTATATGAGAAAAAAGAAATCTTTTCTTGTTTAAGCCACTGTCATTTCCATCCATTTCCATTTAGCAGTCGAAAGCAATTTCTAACAGACAAATGTTGACCTACTAGGTGTAGGTGGTGAGCAGGAGGATTTGAGGAAGGAGTCTAATTTATTACTTGACTGATGGGATAGACGATGGTACTAGTTGCAAAAATAAGGAATGGAAGAGGAATTTAGGAACTGGTATGCATTTCAGGTTTTAAATGTTGATTGAGTTTGAGAAATCCTTACGATGGCCAGTCTGGAAATAATGGGATATAGGCCTTGACTAGAGATACACATTTGGAAATCGTCACCTTACAGGGAACAATGGGAGTCAGGGGAGTGTTTCAGGTCACTTAGGGAGAGCGTAATAGAAAAGGGCCAAGAACAGAGCCCTAAGAGCCTGGCATGGGAGACTGATGTGCCCGTGCACAGAACAGGGAAGAGGCATCTAGAAAGTTAGGGATAGGTCTGGGAAAGAATGGTATCATGGAAATCAAAAACATTCAGTGGACAGTGTTTCCTAATCCTCAGTTAGGAAGCACTTAGAAAACAGAAGAGAAGATTCAGGAAGGAAATGATCAGAGAATTCCTTCCTTCTACAAAAAGGATCGTCTTAGAACGATCTTTCCATGATACCACTGTACTAGTGATTCCTGTGGAGTCTTGCAATATTCTGTTGTTTCATGTTTTAAAGAAAATTCCCTCCCCCAGCAATTGATCTATCTCCCCAAATGTGTCAAATGATATATTTTAAGATCAAAGTGAACCCAAATATATTCAATACTCATTTTAAGTTATTTCTTTATAAAGAGTTTGAGGGGATCCTCTGTAGCAATGAAGGTGCAATGCAACTGAGATTGGATTCCATGCTCTGATAATTAAATATAGTATTAGAGAGTCTCTATGAACAGCTGTATTATAGGAGAAAAAAGGCTTTTAAAGAAGGTTGAAAAAGAAAGACAAGGCAGAGAACAAGAACGTTTGCCTATGTGCTTGTGGCAGTGGCACCAACAGAACATATTTACCTCCACTGGTGGGACCCAGGTACTCAGGGACTCTTGGGTTTTGCTGGATGCTGAGCTGAGCTATCATTTTGTAGATATGTCTTTTGTCTCTGAAGTCAATTAGTGTGATGTTTAGGGTTGTTTTCCTAAACTTTTAATTTATTTTCTTAAACTACGAAGAGAGAAGCATATCTTCTGGGGAATGTCCTCAGATTGCATCAGCCAGGAGCTCTGAGGAGCAGCTCTTTCCCTGGTCCAGGTCTCTCAAGGATGCACAGATAACCTGTTCTAGTTCTGGGCAGCTTCCTGCTCAAAATGATTTAAATAATTGTTTTCACATGTAAAAGGCAGTTGAGGGGGAAGCTGTGAGGTGAGTACATTGCTTTTAGCTCTCTAATAGTCAGTGTTCTCCCTGGGGAACAAGTAATAGTCCTCATCTGGACTATTTTAATTGGGAGGAAACCTATTTGATATCCCCAAGAAGGATCTCAGACACCACTTTGGTAAGGAGTGCCTTGTCACGTAAGAGTTGAGGCCATTCCTTGGTCCATTAGTCAGCTCTGGGAGAATCAGCAGCAACAAGAGTGTGAAAGATGACTGAACATTTACTGGGAACTCTCTGGGTGTAAAGTTTCTCTTTGAGATGCCACACGGTAACACATTCAAGATATGATACCTGCTCTCAAGTTGCATGAACTCTTGGAGAAGACATTATAGTTTGAATTCATCACTTTTAGGCTAAATATCTACAAGCATATGCATATATAAACACATAACCCATCACACATTTAGAGATGCCATAAAACTTTGCTTATCTGGTGGCCACTTCTTCAGCCTGCTCAGCTATCTAGAAAAAAGCTGAGGTCTCTAAGCAGACATTTTTTGGTAATTTTTTTGTTTAAAGATTTTATTGGGGAATTGGGGGAGGGGAACAGACAAGTTGTTGTCCTTTTGTTCTTCAGTCTAGTTGTGGAGGATGTCACTTCACTGGCCCATGTTGGTATTGTGATCATTGTGCTCTTCCCGGATGAGGCAAATGGGTCACCAACTATTGGCCGGCCATTCAGAGTAACTTACGGCAGCCTACTGCAGCCCCACTGTAGCCTATGCCTTCACCAGCAACTCACGGCAGCCCAGCTCCAGGTCAAGCTGTTGTTCACCATCTTAGCTGGCCCATGTGGGATCCGAACTGGCAGCCCTGCTGCTCAGAGCTGGCGTCCCAAGCCAACTCTTAACAAATGAGCTACTCGTCTGGCCCTTGATGATTTCTTAAAAAGTGATTCTACAATGCATGCATTTTACTTGCATTGTTCCAAATTAATTTTCCCTTATTTTGGAGATATTCTGGATAGTTTTTCCAGAACATGCCAGGTTAGAGTTGTGGAGGTGGGCTGTCCCAGGCAATGGTTATAGACCACCTATGAAAAGCGTTTTCTGAGAACCTGACCCTAAAGCAGTGGTTTTTAAACTTGTCTGACATCTTCTAATAATTTCTAAACCTGGGCCACACCCAAGATGAATTCAAGCACAATCTTTAGAGGTGGGACACAAGCATTAGTAGTTTGGGGAGCTACTTAGGTGATTCTAATGTGCTGACAAGGTTGGGAGTTACTGCATTGAAGATTAGGGAAGAACAACGAGTGTTTCATTGCCTGCTGTGCTGGGGCCATTTTATGTGGAGACAATTATCCTTCACATTCCTATAAGCAGCCTGTATTTTTCTTGGGGTGCATGAAGGTGAGACAATGTCTTAAATAGATAGCCAAGATAGGCTTTCTTTTCCTGGTCATTAGTGATCCTGGGAGACATTACTGTATTACAAATATAACACACAGGAAAGTTTCTTGTCTTGTCTCACAGGGTTTGTGCTCCAAGAACCCTCTAGAAATGGTAAAGGTGGCAACTTGTGGGCCTTTGAGATGGGGCACATTCTGGTCTTTCCCACTTGGATGATAGTCTTCAGAGGAGTGTTTCTCCTCAGCTAGTATGAGAGTAGTCTCCAAGAGGCTATCACCACTTTCCAACAATGACTGGGAGAACAGATAACACTGCTAGTCAGAGGGTAACTCACATGAATATCACACCCCCACCTCTATGAACATCCTTTTCACTTTCTACAATTTCTCCCTTTTATTTCTTCCTGTTTCAGTGTCCAAGACCTCCTGCTCCCTGGGACTTGTACTTCTGCTCTATAGAAATAAGGAGGACTGTGTCTCTTAATTCATTCTTGGGTCCTACAAACTTCCAAACCACTGCATTTGTTTAGTGTCCACCGCTTTCTGCTCTTTCAAGCTTCTGCTGTCACAGCAGAGGATAGGGTGAGCTCTGCTCCTATGGCGGGTGGGGGTTGGGGGTGGGGTGGGGAGGCAGGAGATGGAAAAGAAGTGAGGGTAACAGTGAATGCCCAGGATTTATCTCCTGGTTGTAGGGCTGTGTCGGGACAATGGAGGAGGCAAATGGGAGGTGAGAAGTCTCAGTTTACCCTGCCACAAAGGATACTTACTGGAAAACTGTCTACACTATAATGTGAACTTGTAAGAGAGCAAGCTATGAACTTTTATGTTCAATAGATTATATTTTTATTAAGGCAATACTTCCTAAAAATTGATTGGATAAAAGCCTAGAAAGAGATGCACAAATATGTTAGTGGTGGTTACTTTTTGGATGGTATGACCATGGGTGATTACAAAATTTTTTTCAACTTTTCACAAGCAACGTATTGTTTTTCTAATTAAAAAAGAAAATCTATTAAAACAGGATGTCCAAGATGTACCTAAGTCAACACACATGTTTCAGAGATTGTTCATTTGTCTCTGTTTAAGAGGATAATGTACTTTAGCAAGAATTGTCAAACCAGGCAGTGGGAATAGTGAAGATGTACAGTTTTCACCCCCTAAAGGAGGCCAGGCTTGTTTCTTGGCCTATGTAATGAATGCTTTCTCTTTGTTTACTTTCCTTTATTTAAAATCTCTGTCATGTAGCACAGTAATTGACACATAATGAGCAAGTGCTCAATGAAGAAAACTGGTCCTTTGAATGAAGTAAATAACATATTGATTCTTAGAGATAGAGTTTTGGTTTTCTAGAAAAGTCTGTTTATTCCCCTAAATACGTATGACAAATAATATGATTTCTGTAGTAAGAAAAAAAAAAAAGAGAGAAAGAGAGAAAGGAAACACAGACCAAGTCTATAAAGGATAATAAATGTGAGTCATGTATTGATTTCAGACTAAGAAAATGAAGGAAAGCTTCATGGACTGGGTAATACTTAAGCATGATTTTTAAGAAATCAATAGAAATTTTGTAGAATAAACGACATGATTCAGGCACATGGACTGGCTTGTGCCAAGATCTGATGGCTAAAGAAGAGTGAGCATAGAGGGTGACCAGGTTGCCTGGAGCAGATGGTGTGGGCAGGAGGGATCCTGGCAGGGATCTGTGTTAGACAGATCAAGCTTCACTGGTGAGAAACCCATAAAAAAGGATATTCGATCTCCTTCTGATGTTTGGAAACACAGAGCTTTTGCAAGGCTTTGTGGAAGGTGATCCTAAAGACCCATCCTGCTCTCTCGTCTTTCATTCTATGGCAAACAAGAAGAAGCTTCTTTTAGAGACATATGCTGGAGGGAGCTGGAGCTATCTGCCCAGCCATCATCCTCATCCTTCTCTGTCTCACCCAGTTTTCCAGGCAGCTTTAGTGAAGTAAATGTGATAAGACAAGCATGGATGAGAAAAATTCCCTCTCTAAAGATACAGTGTGATCTTGAGAATCTAGGAGAAGGCAGGATTTGATCCCCTCCATGATTTGTTGAATGATTTTTTTTCCTCCTTACCTCCCAAACCTCCTCACACACCATGGAAATGTCTTCTGTTGACCACTTCTTTGCTCCAGATCCCCATTGGCTGTTTGGGTCTCCCACATCATCTCTTTTCTCTCATTTGCCTCATTGCTTTCTCAGCACACTTCTCTTATGGTATTCCCATAGCTTCCCCTATAAACCTTATACCAATAGCTGCCAAGTGTGCCCACCCTGACTTCACTCTTGAGCTCAAACTTTTATTTCCAGGCTTCTGCCAGACACCTCCTACTAGGTATTTTTCAGGCATTTCTAACACAACATGTCCAAAACTAAACTCATTTTCTTTTCCCCCGGAACCTGCTTCTCTTTTGTTCCCAGTATTAGCTATGTCCCCACCATTCAAACAGAACACCTCCTTGCCTTGGACTTCTTCCCACTGACTGCCTATATCTAGTCAATCATCACGTCTTGATCATTCTACCTGTGAAATGTCTGCTGAGTCTCTTAATTTTTTTCTTTATCATCCTTGTGCTAATTTTGTCCCTTAATTTCTTTTTTTTGGACCAGTTTGTTAACTCTTAACTGGCCATCTTGCCTTTTGATTTCTCTCTCTCTCTCTCTCTCTCTCTCTCTCTCTCTTCTCTCCTCCTTCTTTAACCGATGCTCCTCATTTGCTGCCAGAGCAATCTTTCTGAAACAAATAGAATCATGTCAGTTTTTCTTAAAAAGCATTAAAAGTACCCCCTTGCCGAAGGATTAAGCACAAGCTCCTGATTGTGGCTTACAAAGGCTTCTCAATCTGACTTTGGATACCTTTCCAGCTTCATTTTATGTCATCTGTGTCCATGTCTTACCCTTTACATGGGTCTCCATCTGCACAGAAATATTTTCCATGCCCCAAACATAACCTAATTTCATTCTCTACTTTTGCAACTGCTATTTTTTCTGATCTGGCCTCCCCTTATACCCCATCCACAAGCTCCTTATGCAAAATAACATTATGTACAAGGGTATTCACTGCCCTACTCATCCTTTCTAGCACAG
This sequence comes from Aselliscus stoliczkanus, assembly GCA_033961575.1. Taxonomy (NCBI): domain Eukaryota; kingdom Metazoa; phylum Chordata; class Mammalia; order Chiroptera; family Hipposideridae; genus Aselliscus; species Aselliscus stoliczkanus. The sequence continues at coordinate 18,517,579 of CM066730.1, read as the reverse complement.
CTCAAGGTACCTTCTCTGTGAAGCCTTGTCTGTTTCTTTTCCATGCTTCAATGAGAGTTTGTATAAAATGATTTATTTATGTGGTTATCTCTCTTGTGCTATATAAATTCTATAGAAGGTGGGATCTGAGCTGTTTTCATCTTCGTAGTCCCTGATCCTAGCACAGAGCCTAGTACAAGGTAAATTCTCAATCAATATTTTTGAGTAAGGTAATCAGTAACTTTCATTCTTCTCACATTTAGAAAAGAAAAATTTCCCCCAGAAAGATCCCATTTTCTTGATAACTCCATCCCTGAAGGTGAAACAATTAGTATAGTATTCTTATCCCCTCTCTGTACATTTGCATAGAGCTGAGAATTTCCTTGTCTCAGGAGGTAAAGATATAGGGAGGGACAGCTCTGTGGCCATACTCATATGTGACACACGTGGCTGGTCTGGTTTAGTAGACCACATGGCTGGACATCTGCACAGGCTCCCGTTGGGACTGGCTGTCCTCAAGAAAACCACGCTCCTCTGGGGCCCTATAATAAGTGGCCATTCCTACAGAGAAACCTGTCTTTGTCCAGGACTGCCTATGACTGTTTTTTTTTGTGTGTGTGGGGGGGAGCATGGGGGCTCAGGGCAGATATTAGAAGCCCATCTGTTTCCTGGTGTAAGCTCTAGATTCCAATCAGCTTTGTCAGACATAAAGCAGACTTTTATCTCCACCCGTCTGAGTCCTGTGACTGTCTCTTAATTGGTCCAAACTTGAAGCTGGTGGGGTGGGCATTGAGGAGGGATTTGAGACAAGAATATTGTTTATTTGCTCCTCCAAAACCCCACTAATTATTCTATCATTATACAATAACAATATTAAGAGTTACTCAATTCCTGGCCATCTGGAGGAACCTTGAACCACACATGATTTTGGAGACAGGTCCTGCTTTACAGGGCAAAGGGCTATTTGGGATAGAGTCTGTCTGTGGGAAAGGCCTCATACTATTTAAATGAATGAATAAAGGGGTTTGTGGGCAGCAAGTTATAGTTTAAACTCAAGTAACCTGAGGCAAGAGAAGAAATGGATTTTCCATTTTCATCTATCAGATGGGCAAAGACCAGAAAGTTTAATAATCCACTGTATTGGAGAAGGTGAAAGAAAATAAATAATCTCATACATTGCTGGTAGGCATGTACTTTGTTAAAAATAATCTATGTAGGGCAATTTTGGAATAGCTATTAAAATATATATACATATATATATATATATATATATATATATATATATATATATATATATATACACACACACACATATGTGTGTATATATATATATATATGCATACATATACACATGGCTTTTGACCCAGCAATTCTGTTTCTGGGAATGTATATTATGGACATACTAACATGCCAAATGATTTTATATACAAGGGTATTCATTGTCACTCACACTAACACAGATTTAGAAATATTCTAATGTCCAACAGTTAGAGAACCTATTAAATAAATGACAATATATCCTAATGGATTATTTTTAGCTGTAAAGAAAAACAAGGACACCCCTTATACACCAATATGGAATGATTTCCAAGATTGTTTCCAGTATTGATAAATATAAATACTCAAAGTATGAAACATATCTAGTGTGTGTGTGTGTGTGTGTGTGTGTGTGTGTGTGTGTGTGTGTGACAGAGAGAGAGAGAGAGAGAGAGAGAGAGAGAGAGAGAGAGAGAGAGAGTATTTGTTTGTAATGCTTTTATCTGAAAAAAATATACAATAGAAACTAATAACACTGTTTGCCTCTGAGGAGGGAAACCAGATGGCTAGGGGAACAAGACTAGCAGGGAAAGTTTGCTTTATACCATTTGTACCTTTAAAATTTTAAACAGGGGCCGGCCGAGTGGCTCAGTTGGTTAAGAGTTGGCTTAAGAGCAGGAGCTCTGAGCAACGGGGCCACCCATTTGATTCCCACATGGGCCAGTGATGCTGCGCCCGAGTCAAGCTGTCGCTGAGCTGCCAACAGGCGGCAGGATGGCTCAGCTGGTGTAACAACAAGATTGCTTGTTCGATGGTGGGCTATGCCCACCCGCAACTAAGACTGAACTCAGCACCGTGAGCTGAGCTGCTGCCCCTCTAGAGGGCTCAGTGGATAGGGCATGCGTTCTTAACAACAAGGCTGCCAGGTTTGACTCCCGCATGGGGTGGTGGCTATGCCTACCTACAACTAAGATTGAACACAGCACCTTGAGCTTAGAGGCCATGAGCTACCAATGGGAAAAGCCAGATGGTGACTGGTGCCCTCCACAACGAAGACTGGAGAACAAGTTGGCTGGTTCCATTCCCCAATAAAATCTTTAAAAAAAAAAAATAATTTTAAAGAATGTGAATACTTAATTAAATTAAAAGATATATATATATACACAAACACACATTGATTTTTATTTTTGATTGAAAGGAAACATTTTTATGCATTGGGAAGAAACCTGGCATTAGTTTCCTTAGGCAACTATCTCAGGAGGACAATTGAGAAGGCATGAATTAATGCAGGCTAAAAGGGATAATTGATTACTATAGCACTGTGGTCAGTGTGCAGGCTCTGAGGGCAAACTACTTAGATTTGAATTCAAGCTCTGGTGCTTTCTGTGTGACTGTGGGCAAGTTATCTCTGTAAGCTTCAGTTTTGTTTTCAAATAAGGAATAATGATAATATCCAACTTACAGCATTGCTGTGAGGATAAAATGAAAGATTGCATGTATAACCTGCATAAAGGTGGGTTCCCATGTGGTTCTGTCTTAGCTTAGAATCACATTCAAACAAAAATCAAGTCAATAGAGAAGCTCAACCAAAAGCAATTTAAATGTTTATTGTAGTTTCTTTAAAAAATTCCAAGAGGGTAGTATATGCAAAATAAATAGCTAAACTTTTTAAAAATTATCTGTCTTCAACTTGTCCACTCCTCACTTTCAACAGAGAGTAGCTGTACTTGACAGTCTCTTCCTATTCCATTCCGAACTGCCAAGTAAAACTTCTCATGCTCACCCCGCCATGCTTTCTTGAAGCTACTCTTTGTTTCTGCCAGGCATTTTCTCCATTTCCAATATAAATCTCTCAGGCTATACAGTATTTTCCCCCAGTCTGTGGGTTAAAGCACACGAGCTGAGGATATGGGGAAATGCCAAGTGAACCATCAGAATTTTACTGGTGGAAGTGGGGGTGACCAGATGTAGGAAAGGATGGAAAAAGGGCTTTAAAAATATTCTTATAATAATAATTTTTAGCTCCTGTTACACATGTAAGGATTTATAATATTGCTTGGCATATTATAAGCACTCAATAAATTTTGGCTATTACTGTTATTCATAATAATCACTTTCCCACAACCATGATAGTAAAACAACACTACCATTTACTGAGAGTCTACTCTGTGTCAAATACTGTTCTGGCAGTTTACTTGCATTAACTCCTATAAGCTTCACAACAGCACTGAACATAGGTCTTTTCTTACCTTCATTTTACAGATGAGGAAACAGGTATAGGGAAGGTTAGTAACTTGGTTGGAGTGACACAGGTAGGAAGAGGGAGTGTCAGGACATGAAGCCAAGCTGTCTGACTTTCATTCTCATGTTAACCACCAGGTTGCGTCACTTCCAGTTCAAGTTTTCTGTTTTAATGTAGTTATCAGGAATCCAGCCAGTCTGATCTGTCTATACTGGAAGCTATCCAAGGGTTTTCTGCTGCCAGTTTGCATAGCCCTTAGTGGTCCCAAATGATATATGGGCAAATAGTAAGGGAGGTGGACACCTTCATGTTCCTGGGAAGACAATGGCTGTTATTGCTGTCACCTTAGCTCTTTGGATGACAAAGGTTTCTGACTATGGACCAGAGAAAGGTCCTTGCTAGTAAATTCTTAATGAATGCATTTAATGGTTCTCTCTGTTGCCTCCCTAATTGTCCATCTACTAAGGAAAATGATGCCAGTGCTAACCAGATCAATAAATGTTCATAACACAAATCAGCTTATTCTGGGGATGTACTAGAATATTTGTTTCATAGTTGCTAGTACTGCAGGAAGCCTGTTCTCAACATAGCCATGTATTTTTATTCCTTACTATCAGGTTGTTCCGGCACTGAATCTATTAATTCCGTGGAAGAGGAAAGACCACCCAGAATAAAGAGCCTTGGCTCAGCTTTGTGTTTCATGTTAGAATTGTTATGTGAAAAGTGAGAGAGCCTTCAAATTCATACTTTGCTGAGAGAGAAAAGTGTTTCCCAAATTCCAAAAAGCTTCCATCTGTATATAAGGGTAAACCTGGGAGGCCTGAGACCGAGTGTTATTATTTTGAACCATGAGATAGAGAAGAGAGAATTTTGATATAAGGAAAGTTCCCATATTACTGTAAATAGAAAATCCATCCAGTTCAGGGAGATAGAGCTGAGGACAGAGAAAGCAAAAGGGAAATAGTAAGTATGTTCTAGTTCCTTCCCCAGAGTTTAGACCACTTGGTGAAGAAAGGAATGTGTGAGGTGAGGAAGCAGTAGGTAGTAAACAAATCCCAGTGAAGCTGAGGAGTTGACACAAAGAGGCCTGGACTCTCACTCCACTTTCAGAACTCAAAAGGAGCTTGCATCCTGTGGTGCCACAGGCTGAGGTGGGGCAGATCCACAGAGAAGAAAAGGGCATGTGATGTGTTAGTCTAAGGAGGCTTATGCTCTGGCTCCATGCTGCTGCCCCTGTGTGTTTTGGGAGATGCGTTTGATGGCTGAGGGACTGGCTCAGGGGAGCTCACTGGTGGAGGTCCACAAGGTTAAGAAGAGGCTGGAAAGGTGATTGCTGGAGTTGAGGATCAAAAGGGAGCGGTAGCCAGACCATGGGGCACTCGTGGGGCCAATGAGAACTGAGGGGGACCTAGTCAGAGGGGAGTCGAGAGGTGGAGGTTGTTGGGATCATCTACTATGTGGGGCCCCCACCAGAACAGACACTGAGTCATGCTGGCCTTGGGCACTTCAGCAGTGCAGCAGCGATGGCAGAGGCCCACACCTTGACCTGGGCAGCAGACGCTGCAACCAGAGGAGAGTGTGACCCCAGGCCTTCCTGCCACCTCACACCTGCCAAAGGGGATGTGGGAGTCCTTGAGAAAGGGAGATGCCATGTAAAATGGAGCAATTACTGGAAGGGATTGGGTGTGCTCCAATGAGACTGTTTGGAACCACAGGAAACAGTTCTTCACCCCATCCCTCCCAGCTCCCATCATAATAGTTGGGAAAGAAATTCTGAGCATGTTGTAAAAAAATGTAAAATGTGTGTATATGTAAATATTGACCTCAGGTGATGCTATGGGAAAAATAAATGTTATGGGAGGAATTGTGTCCCCCCTCCCCACTTATGTGTTGAAGTTTTAACCTTCACTATTTCAAAATGTGACCTTGTTTGGAGATAGGGTCTTTAAAAAGGTAAGTAAGATAAAATGAAGTTGTGTGGGTGGGCCTTAATCCAATATGTCTGGTATCCTTATAGGAAGCGGAGATTAGGACACGCATACACCAGTGTGGGAGGACCCTGGGAGAAGACGGATATCCGCAGGCCCAGAAGAGAGGCCTTGGGTGCAATTAACCCTGCCCACATCTTATCTTGGATTTCCAGCCTCCAGAACTGGAAATAAATGTGAGGAAATAAAATTTCTATTGTTTGAGCCACCCAGTTGGTGGTACTTTGCTACGGCAGCCCTAGCAAACCAATACAGCAAGCAAATCTTATGTGGATCATTAAACATTAGGATGAAGCCAATAGTTGCAGAGGTCCAGAAGTGAGTTGTTGATGTAATGTCGATCAGAAAAAAAGGGGCCTGGTGTACTGAATAATAGTTCATTCAGGGCTTGGAGATAGCTGTAATACCTGCTACCTGATTAACTAGTGGGAGTCAAGGGGCAGGGGCCAGGGGCCTCCAGGGCTTGCCTGGCATGCGAGAGCTTAGGTTGAAGGTGCTGACTGAGCTCATTGCCCCTGACTCTCAAGGCCCTCCACCTCCTTTTTGCCCTCATAGCCCCTGGAGTCTTCAGCTTGGGCCCACAAGGTGATTCATTTGTAAGTTTTCTTGATTTTCTGCATTAAAATGGACATTTCTGTGGGGGAAAAACAAAAGCTACCCAGTTGAACTTGATGTACTTGAATTTTCTTCTCCATGATTTTCACAAATCAGTACAGTACCAGGAGGCAATATAAACCAGCCCTCCTTTTCATAACTTTCCTTCTTATCTATGGAGAGTAATAATTCATGCTATGCAAAAACAGTGATGTTGATTTTATTAGCGGTGCTATCTGTGTCCCCATCAAGGGAGGAGGTGATGATTGGTGCCAGTGTTTGGTTGGAGAGAGTGGATCGGATGATGGTGCAGGAAGACCAATAACAGCTCCCACCCACACCCCAGTGAAAAGGGAATGGTGGAAGATTTGTGGACAGTACCATTTCCTTCAGCTTCCAGTAAGTCACTTACTCCAAAATATATTTATAAATAGTCTTGTTTTTGTCGCTTCCTAAGATGCTAGTTGCTCTGGTCTCTTAGCACTGTGACAGACACTACTGGACTAAAAACACAAGGTGATTTATGATATCCATAAATCACAGAGCCAAATGTTATGATTAAATCTTGTACTTACAGCTAAGAAGTCAAAAGGGGTTAGTAATCATTTTAAATGTTGGACTGTGTGTGATTCCTGTGTCAAAAAATGCATGATTTCAGGCAACCTGAAGCCAATGTGAATGCTTTGGTAAAACTGCACCCCCTCCCCCATGTATCACCCAGAAAGACCCCACCAGGGCTCTGTCCCTGGGCCTGCAGAGATGGTACGTGATGAAGCTCAGAGAATGTTCTTGCCACCTTAACATTTTTCTCCACTCTTCCCCTTCCAAGTACAGAACCAAATGAATAAAGCAAGTATTATCATACAGTGAATGTGGCATTGGATCAGTTACCTGACAAGAGGTCATTCTTACTTTGTTCCAGAAGAAGTGACATCCCAAGACACTATTAGTTAAAACTTCATCTCTTTTGTGATAAACCCATTCTTCTTTTTTCTTCCCCATCACTGTCATATCAGCAATTAAACTATGCTGCAACGGTGATGTTGCACTAATTAATTTCTTGTCACATTGTTGGAGACCTTTGGCTAGTGGGGTGTATTAAAAATACAAAAGACTCCAAATGCCAGCCTTCCATCTGTCCCTGATGCACTGGGATTTCCTTTAGTTACATTTTCTTTTCATTCTTCACTGGAAGAGGGTGGGCTGACAAGCTTGTAAACTACAACTTTTCTCTTTGAATAGATAAAGCATGTGTTTTTGTGTTGTTGTTGTTATTTTTTAAATACCAGAATCTCAATTTGATTCCTAAGAGTTATGCTCTATTTTGCTCCCATTTCTAATCCGTGTGTGTGGGCAGCATGAGCATAAAGGCATTGGGTTAGGTGCACTATGAGGAAGGGGCCAGGATCACACACACAAGTTACTTTCCCCACTGAAGGGTTCAGATAAATTTGACAAGTCTACATCCAGCAGAGCTGAGCTATGCTGGTGCTGAGCTGGATGGTTAGGGGGTACACAAAGACGAACGGAGAGGAGCCAAGGGGGTCTCTGCCCTCCTAGGGAAATAAACTCCGAATCTGTAAATTAGTATTTGAAATAAGGTGTTAAATAATTTTGAGTTGGTTGTCTGATACAGAACAATGAGAATTCAGAGAGGGACAAAAACTCCTGGAGCCCACGTTAGCCAGGAAGACTTAGGGATAGCAACAGTGAACTTGGTAACCAAGAGATTAAATCCATTTACTTGGATTCATTTATAAGAGTGAATATTCTGAGCTACTTTTTCTCCATACATTTTTGCTATTTGGCAAGGTTCATATTTCCTTAGGGATTAGTCAAATGAATTGGGCATATCTTTGGGGTAAATGGCAAGATATTATCTAATCTCTTATGTAGAGTGACACAATTTAATTACCAGTTCTGAGGGAAATATCATAATGTTTTGGGTCTAATGAGCGTATTTTCCCCCCAGATGCAAATGTATTTTTTTAATTCAAATAATGTTGAACCAAATGTTCAAATAAAGGAACATTTATTGGTTACTTCTCATTTAGCTTCCTTATGGGTAGAAGAACAAATAATATGATTCCCATTTTATGGATGGAGCTGAGACTTAGAAAAAAATTTGCTGAACTAGGGAGAAGATAAATTTATTTTCAGAAGGCAAGAAAACAAAGGATAACATAATTAGTACTGAAACATAAAACTTGTTTCCCCCTTATTGTGTACTTTATAGAAAATTTGGAAAATTCAAACATGTTCAAGGAAGAAAATAAGAACCTCTATAATTTCACAACCCAGATCCCTGTATTAGTATAGTGGATTTCCTTAATTTATACATACAAATATGAAAGTATCATAAATATGTCTTTAAAATTAGGTTGTGTTAAATATGGAATTTTGTATTTCACTTTTCTTACTAGTATATCATCAGTATAATGGTAGAAAGTTTTAGCACTGCCTGTATCTGGCTCGCCTCTCCACCTGGGCATATAGTAGGATTACATTTTTTCACTCTTCTTAGAGGTAAGTCGAGCTATGACTAGCTCTGGCCAGTGGGATGCCAGCAAAAGTGACATGTGTTGCTTCTGGACTGAACATATAATATCTGTGGGACACTATCTGTTGGTATCTTCCCCTGCTAAGATGGTTATCATATATTCCTCTGAGAGTCTGGAGCCTGGGAGATTATACAGACAGTTTCCCCCATCCCAGCCTGCCTAATCTCACTGGGATGTGGAATGTGAACAAGAAAATTCTTTTGTTGTGCTAAACTACTAAAATTTTGAAGTTGTTAGTATAGCATAACCTAGCTTATCCCAGTTAATACAATATTTTCTTACATCAGGAATCTCTTAAAAACTTGATTTCCAATGACAACAATAATTTTTCATTATACGCATATTTTAAATATTTTTTTAGTTATCCCCCCAATTGTTAGGCATTTATTTGTTTCACACTTTTTTCTTTTGTTTTTTAAATAGCACAGCTGTGAAAACTCTCAAGTGCTTATCTGATGTATTCTCACGAGAAATTTTTATAAATGGAATTGTTAGGTCAGAAAATATAAACGTTTTCAAGGCTCTGGGTAAGAGCTGACAAACTTCTCTCCAGAGACGTTTTTCAAGTTTACACTTCCTTTGGCAGTACAGGAGCATGCCTGTTTCGATGCACTGCTGCCAAAACTATGTCTTATAAGTTTAAATGTTTTTTTGCAATTTTAAAGGAAAAGTAATTGCCATTTATGAATAATAATGAGTTTGAGTTTTCTTTAAATGCCATTTTGCCTATTTGTATGTTTTGTGAATACTGTGAGGTATAGTCTGACCTACTGGGGTGCTTTTTGCCTTATTCTTATTGGTTTGTAACTAATTTTTAAGATTGTTATAGGTTTAAATATTTTGATTTTTGATATGGTTTCAGGGAGAAAAATGAGACAGATTTGTAGGGCTAGATGTTCCCTAATGAGAGTTAATTTTATCTTTCACAATGAGGGGAGAAGGGCAAGGAAGCAGCTACTTGGCATCTCTCACTTTCCTCAGTGATGCTCTCTGAAGAGCTATCCTGGGGGTGGGGATGGGGGGTGAGATGTAGAGAGGGCCCCTCAAGTGCTCCTCAGTGACTCACCACACTGAGGGAGAATGAGTCGTGCAGCTGTGAGTCACAGGGTTCCCATACACAGATCTCACCCTGGCTTAACATGAGCCCCAGCATATGAGGAAGGCCGAGGTCTCAATAGGCAAGTGTCAGGCACCTCAGTTAAGGAAGATGTGATTTCAGGGCACTCTCCTAAAGCAGGTCTCTGTCAGTGAATAGCTTTCATCTAGAGAAGGTGAGACATGCAGAGGGGTGACTGTCCTGTGCTGTGGGATGGGAAAGAAAGCAGTGCAGAAGCACAGATAAAGTGCAGGGAGTGGGAGTGATTGCTCCCACCCATGGATGGGGTGGGAGGGAATGAGGACAGGGGTGGAAGCATTTGGCTCAGTCATAAAAGCTGAGTAGGAATTCACTACTATGATTATATATATATATATATATATATATATATATATATATATATATATATGGTATGGGACATTATTTTTAAAACCTGATTGGCCTCTGGCTCCCTGGGAAGGACATGACTGATCACAGCAGGAATGGGGCCCTGAAGTGTGAGGCCAGGAACAGGGATCCCAGTTGCCAAGTCTAAGAACTTTGATGCTTAGAGATGTGTGGGGTTTTAATTAGATAACAAATATAAAATGATTTGATCAATGGTGGCTATTATTACTGTGACTCTCTTCTGGGTTTGGTGAATGGTAAATTTACCTTAGGACTTGAAAAATAATCAATTGGCTTATGAGTTGGTTACACAGAAAAAGGATTAAAAATTTTCTAGTTTTTATCTTTGAATAGATATTTGGATACATATACTGTATATAGATGCTGTTTAGAATTCTTTTCTCTCTTGTTAACTTGATTTTTTTTGTGGGGGGTTGGGGGTTCACATACTGCATAGCCTAATAGCTTACTTGGAAATCTGGGCCTCAGATTCCCTAGTTCCATTGTGCTCATTCAGTTGTTGTACAATAAAGGAACAGGTTTCTGTAGCATCCTTCATTCAAATTCTGAATCCCCCGAAGGGCTTCTGCCATCTTTTGTTTATGGAACTCCACACGCTTAATCTTTCTCAAATTGTTTCGTGGCTGTCTGTAGAGTTGGCATTATTCACTCCAGAAGGGCAGGGACCTTGTTTTGTTCTGCATTCCCCCAGCATTCAGCTCTGAGGCTGGTGAGTTGCTGGTGTTTGTCGTTCATCAAATACTTGATTGATTGAGCGGATCACCAAAGGAGCTGGGTGTTCTCCTTGGGACCTCAGCTTCTATTATCAATGCAGGTACTATAGATGGGATTTGTATAATGGATGCCTGAATTTTTAAATGTGCCAAGGCCTCCCCCACTGTCATGTATTCACTTAATTAACAAATAATTATTGAGCATGTCCTAGGTACCAGGCACTGGGCATATGCCCTGGGACACAAAGATAGACAGTCCCTGGCTTCAAGGAGTTTCTAATCAGCTTGGGAGATGGAAATCCAAATAACTAAATTACAATGAAATCATGTTATGATGAAAGAATGGGTAAAGTAAGAGGAAGATAAAAGGCTGGACTGGCTAAAAACACATGTGTATTCCAGGCAGATGAATCATTAGACATTCTTCAAACTGATATTTTTTCATTATGTTCAACCTATCATCAGAATGGAGGTAGAGAAAAAGATTCTCTATTAATGAAAACTTTTTCTTCTTGTTCAAAATAAGAGATTTATGACAGACACTGAATATACCAGAGCAGTTTAACCTTTTGGAACTGCAATTTTTGAAACCAGGAAACTTTGGGGGAGGCATACTAAAGCGTTTAAGATTTATATAGTAATACGACCCGCCTGTTCCTGGTAAATACTGCCCTACCATGCATTGTTTGGTTTCAGATTTTTTGTAACTTCCAACTATGACTTAAAGCAAATGTCTCAGAAATGGCCTGTGTTTGTGTAAAGCGACTTCTCATACCCAGGGCAAAAATGTTTATGAGAGACAGGCCAGTGAGGAAGTAGAATGGGTCCATTTTGGATCACTGTGTACTTCGACAGTCATTATTAACTTACATTTCACCTATTATTATATAAACAGTCATTTGTAGAAACATGAGGTAAGTGGCATCATCCATCAAATTTATTGCAGTGATTTTAGCATCTCATGTTTGTTGGTGTCGTGGGCAGATGCCCAGCTACCCTGCTCTTTAATCTGACTCTAGGAGTAGAAGCCCCAAAGTCAGGTGGAAGGGAGAGAGGGGAACTTCCTCAGGGGAAGGAAGTATTGAAACCTTAACTTGAAGGCTAACTTAAAATTTTCCTGGAGGTGGAAGTGGAGAGATTAACATTCTGACTTAGGGAATTGCAGGTAAAAAAATGTGGTGAGAGAAAAGACCGTGACCCATTTGGATAACTCCCAGCAGTCCAGTGTGTGTAGATCATGAGGTGGTTAGAAGACAAGAGATGAGAGTGGTCAGGGAATCCAGAGCCAGAACATAACAGGCCAAAAATAGTAATTTCACCCTTCAGTTTAGCTAACAATGTTTTTTTTGTTTTTGTTTTTATTTATTTTTTGTCTTTTGCTTGTTTTTTTTAACATACATACACCCCCTCCCCCGAATATTTTATTTTGAAAATAATAGGAAAATTTGAAGAATAGTACAGCGAACTCCAATAGACCTACCACCTACATTTTATAATTAGCCTCTTGCTGTATTTGCTTCAGTAGTTCCCGAAATGTAGCCCACAAGCCCTGGCTGGAGTCCCCATGACACTTTCAGGGGATCCTTGGGATCAGAACAATTTTCATAATAACTCTAAAATGTGATTTGTCTTTTTTTTTCCTGTGTTGATTTTGCACTGTTGGGACAAAAGTGAGAGTTGGTAAAGCTCTGGTGCCTTAGCGTGAACTGAGGCAGTGGCACCCACTATACCAGGAGTCATGATATTCTTTACTGCCACTCAGTCGTAGCATAAAAAATGCTAGCTTTAGGGCCACCCGAGTGGTGCATTGGTTAAGAGCTGGTTTTGGGATGCCTGGAGGCCACTGTTCTGATCCCACATAGGAGGGCCAGTGACACTGCCCTCTACAGCTAACAATAGCTCCACCTGGAGCTGGGCTGTGCGAGCCCCGGCGACGGTGTAGGCTGCAGCCCCTGCTGCAGTGGGCTGCCATAGGCTACAGTGAGTGGCCTGCAGCCAGCGTGAGTGGCTGGCAGCCAGTGTGAGCTGCCAATAGCTGCGGTGAGCGACCATCCAGAGGCCGGCAACCGATCTACCTCATCCAGGAAGAGAGTGCAATGACATACCAACATGGGCTAGTGAAGCAATGTCCTCCACAACTAGACTGAAGAACAAAAAGACAGCAACTTGTCTGTTCCCCTTCCCCAATTCCTCAATGCTGTTCCCCTCCCCCAATTTCCCAATAAAATCTTTTAAAAAAAAAATGCCAGCTTTAATTAAAAGTGTCCTTGATAAAGCATTACAAATTACTAATTTTATTAAATCTTAATTCTTGAGCACATATCTTTGAAATATTTTGAGTGGTGATATGAAAAGTGAGCATAAAACACTTGCTCCATATTGAAATATAACAACCACTTTGAGGAAACGAACTTGTGTGATTCAGTTGCCAGATAAACTAGCAGCCTTTTTCATGGATCACCAATTTTTGCTTGTAAGAATGACTATTCGTTTCCTAGGGCCACCTTACCACATTACCATAGCCTAGTTTAAAAGAACAGAAATTTATTCTCTTACAGTGGCAGAAGTCCAAAATCAAGATGTTGGCAGGGCCACATTCTTTCCAGAAGCTCTGGTGGAGCGTCTGTTCCTTGTGTCTCTAGTTTCTGGTGGCATGCCTTGGAGTTCCCTGGCTTTGGGCAGCATCACTCCAACCTCTGTTCCATATTCACATTGCCTTCTTCTCTTCGTGTCTCTATGTCTTCTCCTCTTCTAGTGGGTTGTCGGAAAAGTCATGGCATATATTTTTCTAGTTTTTTCATTGCAAAAACGCATTTTAACTTTTCTGACAACCCAATATTTATTTGTCTTAAGTCTCTCTCTCCCTCTCTCTTATAAGAGACTTGTTATTGGATTTGCAAAATTCTTGGATAGGATCAGAGTTCCACTTTTTGGAATAATCAGCAAAATTTTTATCCTTGATCATTCAGTGGCGTGTTTACCAGAATTCAGAATTTATGCTATGGCTAGAGCAGGGGTCGGCAAACTGTGGCTCGTGAGCCACATGTGGCTCTTTGGGTACATTCCATTTCAAAAGTTTGCCGACCCCTGGAAGAGCCAATCCTATCCCTCACAACAATTTAAAAATTATTCGAGAGCCACAAATATATATTTATATAATCACCATTATGTGAATAATATCCTTTAAAAATTTTATAAATGAAACTATGATAGTTTTATTTTCATTTTCAATTTTACTTCAGAGCCATATGTATGTACCCAAAGAGCCACATGTGGCTCGCGACTGCAGTTTGCTGACCACTGGCGGCTCTTCTGTCTCAAAAGTTTGCCCTGGTCTAGAGGGATAAAAGAGCCAGGTCTGCTTGCTGAGGGAGGAAGGTGTTTCTTAGAAAAGAATGCACATCAAAGGAAGAAAAGAGAGTCTCAATGCTCTCATAAAAGTGGAGGTTATGTGTTTGGTCTAGGGACATTGTTACCATGTCAGAAGGGACATGACTTTCCTATTATTGTCCAATTCTCCATCAATAACTTGTGCCAAAGCCTTGTTGGTGATCAGTCTCCTAATTATATGCCATTTGTAGACTGGGCTTGCCTTGAAACTCTCTTCTTTTTTGGCTCCTATGTCATTATTTTCTCTTGGTTCTCTTGCTACCTCGAGAACAGTTTTGATCTCCCTCCAGCTTTTTTCCCCTCTGTACCCCTTAATCTTTTGATGTTTCTGAGGGTTCTACCCTTGGTTTTCTTTCCTACGCATTTTATATTCTCTTCCGAAGTGATCTCACCCATTTCATGTTATGATGAATAGAACACAAATCCAATATGGGTGGAAAATTATCTTCTCCATAGCTGTATCCCCAGCCCCTTAGAAGAGTACATGGCATATTGTGGGTGTTCAATAAATATTCAGTGAATGAATGAATTGCCATTCATAGGCAAAATCTAAATGTAACCCTAATAAAATTTGGCTGTCTTGAGTCTAGTTTAACATAGTGAACATTAAAAAAAAACCCATAAATTTGATTCTGGAAAAAAAAAAATATTTGTAAGTGCAGTTTGGTGGAACCATTCTGGAAAGCAATCTGTCATTTTTTAGTTAAGATAATAAGTATGCGTATGCAGCATGACTTAGTAATCACTTTCCTGGTTATATATTCCAGGAAAAAAACAAAAAAGGGAGTTGGAGGCAATCTAGATGCCCTTCATTACAGAATGTTAAATAAATTGTGGCAGATGCACGAGAGGGATACTCTGAAGTAGTTGGAAGCAAATATGTAAACACGAACACATACATCAACCTTGAAAATGTTGTGCTGTGGAATGAGGTAAGAAACAGAATGTTATCTGTTCTACAATGTCACTTATGTAAATTAAAAATATGTGCACAGAGCTGCAGAAAATATTCTATATCTTGATTGGAGTGCTGGTTACATAGGTATATATGTATGTGTGTAAACTTAACAAGCTGTATAATTAGTTATTTCGCTTTACTGTATGCAGTTATATCTCAATTTAAAAAATGCACACAAAATAAGATACTTTATATAAGAACACTTATGAAAATAAAAAGCTTAGAAAATTGTTTGTGGTAGGGAATATGAGGATAAAAGGAAATGAATGAATGAAATAATTAATTGTAAAATATCAAACAAAAACAGGGGCTTTGCATGTGCCAATGATGATAATGTGCCGTGAACTGAGAAGTTAGAGGTCCCTCAATTTATTTCGTCTATTTATCTACCATGGGGTTATCTACATTGATGTTATCAACTAACTCATCTGTGTGGATGGTTCCCAAAATATTATCCACAGCTCTACTGTCTTCCTAAACTCCAGTTCCACATTTCCAGTTGGCTTCTGGGCATTTCTACCTGGTTGCTTTTGTTTTTGTGTCTTGAACAATAAAACAAACAAAAACAAAAACACCTTTATCTTCCTTCGGAGATGGTCTTTTTCAGCACATTGAGATCCTAATGACTAAAAGAATCTGTGTATCTCTCCAAACATTTTAGATTAGAGCACCATCTTGGATGAGTAGCATTGGCATCACCTGGAAACTTATTAGAAATGCGGAATCTCAAATCCCACCCCAGACTTACTGATTCACAACTTTCATTTTAGTAAGATCCCAGGTGATTTGTTTGCATGTTAAAGCTTGAGAAACACTGCTCTATTTCTTGTTTACTTTGTTTTGTAGAAATAAGTGGGGACCCCTTCCAGAAGTACCCAAGTGGGGTTAAAGATGTGCTCTATTTAGACTTTGCATGCCAGGGTCTGTTGGATGAAGGGTAAGGCATCTAGAGTTCTGGCCTTTTGTTCAGTGAGTGAACAAGTGAGTGTAGGGGCCCTCCTCATTATGCATTTCAATTCCACTCTGTATTAGCAAAGTACTTCACCATCAATTTATTAGAGATTCTCTCTCAAATTCTCTGCATCATTATTCCAAGCAATAAATCATGGTGAATTTTCTTTGTTACCCATAAGTAGTTGATAAATTGTAAACAAATGGGTTGAAAAGGTAACATAGCGGAAAAGTGTTTCAATTTTCCTTCATCCATCCTCCATGCATCACTTAGGGAAAAAAAAACAAGTACTCTCAGGCTTGATTGTGTATCTAGAATGCAATTCTAAACAGTGGGAAAGAAAGAACTTTAGATTACACAATTTAAACTATTAGTTTAATGACTCTGGATAGGTTTGCCAAGGTGGTCTGTTAATCCAGTGACACTGGCTGAACTGAAGTCCAACATCAACAAAATTAAGCTAATGCTTTCCACCCTCTGACTGTATACATACCACTATTGAGCTACTGCATTCACACAGAGATTAAGTGTATTCTGCATTAGTTTATGAGCTGCCTTTGTTTGAGTTGGACTTAAAACAATGAATAGATAGTCTGATTTTTCTCCTGAATAAGTTGATTTTTGAAACAAGTTCCTCCTTGCCTGATAAGACCAAGGAGCAACTATAAAATGCCCTTTCCATCTACATGCATTTGTCTCCAGGAATCTCTTTAAGTTCTGTCTCTTTGTGTCTTGCCTCTCCTCAGTTCTCTTTCAGATACCTTTCACTTCACATTTTAGATTTCCCCTTGGTTATAGAGGCTTTCTTTTTCAGTGACACAGTCTTAAGTTCCCTGTTGGTTCATATTCACAGCCTCACTCCAGCCTCTCCTACACCCATACACAAACCAGGCGCTCCTCCATGTCCCAGCCCCAGAAAAAGAGCACAGGTAGGTGGTACGACCAGTCCTGACTCAACCTCTTCCCAGCAAGGGTTGGATGCCCTCTGTTTCATGCAGGTCATTGCCACGCTTCTTACGTTTGCCCCAGATAACAAGCAGAATATGCTGACCTGTGATTTCATGGCCAACCAATCGGTTTCTGGGATGGTGAGGCTCTCGAAATCAATGTTGTGATTTTGTTTGACTCCCAGAATGAATGTTTGTTTGACTCCCAGAATAAAAATATTTTCATCAAGACAAAATACAGAAGCAGCAACTGCTGGCCTGTTGAGAAAGCTACATATTTACCATAACAACAACAACAATGAAAGGAATTGGCTGTGGTATAGGTATGAAAACAAGACTCAGTAGATAATAAAACTGAGGTGAGTGTGGATGAGAAAGAGAAAAGGGAATGGGTCAGAAAGAGGCACTCTTCTGTTGGGCAGGGTCAGAGAACCTGCTGGCTCTGTCAGAATTTCACTCAGTGGCGGAAAGCAATTCTTTTAAGGAAATCTATTTGAGTCTAATATTGTCATTATCCTTTTAATGGTGCTGTTCCAACAATCTAGTTAAAGTAGGCTTTAAAAAATAAGAAATGCTTTTTTTTGCAAATAAAATTAAGGCGTTTTGGAGATGCAGATTCTATTAGTTCAGCTTGTAGGGGTTTTTTCTTGCCATTTCTAGAAAATAACTTTGTTTTTTTTCTTTGCAAGTGAAGTGGAGTGTGGTAACCAAATCCAGTACAGGTCTCCCAGGAAAATGATTGTGGTGGTCTACCAGGAGAACACACACACACACACACACACACACACACACACACACATACACACACACTAAAATGGAGCTTCCTCTAAGAGTCAAACAAATCTGTTTTACATCAGTAGACAATAAGTGGAAAATTACTGTGCTTTCCAAATTACAAGAGGAGAGATAATTTTTGGGAAGCTAACAAGAAGTTTCTCTGCATGTAATAAATCAGTTGCCCTGGAAGTGGGTTTTCTCATCCTTCTCTTCCTTTACATAGGGCAACTACATTTACCCAACATTAGGGGATTCAAAAGGGCTTGAAGTTCAGCTAATTAAAGAAACTTGAAGAGGGATCTGGAGAAGCAGGGATAGAAAATTGAAAAGGTTAAAATGTTTGGCCCAAACCTTTGACTCACTCTCTTTTGGCCAAGTCCATTTGTTAGTTGAAATTAAAAATTAACTCATAGGATATTATTCCTGAATATGTGGGCTCTGAAGGCAGGTGTTCCTTTGAAAGTTTTGCTATCCACCTGCTATTGACAGGCCAGAAAAATCAGAAACAATCTCTGACTTGCAATGTGAAAATGCTCCTACTTAACATTAAATGGGGCAGAGATGAGCAAAATGGAGAGGTGATAGGAATTGCAAGAGTACGTTGCCTACATTTTTGTACAAACCAATCAATTCCAATTTGGGGGCACACGTAGAGATTGGTTTTGTTTTACTCAAGTAAAGATGACCACACTGGTATGAGACACAGAAAGGAAATCCATGTGAGGAGGGGTTATACCTTTGAGATGGTTCCCAGACTGGAACTTTCAGACAATTGTGTTGGGAAACAAAACCTTTCTCCTTACTGCGAAATGAAATGTAAAGGGCCTGGGTAATTCCTCATGAACTACTCTGTGCATGACCTGGAGTGACTCACTCTCTTTTGGCCTTAGATTCTTCAACCATAAGATGAGGGGCTGTAGTAAATGATCTCTGACCTATTCAAGCTTTTATGTTCCATAAGACTATGAGCGCAGCATATAATCCACTTGCTTAGGGAAGTTTAAGTCTAACAGCCAGATAATACATGTGCACAATAAAAGTTGTCAATGCCAGGCCATGTATTTTGGTGTCAATTGAATAGTATAGGCATTCATTTATGTATGGCCAAGGCTCTCTACTTGTAAGGTAGATCCTCCATGACCCTCATCCTTCTCTCAATGTGTATGCCATACCTCTCTTCTGCCTCTCAGGGCTAAATTGTTAGAAAGATTAGTCTTCATGTACTATTTCAGTAACCTCATTTTCCATTTAATTCTCAACCCACTGAAATTTGGCTTTCACTTCCCCAACTCTATGAAAACTCTTTTCTACAAAGGTCACCATCAACCCTCAAGTGGCCAAATCCCATAGGATCTTAAGTCCCATCTTTCTTGACTTCTCTGCATTTTATACCATTGACAAGTTCATCTTCTTGAAACTGTTCCCTTCCTTTAAATCCAAGTTCCTATTCTCTCTGGTTCTCTTTCCTCACCAACTGCTTCTTCTCAGTTTCTTTTACAGGCACCTCCCCACTGCCAGCCCTTTCAATCCACATGCTGCCTCAATCTCTGTGCTTGGTTCTGGCTGCACTCTCTCCCTTTATAGACAAAAGCTTTTGATACCACATAAATGCTGCCGACTCTCCAATCTGCTTCTCTAACAGAGAACTTCTATCCTATTATTTACTGGCTAATTTATCTGGTTGTCTCATAGGTATCCCAAAATTACATCCAAAATTCAACTTTCAACTTTTCCTCATGAATATGTTCCACCTTCCTAAAGTCAGTTCCAACTATGCTCAAGGTAGAAATTTGGGAGTTACTGTAAAATTCTCCCATTCCCTCATCCTATCCTCTCCCCTACCGCCCCAAGTCTAACCAGTTTTCAAGAGCTGTTATTTCACGAGCTGTTAACTTATCCCCTTTTCTCTAATCTCATTACACTGTCCCTGGTCCAGGCCCTCATAATCTCTCTCTGGGTCTTTGTAATGGCCCCCCTGACTACCATCAACCTCTGAGACTTTCTCTTGCACACCATCCTCCCCATTGACAGTAGTGGGTTCTGTCTCACCCCAAAATTTGATCATGTTCAACATTTGTTATTGTATTGAACTCAAGTTGATGCTATGCATGTTGATGTGTTTAGGGGTAAGTCTGCAATTTACTTTGAAACCCAACAAAAAAATAAGATGGATTGATAGATGGAGCAAGAGACTGATAGATAGATGTGCAATAAACTAGAGTGCTCATTGTCCTTTTTTTGTTCTGCATTGTTGATAATTGTTAAGCAAATGTATATACCATATTATAATGGCATTTAAGCTTCTCAAGAGCTAGACCATCATAATACACTTCTGTGTCCCTCACTGTTCCTAACACAGGAATTGGGCAAAATAATATTTCTGCTAATGTTTTGGCAGAAACAAATGGAGATATCATTTCTATTTGGCCTTTTGTCTAAGCTCAAAATAGCAACAAGGAGTACTAGACAATGAACCAGGCTATATAAACTGAACATACCAATACCTTCAATTATACATGTTTTTAATAATCATTGATTAGGGATTTCTGGTAAATGCTGTGCTTACCTCCTCTCATGACCACATCAAAATTACAACTAAACTGCAGAACAACCATCACTTAGAATCACCTGAAGTCTAGCTGAACCAAAGCCCTACAAATAAAATCATACAGAAGAAGCCACTTTAAGACTGGTAGGAGGGGCAGAGACCCTGAACAGTCTGGTCTTAAACCTGTGTGTGACTATTAAAAATAAGGAGAGATATCTCAGCTGTTGAGGCTCTCTCCCTTGGAGGAGCAAGGGCTCTTAGCCCCACATCAGGTTATCCAGCAGAGAAGTTCCCATCACTCTGGTTGTGAAAACCAACAGAGATTGTGGCTGAGTGAGATGGAAAGTGGCTGCAGTTCCAGGAAACCCCTTAAAGGGCCTGTGCATGGACTTACTCACTGACAGACTCACTTGCTCTGAGCTCCATCACTAGAGCAGCAGCTCCTAGGTACCAGGGACATACAAGGAGGAACTGAATTGTCTGGCTTAAGGGCAAGGACTAGAGAGGCAGCGTTCTCTAGGACAGAGAAGCTGGCAGAAGCCATTTTCTTTTGTTGAGCCCTCCCTTCCCAGGTGTAGATACAGGAGGCCATCATATCCAAATCTCTATCAAGCTGAATAACACTGTTCATTCATTGGTCCTGCCCTAGTGACTCTGAGAACCCAGCCCACTCAACTTTGGGGCATACCCAAGCTACTTCCATTGGCTTTTCTGTACAAATGGTCTGTTTTGGCTGATGCTGCAGACTTTCCTAAAATCTCTCAAAGGTTCACAAAACCCAAACAAGCAGCATCTGGCTTCATTGTGTTCTGTACCTCTGACTGAGCAGCCCTCAAACTGGCACTAATGATAGCTGGCTTTGGTTCATGACTTAGAGGTTCTCCAGAAGAACCTCTAAGCACAGGGTGGTGGCCATCTGTGGATGGCTTTGTGGCTCATGCCAGGTGACCCCTGGTGTGGCACAAACTGTGACTGAACTTGGCCTGCAGCAGTTTCCTTCCCAGGAGGCTCCAGGGCTGGCACGCCCAGTGATCAGCTTCAGATTGAACCAGAGAATCACACAGGTTGCCTCCAAGGATGACACAACCGAAGGGCAGACTGAGTGGTCACCAGAGTCCTGTTAAAGCAAATACTGCTCTGTAGGGTCAGCCCTTGCACCACAGCTCCTCCACTGTAGTTATGGCCAGTCCTCACAATCAATGAGCCTGAGAGTCAATCCCTCCTACTGATGTGTAGATAGAAACCAAGGCTCAACTACTACAGGAGGGCACACACAACACACAAGGGGCACACCTGGAGCACCCAGCTCTGGTGACCAGAGAGACTGACACTGAACCCCACAGGAGACCTACTATATAAGGCCACTCAACTGAGACTGAGAGACAGCAGCTCTACCTAATACACAGAAACAAAAACATGGAAGCAGCCAAAATGGGGAGACAAGGAAACATATCTCAAATAAAAGAACAGAACAAAGTTCCAGAAAAAAAAACTAAACAAAATGGAGATAAGTAATCTACCAGATGCAGAGTTCAGAACACTGGCTATAAGGATGTTCAGCAATCTCAGGGAGAATTCAAGAAAGAGATAGGAAACATAAAAATGGAGATAGAAAACATTAATAAAAAACAGTTAGAAATAAAGAACACAATAACTGAAATTAAGAATACATTAGAGGGTGGCGCGGTGGTTAAGTGTTGGCTTAGGAAGCCAGTGGTCCCGGTTTGGATCCCACACATGAGGGTCAGTGACATGGCCCTCAAAAAAAATTAAAAAAAAGAAAAAGAAAAACAAAACAAAACAAAACAGTAGATTAGATGAAGCAGAGGATCAAATCAGTGATTCAGAAGATAAGGTAGCATAAAACACTCAATCAGCACAGAAAAAAAAAAAATCCAAAACAGTTCAAGGGGCCTCTGGGACATCAACCATACCAACATTTGCATCACAGGGGTCCAGAAGGCAAAGACAGAGAGCAAGGAATTGAAACTCTATTTGAAGAAATGATGAAAAACGTCCCTAACCTAGCAAAGGAAATCGATATTCCAGTCCAGGAAGCACAGAGAGTCCCAAACAAGATGAACCCAAAGAGGCACACAGCATACCATAATTAAAATACCAAAAGTTAAAGACAAAGGGAGAACCCTAAAAGCAGCAAGAGAAAGGCAACTACTAACTTATAAGGGAGCTTTCATAATATTATCAGCTGATTTCTCAACAGAAACTTTGCAGGCCGGAAGGGACTGGCACAAATTATTCAACATGATGAAAAGCAAGGACCTACAACCAAGATTATTCTACACAGCAAAGCTATCATTTAAAATGGAAGGATAGATAAAGAGCTTCCCAGACAAGAAAAAGCTAAAGGAGTCCATCACACCCAAACCAGTATTATAAGGGATCTTAGAGGGACTTCTTTAAGATGAAAACAAAAATTAAGAAAAAATACATGAATAACGAAATGGCAATAACTACATGTCTATCAAAAATTACTTTAAATGTAAATGGATTAAATACTCCAGTCAAGACATGGGCTGGCTGAATGGATGAGAAAACAAGATCCTTACATATGCTGCCTGAGAGAGACTGACTTCGGAGCAAAAGACATACAGATGGAAAGTAAAGGGATGGAAATACATATTTCATGAACATTGAAATGAAAGGAAAAAAAGCTGGGGTAGTAATACTTATACCAGACAAAATAACAAAGCAACCAGACCCCCCCAAAAAAAACCAAAAACAAAAAAAACGCTATAGGACCCAATAATCCTACTTCTGGTTATTTATCAGAAGAAACCCAAAACAGTACTTCAAGGGGACATGTGCATCCATATGTTCATTACAGCATTGTCTACAATAGCCAAGATATGGAGTCAAGCAGGGTGTCCATCAATGAGTGACTAGATAAAGAAGAGGTGGTACATATATACAATGGGATATTATTCAGCCATAAAAAAAGATGAAATCTTGCCATCTGCAACAACATGGATGGGCCTAGGGGATACTGTGCTGAGTGGAGCAAGTCAGGCAGAGGACAAATGTCATATGATTTCACTTATATGTAAAATCTAAAGAACAAATAAACAAATGAAACAGAAACAAAATCATAGACACAGAGGACGTTTTGATTGTTGCCAGAGGGGAGCAGTGTTAGGGTTGAATGAAAAAGGGGAAGGGATTAAAAAGTACAAAGTTGTTGCTACACAGTAGTCATGGGGATGTAAGGTATAGCATAAGGAGTATAGTCAATAATATTGTAATAACTATGTATGGTGTCAGATGGGTACTAGATCTGTTGGGGTGATATGTAGAAGGGGAGTTGGGGGGCAGGGTGTAAAAGGTAAAGGGATTAAGAAATTCAAATTGGTAGTTACAAAATAATCGTTAAAAATTGTCAAGTAAAGCATAAGGAATATAGTCAATAATATGGTAATAACTATGTATAGTGCCAGGTAATTACTAGGCTAGTCAAGGCATTCACTTCTTAAATCATATAAATCATATGCTAACCACTATGCTGTACACTTGAAATTAATATAAAATAATATTTAATGTCAGCTGTAATTGAAAATTTAAAAAGGAGGAGGGAAGGTCAAGGGGAATAAAATGTCCAAATCTCCAGGGATAAAACAAATAAGTCATGGGGATGTAATATACAGCATAGAGAACATAGTCAATAATATTGTGATAGTGTGGTATAGTGTCAGATGGTTGCTGGACTTACCATGGTGATCACTTCTTTAGGTATACAAATATTGAATAACTATGGTGTACACCTGAAACTAATATAATATTGTTTGTTAGCTGTATTTTTTTAAAAAAAGATTTTATTAGGGAAATTGGGGGACAGAACAGCATTGGGGAATTGGGGAAGGGGAACAGACAAGTCGCTGTCCTTTTGTTCTTCAGTCTAGTTGTGGAGGACGTTGCTTCCACATAAGCCAGTGCCTATGTTGGTATTGTGATCATTACGCTCTTCCCAGCTGAGGCAGATTGGTCGCTGGCTATTGGACTGCAGCTCACAGCACCTCATGCCCCCAGCTGCTCACCTAGCTGCCAGCCCCTCAGGGTAGCCTACGCCGTCCTTGGCAACTCACAGCAGCCCAGCTCCAGGTAGAACTGTTGTTCACCATCTTAGCTGTAGAAGGCAGTTATTGGCCCATGTGGGATCCAAACTTGTGGCCCTGCTGCTCAGAGCTCGTGCTCCCAAGCCAGCTCTTTTTTTTCAGCTGAGCCATCCTGCCACCTGTTGGCAGCTCAGCAGCAGCTCAGCTCAGGCTGAGCATCGAACTGCTGTTGCTCAGAGCTCAGCTCGCACTCTTGAGCAAGCTCTTAATCAACTGAGCCGCTCGGCCGGCCCTCCAAGCCAACTCAACCAACAAGACACTTCACCGGCCCTGTTAGTTGTATTTTAATAAAAATCTTTTAAAAAGTCATTGAAATATGCTTTTTGAGGCATTAAGAGTTCATCTACCTACCAGAAAGTAGGTCTTCCCTCTCTGCTGTTCTTCATATATGAGGTTAAAACAGAAGTAACCTTGTGGCAGTTTTCATTTGGGGAGAGAGTGAACTGATAGATTATTTTGTCAATAGTAAGCTGTTAACATTGAGTTCAGTAGATACTTAAAAGGAATTCACTGGAGCCTCACTATGAAACATTACCTGTCTTCCATGCTTTGGAACCAACTATGAGACCATTTCATAATAAGCCCTTTTTTTAAACCTCAATAAATAAACACCTTTGAATGGTGTCTAATGCACCATTTTATATAAAATCCTGCTCTTTAGGGAACAGTAATATGGTGAAGGCTGAGTAAAGTTAAGAATTTCTTTTGCAAATAACACAATGCTAGGGCTATTTATATTATCTAAAAATAAGAAAGGATTTATTCCACATTGTACACTTTGGTTGTAATCTGGAACTCTTTTGTCATGAGAAATCGGAACCAAGCATATCCTAGTTCCAAGCATAATTTGGCATTATTTTATTAGATGTGGTTCCAATTTCTTGCAGTGAAATAAGTCCAATTTGTTTCCCATGAATCTGATTCAGAGTAATCTTTTCAAAGGAGTTTGGCATCAGGAAGAACGCTGAGGAACGTGTGTGGTGAGGGGTGTTGCAAAAGGGGGATTGGTCATTAGTGCTGAATTCATAACAGTGAATACTCTGTGTAGTTACAAATCATGTTTCATCACAACCTGACTTTCATGTACCTTTCTAACTTTGTGGAAACTCCTTCTTCAGGTGTCTAAAAAACAAACCAAAAAGCAAAACCAAAAACAAGATAACTTTCCCCACCTGTTTGATGTCAGCATAAAATATGTACTGAAGGAATATTTTTGGAAAATTCCATTAAGTATGTCTTCTTATGAGGATGTAGACAAAGATGTACTTTTACCAAATATCAAAATTATGCTGTCAAATTTGATATGCAATGCCACAAAAATGAATTTATTGCATAGATTTCCATGGTAGTGGTTCTCTGCGGGAAGGAGTATATTTGGTTAGGGAAATCGTTTGCAATCAAAGTATTATTGCTTTGGGGGCAAGGAGAATGCCATTCAGAATAATACAGCAGCAAAACATGCTGATAAATTTTTTTTTACTTAACACATTGTTAATAGAAAGTTATGTGCGTTAGAGTATCAACCATGGTTTGCATTCTAACTGCCAGAAACGTCTGCATTAGACTTACGGAACTGCAAGAAAATGTAAATGTTTGGCAGGACCAAAGCAAAACAAAGGATTCATGGATCTTCTTGAAAATTAGGTCTACCAATAATGGCTGAGGTTTGGTTACCAGAGATGAATTAGCAACAATGAAAACTACTCATCTACTCATCTACTCTGGTTAAACCTGCTAGTCTTTAACCTTGGGCATCCTTTATCAGATGACTTAAACTAGAGCAACTCACACCAACCTCCAGTTAGCACATCCATTTGCTTCCATAACATTGTGGCAAAAGCATGAACTTTGAATGGAATAGAGCTGCATTGAATCCCAGCGCTCTCACTGACTACTTGGATGGTGCTAGACAAGCTGCTTGATCTTTTGAGGCCTTAGTTTTTTCCTGTAGAAGGGGTATGAAAACTCTTATCATTTAAACGTTCTTATTGAAGATTTCATGGCATCTTGTTTAGCATGTTCTCCATGCATAGGAGCTGTTATTGCTGTGAGAATGGTAGTGAATTTGCTTTTCCTCTTAGGATGAGGGTGATAGTTTCCTCTAAGTGAGCATGAAGTCCTGAAAACCAATGACATTTTGATGTTCCATTGTCACTGCAGAGCAGCTCCTCCTAGGAAGTGTTCCTGCAGGCCCCTTTTGGGTTGCACAGTTCTGTCCTGCTTTCCCCACCAGCAGCCCTTGTGAGGTCACACGCACAGAACCAAGACAACAAGTAGTAGTAACAACCACTAAAGGACGGTGAGCTTCTATAGAAACCCCATTTAGGCAGGAAGTCAGGGCTACTATTTAAAATATTGAATATTCTTGTATGTGGTGATGGATAGCAGCTGTCTCAAAGAGTGGTCCCCTTTTTCTACTCCCCCTTTTTTTACTCCTCCCAACCCCACCCCACTGTGATGGTTAGGCTTATGTTTCAACTTGGGTAGGCTATAGTTAGTATCCAGCTATACAGTAAAATACTTAGCTAGGTTCTACTGTGTAAGGTGTATTGTAGATGTACCTAACATCTACTATCAGTCGATTTTAAGTAAAGGAGATTTCCCTTGATAAGGTGGTGGCCTACATGCAATCAGTTGAAAGCCTTAAGAGTGAAAACAGGTTTTTCAGGGAAGAAATTTTGCCTCAATATTCCAGCATCAAATCCTGCCTGAGTTTTCAGGCTATTGGCCTGCCCTACAGATTTTGAATTAGTCATTTCCTATAATGGCATGAGCCAGTTCCTTAAAATCTCAATCTTTCTCTGTCTCTCCTATTAGTTCTCTTTTTCTGGAGAACTCTGAACAATACACCCCCTTTGCTGCCCTTTCTCAGAAATCTTCCCATGATCCAGAAGTGAAAGAGTTAAAAGCTGCCCAGCAGGAATTCAGCCAATGTCCCTTTTCTGTTCTGATTGGTCAGCTTCCAGGAGGCACTGGAGAGTGCATTGCCCAGGAAGAAGCACAGAGCACAGAGCTTTTGGAAGGTGGACCTCCCTTTCTCTAAAGCTTTTCCTTGTGTCTATCAGCCCAGCCCTGCTGTTCTTTTCCTTGCTATGTCAAGGAGGTTTCAATTTCTTGCAAAAGAAATAGCGCTACTGATAAACATTAGTTATGGAAAGGTTTTCTTTCAAACCCAAGGGAAGGAACAAGATAATTTCCCCTGGTTCAGGAAAGTCAGAATAGAATAAAGCTTCTTGAAATATGAGCTTGATAAAAATAATATTGTCAGTATGAAATAAAAATGAGGACTTGGAGGCAGTTTCATTCAAACTCACTTGATCATATATAACAAAGCCAAGAGAATCGGGTGTGGAGGCTGGGAAAAGAATTGTAACATGTCGAATTGAATCATACCGAGCTTAGCTTATAAGTTTTACTTTCTTTGGCAGAATGCTAGAAGATTTTGCCTCACTTGAGCAAGGACTGTGTTGTTGATCTCAGGGATCGGGTGGAAAAAGAAATCTGTAGGTGAAAATATTTCTCTGAGTTCAGGTTGACTTTATTCTCTCCTACCCTGTAAACAAAAAACATTACCAGGAGCCAGCCAGGTGGCTCAGTTGGTTAGAGCACCAGCTCTGAGCAACAGCATTGCCGGTTCAATTCTCACATGGGCCAGTGAGCTGCACCCAAGGTGAGGGGCTGCTGAGCTGCCAACAGGAGGCCGAATGGCTCAGCTAGTAAGAGCTCATGTTCCTAACAACAAGGTTGCCGGTTCGACTCCCTCATGGGATGGTGGACTACATTCCCTCCCCCATTTCTGTTCCCCCAGCTCCCCCGGCACTAGATTGAAAGTGGTGACTGGATTTGGAGCTAAGCTTGCACCCTCTACAACTAAGATTGAAGGGCAACAACTTGACTTGGAGCTGGGTCCTGGAAAAACACAATATTCCCCTTCCCCAATTTCCCAATACTGTTTTCTTCCTCAATTCCCCAATAAAATCTTAAAAAAAAAAAAAAAAAGTACCACTCTGTGTCGGTAGAGTTTGTTCCAAAACATAGGACATTTACATGGATAAAATGTGTGGTAGCCAGAACACCCTAGCTCACCATTTAGAGAATAAAGTAAGGTCACATTTCTTGTAATGTTCAAACCGCTTTCACTCTGAGAGCACTATTATATCCAGATGGATGAATTTCAGTGTTTCTTTAACTGTTTCCCTTATAAGTTCTGGCTATCTGGATGGATGCCCATTTGTTCCCCAAATTCATCCTGGTAGGATCCTGTCATTTAAATCTGATATATGAATCGACCTTTGTGTCCTGGTTCTGCAGGCTTGCTCTGCTGATCTTCCTTTCCCTCAGTCATAGAATTTTCCAGGTTGCATGCTGATTTGTGTTTTTTTTTCACCTTAGCAGTGGGTTCTCTCAGGTCTTAGAGGCCTTGAACCTGACTTCAGGTCCTTGCCGGGCTTCCTGCAGATTCCCACATCTCTCTTTCCTGCTGTTTCCATGTATCTGTGGAGAGCTCTCCAGGCCCCTTTACTGGGCTCTCTGGCCTGTAGAGCAGAGAAGGTCCTTCTCTCCTCTAATAAGGACGCCGTCCTTGACCAAACTTTAGTTAGGCTCTTTTGAACCCTCTTCTGGATTAGGCCTTGTCCTTGGACAGCTGAACCCAGTTTAGTGAGAATCCCCCTGCCTGCCCACTGGATATCTAATCAATTTCCTCTTAGTAATTTCCCATCTATTGACCCCATCACTATGTTCATTGGCTATACATCTGCAGCTGTCTTTGCTGTGTTTGGAATTCAGCTCATTTCTATACTGAAGTTTCTGCCCTCTACCGCAGTAGCTGGAATAAAACCTGTCCAGCTATTTTTAACAATTGTTGGGTACAATCTTTCTTTGATACTTTCTCCAAGTTCAAAGCCCATGTATTCACTGTTGCACGTATGGTTCACAATGGAGACATTCATTTCTTTAAGAAGAAAGTGCCACCTTTACCCACAGGGTAAATCTGGCCTCCAACATCAACCAACCATCTCAATGATGCCGTTTGGATCCAAAAGCAACTCAGTCTGGCCCCTCCCCAGAGTCCAAAGGGAGGGACTATATGATCTGCCTTTGTACCCCCTGCAGCGCCTGGCCACACACCTTCACACCCTTCCTCCTCCTTCCTCACACTACAGAGCCCAGGTCAGGCTCTTGTCAGCCCTTGACTATCCTATTACAATGGCTTCTGGTTCTTCTCCATCCGATTTCTTTTTTTTTTCTTTTTTTTAAGCTGAGCCATCCTGCTACCTGTTGGCAGCTCAACGACAACTCAGCTCGGTCTGGCAGCGAACCGCCGTTGCTCAGAGCTCAGCTCGCACTCTTGAGCGAGCTCTTAACCAACTGAGCCACTCGGCTGGCCCTTCCATCCGATTTCTGTGGCCTTTCAGCTTTACACTCAGAACCATAGTCCTAAACCACTTATCTTCCCTAGTACCCATCATGCCCTGGTCATGTGGCCTGGAATAGCTATCATGAGCCTACCTTTTTTTGAGAGGAAGGGAAGCTTGCAAAGAAATACAATACATTCTTTCTCTACCCTGAAGGTTCAAAATGTGTATATATTTGTGAGAATGGGATAACAACTGAATAAAGAGGAAGAAGGTATTTTGGCCACTGAGTCTGAGCTTGAAATTTCCAAAGCAGTCCTAGTGAGGTCTTCCTAGGGAAAGAAAGTGCTGACCAGTATGCCACTTGGAATTTAGTCCCTTGAATTTATAGTTTATTACTTTGAATCCTGGGGTCCTATCTGAACAACTCATTTCTATTTTCTTGACTTTGGGTATTACCTGCATGCTCTGCAGGTATTCTTTAGAGAAGAAAAGGGGGAGCTGGTCAATTCACGTCAGGTCAATTCTTCCTCCGCTATTTCAGATTTCTTTACAAGGTGGATTTGCTGAGAAATCGACTGTTGAACAGTTAATTATAATTTTAGATGTCTCAGCATTAGGGCTGGGGGGTTAAAAAAAATAATAACTTTTCCTTCCATCTTCTAAGTTCTTCTAGCTGGGCTAATAATCAAATTAACAGAGATAGGTTAACAGGAGAAAATCAAATTTTATTTTATTTTATTTTTATTTTTTAGTTGAGCCATCCTGCCCCCTGTTGGCAGCTCAGCGGCTGCTCAGCACGGGCTGGGCATCGAACTGCTGTTGCTCAGAGCTCAGCTCGCACTCTTGAGCGAGCTCTTAACCAACTGAGCCATTCGGCTGGCCCGAGAAAATCAAATTTTAATACATGCACACAGAGAATTCACATAAGCATGAAAATTCCAAAGACAGTGAAGTGAAATTGGGTATACAAGTATATGTCACTTCAAATTGGGCTACAGAGAACATCCCAAGATTTCCTTCTTGGAGTTGTCTTTTCCCTCTGAATCTCTTAGGCAGGAAAGGTGTGTGTGTGTGTGTGTGTGTGTGTGTGTGTGTGTGTGTGTCTATCTGTGTGTGTATTTAAGGTTCTTTCTGAGTCTTTTGTTTTTTAATAACCAGCTTAAAATCAATCTCCCAAAGGCAAAACTTTGGTCCCCTTCAGAGCCAAAGCATTTGGGGGCTATGGGAGACGGTGACCATTTGAATGATTTCTGGCTCCTGACAGTTGTATGAGTCTCTGTTTCCTGGCATTGGGAAACTTTGCTCCTCCCAGAAGAGATAGGCACTTTGTCTTTCTTTTTGAATTTATTCTCTTTACTCATTCACCAGTACAGTGCTTGCAGTCTCATGTTCCCAGTCCACCTGGAATATTTCTGGATGTCTTGCCCGCTAACATCATCCCCTTTCCTTCTGAGCTTGCAGCTTTAGGACACGTGCAGTTTGTCTTCCCCTGAGTCCTCCCTCTTTTTCTGGTTCATTCTCATCTCTGGTGGTTACTATAGTTAGAAACTCATGCTATCTTTTCATTCCTTTACCTACTGACAATTTCATTAAGCTTTCATTATGCCGTGTGGTGGGGATAAAGATAAATGACACTGAGTTCTTCTGTATCAAACAGTAGTAAAAAAATAAATAAATAAAAATAAGGAAAGCAAGATAATAGAAATTTGAACAAAATGCACAAAGAAGGAAATAATTCACTCAGCCTGGGCTTCAGTGGAACCCTCAGTGGAACTTTGAGCCTGTTTTCTGATTCAGGAAAGAGGCTAGTCCATCTTTGCTCCCATACTATCTGTGCCACGCAGTTATTGGCGCTGCCTGGGTGAGTCAAAGAAACATACCTCCTGTCCTTATTCATGCTATTTCTAGGTCTGAGAGTGGTGAGAGTAAGATGAAGAACCTCAGACACAGGGGTACTGAGGTTTTCTCTCTTTCATGTGATCTCAGGGCAGGGCAAAGGGTCCAGCTTCAAGTGTCAAGCATGTCCATCCTCAGGGCCAGTGGCTTCGCCTTCCCCCAGGGCTCACGTGTCCTCTCCTGGACTGGCTCTGACCCGTGCACCCTGGGTGGGACCCTCTCCTATCCTTGGCTGTTGGAATCCATGCACCTTTGTGCTTCTCTTGTGTGGAGGCTCCATGTCTGTCTATGTGGCCTGAAAGGTTTCCAAGGAACCACTCCAGTCTGCCCCTTTGGCTTATGATCTTCCTACCCAGGAAGACCTATAAAACACAACCAACGCCTCGTTAATTTTAAATGAATCTCCCCATGTAGCCGCTCATCTCTGACGGCCACAATTAACCTCAACTCCACACTCCTCTCCTTTTGTGTTTGGCTGGCTGAGTCCTTGCCCATTTGCCCTCTCTTAAGCTGCACTCCAGGAGTGTTGCAGTCTGTTCAGTAAAACTCCAGGAGGGACTCTCCAGTTTACACCCCTTCTTTTCCTACAGCTTTTGGCCCCTCCCCCTCTCACTCTGCACCTACTACTTCCAGACCGGCTAATAATGCTTTAAGCATGTCGAGTAATCAGACTTCCCCAGGAGGTCACTTTGACCTTGCAATTTCCTCCCCTGCCTTCCTCCTTTGACTTTCAGACTTGTGTTTTCCGCTCCATGATGTGTGTGGGTCGTGGGTGATGGAATGGGCTTCATCAACTGTGCATTTCCACAGCAGGAAGGAGGAAATTCAAGAGTTGGCCTTTTCTTCACAGCTAACAAACCACCGTTTTGCCTGCTGCTGGGGCCCCTGGATTTCTTTGTCTTGCACTAGTCCTGGGCCCAGCTTCCTTTATGTTTATGGAGTGAGGAAAGCCTGAACATGTCACAAAGGGCTGAGCATTCCCTGTGGCCTAGAGGAACTGAAGGCTGTGTTTTTTCCAATCTACTGTGTCTATCTTGTATGCATTTGCACTTTACCCTCTGCAGGTTTCAAGGCCATCTTCTGTGTGTCCATTCAGCCCATGATCATGGGCACTTGAGGGAAGTGCTCATTATACCAGTGTTACTTTCTTCCCCCCTCACACCCAGCTTAGCCTGCAGCACAGGCTTTGGGGAAAGGGGAATCTCTGTTGACAACTCGCAGGTGTGATTCATATCTTGGATGATGGCAGGACTCAATGTGTGTGTGTGTGCGGGGGGGGGGCGGGGGGGTGTTCATTTCCTCAGCTGGGGAGAGACATAGCAATTATGGTAAATGCAAGAAAGTGTCTAGAGAAAAGCAATCGTATGAGTGCAGAAAGCCCAGGCACTTGTGGAACCTGAGCAGTGGCCCTGTTCCCTGAGAGGCTTAGGGATGCTGCAATGACGATGAAACCTGGGTCCTTACTTAACTCCCTGTGTGCTGGAAAGGACTAGTAGAAGACAGTCCCCCGCCCCCATCCCACCCCAGCACCTGGTAGCAGCAAATGAGTTTCACATCCATTGTTAAATGATAAGCAAAGAGTCTATGATGTGTCATGTGTTCAGATATCTTTTCAAACTAGCTAAGGAATAATTTTGTGTGTGTTGTCTGCTTTCCTCTGTCCTGCTGTTCTCCCTCTCATCCTGCTCTCCCTTTCTTGCTTTTCCTTTCCCTTCCTTCCTCATTCCCTGCCTTCATCCCAAACCTGGCTCTGTTCTTCCCCATGCCTTTGCTCCTTTTGACTCTTCCCCAGAGACTTGATCCTGCCCAGGAATTATGGGGGTGACATTCTGTAGTCGGTGTGTGCAGAGTGGATTATGGGCTCCCTGAATTTCTCTTTTTCTGACTTTCCAAACAATTTTTGGATCTCTTTCTGAATTGCTTTGGTGGATCAATGATCAGGGTTGCTGGATTTAGCAAATGAAAATGGAGGATGCCCCATTACATTTGAATTTCAGATAAAGAGCAAATAAAAGTTTTAGTACAAGTGTGCCAATGCAATAATTGGGACCTACTGATACTGAAGTTATTCCTCATTTACTTGCAACTCAAAGGCGACTGGGTGCCTGATCCTTCTTTGGCAACCGCAGCCATGCTCTAAGGGCCGTGGTGGGTGTGCTGATAGGCTATCAGGTATTGTTCTCTCCCTTTCTCTACATAGTCGAGTCTTCTTGACAGGGGACAGTCTATTTCTTTTCCTTAGATATTTTATTTTCTTCTCATTTTTAGCCTCAGCACAACCACATAGCCAACTGATCCTTTGCCCTCTGTGATCCTACAAGTCACCTGTGTGGTTTTAGGGTGATTAACTCAGGTACTGGCGGCACAGGACGAACATCCCCCACATTGAGCATTAACTTAGTAGCGGCCTTATGTCCTTTTGTCAGGCACTTTGGATAATCAACTCATCCTATTCACAACAACTTCTTGATATAGTTATTCCAACCCCATGTAATAGATGAGACCCAGAGTTTAAGTTACTAAGTCCTTGAAGACAGGGTGGAGCTGAACCCTAGGTTTCATTTTGTTCTGAATTCCATCTTTTCTCACTCTGAGTGTATGCATTCATATCTGCTAAAGAAAACCCTGAAAAGAAGATTGGAATCCATACTCATTTCTCTTTTATATACACTCATTTCCCACTAGTCCTAAAATGGACTAATTCCCAAGCCTCTGGAGGGAATTTCTGAAGATTCGTCCTATTTAGAGATCATGCCCGTCTTAGGAGGGAAATGAGTCCTGTGCTTCTGCATTGGGGGTAATTGTTTTGATTGGGAAAACTAGGACAAACATGTAAGAAGCTTTCCAGGTTTCGGGAGAAGGCTCCGTGGATTCCTGATCCAGTGCTCCCTGGAAATATGCTGCCTGGGATGGGAACAGTAGGAAGAAGGGTCCTGCTGCCAGGCAGTTTCTTATTTTCCAGGCACTTCCTCTGAAGCTCTGCTCCCTGGGCTAGTTCCTCCTTTTCCCAGACTCCTTTCCTGTCTCCCACCCTTTTCATTTTCCAAACCCTCCTGCAACTTCTTACCTCTCCTGGTAACATCAGTTGAGTGTTCTCTTGCTTGCCTGTTTATCTCATATTGTGGTTTTACCTTTAATGCTTGACAGCTCTCAGATACAAGAATTTAATACTGTTTTAAGTCATGTATTTCTGACAAGGTTAGGTTGCGTCATTCTGTGACAAAAAGTTGTATTAGCATTTTCCTCATTTGTGCAAGTGCTGTTTTCCTGTACGCCATAAATACCGAGCTGGAGATTTCAATGGATGTGAACTTACTTAAAACAGGAAAAGAAAAAGAAAAAAAGAAAGTGCTCAGTCTGTGTCCTTATCATGGTACAAGTTTGTTTTCCTAATGGGGAATTTTCCAAAAGCTGAGTGCTGTGACTTTATGGAATAAATGTGGGGAAAAGGGCATGCCGTATCCTTTTTACTCTCTTTTGCTCCTCTGAGCTTTGCCTCTCAGTATACAAAAACTGTATTTGTGACTGCCAAAGGCTTTCTACTGTGAGGGAGAATGGGTTGTAAATCACTCTTTTACAGCCAGTTAACAGGCAGTATCTTTCTCACTAATAATTGTGGTTTTGCTTTGAGTTGAGAAGGTTGTTTTTGGGGCAATAAATTGTAATGTCAGTTATCTCCTTCAATCTCTTTGCATGTGATTCCTTTGTCGGAAATTGGTGTTCTTAACAGTTGAACCTCTGGGGTCTCCAAGGCTTTGCAGCTGAAAATCTTGGAGTCCTCTGCTTTGGAAAGAGGGGAGGGGGGAAGGGTTGAGAGAGAGAGAGAGAGAGAGAGAGAGAGAGAGAGAGAGAGAGAGAGAGAAAGAGAGAATTTCAGAGAAGGCCCTTTTGTTTTCAACTCTGAGATAGGAAATTTGAAAGTTGGGGAAGGGAATTTGGCTCCTCTTATTAAATATATTTAATGTTAGAGAATTTTTAACAAGGTTTTAAACTACTAAGAATATATATTTTTTAAATTTCAAAATGGAGTGCATCAGGTCATGACCATCCTGTTATTTACAGTGACATGTTCTTCGGTGTAAGGGCTTTCGTATACACACATCTCTTCTAAGACGCACCCACACAAACACATTTGGATTATCATTGTGTCATTGTGAAAGTTCATGAGCAATAACATTCCAAACAGAGCAAGAGAATCAAAGCTCTTCACTTCCTGGAAATTGTGAGTGGAAACCTTCATTTCCAACATCACATTTAATTTTACTGAGTGGCAGGTTGTGATAAAATCACTTTAACATGTGAAAAATTACTGCTTCATGAGTCCTCTTTGGACTTGTTTCATGACATTGTTGTTCTGATGTCCTTAGGTAGTCATTATGAGGACTTATTTGGCAAACTTCGTGCGAGAGAAAGCCATTCACCCAGATTTTTTAGGCAACTGCGGGTGCTTGGTAAAGTCTGCTGTGACCGGGCTGGTCTACATCCAAGAATGTGGCTTTGGGTCTTATTTCACATAAAGGGGAGGGATTATTCAAGCCATAAGAGCACAGTGCTCCTTCAATAATCTGCTGAATTGACTCTGGGGTTTGGCCTATTTCTGTTTTACATGTGGATGGAGCAAGGTAGAGCTGGGACAGTTTGACCCATGGAATTTCTGACTTATAAAGCTCAGAGGTTTTAAAAGTAAGGCAATAGGTCAGTGTGGCAAGGAGGGTGAGCTCTTAAATCAAACCCTGATTTGAGTCTTGGCTCTGTGTTTATTAGCTGTATCGTCTTGGGCAAGTTACTCGACCTTTAGTTACCTCTTTTGTAAAAGAGGCATACAAATGCTAACAGTTATAGAGCTCTCTCTGCCTTCCAAATACTTCCAGAAGCTAGCTGCTGCTCACCACTTCCTCTGCTGCCACCTTGGTGCAAGACACAATGGTATTCCACCTGGATTACTCCATTAGTCTCTTGACCAGTCCCCGCTCCCCTGGCCATACATATAGTAAGAAGAGTGATTCTTTAGAAACGTGAGCTCCAAACCCTCTTGGGACTTCCATCCTCATTCAGAACACAGCCAAAGTCCTTGCCGTGGTTTTCAAGGTCCCCCTTGATTTGCCTCCTGGTTCCTTCTCTGTCCTCACCTTTAAATGTTCTTGTCTTGCTCTAGCCACGCAGACCTCTTTGCTCAGAACACCATACGCGTGTTCCTGGCCCAGGGAATTGTTCTGGCCCGGAATGCTCTTCCCACATATTTACCCCAGGGCCAATCCCCTTATTTTCTGTTCAAAGGTCACAGCTAGGCTCCCCTTTGGCTTTATTTGTTCCTTATTTTGCATTTCTCACCATTCTCTACACTATGCATTTCCTGTCTCTCTCCAATCCTGGAATGCAAGTTCCATGAGAGCAGGTTCTTTATGTTGTTTATTTCTTTATCCCCTGTACCTGGAACAGAGCCTGGTTGATTAACATTTGATAAATAAATGGATAGGAGGGGCCAGCTGAGTGGCGCAGTGGTTAAATGCTGGTCTGGGAAGCCAGCAGCCCCGGTTCGGGTCCCACATAGGAGGGCCAGTGACACTGCCCTCAAAAAATAAAAATAAAATGAAATAAAATAAAATAAATGGATAGGATCTGCCTCATAGAGTTGTTTATAAAATTAAATGATACTGATTGCATGGTAAGCATGAAATGCATGTTAGCTGCTATTAATTTTACTGCAGAGCTAAGTAACAAGAAATTCACTTAGGAGTGGAAAATAGGAATTAAACCTATGGCATATTGGCAGAGCCAGCTGGTGGGGAGAAACTTACCAAACTTCTTTGCTGGGTCCTGGGTTATCCTCATAGTTCTTCCCTTTATGTTATTTCTTATTCACCATTTAATGATGATACACAAGAGATAGAGAATAATGAAAATGAGCTCAAAGGACATAGTAAAGCAGTTACCTCAAACAGTGGGGGCATGGGGGGGATAAGTAAATGCCTTTAAATGGGGGCCACTGAGTTTATAGGTAGGTGTCTTCTCTGAGGTCACAGACTTGGGGGTTCATTGGAAGGAGGCATTGAGATGGTGGGTCCTGTGTTCTGTGTCTTTAAACCCTGGGGGACAGCTCTCATCTTTTGTATCAGTTACTTATTGCTGTGTAACCAACCCTCCCCAAAAGTAGTGACTTAAAACAATAGTGATTTGTTATTTCTTATAATTCTGTGGGTCAGCGAGGTTGTCCTGCTCCTCCTGATGTTAGCCAGGGTTACTTGTAGTACATGTGCCTGGGAACCGGTTGGGGCAGGGACATCCAGGAGGGTGGTTATCTGGGGTCTTAGTGCTTGCTGTCAAGTAGGAAGCCTTGGTTCTTTCCAGAAGGTCTATCCTCATGCAGCAAGTAGTCTAGTATAAGCTTCTTTACTTAGTGGCTGGCTTCCAAGAGAGCAAAAAGAAGCAGTAAGGCCTCTGGAGGCATTGGCCTGTAATTCACAGGATGCCATTCTGCTGCATTCAATTGGTTAAAGCAAGTTCAAGGGGAGGGAAAAAAAGAGTCCTCTTGCTGTGAGGAGAGTTGTGCATAAGTGTATATGGAATTGGGAGGGTAGTTGGCTGCCATCTTTGCAGACCATCTATGGCACCCTTTAACTTGCATGAAATGACTGCTATTGTCATGGACTCCCCATGAATCTTTACTGTGTGGGAGCTGGACTTCACAACCCTAACATTTCAAGGCCGACAGTCTCAGTATCCAACTCTGTATAGAAGACCCAGGATTTTGTTTTGGAGTTTCTGGAAGTTATGAATTGAATTATAAATTTTGATTCTCAGGTATGTCAGTTATGAGTGGCACAGTTTTTCCTCTCCATTTAAAAAAGGGAAATAATCGAGGGCTGGCCGAGTGGCACGGTGGTTAAGCGCTGGCTTGGTAAGCCAGCAGCCCCAGTTCAGGACCCACATATGAGGGCCAGTGACACTGCCCTCAAAAAAATAAAATAAAATAAAAAACTTAAAAAAGGAAATAATTATTGACTAGAAGCCGATCACTTGGGAGCTATATACTCTGTGGTTGAGATATATATTTGGATTCCACAAGCATTTATTGAGCTCCACCTACATGTCCGACACTGGCTAGGCTTTTTAACATATTTATGTCACTTAATTCTTACAGCAACCTCGGTGGGGATTTTGATGATTCAAATGGAAATTATTCACCTCATTTTTTGAATACAGAACGTCATTTACTCAGGGTCACATGGCTAATAAAGGGCAGAGATGAGAGTCAACTTAAGCTTCCTGTACTACAAATTGCATGCATGTTCCATGACACCACCCAGCTTCTCTTTTATCCGTGTAAAGAAAGCTACAAAGGAACAAAGACAAGGAAAAACAGTAACGCTTTTTTCAGTCCATTTAGCTGAAATGAGTCATGAATCCATTTAATATACAAAGAAAAGGATTGGCATATACATGGATTTGGGAAGCAAAGCTCTCTCTCTCTCTCTCTCTCTCTCTCTCTCTATCTCTCTCTCTGTGTGTATGTGTGTGGTAGGATTTTGGAGCTTCTGGAAATTATGAATTGAGTTATAAATTTTGATTCTCAGTTAAGATTAGGTCTAGCTGCATGTAACAGAAAACCCCAAATAACAGTGACTTATGAAATGAACCCTGGAGGCAGGTATTGCAAGGCTATAAAAATTAAGGACTAGGCTACTTCTGTTTGGTTACTCCACTATCATCAACAGGTGCTTCCACTCATGGCCCAGCCGGCTTGTAGGGTCCAAGGTTTTGTCTATATTTAATCATCAGGAAGGAAGAAAAGAGAAAGAAAGGAACACTCCTTTCCTTTGGATACTTCCCAGAAGTTGCACATGACATTTCTGCTGATATCTTAATGGCCAGACATAGTCACAGGCCATATTTAGCTGAGAGGCAGGCTGGGCCATTGGCAGCTAAAAATTAGTGTTCTATTACTAAAGAAAGGAATGCAAACAATGGGGGATGACTAGCTGTTTCTGATCCAGCAGATCTGGGTTGTAGAGTGATATTTTAATCAATGTGTGAAATAAAAATAAAAACTTAGATTAAGTTATTAACAATTAAATATGAATAAGAAAGATACTAATTTATTGGGTGTTTAAATTTAGCTGCTTTAACAAACTGCTTTATTTTGTAAAATACGAAAAGTCTGCTTATCTCCATTCAGTTCAACCATGTCAATGGCATGAGCCATCCTGTTTAGGCCACATAGCCAAGTGTGACACACTATCGCTAGGTAATGACATCTTACCCTAACACCTGCCAATATGTAGGAGGAAACAAATAAGTCTATTTTGAACTGGGTTTTTAGCCTAAACTTATGAAATGAAAACCTTAATGTATAATAATAGACTTTATGATCACCAATGTCTGCAAAGTAAGCAATATTTGAACAAAAATTATGTCCTATATTTTGCGTGTTGCTCTGATGGTCAAGACAAAAGGATATATAGATTAAGTATATTTATTAAGTGAATTTGTTTAATACCTTTGATATATTTGGCTTTGTTTGGTTTCCATGTATCTACCATAGGTTCTAAGGAGATATATAAGAGTATAAGACACCTTCCTGGTTTTCTGTGTATTAATCATACAAGTGAAACAAGATGAGAGTTTAGCTAGACTTTGAAATAAGAGTAGGATTTAGATAGAGAGGAGGAAGGTAGAAGGGATGTGGTCCAAGTAGAGCATTGGCGTTGACCAATGAATTCACACCTGTGATGCAGGGAGGAGGCCAGCAGCCTGGCTGGAGCAAAAGGGAAGAGGGGGAGATAAGGTCATGTGGAAGATCTCAAAGGCAAGGAATGTGAATTGGTATGTTGTTATATCAGCAGTGAGGACCAGTAGGCTCTTTCAGAGCAGGGGAATGATGAGGAAAGTACAAGGATGAGGCCTGGGAATGGATCATCCCCCTGCTCCCACCTTTGGAAGAGGACCCGTAAAAGAAACAGAAGAGAGACACCCAGGTCGGAATAAACCCAGAAGGGCAGAGTGCTAGAAATCAAACTGGGGGATGCCTAGGGGTGGGAGTTAGGGTGGTTATTACCAAATTGTGAAATATTTTAGAGAGTTAAAGGTGAATGAGAAATGAGAAAAGGTTGTTATTGGGTGTGGTCAAGGATCACCCCTGACATTTGGGAGCTCATGGTTTCAGGGATGCCGTGTGGTATGGGCCGGACTACCTGAGGTGAAGAAAGGAATGAGTGCTGAGGTGGGTGAGATGCAAAGATGGGTGAGATTACAAAGGTTGGCTTGAGAAGGGAGGAGGTTAAGCCGTTGGAAGGGAAATCCCCTATGCCTATATCTTGAGATGGGGAGAATTGCATGTGTCAAGGCAGAAAGGCAACAGTGGTAGAAAGGGCCAGAATAAAGATATGGAGAGGGAATGGTCATGGACCTGAAGTCTCTCAGGTGTTAGGGGTCTAAAAATAAGAGGAATGCTGGCTGTCCTTAGATAGGAGGAAGTCTGTGCTCGTGAGCTTGGTAGGACACAAGACAAGATGGTAAGCAAAGGGAGAAGCAGGCTGGAGCTGGAGGTGAGAGCAGAAGTTTTTGAGGAGCTGTGGAACTCCCATGTGAATGTATGGGGGTGGGGGCCGGCGTCGAAGGACTGTAAAGCAGTGAGCAGTTTCTGTTCAGTGTGCATCTGGGGTTGGGTGCAAGGCTGTGTGCGTGACTGTTTCTTCATCCAGGTCTTGGGTCTCAATGGAGCAGAGGAGGTAAGCCATGGTAATGGCCTGCGTTTACCATTGGCATGCTGGACTTGGTAAGGGGCTGAAGGAGGCAAAGGGGCCTCTTGGTGATCAAGAGTTTCCCACCCCCATTTCTTCTTTAGAAAGAATTGCATATTTAGTCATCATTTCATAAATGACTCGAGGTAATCATTTTGTTTCATAAGAGCAGATGGTGAACACAGGATTCCCTTCAGCCACCAGACTCTTGGATTCTATGGCACATTAAGTACTACAGAAGTACTAAGTTACAACATGTGGAGGATGGGGTTAGCGATAAAGAGCTAGTGCCATCTTTAATGGTGTGCCTCACAATCTGTGGGTTTGGGGATTAGTGAGAGCCTTTTTCTGTTCTTTCTTTTCATTCAATTTGAAGACTTGACCTGCATTACCTCATGGGCATTTTACATGGTCAGATTGTTACGACTTCAAGAAAAAGCAAAGCTCATAGATATAGGAGATGAGTTTTAAAATCAAAATGGTTAGAACTTCTGTGTCCTGACCAGATGTAAGGGGTCCCCAGGTGGCCTGATGGCATGAGTGTGGAATCCAAGTACCATGGCTTCTGGTTGACTGTCAGGAGCAAACACACGACAGAGAAGAGAAAACAATAAGGTGAAATGTCCAGGTGAGTGCAGACACCTCACCTCCTGCTCATTGTCTCCTTCATTCAGCTGTGCTCTTACCAGGAGAGAATCAAATAGAATGTGTTTGTTTCTCAGGACTTCATTCAATAGTTACTTGACCACACAGGGCAAACATACCCCAGGCAGGTGAGTCAGGCAGAGTTCGTGACTTGCTCAATGGGAGCTCTCCGTTCTGGAAACCAGCATCTGTGCCAAGCCTGAGAGAAGTCCTCCCCAAATCTCCCCTGAATGGCAGCCTGGCCTCATCTCCTCTTCTCCAAGCAGAGCTGTGCACTACGAGCAGGAGATTCACTTGTTTGTGCTTCTGCAGGACCTATTGATTACTGAACAGAGAATGCTGAAGGGGAAGGTCCTGGGTCTCCAAAGTGAGCTCTAGTGGCTCTGAGGGGATCTTTGGTGTGAAGTAACCCAGCACTTCGCTGGAGAGTTGACCCTTGAAATCTGGAGGTACCCAGAAGCTGAGGGTTGATGAGTCCCATATTCTTCGGAAATGAGTAATTCCAGTTGACACATTGTGTTCAATTCGTAGTGTCTCTAGGAATCCAGAGTTTATTTTATGCAGCTAGAGGGTGGGGTGTGAGAAATCTGAGCTATTAGGTTTGAAAAATATGATCTTTTTCTCTTAACCCCGTGTTAGATCCTTGGGGGAACTCCAGGTAGGTCCCACAAAGGAGGGCCTTAGCTGCTCTTGGAAAAGGGCTGTTTTTTGGTGGTTTTCTTTTTTGTGTTGTTGTTTTTTGGGGTTTTTTTTTTTTTTTTTTTTTTGCTATTTCCCTGGCAGCCACAAGTTGAGATAAATTATGCCGTGAAAGATAAGACACAAGGTTAGGATTCAGCGTTACTCAAGGTTTGGCCTCCAGCTGCTGGGTGACCTTGAATTAATCCCTCTCCAGCTCATTCTGGAGTTGGAATATGGGCTGGTAATACAGCCTGGCTGCTGGCTGGTGGAGTTCCTGAGGTGTGGTGGGGCTGCTGGAGGTCACTTCTGTAAAGGGCTTTGGGCTTTTGCACAGAAAAGCACAACAAACAATGTCCAATGATCAAGACGGGTGGTGTAATTGCTCTTTTAGGCTCATGCCTAGCAGCCCCCAAGTTCCACTCACTGGGTCCAAAAACCATGCACAAGATGTCCATCTTCCCCACACCCACAGACTGTATTAGTGGCTCCCAGTGTCCCATGGGCTCTGGGGTTTGTGTCAGTGGACATTTAATTTGATTTATCTTGGTCTGGCTAAGACCGGATGAAGTCAACTGGCCAACAAATCCGCGATTGTTTCTGAGGAGAAGAGGCTCAAAGGCAGTTCTCTAACCACTTAATTACCCTCAGTTGCAGGAAAAGCAAAGCCTGGATTTAAATAGGGTATTTGCATATCTGCACAGCTTTCCTTCTGTTCCCTT
The DNA here is from genome assembly GCA_033961575.1 of Aselliscus stoliczkanus. NCBI lineage: Eukaryota > Metazoa > Chordata > Mammalia > Chiroptera > Hipposideridae > Aselliscus > Aselliscus stoliczkanus. The sequence goes on along the minus strand of CM066730.1, from coordinate 18,474,001 downwards.
TCTCCCCCCAACTCTCGGAAGGCTCATGCTGCCCAGCTCATTGGATTTCAGGAGACTTTTTTTGACTTAGACTCGAGAAAGGAGGTTATTAAGAAGGCCACACTTTCTCAATTTTTCCTTTAGTTGTGTTCTGTGTTTAATAACCGTCGGGTCTGTTCTGCCATGTTCTTTAATTTTATATCTGTATCTCATAGACACATTCTTTTTTTTAACATCGGATGTCTCAGATATCAACTACTATTGATATTGTTCTATCTTGACCCAGAAAAATATTAGGTTAAATAACTTTTGTTGCCCTGAGACCGTCTCTCATCTGTACAAGAAAGACTGTATCTGGAGCAGTTTCTGGTAGATTCTGTCTTCCCTGTAGATTAGAAGAATTCTTTTTATGGTCCTTTCTATAATCAGCATTATACAGGGAGTAGAAATTGCTGACTGACTCCAAAGTCAACCCATTATCAGGCCTATTCCAAACAAAAATAGTAAGGTATGTTTCAGAGAAAAAGAACTCTGTGGCATTGATTGGCTCTTCTTTCCTGCCCTTCTGCCATGGAGGCTGTGCAGATCTCCATGCTCTCCTGTACGTTGCTAATCACTCCCTGTCCTCATCGATTGTCCTTTGTTCATGATGGGGAACTGCTTCTTACAGTGATTTAGCCAAGTTCCTGACATTCCTTTTTGGGTCACAAGGAGACAGTATGTTTTATTTCTATACCCCCTTCACATTTCTCCCCTTTCAAGGTACCTCACGGCTTTTCATTCTTGTGGCCGCAAAAACATCTGGAAAGGGGAGCCTGTAATCATGGCCTCCATTTTCTCTCCTCCCATTTATTTCTCACTTAATTTCATTCTGGCTTTTGCCCCATCACTGCCTGAAACTGATCTGGCAAAGATCTGCTAGGATCTCATGCCTACTTGGTGACTTGGTTTGGGTCTATGAATTTTTCTGGGGAAAATTCTAATCTTTAACCAAAATTTAGCATTTCCTTCAATTATGAATCTAGGCAGCAAACCACAGAAATATTAATAGTATCCATAGATATTTCAGTATCTCAGTATAATTATTGCACATATCTGGAAGTATTGGTTTCTTATCAGTTTTGGGCAATTACAGTGGTTTGTAGAATAACTGGGAGATCTTATTACTTAATACATTAACACAGAAGCACATAAATGACTATTGTGTAATGTTTTAGTATTTTGATAACCAATATAAGTAGTGTTATTATCATAGGTATTATATTTTATATATGTAACAGTATTATTTTGAGAAGGTGCCCATAGGTTTCACCAGACTGCCAAAGAAGCTCATGACACACAAAAAAGGCAAAGAACCCGTTTTAATCATTAGCTACCTGACTTCTCTAGAACATTTCTCTTATAATGAGAAGAGCCTCCCACAGAGCACTATCTTTTTCTTTCTTTGCGTGATAACACTCTTTCTTCCACGTTTCTCGTTACTCTTTCCCTGACTCTTAGTTCTTCTTTAGTTTATTTCTTATATTTGTGATTTTTTTCAGGATTCTATCCTCTCTCCCTCCCTTGCTGTTTTCCTCCGTGCCTTCTTTGCCCCCTTCTTTCCTCTCTCCCTTTCTCTTTCCCTCCCTACTTTCTTTCTTCCACAAATATTTAATGAATGCCTACTCTTAAGTAGCTGACAGCTCTGTCCAGGGTACAGACAATTAAGGAGGTCATTGTGACACAGTCCGGTATGTGCTGCAGGATACCTGGGGACACTTAGAAGAAAAACCTAACCCAGCCTTGTGTGAGGGGAAAGACTTCTCATTGGAGGTATCCTTAAGCTAAACCCTGGAAGATCAGGTGGAATTAGGCAGGCTTGGTGGTGGTGGGAACAGAGTGGTGGCTACAAAGAACTGGTCAGATGATTAAGTTGAGGCTGGAGAGATAAGGAGTGGCCAGACCAGAGGCTGGCAAACTTTTGAGACAGAAGAGCCAATCCTGCCCCTCACAACAATTTAAAAATTATTCGAGAGCCATAAAACAAATGAAATCAGCATTATATGAATAATATCCTTTCAAAATTTTATAAATGAAACTATGATAGTTTTATTTTCATTTTCAATTTTACTTCAGAGCCACGTACCCAAGCGAGCTGCAGTTCACCGACCTCTGGGCCAGACTATGGAGTGCATTTCAAACCATGCTAAGAAAGGAGAATCGCATTTTAGGAGAATTGCATTTTAGAAAGATTGCTCTCATTTGGAGTGAAGGATTTAAGGGGGCAAGCCTAGAGTGTGGGAGACAAGTTGAGAGGCTGAGAAATGCTAACTGTTGCTTGTTCTTCAATGCTTCACATGTCCAACCCATGCCCATGCTTTCCTTCTGCCTGAGATGCTCTTAGATGGTACCCAATGGACAAGTGTGATCACCCTCATAGGCAATGTCCTCTGTTTAGGGTCCTTGACTTCCTTGCCATGCTCATCGAGGACACTGAGTTATTTTTTATGCATCTTTTTTTTTTTAAACGTCTTCTTTGAGTTCTTTGAGGACAAGGACTGGGCCTTGTTCATCATGATTTTCCTAACACCTAGCATATTGCTGGGCACAGAGTTGATTTCCTAACTGAGCCAAATCAAGGGAGAGAAAGTACAAAGAGGTTATAGAACTTGGTCATATGTTGTAGAGCAAAGAGAGCCCACAGAAGCCCTCAGAGCTGGCCATAGAATCATGAAATCTCAGGGTGAGAAGATCAACTAGCTGTTCTTTATCTTTTAAATATGAGCACTTCATATAGGAGAAATCTGATGGGCTTACACCTCCCCTGCGACTCCCTGCTACCACTAGTCCATCAGTGGGTGTTACCAGAATTCAGGCGTATTTGAACAGGACTCTGAAGTTTTTTGCATTTAGTAATATGGATAATGGTCTTCTTTTGTTTTCAGTGAGAAAGAGATTTTTTTCCCCAGGATGACACAGTAGATACTAACTAAGTAAAGTGGGCTGAGTCTCAGCCAGGGGAAATTGTAGGGTTGAAAGCCAGAACTTCTAAAAAGTTGACTGTGTGGTGAAATGTATTTGTGTGTGTCCCACTGTCTTGGGAATGAGGGTGGGATGCAACAGCAGCCCCAGTTTTAGAGATTTCTACCCTAAACCTGGACAAAGCCCCTGAGCTGCCTCAGTAATTGGCAGAGGGTGACACCTCACATAGCTCCCACATTAGATTTCAAGTTCTAAATGAAGGTTCTAGGGGAAACACAAAGCCCAGACCATATATATATATATATATATATATATATATATATATATATATATATATATATATATATATATATATTCCTGTTGGTGCTTGCTATGTTTTCCAGCTTTTCCCCATGATCAAAATGGAAAATATGTTAATGGTTCAGGTTCATTGCTCTTTATGCAGGTTGCAGCCAGACACCAGAAAATGCTGGGAGTTGGGAAGGACATCATAAAGATTACAGTCACTCCTTAAACTTTCTGTGTCTGCAAGTCAAGTGGGGAATGGGCTGTTTGCCAGCTGGTTGGGATGGCTGTGTAATAGGCTCATATTCCCCAGCAGGGAGAACGTTGATCAGTAACAAAACCAGGCTTCTTCCCATTCCTTCCAAAAGCAGGAATAAATGGTAGGGGGTGGAGTTAACCATTTAAGAGACAAACAAAACAAGAGCTGAAGGCCCTAAAAATAAAACAAACAGATTCCTGACGGCAAGTTAGGGAACCCCAGTTTACATTTGACAAATACAGTTGGCCCTTGAACAACATAGGTTTGAGCTGGGTGGGTGAACTTATAATGTGGATGTTTGTCTTCTTGTAAACTTACAGTATTGACACATGTAGTACAGCCCTGTAAATGTATTTTCTCTTCCTTATGATTTTTATAATAACATTTTCTTTTCTCAGCTTACTTTATTGTAAGAACATAGTATATATAATACATATAACTCAAAGTATGTGTTTCTCGACTATGTATGTTATCTGGTAAGGCTTCATCAATAGTAGGCTCCTAGTAGTCAAGTTTTGGGGGAGTCAAAAGTTATATGTGGGTTTTTGACTGCACAGGGGGCAGTACCCAACCCCTATGTTGTTCAAGGGTCAACTGTACTCCAATAAAGTTTTCTCATAAACCTTAGGAAAAATCTTGCCTTTGCCAGATTTTGACATAGACAGGGAAAGTTCATTTAGTTCTTGTCAGGACTAACTGGTGTTGGAAATTTCATCAAGTAAGCTGTTCAGCTCTCAGGATTAGAAAAACTGAGAGGCACAATTTTTGAGTTAGAGTAAAATAAGGGGATAAAAGTCGTACTTTAAAAAAATCTTTGGGCCGGCCGAGTGGTGCACTGATTAAGAGCTGGCTTGGGACGCCAGCAGCCCCAGTTCGGATCCCACATATGAGGCCCAGTGACACTGCCCTCTACAGCTAAGATGGTGAACAACAGCTCCACCTGGAGCTGGGCTGCTGTGAGTCCCTGGAAACGGTGTAGGCTGCAGTGGGCTGCCATAGGCAGCTCTCACTGTCGATAGCTGCAATGAGCGACCATCCAGAGGCCAGTGACCGATCTGCCTCATCCGGGAAGAACGCAATGATGATACCAACATGGCCCAGTGAAGCAACATCCTCCACAACCAGACTGAAGAACAAAAAGACAGCAACTTGTCTGTTCCCCTTCCCCGATTCCCCAATGCTGTTACCCTCCCCCAATTCCCCAATAAAATCTTAAAAAAAAAAAAAATCTTGGAATCAGATTGGGCATGTGCAATGGATAAAATGTTTGTGTACCATCCAAAATTCATGTGTTGAAACCTCAATCCCAATCTGATGGGATCTGGAGGTGGGGCCTTTGGGAGGTGATTAGGTCATGAGGATGGAGCCCTCACAAGTGAGATTATAAAAAAAGACTTCAAAGTACTCTTTCACTTTTCCCACCATGTGTAAACACAAAGAGAAGTCAGCAGTCTACAACCTGGGAGAGAGCTCTTAGCAGAACCAGACCATGCTGGCACCCGGATCTTGGACTTCCAGGCTCTAGAACTGTAAGAAATAAATTTCTATTGTTTTTAAGTCACCCAGTTAATGAGACTCTGTGATAGCAGCCGGAGTAGACTAAGAAAGCACTGTGGCTCTGGCTTTTTAATCACTGCAACTGCTGAAAACCCAGCTTTTGAAAGATGACTTCACTGAAAGGAATGCAGCACTATCTAATGATGAAGTTATGAACTAGTAGCGCTATATGAACTACTGGAAAGATGCTGAGCTAGTAGTAGTTCAAGCTCATAGAGATAGATGCTGAGTAGGGTGTGGTTTCGTCACATTTAAAATACTCTGTAGCATTCCTTTGTCATGGCACTTTGTGATGCTTCCCTGCACTGTTTAGAATTTAGCATTACAACGGGTATTGTGTAGAATTGTAAACTGGAAACCTATGTAACTTTAGTAACCATTGTCACCCCAATACATTTAATTAAAAAAACAAACAAACAAGAATGGGTATTGTGGTCTAGAGACACTGTGAAAAACTAGGGAAGAAAATGTTGATGCAGGCCAAAGTCATCACCAACAGCAAAATCTCCAAAGCCTGCCCACATCTGCCAACTTCGTAAAACAGAAGCTCTTGAAGGCAGTGAACTGTAGACCCATAAAATATTAGGGCCTGAGGCAGTGAAGAGAAGGTCTAAAGCTGTGCATAGCCCCTAGCCATGTGTGCCGATTTCAATTAAATTAATTAAAATGAAATAAACTGAAAATTCAATTCCTCAGTCACACTAGCCACATTTCAAGCATTGGATAGCCGCCATGCAGACAGAGAACTTTCCTTCATCACAAAAAGGTCTGCTGGACAGCACTGATCTGAAAGCAGAGGTCAGCAAACTAAGTCCCATGGACCAAATCCAGCCCACTGCCTGTTTTGTATAGCCCATGAGCTAAGCATGATTTTTACATTTTAAAATAGTTGAAAAAAAATGCGGAAATTAGTTTTCTTTTTGTTATATGAGTACCTACAAATATCCTTGGTTTTGCTTGGTGTCCCATAAAGCCTATTGTATTTATTACTTGGACCTTGCCAGAAAATGTTCACTAACCGCTGGTCTGAAGTGCCTTCTAACTACAGATGAGGAAACTGAGGCCTGGAGATAGGAAGTGACTTGTGTTATATCACACAGCCAAAAACGAGAGTCTCAACTCGGGCCTTAACTATATCCCGGGCTCTTTCTTTCTGAGGGCCTCTGTTGCTAACCATCCACCAGATAAAACAATAGGTTCCTTTAATGGCATTGTGAACTAGAAAGACAGTGATCGCCTCCCTGAAAAAACCTTGATCATCATTCACTTCTGAGCCTGTCACTGAGGGATCAGGAAAATCATGCTGAAGCCACATGTTCACAAAGGGCTTCAAACATAGACATTGAGATTCTCTTCAAAGGAGGGCACAGACAGAAATACCCAGATGGAGCAAGAGACGATTGTCATCATGTAACTTCAAACTCGTGTTCCCCTGCCAGAGCATACTGCCTGTGATGATCCATGAATTAATATTTTAAAAAAATCTTTAACTATCCTATGATTAGTGCCAATGTATTATATTGTATTGGTGTTCTGAGTTAAAGGCATTAACTTGTCAAATATAAACATTTAAAATATATCGTAATCTCCCTTTATCCGAGGTTTCGCTTTTCACGGTTTTAGTTACCTGCTGTCCTCTGCAGTCTGAAAATATTAAATGGAAAACTCCAGAAATAAATTCATTAAGTTTTAAGTTGCACGCTGTTCTGAGTAGCATGATGAAATCTCACACTGTCCCGCCCAAGATGTGAATCTGTCTAGCGTATCCAGGTTGTATACCCCACCCACCCTTTAGTTTCCTTTGTAAGGGTCTTGGTTGGTTGTCAGATTGACTGTGGCAATATCACAGTGCTTGTGTTAAAGTAACTCTTATTTTACTTCATAATGGCCCCAAAGTGCAAAAGTAGTGATTCTGGCAACTCAGATATGCCAACGAGAAGCTGTAAAGTGCTTCCTTTAAGTGAAAAGGTAAAAGGCCACAGTGCATGGTAAGTGCTTAGTTAAGATGAAAAAGGCATTAAACTTGTGGGTGGTAGACCTGAACAGAACACGTATTTCTATTGATGGCAACATGTTGCTCCAGGAAGCACTGAGCTTATATGAACACTTCAGAAACGGGTCCCCTGAAACGAGTGACATCAAGCCATTTACTGTAAGTACAATATGATTACACAGATTCAGGTACAGGTTTGTCATTTTATCATCTCATGTCATCACAAGAAGAGGAAGGATGAGTATAGTACAATAAGATATTTTGAGATAGAGACCACATTCATATAACTTTTATTACAGTATATTGTTATAACTATTTTATTTATGTTCTATGTTGTTATCCGTTATTGTTGTTAGCCTCTTAATGTACCTAATTTATAAATTAAACTGTATTATAGGTATGTATGTGTAGAAAAAAATATAGTAGTATGTAGGGTTCGGTACTAGCCACGATTTCAGGCATCCACTGGGGGTCTTGAAATGTATCCTTCATGGATAAGGGCGGACTACTGTACTATATTTTTAATAACCCTGTCAGTCATTTCTTTATTTTTATATTTGAAAGTATGCTAAAATAAAAAAAAAGAAAATGGCTTGAATGACCTTGAAGATGAGCTGCCTTAAATGATATTGTTTAAACATCTATTCTAGATCTCCTACAGGACAGCTGGGTTACAGTTGATCCTCATTATTCACAGATTCATATTTGAGAATTTCGTACTGACTAAGATGTATTTGTGGGGGTGACCTGTTAGCTCAGTTGTTTAGAGTAGGTGCTGATAACACCAAGGTTGCCGGTTTGATCCCCACATGGGCTACTGTGAGCTTTGTCCTCCTTGAAAGAGTCAACTATGCCATTGTAGCATGAAAGCAATGTGTAACCAATGACCATGGCTGTTTCCCAATTTAAAAAAATAATAAATTAAACAAAATTATTTGTAACTGCTAATCGAGAATTACAGTGCTTTCGTAGTCATTTGTGGACATGCACAGGGTGGTGAAAAATTTGAGTCACCCAATACTCACATTTCCAGTTGAACAAGGTCACACTCTGCCTTTTAGTTTCAGTTCTCATGCTATGAATAAGTGTCCTTATAGTGGCTTATGTAGTGCCACATTTCCCACATTTTAGTGCTTTTTGTTGGTGATTTCACTATTTAAAAAGGCTCCCAAGCCTAGCACAGAAGTGCTGTCTAGTATTCCTAAGTACAGGAAGGCAATGTTGTGTCTTATGAGGTGTAATCAAAAAATACAGTGAATGTTTAAATTAAAATAAATAATTACAGTAAAAGACACATTGCCATTAATACCCCTCAGAATACTCCCCGTCATTTCAAACACACTCATCCCATCATTCTTGCCACTTTCTGAAGCAGTTCTGGAATTCCCTTTTCATGAGTGTCTTTAGTTGTGGCTGCCTCGATGTCCTGAATCGATTCAAACGTTTACCTTTCATGGTCGTTTTGACTTTAGGGAAGAGCCAGAAGTCAGATGTTGCCAGATCAGTTTCAACTTGTTCGGTGCAGTCAGTTGGGTGTGAACTATGGTTGAGAGAAGGTGTGTTTTAAAGTGTGCTGTAAATCATCCTCCATCATGACAATGCTCCATGTCACACATTGCTTCTGATATGGCAATTTCTGTCAAATAAAAACATTGTTGTGTGCCCTCAGCCACCTTATTCACAGGATCTGGCACCATGCGACTTCTGGCTCTTCCCCAAAGTCAAAATGATTTAGGCCTTGGAGGCAGCTATGACAGAGCAACTAGACACTTATGAAAGAGGACTTCTAGAACTGCTTCAGAAAGTGACAAGATCGATGGGATGAGTGTGTTCAAAGTGAGGGCGAGTATTTTGGGGGGGGCAAAGTGTCTTTTGCTGTAATAATTTTTTTAAATTTAAACATTCACTGTATTTTGTGATCATACCTCATAAATACATGTGTTAGAGAATCTTTGTTTAGGCATGAGTTATAGTGCTGTTGGCTATGAGTGCAATGTAAATGAATCAACAATATATATTAAATGAAGTGTCCGTAAATAGAAACACACATAAAACAATGTTATGTACTGATTGGTTGATAGAAATATTGTGGCCAGAGGCTTGCAGGAACTTATCCCGGAATTTCCGTAGGAGCAGTGGTTCAGTGTTCACGAGGACATGAACATAACTACCATGAAAAGTTAGAATCAATCAACTCTCTTTGTAACATACAAGATCTTATGGAACCCCACACTGAGCCTCTTCCTAGGCAGCTTACTTGGGCTAGCCTTAGGGTCCATGCTCTATCTAAACAGGGGGTAGCTTAATAGTTGGCACAGTAATACATCTGAAGACTGCCCTCTTCACAGGGATGGCTAGACCTCATTTCTCTCCATGACAGGGATTCCTGACCATCATAATTGGGAACACGTATCTTAAGGCTGAACTCTTACAACCAATTTGTGGTGTCATCTCATAGGGGCTGCTTATTCTCCCATCCAGGTAATAAAAGGAAACCAATAGGACTGACCTAATTCATAGGCAGGTCTGGTAGAAGATCAAGTTGATTGTGAAGATCCCTCTGGTTGTGCTGCAACTATGTAGGCTTGGATTTTTTCCTGCGCTTTGTTCTTCACCTGGAAATTACAGTGTGTCCAGATAGGAGTAGATTCATTGAACTGGGGACAGATTGATTGGTATGAATGTTCAGTAAGAATTGTTTGGCTCTTGGAGAAGCCACGACGATAAGAAAACTATCTAAAGGGAAGGAAATAATAAGGCATTTTGTCTATTGATTATTCAGGATTTCTTGTTCAGAAGTCAACAGGTAGATGTCTAATGGGACCATCACTGTATTAGAAACCTGCTCATAGTTCAGATCAAGCAGCTAAGCACCAGCTAAGACTGATGATATGTGCTAAGCAAGATTCTCTTTTTTAATTATTCCTTTTCTTCTTGAAAGAGGGAAAGGTTCCTTGAGGTTACTGAGAGCACTGGGGTTTCTTTCTGAGCTCCTTGGAACATTTATGAGAAATGAAGTTTGAGCATTTCTCCCTATTTGGAAGTGTTCCTGGAGTCTGCTTTGTCATAACTTTCACTTGTCAGTGTCATAGCTGCCTTCTAATTGTGCACCGCTTTCCATGTCATCTTCTGATTTAGCATCAGGTTTTTCTCAAACATGGAAATGTTCTCATCAGGGGGATGACATATCCAGGAATCTTTGGAAAGAGAGCGAGAATGAGAGAGAGAGAGAGAGAGAGAGAGAGAGAGAGAGAGAGAGAGAGAGAGAGAGATTGCATGAGTCTCTAAAAAAAAAAAAAAAAAAAACTTGGTAAATCCCAGACCAGTTGAAATCCAACCCTGTAGGACAGATCTCCTGCTTGAGCTCTGAAAGGCTAAGATCCACACTGGATCGCTGTATCTGTCATGGCAAAAGCAACTTTCACCATGTAAAATTCATCATTTCCCTGCCCAACCTTTTTGGCTCCTTAGTGTCCTATCGTGTTGTAGACTGCTCCCCCCCTCCCCCGCCTACACACACACACACACACACAACCCAGTTCCCCAAGCCAGAAAACTAGAAGTTATTTTATTTTATTTTTTCTTAGTTTCGGGTGTACAACATAATGCAATAGTTACACTCTTTACCCCCCAAAGTGAAAACCCCCCTCCCCCAGTTCACCACCCCACTCCCCTCCCATATCATACATATCCATCACAACTCCCCTGACTCCCCTCCACAGTATACTCCACATCCCGTGACTATCCACATATTCAGTTGCAGTTGGCATACAATACTATACAACATCAGCTTCAGGTGTACAGTGCAGTGATCAAGCCTCTACTCCGTCCATGAAGTGGTCTCCCTAACAAGACATGTGACTATCTGACATGCCACAAAATTTTTACAACATTATTATATTCCCCAAACTGTGTTTCATATCTCCCTGTGGCAATATTGTAGTTGTCTATTTATGCTGTCTAATCCCTTCCCCTTCCCCCTCAGCCCCACCCCCCTCCCAACTAGCAACCCTCAGTTTTTCCTCTACATCTACAAGTCTGTTTACTTTGATCGTTCACTCAGCTCTTCAGACTCCACACACAAGTGAGATCACATGGTACCTGTCCTTCTCCAACTGACTTATTTCTCGCAACATACTAGTTTCTTCACAACATTATCAATTACATTCCCAGAACTGCCCCCATATCCCACATACACTGTCCAAAACCTTCCCCCTCTCCCCCTTCCCCACTCCCTCCCAGCCAGCAACCATCAGTTTTTCCTTTATATCTGCTTGATATGACGTCAATCTTCTTAAATTGTCTCTCTGGGTTAGCTTGTTTACCCCTTTCTTTTGTTTAAAAAAGTCCTTTTAACATTTCTTGCAATGCTGGCTTGGTGGTAATGAATTCCTTAAGCTTATTCTTTTCTGAGAAGCTCTTTATTTCTCCTTCAATTTTAAGTGATAGCCGTGCTGGATAGAGCAATCTTGGCTGTAGGCCTTTATTTTGTGTCACTTTGAGTATCTCCTGCCATTCCCTTCTGGCCTGCAGAGTTTCTGTAGACAAGTCAGCTGTTAGTCTAACAGGAGTTCCTTTGTATGTAACCTGCTGTCTTTCTCTTGCAGCCTCTAGGATTCTGTCTCTGTCTTTAACCTTTGCCATTTTAACTATGATGTGTCTTGGTGTGGACCTGTTTGGGTTCAGCTTGTTTGGAACCCTCTGCACTTCCTGGGCATGTATGTTGATTTCCTTCACCAGGGTAGGGAAGTTTTCAGTCATTATTTTTTCAAATACATTTTCAACCCCTTGCTTCTTCTCTTCTTCTTCTGGCATTCCTGTGAGTCTAAGGTGGTTTGCGTTTCACCTTGTCCCATAGGGCTCTTAAACTATTTTCATTGTTTTTTTTCTTTGGTCTTTTTGCTGTGCCAACTGGGTGAGTTCTGCTATTTTATCTTTCAAATCGCTGATCCGCTCCTCTGCTTCATCTACTCTACTGGTGATTCCTTCGAGTGTGTTCTTCATTTCAGTTATTGTATTCTTTAGTTCTAACAGGTTGTTTTTTATGGTTTCCCCTCCTTCTTTATGTCCTTGCTAAGTTCCTTAAACATTCTTATCATCAGTGTTCTAAACTCTCTCTCTGAAAGGTTGGAACCCTCTGTTTCATTTGGTTCCATTTCTGGAGGTTTCTTCTGATCTTTTACTTGTGACATGTTTCTTTGTTTCCCCATTCTGGCTGTCGCTCTGGGATTGCTTTGATGTATTAGATAGATCACCAGGAGAGCCCTGGCTGGATCACGCAGGCACACAGCTCACGGCCCAACACTCCCAGGAAAACTCCCAGTCTCAGCCTGTCCCAATCAGCCGCTTGCAGATCAGGCCGAGTAGCCCAACAACCAATCACCAGCCTGGCAACTCTGTAAGTGGAGTGCGGAGAGTGGGAACTCGAGGCGGCTCACGCACTGCGCACTCCCGGGTCTCAGTGAGCAGCCTGTTGGAGCCGGAGGGCACCTGCCCTGCGTTTCCCTGGCAACACAATATAAGCCAGGCGGAGGGTGGGGATCCAAGGTCGCAGGCGCGCGCCCAAGCACACATGCACTTCTGTGCCAATTCCACCAGACCAATTAGGTCTCGGACCTGATCCTTCGTGGGAGGGCCCAAACCCAACAAAATGGCGCCCTCCCTACACCACTCGCGTGCAGGCTCTGCACCACGGGAACAACAGTTCAAAAACCTCCAGCCTTTGCACCAAAGTTGCTCAGTTCAGTCCGTCCCCGCAGGCTCCCAGGTCCAGCTCACACAGCCACTCCCTCCAACAGGAACCAGGTAAGTGCTCACTGGTGAGCAAGCCCGGGCGCCGGCCCCACTGATTCTCCAGCCGCTCTTAGCCTCACCAAGCTGAGCAAAGAGAGTCCTCACTAATTTACTGCCGGCTATATTAGAACTCCTCTTCCCGGCAAAGGAACTCGAGGCTGGTGAGCTTGGTGTGTGGCCGGAGGGTCTCTCTCCCAACCAGACAAGCTCCCACGGCTAGGGCTTCCCTCATGGGGCTTGCCCTCTGTCGTCTCCTCCCGTCCTACCAGACCCGACATGGCCTCCTCTTTAAGTTCTTCGTTTAGTGGTTCTGTTCCTCCAGTTTTCCAGGGACCTCCAGGGTTGAATGCTGTATAATTTGCTGGTAATTTTGGTGTGATCCTGGAAGGCAGTTAGCACAGTGTCTGTCTATTGCGCCATTTTACCGGAAGACTCTAGAAGTTATTTTAAACTCTTCTTCAATCATCCTTCACATTTAATACAATCCTAAATTTTGTCTGAGGGTAGCCTAACCACCCAAATATTCCCATATATATGTATTCCCTCTAACCCATGACCAGCGCCTTACTTCCAACCTCTCATGTCTTTCCACTTGCCCATTTCTAACCCCTTCAAACATGTCTCTTTCTGGATCTGTCTCTCCTCTCATCAAAGTGGTTTCATCAGGTCTCTTTTGGATTAGAGGCTCTGGTGATTCTTCATCACCTTCAGAATAAAAGCTGTACTCCTGTGCCTGATAGACGACACTCTCCAGGATTTGGCTCCTGTGTGTCAGCTCAGTCTCCTTCTTTGGACCTCTACACTTGTTTGGTAAATTTCAGGTTTCTTTGTATTTGTCTGTATTGCTCCTTCTGGCCAGAATGCCCTTCCCAGCTTTTCTGTTCGGCCAACTCCCACGGGTGATGACAAATATATTTGACAAATATTTTTAACAAATGGCTGTCTTGGGCTCTGAGCAATTAGAACACATGCCATGGAGAACACCTGGTTTGGCCTTGCCTCAATGTACCAGGTAACTGTCATCTGGGTTTATCCCACCCTACTAGAGCTGATCATCCCACCCGCTTTGTGCCACTACTGTACATGTGGAGGCACCCATTATCCACCCTATAGTCATTCAACAAACACTTAATAATTGCCTACTATATTTAGACCTTGCCCGAATCATGGAAATGTAGAAATGAATAAGAGCATTTATGCTCCTGGGTGCTTATAGTCCAGCCATAAAGCATTTTTTTTCTTATGTCTCATCTTTTGTAAGCGTGAGCTCCATGGATAGTGGGGACCAGCTCTTTCATCTCAGTACCCTTAGAACCTACCTGGTGCTCACACACAGTCTGCTCAGTCAGTATTTGTTGAATGAGGGTATCTGGCTGGGAACCTCAGTGTCTGGACTCAAGGGTCAGGGTGTCAATATGTTAAAATGATTCAGGGGGTTGATTGGTCATGGGGCAAAGGGTTTCCAGTGAGAGGTGCTAGGGAACAATGTTTATTTATAAAGGTATAACCCAGAGAAGCAGTTCATTTGTTTTCTCTGTTCCTCCTAACTCAGCTTTCTTTTGCTTCTTATGGTTCTTTTTTGAATGGAATCATGTCACCCACTCACTGGTTTTATATAGCTCCTATTGAAGTAGAGCGCAACAGAAATTGTGCCTATTAATTAAAAACCCAGAATGTGGGCAGTTTTTGAACTGCTAATTAAAACTCTTGCCAATGAAATTGCATTAGCAGTTTTAAGCCGTTTTTTCTTTTCTTGAGCCTAGAACTTTGCTTACGAGAGAAAATGACTTTTAAAAAGACAATTAAGACAGAGTGATAGCATCCTGTCTTAAGAACTGTTTAATGTACTTGCAGTGAAGTCACAGAGTCAGATATCTTCCTACTGCTTTGGAGGTTGTTAGTGGGTTGGGGTTGTTAGGGGTGAGAGAGGACATAAGTGGCTTCCCAGGGCCACTCCCTGCTGCCCGCAAATGATGGCTTCAGTTGTGGGTCTGGAGAGAGCACAGCTGGTAGGCAAGGGTCTGAAAAATGCTTGCTTTCCTTCTCATGCTGGTCAGAAGAGAATATCTTACCAATTTCTAGGAGTTGCTGAGGCAACTGTGGCCTCTGAAGTGTCAGCCCATTCCCTGCTGAACACCAGAGCTGCCTGTGGGGAACTGGATGAATTCTACAAGGGTAGATGGCAGGAGAGCCTTGCTTCAGCTCTGCTGCCTGTTCTGCCTTATTTCAGGGACTGGAAGTCTCGGCCATGCCGACCAATACTAGCACTTGCATAAGATGTGACTTCCTGGGCATGGTGCCAACGAGCTCACACAGAACTCCCTGTTCAGCCCCAAACTGTATCCTGTGCTGGCTTTTGGGGTGGGGCGGTCCAGCAGGGCTCCCCTCATGACTGGAGTCAGAGCTCATGTGGGCTCCCTCGAGGTAGGCATGGGCGAGGGGCATGAGGCTGCTCCAACAAACGGCCCCATTGTATCCTGAACTGGGAGGCTGCAGAGAATGGCTCTGCGACTACCACTGTGGACGGAGGAGCCCAGGGCATGTCTGTAGGGTTTGATTCCAGTGAACCAGGGGAAGAAGCCATGTGGTAAGCATGTGCTTGGGGCCAAGTTTGGGTCCACAGACTGGCAATGTGCTTTGAGTTTGGGCTTCCTTTCTTTTTCAGAAGGTGGTTGATTCATGCAAAATGCTTAATGATGCCTGCAATGCACGGAGCAGGGATCTGATCCCCTTTGATGTGCAGGGTCTTTTTGGAGGTTCCAAAAAAATAGTTCAAAGGTTTACTTTGGACACCACACCTTCAGCACATGTCAAAGTCAAGGCCTGGCTCCCCAGGCAGCACGCTGGAGAAAACATTTTGTGCCGGCTTCTTCCTCTGTGTTTTGTCTTGTGCTGAGCACAGATTTCCAGGCTTCACACCGTCCTGGTGGCAAAAAGAGGAGGTGAAGAAAAGGAAAATAAACGGCTCTGAGCTTTCTGAGGGTCTAAGGAAGCCAGGGTGCACTGCGGCCTTTCAGTCCTCCTGAAATCCTGGGGAGAGCCAGGCTGATGTTTGCCTGCAGTGACAGGCCCTCGTACTGCCTTGGAGCTGGGGGCTATCCGAGGAAAATGCATTCCTCGGCAGAAAAAGAGCCATCTGGCCGCCCCATGTGGGTCAAATCGCAGTTCTGCTTGGGTTTGTTTTAGGTTGCTGGCAGCAGTGCTGTCTTCCCTCTGTCTCTTCTCCTCCATCAGGGTGTGGGACTTAGGGACCAGCTCAGCAAGGACTGGGGGCTGGGGTGCTGGGTGAGGGGGCAAGATTGAAGGCACATGAAAGGGAAGGGCGGGTATATCCATTTGCAGACTGCAGGGGAAACCATTTATCATGCTTCAGTGTGCTGAGAGTTTCCTTGCCCTTCCCTGCCCCCAAGGCGCGGGCATAGGGAAGGTGCCCCCATCTCTGCTCACAAGTTGGAGGCTGGCGGGGGTGCACAGTGTAGGATTTCTGCCTGCTTCTTCAGAGAAAGTAAAGCAAAACTGCACCTGAACGTGGGCCTGGCTGTGACCTTGAAGTCAGGGGTTCCGGGAAGGATTTCATTCCCTCTCTTCCTGGCTAATTATCAGGAGCTCTTGAGTCCCTTGGAGGAGTCACTTCTGTTCTGTGTTTACCTCCAGCCAGAGGTGGATGTTTCTGCTATGATACAACCACTGTACACAGCCAAGGGGAGCACTGGTTAAATCCATACACCCCAATCCTTTACTCTGTGAGAAAAAAGGCACAAACCAAATTATATCTCAGGTTCAGGGTGGACCTAGAGAACAGAATCTGGGGAGTCGCTGAACAAGGGGTGAGACAAGCAGGCTCCCAGGGCCCCATCATCATGCCCTTGGAGATCATTTCGCTCCTCACACAATGTAGGTTACAGCACCTGGCAGCCCTCAACTCCCTCTCCAAAGCTGGCATCTCTGAAACAGTGCTGTCAGCGTCCAAAGTGATTTTACACAACACATGGAAGTCTCATGAGGTTAACTCTCTAACTATTTGGCAAATTACAGGAATATAGAATCTTACTTTTTATGCAATTTATCTCAGGCTTTTGTATCTCTTTCCAGTTCTTTTTTCAACCTTGACCACCGGGCAAGTTCTACCAGGCCCCTCCCTCAACTGTGGTTGAAACTAATCCATATGCCTCCTTTGAGTCTCTGTGAGGCTAGGTCTGCTCCGATGTCCTGCTCATAGGAAAGCTCAATGAATTATTCTTTTTGTTTCCTGGGTTCATGTCCTTGGAGATCCCCTCTGGTTTCAGAGCATTCCTACACATTTCTCTGTCACTTCGTGCTGTGCCTTTGCCAGTTTTCTCATGTTTTTTGAAACCGCTCCTTTTCAGAGGATATAGTTTTCCTCCCAGAGATCATTTTCCTGGTTTTTACATCTCATATTCTGGCAGCCCTTCCCTCCATGTCACTCCAGGTTCTTATTTTCATTTTGTAACAAATGTTAGCATTTTTAAAAATGTTCATTTCTGATTGAGCTAACAACTAATGATTAATTCCTCTGGGTCAGGCTATGTACTAGACACCTTCATGTATCAGTAACTTTCAGAGAAATCCTGCATTGCTATCCCAATTTTATACACGAAAACACCATCACTTGATAAGTTAGCCTTGTGGTAAGTAGTCGAGCAGCTCTTCCAACACAAAACAACTTCTCTCTTTTCTGTATCACAGATGATTCCCCTCATAGTTAGATGGAGAATGTTTTCAAATTCATCCAACATTTAGAAATTGTTCAAGTTCCCCCACATAACTAGCTTGGAGATGTAATTAATCCAAAGTAATAGATAAAATTCCATTTCACTTGAGTAGTCGATTTAATTTTGGTCAAGATTGAAGACAGATATTACTCTAACCTTTTGGTGAGCAATGAAACAATTTGATTCGTTTTTTTTGTTTTGTTTTTTTAAAGCTCTAGACTCACTTTCCAATGTCATATAATGAGAATCAATCTATATTCCTTCTTATTTAATCAACCCATCTCCTGAATTTGTTCATGCCTGCTTATCTTTTCCTTTTCTGGCTCTGGTGCCTTGGCCTCCAGGCCAATTTGCACAGTCATTTTTCTCTGGCTCCTGGTAAGCAGTCATTCAGCATGAGACACAGCAGTGGCCAATAAAACAATGCAAGTTTTGCCGTTTGGGTGGCAAGAAGAGAGGTGCTGAGTAGTTCCGCATATTTCTGACATCAATAGTGGATGACTTAAAAACAAAACACTATGCAATGGTCTGGACCCGCTTCCATGTGCCTTAGGACCTGAGACA
This sequence comes from Aselliscus stoliczkanus, assembly GCA_033961575.1. Taxonomy (NCBI): domain Eukaryota; kingdom Metazoa; phylum Chordata; class Mammalia; order Chiroptera; family Hipposideridae; genus Aselliscus; species Aselliscus stoliczkanus. The sequence goes on along the minus strand of CM066730.1, from coordinate 18,455,877 downwards.
AGGAGGCGTATTGGAGGGTTTGGGAAGCCCAAGTCATAAAGTCAAAGGGATGAGGACATCGATGGTTACACTAGGACAATTTCATAATTGGAAAATTTGAGGTAGAGGAAAATGAAGCGATCTGGGCTAGGGAAAACTTATTTAAACACCATAAAATCCTATTTCAAATTAGGAGACGCCCTCAGGCCAGGAAGAACATTATTGATGAAGGTGGGAGAAGTATGTCTATACACTCACCACTGATACCACTGGTGTGGAGATTAATAATGTACAGTGTTGCTTTGTGGGATTTTTACGTCCAGTCTTCATGATTAGATGATAAATTGCTTGAGTCTGTCATATATATCTACAGTACCAAGCAGTGTGCCTTGAATAGAGCACCTGCTGAGAAATATTCATTTAGTAGACCGACTGACATAAAATTCAAAACTCACTTGAACAAGAGACTTGAGTAAACCACAGTTTGGCTGTATGTCCTGCTACATACTGGAAGATGAAAGCCCTGAGCTGCTGCACTTGTTAGGGCACAGGCTAATGTATTAAAACAGAACGATCCTAAAATATAGTGATACAAACAGGATTGAGGTTTCTTCTTTTACTTAACAATCCAGAGGTTAGCAGGCTGGGGCTGGAGGCAAGACAGCAGCTAAAAATAGTCAGTTGGAAGTCAGAAAAAAGCCAGGAAAGTGGCCTGGAAGTGGTACATATCCTTCTGCTCACATCCCTTTGGTACAATTTGATCACATGGCCAGCCACACCAACCTGCAAGGGAGGCTGGGAAATGTAATCTTCAGCTGAGAGGCTATGCCTAGGTACAACTTAGAACTTGCATTATTAAATATAGGGAGAACTTTTAGTAGTGGACAAGTAGTCCACTTGATAGTCCTAAGCTACAATCTCCCTAAGATCCTTCCTTTCCTTCCCCTCCCTTCCAATCCTCTTCTCCTTCCCTTTTCTTTCTTCTTTCCCTCCCTCCCTTCCTTTCTTCCTTCTTTTCTTCCATTCTTTCTTCCTCCCTTTGAAGGGGGGTTAGCATTGTCCTGTAAGCGAATGGAATTAACCTTCTAAAACATTCCCTATGATTTACCCATAAATACTCCCAACCTGGGAGGAATTCTTCACATGTGACTGAAGGAGAACAAAATTTCAGCTCTGATATAAACACAGGGCAGGGACAGAGCCAGCCAGAGGAGTTGGGAACATGACTCAGGCAATTGTGTAAGAGGAAGTTTCTTCTCTCTGCAAAGAATATATCTTTAAATGGCACTGACCCGCCAAGTTGGGTGATCAGGGCCTGAGATCAAGAAACATGCCTGGGGAGCTGAAGCATGTGATACCCCAAGTCCATAAGGTGTTGTGTGGGGAGGCTAAGAATGTCAGGGAAAGGGCCTGTTGTAAGCTGGAAAGAGACTCCCACTTGATGACGTTTGGGATATGAAACAGAAGACATATGGTCTCTGGAGGACACAGGCTTGGTTTTCAGGGCTGGACCATTCAGGCCTGTAAAGCACAAGCAAAGCCAGCACAGAAACACCCACCAAGTGTGGTTCCAGGCTGCAGGCTGACACACAGGATAGAAAGAGTGGAATCTCAGGGATGCTGGAGACCTCCCTCAGAGGCCAAGACAGGAAGCCTGGGAAACTTAGAAACAGTGTGAGACGGCAGGTCTCTTCCATGATAAAGACATTCCCTTCCAGTGGCAGATGTTCTTGATATCAAGTAGAAGGTCATGCTTCCAGACTAGATGTGCTAACTATACAGGGGAGGGAGGTGGGAGGAAATTCCCTAGGAAGCAGCACATTGTGATAAAACTTGTTTCCAAAGCTTACACACTTGAACCTATTTGCCCCTATCTGTTTTTCTGGTGGTGACCTTAGAAGCATAAGCACAATTCCTTCCTTCCTTCCTTCCTTCCTTCCTTCCTTCCTTCCTTCCTTCCTTCCTTCCTTCCTTCCTTCCTGTCTGCCTTCCTGCCTTCCTATCCTCCCTCACTCCCTCCTTCTCTCTCTCCCTCCTTCCTTCCCTCTTTTTCTTCTTCCTTGCCTCCCTTCTTTCCTCCCCTTCTAACAGACAAAAATTTAACCTCTATTACTTACCAGATATTCTCCTAGGAGTTGAGGAAAACAACGATGAAACAAAATATTAAACTTCTAATTGAACAATTATTGGCCAATTACTGGCCAAACATTTTTGTTCTCTGTAGGCCAAGTGTATTCCTGGCCTTCCCTTGTGTACAGGAAGAAGCTATTTTCTATCCTTCTAGGTTCTTTTGGTTGTTCTAATAATCAAATAGACATGAGACACATTAATAAGAGAAAATGATCAAATTTAATTACATATGTGTATATGGGAACCCTACATACATGAGAATTTTCAGAGACAGAAAGGAAAAATGAGGTAAACATAACATTCTGAGCTAAGGATGAGGCAAGGCACCTGGGGCTTCAAAGGGGAGGAAGGTCATTCGCAGGTTGTTAAGAGCAGGAGCCTGCCCTGCCCTATAGATAGGTCACCAACAGTTATCTCTGGTGATAACTCTTATTATGGGAAAGGCCCAAAATTTAAATTCTTTAAGGGAGAGGTAAAAATTTCTCCAAGGCCCGCAGGGTCTGGATTGCCTTCAGCTCAAAATAATTCACATGCCAAAGTGGCAAGTCTTGGGGAGGCCTGTTCTGAACCCCTTCACATGCTAGGCCCATAATAATAGGGCACTTGTAAGTGGCATGTGCTTCATGATGAGTGGGGTAATTTGTTCTCTTCCAAGGAGGTTTCAGAGAACAGAAGCAAGGATGGCTGAACAATATGTGCAGACCACCTGTAGCCCGTAGATATTGACGATATAAAGCTTTACCCAGAATCTGAAGTCTCTTCTTTTGGAGGCATGTTAGAGACAGAGATGGAATGAGATAATGCCTCTGAGGGATACAGAGGCAAACCATCAGACAGCCAAAAGATTTTTGCCCCAGAGAATGACAGAAATCTTGGTTGGTTGTTGGGAAAACATTATAAATGGACATAGCATCAGGCAAAATATTACAGCTGAAGGAAATCTGCTGAATACATCGTGTTTAGTACTTCACCCTCTTGGTTTTATGATGTTTTACCCATTTTAAAATTAGTGCATGTATAGTTTCAGAAATATAAAATTAATCTTTATTCAGCTTAGGATCCTTCAACATGAACTGTAAATTGACCTTGCCCTACTGAGATTTATTTGTGGTAAAATAAAAGGAGCTTTAGATTTCAATTCATAAGACTTGAGTGTGAGTCCTATTTTTTGAGTGTTTGTTTTTTATTTTTTGCTACAATGTTAATCTGTGTAAGGGATAATAGCGGCCAATTTAGCAAAGTTGTGGGGATGAAATGTGATAGATATGAAAGTACTTGATAGCTTTCAAGCATGTACAGATGTTAGATTTTGTTAGGACTATTACTATTGCTAATTAATTGTCAGTTTACGTCTAAATAACTTTGAATGACCAGATATCGCTTGGGTATTTTGAAGCTCAACTATTTATTGTATAAAACTGCAAAACTATTGTAATGGTTGAGTTGGGACTATAAAAAAATCCCTGCCCAGGTTCCTTTTGATATAATAACACAAGTTTTCTAAAGTATTTGGAATTGCCTTTCGATGTCCAGGGTTCATTTTCTTTCTCAAAGTATAAGATTTATGGAGTTGTTTTGGTAATAAAATACATTTTATTACTGGAAAAAAACAATCTCTGCCCAGTGATGGTGAAAATGCCTGGAAAGATTCCTAGCTACCAGAACCTGTGTGTGACTTCTTCCTTCTCCTTCAGTGAGAAGCCTGCTTGTAAAAATCTTATATTGACATGAATGATCATGTCATTGAGGTTTATTTACTTGGAGGAATTGCCCAGGGAATTATTATGTTATCTACAGAATAATTTCAAGATAAAAGGAAATCCATGATCAATACAAAAGGCACTTCTTTGAACTGTTCTTTTAGGGCTGTCATCTAGAGCTAGTAACACAGAGCAAAGAGTCAGATGACCATGAGCATGTCCCTGGACAAATGTGACCTGGACAAATGACTCTTCTGTTTTCTATGTGAGGTTTTTCATCTTTCAAATGGGAAGCCCACTGGTGGACTTCTACCTTGCGAGGCTGCTCTGTGGAGGTGCTACAAGGCATTTGAGAGTGGAGATTATTTAAAAGTGCACGGTTTTGGAATAGCCACTCCCAGAGGAGTACACTACTCTATGCAAACACTGGAATATAGAAAGAAGAGCTCCTTTGTACTGAACACCTTCTAGGAAAAAAATATGGACTAAAAAACCATTGATCTATATCCTGCCATGTAAAAAGCTGTGCCCTGAGAGTCCGATGAGGACTCTTCCTGCCACTAAAGTATTATTTATTACCTTGTAGAATACCTGGTTTGTTTCCAAAAAGTTGACCCATTAGGTAATATAAAACAAAATTAGCTCTATTATTTTGTAAACTTGTCTGTTCTGATGATAACCGATAATGATAGACAGTAATTGCTAAGAGTTATAGATGTTCTAGTTATTATAAACATAGGACTATGGTTTTCATGGGACTGCTAAATGAAGGAAGTAGTCTCCCTGTAAAGTCTGGACATCAAACCAGTCCTACTTCTACTGAATGCTACAGATTAAAGTTTAACCAGTTGGGACCTTTAATACTCAACCAATAGACTGACTGCTAACGAAGACCTGCTATGTTCTGAATTGCAAAATGGGGGAGGATGGGAAGGATACTAGATACCAGGCTGGATGCTTCACCTATTCCTGCTTGTGACACTAGCCCAGTTAGTCAAAAGTGGAGGTTGTAGAAATCTGGAGTCAGACACCAATAGGCTTAGCTCCTCAGGCAAGGATCAGGCTAGTCACAGCCCAGGTATTTGGTTTCTGACCTGCTTGGTGAAGCAAAACCACTTCCTCTGAGTTCCAAAAAAAACCAACCATTAAACTAAGAACCAAACCTGGGTGAGACTAACTGAAAGTTTGCACAGTGGCTAGTGAGGCTGACCTTATTCCTTGCCTCTCTGCTCTCTGACTTGCCTGCACAGAGGGTTCTGCTCTGTTTCTCATCCTCATACAACAGCAAGTGTCCTTTGGATTTGAGGTCAACCCACCCATGATTTGACACATTTTACTTATTTTTTGAAAATGCAAAGCCCTTGTGATAAAACATAGCTAAAGGGCAGAGATACCATCAAACTGTCTCACAAAGCACATTTCCTAGTGCCTTTTGCCAATAAATAATAGTTCATTTCTACCATCTCCATCCAGGGAACCCATGTAGAAGGTCAGATATGGAAGGGAACTTAGGGTTCATTCCCTAGTCCACCCTTCTTACTTTTAAAAATGAGAAAAAGGAGGCCCAGTAGTTAAAGTGACTTGCCAAGGCCACAGCTGGTCAGTGGCTGAGCTGATAGAAGAGCCTCATTTCTCGTGTCTTTTTTGTGATCATCCTCCTGGAGCTCAGTCCCAGAATGCAGTGCGAATGGTATCCCTGGAGTTGTGTTAGGACTCAGGCTACTGCCCTTTCAAGGCTGTGTGCCTGGGATTGCAGCCTTTATCTCCTTTGTCCCTTTTGGGATTGTCATTGAGTCTGTTTCCTCAAACTCTCAAAATATGAGCCCCTCACAAATTTATGAGGTTGGCCTGACATCATATGAACTAATGGATGGAAAATGTCATTTTTGAATTTTAAAGAAATTTGCTAGTATGAAATGTGATTATAAATATCTATCACATAACATCATCAATCCACTTTTTTTCTTTTGGCCTGGAGCACCTCAATCCTTAGGTTGGCCTTGATTAATTTCAGGTGTATGATTAATATGTTAATGATGCCCTCATTCAACCCTCAGCACTGAATTGTTTTATAATTTCTCGGACTCCAATTGTACTTTGTACCCTCAAGCTCAGCAGGGCTTTTGAAGAGAGGGCATATTTTTACCATATTTTGAAAATCCCCATTCCAGCAAAAGAGAAACCAAAGGATTGATCATTATTGTCACAAATCGATTCCAGAGAACCATTAATGGGGAGCTCTGCTAGCGGACAGAGAATGGCTCAAATTATAAAAAGTCAGACAAACATGCAACTTCCTAAGATTTCAACTATTGTTTAAAATCAGGATAACATGATTTTATCCTTCATATCTACTGCAATGTGTTAATGACCAAAGGTTGCACAAAACATGAGATATTTGAATCTCCTGATATAGAAAGTTTGCGAAAATGCTTCGTGCCATTTTCCATTGCTATTCCAAGATCACATCTGTTTGGAACTGAACCGTAGCATGTGTGCTGGGGAACCTGTATGAAATTAACTTTTATAGCTGCCTTTACAAGCAGAATCTTTTATTGTCTACAACTTGGCTGGGATTCAGGAAGTTCCCAAAATGATTTATTGTCATATGTGCCTATTCTATGAAACTGATATATTATTGAACATATGCAGTCATTCTGGCTAGAGAAAACAGATCATCTGAGCCTTTTATCCAAAAGGATCGAAGAATTCACGTTGTGGAAGGGAAAAAAAGTTGAGTATTTTGTTTTAAGTGAAATAATTACTTGCAGGAGCAAAACATTTGTTACCAATCCTATAGTTCTCTTCTGTTTGCCAATATAGTAAAAACGGTAGAATTTAGAATACATTTACTAACTAAACACTTAAGGTAATATTTCCCCAATAAATGTTGGATCACATTTTTATAATATCTGAGATGATATTAAGAATCAAAGATCACGAATATATATTTTTTTCATGTTACTTAATGCAAAAAACCCAAACAACCCTCTCTTTTAGTTTAACAGAGGGGACCTTTTGGTCCAAGAAGACATCTTTCATCTGGTTGCAAGAGAAATTTGATGAAATGGTGGGTGACAACAACGGAGTCTTCAGAGCATGTTTTTCTGTTTATGAATGAATCAGAACTTCCACACATGAAAGTAGCACCATTAACCATCAACAACAATAACAAACAACAACAACATCACATTTGATTAAATTAGAATATGGGAAAGAAGAAGATTAAATATAATTCTAGGATCTGCATTTATAGCATATAAAATATTTACTTCTGTGGCAAATATCTGTAGTTTCTGGATTCAATGCAAACTCTCTAAAGCCAGGTGCTGATCAACACATTCATATTTCAGTTTGAAATGGGTAGTCAAAGATCTGGAATTTGGAAATAAAGCTGGAGGACTCCAGATCTCATAAGGCTGTTAACCAGTGAGAAATTCAGATTCGTTTTCTAGTTACAGTGTCAATTGAAAACATTTGACTTATAGTGTCAGTGGAAAACAAAACAAAACAAAAATCCCTAGATTTTATGTAAATACTGTCTACAGGGTCATTTATAAGACAAAAGTGGAGGTATTTTCTCCAAATAGAATCGAAACAGTTGCTTTTTTCTCTTGACAATGTAGACAGCCATCATTTTGGAACAGAATTTAGAGGCTGGTTTTGGGATTCTGCCTATTCTTCACTATCCTTTTTATTTCAGAAGTATTTTTTCTTAAAACTGGAAGTGATTTAGGTAATTAACATATCACACATCTTCACAAAGAATTTAGCTGTCTTAACATTCTGCGAATAGAAAATAGAAACAAAATGTAAGGGACTTAGCAACATCGGTTATGAAACTATTTAATCCTTAAAATTCTGCATTGTGTTTCTGTCTATGAGCTGACCATAAGACAAAAATGAGTCCTAGTTGAGTAAGTTCCTTGGTTATATTCAGAGTTTGCATTCCCTCACCTTAATCTGTTAGGCTTGCTGGTTGGATAGTTACATGTTAATAAACTTATTTCTCAGACAGGTGAGGTAGCTTCAAATAGTGACACGATCTTTCATCATTGAGGACAATTGCTAATGATGTCAGAATAGTATAATCCTGAACCAAAATGGATCATACTCTGCATACTCTTAACTAGAGGCTGGAAGCAAACAATTCAGAGTTCATGTTTTATTGTCAGGCAAACCGTCTTTACTTATGAAAAAGGATAGCACATTTTCAAGGGGCTTGGAAACAGTCAAATGTGGGTAATGTTAATTTGGTGTAAAACTTCAAGTGGCATATTATTAATGCCAAAAACAAAAGTAATTGAGAATCTGGTAACTAATTACTAACAGCATTGTCATTATTTTATGGAAGTGTGAACAAGAATCATATGTTTCTCATAGTTCATCCTTGTTGATGTACTCAGTGTTACTGGTACAAGTGTGATAATGAGCAGCTAGTGGATTACTGAGAATGGCTGTGGACCCCTCTTGATAGCAGTATTTTGTATCCATGCCCAGAGGCCCTGGAGGCAGTGGACATTCTTTAAATAAATGAAACAATTTAGTAGTGTGAGTGATTTGAAAGTGCTATCACAGACCTGAGTTAGGATACCCTGTCATCATAATGAGAGGCTAATGACATTGATTTGGTGTTGTAGGAAGCTGCTGTGACTATCAGATGAAATAGTCTAGATTTCACAATGTGATTCTGCCTTCCGTTGGAGCTTTAGGTCTTACTGTGAAAATAAAATGGATAGATATTGGTGAGTGGAGGGAGAACTACATTAATTCTGAAATTTCAGGAAGAGATGGAGATGTTAATGTTTTTTCAAGTTCAAATCAGCAGCTGTGAGTACCTGGATTGTTTGTTTGTTTGTTTGTTTTAGAAGAACGTTTTATTCAAGAATCTTGAGATTTATCTAATGTCCATGATAGGACAAAAAGGATCCACACCAAACACTTGATGATTATGCATTAACAGAACCTCAGACCAAGGGCTAGAGGTTTGTGTGTTGACATAAAAAGGGATGCTGAAGATATAAAGATAGAGTAATTTAAAGGAAAGAAATTAGAATTACAGAACTGTAACATGTAGAATTAAAGGGACCTCAAGGTAGTTGTCTAATTTCTTGCCATTTAGTTGACGATAAAACAGAAACTCAATGACATTAAGATCTTGTGGTGGGAGAATTAGAGTCAGCCTCATACTCCCAGTCCAGTATTCTCTCCAGTACCTCAATTTCTGAAGAAAAATCGAACTCCTCATCCTCTAACCCCATCCTTATCAAGAACACATCCAACTGTAATTTAATCATTAGGTACATGTCTCTCTACATAACTGGGCTTATGCCACACACATCACTCTTCATCCAAATAAGTAAGTTTACTTTCTGGGATGAGTTAATCTCTTGTGCCTCTGGGAAGCTTGAGCCACCTCCTAGGGCCACTGGACTGGGAATCAGAAAATCCGGGCTCTGGTTTTATTTCGGTCAGGTCACTTTTGGTCTGTTGTTATTTATAAAGTTAGAAGAATGATTGAGGATTCTCTAAGCACCTCATCTCAGCTCCAAATTGCTAAGACTCTATTTAAACACTTTTGAGGGCCGGCTGCATGGCGCAGTGGTTAAGCGCTGGCTTGGGAAGCCGGCAGCCCCAGTTCCGGTCCCATATATGAGGGCCAGTGACACTGCCCTCAAAAAAATAAATAAATAAATAAAATACATTAAAACACACACACGCACACACACACACTTTTGAAGGAGGTCATTTTCTGGACAGGGTGATGACTCTCTTTTTTATATGCAAATGTATTTGGTGAATTCCAAAAGGGAGGGTGGATATGAACTGCTAGAGGAGGAGAATGGAGCCATGTGGCTTGGCAACTCCAGCAAGCAAAAAAAGTTGAGAAAGACCTAACAGGTCTTTGTACAAAATGATGTTTAGATTAAAGGAATGACCAATGAACCTGATAAACAGAGAAGCTCACTGACAGTCCACTGGCTGAAGACATGGTAGAAACCAGACCTTTGAGTTTCTCCAAGTGTGCTACAATGTCATAGGAAAATATTATCCTACGATTACATACATTTTTGAAATTTTGGAAAACCAAATTAAATTGGTTTCTTTATGAAGAACTTCTCATGTCTTTAACATGATAAAAATGCTTTGGGAGTCTCCAAGGTGCAGATTTCCCAGGTTCATTTGGCCATGGAACATTATTTTCTGGCATATTCCCTGGGAAATGCTATTCTAGAACATATTTGGAGAGAGGGGGAGAGGACAGTTCAGGATGATACTTTAGAATCTCTGGAGGGATGAGGATCAAAAGCCGAAAGATGAGAACTAAGTACCCGACAGGGTTCTTCCTCCAGGCACCAAAGCAGGCTAAGAGAATATCTCATTCTGGGATTGGAAATTTTAAAGTAGAGGGAATTTGTGAGAGAAACCATGCCCTTGACCTTGAAATGAAGTCCCAGGATAAAGTACTTACGTGCAGTTTTAAAGGAGGCAGAGGGCAAATGAGAACTCCTAGACTGTCTAATGCTTTTGATTATACCAAACTAGTTGTGTTACTTGCATGGTTTCCAGTTATTTCCTGGCCTGTAAATAATATACACAGCAGAATACCCTCATGCTGAAGCAAAGATTAATTTTTATCTGGTTTTTGACAAAGATTAATTCCTCAGTGCATAATGTAAGTAAAAGGAGCAGGTTACAGCCCAGACCAAGTCTTAGATGAAGACATGTGGAATCTCATTGCCTTAAGAACCTGGAGTTCTTAACTGGAGGCCCATGGATATGCATCAGAGTGTCAGTAGATGCATGTGCACACTTTGGTGCTGATGTGCACATCTGCTGTTTTTTGGGAATAGTGTAAATGACTTTCATCAAATTCCCAAATGTGTATATAGTCTCAAAAGCAGTCAACAATGCCTTACTGAGACTGAGGGGAAGAAACTGAGGCTCAGAGAGATGAGGATACTTGTTTTTATCTTGGTTGCTGGCAATGGGATTCACTTGAGAGCTGAATAGCAATAGGTGGAATGGAGAATCCACTGGGGGAGCCTTCACCATTGGTTTTGGGGCTTCCCTTTTTTTTCAAAGATTTTATTGGGGAATTGGGGAAGGAGAACAGGCAAATTGCTGTCCTTTTGCTCTTCAGTCTAGTTGTGGAGGACGTCACTTCACTGGCCCATGTTGGTATTATCATTGTGTTCTTCCCAGGTGAGGCAGTTGCTCACCAGCCACTGGACAGCCACTCACTGCGGTTCATGGCAGCTCATGAAAGCGCATGCCAACTGCCCACCAGCCCCACTGCAGCCTACGCCCTTGCTGGCAACTCACAGCAGCCCAGCTCCAGGTCAAGCTGTTGTTCACCATCTTAGCTGTGGAGGGCAGTGTCACTGACCCTCATATGTTGGATCCAAACCAGGGCTCTGCTGCTCAGAGCTGGCATCCCAAGCCAGCTCCTAACCAATGCACCACTCAACCGGCCCCTGGGGCTTCCCTTTTAACCAGACAGAAGGGGCCTTTGAAATCCACATTATACTTCCCATTTTATAGGCAGAGCTCAGACAATATAAATTATTCAGAGTGACCTATAACTTGAACATTTGCACTAGAAACCCTGAGTCTTTATTCCTATAAGAAACCATTGATAATTAATTTGTTACATATTCCATATATCTTAAAAAAAAAAAGGAATTTGAGTCTTAAACATGCAATAATCATGAAAGGTTTTTCTCTGTGCTCAGTATCACACTGTGCTTTTGCCTTGAATATTACAAAGATTTTGAAATCAAAGAGTTTTCATTTTACCTTTTAGAAGCATAGTATAATTTATCTGCATGATTGCATTTTAATTAGCACTCCCATTGCCTATTTAAACATGCAAAGATATAAAACAAGCCAACCAAATAGGAAGACATATAGCCAAGTGTTTGCTACTGTGCTGTTACTGAGTACTGCCTTGGGATAAACCCTGTACCAGGCTCAAGTTTAACAGTGTGAACTAGTTCAAAATAAACCCATTTGTATGCATAATATTTTACAGAAGGGTTAAGCTGCCTAGTAATTGTTGATAATTATGGATCCTTGCATAGCTCTGAGGATCTCCAAACATTCATTGGAAGTAAATCAGCCATTCCCACAATTTAAAAGCAAATGTGTAAAGAATTGTATGGCGATATTTTTAACCCAAGTCTTGGGTGGTTAGGTGACGACCCTTAGAAACCCAAAACCACATTAGAGTTCTACCAGTGTGCATGTTGTGGGTAGGAGGGCAGGGAAGGATGCTAACCACAATAATGACTTAATTTTGGAGGGAGGTTTTAACTCTTTTTATAGCGCAGTAAGAGGTGGTGATTCAGCATGGTATGTGCTGCTCTTTTGGGAGCCTCCACTTTTCAAAATTCTGAATGAGGCTATTAAGGTCAGAAATAAAGGCAAAGGAATGATAATTTGCCCTTCTGGACCCAACCTCAGAAGCCCTGGCTTCCAACACCTTTCTAACTAAGGTTTTTGTGAGTTTAGCAGACTGGTCCTGATTCCTTCAGCAGTTTCAACAGTGGCCACAGGAAGTCAGATGAGCTGTAGCTCATGCTAGTGGTCAGATCATCTTGATTATCAACCAGCAAGCAGCTCTCAACATTAGGTTGATAAATGAATTAAATAGTAGTCTGTGAGTATTTCATAAAATATCTGCTATCTGAGAAAATGAAATATTTATTGTTACATGGCTTGCTCAACTATCCTCTAGTCAACTAAAACTAGAATTTATTGGAATAAAATACCTAAACCTACTTCTTACTCATAATTCACACCTTGACCAAAGTCTCTGGAGAAAAAATATGTATATATGTAGCTTTGAAAGAGAATCTGAAGCAAACTTAGAACTTGTAGCTTTAATGTAACACCAGTTGTGGGGATTTCCTGGTCAAGATGGTGGAATAGGTGAACACTGTGCTTGCTCCTCTCATGACTGCATCAAAATTACAACTAAACTACAAAACAACCATCACTGAGAATCACCAGAATCTAGCTGAATAGAAGTCCTACAACTAAGAATATACAGAAGAAGCCACGCTGAGACTGGTAAGAAGGAGAGAAATGGGAAATAGGCTGGTCTGGCACCCATGTGTGGCAGTTAAAAATCAAGAGGGATATCTCAGCTGCAGAAGTCCCCCTTGAGGAGTGAGGGGTCCCAACTCCACACTAGGATCCCCAGCCCAGGGTTCCAGTGCTGGGAAGAGAAGTCCCCACAATTTCTGGCTGTGAAAGATTGTGGCTGAGATGGAGAGCTGCTGGAGTCCCAAGCATTCCTTTTAACCCTCCGTGGGCCACAATGCAAAAGTTAACAAGTTCGGGTGCAATGCATCTACTAGATGCGTGTATACCATTTATTTATTTAAATTGAAAATGAATGAAAATAACGTGTAAGCATTCTTATTATTTATTCAGAATGAAATTTTAATTTGCCACAAAGTAAAAACAATATATGTTTAACACATTAATTCAGTGTAAAAATCAACAGAAATTGAAAATAATCTGTGAGATCAGTTGTGTCCAATGGAGGGTTAAAGGGCCTACACATTGACTTGTTCACTGACAGATTCACTCACTCTGAGCTCCAGTGTGCTGGGGAGGCAGCTCGAAAGGTGCCAGGGACATATGGGAGAAATTGAATTATCTGGCTTCTGAGCAAGGACTGGAGGGTCAGCTTTCTTCCAGACAGAAGTGCTGGCAGAAGGCTTTGTTCCTTTGTTGATCTCTACCCCTTCCCAGCATGCAGTCTTAGGTGAACACCATATTTGGGTCTCCATCAACCTGGCTAACACTGTTTGTCCTGAACTGGTGATTCCCTGAGACCCTGCTCACCCAAATTGTGGGCCTACCCAAGCTGATTCCAATGTCTTTCCCATACAAATGTCCTGCCTTGGCTCATGCTTTGGACTTTCCTAAAATCTCTCAAATGTTCATAAACCCCAAACAAGCAGCATCTGACTCAGCATCCCCCATACCTCTTGCTAAGCAGCCCCAAGCCTGGCACTAGCTGCAGCCAGCCTTGGTTCACAGCTTAGCCTCTCCCAGGCACCTCCAAGCTCAGTGAGAAAAGCACGCACTGCAGATTGCTTTGTGGCTCAATACAGGTGGCCTCAGGCAGTGCACAGGCTGAGGCTGAACTTGGCCTTCAGCAGGCCCATCCCAGGAGACTCCAGGGCTGGCATGCCTGGTGACTGGCTTTGGACCAAGTCCAAGCACCAGCTGGCTACTTCTGAAGATGACACACCCAGGGGCAAACTGGGCAGGCACCAGAGCCCTGCTAAAGTAAATTCTGCCCCATGGGGTCAGTCCCTGTACCACAGCTCCTCCACTGTAGTCAAGGCCAGTCTGTAAAACCAATCAGTCTGAAGGTTGATCCCTCCCATTGATGTGCAAACAGCAGCCATGGCTCAACTACAACAGGACACCACACATAACCCACAAAAGGGACACACCTGCAGAACATGGCTTGTGTGACCAAAGAGACTGTGGCCCCACAGGACACCTACTACATAAGCCCACTCTACTAAGACTGGGACACATAGCAGCCCTACCTAATACATAGAAACAAACACAGGAAAGTAGCCAAAATAGGGACAATGAGAAATATGTCCCAAATAAAAGAACAAGACAAAGCTTCAGATAAAGAACTAAACAAAATGAAGAAAAGCAGTGTACCAGATACAGAGTTCAAAACACTGGTTATAAGGATGCTTAATGATCTCAGGGAGAACTTCAACAAAGAGATAGGAAACATAAAAATAGCACTAGAAAACATAAGAAGAACCAGTCATAAGTGAATAATATAATAACTGAAATAATGACTACATTAGAGGGAATTAACAGTAGATTAGATGAAACAGAGGATTAAATCAGTGATTCAGAAGATAAGGTGGCATAAAACACTCAATCAAAACAGCAAAGAGAAGGGCTGGCTGAGTGGCGCAGTGGTTAAGAGCTGGCTTGGGATGCCAGTGGCCCCGGTTCAGATCCCACATATAAGGGTCAGTGACACTGTCCTCTACAGCTAACAACAGCTCCACCTGGAGCTGGGCTGTGCAAGCCCCGGCGACAGTGTTGGCTGCAACCCCTGCTGCAGTGGGCTGCCATAGGCTACAGTGAGTGGCCGGCAGCCAGCGTGAGCTGCCAATAGCTGCGCTGAGCGACCATCCAGAGGCCGGAGACCTATCTGCCTCATCCGGGAAGAGCACAATGATGATAACAACATGGGCCAGTGAAGCAACGTTCTCTGCAACTAGACTGAAGAATGAAAAGACAGCAACTTGTCTGTTCCCTTTCCCCGATTCCCCAATAAAATCTTAAAAAAAAAAAACAAACGGCAAAGAGAAAAAAAAAATCCTAAAAATGAGCATAGTTTAAGGGCCTTTGGGACAGCACCCAGCATACCAACATTCATGTCATACGGGTGCCTGAAGGAGAGAAGAGAGAGCAAGGAATTGAAAACCTACTTGAAGAAATAATGACAGAAAATTTTCCTATCCTGACAAAGGAAATAGACATACAAGCCCAGGAAGTGCAGAGAGTCCTGAACAAGATGAACCCTAGCCCACACCAAGACACATCATAATTAAAATGTGAAAACTTAAAAACAAGAGAAAATCTTAAAAGCACCAAGAAAAATGTAGTTACATACATGGGAGGTCACATAAGATGGTCAGTTTATTTCTCACAGAAACTTTGCAGGCCAGAGGAGTTGGCATGAAATATTTAAAAATGATGAAAGATAAGGACCTACTACCAAGATTACTCCACCAGCAAAACTATCATTTAGAATAAAAAGAGAGATAAATAGCTTCCCAGACAAGAAAAAGCTAAAAGAGTTCATCACCACCAAACTAGTATTACAAGAAATGTTGGGCTGGCCAAGTGGCTCAGTTGGTTAAGAGCTCACTCAAGAGTGCAAGCTCTGAGCAACAGTGTTGCCGGTTGGATTCCCAGCCCGAGCTGAGCAGCTGCTGATGGCAGGATAGCTCAGCTAAAAAAAAAAAAAAAAAAAGTTAAAGGGACTTTTTTTAAGAAGGGAAAAAAAGATTAAAAATATGAATAATAAAATGTCAATAACTACATATCTATCAACAATTACTTTAAATATGAATGGATTAAACACTCCTCTTAAAAGACATAGGATAGCTGGATGGATAAGAAAGCAAGACCCTTACATATGCTGCCTACAAGAGAGTCACTTCAGATTGAAAGACACACAGAGACTGAAAATAAAGAGTTGAAAATGAAAATGTAAAAAAAAGTGAGGTATCAATATTTATACCAGACAAAATTGACTTTAAAACAAGGGGTATAACAAGAGACAAATAAAAATTCAATAGCCCCACTTTGGGACATTTATTTGAAGCAACTCAAAACACTACTTCAAAGGGACATGTGCATGTATATGTTCATTGCAGCATTATTTACAGTTGCCAAGATATGGAGATAACCTGGGTGTCCATTAATAGATGAATGGATAAAGAAGAGGTGGTACAGATATACAATAGGATATTACTCAGCCATAAAAAAAGAATGAAATCTTGCCATCTGCAACAACATGGATGGGCCTTGTGGATATATGCTGAGTGGAGGGAGACAGAGAAAGACAAATGTCATATGATTTCACTTACATGTGGACTCTAACAAACAAGATAAACAAACAAACAAAACAGAAACAAATTCATAGATACAGAGAACATTTTTATGGTTGCCAGATGGGAGGGGGTTTGTGGAGATGGGTGAAAAAGAGAAAGGGACTAAGAAGTACAAATTGGTAGTTACAAAATAGTCATGGGGATGTAATGTATAGCATAGGAAATATAGCCAATAATGTAATAATTATGTATGGTGTCAGATGGGTGCTAGATTTATCGGGGTAATCACCTCGTAAGTTATATAAACGTCTAATCACTATATTGTATACTTGATATTAATATAATAGTGTATGTCAACTGTAATTGAAAAATTAAAAAATATTAAAAAATAAAGTAACATCAGTTGTTTAGCAGCTGAGGGATGATTTTCTCAAGGTATCTCATGGGACAGAACTGCTAATGGAGAAGAACTGTCATGTTTTGGTGGAATTCAAAATCATGCTTCTTGCAAAGCAGGACATTTTCATCTTTGTAATTAGATCATTATGGGGTCCTTTGAAGGGAATTTTTTAATGAAATCTCAGTTAATAATTGTAGATGTTCAGAGTGTTTTGGGCCCTGGGCAAATAGCCCGAGAGACCTGACCTCTGAACTCTTAATGCCCAAACAATGCACCTCCAACTCAATAACTGACATTGTTGATGGCAATGGCCCCAGCTGATGACTTACTTTTTCTCCCCCATCGAATTCCTCATAAAAAGCAAGCGGGGCGGGGTGGACACCAAAACAAAGGTGACAAGCTAGAATCTTTATCCGTCTTCACCTTGGTGCAGACAAATGAGAGTGAAAGCACAGACTTCCTGCCCTTTCTCTTTAAACCCATTAGGCCTTCTCTGCTAAGCAGGCCTGCTGTTGCTTTTGTGTGGTACTCCTCCCTTCCCCCATTTGTTTAAAGCCTCGTAAGTCCTACAACTGCTGGGGCCATCATTCTCCCAGAATAGAACCTGCACAATGGCAGGGTTACAATGGGAGAGGGAGGCTGGCAGCAGTTCCTTTGTGCCTCAGAGGGTTTCAATGGATTTGTGAGGCAGAAGCAGCAGTTCTGCTATAGGTACTGAGGACTGACAGGTGGAGGAGGCTCTTTCGAAGTGATCTGCAGGACACATTTTTGCCTTTTTCAAGCATCATAGAGCATGGGTTAAGGAGGCTCTGGCCCAGTCCTCAAATGTTCCCATAGTTTTGACTTACTTACACCTTGAGCACTGCACAAAGTGCTTGGAGACATAGTGCTAAGTACTATCTGCACTGACTTGCAAGTACCTCTAGGACTTTGTTGATGATCAGAACCCATCTCCACTTCTTTTGCTGCTGGTGCACCCCTCTGCCCAACACCGAGTATTTGGTGGCACTCTGAGGCTTGAATGAGTGAGAAGGAAGAGGATTGTAAGAAAAAGAGAAGATGTTTCATAAGTATATATGAGGCCATAATTGCAAGGCCCTTGGTTCAAAAATCTTTGTAGCTCTTTATTTCCTACACACTATATTCCCTGAAGAGCTGGGTTGAGTCACCAAGAATTTGTATGATTTTACATAAATCACTTGCTGTGAGATGACAGAAAAACATATAATTTTTCTGACACAGAACTTCTAAAACCCTTGTAATTTCCTGTGATAAGAGCACTGAGAGCATCTTTTGTTCTGATACTTGGTCTGTGACTTTGGTTCCTGACACAGAGTTCCTAAATCTCTTGGAATTTGGAATTTCTTGGGTGGTAGCAGTTTCTTTTGTTCTAATTAGGTGACTTAGTGGGCCCTGAGATGGGGGCTGGTCACCAGGAAGACCAAACCATGATTACAAGCTTGGAATTTTCAGCCCCACAACCCCATTCTCTAGAGAGGAGAGAGAGGGGCTGGAAATGGAGATAATGATCTATTCTGCCTGGATGATGAATACTCCACAAAAGTCCTCCAAGTGCAGGATTCAGAGAGATGCCAGCTTGGTGAAGATTTGGAGATGCTGGGAAAATTATGCATCTGGAGAGGGCATGGAAGCTCCACACCCCTTCCCATATACCTTGCCCTGTACATCTCTTCCACCTGGATGTTCACCTATATCCTTTATCATATCCTTTTATAAATAAACTGGTAAACAGTAAGTAAACTGTTTTCCTCAGTTCTGTGAGCTGCTCTAACAAATTAATTGAACAGGAGGAGGGGGTGGTGCAAAGCTCCAATTTACAGCGGATTGATCAGAAGCACAAATAACAACCTGGACTGGCAATTGGCATTTGAAGTGGGTGGGAGGGGAGAAGTCTTGTGGGACTGAGGTCTTAACCTGTGGGATCTAATGCTATCTCTAGGTAGATAGTGTTAGAATTGAGTTACTTTGTAGGTCACCTAGGTGGTGTTGCAGAATTGCTTAGTGTGGCAACCCCCAAGCCCCACACACATCTGTTGTCAAAAGTGCTGTGGGTGTGGTAGTGTAGGACACCTAGCTGGTGTTGCAGAATTGCTTGGTGTGGCAACCTCCAACCCCCACACACATCTGCTGTCAAAAGTGCTGTGGGTGTGGTAGTGGTGTGAGAGTAAAGGAGACACATAGGCAGGGAAATGTAGGTTTCCTTTACACTTACATTCTCTGAGTTTCCCAGTTTCTTCATCAGTAAAATTGGAATAGTTCAGTGGTTCTCAAAGCATCAGCAGCATCAGCATTGTCTGGGAACTTGTTAGAAATGTAAATTCTCAAACCCCAACTGAGACTTTCTAAATCAGACCCACCCAGCAATCTGCATTATTTTAACAAGCCCTCTTGGAGATGCTCATGCACGTTCAACTTTGAGAGCCCCCCAAATACATTTCTAGCACTGGCATTTGCATGACAGTTAGATTCCAGTTATCAAGCCAGTTTAAACCCAAAGTCCTACATACACATGAGCACACTTTCAAAGGAAGATTTTTCAAGCGTATCAGTTGCGAGCATCCTTGCTGATCTATAGATGAAGAATTAGTGCGAACTGAGCTCTGAGCAACAGCAGTTCGATGCCCAGCCCGAGCTGAGCTGCCGCTAAGCTGCCAACAGGTAGCAGGGGGGCTCAGCTAAAAAAAAACAAAAAAAAAAACAAAAAAAAAACAACAAAAAAAAGGCACTAGTAAATGAAGAATTATAATCATGGGATGAAAGCAAAAACTATAGGAAGGTGAACTACTTTGGCAAGTTAAAAGCCTTTCCATTTCAGAATTCTATATTTCTCTTAGTCGAATTGAGATGATTTCACAGGACAGTGATAAGTGCTCAACTCTTGTTGGAACGCTCTAGGAAGTATCAACTTGGATGTACATGCTTGTTCTAAAAAGAGAACTGAAAGATTTTCCCCCTTACCTAGGGATCAGTTCTTTGTTTGATAAAGATGCCTCAAGAACCCTAATAAATGATATGCAGCTTCACCTGTTCAAGTAACTGCTATGTTATATCTGAAGGCTAGGACGACAGGCCCTTTTGAAGTAGATATCAGAGTTATTATAGCAAAGTTTTCACTACAGGCCCCACTGCATATGTGATTCCTCCTTCCTCTCTTGCATCCCTTCTTCCCACCTGCTTTCTTGTGTAACTTTTACTTATCTTTTGGTACTCAGCACAGTCTATTCTTGGAATGCTCTTCCTGAACTTCCATAATTGGGCTAGGAACCCCTCTTCGGTCACCAGGGCTCCTTGTGCTTATCTGTATCATAGAGGTCAACATAGTGTGTCATAATTGCTACTTGACTCATCCATTCCCCCCACTTAGCAGAGCTGAATGAGGACAGAAACCATTTCCCTCTTTACTCATTTCATTCTCAGCATCTACAGTGGTGCCTGGCACCTAGGAGAGCATCAGTAATTATTTAATTACAGAGAGTGGCTTCATGTCTCCTGGGACCCTCCATTAGGTTATTTGTTCCTTTTATTCACCCATTTGTTTATACATCCATCCGTCAAATATCTATTGTCCAAATAGTAGACATTGCCCAAAGACAGGGCATGATGCTGACTGCTGTTGGGGATTCAGAGAGAAGCCCATGCACCCTCTCCTCGAGGACCTGATGACCTGATGGCTTCCACTGTTTTTTGTTTGTTTTTGCACATCAGGTGCAGAAGTCCAGTTCATGGCACACTATACTCATTGGCCTCTACAAGACTCTTCTCTTGATGGATTGAATGTTTTCCTTTTTCCCATCCCCCTCCCATTTTTCTTCCCTCCAGAGGCACCCAGTTTAATGTGTTTGTGTGTATTATTTAATTTGTCTGTATTCTCACAAAACTCGTATTTCTGTGTTGTTAACATGTGTTTTAACTTTACATAAATGGTTTGTAAGAAACCTCATTCTGCTTCTTTTCCCACTCTGCATGTTAACAGGTGTCCATGTTCTGTGTGCAGCAGCTCTGTTTTACTCATTTGTCGATATAGTGATGAGCACCTGGATGGCCTCCAACTCGCCATAACCATAAACACTGTGATGGACATCCTCAAACACACCCCCTTGTTGACCAATGGGAGACTCCCTAGAGTTCATGGCATACTTAGGGGCAGGATTGCTGGGTCATAGTGTGTATATGTTTTTACATTGGCTGAGTACACCCCAAATTCTCTACAGAATGACTGCCTGGATCTTGTGGTTGGTAGGAGTTCCTCATGTATCCTAAATTATAGTCTGTGGTCAGTTTTGACATTGCAATTATCTTCTTCCAATCTTTGTATGTATGTTAGTTTTGTCCATGGTGTCCTTTGTCATATATATATATATATATATATATATATATATATATATATATATATATATATATAAAATCTGTGGTCAGTTTTGACATTACAATTTTATATATATATATATAATATATATATATAATATATATATATATTAGGTTGTTGGAAAAGTCATGACATATTTTTTTCTGTTTTTCGTTGCAAAAATGCATCATGACTTTTCCAACATATTTCCTTTCTCAAAAATGTATCACAGAGATTGGTTTTGAATGGCCCTAAATGATCCTTTTGTTGTGAGCAAAAGTGGGTAACTTTTCACTCTAACAAAATTTTGCTGTTTTGAGACATAGCCATTGATAGGATCACACACATGTAGACCTCAGCATACTTAAATATTAATTAGTTGAACTTTAATACAGAGAAAGCCTTAAGTATTACTCATAAAATGACAGTCCATTTTGGAAATAGGGGTACAAGTGTTGTAAATAGGAAGTCATGCATATTTGTGATAATCCCTATAAATAATCAAAACCAGAGAAAAGAGAAAGAAAAACTCATGAGGAAGTATTTATGACTTTGAAGATTAGGGCCTAGGACTCAGGAAAACTGAGACAAAGAGTCAAATTGGTTTTCCCTTGGCAGGCCTCTGTTTACACTCTTTATGTGAATTCAGAAACTGCCTTCTTGGTGGTTCCTATTGGTTCTGCATATTTTATCTTGGATGGCAGGTAGCCTGTTAGAATTAGCAAAGATTCCAGGGGTGCATGTATTTAAAAAATATGCCAATTCTTTGGTATATATTGAGACTTTATGATGCAGCCCCAATAATCTCAATCTCTTCTGTTCTTTCTAGCCCTTCCCCACTTCTATGTGATAGAAAGTCACGTCAAATTCCATACTTCAGTTCTCCTTAGCATGTCATGTGTGAGCACAGGCTGGTGTCTCTGCCTGGAAGTGACTTTTGCCTGATAGACTTCTACCTGTACTCAATACTCAGCCTAAGCTACATCTCATCTATCTCACACCTCCATCCTACCCTCCCCCACCCCCAATCCCATCCCAGGGGCAACTACTGTATCAGGTACATAACTCAATTATTGCATATATTGTGGTGTACTTGTTATGTGTCTGCCTGCTTCAGCTCCCACTTAACTGAGAGCTTCTTGAGGAAGGCACAGGGTCATGTTTATTATATGTCACCAATAGAATCTCAGACGTAGAGTGGAGATTCAATAGTTCTCTCTAACATGAGGGAAATCTGTTTTCTCTTGCATTAAAGATTACCATCTGATGGCCCAGATCCTCAAGCTTTTAAAATATCAACTAACTAATCTGATGAGTAAATTCATGCTGTTGTGTTACTGATTTAGTGTATAAAATTTTCCATGTGATATTCACATCTTAGGAGGAAATTTTTGGAAATAGAGGATTCATAGTAATATAGAGGGCTGATTATAATAATGGAATTTACAGGTAGCAACATAGCAGCTAAAAAGTTTGAGAATATTTGGAGTTAGGCTATCCTTTCAGTGCCACTCAAATTACTCACCTATGTAAATATCAATATTGAGGAATATCTTGGGTATGTTCACAGTATTAACCTTTCCTCCCAGGCTTTATATTTGTAGGTTTCTGAGTAACGTGGGCAGATAAGTATATAGCACATGGAATTTCTGAGTAGCTATTTTGATATAGGTCAAATTTTATTATGACAACAATACACTGAGACTTTTTTACCCTGAATAAAATGTGTTTAATGATATGCTTTGTTGCCAGGAGTTCACTGCTAGAGGACATGAGGATAATATAGGAGGTAAAGAAATGTTTCTCCTAAGAAGAATATTCCTTTCTTAGGACTCTCAATAGGGTTTTCTTTCCTGACCTTTCTTCACCAGCCCTGAATGTCAAGGGAAGGGCCCTCACTCCACAAATGCAGACGTCAGATAGCCCCAAAGACAGGGTGCTCATTTTGGGGACCATTGGGTAGTCAGGCAGCAATCTCCTTCCATTTTGCCCTTTCATTTATTTTTGTACATTTGTTTTATTTTCTTCTTCTTTCAGCAAGATGACTTCATTGTCACCTCAGTTCACATGGCAGAAAACACAGCCACTCCCTGCTGTCCACCCCTTAGTTCCTATTCCAAAGTCCTGGAAATTGGGATTCTCACTGGTCTGGAATGGGTCTGGTGTCTACTCTTGTTCCAGTTAACCTGGCTCAGGGTTAAGAACCACGCTGAATGCACGTGGCTACTGGGAGCTCCCTGCAACCAAGGCTGGAGGGTAGGGGGCAGTTTCAGAAAAGAGAACTGAACATATAGCCTAATAGGTGTCTGCTCTCATAGCCATCTTCACATAAGGGAAAGTTTTCTAGGCACTAACCTAAGGCCCATTTTTGAAAAATTGCCAATTCTTTTCCATCCGAATATACACACAGAAAGGAAGGAAGGGAGAAAGAGAGAGAAAAAAGAGGGAAGAAGGAAGGAAGGAAGGAAGGAAGGAAGGAAGGAAGGAAGGAAGGAAGGAAGGAAACACATAGCTCCCTAACATGTTGTATGTACATACGTGTACCCATATACAGAAACGCATATTGTCAGAGATACTGAAGTACAAATATATGCTTTCTTGAGGATCCAGCACATGAGCTTTTCGACACACAGCCCACACAAAAATTTCCCAAGGAAAGCAAATAATTTCAAGTTTTAGGAAAGAGCAGAGATGTGTTATGATAATAGTGTTCAACAAGTGTAACACTCGGGGCTCTAAGCAAATGCCTGGTGGGGAAAAAAAGTGCTGAAATGGCTTGATTGGGGTTTTAATGAGAGCTTTTCTCCTGTACTCCACCCTCTATCTCGTTCTCCACCCCCAGTTATTTCCTCCAGCCGACCAGTCAAGGGCCCTGAGCTGGGGGAACACTGAGAGAATGTTAACAATTCAACTCTACCAATTAAGCCTCAGCACTTTCTGCATCCTGCTCAGCAGGGCCTCTCTCTTGCCTGCCACTGAAAACATAACAATGCGCCTCTCCATTAAGAATGTGTAATGGGAAGTTCATCAGGGGGCTTAAAAGTCCTCAGGCTACAACATCCACTCCTTGGGCACTCACTATGGATGCTAGAGCATGTCTTCCTCTCACACTTGGATATGAGTCAATTCTTATGTGACAGTAAAATGTGAAACAGGAATCCCCTCTTCAAAGAGAAAAGGCAAAATCCAGGGGATACAGGAAATGTTCAGACCCACTGACTTACCATACACGTGTAAACACTCCCTGTCTCTGGTTCCTCCCTGCCGATTAATGAAATGGTTCAAGATGTATTAAGAACTCCTAATGCTGAATCTCACGTGGGGAGACCAGGAGAAACCTATCAGGTATAGATCCTCCCTATGTAGCTCAGTCTGGTTTTGGAGCCTCAGCACAGAGGTGAAGTGTGAACAGATTTAAGGGAAGATGTGAGGCTGAGGATAATTAAGTACCAAATGAGTATCACTAATAGAGAGTGCTGTTTTTAGCCACAGTTCAGGATAAGAGAGGAAGGAGGGAGAAGGGAATTGGATTATTTTTTTTATTTTTTTTGCCCAGTTGGGTATGATGAGTGTGTTTGCCTGGGAGTTATATACAGTGATTGAGGAGAGAGGAAGTGGTAAATTCTATTGTGAAAACAGACATATAGGGGGCCCTAGAGGAGTTGGTTTTTGAAACCTAGGTGAATTTCACTGTAAACTTCACAATTTGAAATTGTCACAAATTCAGTGGTTCTCAAACCAGAGGTGGTTTTGAATATGGAAGGTTGGGAGTCTCTGGTTAGAGGAGAAGGGGAAGCAGGGAGAAAAGCCACTAAAGGCACAGGAGCACGAAACAGCTCTGTGAATGAATGAAGCTAACACCTTCTGCAAGTGAAATGTTCTCCAGATTTAAAGTAATCCCAGCTCACATATAAACACCTAGGAATTTGGCAAAACTGTCAACAATCAAATTCCCTTACAACTAAACCTAATGTTGATGTCTTGGCCCTAGAATGGTTTGTATTCTCACTACTGCCCCCTCTAAGCCTGTAGAAGTTTATCTACAGGACAGGCAGCCTTTCCTAGGTTGACCTGGGAGCGGCAGAGAGAAAGGAAGTTTTAGATGCCATAGTTTTCATAGTGTTACTAGTGTCAGGACAGAGATTCTAGTAGGTTCAACTCGCCCTGCTTCTTAACACTCACCCCACCTATGAGAGGACTCTTTGGCATCAAACAAAACAAACCAGAAAACTTAATCAGAGCTGGTGCCATCCATTGAGGATGGTGGGAAGAGAGCCATGTATAGCTACTGGGATAGATGTTGCAATACATGGGGGCCCGGGAAAGAGTAAAAGGCTCCATCGCACCATCATGCCAGAGTTCTTTATTTTGCAAAGGGTAAGGTCAAAGTGACATTTATAGCAGAGATGTCCTTTCTTCACACGAAATAACATGTGATGTCTCCAAGGAAAAGTAATGCTTGACTTGGCAACGTGGTTTTTGCAATTACTAAGGAAACCAGTTGGGGGTTAGCCAGAGTGCTTTTTGGTGGAGATGAATATATAAAACTGGAATTGGGAACCCAAGCTTGTTCAGAACTGGAGCTCATCCTCTGTCCCACGCCTGCACTCAGCCTCCACTCTTTTTGACTGAAGTTGTGCATTTGCAAGAAACAAGAAGAAATAAAAGCAGTAGAATACCTCTTCCAGATAAAAGTGGTGGGATTTGTGGAGAAAAGGAACAGATGCTCCACGTTGGGAGACTTGAACAAGAGGACTAGGGAGAAGAAGGGGGGATAGAGAGAGGGAGTGAGAAATGTGAAAGAAGGAGCTTCCAGATGGGGCATTGTCCTTGCAGAGGTGCAGCTGGGAAAGACCTCCTTCCCTTCTTAGTAAGAAGCAATAATTAAGTTAGACAAAGTTATAATTCCAGTTCCTGCTACACTATACAGGTTTTTTTTACATTTAACTCATCCAGAAAATATAATAAAAAATAAGATGCTGTTTCAATAGGAACAAAAACAACATAATATTTAGGAATTGATTTAACCAAGATTACACCAGACCTCCAAGGGGAAAAGTTTTAAAACTCTAATAAAAGACATAGGAAGTGATATCAATAAATATCATGTTCTTGGATGAACAATTTAATATTATGAAGATGGCAATTGTCCCTAAATTAATATATTATCTAAATGCACTATCAATCAAAATTCCAGCTGGATTTTTTCCCCCTCAGGAACTCAATAAACTTATCAAAGAATAAAGACTTACGAATACCTAAGTGTCTATTAAAAGAGAAACAGAAAAGTAAAAGGGGTACTGAACTATTCAGATATTAAAACATACAACAAAGTCATAGTAGTACAAATAGTCTTCACAAACAGACATATAGAAGAATGGAACAGAATAGGAAGCTCAAAGATAGACCTGAGTTGCTCAAATGGGAGAATATATTTGCAGTGTCTAAAACTGTCAGTCTAAAACTGACTGAGGATTAATATGTAGACTATGCAAAGAAGACATGCAGATCAACTCCAATACAAAAATGAACAAAAGATAGGAACACGCCTTTTGGGAAGGAGAAAACCTAAAAGGCAACAAACATGTAAAGAAATGCTCATATGTACTAATAACCAGAGAAATGCAAATAGGAAAAATGAGATTTTGCTTTACAGCAAGTTAGACTGGAAAACATTAGAAAACTGAATGATGTCAACTGATGATGGAGAATGAGATTTGGATTATCTAGCATCCCTCATGCACTGCTGGTTGAGCCTAGACTAATATGTAACTTTTTATGAGTAACCTTGCACTACTTAGGAAAATTAAATATCTGCATAAACTGTAACCCAGATATTCCATGACAAAGCATATATCCCCGAGAAATTTTCACACTGTTCTGGACAGGGAAATTTATAAGAATGTTCATATCAATATGTTGCCATACTATTGTATTGACTGAGAGCTAGAGACTATTTATCTATCACTAGGAGAATTACCAGGTAAAATGTGATAGGTGTATGTCATCTATTTAAGTGCTATGCAATAATTAGAAGCAATTGGCTAAATGTACATTGGCAACATGGATTGTCTTAAAAACATAATGCTGATTGAAAAACATAAGAAAAAGAATAAAATGTGCAACACAAACTGTTCCTGCAAGTTAAAACTACACACACACACCAAAGAGCACTGTACAAGAAAAACATACAGACAAAAAGATGGATGTTAAACATGTTAGAATAATTGCCTATAGGGAAGAGTTAATGGAGTAATTAATGGGGAAAAAAGGGATAGATGAAACAAAAAACCAGAGAGACAGACAAGAGAAGGGCCCATGTGGACCAAAGATGATACTGTGCCCAGAGCAATCAAGTATGATTATATCCATCAGTGTTCACATCTAAGGTTAAAGCAAGGTATAACTGACCTGCCAGTAAGGAATTCTTTAAGCGTCCATCAGAGTTGGATGATAACGATCAGTAAGTCAGGAAATATCTGGGGCACAGATGACCACCATCCCAGTCATCCCGGGAGGAAAAGACAGATGGGCCTGGGAGGGGGCTGGCACCAGGTTAGCCATGAATCAGTGAGTGGAATCGCCAGGGGTTAGAGCAGTAGCTGAGAAAAACTACTCCCCAGCACGAGGGGCTGTAAGAGAGAATTGCTTGAATGCTCTTCCTGGTTATGTCTGAGGCAGAAACAAGGCTACTGTCTCACACTAAGATTAAAAAATCAGAATATGGAGGAGAGAGCAGGAAGTGTGAGCCCCTGGTGGGAGGTCTTGAGTAGAGGCAGCAGGTAGAGGGAGCTAGGCACCCAGAAGGAGCCATGGAGGACACTGAGAGGCAGGTGCAGTGTGGAGACCACCAATGACAGGGGTGGGGGGTGGGGAGGAGGTGAGACTGAGCCACAGAGGAAAGGGAAATGAGAGCGTCCAAGAGCTACAGGCTTGTGAAGGGCCAGACATGATGCTGTAGGTACAGAGCAAGTGGGGAATGGTCCCTGCCTTAGAGTTCTTGCCCTGATTTCCCCTTTCTGTCATACAAGACATGAGCAATTCCCAGTAGACCTGACCTGAGTTACACCCTGACTGGACCCTCTTTAGGCCTGTCTGGACATCAGGTCATTGCCCATGGGGTCCCATTTCAATGGGATAGGATTGTCAAGAGGAGTGCAGCAAATGTTAACTTGCCTGTGGGATTACATCTCCTTCCCCGGCTCCTGTGTACATTCCTGAAACTTGTGATGACCTACTCTACTTAGGGTTGCTTTTGTTTGTTTGTTTGTTTGTTTGTTTGTTTGTTTTTATTAGTTTCAGGTGTACAACACAATGCAATAGTTATACTCTTTAACCCCCAAAGTGACAACCCCCCTCCCTCAGTTTGCCACCCCACTCCCCCCCATATCATACATATCTATTACAATTCCTTTGACTCCCTTTCACAGTATACTCCACATCCTGTGACTATCTATATATTCAGTTACAGTTGGCATACAATATTATACAACATCAGCTTCAGGTGTACAGTGCAGTGATCAAGCCTCTACTCCATCCAAAATTTTTACATTATTATTTTCCCCGAACTGTGTTTCATATCGCTGTGGCAATATTGTAGCTGTCTATTTATGCTGTCTAATCCTATCCCCTTCCCCCTTATCCCCACCTGCCTCCCAAATAGCAACCCTCAGTTTTTCCTCTATATCTGAGTCTGTTTACTTTGATCCTTCAGTTTTTCAGATTTCACATATAAGTGAGATCATACGGTACTTGTCTTTCTCTGACTGACTTATTTCACTTAACATAATAGTCTCTTCACAACATTATCAATTATGTTCCCAGAACTGCCCCCATATCCCTACAACATTGCAGTCACCCACCTACGCTGTCCAAAACCTTCCCCCTCTCCCTTGTCCCCACTCCCTCCCAGCCAGCAACCATCAGTTTTTCCTTTATATCTGCTTGTTATGACTTCAATCTTCTTAAATTTACTGAGATTTGTTTTGTGGCCTAACGTGGTCTTTCTTGGAAAATGTCCCATGTGTACTCGAGAAGAATGTATATTCTGTTTTTTCAGGGTGAAATACTCTAAAAATGTCGATGAAGTCCAGCTGGTCTAAAGTGTCATTTAAGGCCCCTCTTTCTGTGTTGATTTTCTATGTAAAGCGTCTGTCCATTGGTGACAATGGAGTGTTGAAGTCCCCTACTATGATAGTGTTACTGTTGATCTCTGTCTTTATGTCTGTCAAAATCTGTTATATGTAATTAGGAGTTCCTATGTTGGGTGCATAGATGTTTATTAGGGTTATAGTGCCCTTCTTTGTCTTTTATTGTAGTCATTTTAAAGTCTATTTTGTCCAAAATAAGTATTGGTACTCCAGCTTCTTTTTCTTTCTCATTTCCATTTGCATGAAATATCTTATTCCATCTGTAAATAACATATACATGTGTCCCATTTTCTTATCCACTCAGCCATTCTCTGTTTTTTGATTGGAGCATTTAGCCCATTCACATTTAAAATGATTATTGATAGGTGCATATGGATTGCCATTTTGTTATTTGTATTCCTGGTCTTCCTGGGTTAGCTTGTTTATCCCTTTCTTTGGTTTAAAAAAGCCCTTTTAACATTTCTTGCAATGCTGGCTTGGTAGTAATGAATTCCTTAGGCTTATTCTTTTCTGAGAAGCTCTTTATTTCTCCTTCAATTTTAAGTGATAGCCGTGCTGGGTAGAGCAATCTTGCTTGTAGGCCTTTATTTTGTGTCACTTTGAATATCTCCTGCCACTCCCTTCTGGCCTGCAGAGTTTCTGTAGACAAGTCAGCTGTTTGTCTAACAGGAGTTCCTTTGTATGTAACTTGCTGTCTTTCTCTTGCTGCCTCTAGGATTCTGTCTCTGTCTTTAACCTTTGCCATTTTAACTTGTGTCTTGGTGTGGACCTGTTTGGGTTCAGCTTGTTTGGAACGCTCTGCACTTCCTGGGCATGTATGTTGATTTCCTTCACCAGGGTAGGGAAGTTTTCAGTCATTATTTTTTCAAATACATTCTCGACCCCTTGCTTCTTCTCTTCTCCTTCTGGTATTCCTATGAGTCTAAGGTGGTTGCGCTTCACCTTGTCCCATAGGGCTCTTAAACTATTTTCATTGGTTTTTATTCTTTGGTCTTTTTGTTGTGCCAACTGGGTGATTTCTGCTATTTTGTCTTCCAAATCGCTGATCTGCCCCTCTGCTTCATCTACTCTACTGGTGATTCCTTCGAGTGTGTTCTTCATTTCAGTTATTGTATTCTTTAGTTCTAACTGGTTGTTTTTTATGATTTCTCTATCCTTCCTTATGTCCTCACTAAGTTTGTTAAACATTCTTATCATCTGTGTTCTAAACTCTCTCTCTGAAAGGTTGGATCCCTCTGTTTCATTTGGTTGCATTTCTAGAGGTTTCTTCTGATCTTGTGACATGTTTCTTTGTTTCCCCACTCTGGCTGTCACTCCTGGATTGCTTTGATGTATTAGATAGATCATCAGGAGAGCCCTGGCTGGATCACGCAGGCACACAGCTCACGGCCCAACACTCCCAGGAAAACTCCCAGTCTCAGCCTGTCCCAATTAGCCGCTTGCAGATCAGGCCGAGCAGCCCGACAACCAATCACCAGCCTGGCAACTCTGTAAGCTCAGTGTGGACAGCAGGTATCCAAGGCAGCTTGCTCACTCCCTCATCTCAGTGAGCAGCCTTTTGGAGCCGGAGCACGCCCACCAGGCGTTTCCCTGGCAACGCAGTATAATCCAGGCGGAGGGTGGGGATCCAAGGCCGCATGTATGCGCACGTTCACACGCACTTCTGCGCCAATTCCACCAGACCAATGAGGTCTCGGACCTGACCCTCTGTGGGAGGGTCCAACCCTGACAAAATGGCGCCCTCCTGTACACCACTTGTGTGCAGGCTCCACACCAGGGGAACAATAGTCCAAAAATCTCCAGCCTTTGCACCAAAGGTGCTCAGTTCAGTCCGTCCCCGCAAGCTCCCGGATTCGGCTCACACAGCTACTCCCTCCACCAGTAACCAGGTAAGTGCTCACCGGTGAGCAAGCCCGGCTGCCAGCCCCACTGATTCTCTAGCCGCTCTTAGCCTCACTGAGCTGAGCAAAGAGAGTCCTCACTAATTTACTGTCGGCTATCCTGGAACTTCTCTTCCCGGCAAAGGAACTCTGGGCTGGTGAGCCATGTGTGGGGCCAGAGGGTCTCTCCCCCAACCGGAGAAGCCTCCCCACAGCTGGGGCTTCCCTCATGGGGCTCGCCCTCTCTTGTCTCCGCCCGTCCTACCAGACCCAACACGGCGTCCTCTTTAAGTTCTTCATTTAGTGGTACTCTTCATCTAGTGTTCCAGGGACCTCAGGTTTGAATGCTGTATAGTTTGTAATTTTGGTGTGATCCTGGGAAGTAGTTAGCACAGCGTCTGTCTATTCCGCCATTTTACCGGAAGTCCCCTAGGGTTGCTTTTAATCTTGGGTCAGCAAGACTTCCCCTATTTTCCCCTGGGGGGTAGGGGTCTATGCCTCTCCCCCATTACTCAGAAGTCAAACTTTCTAGAGAATTCTCTCTCTTCTCTAAACCTCCTCCTCTGACACCTCACCTCCTTTCTTCTTTTTTTTTTTTTTAAATAGTTTTACATCCTACTGCAGCATGTGAGGGGGATAACAACTATCGGTTTAATTGTAATAACATCCTTCATGATACTTTTGATCTTGGGAAAGCTTGGGAAAACCAAGGTTCATCACCTGTGCAGTCTAGAGCTAAACTCTCCAGGTTGTGCAGTACTGGAAGTACAATATTTAGGGACAGGTAGAGGGAAACAATGAGGAAATTGCATCTCAGCTTGGGCTCTGTCCTTCTGTTGTCTTCCCCACCATCTCTCACTACTCTAACTTCAGTGAAACATAACTGTGTTGTCAAGTGCAAGAGTTCTGTGTGTCTGGGTGTACCAGACTTTGTGTATTTTTTGTGTCTCCTTGTATCAAAAACATTTCACTTCAATAACAAAGAGGCTTGTTGTTGCTAGGAGGTTTCCAAAATATATCATTGATGGAGACAAGCTCCACCAAATGCCCTCTTGTTTTTGCCGATGTGAATCAGGATGACCTTTTCACCCTCTTCAAGAGGATATTTATAAGAACCAGATGCAGCGCTCGTATTAGAGAGATAACGTGAGAGGAGACCAAGCACAGCTGAGAAGAGGTAGAATGTACTCCTCTCTATAGAACGATGTTTGTGAAAACCTGCTGATAGCTGTTATATTTTTCTAGTTGATCTTTGAAAGAAAGGGTACACACACACACACACACACACACACACACACACACACACACACTTTTTGTTTCTGTATTTCCCTCCCAGAAGCAGAAGCGTAATCCCATGATCTTTAGAAGGAAGAAAGTGAAGATCAGTTGGGCTCGGTTAAGGTGGGGATTATTTTTAGCAGCTGGAGGAAGATGACCTAGAGAAACTGGCTGGTTGTGGGGGTAGTGACAGAGTTAGGTGTGTCTTAGTCAGCTCAGACTGCCATGGCAAAGTACCACAGATGGTGTCGGGGGGTGAGGTGGGGCTTGAACAACATGTAATTATTTCTCACCATTCTGGAGGCTGGAAGTCCGAGATCAAGATGCCCGCAGACCTGGGTTCTGGTGAGGGCTTTCTTCTTGGCTTGTAGACAGCTGCCTTAGAGCTGTGTCCTCACATGGCCTTTCCTTGGTGGTCAAAGGGTGGGGAGTGAGAGGAAGGAGAGAAAGAGAAAGAGAGAGAAAATGAGGGAGGGAATCTTTCTCTTCTTATGAGGACCACTAATCCCATAATGAGGGTCCCACTCTCATAATCCAATTTAAACCTAATTATCTCCCAAAGGCCCCAACTCCAAATACCATCACGCTGTGGCTTAGGGCTTCAATATATAAATTTGGAACACAAACTGTCAGCCCACGCTTGAGTCAGGTCCAGCCTCAGGAAACTCTCCTTCCTGGTTGAACATCACTGAGGAGGGTGATAGTCACATGAACTGAATGGAGAGGGAGGCAGAAGTACTTTCTAAGTAAACCAGCTCAAGGGCTCTACTATTCTACAAATATGTATTGGCCTTTGATTTTGAACCACATCAGCAGGTACTGGAGTTTCCTAGTTGTCCCCAAA
Organism: Aselliscus stoliczkanus; assembly: GCA_033961575.1. Lineage (NCBI taxonomy): Eukaryota > Metazoa > Chordata > Mammalia > Chiroptera > Hipposideridae > Aselliscus > Aselliscus stoliczkanus. The sequence goes on along the minus strand of CM066730.1, from coordinate 18,422,527 downwards.
CCTCCCAAAATACTGCACTTATACTTAAAATTTTTAAAAATGAATCTCATTTATTATTAACTTAATATTTGATATAATGTAATATGTAATATACTATGAATATTAAATTTTCATATCATTTTGATTTTCAAAATTGAACTTTCTATTTTCATCAAAGTATTCTCCTTGACGTCTTGTGGAAAAGTTACCTATCCATTTAAGTAACTCCCTATTTCTCTTTCGTATCCATTTCATCTTCCCCTGTACCTGGTGGTACAAAGCATTGTGTAGAATTAGTTATTCCTACACAAGTGCCATTTTGTTGTAAATTCTTTCAGTTTCTCTTCAGCATATATTTGAAAGTAAATAACTGGACTGTGCTTGGAGAAAGAGACTTGCTTCTTGGACCCTTGAGTTTTGCAGTGGAAGGGGGAGGGGAGATCTGCTCCTGGGGAGACAGCCAGGGAACATGCGATGGTGGTGACAGAGGTTGTATGACTCCTTCGGTGCCACCATCAGCTTGATTACCTCTCCATTCAGGGTGCCTCCTTAAGCTGGCTAATGTGAAGAGGGGAAAAAGGCCAGGAGCGGGAAGAGTTCTTTTTTTTTTTTTTTTTTTTTTTTTTAGCAGCTTGATAAAAAGTCTCTTTGGCTTTGTTTCACCTTTTTCTTGGATTCATATAAAAGTTTCAAGTTGTTTGTGACCAAGTGTCCTCAGAAACCTCAGACCATGTCCCAGTAGCTTAAACTTGAGGAGCCAAACCTCACCATTTCCAAAGACAAAGCAGACATGGGGGAGAGGCTGCCCATGCTCCCTGAACGTGGGAAGGTTCAGTACAATAGGCACAATGGCCTTTGTAGCATTAATGCCTCATTTGCTTTGAGCAGATACAGGGGTTTGCAGTTTTTGAGAACAAATTCAATTAACACCCTTTTCTTTGGGGGTGTCCTTTTTCCTCCCCTTCAAAAGCCATTTGCCCCATGTCTACTTACAACAGATTCTCCATAGAGGCAGTTGGGGAGTTTCCCTTTAGCCTTGCACTTCTCCACGGTGAAACAAGTAGGAAAAGTAAGCCCTTTTCTGTCTTTCATATATTCAAATAGAAGGAAAGTGCCAAGTTATCCTTCAAAATGTTGTAAGACCTGATTTGACCCCACACTGTACTGTGAGAAGAAACAGATGGGAAAAGAAAGGAGGTGCTTATTAAATGAAATTCTTTCTTCCGTCAAGAGGCTTCTACAGGGCCGGCAGAGTGGCGCAGTGGTTAAGAGCTGGCTTGGGACGCCAGCAGCCCCCCGTTCGGATCCCACATATGAGGGCCAGTCACACTGCCCTCTATAGTTAAGATGGTGAACAATGGCTCCACCTGGAGCTGGGCTGCTGTGAGTTGCCTGAGACAGTGTGGGCTGCAGCCCCTGCTGCAGTGGGCTGCCATAGGCCACAGTGAGTGGCTGGGAGGCCAGCGTTACCAGCTGGCAGCTGATGTGAGCTGTTAGCAGCTGTCCAGGGGCCGGCGACCAATCTGCCTCATCCTGGAAGAGTGCAATGATGATGATACCAATATAGGCCAGTGAAGCAATGTCCTCTACGACTAGACTGAAGAACAAAAGGACAGCAACTTGTCTGTTCCCCTTTCCCAATTCCCCAACGCTGTTCCCCTCCCCCAAGTCCCTAATAAAATCTTAAAAAAAAAAAGAGAAAAAAAATAAAGCTTCTACAGAAAATCCGCCCCCACCCCACCCCTGCTCTATTCCTGAGGATGAGGCGAGTTTAGCCAAGCTCCACCAGCTTGTTGGTGTATGCAGTCAGGTGTAGGAACAGATATTCTGCATGATCACAGCATCGGGATTGGTTATGAAAACACACTTGCACAATGGCAGTGAGCCAAACACACCCTTGTGTTGCTTCTCATGTTAGAGGGCTGATTCCTTAAAATATTTTTCCTTCTTTGTGTCCCCACCAAACTTCTTCTGGAGATGCACAATATCCCAGTCTTTAGCACTGGGTCTTGGCCACAATCAACCTGACCATTATGGAAAGAAGACAGAGCTCAGCTTTGCTGATTTTTCATAGCAGGATGGAATTGACCAACAATTTACTTGTCAAGTATGAATCAGTTCAAAACGAAGCAAACTGAAATATTGTCAGAGTGTCAGTACCATGGCACTGGATTCAATGTCCTGTAGAAATAGAGAAAAATATCTTTTGAAAGCATAGGAAACATGCAGGCATGAGTGTGTGCGCGTCTCATTTTATGGTTGCATTGCAATGAGTGAAATGGTGGGTAACTTTGGAGTTTTATTTCCATTCTGAAGCTACCCACCATCCCAGCATTTCCAATCCATGTGACATTAACATCTCCTCTCCATGTGACAAGAAGGAAATCGATGTGGGAATGAGGCTTGCTTTTAGTCTTGATGACTGAGATCATTGTGCTGGTACAGACATGACATGATGTTAATGTTGTATGAGCACAGGAGAGTTTTATTGTGTGTGTGTGTGTGTGTGTGTGTGTGCGCATGCGCGCGTGTGTGTGTGTAAAGAAGGGAAAGTGACTGACTTCAGATTCTCTAGGGTAGAACTTTGGCCTTTGTTTTAGCTTTTGCATTATGAAGAGTTGCATATGGCTATAAATATGAACGTGACTGCCAAAACTGCAGATTAAGTAAAATCTGTGAAGGGTGTAGAATGCTTTATACACATTGCACGTTGGCAGTGTCTATTCATAGGACGCACATTTTAGAATTTGTTTTCTCTCTCTCTTACTCATTCTATTTTATGTGTACTTTTTTTCTGCCCTCTCTTTCAGAAATCATATTTGGAGCAGTCTAACTGGAGATGTGTAAGCAGGGCAATTCTCTAGGTTATATCTGTTTAGGTCAAAGGGGAGGGCTATTCCCTGATGTTGGCAAATGGATTATTTAACTAGATAGAAGTCCTTGTCAGTGTCACCGTGACATAGGATGACATCACATTTGTGAAAAATAAAAATGGAAGTCAATAGTCCCTTACCAGCTTCAAAGTTGGAAAAGCGTTTACAGAAAATGCTTCTTATTCCTTGTCTGTTACTCCCTGATTGGAAATGACACCTGAATTGTTTCTCCTGATAATTTTGTATTGTGATTTTGCATGGAGGCTGCTCATTAGAAAACCTTGGCTGTAAGATTGTTTCTTCTAAACTCTAGAACCTTCCACATCTTCCAACTTCATACCTTTTTACCAAGGCATGGAAGATTTGTTTTGCCACAGAATTTGAAGTTGAAAATATGTAAATCCTTCCTGCTGTTTGTACTTCACCAATTCAGGAGTGGCTGGAAATATTGAGATCCTACACCCCTTTGGATTTTGCAAAACCCAACCTTTTATTGGAATTCTTGTGAATATGTCACAGATGACAATTAGCCTGAAGAGTGAAGACCCAAAACCACAACTGCTATGAAACAAACTATTTAAAATGAATGTATCTATTCCTGAGGTATATCTCAAGGTGGATTTTAGCATTTTTAAGAACTTGGTAAATCTTACTGAATCTTTAAATTTTGTGGGGGCTAACAATAATAATAATAATAATACTTCCCCCCCAACCTTCTAAGTTCTGCTATTAACAGAGACAGAGAAGCAGGAGGAAATTACATTTTAATAAATACACACAGGAAATTCACATAAGCATGAAAATTCCCAAAGACTGTGAGGTAAAACTGGGAATTTTTGTCATTTTGGACAAAGGAGAAGGGATGGTAGGGGTTTGAGAATTTCAAAGGAAGTAGGCAGTTTACAGGTAGTAGAGGAAGAGTGGAATACACAAGGCAGGTAAATTTTTGCTACCCAGAAATGATGGGCAGGGAGGTGGTGATGGGGAGGGGGGCGGTGATCTGGTAAACAGGTGCCAGCTTGACTTCTCCCACCCACCATACTCAATTCAAATGAGTCAGCTAAGGCAAACATCCTAATATTTCCTTCCTGGAATGGGTCTTGCCCTCTGAATCTCTTAGGCAAAAAAGAGGAAGGATCAACGTTTCATTCTGAGTCTTTTGTTTCTTAATAACCAGTTTAACATCAATGTCCCAAAAGGTAGCTTTAGGGTGGCAAAAGTTTGGTGACCTTCAGTTCTCTCTCATCTTCCTCTCCGGACCTGGAAGAAAGTTTGTGACTGAAGGAGACATACTTAGAAAGAAACAGTTTGAGTGTTCTCCATATCCATTGCTTCTCAAATTTTAATGTGCATGTGAATCATTTGGGCATCTTGTTAAAATGCCGATTCTGATCCCTTAGGTTTGGGATGGAGCCCAAGATTCTGCATTTTTCACAGTTTCAGGCGATGCTCATGAGCCACAGTTGGAGGCTTCCATGTTCAGCTCTCACCTCCTCATTGGCAGTGCAGGGGAATTGGGCATGGGATGGGCATGGTGCAAAGTTTCGGAAATATTTGTTGAAACTGCTCCCAGCCTCACCAGCATTCTGCTCATTTGCAGGCCGTCTTCGAAAGTATTTAGAATAAATTAAATAATGCTGTGCTCTTGCGGGAGTGAGCAAACAGTATGGGAGACAGGATAGAGTTATGTTACAGAAGAGAATGGGATCAGGCAGATACAGAGAAAGATAAAGACAGATGGGGCAGACAGAGAGTCCCTCCTGTAATTCCCGCCACTCTCTATCTCTCCCATCCTTTCCTCTCTGTTTCAATTTCTTTTTCCATCTTGTTTCTCTCATTACTTTTCTGTCTCTTGTAAGATAACAGAATCATTTCATTCAAGTTGAGAGGCAAATGGGAGCCTGTGAGCCACGTGGACTGGACTGGGAGCCACTGGGTGCAGCTGGGCCAGGAATTTGGGATTTGGGGGCCTCAGTTTTCTTTTCCATAATATGGGCAAATTGGTTAGATGATCCCTAGACCCTTCCCATCTCTGCAGTGCTGCAATTTACAATCCATGTCAATGTGTTTATCTGTTACTTGGGGGCAAATCTGTTCAAGTTTCAATGTAAATGAGTTAACTCAGGGTTACCTGAGTGTGTAATTCCCATTTCCACCAGGCATGTAAACGCGGGCTCAGGAAGCTCTAGAGTGAGAAATGTGTTCCCTGGCTCCACCCCAGCATCACTGGAGCATGTATGAGGCTGTCTGAACAAACATGCTCTGGATTTCTCTGAACTGAAAATCTGTCCTGTAGGGCTTTCATAGTTTTTGTTATTCCAGCCATTTTAAAAGATTACCATTATTATTATTCATATTATTTGAGGGACAGATTCTTATCATACATCCCACAGAGTCAGAAAACTCATTTGGAAGCCTTGAAAGCTTGACACTGTGAAACTTGTTTAGTAAATAATGTCATTGTTATTCCTTGAAGCAGGGGGAGAAAAGGAGAGAAGAGGGCATATTGGTTAAGGAGATGGACTGTGGTGGAGGTGTAGGGGATAAAAATAATTAATACTTTTTCTCCCACCTTCTAAGTGTTTCTAGCTGGGCTAATGATCAACTTAACAAAGACAGATTGACAGAAAATCAAAATTTTAATACATACATATGGGGAATTCACATAAGCATGAAAATTCCAAAGATAGTAAGACAACATTAGGTATATGAAACATTTTGGACAAAAGAGAGAAAGAGGGGAAGGTATATTAGATTTCAGAAGTGAGAACAGGTGATTTAATTGAGGAAGAGTGGAGCATACTTGGCAGGAAAATTTTCGCTAGACAACTCAGAAACAGTAGGACCTGGGATATCCAGGTAACAGGCCTGTAGTCTTCCCATGTAATGGTAGGGTAAAGATTCTTAAGGTGAATAAGCCAAGTTTCCCTTTCTAAGGCAGATTTTCCTGTCTGAACCTCTTGGGTAGAAATGTCGGGGAGTGCCAAAGGTTCTTTCTGTGTCTTATTTCTTAATAAATAGCTTAAAATCAATATCCCAAAAAGGCCACTTCAGGGTAGCAAAATTTTTGTTCCCTTCAGAGGGAAGTGTGGTTGACCCATTAACTTTTTGTTGTTGTTTTAAGTTGTTTGATTTACAAGTGAAATAACCAAGGAGTAATCAGATATGGTAGACCAAGCAGAAGGGAAAACAAAGAGAAGCCATTCAGCATCCATAGGATAGGCCTGTCCTCAACTCAGCAGGTGATGGTGGTGGACACGCTAGGGTTTAAAATGAGGAGTTCATCACCTCCAGGAACAGCTTTCACTGGCTTCTATTCTTGTCTGGGTCTTGTGTCTATAGAGAAAATAAAACCAGGTGGTTGAGAAATTGAAGTTATTGTGGACTATTTGATGATGATGCAGAGAACAGGGGACACCTAACGTAGGTAGTGCAGTTTTGAGATTGTTTCTTTGGGATAGGTGACCACCACTTCCAGAGGGTCTTCATGGGCCCAGCATTGACAGGCTCAGAGGTTGGTACCCACCCAGTCCCCTTTGCCAGTAAGGGTCCCTTTTCTGGACTGCTTGTAGTAAACAATATTTGGGAGATGGAGCAGCCTAAATCTAAAAGACCTAAAACTCATTGTCTTCTGATGTCCTTACAGCTGCCTAATGAACATGACATGCTCCTGTTAAGTATGAAAGCATTCCTGTGAGAAAGGGTATCAGAATCATCACTTGCCTATACTGGCCTTTAACCTTGATCACTGAACCTCAAATTGCATTCACAAATGAGTGTCAAACCAAACTAATATGCCAGTTAAGAAATCACTTTCCCAAAATAGGTCCTCTGGAAAATTTTAAGTACATTTGTGGAGGTAAAGATAAGAACAATACAAGTGAGGGGAGAAAACTACTCTGGGAGAGTGGGTGACATTTTTTTGCATGAAGTTTTGTTGTGATTCTCTCTTATTTATTTTTCTAGGAGATATAGGGGTTTTCTATGGGCTCTCCCAAGCTATCTGCCCTTGCTGATGAAAATATTTCTAATGGTCTCCAAATCATCATTCAGATGTAGTCTATGTTTATTCATCTGATATGAGGAAGCTAGGAAATTTATTGGTAAAAGGCAGTATCCTGATTTATTTTCTTGCCTATCTGCCTTTCTTACAATTTATGTAATAAGATGTTGACTTGCTGTTTCTTTAATGCTGATGCCTTAAATGTAAAAACAGACAGCAAGTCAGTTTGAGCAAAGGGATGACACTGTCTCTGCCATCTCCCCAGTCTGAGCCTCTTCTTGCTGTCCATTCACAGTGGCCTCTTGACTTGTCTGCCTGCCTCCACTCGTGTCCTGTTCCAAAGAAATCTCCTCAATGCAGCCAGGGAGATTGTTTTGAATTGCAGATCAGGTGGTGTCACAATTTTGTTATAAATTACTCTGATGGCTTCGCTTTTGGATTCCTGGACCCACCTTCCAACATATGTGTATAGAGGTCTCCACACCAACAAGCAATTCTCAGACACCACCAGGGTATTTGGGCATTCAACTCAATTCTGACACTATCTATCTGGCAATATCATCAGATACCACAGGGTAAGGGTTCAGTCCCACAAGACTGCCCCTCTCCCCACAACTTCAAATGCCAGTCTCAAGCTTAGGCTGTTATCTGTGCTTCTGACCAACTGGCTACAAATTGGAGGTTCCAAAGACTTCCTCCAACTCAGAATGCCACTCACAAGTCCAGGTTGTTACCTGTACTTCTGATGGACTGGCTATAGATCTGAGGTTCCCATGACCCCTTCCCTCCTCAGGTTCAATTTGCTAGAGTGGCTCACAGAACTCAGTAAAACAATTTACTTACATTTACCAGTTTATTATAAAAGGATATCAAAACAGATACAGATGGGGCCGGCCGAGTGGCGCATTGCCTAAGAGCTGGTTTTGGGATGCCGGCAGCCCTGGTTTGGATCCCACATATGAGGGCCAGTGACACTGCCCTCTACAGCTAACAACAGCTCCACCTGGAGCTGGGCTGTGCGAGCCCCGGCGACGGTGTAGGCTACAGCCCCTGCTGCAGTGGGCTGCCATGGGCTACAGCGAGTGGCCGGCAGCCATCGTGAGAGGCGGGCAGCCAGCATGAACTGCCAATAGCAGCTGTGAGCGACCATCCAGAGGCCAGCGACTGATCCGCCTCATGCGGGAAGAGCACAAAGACGATACCAACATGGGCCAGTGAAGCAACGTCCTCCGCAACTAGACTGAAGAACAAAAGGACAGCAACTTGTCTGTTCCCCTTCCCTGATTCCCCAATGCTGTTCCTGTCCACGAATTTCCCAGTAAAATCTTTAAAAACACAAACAAACAAACAAACAAACAAAAAACAGATACAGATGAACGCCCAGATGGAAGAGATGTGTAGAGCAAGGCATGAGGGAAGGGGTGACTTCTTCAGGTGCACTGTTCTTCCAGCATCTCTACCTGGTCACCAACTGGGAAGCTGTCTGATCCCCGTGTTTGGGGGATTTTATGGCAGTTTCATCACATAGGCATGATTGATCATTAACTTCATCTTCAGCCCTTCTTCCTTCTCAAGAGAAGGGGTGGGGTGGGGCTGAAAATTTCAAGCTCATAATCATGGCTTGGTCTTTCTGGTGACCAGCCCTCATCCAGGAGCCATCGAGGAGCTCACCCAGAGTCACTGCATAAGAACAAATGACACTTTTCTATCACCCAGGAAATTACAGGGATTTCAGGAGCTCTGTGTCAAGAACAGAGGTCAAAGACCAATATTACAACAAGAGATGCTCCTAGTATTCTTATCATTTAGGAAATTACAAGGGTTTCAGGAGCTCTATGCCAGGCACTGGAGACAGAGACCAATATATATTTTCTGTTATCTCACACTTCTCATTGCAATTTTGAAAATTTTAATATTATACATATCTATGAATTCATTGCCCACAAGAACTGGAATATTAACAAGAATGTTCATCTACTTAGGCATTGAGCTGCATCCCATAATGGTGCTAACTCCCTGTTCTGGGCCTTGTATTTAATTATTCACTTGCTTTGTTTAAATATGGTTTTATCACCTAAATGTAGTCCTAAAAAGTGCCCTGTTAAAATTTTAGTTACCTTAAACATTATGAAAATCATATCATTCTGTGTGTTATCTTCTGGGACTTGCTTGTTTCATTTAATAGTATCTTGCTAAGTTTCATCCATACTGTTGCATGCAGTGATAGTGGATCTGTTTTAACTACTTCATATTCCATTGGGTGAATATGCCATAATTTGTTTATCCAGTGGATGGGTCTTTTGGGTGCTTCCAGGTTTTGCTAATGGGGGCAGTGCTGCTGAGAACATTCTTGTACAACTTCCGACTACTCTTATGGTAAAGACAAAATTTGTCATGTGGCTTTACAGTCTCTGCAGGGCCTGGCCCCTACCAAACTCTGTACCATCACCGTATTCCTCACTTCCCTCTTTTTCTGTAAGAAGGGTGTGCTGAAGAAACTGAAATAGGAGATCTTTCTCTTTCCCTTTTCCTTGTGAACTTCAACATTTCCTATAAATTCCAAATCAATCATTAACCTATACTTTGGCATATCTTGCTTGATATCCTAGAACAGCAAGTCAGTCTACCTATTTTGTGCTTTTATGGCTCCATGTGCTTTCTCTTTAGGATACTTGCTGTGGTTGTCATTTTTAGTACATTTGGATGACTATTTGATTAATACCTGCTTTCCTGCTGGACTCTGAGCTCTGAGAGCAGAGTCTGGTATTGTCCACAATTGTACCCTCAGGACCTATCTAGCATGGTGACTGACACATAGTAGGAGCTCAATATATATATATTTCAAAAGAATAAAACAGTAATTCACAAAGAGTTAGGGGAATGAAAATGCAGGGAGACCATATAACAGGATCCAGTAGGCTTCCTCCTCAAACCTCTAGAGCAGGGTTTGGTAAAAGTTTTTGTACAGGGCCAGGTAGTAAACAGTTAAGATTTTGCAGGCTTTGTGGTCTCTGACAAAATTACTTAATGTTGCTATTTTATTATATTGTGAAAGCAGCCATAGGTAATATGTAAACAAATGAACATGGCCATGTTTCGATAAAAGTTTATGGACACTGAAACTTGAATTTCGTACAATTTTAATTTTCATGTGTCATGAAATGTGATTCAAGTGTTACAAAATAAGATTCTTTTGATTTTTTTCCAACCATTTAAAAATAGGAGAATATTAGCTTGCAGGCTGTACAAAAGCAGGTAGTAGGCTAGACCTGACCTGTGGACAGTGGTTGGCTCACCCCTGCTCTAGAGCAGCCTTGTACTCATGCCCATCCAGTGAAACTGAATCAAGGTCAGCCCTTGGTCACTATTTGTACACAGTGAGCCACTGGGACAGAGAGTGAGAAAAGGTCCAGAGTTAGTGCCTTATTTAAATAATTAAAATATATACTTTTTTTAAAGTAAAACTCTTCTTGAAAATTTGCCAAATGCTTCTCCTATCTCTCAGTCATTTTGTTGCCATCTTCCTCCTTTGATATTGAAATGAAAACTCAGGGACTTCAAAGTGCATCTTATGACAGCCATGTCATCACCCCAAGTTGCATAACAGAGAAACCACACACCCACTCACCTTGATGTTGCTCTCCTGGCTGAGTCATTTGGCAGGAGTGGGCCCACTGACTGCTGTAATCCAATGACGCTTTCACATATTAAGGTCCCGGCCAGGCTGACTTAACATGACCTGTTCTCCTTTGCATGGATGCAGGTGTGGGTTCACCATTACCGTGATACCAGGAAAACAAAACAAAACCAAGCAAACAAAGGCTTCTGTTTAACAAATATTAACAATATTTGTTAATATCAAGCCACGTCGACATACTTTTTGATCTGTCAGCACGCAAACCCTGAAAGGTCACCCACACTGTTGGTATGTTAACTTGATTTGTTCACTGAGATGGATATATCAGTTTATTGGAGATGTGTATCAGTGCAGCTCTGAAATGAAAGGGGCTGTGTGCAGCCCTGGAGTGTGCACCATCATTGGCTGGAGAGAGGAACAGAATGATGAGGAAACCAGGGCACCATTGCCTTTTCATGGCCTGAGTTGCCAGGTGGCAGATGAGGTTCCTTGTCTTGGCTTATGGAAATTGTTAGTACTATATAACCCTGAAGCCGAAGGGTGCTCGACAGACCATTTAATTCTGACCTCTGCACTCAGAAACCCAGCAAAGTCATTTTCTGGTCTCTACTGAAAACTGATGGTCTTCAGGTTCTGATTGACCTCTTTTGGTGTATCATCCCCAAATAGCTTTCCTTCACTGAGCAGAAGTTCTCCAGGTGAGTGTAGATCCATTTTCTGGTATAGTTCTTTGAGAGGCACACATGGCTAAATGCTGTATATACCTCACCACAGGTATCAGCACATTTTCTTCTAAGCCAGCAGCATCATTTCTGTACTAACTTGTGTCTCTGCTTCTACTCTTGCCCCCAAATAATTCACTGTCCACAAATAAGCCCTACTGATCTTTTGAAAGCAGAAATAAGATCACATCACACACTTCCTTAGAATCCTCCAAGAGGTTACACTTAGAATAAAATTCAAATCCCTTGCCCCGTGTTATGGGTTGAACTGTGTCCTCCTGAAAAGATGTTGAAGTCCTAAGTACCATGGATACGAACTTACTTGGAAATAGGGTCTTTGCAAATGATCAAGTTTAGGTCAGTAGGTGGGCCCTAATCCAATATGACCTATGTCCATATAAAAAGGGAAATTTGGATACAGAATCAGATATGCATAGAGAGAAAATAATGTAAAGACATAGGAGAATGCCATCAACAAGCCAAGGAATGTCTGAGACCGCTGGAAGCAGGAGAGAGGCATAAAACATTCTCCCTCACAGACTTCAGAGAAAACTAACTCTTTTAACATCTTGATTTTAGATATCCAACCTCTATATATGTGAGAGGATAAATTTCTGTTCTTTAGGTCACCCAGTTTATTTTGCTTTGTTACAGCAGCCTCAGGAAACGAATACACCTGCTTGCAAAGCCTGTGTGATCTGGGTCCACCTTCCTCTCTGGCCTCCCCATGAACTAAGCATACTCCTGACCCACTGGGCTTCTCTACTGAGGCAACACTGTGGATACCCAAATGGTACTGGGAAAAGAAGAAGGGGGATTGTAGTTGGAACCATAGTTATTGGTATTTAATGGAGTGGAGGCCAGGGATGCTAGAAATCCCCAAAGGCAAGGAAATGTCCCACACAATAGTGCCACTAATGGCCTCAGTGAGAATTACTGTACCACACTGGCTTTCACTCAGTTCTGTGCACCTGCCCTCATTCCCAGTAGCCTAGGGCCTTTGCATGAGCTGTTGCCTCTGCAGGAAATGCTCCCCATCTGCTCTTCCCGTGGTTGAGATCTCAACTTTAATGTGATCTTCTCAAAGAGCTTTTCCCAGCCTATAACATTTCCATTTGTTCACTTACTTTCACATTAGTCTTTCAAAAGTACTCCTGCATAGAGATAACATTATCATTGTTTGATTTTTTTTTAACCTATTAGTTTATTTGTTTGTTTCCTCCTGTTAGAATATCAGCTCTGTGAGAGCAAGGACTGTTTGTATGCCCGGGCTGTAGAGCCTGGGAAAAAGATCACAGGAGATACTCATATAGACATGTCAGTTGAATGGATGAGTCATGACCACTGGAGCAAGAAATCCATGAAAGCTTGGGGGTCATGGAGAAAGGAAGGGAAGAAGTGGGGGAAGAGATAGGGCAGGGAAGAAGATGGTGATGGTGAAATCTGATGGAGACATGAGAAGGCACTGCTAGACAGCAACGTTAACAGCAGCAGGACTTTCCAGACTGTTCTCAGGCCATGAAACAAGAGTGCACAGATTAGTGGAAGAACTTTTGGTGGAGAGCCCTTTCTTGTTCTTCATACAGCTGCAAGGAATAGGCTTGTAAAGATTATTATCCCCAGAACGATGGAGACTGGAAAATAAAATTAGCTTCCCTGTGGTTTAGAGGAACTCAGGAATGACAGTTGACACATTGCCTGTTAATGATTTCACAGGATAATTGGTAGCCGGGTGTGGAAAACACAACTATAAAATTGACATTAAGAAGGACAAGCTCACCTTCCATGGAATGCCCCTTTTGTCCTCTGTGAGAGCCAGACTTTGGGCTGGATGTGTCATGGACCTCCCAGGTGTGGCCATCCTTGCTTTAGGGGATTATCTCTTCCTTGAAAAGATACTAACAAATATGTGCCAGTTTCTACAAGAATCTTTTTTTTTCTTTTTTTTTAAAGATATTATTGGGGAATTGGGGAAGGGGAACAGCCAAGTTGTTATCCTTCAATCTTAGTTGTGGAGGGCGCATCTAGCTCAGCTCCAAGTCCAGTCACCATCCGGCCACCCATTGGCAGCTTGCGGCTGCTCCGCTCAAGATGCTGTGTTCAATCTTAGTTGTGGGTGGGTGTAGCCCACCATACCCTGTGGGTGTCCAACCGGCAATGTTGTTAACAGCATGTGCTTTCACCATCTGAGTCATCCTGCCACCTGTTGTCAGCTCAGCAGCAGTTCAGCTCGGACGCAGCTCACTGACCCATGTGGGAATGGAACCAAGGACCCTGTTGTTTAGAGCTCGTGCTCTTAACTAACTGAGCCACTCAGCCGGCTCTACAAGGATCTTGAAACTGAGGCATTTCAAAGGACATACAGTCATGAAAACAGTGTTATATTTTTCAATCTAGATGCAGCCTTTATTTTTCCCTTTGAAGTCCTCTACTTCACCTAGTTTGTTTAATAATATAAAGTTTCATTTTCCACCTTGCTGCACACTCGGATCTTTGGAGGCAAGAGACACTGTTCTCAACTGGGCCAGAGATGGCCTGCGTTGTAATTCTACCTCTGCTGCTAATTTGCTGGGTGACCTTTAGTGTTTTACTTAACCTTGTAAAGGCTTCAATTATTCTATAGAAAATTCGATAAGAATACATTACACTACAGGGGACTGGCGATGGTGAAAGAATGAAATAATATATGTGAAAGCACACTGAGGAACTTTCTGTCTGGCCTTTCTTTTCCTTTGTTTTGTTATTTCAACATTTTCCCCGAGGCCCTTTCCTCCCAGTAGCCCTTCACTTTTCTTGTCACCTTTCCCTCGTACAGGTTTCCCAGACTTCAGTCATTCATGTACCAAATTCACAATTTGTGGTATATTTGAGTACTAATTGCATTATTATTTTCTTTAAATTGATTTACTTTTTAAGTTAAATTCGTTTACTTGAAAAGGAAAATCGTGTATCATCAGTATATATAATGACAATCTTACTACCATGATCATTAAAATTTAAAAAAATAATAAAAACAATATTTATGAAGCGCTGGCTTAAGCTCCCCTTCCTCAATAACACCTTCCCTAGCCCCTCAGATGAAGTTTATCCCCCTGCCGTATATGCTTGCTTCCTCTTTCATAATACTCGTCACACCTCTTGTAATTATCACCTCATAGCTGCCTCCTCCATTAGAATGTAAGCTCTATGGGAGCCCAACCTGTGCTTGTACATCCACAGTGTAGCATAGTGTCTGGAACATAAAAGGTATTCAAAAATATTTTTATGGAATTAGATAAAAAGCTCATCTATGTACTGACCTAAGACTACCTCCAGACCACTAGTGGAAAATTGCAGTGCACGACACATTCTTTTTCTCTTTCTTCTATCCCATTGCTTTCCAACATGGTGACATTTGGGGTACCTGTGAGCAGCCAGGTCACCATTAACTTATAGGAAGCTGTGGGATACATAGACAGGAGTCTGTACACTTCGTCTGTTGATCCAAATTTTAAGAATTGATATGTGCAGGGAGTCAAGAGCTTGGGGCTATGGAATACTCAAAGCTGTGAGTTCCTGGGATGTGTAAGTCATGTGTAATTGGCAACTTGCTTTTCTGTCCCCAAAGATTTCTTCCCATATAAAGTATATCCCCACGGGGAGTGTTTGTTGTTGTTGAGATGCCTGGGCACTACTTAAACCTCCAGAGTCCCCAAAAGCTAACTTAAACCTTGTTTGTCCCTGTTGTTCCCTTGCCCTCCAACATCTGGCTCTGTTCTAAGTTTTCACAAGTTTCTAAATGTCTGAGAAAGCGATCGTGCAGACATTGTAGATGCCTTGGTAGGTGAATGGTTCTGCGTGGGTTCTGAGTCCTCGACAGTGGTTTTCTAGAAAAATGATGTGCTCCTTATCTATTTGCTAATTCCTTCCACATATCACAAGACTTTTCTGTAAATTCCCATCAGTCTTGACAAAATTATCTTGTAGACTTATGTAGTGATTTTGATGGCTGCACAGAGCTGTTTGTCTTGTTCAGAACTAAATTACTAACACCATGATGGCATCTACTTTAGCACCAAACTTCTTAAACTCTCCTAATATACTAATCAGCATGTCAGTGAAATATTTTTTTCTGGATAAAGACAAGCCTTGTGAAATGGATTAGACATTCACATGCCATTGCATAATTCAGCATGCCAGTTCGGTGCATATGATTTGCATTAATAGCCTGCACTGGAAGCTGCTGCTCATAGGTTTCTCTCATTAGGTCTAATATGGAAGATTCCAGACTGTCAATCAATTACAGTAACTTCCTTTTCCATATTTATTTCATCACTATCATTGACAGCTACCATTAAGTGACATTAATACAATACAATATCATCTTGCATTTCTACAGAGCATCTCAGGGTGC
Source organism: Aselliscus stoliczkanus (assembly GCA_033961575.1). NCBI lineage: Eukaryota > Metazoa > Chordata > Mammalia > Chiroptera > Hipposideridae > Aselliscus > Aselliscus stoliczkanus. The sequence continues at coordinate 18,406,920 of CM066730.1, read as the reverse complement.
CTAACAGTTCCTCTGCAACCAATAAATCACATTACAAAGGAAAAAGTGCCCTTACTCTCCAGGTAAAAAATAGTCTGCCACCTCTCCTGGATGCTGCAGGAGTTGCCCAGAATCTCTGGAGATGTTCCTGAATTCTGGGCATGGGTGTATATTTCTTTGTTGTCTAAAAGTCCCCAAGGCTGTGCCTCTGGGCAGTGGGGTGGGTTAGTGGGTAGTGATGACTTTCCAGGGAGTCCACTGGACCACATTGCGGCTTTCACTTAACCTTGATTTAGAACATGCTTACAAGGCAGAGCCAGTGGGGACCTTTGTGGAGGAATTCATCTTCTTAGGAGGGTGGTAGTTGCTGTTTGGCACTCTTTTGCAATAATTTCTACCTGAACATCTCCCTTCTCTATCCACCTTGCCCCATCACTCAAATGCCATTGGCCACCTTGCTCAGTAGAATGGGACAAAGCCCTCTTTGCCAGACAGAGTATTTCTATGTGCTAAGTTGCCAGAGTTGGTATACCCTCCTTCCCCTTCTCTCTTTCCTGCAGTCAGGGATTATCAGAGTTTTGCTGCACAGAAGTCATCTCTGTTATCCGGGTGTCACTGACTGAATATATGGATTACTCCCTTACTCAGTTTTGGGTGACATGCCAGTAGAATTTCTAGGTAAAATATAGGATGCCTTGTTATATTTGAATTTCAGAGAAGCAATGCATTTTTTAGTATAAATATGCTCCAAATATTGCATAGAACATATACAAATTTTCATTGCTTATATGAAATTCAAATTTAACTGGGCATCCTGTGTTTTTATTTGCCAAATCTGGCAACTCTACCCATCAGTTGAGCCAAAGGTCTAAAAATCAAGCCAATCGAGCTCCTATGAGAAATCAAATCAAGACACTATATCTACACTGAGCCCAAGTATTTGCAAGTGCTGTGCTCACAGCTGTGGGAGATGCAAAACAAGTCAGACCAGCAGAGAACAGAAGAATGGCCACAGACTAGGAGAGACTATGGTGCTAGAGCAAAAAATTCAGCTCGAGGATTATAGAAAAGCAAAACAGTATTCAGAATTCTTTTCTAGTGGTTTTCTTTTTCTTTTTTTTTTTTTTTTTTTTGAGGGCAGTGTCACTGGCCCTCATATGTGGGACCGAACCAGGGCCGCTGGATTCCCAAGCCAGCGTTTAACCACCGCACCACTTGGCCGACTCTTCTAGTGGCTTTCTTTATCCATAACCTTTTATGATGGCTTCTTGCAATCAGGGCTTCTGCTTCAGCCCTGGAGAAGGCTGGAGGGACTGGGAAAAAAAAGCTGTCTGACAGGCAGAAAAGAAAGGTGGTGGGTCCAGCACTTGCCTTAGTGTTTTACTGCTGGGGCAAAGTAAACATTATCTTGATTGATGATTGAGGGAGAGCCTGGGAGAAACAATCGATAGGTATTTGTGGATTGGATGACTGACAAAGTTTTGAGCAGGGAGTGCATGATGAAAGATATTTTACCAAGGCTATTTTGGAGGTGTTCTGTGGGAAAACAAGGAGAATAAGGCCCCTTTTAGAACTGGAGAAAAAAAAAAAAGAAGAACTACTTGCTGTGATGGGGTTGTCCTGGCCTCAGTATCTATCCACACTGGATAACACTGGACATGGCTGTCCCTTCCCACTCAATAACCTAGCATCACATAGCTTAGGGTGCCTTAAGCACTCGTTATTATTATAGCAAATTATTATAGCTGTTTCTTCTGAAAATAATTATACACTGGAGAAAAAAATATGGAAAAAACAAGAGGCAGAATAATGGCAGAGGGAGGACATTAAAAGAGTAAAAAAATAGATGAACTGAGGAGCAGTGTGTCAACTCTTTTTTTTTTTTTTCCCCTAATCAATTGATATTTGTGTGGTGGGGGATAAGGAACTATGTGCTTGTGTTATTGTTTCTGTTTTCTGTAAGGCAACCTTTATCTTTACTTTAATGGCTGTTCAAGTAGTTAAGAACATTTCTCAGGAGTGTCCAGAAGCAAGGGCAGAGCCAGGATTGGAGAACAGGTCTTTCTCGCTCCGAGACTTTTTCTAGACCCACTTCCCAGGCTGCCATCTCCCTATTGAAAAGCGACTCTGCAAACTGTGTCTTGAGTTTCACAGCTGTGCATGGTGATGAAACCAACACAGATCAGTCTATTGCTTTCACATATAGTCTTTTATTTATTTTACTGTTTGGTACAAAAAGAAACTTACAGTCTGGATTCAACATAAATGATAATAAGAGTATAGTCTGCCTCTGTGATGTAATTTATTTACAAAGGGATAAAGACACAGACTCACTTTCATTTTTGAACTTCCTAGAATGGCCAACCCTTCTGGGGAAAACAATATTTAAGGCAGTGGCAAAGAGATAATCTGATTTGGTAAAATAATTAACCATAATATTTTACAAAGTAAAAAAAGAACTGTAATCAGATGATAAGCCAGAGGAAGAAGCATTGACAGAACAATGAACATACATGTAATCAGTTTAAAGTCACCTAGCTTTTTTTCTAAAGAGGATGGGAAGACTTTTGAGATACTGGGAGGAAAACGATATTAGAGCTGAATAGGATCTTTGTAATACTTAAAGCTGCTTGAGGGTTTGGAGGAAATGAATGAGACCATACCCACATAATAATAAACCTTAGGTGATTATACTTCTTCCAACAGAGCCTGTTTGGAAACCAGAAAGAGCAAGTGACTAAAGAATTAAAAAGTTCAGTAAGGAAGGTTTCAACCTATAACCTCCCTCCCTATTTCCTTCCCCTGTGCTTTGTTTTCCTGGGTTCTTCATATCTTATATAAAACAGTAAATCATTAATGAAAAGGGAACTGCTACAGTCTATGGTTTTGCTCTTGTACCAGCCTCGAAGAAGGACTCTGTACATCTCTGCATTTCCCTCAATGAAAATTTACTTCATAAGGTAGAGAACACAGATTTTCTTTTTTTTAAGATTTTATTGGCGAATCGGGGGAGGGGAACAGACAAGTTGCTGTCCTTTTGTTCTTCAGCCTAGTTGTGGAGGATGTCGCTTCACTGGCCCATGTTGGTATCATCATTGCGCTCTTCCTGGATGAGGCAGTCGCTCACTGGCCATTGGACGGCTGCTCAAGGCGGCTCACGGCAGCTCATAAAGAACACAGATTTCACTGAAGAGTTTATAAGGAAGTCTGAAGAGGAAATTTACATCTCACAATGCCCAAACTTTATTTCCCAAATTGCCATTTGGTATCTCTTCCCAATTCCATTCTCGGCTAGTGGTCTTTTTGCCTTTTATACATTCCACAAAGTAGCTTCTCAAATTCTCCAGTTTAGAAAATTCTTTCCCTCTACCCACCATGATTCTTTTGCAGGAAAATGTACCCTTTCTCACCTCTCTCAGTTGTTGGCACCAGTCACCCACAGGCCCTGGGCACCCAGCCTTAAATCAGGTTTGTCAAAGCATTCCTCCTAAATACGTACATTTCTGTTTCTTGCAAGGGATTCATGTAAAACTGCTAAGAAAAATGAGATTTTTTTTTTTGTATTGCCTCAGGAAATAATTATCAGAAAACAATATCTGACAAAGTTTGCCATATGCTTTGGGTTTCTTAATTTTTAGGTTACTTGCTGACTTTCTATCCAAGGCTAGAAGTTGAGGCTTGGTAGCAGTGGAGATAAATGGATTCCTGTTCAACCACATTTTCAGGATGACATCAATTGTTTCCCCAATGTGGAGTAAATGTTTCCAAAGAATTCTGAGTTGATATTTACCCAGTAGCTGGGACAGAAACTGGTATTTTGTCTTTGAACTTCTCCATCCACGAGGACTGGACAACCATCTTTCTCACTTCTTCTTTTTTTTTTTTTTTTAGGGGTTGTCTTTTTGAGAATTTCCCAGTTTTTCTTGCAGAAATCATAAACATGGGCTTTTACCATGTGATAAGAATTCCTTTAGGATCACACTAAATCTCAGAGACTAATATCTTAGAATTACTATTGTAATTTCCAGATTTTAATATTATTGCTTGCTTATGCTGTTGGGGCATTGTGATCCTGCATGTGGTCCATAGCTCTGGGGTACTCCGAGATGTTTGCTCAAAAGTTGGATTGGTAAATCTTTCTTCCCTTACAGCAATTCAGCCTCCTGCAGTTTTGTGTTACTTTGTGCTCATTAAGGTCATAGTCTCTGAAGTGAAAATCATGCTGCATGTATACTTGACATGTACTAGGCTATCAAAACTATTTGCTAGATCTGGCCGAGTGGTGCATTGGTTAAGAGTTGGCTTGGGACACCAGCTCTGAGCAGCAGGGCCCTGGTTCAGATCCCACATGAGGGCCAGTAATGCTGTGCCCTCCACAGTTAAGATGGCGAACAACAGCTTGACCTGAAGCTGGGATGCCGGAAGTTGCCTGCGATGGCGTAGGCTGCAGTGGGGCTGCTGGCCAGCAGTGGGCGTCCATTTTTGTGAGCTGCTGTGAGCCGCTGTGAGTGGCAGTCAAATGGCCGGCCAGTGACTGCCTCACCCGGGAAGATGGCAATGATAATACCAACATGGGCCAGTGAAGCAATGTGCTCCACAACTAGACTGAAGAACAAAAGGACAGCAATTTGTTTGTTTTCCTTCCCTACTCCTCAACGCTGTTCCCCTCCCCCAATTCCCCAATAAAACCTTTAAAACAAACAAACAAACAAACAAAACTATTTGCTAAATAAATCTGGAAAATTCAGGATGTGTTGGTATTTAGACCCAGGTAGGGAACACCTTTCCAGAGATCATTGTGTTTTGCTGCTCATTATTTGTCTTCCCTGAGATGTGTTTTCTGTCATTGTCCCAAACCTGAGTAAACTCTTTTTTCCTCTGACTCACCTACCTATTCTTTGATCACCTCATCGTTATTTGATCAGTAATTTTTCTCATGCCCAAGAATTTTGTCTCTTCTTTCTCAACTTACTGATTTCTATGACATGTCTTCCTTCCCAATGTTTCTTTTCCAGGTCAGACATTTTCCCCAGTTACCCTTCTTTTTCTCATTTGATATGTATCACATAGAAAGGAATATCAGTGGCTACATCAACCCCCTCAGCACTCCTCCCTTCCCACAGGACCTGCCTATACCTACAGCTGCCACAATGACTCCATGTCTTCTTGCTCACCGTGCTTCATTTCTGTCCTTGTCATTTAGGGGTAACAGTTCAATGATCTTTCCCCTTCTGTGTCCACTGAGTTCATTTACCATTTACAATCCAAACAGTTTCTGGTTGTCGGTTTGCCTGGCTGTAACCTCTACTATTTACTCTTGCTGTCCCTTCTTCCAGCTATTCCCTGTTACCTATCATCTCTGGAGTTGTCAGTATTCATCCCAAGTTGTTTCTTTTCTCTCTTTCTTTTACATCCTCCCTCATTCTTTTTTTGCTCTCTTTATTTTTAAATTTTGAATAATTATGTAGATATTCAAAAAGTTGCAATGATAGCAAAGATAGTACTGAGTGGTCTGGGTACTCCACCGAGTTTCCCTCATGGTCACCTCTTACATATTACAGTACTATATCAAAACCTGAAGATGGACAATTGTACAATGAATGTGTAGAGTTCTATGCCATTCTATTATATGTGCAGATTCCTGTAACCACCAGAATACAGAACTATTCCATCACCATGGAGATCTTACTCATGCTACCCCTTTATAATCATACTCCCCCACCATCCCTAACCCCATGGTAACAACTAACTTGTTCCTCAATTCTGTAACTTTGCCATTTGGAGAATGCTATACATATGACCTATTGAGACGGCTTTTCTTCATTCAGCAGAGTGCCCTTGAAGTCTATCCAAGTTGTTATGTGTATCAATAGTTGGTTCCTATTTGTCGCTGAGTAGTATTCCATGGCATGGATGTACACTTACCTAGCAGGACATTTTGGTTGTTAGTACTTTTTGGCTTACAAATAATCTTTTCTCTCTTTTGATATTTTTCTTCCAGGTTGCTATTTACTAGCAGATGTTTGCAGGAAAAGAAAATCTTTTGGAAGAGAAAGATTTGGTTCTTTTGCCTAATTGAGGCTTAGGTTCATTGACAATGTAGATAAACTTTTCAGAAACAGTCTTGATATTTTGGCATCTGGACTTAAACCTTCTGTTCCTATTCTTGTTTTTCAGTAAATGCTCTGACTGGGGTGAATGTACTGGATTTCACCTCCACAGAGGTGTTCCAATATACATTTTGATCACAAACAAAAATCAGATTTTGTTATTTCAAGTTAGAATGTTAATTTGAAATGACTACATCATTACAAGGGCTTTAGTGCCTGTTCAGGAAAGCCTTCAAGTTATTTCTGGCAAAATGTATTGAAACTAGTGGCCTTTAGAACTCAGTACTCAGGGGACAAGCTGAGGTTTTGCTGTTTAATTTGAAGGCAGGGTCACCCAGTGGCATTTGCTGAAGAAAAAAAAATTCACAGGCTTATTTTCCAAATGAGTTTAAAGTTCAGCATTTTGTTAGCTCTGCATATGTTTGAGAGGGAACTCCTGAGTACTGGTGGGCTAGTTCTGTCTGGGTTCTAGTAAATTAATGGATTTGCCTGACATTTTTGGCATGCAGTAATGAGGGTTGACATGGAGTTTCCCTTCTGTGAGTAACTTGGCTTCATTTTTATGTTTGAAGATTTCACATATTTGCATAAAGTTCAAGTTGAGGTGATTTTGTGGCAGAGAAATAAAAGTGTAAATATTAAAATATTACCATATACTTCACAGTCTTTCAGGGTTGAAAGGGGATTTAGCATATGTGAAACAGTTTACACATCAGCAATGGGAGAACTGAAATAGAAGTTTGGATTTGCACATCAATCTTTTCTCTTTTATTTTTCTTTAAGTTTGCAGTAAATTTTAAATTTTAATAGTTAAAGCAATAATCAGAATTTCCTCCATTTTATGAAGTTTCTAGGTCTGAGCTGTGTTGAGGGCATTCAGTTTTAATCAACACCTTGTGAAAGTAAGATCTCACCTTCTACCCTCCCCACCATTTCCCCCTCATTTGAATGCCCTTAACTCCTGGGAGATGATAATGCCTGGTATTTATAAAACCAGAAGAACTGAAAGCACTTGATACTTCATATAATGAGTCCCTAATTTCCCTCCAGATAGGCAGAGGAAGGAGAGCAACAGATAGGTCCAGCGGATCTCTGCTGTGTTGTGTGACAAGCACTGAGACATAGAAATGACTCACTGGCAAGCTGGGGAAGACGCTTTCCACCCAGGCTAGTATTCTTAGACCAGTATTTCAGCATTTGTTTCCACAGTATCCCAAGGTGTCTTCAAGTGTCTCATGAGATTACTGTAAGAGTCGTATATCAAATTTGAATGGATTTTAACCAAAAAAGCATAAGGGCAAAAACCATTTTCGGAAGGTTTCTTAGGATAGGTGATAGAATCGACCATTCTAGAGCAGTGTTGTCATTCACAAAAGTTTGAGACACAGCTCTAAATGAGAACTTATGCAACTTCTGATAGGCCAAATCCCCAAACTCGGACATTCGGGCAAAGGGGAGGGGAAATCTGATAGTCCCTTTTTCAAAAGTAGTTACTGGCCTGAGTTCTTGGCCTTCACTTTGGTTATACTGGGAACATTCTAGTAATCAGAATTCTTTATTAATCAGTCTTTCTGCACATCTGTAATGTGAAGACTAATACTGGCAATGATGACTCAGCTGTGAAACCTCTTGAGCTGACTCTGAATGATTGGAAACCAAATGTTACTGAGCTTATAACGGTGTTGGTGTTGATCCTATCTCACCTTATTTGATTCCCTTGAAAAGTGACAATCTTGATGACTAGCCATGGTGGCAGTCTAAGAAGAAAGGCAGCCACACTCACTAGTGTTTCTGGACCACAGGATTCCCAGTTACAGTCCTCCCAGGCAGTGAGGTGTCTCACCACCCAACACTTGAGGCCTTCTGGGACTTGGCTGAATTACACAATGCATTTCAGAAACAAAGGTGGGGATCTGGGAGAGCTAGTGCTCAAAACTAAGAACAGGAAAAAGCAGCACTAACTAACACTTACCCAGTGCCTAATGTGTGCTAAGTTCCCTGACAAGAGCTGTAACACACATTGTCTCATTTGTCACCAACAAATGACCACTGACAAGTGACAGGAGCCTCACCAGGGAAGGTATGGGATAATTTGGTTTAGGAACAAAGTGTCAGAAGACACTGGTATGAGTTAGGGTGCTTGTATGACAGTTAATAGAAACTGTGACAGTGGCCCAAGTGCTAAGGACATGTATTAGCTCGAGAGAGGTCAACCAAATGATGATCATAAGAACTCAGGTTATGCCATCTCTGTGGGTTCAGTTGACTTGATCCTAAGGCTGGCTCTCCTGTGGGCATAGGGTCATTGCCAGTAGCATTGTGCTAGTGCTCTCTCATTCTGTCCAGAGAGTGAGAGTGAGAGAGAGTTGGTTTTCAGTATTTCTTCCAGAAAAACAATGAACCTCCTTTTCCACAAAATCATTAGCCCTCTAGCTCATTAGCCAGAATTGGGTCACATGGACAATTTTCAACTCCAGTAAGGAGGGTGGAATTATCCTTAGAGGTTTAGGTTAACAAGGGCACACCCTGGGATCTAGGAATGGGGTCAATTGACTGCATGGAGGCAAGGTGTATTCAAATGGAAATCTTGCTTTTGGTAAGAAGGAGCAAACCCTGAGCAATGTTTGATTTACATGGTAATGGTATTTAGAAAGAGGTACATAAAAAAGATAGAATAATTTCTGCTTTTTCAAGGAAAACAAAAATTATCTGAAATGTCTCCTCCAACTTTACTTTTAAGCTCAGACATATTTCAAACTGCTGCCAGATATCTAGACCTCATGATGACCTCAGGCATCTTACATTCAACATGTTCAAAATGGCGCCCATCATCTCTTCGTTCCACCTCATCAAACATACTCTTACTTCTGGGTTCTCTGGTTTGTTTAATGACAACACCATATGCATAGACATCCAAGAAAAACACTGGAACATTTTCTAGCAATCTCTTGTACTCCTATATGCTGGTGTCTCAGCAGTTCTTTCACATAAAGGGATAAAGCTTTGTTGGCAAAGTGATAGTTGATATTAACATATTTGGTACCACTTCACAACATGTTTCAAGATGTCTGTGATGACCTATCTTTAATGCAATTTCATTTCATTGGGGTCAGCTGCAGCATCCAGAATGTGTGACATCAAATAAGCAAGTGTAGTCCTTGTGTTTTTCTTTTGGGGCAAGCATTTTAGCAGTTGAAGTTAAAGGCACACACATGGAGCTGATGATGAACAGAGCCAAAGGTTCATCTGGTGATTTGGCCAGCTGTCTGTGGGCACAGGTGATGATGAGTGTTCGTGAACTTCAAAACTTTTCTGCAGGTAAATTGGTTTCACCTAGTTGTGCCGTGACTATCACATAGTGTTTTGCACATTTGGGGGTGTAAATATGGAATTTTAAAACTTTGCTACCTGGCTTTAGTCCACCTAAAACATGTACCTTTACAGTCAGGCACTACTTCAGCTCACCTAACAGGTTTGACATAGGAAAAAAATGTTGATGTTTGGTCTCATCTTGAGTATGGCCCAAACCTTACGCCATCAGAATATGGTTTTCTTTGGTTCATTGCTGTATTCATCTGCTAGGGCTGCCATAACAAATTGCCATGGACTGGGTGGCTTAAACAGCAGAGGTTTATTTTCTCCCAGTTCTGGAGGCTGAAAGTCTGAAATCAAGGCATCAGAAGGTTCTAGGAGGGAATCCTTCCTCACCTCTTGCAGTTTCTGGTGGCTCCAGGAGTTCCTTCACTTGTGTCAGTTTAACTCCTTTGTCTTCATTTGGCCTTCTCTCTGTGTCTCCATGTGGTCTCCACTTCTGTGTCTTATCAGGACACTTGTCATTGGACTTAGGGCTCATTAGATAATCCAGGATGATCTCATCTCAAAATCCTTAACTACATCAGCAAAGACTGTTTTCCCAAATAAGGTCATATGCACAGGTTCTGGGATGTGGGCATATCTTTTTTGGGCCACTACTCAGCCCACTACAATCACCATGATGGTGGATGGATATTAAGATATTTGACAAGGATGGAACTACCTGTTGTAAGTTCTTGGCTTCCAAATCCAAGAATTGGTGTCACCACCAAAATGAACTTGCTTGCAGAAAGATGGGTCTCAGACATCAGAAATGACAGGCTATATCACACAGAATCATTTTGTTTCTTTGTTGTTTTATCTATTGCCTGATGAACTGTACATGTATGAGAAAGAACTTTTGAGATATACCTGTGAGTAACCATTAAATTGTACCATCTAAACATTCTCTGAATGCATTGCACCCCATCACTTCCTTACCAAATCTCCATCATTTCTCATCTGGATTATGTCTTACTTCTCCCCCAGCTCCATTTCTGCATATGAAGGGAGATGAGCTTCTTGAAATTCCAATCTGGTGTTACTTGCCGGATAGCTTCATTTGCCTTTCTAGAGCCATCTTTCTCCACCCAGCCTTCTTTTCCCAAAGCTCCTTTGCCCTCCTGCTTCTTGCTGAGTTTGGGCAATGAGGGGCAGATGAAGGGCTGGGAGCATGAAGGGGGTCATTTATCTCACCACACACTAGCTGCCTCCCTCAGGTGATGCTTGCAGCTCCCATCACAGCCTTCTCCACATGACTCTTGCTTCCAAGTTTCAGTAATTGTTTCTCCCCTCACCCTTCCAGGTCTAAGGATGGCAACAGGCCACCTTCTGGTTTCCCTACACCCTGTCCACACCTTTGAACATGGTCCCTTTATAAACTCTTTAAATTACCGATTTCGGTGTGCCATAGGTTTCTTGTCTGAACTATGACTAATATAGCCATGCTTACAGCATGCCACTGGTTCTATCTTGCCCAGAGGATAAATGCATTATCCCATGGCAGGAGAACAAAACTTCAGCCTTGCTATGTCCTGACACACACTGTACACCCCCACACCCTGACAGACTTGTGGTTTTCTGAATATGCTATATTCTGTGTTTTCTTGGGTGTTTTATAAGTGATGCTTTCTTTCCTGATTTATCTTCCTGGACATTGTCTTTTTTTCTTCAAGACTTTGCTCAAACATTCCCTGATGATGTATGCTGACTCTCCCAGGCAGGGTTAGCTGCTTCTCCTCTGTGCTCTCAGATCACACCAACACATGCATGCCATTAAGGTGCTTATCATCACTACAATTGTTTGTTCCTGGTCCCTGATCTCCTTGACTGCATGGACTGTTTTCTGTGTTTCTCTGTTCCCCCAGGTGCCTGCTTTTGTTTCTGGTGGGCTTAAAAAACACTTTTCAAATTACTAATTTTCTTTGTGGGCTACAGTATTTCTTGTTCCATTCATATAAATGACATTATTGTAATCAAATACCACCTTCGTCTAGGCAAGTGTGCACATTGTTTTCTGTTTTGAAGAGTATTACTTTGTTTTATCTTCATGACAACTCTCTGAGCTGGGTAGGCGGGAGGCAAATTCTTCTCTGTCACCTAGATTGTTAGTCGCAGAACTATGCCAAGAATCTAGCCCTCTTGATAAGGGTTTGGTGCTTTTTCATTAGACCATTGTGCCTCCTGAGATGTCAGATTAAAACAACAACAACAAAACCAGGGGCAGGCTCGATGAATGGGCACTACCCCAAGGACCACTTCGTATGGAAGGCAACTCAAGGGCCACAAAGATAACTCCAAGTGATTATAAACACATGTCAGAAAGGCTGCTTAGAGAGAGAGCTCATTGTCAGAAGGGTCCTAACGAATGAAGCTGCTCACACTCCCGGAAACTAACTTCCCATTGCCTGAGAATTATGTCTGATGTAGGCTCCAGGGATCATCAGCAGAACATAACAGTTGGATTAAAATTAGGATATGAACATCAAAAAGAAGTATTTGGTGAGCCTGGGGAAGGTCTGGCAACTAATGGGGGAAGGAATGGGTTGTTTCTGTAATTCAAACCATATCCCATGAGGAAGTAATTTATAAGCAGCAGCAAATAAAGATAAATTTGAGAGTATTTAGGACAACTCCTATTATGTCCATAGAAGGCCTAAAGGTTCTTCCTTCTGTCTGCCTGAGGGGAAGGAGCATTATGTTGAAAGCACTGCTGATAATGTAGCTCACTTGTAAGGAACATTTGCAGAGATACAATCAGAGAATTTCAGCGGGAACTGAGACCTGAAAGGTCATCCAATGCTAAGGCTTTGGACTTTTAATTTTTTCCAAGAGGAAGGAAAAAATAAAGTCTGAATACTCCAATTGGTTGAGGGTCAGTACAAACTAAGTTTTAGATGGCAAATAAGCACTACCTACTGTGTTTCCCCCCCAAATAAGACCGGGTCTTATATTAATTTTTGCTCCAACAATCTACATTTATTCAAACAGCCATGTCTGGCTGATGGTCTGAACTGGGCTTATGTTTGGGGTAGGGTTTCTATTATGAGCATCCTGAAAAATCATGCTAGGGCTTATTTTCTGGTTAGATCTTACTTTCGGGAAAACATGGTACGTGGTCTCTGCAACACCAATAGAATCAGAGCACCTGTGCAATGCCCAGGGTTTGCACCATTACCTCTTAATCACCACGCCTAACCTTCAGTTAACTGACACCTGTTAGTTGCCTGTGTCTCTCCCTCTGTTCTCCACTGAAGACAAAGAGCTAAGTTGATAGAACATAAAACAAATAAAGAAAATAAGTTTCTGTGCATCCAGCTTTATCTCTTAAACCTTCTCCATCAGTGTTCTCCATCTTAAAATATTCATATCTTTTAACCCAATAATTTCCTTTTGGGGATTTATCTTAGGGGTATGATAAGAGTTGTAAATAAAGATCTGGGAAGAAACTGAACTGTCCAATAATAAGGAAAGTATTACATCCAATTAATAGAATTCTATGCCATTATTTAAATTGCATGTTTGAAAAACATTTCATAATGTGAAGGTGCTTATAATATAAATCACAAGAGCAAGATATAAAATTGTGTCTATGATGTAATCTGTCTGATTTTTTTGAAAACCCTTTCCTCTCTGCCTAGATACATATATCTATAAATACAAAAATACCAGAAGGAAAACCATCAAAATGTTAATTATGGTTATCTCTGAGTGGTGGGATTATGGGTATATTTTATTTTCTTCTTTGTGCTTAATTCATTTTCCAAACTTTATGAGTATAAATCAGAAAACAGCTTTATAAACAATATTGAAAACCCTCCACTGGCTTCTCCCTTATTTCCAAGATAAAATCCAGACTCTTGGGCACAGCAAATGGGGTTCTTTATGACCTGGCTGTCCACTTTCCCAGGTCATCTTTCTTTGTGCTTCTCCTTAGGCCCTGCCTTTCAACCTGTCTCACCGGTCTGCTGAATTACTGGTAGTTTCCCAAATGGACAGTACTTTTTGAAGGTCCCTTGCCTTGGCATGTTGCTGTTCTTTTGGTCTAGGACACTTTTCTCTCCTTGTTAGTACTTGCGTACTCCAAAATGCAGCTTGGGTCTCTTCTCTTTTGTAAGCCTCCTGTGGTGAGTGCCCTGGCATGCTGCACATCTCCCATTCAGGCCTGAGGTTCTCATTCCCCACCATCAGGATGTTGCTTGCTCTTGGCTCACAGATGAATCCCTCTCCTGGAATTGCCCTTGGCCCAGGGAGCAGCTTTGCCTGAAGTACTTGCCCCTCCCCTGGGAGGGCCCACATCTATTGAGTGATCCAAGTAGGGCAACAAGGCCTAGCCCCTTTGCCTCAATTAGCGGCAGCGGCAGCCTCCTTGGGGGGTCAGCAGAGACCTCTTTGGCAACTGCATCCTTTCTTTACCCAGTCCTGCTTCCTCACTCCCTTGCAAGTGAGTACTCTGCAGGAAGCCTCTTGCACACAGATCTGACTCCTCTGAGTCTTTCTTTCTTTCTTTCTTTCTTTCTTTCTTTCTTTCTTTCTTTCTTTCTTTCTCTCTCTATTTCTTTTTTTCTTTCTTTTCCTTCCTTCCTTCCTTCCTTCCTTCCTTCCTTCCTTCCTTCCTTCCTTCCTTCCTTTTTAAAGATTTTATTGGGGGAATTGGGGAAGGGGACAGTGTTGGGGAATTGGGGAAAGGGAACATTGTGTTTTTCCAGGACCCATCAACTCCAAATCAAGTTGTTGTCCTTCAATCTCAGTTGTGGAGGGCGCAAGCTCAGCTCCAAGTCCAGTTGCCACTTTCAATCTATTTGCAGGGGGCATAGCCCACCATTCCATGGGGGTTTTGAACCGGCAACTTTGTTGCACACTGAGCCATGCAGCTGCTCAGCTCAAGGTGTGGTGTTCAATCTTAGTTGCAGAGGTGGGGAGTGGGGTTGGGATTGCATGCAGCCCACCATCCCATGGGGGAGTTGAACCAGCAACCTTGTTGTTAGGAGCACATGCTCTCACCAGCTGAGTCATCCTGCCACCTGTTGGCAGCTCAGCGGCAGCTCAGCTCCGGCACAGCTCACTGACCCATGTGGGAATTGAACTGGTGACTCTGTTGCTTAGTGCTCTTGCTCTTAATCAACTGAGTCACTCAGCCAGCCCTGAATCTATTTCTTGGGAAACACAATGAGAACTCCTCTTGTGACCCTTACCTCACTCCCCCAGTTACAGCCCCATCCTCTGGGCTCCTCCAAGCCCTTTATCTGTACTTTAGCACTTCTCTCATTGTATTGTAACACAGCACAATTCTAGAATCCCCTTCATATGACTGGGCTCTCCCTGAGGGTGGGAGGCAGTGCCTTTTTGCTTTATGTCTGTAGCACCTGTCATAGTGCTTCTGGCATAGGATGAATGAGTATGTGAAAGGGAAGCAGGTAGTAGAGAGAATAAAGGTGAAGAAATTGAATGAGAGCCTTATCGACAAAATGAAATAATACAGGTTCTTCTATATCCTCCCAAAGAAGTTACATTTCCTATTGAACCTTTCTGTATGTCCACCAATAAACAGAGCTCTGACTTTGTGATCCCATGCAGTTCTTCTCAGGGGCACCTCGGGAAATTTCAGTCAAGAGTTAAAAGAAATCTGCACTTTATTTTCCTCTTGTCTTGTATTTTTGGAAGGCTAACCTTTCTTTCTTCTCTCCTTCCTTAACCCTATTTCCCCCTTTCCTCTCTTCTCACCATTTTTCAAACTAGATCTAAGGCCTATTTGTTGTCAAAGGAGTTATAAAGAAGTCATGACCAAGAGCTAATCTGACAAATTATTATTCTTTAAGAAGCTGCAGGGAAAAGTTGGATACTCTTTCAAATTAATACCATTCTCTGATGAATAACTCTTGGAGTAGGGGTGTTCTGGTCTCTTGTTCCTAAGGAATGATTCAGGTAAATGTTCCCTGAGGGTAAAAGAATCTGTCCCAGGTTTCAGAGTTATCAGTGTAATTAGTCATATATGTGTTATTCAGCCCCTGGCTAGGTACTATCCAAATTGAGTCAGCAACACCTGGCCCAATGTAAGCTTCTAGATTCAGGGACCACCCCACCCCTCCCTTCTGTTTTACTTTCATGTGGTCCCCTCTTGAATGAATTCCCTAGTGCTGAAAAAAAGTTCCAAATGGTGACAGGTAGGCAGGCGTTCCACATTTATTCCATTTTCAAGAAAAAAATTTTCTCCACTCCTTATGGGACCACCTTGGTGCCTCTGTGAAGTGGTGCTGATTCAATGATCCTTTCCCATGTTATCTGCCATTTTACACATGTAGGACAGGTGCTGTGATCCTCAGTGCGTAACAGAGCACCTGAAGGGCAAGTGGGCTTAAATAATTACAGAGCCACCTAATGCCAGTACTATGACAGGATATGGGTCTATATCTCTCACAATCGTCCATGATGAGGGCATTCCTCACTGGAGAGTTTTTCTCCATGAGTGTATGAATTCCCCTCAGACTTAAAAGTTGTCACTAATCTCAGAAGTATAAGCATGAGCACAATATTGTTAGATGTGTGTGTGTGTGTGTGTGTGTGCGTGCATGTGTGCGTGTGTGTGTGTGTGTGTGTGTGTGTGTGTGTGTGTGTGTGTTAGAGATTTGAATCCTGTAGCGACTCGGCCCAGTTGGTTGAAAGTGTTACATGCAAACATTTATTCCCCACTGCTCTTGTTTCCAGGGGGACATACTTCCATTGAGTAGATCTCCTGGGCTCTTTCCACCTCACTGGAGGAAAAGGAGGGTGATCAGTCTGGCAGGAACAATTGAATATGGATGCTTCACCTACTCTCGTCTCTTTCTGTTTGGGAATTGCCTGGAGAAAGTGGACATTCTCTGCTCACTCAGTCCTTGAGTTTTAAGGGGCATCTCCCCATGTGGCAAAGTTTCTTGTCTTCCAGCACATCCTGGCCCTGGCTAGTTGACTTCAGTTCAGTGGTACATTAACAGACCTGAAGGCATCATCTCCAACCAAGACTTTGTCAATTAAAAAAAAAAAGATGATATTTTTACCTCTATTTGTCAAATCCTACATCTTTCAGTTGGTTCAGAACCAATTCAGAGTAGGAAAGAGGGTGCTATTTATTGGGTGCCCTAATACCTCAACTTCAGTGAGAGCTTCTCTGTTTGGCCTTCAACAATGAGCTGCTGTGGATAAACATCTTTTCTTGGTGGGTAGCCAAGAATTTGGGGGAGAGAGTTTGGAATGGGATCACAGGTGAACTGAATTAAGAGGCTAACTCGGCAAGGGTGTCCTGTCTACAGTTTGAGTGACTCACTTGTGGCTTCTGAAGAGAAAGGAGGGGGCTTCCCAATAAATCATCCTCTCTTCAAGTGATAGTCACAGTAGTAATGAAACAAACTAGTTTCCTGCCAAAGTTCCTTTCTGTTCTTACAGACTTTCAAATTTAAGTAACCGTGTAAGCAAGGGGATCTCAATATTTACTAGAATAATTTCCTTCTGTGTACTGAAATCCAGTTTGTATCTGACCTCCCTAAACCAAAGTAATTTCTTCCCTCCAAACTTCTACACCCACTGACTAGAACTGGCACTTGGGACTTATTATCCCTGACTGCTTTGATTACTTGCTTAATTGTTGTGGTATTGGCTCTTGTTCTTTGTGTATTTTATCTCAAATCCCAAATTTTAAAAGTTTAAGGACTTTAAACTTTAAAAAACACTTCAAAAAGTTTTTAAACTTTAAGTATAAGGATCACATCTTACACTACCTTGCATTTTTCCTTACCCTCTGGATTCTAGAATATAATTTATTTGCATTTGATAGTATGGAAATATACAGATATCAACCAAATTTGAACAATCAAAGATTATGTATTCAAAGCTTGCTCTACAAGGGAATCAGCCACTATCACTGTATTTGGCACAGACTTAAAGGCAGGCAGGGGAGTGGGAAAGCTTTATAGTGGGAAAGAGAGAAGGCTTCTTAACTAATTATACCTGCAATGACCCTGTTTCCGAATAAGGTCACATTTTGAGGTATTGGGAGTTAGAACTTCAACATAACTTTTTGGGAGACACAAGTCAACCCTATAACACATGCCCTCATGAAAAGCTACTTTCTCTCCATGAAACTCCGTAGTCATGAGCTGCTGGCCTTCCCATCACTTACGTCCCAGCCACTGCCAGCACATGGCTCATGACTAAGGAGTGCTGCACCAAGAACCCTACTGACTAGCAGTGCTGTAAACAGGCAGTTCAAAGGGGTGATGAATAAGAATAGGGAGTTGTCATTTAAAATAAATCCAAGCAGTTCTTTTGTAAACACACGTCACAGGGTATTTAGAACAACCATACCCAACCCACTCTGCACGTTGGTGGAACTATTAAGTACATTATACTCACATGTCTTTTTTGGGAGCCTCTTATTCACAATTCCCATCCAAGCCTATTTCCCTGAGGGAGTGTGCTCACCCACCTTCATTTCAGCATGAAACCTTGCCTGTTTCTAAAGTTCATGCTGTCCTGAAATTCTTTGCATCAGCTCAGTCACCTCTGTTAGTCATCTCTTGTCACTTTTTTCTCTTTTTACTCTTTCAGGAAGTAATGTTTTTGCTCAGGTAAAAGAGTCGTAGGAAGACTGTTCTGCCTGTTTGATGATTCATTCCTTTGCTTTTTCCCATTTATAAATGTTAGAGGGGAAAAAAGCCTTTTTGTTAAGGGTTTTGGTGAATGGGCATGGGCAATAAGGGTGAGAGAATGTAATCATAAGTTACTTTCAACTTACAGCAGAAGCAATCTCATTTATTTGTCTTTCCGATTCTTTTGAGAGGTGGCATCATGATTTGCATAGCTTCTGAAATCTGTGAGATTGACTTCCCTGTTTTGGAATGATGTGGCCATCCATTTTACTTCCTTCATGTTTTGTTGTGAGTGAATCATGGTAAGATGGCTGCCATGTGAGCATTCCACTTGTTTGAGGATCCAGGCCATAGGTGTAGATTGTGTTAGAGTTGACATAGACCTGAGCTTATTCATTTGAAAAATCCCTCAGAGGGCATTATGGGCTGAAATATGTTCCCCTTAATTTGTATGTTGAAGTCCTAACCCCCAGTATCTAAGAATGTGACTATATCTGGAGACAGTCTTTGAAGAGGTGATCAAGTCAAAACGAAGTCATATGGGTGGGCCCTAATTCAATATGACTGGTGTCCATATAAGAAGAGGAGATTAGGATATAGACATATACAAAGGGATAACCATGTGAAGATATAGGGAGACAATAACTATCTACAAGCCAAGGAAAGAGGCCTCAGAAGAAATCAACCCTGTCAACACGTTGATCTCAGACTTCTAGCCTCCAAAACTGTGAGATAATACATTTCTGCTGTATAAGTAACCCAGTTTCTAGTATTTCATTACAGCAGCCCTAAGAAACTAATACAGACATAAGAAATGAGCCTTTAAAGGTGCTCTGTCCGGGCCGGCCGAGTGGCGCGGTGGTTAAGAGCTGGATTGGGAAGCCAGCGGCCCCAGTTCGGGTCCCACATATGAAGACCAGTGACACTGCCCTCTAAAAATAAATAAATAAAAATAAATGTAAAGGTGCTCTGTCCACCAATAGAGCTCCAGGTCCAGGTCCCAAAGATCCTTCCTTATTCCTGGTCCAGTCCTCATCCCACCTCATGATGTGATACTGCATATGTTATGGAAAAGCTCACAGTAGGCTACTGCATTTATGAATTTAGTTTAATTGGCATCTCAATGGTGGTGTCGATTCTTTTGCCATTTCTGCAACACTGAGGAAAAATTTTTCTAAGCTAATTTTTTTTTTTTGGCTGCAAAGATGACAAATGTTATCAATGATATCCAACTAGAGTATATTTTCATCCTGTCAAGATAAGCCAGAAGTATTTGTTGCCAGAAATGGAAAACAGCTTGCTCATCAGCCAGATGATCACAGTGTTCAAAAGTTCCACTCGTTTGTCATGTGTGAAAAGTTAAGAATTGAAAACAGACAGGCTTACTCTGCTGAAACTATGGGCTCTGTGATGCAAGAAAAAAAGCTATTTGAATACAGAAGAGTTACGAAGATGGTTTTATGGCAAAATGAACAGGGTCTTCTCAAATTGCTCTGAGGTGGATCCCCTAAGTTGATTTGATGGTAGATATGGCTAGTCATCAACTGGTTGAAAAATGAGCTATTATTGGCTTTGTAGAACAAATTCCAATGTCCTACACAACTTGGCTCTTTGGGCATCTACTATGTTATCTGAAACAAAATTTTCTAGGCATTTCAGTTAGATTTCTTCCTGATTATCTTGATCAAGATATCTCTATGAGTTATTAGTAGAAGTCAGAAGTGTGTAATGGACCTAGGGCTTCATTAGATAGTGAGCTTTCAGGTGACAGGTTTGAATTGTTCCATTATTTTTCCACTGTTGAGGAAATAAGGGACTTTTGTTGAATTTTTGTGAGACTGAGTTAGGTTACCCGTTGTTATGGTATAAGGCTTTGTGTTTGCTGAGTGATTCTGATCATTTCCATTAGACTCTCTTTGTAACCACTTAAGGGACTTTCTGACAATTGAGAAAGGGCCATTTTAAGAAATAGAAATACAGGCTTAGAGAGGTCAAATGATTAACTCAAATTGACAAGAAAAGAAAAGAAAAATCAGAGATCACACTCAGGGCTCTAATTACTGTTCTGTAGGTTTCTGGAGGCTCACAAAATCACATTTCACTTTATTTATGTCATTAGAAATTATTTGCCTTTCAACATTTGGATTTCCTCCTGTACCCAATTCACAAGGTCTTAGAGGTTAACTAGAATTAAGGATTTGGCTATCTAAGACAGAAAAAAACCCAAAACACCTGCCCTAATTTTTCTTTGTTAAAGCCAGCTCAAAATAGGGCAAAATAACTAAGTCCTCATGGAAAGACAATGCTGTATTGAGCTCCACTTCCTATCGATAAATTCATGACTGCCAATTTGTCTTAAGGGCGGATATTTTTAGCAGCAGGGAATTCTGGCTGGCTGGAGACAAGAGAATGAAAAAGGGAGGGAGGAAAAGAGAGACAAACTTTCAGATGCACACCAAACTGCTGGTTTCAGTCCACTTTCTCCTTCCTCATTTGAGTCAGCGCCATCTTACCCCACGCACCGCGGGCCTTTCTCCGGATCTCAGGTTTTGAGTTGACTGAGTGCTCAGCAGTAGGCTGCAACTCTTCTTCAGATGAAAGGACAAGTCAGAAGGTACCTATTACAAGTCTGTGAACAGAGAAACAAAGGCCCGGCTGCTGACACCCTCCCACTAACTTGGGTTTTAATGGTAGGTTTAATTTCCTCGCGCTAGCTGAAAGAAAGGGAAAAAACTAAGCGGAAAGAACCAGGGTGTGGGTAGTGGCGGTGGTGGGGAAACGACAGCTGTTGTATTCATGGTTAATCAGGTGTGTCTGTCTTTGTGTCGCATCTGTCTGCTACTGTTGCCGGGCCACATGTGAAAAGGAATGGAGGGGAAGAGGCCATTCCTGTTCAAAGCCAGCAGCACTGACCTCTGCTTCGTTCTCCTCAGGGTAGGAGAGCTTGTCTATTTAACTTTCCCCATTATAGGAAGCTGTAATTCTACTCTATTAGCCCACCCTAACCATTTTGGCCTGACAGACGCAAGCTGCATCCAGAATGCCATAAATCGGCCTGAAGAAAGAGGCCTCTTCCCTCCTCCCATGCTTTTCCTTTGGGAGTCTGTTCGATTTGTCAAACAAGAGAAAACCAGAAAGAGAGAAAAAATGAGTAGAACTGAGGGCATCTTGGTTCACCTTCCATCTTAAACTGACCTGGATGCTGCATGTACATTTTCCCTAATGAGCTTTTGGGGGCTCTGTGGCCTCCCTACACCATGACTAGGACACCCATTTGCCTCGTGAGTCCCACACATGCACGGTGTTTGCATCAGACCTTAGTCATCTCCCTGGCACCAAATCTTCCACCTGCTTTCCCTCCATTCCATGCCTCCCTCTCCACTCATGTACAGAGGGACACCAACAGAACATGGAGGAGGCTTCCAGGCTCCCGTGGAGCTAGGTCTGTGTTTTAAATATTGTATCCCCAGCTCTGGAAGACAGGATTCTTTTCTCTGGAACATGTAGAAATAGCTGAAATGGAAACAACTCCACACTCCCCACCTTCCAGTGCATGAGATGGTATTAAGGCTTAGTATGTAAGAGTTCGAAAGTCTCCAGCTACAGGCTCAAACTGACCCCTTCCTACCCATTTGGTTTCATGGGCTCCACGTCACCCCTTTGGGTGTGCTTTGATTCCTGCCTTTCTGCTTCCAGGCCAGCCCTTGTATTTCTTAGAATAAATGGTAGGCATCAGCATTTTCAAGATCAAGGAACTCTGGCTCAAACTTTGACTTTCTTTGAGAATCAGCTATGATAGACTTACCACAGGGTTCAACAGAGCTTGCCACTTGCAAATCTATTTTGGTTTAAGCCACTTCTCAATATAGGCACTAAGTTTCACCCCATCATGTTAATTCTTCTCATGGGGAATCTGGAGTACAGCCCTACTGACACTGCTTTTGTTGTGTGTGTGTGTGCGCGCACATATGTATATGCATATATCTTTTTAAAATCAAAACTTTTACTTTGACAGAGTGTAGATTATCATCAGCACAGCTGTTTCCTTCATCTGATATTTATGGTTGTATTACTGACCTGCAACTTTAGGGTCAAGAAGCTTTTGTTTCCCTGACGCTGAAGGACTTTGGAAAACTATCCCACTGCCTTGTGCACTGCTCTGTTTCCTCTGATACCCCTGAGTCTCCAAATTTCAATGAATTCAGTGGTCAAATACAAAGTTCTTAATAGAAGCCTAGCAGTCTGCTAGTCTCTGTGAGGCCTTCAGGAACTCATTATCTTGTGAGAGACCAAGGATTGTGTGCATGAAGCAAACAATAGAAAGTAGAGCTGAACAAATTTTAAGTTTAAAAAAATCAAAGTCTAACTTACATACAGAAAAGTGCACAAACCCTAAGTATACAGCTAGATGAATTATCACAAAGTGAACACATTCATGTAACTACCACCAAGATCAAGATCATTACAGCAGCTAGAAACTTCTTAAAGCTCTACTCATGTGGGCACCCCATTACATCTAAAACTATTCTTCTTTGACACAGTTTGGGACTAAGATTTAGTTCTCAATTATGTGGCTATAGAAGTTCAGAGACAGGAGGTTCCCATTGGCTGGAAGGGATTTGCCCATGGCGAGATTTGAGTGTGACCTGGGTAGGCTTTCTGAGGTTGAACTTTACAGGGCCTAGGTGGGCTGCGTGTGTGAATCTCTTGGTTCCTAGGGAGAACTTAGAAGATTCTGACATCCCTTTTTGGTTTTGTTTTCAATTATAGTAAAATATACATAATACTATATTTACCATTTTAACCAAATTTAAATATACAGCTTAGAGTGCTGGCTGAGTGGCGCAGTGGTTAAGAGCTGGCTTGGGACGCCAGCGGCTCCGGTTTGGGTCCCACATATGAGGGCCAGTGACACTGCCCTCAAAAAAATAAATATACAGCTTAGAAGTGGTAAGTACATTCAGATAGTTGTGCAATCAATCTCCAGAACTCTTTTTGTCTTGCAAATTGAAACTCTATACCCATTAAGGAATGACACCCCACTTGCCAGCTCCTGGCAAACAACATCTACTTTCTGTTTCCACAAATTTAACTGCTCTAGGTATCTCATATAAGTAGAATTATATACTCTTTGTTCTTTGGCTTTTTCACTTAGCATAATGTCCTTAAGGTTCATTCATGTTGTACCAAGTATCAGAATTTCCTTCCCTTTTAAGGTTGAATAATATTCCACTGTATGTATAAAACACATTTTGTTTATCCATTCATCCATGAATGGACACTTGAGTTACGTCTACGTCTTGTCCATTGTGAATAATGTTGCTATGAACACGAGTATACAAGTATCTCTTTTCTTTTTTTCTTTTTTTGAGGGCAGTGTCACTGGCCGTCATATGTGGGACCTGAACCGGGGCCGCTGGCGTCCCAAGCCAGCGCTTAACCACCACCGCGCCACTTGGCCGGCCCAACAAGTATCTCTTTGAGACCTTGCTTTCAATTCTTTTGGGTATGTACTCAGGAGCAGAATTGCTAGATCATATGATAGTTCCATTTTAAATTTTTTAAGGAACAGTCATACTATTTTTTTATAGCAGCTGTAGCATTCTGGCATTCTTTTCACCTGGGATGTTTTTTCCTGACCAGCCTCCTGAGTGGCACTAGAGGAAGCGTAATGTATAGATTGAGGTGGTGGCCATTGTTCAGATGGTGGTCTGGATTATTTATGTACGTGTCCTGGGGAATTTAGAGCAAAAGAGGTAGAAGGGGCTAGAGACAAGCAACCCATGGTGGATACTTGAAGACTCCTGTAAATAGAGGGGCAGAATATAATTTATTTTGTACAAAGATAAATGAATTCGCCTTAGTTTGTAGGACAATGGAAGACAAGGGGGTTCTTGATTTCTAGGTATTCAGTATATCACCTCCAAATTTTCTTTGGGACTTTAGGTATAAGTGTTAGAATATTTATAGAATGGACAGTGAAGACGATGAGGGAAATAAAACTCAATAAAATAATTGTGGAAGCCATACACTTTTTTTCTGAATAGAGATTGCAAGGATAGAGGCTACCTGAATAAAAAGGTAGTCCTTGCAAATGTGGTGCTGTGGTATGAGTTTAGTGCTGACCCCAAATGCTGGAAGCACCCCTGTATTGAATATTCAGGGGCTTCCTCAAGCAAATTTAAGTATTTCTGTTTTCCAAATCTTGATGCTCTATTGCTAGGACCAACCTAGCATTGATATTTATTTGAAGGAGGCATTATGTGGGTCACTAGGGTACGTACCTTTAAGACTGTACATTTGGGGAACTCATTATTATTGCTAAAAGAATGTCCTACTTCTTCTAAATCCCTTTGGCATTTTCCCATTTTATCATGGGAAAAAAAACAACACCTCAGTCATGGTATATGGTTTTTCTTAATTTTAAAAATAATGTATTGTTAACATGTAAAATGTTCAAAGGGGGAAAAAAATAAATACTCTCCCCAAAGGGTAACTATTATTTAGCATTTTCTTCTTCTAGAACACCCATACACATTATGCACACACACATATAAATACATATATGCACACAAATGTGTGAGGTATCACAGTTTAGTTTCCACTACTGAGAACCGACATATTATTAATTAATAAAACCATACAGAGAACACATTTATGCAACTCTTAACTATTATAACTGCTTTCACATATTGCTGAACCTCATCAAATTCATTTAAAGTGGGTAATATTTTTCATTTAACAGAAAAGAGGCTGGAGAGATTAAAACACATTCAGATTTACACTACATGTTGAAAATGGAGTTGAGACAAAAATCTAGATCTTTGAAATAAACCCTGTGCCCACCATTGTTCTCTCTCCTCCACCATAAGATCTGCAGTGATCAGTGGAGGCCAGACATCACCTTGCAGAAAGATTCAAAGAAGCTACCAATTCATTGCCTTCATAAAATGTACTATACTTCTTCTCTCCATGGTGTCAATTTATAAACCTCTTCATTTTACTCATATACTTGTGGGCACACTGAACTAGTTTCAATATATATAAAATAAAATATGAATTGAGGTTATTGGAATAGGCATACTTCCAATAGAATCTTAGGGAAAGACAACTGTTAGCCTAAAAAATATTTTTAGAATTCATGGGCGTGTTGGCACCAACTTATCTACAAATTGTTTTTATAATGTATATGCCTTGAACTTCTTTTATAGGGATTTATAAGAGATGAAATGAGTAGTCTTCTTGTCCAATTGAGTTTGAGGTCAAATGGCAAAGAGGTCTTGGTCTGCTTCTTTGATATAGAACAATAATTATTTATTTTTCCTGCTGAGTTCAGTTTTTAAAGTACATTAGATAATTAAGAACCATTGACCTAAAGATATGTTCTCTTCCTTATCAAGTATACACTGAGAACATGGCTATAAATGTTAAGTAGCAACAGGAGTACTTCTGGGGTTTGGGAGGTGAACTCTTTTAATCTTTTTATCTTACAATAGCTGTACAGGGAATTGTTGATGTTCATGTTTTATTTCCTTTTGTTATAAAATTTTCATAGTTTGCAAAAATAAAAGTTATGAGCTATGTGTCCTTTATTTGCTCTTCCCTGTGAGAAAAGTTAAAATAGAGAAGGAAGACTCAGTGATGTGTTATTGCTGGTGGAGAATAATGCTGCTGGTAACTGGTATATAGGAAAGGGAAGGAAAAGAATTACTTCAGTACTATACTGATTGGGATTAGATTTGGCTTTATAGGAGACAGAAATATAATAGTGTCACAGAGAAGATAAAAATTAATTTCTCTCTCACGTAAAAAGTGTCCAGAGTTGGCACTCCAGCGCTGGTATGGTTCCTCTATGGAGTTTTCTGATACTCAGCTTCTCTCTAGTTCATCAGTCTGTCATTCTTAGGATGAAGCTTTTGTCTTTGTGGTCCATGATGGCTGCTAGAGCTCCAGTCATCATATCTGTATTCTTTTTAAAGAGGAAAAACTTCCCAGAAATTTCATAAATACTTATGCTTATATTTCATTGTCCAAAACCTAGTCATATGGCCACACTTAACTTCAAGGTAGGCTAAGGAATATAATATTTATTATGGATGGCAATAGGCTGGAATAAAAATTAAGATTATTGGAATAGGTATTGAAAAGGAAAGACATGGATATTGAGAGGAAAAGTGCATTATTTGACACAGCTCACCATTTTGCTCCCCAAATATCCATGCTTTTTTGTCTTCTACGTTATTGTTACCTGGATTGCAATGATAATGCCTGGAGTTTCAGAGACATGTTGGACCAGTGTAGAGTTGGGAATGAAAGCCACATACAGTAGAGCAATAAGATTCAAAGCACATGGGTGCCTGGCACTGTGGAGCTGTGGACAAAAATATGTCTAGGCTGCTATGTGAGAGAAATACACATCTGTTTTGATTAAGCCATTTTTGTTAGAGTTTTGATGGTTGCCGCCAAGCTTAATCTTAACTGATACAAATATTGTATAAACTTATAAAATAGCTTTCTTTTCAAGGTTGTACCTCACTTTGTCTGCCAGTGCAGGTGGACTGAACACCTACCCATCCATACTGGCTTACTGTGTGCCAGACATTAGGTATACAAAGATGGCTAACATTCCAATGAGGAACCAACACACCAATGCTGTAAAGGGACTCCAGTTGCTTTAGTAGACATCTGCAAAAAGTAGAGTGGAGCCTGGTGGTATTTGTAATATTCTCTGTTGCCATCTTTAGACTGAAAAAAATCAAAAACCATTACAAGTAAATTTGGGGTGTTGACCATAACTTATTTTTCTTCATCATTAACATTATCATCATGTTAATCACCTATAATTATTTCTGGGTATGCAAACTTGAATATTTTTTATATTGGGAGGATGATGTTATCAGATTAAACACTAATTTTCCCTTGAGAAGCTTTCAGTGTAATTGGAGCAGAACATTTTTACTTAAAACTACCAATAGATTGGCTACTTATATCCTGCTCAAGGGGTAGTGAGCATTTTAGGTGTAAGGAAATTACTTTTCATGTTGGGTTTTAGAGTAAGTTGAATCCTTATTTACTTACTATTATTGGCATTACAAGGAATCATCACAGCCCCTGTGTGTTCCAAACAGGTCTTATTTGATTTTTCACAGCAATTTCTATTTTGTAGATGAGGAAATTGAAATTCATTGAGCAACTCGCCCAAGGTCATGCCACTGATAAACAGGGGAGTCAGGATTTGAATTCAGGTCTGGGACTCTTTTTTTGTATTTCATTCATGTATGGATAATAACCTTACCATGGAGACTTAGCCATGAAAGCAGAAGGAGGTGGAAGGTTAGCAAGAAAGCTGAAGAGGAGAAAAGGTTAAGCTCTTTGGACATTTTCCTGCTCAGCTAGGAAAACATTGCTGCAGTTATCAGGTAATTGAAGTGTCAACGTGCCACTGTCAGAAAGGCTGGATGGATGGTTCCTGTTGGCCTGCAAGTGGCTGCTGGGGGAGCAGCACAGTTGCAGTTTTCAGGTGAAGAAACTCTCTGACAGTCGTGAGAGTTCCTCCTTAGAAGTGACTCGACTACCATACAAAATCAATGTCACTGAAGTTTTTGCTTATGTTACTGCCTCCGACACTGTTTGATCCTTACATAAAAGAGACATTTGTCATTTGACAAGATTAAGACCGGGAAGGATTGCGGAGGATTCCCTCAGCTTTGTTTTACAAGTGGCAGCACACTGCTTCCCTGGTGTATTTTCATTGCAAAGTCTCTGTTCACCCAGGGGGCCTCCGCTTGTCCTTTGACTTTTGTGAGTTACCATTCCTGCTCCTGATGAGTTTGAAAGGCAGACCTAGATCATCTTCACAAATTTGGTAATGAAGAAGGCAGGACTTCGTTGGCTTCATTTTTAGCTCTGTCCTCCTCCTTTTTCCTGCTCTTGATGCTTCTTCTTCTTCCACCACCCAAACTCAAAGCTTATACCTTTCAGCTCCAGAAATGGTGAATTATATGGAAAAAACTGGCCAATGGTTCTTTGAATTTTCAGCATCTTAACCCTCTGATTTTGATTCAACTGCTGCCCAGATGGTTGGAAAGAAATAACCCAAGTCCTTGTTTGCTCAGTGACCAAAATAGGTTTTGGTGATCAGTTTTTATTTCCAGTACTTGGACCTCCTTTTTATTTTATTTTATTTTATTTTTTTTAATTTTATTTTATTTTTAATTAGTTTCAGGTGTACAACACAGTGCAATAGTTATACATTTTACCCCTCAAAGTGACAAACCCCCCACCCCCAATACACCCCCCCACACCCCCCCATATCATATATATCTATTACTCTTCCTCTGACTCTCTTCCACAGTATAATCCACATCCCGTGACTATCTATATATATTCAATTACAGTAGGTATACCACCTCCACTTTAGTAATACAGTGCAGTGATCAAACCTCTACTCCATCCATGAAATGGTCTCCCTAACAAGACTTATGATCATCTGACATTCCACAGAATATTTACAACATTATTAATTATATTCCCCAAACTGTTTTTCCTATCCCAGTAGCAATATCGTAGTTGCCTATTTTTGCTGTCTAATCCCTTCCCCTTCTCCCTCATTCCCATTCCTCTCCAAATTAGCAACCCTGATTTTTCCTCTATATCTATGAGACAGTTTCTGTTTACTTTGCTCATTCATACAGTTTTTCATATTCCACATATAAGTGAGATCATATGGTATTTGTCCTTCTCTGACTGACTTATTTCACTCAACATTATAGTCTCTAGGTCCATCCATATCATTGCAAATGGCACGATTTCATTCTTCTTTATAGCGGAGTAATACTCCATTGTATAAATATACCACAGTTTCTTAATCCAGTCATCTACTGATGGGCATTTTGGTTGTTTCCAAGTCTTAGCTATTGTAAATTGTGCTGCTATGAACATCGGGGTGCATAACTTTCTTTGAATAAGTGTCTTGGTTTTTTTCAGGATAAATACCTAGGAGTGGAATTGCTGGGTCAAAAGGTAGCTCTATTTCCAGTTCTTTGGAGATACCTCCAAACTGACTTCCATAGTGGCTGCACCAATCTGCAGTCCCACCAACAGTGCAGCAGGGTCCCCTTTTCCCCACAGCCCCGCCAGCACTTGTTGTTTGTTGATTTGTTGATGATAGCCATTCTGACTGGAGTGAGGTGGTATCTCATGGTGGTTTTTATTTGCATTTCCCTAATGACCAGTGAGGTTGAACATTTTTTCATATGCCTGTTGGCCATCTGTATGTCCTCTTTAGAGAAATGTCTCTTCATATCTTCTGCCCATTTTTTTAATTGGGTTGTTTGTTTTTTTGGTGTTGAGTTTCATGAGTGTTTTATAAATTTTGGATATTAACCCCTTATCAGATATATCGTTGGCAAATATATTCTCCCATTCAGTAGGCTTCCTTTTTGTTTTATTAATGGTTTCCTTTGTTGTGAAAAAAACTTTTAAGTCTGATATAATCACATATGTTCATTTTTTATTTTACTTCCCTTGCCCGTAGGAGATGTATCAGTAAAAATATTGCTCCAATAATGTCTGCAAATGTACTCCCTATATTTTCATTTAGGATTTTTATGGTTTCAGGTCTTACATTTAAGTCTTTAATCCATTTTGAATTTGTTCTTGTATAAGGCGTAAGGAGATGATCCAGTTTCATTTTTTTGCATGTGTCAGTCCAATTTTCCCAGCACCATTTATTGAATAGACTATCTTTACTCCAGTGTAAATTCTTGCTTCCTTGTCATAGATTAACTGTCCGTAAATGCTTGGATTTATTTCTGGGCTCTCTGTTCTGTTCCACTGATCGATGTGCCTGTTTTTATGCCAATACCAAACTGTCTTGATTACTGTGGCCTTGTAGTAGGTTTTGATGTCTGGTAGCGTGATCCCCCCAACTTTGTTTTTATTCCTCAGAATTGCGAGGCTATTCTGGGTCTTTTATGATTCCATATAAACTTTAGGATTATATTTTCTATTTCTGTGAAAAATGCCCTTGGTAGTTTGATAGGAATTGCATTGAATCTATATATTGCTTTAGGCAGTATGGACATTTTAACTATATTAATTCTTCCTATCCATGAGCATGGTAGGTGTTTCCATTTATTTGTATCTTCTATGATTTCTTTCTTCAATGTCTTATAATTTTCTGAGTACAGATCTTTCACTTCTTTGGTTAAATTTATTCCTAGGTATTTTATAGTTCTTGACGCAATTGTAAATGGGACAGTTTTCTTAATTTCGCTTTCCATTAGTTTATTATTGGTATATGCAAATGCCACTGATTTCTGAACATTGATTTTATATCCTGCTACTTTACTGAATTAGTCTATCAGTTCCAATAGTTTTTTGATGGAGTCTTTGGGGTTCTCTATATACAGTATCATGTCATCTGCATATAATGACAATTTTACTTCTTCCTTGCCAATTTGGATGCCTTTTATTTCTTTTTGTTGTCTGATTGCTGTGGCTAGAACTTCCAGCACTATGTTGAATAAAAGAGGAGAAAGTGGACAGCCTTGTCTTGTTCCTGATCTTAAGGGGAATGGTTTTAGCTTTTCCCCATTGAGTATGATGTTAGCTGTAGGTTTATCATATATGGCTTTTATTATGTTGAGATATGATCCTGTATTCCCACTTTGCTAAGGGTTTTTAACATAAATGGCTGTTGGATTTTGTCAAATGCTTTTTCTGCATCTATTGAAATGACCATGTGATCTTTATCCTTCATTTTGTTGATGTGGTGTATCACATTAATTGATTTACGGATGTTGAACCAGCCTTGCGCACTAGGGATGAATCCCACTTGATCATGATGTATGATCTTCTTAATATATTGCTGAATTCTGTTTGCTAATATTTTATTGAGAATTTTTGCATCTATATTCATCAGGGAGATTGGCCTGTAGTTTTCCTTTTTTGTGATGTCTTTATCTGGTTTTGGAATCAGGGTGATAGAGGCTTCATAAAAAGAGTTTGGGAGCCTTCCCTCCTTCTGGATTTTTGGAATAGTTTGAGAAGAATAGGTGATAGTTCTTTTTGAATGTTTGATAAAATTCACTTGTGAAGCCGTCTGGTCCAGGGCTTTTGTTTTTTGGGAGCTTGTCAATTACTGATTCAATTTCCTTGGTAGTAATCAGGGTATTTAGATTTTCTGTTTCTTCTTGCGTTAGCTTTGGAAGGTTGTATGCTTCTAGAAAATTATCCATTTCATCCAGATTGTCAAATTTGTTGGCATATAGTTGCTCATAGTAATTTCTTAGAATTTTTTGTATTTCTGTGATGTCTGTAGTCATTTCCCCTCTTTCATTCCTGATTTTGCTAATTTGAGTCCTCTCTCTTTTTTTTTTTTGATGAGCCTGGCTAGAGGTTTGTCAATTTTGTTTATCTTCTCAAGAAACCAGCTCTTGGTTTCATTGATCTTTGAATTGTTTTTCTGTTCTCTATATTGTTTATTTCTGCTCTGGTCTTTATTATCTCCTTTCTTGTACTCCCCCTTAGGCCTCTTTTGCTGTTCTTTTTCCAGTTCCCTTAGGTGTAAGGATAACCTGTTGATTTGAGATTTTTCTTCCTTCTTTAGGTAGGCCTGCACTGCTATAAACTTCCCTCTTAGGACTGCTTTGCAGCATCCCAGAGATTTTTGGGTCGTGGTGTTTTCATTTTCGTTTGTCTCGAGGTATCTTTTGATTTCCTCCTTGATCTCATTTGTGACCCACTCAGTATTTAATAGCATATTGTTTAGCCTCCATTTATTTGTCAGCTTCCCGGATTTCTTCTTATAATTGATTTCTAGTTTCATAGCATTGTGGTCAGAGAATACAGTTGAAATGATTTCAATCTTCTTAAATTTATTGAGACTTGTTTTGTGGCCTAACATGTGGTCTATCTTAGAAAATGTTCCATGTGCACTTGAAAAGAACGTATATTCTGTAGCTTTGGGATGAAATGCTCTGAAAATGTCTGTTAAATCCAGTTGGTCTAATGTGTCATTTAAGGTCGCTGTTTCCACATTGATTTTCTGTCTGGAGGATCTGTCCATTAGTGACAGCGGGGTGTTGAAGTCCCCTACTATGATAGTGTTACTGTTGATCTCTGTCTTTATGTCTGACAATATCTGTTTTATATATTTAGGGGCTCCTATGTTAGGTGCATAGATGTTTACTAGAGTTATGTCCTCTTGTTGGATCGATCCCTTAATTACTATGAAGTGTCCTTCTTTGTCCTTTGTTATATTCTTCAATTTAAAGTCCATTTTATCTGATATAAGTATCGCTACTCCAGCTTTTTTCTCAGTACCATTTGCATGAAATATTTTACTCCATCCCTTTACTTTCAGCCTGTATGAGTCTTTGGATCTGAGGTGAGTCTCTTGTATACAGCATATACTGGGGTCTTGCTTTCTTATCCATTCAGCCACCCTATGTCTTTTTATTGGAGCATTTAATCCATTTACATTTAATGTGATTATTGATAGGTGTGTATTTATTGCCATTTTCTTATTTGTGTTCGTAGTCTTTCATAGGTTGTTTTTCTCTTCTACTTAAAGAAGCCCTTTTAGCATTTCCTGCAAAGCTGGCTTGGTGGTAATGAATTCCCTTAACTTATTTTTTTCTGCAAAGCTCCTTATCTCGCCATCGATTTTAAATGATAACCTTGCTGGATACAGCAATCTTGGTTGTAGGCCTTTATTTTTCATCACTTTGAAAACCTCCTGCCACTCTCTTCTGGCCTGCAAAGTTTCTGTAGAAAAGTCAGCTGATAATTTTATGGGGGTACCCTTGTAAGTAACTTGCTGCCTTTCCCTTGCTGCTTTAAGGATTCTGTCTTTGTCCTTAACCCTTGCCATTTTCACTATAATGTGTCTTGGAGTGGGCCTGTTTGGAATCATCCTGTTTGGAACTCTCTGCACTTCCTGGGCTTGTATTTCAATGTCCTTTGCCAGGTTAGGGAAGTTTTCAGACATTATTACTTCAAATATATTCTTAATCCCTTGCTCCCTCTCTTCTCCTTCTGGTACTCCAATGACCCTTAGGTTATTGCGTCTGATGTTGTCCCCCAGCTCTCTTAAACTATTTTCCATGTTTTTCATTCTTTTTTCTTTTTGTTGTACCGCATGGGTGATCTCTGCTATTTTGTCTTCTAAGTCACTGATTCGATTTTCTGCTTCATCCAGTCTGCTAGTGATTCCATCAAGTTTGTTATTTAATTCAGTAATTGTGTTCTTAAGTTCTAGCTGGTTGCTTTTCATGATTTCTCTATCCTTCTTTATATTTTCATTAATTTCCTTGAACATTCTAATAATCAGTGTTCTGAACTCTGTCTCCGATAGGTTGGTTACCTCTATTTCCTCTATTTCCACAGATTCAGGAAGTTTCTTCTGTTCTTTTATTTGTGTTATGTTTCTTTGTCTCCCCATTCTGGCTTACTCTTTGTGGACCTCCTTTTTCTTTTCTTTTTTTTTTTTTTTTTTGTTTGTTTTTTTGTGCTTTTTTTTTTTTTTCCTGAGGGCAGTGTCACTGGCCCTCATATGTGGGACCGAACCGGGGCCGCTGGCTTCCCAAGCCAGAGCTTAACCACTGCGCCACTCGGCCGGCCTGGACCTCCTTTTTCTAAAGGCCAGTGTCTTTTATTCATAGACGCTTAGCTGATGGATTACTTGTAAAACATGTATTTGAAATAGCAGATCCTAGAAGTCATGGTTTATATCATAGGCACTTAGAAAGGTATCTTTTTTATTTTTAAATATTTTATTGGGGAGTTGGGGGAGGGGAACAATGTTGGGGAATTGGGGAAGGGGAACAGATAAGTTGCTGTCCTTTTGTTCTTCAGTCTAGTTGTGGAGGGCGTTGCTTCACTGGCCCATGTTGGTATTATCATTGCGCTCTTCCCAGGTGAGGCAGGTCGGTTGCCGGCCTCTGGATGGCCGCTCACAGCGGCTCCTGGCAGCTCATGCTGGCTGCCAGCCGCTCATGTTGGTTGCCGGCCACTCACTGTAGCCCATGGCAGCCCACTGCAGCAGGGGCTGCAGCCCACACCGTCGCCAGAGACTCACAGCAGCCCAGCTCCAGGTGGAGCTGTTATTCACCTTAGCTGTAGAGGGCAGTGTCACTGGCCCTCATATGTGGGATCTGAACCAGGGCCCTAGTTTTCAGAGCTGGCGTCCCAAGCCAGCTCTTAACCAATGCACCACTCAGCCGGCCCAGAAAGATATCTTTTAATTGTTTGTTGAGAGGGCAGGAGTGTTGTCATAGTATCTACCACAATGGGAGGCAGTCAAGAAATCTTTTGGTAAAAAGTCATAACTACTGATTTCTCCCCTCCCTTTGGAGGTCTTTTTAAAATGCCCCCTCTTCTCATTCCCTACATATGCTCTTAAATAAACATGGGGGTGAGACAGTGACCTTAAAATCTTCTCAAATCACATGAACTTCTGTTCTTAGTGTTGAAAATATTTCATTTTTTACATAACATTTTAATTAAAAAAAGTTGTGGACATCCATTTCTAGCAAATTACAAAAAATAGAAAACCACAAAAATTATCCATAATGATGATAAAATTGTCAGTTTTATCCTATTTCCTTTGTTTAGAGGGCAATAGAGCCTACCATATATTTGTTATAATCACTGCAGATTATGGAATTTTCTTGAATGTATTTTCTGACAGAGAGTGAGTTGTCCTGATGCCCTCTGAAGTTCTGGAATCTTCTGAGTCAGTTAACAGTAGCATTTATTCTTTTTGCTCAGTTATCAGGCATCAAAAATTCTAGTAGTAGGCATCTTAGGGTGTCTGAGAAGTCAGTGTTCTCAACCATGGTGAACATACTGGCTGTGGGAAGGAATTTGCTGATTAATAATAATGGAAATAGCAAAGTTTTAAATAATGTACTTTGTTGCTAAATTATAATACATTCCAGAGTGAGCCCCCATAATAATGTCGTTCTTAGATTCTTGCATTCTAATATGCTTTCTTGAGTGGGAGAAGAAGGGGTGGGTATACATCTGGCCCACGGACATGCCTATGGGACCATATTGATGTGAACATTATCTGGGCTGTGAGCTGGGTCAGAAGAAACATAAAGGTCTGCCATGAGAGGTCATGCCTTCACTACTGGGGCCTTCAGAGTATATGGTGGGTTTGCATTGGAGAGTGACCCAGTGGGCTGCTCTAATTAATGGTCAGTAAGAAAAGAGGGTGGCAGTGAAGTATGGTTTTATATACTTTAATCCCCCTGTAATAACCTGAGTTTCTGAAGTTAAGACTCAATTGCGGTTACTATGTATATAAATGCTACATGAGGTGAACTTACGAAAACGATATTCAAACATTGGTTATCAACAGAGTCAGACATTTTCAGTAAGAAAATGGAGAAGAAAGGCCTCCTTCAGAGAAAATAGCTGAAATCTGTCCTATTGATACATGTAGCCATTTCTGGCCATTTCTGATAGGAGGCAAAGGCTGGCATTTATTCTTTGGCATCAGTCACATTCAATGGAAAACATCATCCTTGCAAGTTGCTGGGACTTTCGTTTCCTAACTCCATAGCTTTCATTGAATCATTCATTCCCTCTCTGAGTTTTATAGACTCAACTCCTCTGTAGAGTTGTGTGTGTGGGGGTGGGGTGGGGGAGGGTGTATGCAGAATGATTATGGTAGAACCGGAAAATTCTTCCCTTACCTGGGCAATTTGTATGTAACTTGAGGACTTTCAAGCTTGACCATTTTACAATTTATCTGAACACAGAAGAACTCGATAGTCCCCTAACTCTCCAATTTGCTACCACAAAGATGGGATGACTGCCCAGGTATGTGGGGGAAGGCATCACCACTTTTGTTTTTACCACAAGGTCTTTTCCTGCTTTCTTTCCTTGGACCCAGGCAGTTCTGGTTTAAACTATCCCTTCAGTTGATTTATCAACCTGAAGGAGGAGAGTTGAAGGTTTTATATTTGGGCATTTCATTTGGAGTGTTTATTTTTGGCCGATGACATATGAGGAATTATAGAAAATTAGGCTAGCATCATGGGCTGGAAGAAATTAAAACTGAGTGTCACAGCTAAACTAGGCTGTGACCACAAGGTTATGAATCTGAGTAAATCTGATTCCCTGCCCCAAAGGGCAGGGGGTGGGAAGATAGTGAGTATAGGCAAGCAGAGTTTGTATAGAGCAAACTCACTGAGGCTATAAGGGGCAGAGAAGTCCTCAGAGTGCCAGTGGCAGGCAATGGGGATTTATCACATGCATACGCAGGGCAGTCAGCAAGCAGAGAATCCTGGGCCTGCAGTTGGATAACTGGGGCTGTACTGGAAAAAGGGTGCTTCCTTTCATTCCAAAGCACCTTGACTAGTCTCGTGGGGCTCTCTCCTTTTCTGCTTTAACTGCTGCTATCTACTTCAAGCTTTCCTATCTCTTCCTCACCCCACAGATTGGCTTACTTGTGCCTCTAAGCTTCCTGGCTTCTGCTCACTTCCCTTCTTGGGATAGCTCATGGCTTACTTGCTGTGACACTAGTTGCTTCAACTGCTGCTGCTAGCTGTGGTGGACTTTTGCAACCTAGCTTCCTGAGAGAAGGCTTAATGGAACCCAACTGGTTACTGCACAGTGCAGAGGTTCCCTACTGGCAGAGATTTCCAGCCCTGTGGCCAGTTTCATCAGAGGCCACTGACTAGCTCTTTTTTGACTCAGGTGCTGCCCCTCACATCAGATGAGGAGATGGAAGTAGGACACTGTTAGATAATAGTGACCTTCAAACAAGAAATTGCCCTTAGAGAAAAGCTATGAGCCATCGGAAAGGGGAGACCTTTGTGCTGGGCAATTGTGTCTACAAGTTTTTGCTGCACTGCTCCATGTAATGGAGGAAAGAAGATTCAAATTTCTGGGGGAAATCCTGGAGAGACAAAAAGCCTGGGTGCTGGGTCAGAGGAAAGCCGAGAAAGAGGATCCCTCCCATGCACATTGTGGGGTTGGCAAGAGGGGATATATGAGAACATACATCATGGATTCTTAGTTTGTGCCTAATGTAATCTTTCTTCTTGTTCCCCTCTCCATAGTACTTATTAATTATTTTGTAGGAGTGGTATTGATTGGGTGGTGGTCAATATGGTGTGGCCCAGAAACAATATATGAAGGTATAGGAATCAGAAGCAGAAGGGATCGCCCCC
This sequence comes from Aselliscus stoliczkanus, assembly GCA_033961575.1. Taxonomy (NCBI): domain Eukaryota; kingdom Metazoa; phylum Chordata; class Mammalia; order Chiroptera; family Hipposideridae; genus Aselliscus; species Aselliscus stoliczkanus. The sequence continues at coordinate 18,369,666 of CM066730.1, read as the reverse complement.
CAAATTGGCTGACATTGCAGGGAAAACTTTGGACATTCAGTGACCTAGAATTGAGTGGTCTAGAGGTTACCCAAATCTCTAAGGACAGGAAGGTCTTACTTAATCTACAGATGTCATGAAAGACAGTGTCTGGGTATAATAAATATGAGGTCAGATACCAATGTGCAGTACAGATGAACATTTGGTCCCAATGGCTGGGCTGCATGAGAAGAAAACCCAGATCAGAGTGGAGGGGGCCAAGACAGAGTGGATAGAAAAATAGAGTCAAGAGGGCTCCAGAGCTGCTGGAATGTAGGCCAGAACCTCCTGTATAGTGATAGCTTCACCAGTGGGTGGAAGACATCCTTTAGAGCCACTTTAAGGATTGGGAAAAGGGAAGCTAGAATGATAGAGAGCGACCTAGACACCCAATCTCAACACAAGTCCTTTCCTAGCAGAGTTGGCTCTGGTAAATGTGAAAAAATGACTACGAAACACGCTCTGCAAACCTACTCTCCTTCCATTCTCTTTTAGTTCAGTGTCTCCACTTCCCTCTTCCCCTGGGCCATCTGTGAAAGATAAACCTTTCCTCAGAGAAAGCTTTGTGAAAACCCAACCTCGATACATGCCATGAAAATGATTGAAAGAACACTGAGGAAGTAAGTTGTGAAGTGCATTTTTTTTTTTTTTTTGAGGGCAGTGTCACTGGCCCTCATATGTGGGATCCAAACCGGAGCCACTGGTGTCCCAAGCCAGCGCTTAACCACCGCCCCACTCGGCCGGCCCGTGAAGTGCATTTTTGAGACTGCATTGGTGTTGGTCACCTGCCTCCTTTTGGCTGTAATAGAAATTGTGTGGCTTAAAAACTCTGACTGCTGATTTGAAAATTTACTCCACGCAGTGATTGATAATAAAGGCTTTCAGGAATGAATAGAAAAAAAGAGGGGGAGGGGCTGGCAAGCAAGAGCCTGGAAACATATATGGATGAGGTTTGGATGTTGAAAATGAGGATGATTAAAACTCAAGTTGTTCACCTTCACCCAAGTGGTGCTCAGATGTCGAGATTTCCGATGTCTGTGTGACAGGTAGAGGAATCAGTGGCACAGGGCAGGAGAGCAGGCTCACAAGCTCTCAAGTCCATCGTGGTATCATTATTTACAGAGGTGCAGGGACCAGGTCATTGCTGGTTGCTTATTTTGAACCAACCATTGGCAGAAAAATGAAGCCTGGCTGTTCACCCAGATCTGTCTTCAGTGTCTTGTAGTAGCCATTTGACCATTTCTAGTAAGATGTTGCTGTGGACAATGGGCCACTCAAAAAGTTAGATGAGGCACATGTTTAAAAAAAAAAGACTTTCTGTCTGATAGAGGAATTCTCCAAAAGGGAAAGCTTTGCCTCATCTTTTCCTATTAGTCTTTGCACAGGGTCTTTTTCCTCACTTGGAATCGTTTATCAGATTAAAGCTCTTTTCTATCTCTTTGGCTCGATAGGGATTTTCTTAGGGGCCACTTAGTGGTTCAGATTTTAATGAAAGATAGGACTTAGCTTCCATTATGCTGAGTTTGAGGCTGAGGTGAGAGCTGTGCTCTCTCCTGTTCATTGTCAGAAAAGGATGGAAAGAAGGGGGAAACTTATGCCAAGCATCATGCATGAGGCATTCTTAGAGAAACAATCTAAAGGGTCAGCATTGGTTTTAGCAGACTGGAGGGAATTTACAATCTAGAATAGCAAGTTCTAAAATGCAGATACATAGTCAAAACTCTTGAAAAACTTGAAAAAATTCTGATGCCTGGGCTTTATTTCCAGAGATTCTGATTCAATTGGTATATTAGTTTCCTAAGGCTGCCAAAGCAACATACCATAGAATGGGGGGGCTCAAACAACAAAGATTTATTACTTCACAGTTTTGGAGGACAAAAGTGAGAGATTATGGTGTTGACAGGATTGGTTTCTTGAGACCTATCTCCTTGGCTTATAGATGGTCATCTTTTCCCTGTGTCCTCATAAAATCTTCCCTCTGTACTTGTCTGTGTCCTAATCTCCCCTTCTTATAAGAACATCAGTCATATTGGAATCAGGTCCCATCCTAATGACCTCATTTTACCTTAATTACCTCTTTATAGACCCTACCTAAAATATGGTCACATTCTGAGGTACTGGGGGTTAGGACTTCCACACATGAATTTTGGGGGTATACAATGCAGCCCATAATAATTGGCCTGGGTGGAGCCTGGGCATCAGTACTTTTAAAGTCTCCCCCTGGAGTTTCTGATTGCAGCTGAGGTTGAGAATTCTTGTTCCAGATGGATCCATCCTAGCATCCAGAAACAGCTGTTTGGAATATAATCCCTGGACAGTAGAGTTTTTTACATTGTGAGAGTGTTGGGAACTTGTGTGGGGAAAAGCTGCTGTCAGCAAAACAATGTGAAGAGCTTTTGATACCTAACGAGGTGGCCGTGGAGAGACTTTGTGACAAGGTCCCTAACGTTGACCTGTGGAAAGGGAGCTGTAATTTCACACACTGGGATCCAGTAGCAGGATGCTCACTACACTTGAGGACTGTAACCTTTGAGGGTAGTCAGCCTTTTTTACTCAATGGCTGGATTTTCTAAGCTTTGGTTTCCTGAATTGACCTACCCCCTAGGAAGGGAGCACTGTGCTGTGAAGGCAGCTGGTCTCAGTTCTTGGGCCAGGAATATGGTAGAACCTTACATAACCCTGCAGTTAAGCTCTTGGGAAGAAACACTTGCCTCATGTGAAAATGCTTAATGAGAGGTGAGCAATTAATGGGAGGGGGATGGGGTTCTGTTCCCAGGCTGACTTGGGGCGAGTGATGACTGGTGTGTGGGGGCTGAGAGTCGTGGTGATGCAGTGCTCTTCCTGACTCATCTGCAGCTCACCCAGCTCACACAGGCACACACTGATCTTTCAGGAGTTCATTCTGCAGCAATGAGTCTGTTTCTATGTTTATCTTGCCCTACAAACTCAGTTTTGGCATTTTAAAAGATTGATTTTTTTTGAGAACTTTTGTAAATCTGTCTTTTGTTTTTATTCATATCTGATGGTTGTCTGGTGTCTCCTCTTACTCCCTGGCAAGTTATTCACAAGTATTCACAGTTCTTCCACCTAAGTACCCATATACATCAGAAGGCCCTCAGGTTACCTTCTTGATGTTCTTTGTCCTCAGCTTCTCCTTGAGAAGGACAAATTTGACTGCTATCCCATTTCCAGCCTAGGATGAGTGTCGGGCACTGGTGTAATGGCTTTACTTACTTTGCCACATTTAATCCGCATATACAGACAATGCAATGAGTATGGTTACTATCATTCCCATTTTACAGATGAGGGAAATCAAGGCTAAGAGTGGTAAAAAACTGCCTCGGGATATCCAGTGGTGGTAGAATCAGATTCAAATCTGCATCATTCTGACTTCAAATCTTATTCCTAGCCATTGTGCATCTGAGCCATGCTGACAGATCTCTGGTGATCTCATCCAACCACATGGCTTTAATCATCTATATGATGAGTGAATCTCAGATTTACATTTCTAAAGTATCACTTGCCCTGAGCTCCAGACTTGGGTATCCAGCTGCCTACCAATACCTCAAACCTAACCTGCCTTAATCAGGGCTCCAGATCACTCTTTCCCTTTATAAGTGTGCTTGTGCTCAGCCTTTTCCCCTCTCTCTACATTTGTCTCCATTCAGTTACTCAGGCCAAAGTGTAGGAGTCACCCTTGATGTCTCTCTTTCTTTCACAGCCCACATGCAAGTCATCAGCAAATCCAACGGGACTAACAATATCCAGAATCCAACCACCTCTTCCCACCTTCACTGTTATTGCCCTCCTACTGCCTATTTTCAACACAGCTGTCAGAGTGACTCAGCTTATGTCACTTCTTTGTTCAAAAACCTTTGGTGCCTGCTGTCCCATCCAGGGGGGGTGTCAGTTATTGTTATTGCCTCTCAACTCCAAACCCATCCTTCTATACTTGATTTTATGTTGCTGGGGCTGGGCCCCTGAAAACTGCCCTTCTCCCTTGTCAGCTGGCTCCCTGTTGGGCTTACCCAATAGGGGGTACTAGAGGGGGACGGCACCACCGGAGAAGGGAGAAGGGAGTTGCTCCTTCCTGTTTAGTTTTCTGTGGGCTTTCTATCAGTTTGCAGTTCCTGTGAGTGGCATCTCAGCCCTGCTTCTTCACCCAGGCAGTGGCAGTTTCCTCCTGTAGCAGAAGTTAAACCCATTTTGCAACTTTTCCCACACCCAAGAACCAATCTCATTGTGCTTCCTCAGGGACACCAATACCAGCTGCCATTTCTCCCTTTCAGTGGTCTGGTCTCCAGCCCCATGGGACTCACCCTCTTCTGAGCTACTAAATTTCAATAATTCACCCTTTGTTTCCCCAGCCCTATGGGTGGAGACAGCTTCCTGCAGTAGCTATTTCTTTTATCCATTCAGTTACCCATACAGTTACTTGGTTAGTGACTTTATTCCTAATTAATATTTCTTTTTTCTTTTTAAAAAGATTCTATTGGGAATTGGGGAAGAGGAAGAGTGTTGGGGAATTGGGGACAGGGAACAGCCAAGTTGTTGTCTTTCAATCTTAGTTGTGGAGGGCCCAGCTAGCTCAGCTCCAAGTCCAGTCGCCATCTGGCCTCCCAACAGCAGCTTGTGGCCGCTCAGCTCAAGGTGCCATGTTCAATCTTAGTTGCAGGTGCGTGTAGCCCACCATTCCATGCAGGAGTCAAACAGGCAACCTTGTTGTTAGGAGCATGTGCTCTCACCAGCTGAGTCATCCTGCCACCTGTTCTCAGCTCAGTGGCAGCTCAGCTTGGGCACAGCTCACTGGCCCACATGGAAATTGAACTGACGGCCCTGTTGTTCAGAGTTTGTGCTCTTAATCAACTGAGGCACTTGGCCGGCCCAGTATTTCTTTATATTACATTAGCTCTATTGAAATAACTGGTGTGGCTTCTGTCTCCTGACTGGGCCCTGTCTACTATCCTGAATCAAAAGTCAAAGTTCTTGGGCCGGCTGAGTGGCACATTGGTTAAGAGCTGGTTTTGGGATGCCAGCGACCCCAGTTCAGATCCCACGTATGAGGGCCAGTGACACTGCCCTCTACAGTTAACAACAGCTCCACCTGGAGCTGGGCTGTGCGAGTCCCGGTGACAGTGTAGGCTGCAGCCCTTGCTGCAGTAGGCTGCGATAGGCTACAGTGAGCGGCCGGCAGCCAGCGTGAGCAGCTGGCAGCCATTGTGAGCTGCCAATAGCTGCGGTGAGTGACATCCAGAGGCTGGCGACCGATCTGCCTCATCCAGGAAAAGTGCAATGACGATACCAACATGGGCCAGTGAAACAACATCCTCTGCAACTAGACTGAAGAACAAAAAGACAGCAACTTGTCTGTTCCCCTTCCCCGATTCCCCAATGCTGTTCCCCTCCCCCAATTCCCCAATAAAATCTTAAAAAAAAAAAAGTCAAAGTTCTTAAAATGACAGGTAAGATTGACCATGAGCTGGCTTCCTGCCATCCCTCCTATCTCAGCTCTTTCTACTCTCCACTTCGCTCCTTCTCTTTTAGCTTCTCAGGCTCCTTGCTACTCTGCAAACACACCAACCCTTCTCCGGCCTCAGAGTCTTCATGCTTTTTTATCCCTTTGCCTGAAAAGCTCTCTCTACAATTCTGCATGGCTTCTCCTTCACTCCTTAGTGTCTCTCTGAAATGTTATCTCTTCAGTGAGAACTTCCCTGACCATCCTACATCATCCACATTCCCCCACCCTAGGTAATTTCTGTCCTTTTTAATCTGCCTTGTTTTCCCCATAGCACATGTTACCATCTGATGGTCTATATATTTACTTGTTTATTTGTTCCTGACTATAAAATAAAATCCAAGAGGGCTGAGACTTTTCTTCCTTTATTGATTGCTACACCTCAGACTTTTACTTGGATGTAGTAGATGTTTGATAAATTATTGTTTGAGTGAATAAATGAATTCAAGTTTTAACTCTCGGGACTAAGACTAGTGTGCCCTGAGCTGAGGTGGCTCTGCTGTCATGCCTCAGAGGATGCTGGCCTCCTAGAAAAGTGACTATAGATGTTTTCTTCTCCACTAATTTGAGAGGAAGAGCTGGATTGGCAGTGTCAGCACCCACTGGGGGCACGAACTTGGAGTGTTTTTTTGATGAATGAGTAATATTTTTTTCTCTATTCTCCCAATTGCTATTCCTAGATTAAAAAAAAAAAAAAAGACTACAACAAAATTTAGAAGCTGCTGAGTCTATGGTATCTGAACTTTACCCTCAATTTCTACTCTGACTGACTTTTGAAGTAATGGACATTGAGGGTCTATGTTGCTAGAATACTATCCTAAAAACTTTATGGAGATTCTAAGTGGTTTCCAACTCCTATGAATTTAACTCATAATGAAAGCGCCTGGGAATTTTGGTTGTTTGCTTTTCAATGTCATCTGTGTATACACTGTGACTATGGATTGCCACATCTCACTTCTAAGGTGGGGAATAGCTCCCTAATCCAGGAGGGCTAACAACATTTTCAGACCAGTAAGGAGCAAGAGAAATTCTGAAATTTCTGGTCAAGATGGTGGAGTAGGTAAATGCTGTACTGGCCTCCTCTCATCACCAAATCAAAATTACACATCACTAAATTACAAAATAATCTAAATTACAAAATAATCATCTCACTGAGAATCACCTGAAGTCAGAAGTTCTATAACTTAGAATATACAGAAGAAGCCACATTGATACTGGTAAGAGGGGGTGGAGACATGGAACTGGCTGGTCCCATACCCACATGTGGCAGTTAAAAATCAGAAGGGGGTATCTTGGCTGCAGAGATCCCCTGTGAGGAGTGAGGGATCCCAGCCCCACACCAGGATCCCCAGCCTAGGGTTTCAGTACTAGGAAGAGAAGTCCCCACAACTTCTGGCTGTGAAAACCAGAGGAAATTGTGGCTGAGTGAGAGGGAGGGTGGCTGGCATTCCTCTTAAAGGCCCATACATAGACCTTCCTAGTGATGGACTAACTTGCTCTTAGCTCCAGTGCAAGAGCACCAGCTTAAAAGGGGCCAGAGACATATGGGGAGGAACTGAACTGTCTGGCTTCAGGGTGATAGTTGGAGAGGCAGCTTTTTTCCAGATAGAAGTGCTGGCAGAAGCCATTGTTCCTCTGATAAGCCCTCCCTCGTCCCAGCATGCAGACATAGGCAAGTGCCATATCTGAGTCTGACTAACACCGTTTGCTCCACTCTGATGATTCCATGAGATTCCACCTGACCCAACTTGCGGGCCCACTTAGGATGCTTCCCGTGGCTTTTCCATATAAATGGCCTATCTTGACTCATGCCTTGCAAGTTACTAAAGCTTCTCACAGAGTCAAAACCCCCAAACAAGCAGCATGTGGCCTCACTGAGCCCTGCACCTCTTGTTAAGCAGCCCCAAGCCTGGTACGAGCAGCAGCAGGCCTCAGCTCATAGCTTATCCTCTTCCAGGCACATCCTGGGTCATGGCTATTTATGGATTGCTTTGTGGCATTCTAGGTGGCACCAGGAGCTCAGCATGGGTCATGGCTATTTATGGATTGCTTTGTGGCATTCTAGGTGGCACCAGGAAAAGCAAGGCTGTGACTGAACTTGGCCTGAAGTACGGCCCATCCCAGGAGGCCCCAGAGCTGGCAGGCCCAGTGGCTGGTTTGGACAAAACCTGAGCAACAGCTGGCTGCCTCTGAAGATGACACACACACAAAGGGCAGACTGGGCAAGTGCCAGAGCCCTGCTAAAGCAAATCTTGCTCTGTAGGGTTAGCTCCTGCACCACAGCTCCACCAGTGTAGTAATGGTCAGTCTTTATAACCAATCAACCTGAGGGTCAATCCCTCCTATTGAAGTGCAGACACCAACCAAGTCTCAACTACAAGAGGGCACACACAAGGGACACACCTGAAGTATTCAGCTTGGGTGATCAGGGAGACCACTGGGTCTCTGGTGCCACTGGGCTCGAGAGGACAGCTACTACATAAGGCCATTCTACTAAGACTGGGAGATATAGCAGCTCTACCTAATACATAGAAAAAAACACGGGAAGCAGCCAAAATGGGGAAACAAAGAAACATATCCCAAATGAGAAAACAGAACAAAATTCCAGAAAAAGAACTAAACAAAATGGAGACAAGTAATCTACCAAATGCAGATGTCAAAACATTGGTTATAAGGACGCTCAGTGATTTCAGGGAGAATTTCAACACAGAGATAAAAGAACATAAAAATGGATGTAGGAAACATAGGGAAAAAAAAAACCCCAAAAGAAAGAATACAATAACTGAAATTAAGAATACAGCTGAGGGTATCAACAGATTAGATGAAGCAGAGGATCGAATCAGTGATTTGGAAGATAAGGTAGCATGAAACACACAATTACAACAACAAAAAGAAAATAGTAAAAAGAAAACAATGAGCATAATTTATGGGGCCTCTGGAACAATATCAACCATATCAACATTTTCATCATATGAGTACCAGAAGGAGGAGAGAGACAGCAAGGATTTGAAAACCTTTTTGAAAACATAATGATGGAAAAAATTCCCTAACCTGGTGAAAGAAATAGACATACAAGCCCAAAAAGCACAGAGAATCTCTAAAAAGATGAACCCCAAAAGGCCCACACCAAGACACAGCATAATTAAAATGCCAAAAGTTAAAGACAAAGAGAAAGTCTTAAAAGCAGCACAAGAGGAATGAAGTTTGTTGCCTACAAGGGAGCTCCCATAAAACTATGAGCTGATCTCTCAACAGAAACTTTGCAGCCCAGAAGGGATTGGCATGAAATATTCAAAGTGATAAAAAGAAAGGGCTTACAACCAAGATTACCATACAGCAAAGCTATCATTTAGAATTGAAGGACAGATAAAGAGTTTCCCAGGTAATGAAAAACTAAAAGTTCATCACCACCAGACCAGTGTTACAAAAAGGACTTTTTTAGAAGAAAAAAAAAAGATAAAAAATATGAATAATAAAATGGCAATAACTACAAACCTATCAACAATTACTTTAAATGTAAATGGATTAAATGCTCCAATAAAAAAACATAGGGTGGCTGAATTGATAAGAAAATAAGACCCTAACATATGCTGCCTACAAGGGACTCACTTCAGACTAAAAGACATGCACAGACTGAAAATAAAGTGTTAGAAAAAGGTATTTCTTAAAAATGAAAAAAAAAAAAAGTGTGGTATCAATACTTATACCAGAAAAAATAGACTTTAAAACAAAGACTATAATAAGAGATAAAGAAGAACCCAGTAATCTCACTTCTAGGTATTTATCCAAAGAAACCTGAAACACTTCTTTCCAAGGGACATGGGCATCCATACGTTCATTGCAGCATTATAACAATAACTAAGATATGGAGGCAACCTGGGTGCCCATCAATGGATGAATGGATACAGAAGAGGTGGTATAGATATACAATGGGTTATTACTCTGTCATAAAAAAGAATGAAATCTTTCTGTCTGCAACAACATGGATGGACCTAGAGGATATTATGCCAAGTGGAGCAAGTCAGACAGAGAAAGACAAATGCATATAATTTCACCTATATGTGAAATCTGTAGAACATGATAGACAAATAAACAAAACAAAAACAACTCATAGATACAGAAAATACTTTGAGTGTTGCCAGATAGGAAGCAGATTGGGGGAAGGGTGAAAAAGGGAAAAGGACTAAGAAGTACAAATTGGTAGTTACAAAATAGTCATGGGGATGTAAAGTTTAGCATAAGGAATATAGTAAACACTGGGTTGCCAGAAAAGTCATGACGTATTTTTTTTTATGTTTTCCATTGCAAAACTGCATCATGACTTTTCCGACAACCCAATAATATTGTAATAACTATGTATGGTATCAGAAGTGTACTATATTTGTTGGGGGTGATCTCTTCGTAAGTTATCTAAATGTCTAATTACTCTCTGTACACCTGAAACTAAAATAATACTGTAATTTTAAAATAAACAAATATGTTTAAAAAGAGGCAAGAGAATTTCTTAACATTAGCAAATAGTTGAGACCCAACTTCCCCGTGTTGAACGTTGAATCTATCTTAAATCCAGTTCATTACAGGTTACACCCTGCCCTGCTGGATTGTGGGTAAGCTCCGTGGATTACAATGGCAGTTGCTGAGTTCTCATTGCTGCGAATCATCTGTTCAGTCTTGTTTGCTTTGGATTTCAGCCACCTGGGTTTCAGAAGGTGCTGAGCTGGCCACTGTTCTTGGCCCCAGAACACAGGTGTGATCGGTGCCATGTTAAATGCTAGTGGCAATTATGGCTGCTGATTTGAAAGGAAGCTGAACACACTGGCTTTCATCAGGTCAGCTTTGCTTGGCTACATGCAACTTTCCACTTGGGCAAATGACAGCTGAATTCTTGATTCAGGCAAACTCTTTCAAGGTGTCGCGCTTGTGGGATTGGGGAACTAAACAAGACAACTCTGTGAAGTCTGGTGCTGTCTACATTGTCACTGAACTTGGTGTCCTAGGAAAGAAGATTCTTAAGCAAACCAGCGCCTCTCTCTAAGGTTTCAATTTTACTCACTTTTTGTTCCAGATTTTACTGTTTAGAGCTGCTAGTGCCTTAGTCTACTGTGCTATATTTGAAACAAGCAAACAAATATAAGTTATATTTTAACTTTTGAAATGTAGTGTGCATGTAGGTAATTAATAAGCACCTTCAGAATATCTAGCTCTTTGCTGGGTATTATGGGAAATGCAAAACCAAAAACTTGGTCACTCTTCTTAGGAAACTCCCAGTCTATTTAGGGAAGTAGCAGGTACACACACTCACAGACACAATACAGCAAGAATATATATATATATATATATATATATATATATATATATATATGTGCAGGGCCGGCTGAGTTGCGCATTGGTTAAGAGCTGGTTTTGGGATGTCAGCAGCCCCGGTTCGGATCCCACATATGAGGGCCAGTGACACTGCTGTCTACAGCTAACAGCAGCTCCACTTGGAGCTGGGCTGTGAGCCCCGGCGATGGTGTAGGCTGTAGCTCCTGTTTCAGTGGGCTGTCATAGACTACAGTGAGTGGCCGGCAGCCAGCGTGAGCAGCTGGCAGCCAGCGTGAGCTGCCAATAGCCACGGTGATCGACCATCCAGAGGCCGGTGACCGATCTGCCTCATCCGGGAAGAACGCAATGACATTACCAACATGGGCCAGTGAAGCAATGTCCTCCACAACTAGGCTGAAGAACAAAAAGACAGCAACTTGTCTGTTCCCCTTCCCCCATTCCCCAACACTGTTCCCCTCCCCCAATTCCCCAATTTAAAAAAAAAAAAGAATATATATATATATATATATATATATATATATATATATATGCATTAGAATGTTTGTATAGATAGGAGTGCTATAGAAAATCAAAGAAAGAACAGATCATTGTGAACATGTGTTTGCTGGAGAAGGCTACCTTAGAATTTAAAGTGGCCTTGGGAAAGAGTGTGGATTTAGATTGATAAGGAGAAGGGGAAAGAACCATAAGGCCAGGGGGGACCTGAGCAGGCACTTGGTGGCAAGAATATGTGCAGCATACATGGCGATTGCAAATGGATGAGCTCTCTGCCAGGGAGTCATTGGAGAGGGAGCTGAGCAGATGGGAAAGGACAGAGCAATCCGGTTGGGTAGACAGGATATGTGCATAAAAAGATAAGTCAGATTGTTTTGCAATTAAAATATTTTAAAAAAAAGATTCAAATAAGAGAGAGAGAGAGAGACAGAGACAGAGACAGAGACAGAGAGAAGAAATACTTGGCAACTGGACCTTAAAAGCCAAATGAGAACTGGCTGGGAGGCACATCGGTTAAGAGCTGACTTGGGACTCCAGTTCTGAGCAGCAGGGCCCCGGTTCAGATCCCATGTATGAGGTCCAGTGATACTGCCTTGTACAGCTAAGATGGTGAACAACAGCTTGACCTGAGCTGGGCTGCAGTGAGTCACCGTTGATGGCGTAGGCTTCAGTTCCTGCTGCAGTGGGCTGCCATAGGCTACAGTGAGTGGCCTGCAGCCAGAGAGAGCTGCCAATAGCTGCGCTGAGCGACCATCCAGATGCCGGCGACCGATCTGCCTCATCTGGGAAGAGCGCAATGATGATGCCAACATGGGCCAGTGAAGCGACGTCCTCCACAACTAGATTGAAGAACAAAAAGACAGCAACTTGTCTGTTCCCCTTTCCCAATTCCCCAATAAAATCTTTAAAAACAAAACAAAACAAAAAGCCAAATGAGAGGTACAAACAGAATACTCTGGGACTTTAGGGAGGGAGGAAATACCCAGGGCAGCCTTTGTAGAGGAGTGCTGAAGGGGAATAGATTTTGGGAAAAGGAAGAGGGAGGAGTAGAGGCAGGAGAAAGGAGAGGCAAAACCACCTCTAGAAGGTCTCTGGCTACTTGGTGAAGGAGATGAGTATTTGGCCTGGATTAGTCTTAAAAACAAGATGAGAAGGTTTGTACCAGTCATGCTGGGGAAAGGAGCCAAGAAGTGGATGAGGGACAAATGCTAGAATTACTCAGCACCTGCCAGGGCAAAGCTGTGTTGGAATGATGTGAGCATGTTGTGGGCCAGGTCTGAGGGTTATGGGCTCTTCTCCAACTGCGTTTTGTATTCCAGATGTCGAGATGGGGAATAGGTGAGGTTGACTTAAAGGGAAGGCCTGAGAAGGTGAAGTCTCAGTTGCTGAGTACAAGGTTTTGCGAGCTTGGGGGAGGAATCTGGAGGAATGGTAGGAGAGTGTGCTGGGCTAAGGGATGGTTGGAGGTGGAAGTGGAGGCAGTCTCATGAGGTACTGGGGAGATGTGTTGGCCAACATGGCAATGAGCTGAGAGGAAGAAGAATAAGGCAAGTTGGAAGGGGATTATTTAAGAATAAATCAGAGTGTTAAGCATTTTCTTTAACATTTCTCTACATAAAGGAAGTTAGGTTGTCAACAGTAGCATGAATAACATGACCATAACAAGGTAACTAACTTAGAAGACCTCTGGACAAATCATTCTTCAAATTTCTTTTGATTTTCTTTGCTTTCTGTTCAAACTTATTAAACATTCTTTGGTTAATATTTTTGATAGATTTTAGAGGTTGAAAGTGAAGGGATTAGACTTAATTTGGAAACTCAGTTTAATCATTTCCTTTTCAATTTATTTTAAGATTTTATTAAAATATAGCTAACATATAACATTATATTAGTTTCAGGTATACACCATAATTATTCAACATTTATGTACCTAAAGATGTGATCACCATAAGTCTAGCAACCATCTGACACCATACCACACTATCACAATATTATTAACTATATTTCTTATGTTGTACATTACATTGCCATGACTTATTTGTTTTATACCTGGAAATTTGAACCTCTTATTCCCCTTCATCTTTCCCCCTTTTTAAAAATGTTCAATTACAGTTGACATTCAATATTATTTTGTATTAATTTCAGGTGGGCATTATATTGGTTAGACATTTTATAATTTAACAAGTGATCGCCCTGGCTACATTAGTACCCACCTGGCACTATACATAGTTATTATCATATTATTGACTATATTCCCTGGGCTTTACTTTACATTCCTATGACTATTTTGTAACTACCAGTTTGTACTTCTTACTCCTTTCACCTTCTTCACCCTACCACCCAACTTCCTCCCATCTATCACCCCAACAAATCCAGTACCCATTTGACACCATACATAGTTATTACAATATTATTAATTATATTTCTTATGCTATACCCTATATCCCCATGATTACTGTGTAACACCATTTTATATACTTCTTAATCTCTTTACCTTATTCACTCACTCCCAACCTCCCTCCCATCTGGCAACCATCAGTATGTTCTCTGTATCTATGAGTTTGTTTCTGGTTTGTTCATTTTGTTCTTTAGATTCCACATATAAGCAAAATCACACTGCATCTGTCTTTCTCTGTCTTATTTTCCACTCAGCACAGTACCCTCCAGGTCCATCCATGCCACCCCAGATGGCAAGAACCCACTCTCTTCCATGGCCAAGCAATATTCCATTGCATATATGTACTACCTCCTCTATATCCATTCTTCCATCAACAGACATCCAGACTGCCTCTACATCTTGGCCGTTGTAAACAATGCTGCAATGAACATATGGATCCATATGTTCCCTTAAAGCAGCATTTGGTTTCTTCAGATAAATACCCTGAAGTGGGATTACTAGTTCCTTTTTTGTCTCTTATATAGCCTTTGTTTTAAAGTTTATTTTGTCTGGTATACTTATATACTCATAAGTATGGTTACCCTAGCATTTTTGTTTGTTTTTTTCATTTCCATTTTCATGAAATATCTTTTCCCATCCCTTTACTTTCCATGTGCGTATGTCTTTCAATCTGAAGTGATTCTCTTGTAGGCAGCATATATAAGGGTCTTGTTTTCTTAAATCCATTCAGAACCTCCTATGTCTTTGAGTGGAACACTTAATCCATTTACATGGAGAGTAATTCTTTAAAAAAAAAAAAACTTTATTGGGGAACAGTGTATTCTTCCAGGACCCATCAGCTCTAAGTCAAGTTGTTGTTTTTTTTTTTCAATCTAGTTGTGGAAGGCAAAGCACACCGGCCTATGCTGGAATCAAACCAGCAACCTTGGCATTATGAGGACTGTGCTCTAACCAACTGAGCGAACCAGCTGCCCACCAGCAGCTCAACTCCAAGTCAAACTGTTGTCTTCTATTTAGTTGTAGAGGGCGCAGCTCACTGGCTCACATGGGAATTGAACTGACAACTTTGGTATTATGAACCTGCTCTCTAACTGCCTGAGCCAACAAGCAGCCCTGAGAGTAATTCCTGATAGATACGTAGCTATTGCCATTTTATTTTTAATAATTTTGATTTTTTTTTTCCATCTTAAAGAAGTCCCTCTAAGATTCCTTGTGATGCTATTTTGGTGGTGATGAATTCCTTTAGCTTTTTCTTGTCTGTGAAGCTCTTTATCTGTCCTTTGATTCTAAATGTTAGCTTTGCTGGATAGAGTAATCTGGGTAGTAGGTCCTTGCTTTTTATCATGTTGAATATTTTGTGCTAATCCCTTCTGCCATGGAGAGTCTGTTGAGAAATCAGCTGACAATCTTATGGGAGCTTTTTAATAAATTTCTAGTTGCCTTTCTCTTGCTGTTTTAGCATTCTCACTTTGTCTTTAACTTTTGGTGTTTTAATTATAATGTGCCTTGGTGTGAGCCTGTTTGGGACTCTCTATGCTGTCTGGACTTGTATGTCTATATTCTTTGCCAGGTTAGGAAAGTTTTCAGTCACTATTTCATCAAATAGGTTCTCAATCCCTTGCTTTCTCTCTTCTCATTCTGGTACTCTTATGATGAGAATGTTGTTATACTTGATGTTATCCCAGAGATCTCTAAAACTCTTCTCACTTGTTCAGATTCTTTTTTCTTTTTGCTGTTCTGATTGGATGTTTTCTGTTACCTTGTCTTCCAAATCACTGATTTCATCCTCTCCTTTATCTAGTCTGCTAGTGATTCATTCTAATGCATTCTTCACTTCAGTTATTGTATTCTTCATGTCTGACTGGTTCTTTTTTTATGGTTTCTATGTGCTTTTTCATGCTTGCCATCTCTTTGTTGAAGTTCTCACTAAGTTCCTTGAGTATCCTTATAACCATTGTTTTGAACTGTGTATCTGGTAGGTTGCTTGCCTCTATTTTGTTTAGTTCTGTTTCAGGAGTTTTCTCCTGTTCTTTCATTTGGGGCATATTTCTTTGTTTCTTCATTTTGACTGCCTCTCTGTATTTGTTTCTATATGTTAAGTAGGTCTTCTATGTCTCCCAGTCTTGGCCAGGTGGCATTATGTAGTAAGGCCCTTAATGGGGTCCTGGCACAGTCTTTTTGGTCATCTGCTCTGGGTGCTCCAGGAGTGTCCCTTGGGTAGGTGTGTGACCCCTTGTTATAGTTGAGACTTTATTGCTATTGGCACATCAGTGGGTGGGATTGACCCTTAGGCTGATTGACTGTGAGGTTTGGCCACATCCACAGCTTATGGGCTGCTGTGAAGATTCTTACCCTACTGAGTGGGATTTGCTTCAGTGGGCCCTGATGCCTGTTGAGACCACCTTTTGGTGTGCCACTTGTGGGGCTACTTGGACAGTGCTCTGCTGTGGTCTGAAGCCAACATCCAAGTGTGTTGGCTCTGGAGCCTCTTTCAAGAGGCTCTGATGCAGGCCCAGGTCACCCAGTGCCTGTGACTGGCCAGGGACAGACCATCTAGTAGGAGCTACAAACTGATCCACAGTTGTTCTCTATGTGTGCTAATCCTGGAGGCATGTGGGAGAGGTTGCGTTGCAAACTGAGGGTGGCTATCACCAGTATTGGGCCTGGGGTAGCTCCCCAAAAGCCATGACACCTTGAGGCCTGCTGTTACCTGCTGGCTCCATTAAGGTTCAGCCCCTAATACAGCCTCATGTGGTACATGAGTTGTGTTAGGTAGGGTCTCAGGGAGTTTCTAAAGTGGGAGGAATTGTTGTCAACAGATTAATGTAGACTCTAATTTGGCACCATTGCTGAGCCTGGAGCAACTCAGCATAAGCTTCAGACAAAGTACACCAAGGACAGCTGCTTCCTGCCTAAGTGAATGCAATGCAAGTAGGGCTGGCTATTCTTGGAGAAAGTGCCTCTGGCGTTAGGCGGGTTGGGCAGGGCAGGGTCTCAGCAAGTCAGCAGGGTGGAGCAACAGAGCTCAACGGGCCAGTCAGATTCAGATTTGGCCTGTGGGGGAGGGCTCAACACAGGAATGTTGGTGCCCACCTGCCAACTGCATGGGAGAAAGCCCCCTCACAGAGAAAATGGTGACTCTCCTCCAGCCCTTGCTCTAAAGCCAAACACCTCAGTCTGTTCCTCTGATGTCCCCTGATTTATTGTCCCTCCGCTGAAGCCTTAGGTGAGTGCCTGTGAGTGAGAGAGTCTGTGTGTGTACTTTTTGAGAGAATGTCTGGGTTTTCTGCAGCCTTCCATCCCACCTGGATGGTTGGAATTCCCACTGTTTTTCACCACCAGATGTTGTGGGTACTCCTCTTCCTGGCACCAGTATTGTGGGCTGGGGATGCTGGTGTGGGACTGAGGTCTCTTGCTGCTCTGGGGGAAATCTTTGTTGCTGAAATATCCCTACTAATTTTCAACTGCCACATGGAGGTTTGAGGCCCGCTCATTTCTCATCTTCACCCCTCCTATCAGTCTCAACATGGCTGCTTTATATCCTTAGTTATAAAACTTGTGTTCAGCCAGATTTCAGATAGTTCTCCAGGTCAATTGTTCTATAATTTAGTTGTAATTTTAATGTGGTCACAGGAGGAAGCAAGCACAGTGTTTATCTACTCTGCTATTTTGGATCTCCTCTAACTGCATCATTTTCTAACAGTGAGATCTTGGGCAACTTGCCCAACCTTATAGTTTTGATTTTTTTCATCTGTAAAATGGGAATAACAATACCCTTGTTATGGGGGCTGTCATAAAGATATATATTAGGTTCCAACAAGTGAGGATTATTGCTATTTTAAAGTTAGAATTTCAGAGGAGTTTGTGTGTTTCAGTGTGAGTTGTTTTTCAGCCCTACCCATTTTCCCCACATATTTTCTTTCTTTTTCTCAGTCCCCATACACTTAGTAAACATAGCTACTTAGATTTGTGACTGGAAATATGGAGGCTGAGCCCAGGTAACCAGGAGTATGCCAGTATTTAAAAATTTTCTTATTAAAGTATAGTTGGCATGCAGTATTATATTAGTGTCAGGTGTATAACATAGTGATTTGACATTTATATACCTTACAGTGTGATCACCACACTAAATCTAGTCTGTCATTGTGCAAAGTTATTATAATACTATTGACTATATTCCCTGGTAAGCCAGTATTTTTGACAAGTTGCAAATCATGGCACTTTAAAGCACAGTAAGAGAAGAAGAGGTTATTGGGCTAGTTGGGGGCTATTTGGAGCTAATTGGGGCTATTTGGCATGTCCCGACAGTCTTCATAGGTCAGTTGGGATCTTTCTCTCCTAGACTCACATCAGCTTTGATGAGCCTCTTCCCATGTTGACTGAATCAGGGGTCACTGTGTGCTGAGTCATGTGACACTTTCCTGGGAGCGAAGTAGACAGCATTACTAAAGGACACTGGGGTGCTGTAGGAAACTGTGGAGAGGTTCCATGAGCCAAGGAGTGGGTCAAACCATGCTGTGACTGAGTCACGTTTCCAAACATAACTCACATCCATGAAATATATCAGAGAAAATGAAGAGTCCTGGAAGGAAACAATTTCAAATATATTTAGAAGATATTAAAGAAGGGGGAAAAAATTCTCCAAGAAGTCTGATCTTACCTTTCACTTTTTATATAAAACATTTTGGTTCTTGGTTACATCTTTTCTTGGGTATTTGGTTGTTGGAAAAGTCATGATCTATTTTTTCTGTTTTTCATTGCAAAAATGCGTCATGACTTTTCCCACAACCCCAATATATTAGCAACACTGTGTTCATTTGACAACTGTAGTATTTCCTTTCTAGTATTGTAGGTAGGGTGAAGTTCTAGTTCCTAGTTCCTTGATGAGTTCTGTTTCTTTGGCATAGAAGGTCTGTAATAGTCATGGGTTTGATCAGGATTGTGTTTCCTCTAATTTAATTTGTTTAAAGCACAACTGAAGACTTTGTAAGCGAAGGCCAAGAAATCACATTTCATACTTACCTAACAATTTGCCTACAAATTTCAGGTCCTTAGCTCTTTGACAGAGTAGTTGAGAAAATGCAGATTTACATTAAAAAAAAAAAAATCCTTACTCAAGTATTTCTACTGTGTGGATTTGACAAAGAAACTTACCTGTGTTGTTCCCAATTTCTTTGCTTCTATGTCTTAAATGGAAACTTCCTTACTTTATGAAGGAACCAAAATGAGAATGAAGTTTGTCACATAACATACTGTGACATAGAACTTTTCCAGACACAGACATTGCAAAATTGTCCATTGGGGTATAATTTTGGTGCTTACATATAGAAAAGGGAAAGAAAGGGTTGTTTATTATAAGTTCAATATAGGTGTCTCTTGCTATTTGACCTCTGGCCATCCAAATTTTCCCTATCAGAACTCAGGAAGCAAATTGATAGGGATAAGTCCATTACTTTCTGAAATCTCAATTCTTGTTTATTGAAACTCAGAAACTAAATAAATTTTTCCTCTCCAAACTCACTGTCTAAACACTCACTATCAGAATTTAGTAATCAAACCAATTTAGATAACAAGGGAGTATTTTTCCCTCTTCTTGCTAGTAGAAACCACTCATTTATTATAGAAAATCAGGAAAGTACAGTAAAGAATAGAGATAATAAAAATGACTCATTTTCAGAGGTATAACCCTAAATGCTAATTTCCTGATAATGGTTTATGACAGGGAGTGACGAATACCCTTCCTTTGACACTTCCCTTTCCCCCTCAGAAACATTCAAAACCCATGGAAACTTTTTAAAAAAACTGTTAATAGATCTGCATATTGGCTTGTCTGACTGTATCTGGCCAGCATGTACTGTGTGTGAGACTTTTTCCCATTGCCAGACTTTTGCTCTTGATTTTGGATTAGGCCACTAGGCCTTCTCTTGGAGGTGGGCTTTTTGCTGTTCTTCCCAGGCACTGGGGGACAGTCTACTAGCCTGTGTTTTCAGGGTAACACTTGTAGCCACAGGATCTGTAAATGTGTGTGATCAGTCATTGATAGTAACTCATTTCCCTACTGATAGACAAGGATGAGAATGCCCAGTTAAAATACAATTTGAAATCTAAGCATAAGGAAAGTTAGGAATGAAAATGATGCAGAACTGATGGGACACACTGACTTAAAAAAATACATTTTCCCCCAAGTGCTCAAAAAATAACCACCACTGCTGTCTGGTATCCAACTGAGTGTGTGAGCAAAACAAAGCCAGATGCAGTCGATTAACTTCCAGGCTTTTTTATGCAACGCTGCTATGGCCAGTTTCCCTACTGCACTTATTTTCTCTAAATGAGCTTCCTCAGTTTCATTGCAGATGCAAGTGAAGGTGCAGGACATGGAGAATCCAGCCGATTGCTAGGTAATGTGGCTATGGTGCAAAAGCACCTCTCAATTCATTATGTCCACTTGTATCCAGCCTCCTGACCACAAATATTTATTGTGAATATGACTCTCACCAAAGTAAATGTTTCCTTTATCTGACTTTTTGCAAAATGACAGCAACTCTCATGGTCGCTCCATTCCTGGCTAGGGCTTGGGTCACCATCTATTGGGTATCTTCAAAGAAATGAGAAACGGTACCCCTTCCAAGCAGATGAGTCTTCTGAGCCTGGAGGCAGATAGCACCATATGTGAAGACAAGGCAGTTTCCTCTGAATGGATGAAGCCCTGCTCAAGGTGGAAAGACGGCTTGACTTCGCTCCTGCTGTGTCTTTATGCAGTTCACAGACTACACAGTCAGCCACTGGCAACTCAGCTAGGGCAAAAGAGAGCTTGGCAGAAGATATCCTGGATGAATTTCTGATTATGCATTGACACCTTCCTTGCATAGAGCTCTGAGCACTCTGCCACACTCTCACCTCACCGTTCCTATCCACTTAAGGTGGAATGTTCGCCTCAGAGACAGGCAAACAGAAGCCCAGTGAGAGAAATTACTAACCTGGGGGACGATGTAAGCCAGCGGTCCTGCCAAAACCAGAACTGAGTCTTTTAACTGGTTCTATAAATCCCCCAGTGGGACTTGATGTAGATTTAATTTAGTTTTTAAGTCTTGGCAAACTGGATGCTGTGTGTTTGTGTAGACTTGCGCCATTTAAAAGGCTCTTGGAGTTTAGATTTTGCATGTAATTTGCTACATTAGCTTTGGGCAAAAATATTTGCTTTTTGGCCCTTTGTGGTTTAAGTTCCTTCTCAGCATTAACCTGGAATGTTAGACAGAGCTGTACTGTGGAACGTAGCAGGGGCCCAGAGTTCAGGGCAGGGTGAATACAGGAAGGCTTACTACTAGTGGAAGCTTTTCAGACTGCAGGAGCATATGCAAGACTTTCCTGGTTTGGTTGGTTGTTTGTGTGTTTTGTACATTAATTACACAGTTGAGATTAGGAAGTTGGGCATTTCAGGTTTCCAAAAGAAGAAAATATTTGGTTGGAAAGACTTTTTAAAGATACATTGTATTAGTAAGAGCATTAGTGTGATGTTTGTCTTGCAAAGTGACATTCACACTATCATAATGATCCCAACATCTTAAAGTTTCGTTCGCCTTTGAGGTAAACAGAAGCAGTGTCTGTTATTCCAACCAAAATTTGGCTGTCTTCTTGGATTCTCTAGAGTGTTAAACACTTCATCATTGGAGAATGGATTCCTAGTAATTAGATCTAATCTCTATATATTCTTTTGTGACAATAAGCAAGAAGCAGATATTGTGCCCCCATTTTATGAAAGAGAAAACTGAGGTAGCACAAAGGAAGTAACTGGTTTCGTCATATGATGAATCTCAAAGCAAAACCCGGGGATCCTGGGGACAGCCTATGAGGATAAATCCTGTAACTCTAGTAATTTTCAGTCTCTCCCTCTCTCTCTCTCTCTCTCTCTCTCTCTCTCTCTCTCTCTCTCTCTCTCTCTCAAGCTAAGGCTAATGCTTTTGTTTTGGTAGACTGTGAAACTCCTTTTTTCCTGTTTCTGCACCATTAGCATATGCACAAGAATCACACTATATAAGAGAGTTAAAGTCAGCATGGAATGGAGAATCTGCTACATTTTTTAAAATTAATTTTTATAATATCTTGGTTTGCCCATTTCATGGAGTATACATAGTTTACAGCATTGGTATGTATAGTATACATAAACACATATATTTAAGACTATGTAAACAACATTGAATTTTTCAGTGCCAAATCTTTAAACATTAGCAACTTGGAAAGAGGCTCTGAGAGATAAGCAGAAGCAAAGATTGACTTAGGGCTGAGTAGGTCATATCTGTCATCTCCTGCTTGCCCTAGGGTATTCACTCACTGCATAAAATAGTAGGTAGAATTGCCCACAGTATTGGAAAATGTCTCCTCTCCTCCCCCTCTCTCCTTAACATCAGCCTGTACATCCCCTCCTCTTTTTCTGTCTCCACTTTTCTCCCCTAAATGGTGGAATTGAATTTGTGTAAGTTAAATATCCATATAATATCATTTTACTGTAGGTTTCACAAATGCCATCTGTAAGTCAATTAATGTTATCATGAAGTATAACAAAAAGTAAAAGGAAAGATTGCTGCTTCCTAGTGCTCATTAGCAAGTAAATACATTTATGGGTTTTATGTTTTTGTTGGAATATGGGTTTATAGTTAGTATTAAATTCGTAGTTAAAAAAATTAATTTATTGTCCAATTACAGATGACATGCAATATTACATTATTTTCATGTGTACAACATAATGGTTAGACATTTATATAACTTGATGGAGTGATCACCCTGACAAGTCTAGTACCTGTCTAGTACATGGGGGATGTTACCTTGTTTAAGCCAAAGAGATCAACGTCCTTTGAGAAAAAACAAGGCTGGTGTTCTATTCTGGGATGCACAGCATCAGGAAAGCCCTAGTTATGGGCAAGTATAATACATGTTAGAAAGCAGAGAGGAATTCTGGAACTTATACAGCTGAATGTTGTATGACAGGGTCTTTACATCTAAACACAAATTTTATCAGGCTTTCCTGATAAAATTTTTTTTTTTTTTTTGCTGTTTGTCAGCAGCTTTCCTCTTAAAGTGCTTTACAGCAAGATGTGATGGCAGCAGCTGGGGATGGGGACTTCAAAGAAGTTAGGCAACAAGAGAAAGTTCATTCTGAAAAAATCATCTCTGAAGCTGTCTTTAAGACCATCAGGATGGGTTAGTTGTCTGTTTGCTCCCGGACCACTACCTCATATTCACTTGTTCTGTTTTGTATTGCACGGGGCTAAACCCTGTAAACTGTATTCCCAGACTCTCTCGCCAAGTGTCTTACAGCTAGGTTTGGCCAGTGAGACATCAGAAGGTGAGAGAAATGAAGAAGCCAAAGTGTTTCTCCCTCTTCTTTTCTGTTTAGAATGGTGTATTTGGCGGGTAGCTGTGTCTCATCTTTGGTTGTAACTTTTGCTGAACAATCCTTCCTGTTGGGCACATTACCTCTTTTCTTTATTTCCTCAGCCCTACAAGAGGTAGTGGCTTCCTGTCATTGCTAATCTCCAGGTTGCCTTCCCTTCCTTTTTGTTTTTAGTTTTTCAAACACCTTTGTGGCAAGGTCCCCATGTTGAAATTTCTATATTGTGCTACCTGGTGTGGACTTTGTTTTGTTGTTGCTTGTTTGTTTGTTTGTTCAGACCCTGACTAATGCCTATTCATGCTCTAGCCTCCATTTTTGATCTTCTTCTTGGCCTGATAGGTTTGCCCTTAGGTCTGATCTTAAATTTAACCAGACTGTTGCTTCTTACATACATCTTTCCATTGTGTTTATGGCCTCACTTTTGATGCTTGGGTAATACTCAGTGGCTTTAGCTCCTTCCCCTGCCTCATATCTCGTCTTTGATGCTGTAAAATATTGCTTGAAATATGAGACACAGGATTTACAACCAGAAGGGTCCTTTGATATTTAACTCAACTCCCTATTTTTACCAATAAGGGCACCAGTGCCTAGAATAATGTCTTCCCCAAGACCACCAAGTTAATGGCAGGGAGTGAAGAGGGACAAGAAGGTTCAAATTCATGTCTAGATAAACTTTACATCACCTTATTAACTGTAGCATATGACAGAGATTGGAGTCATGAAGATTGAAATATTTACTACCTGATGACCCTCCTCATTGCCTGGCCTTTGCCTTCAGGCAGACATTTTGTACTGAGTGGACAGAAATATTAATTAATTAATTCAACTACTATTGATTGATTGTCACTAAGGGCAAGGCTCAATGCTGAATGCGTTGGGGAGGACACATGTGAATAGAAAATGACCCCATCCTCAAGAAAATCATTCTCTATGAAGGACTATGACATAAATACAAATGAGTCATATACATGTCATATATAAGGTAGAAAATAGGTGAGCTCTACAAGAGGGATGCAAATACAGTATTATTTGAAATGGAGGAGAGAGAAAGTTGCTTCTGGCTGGGCAATGTTAGTGAAAACTTAATAGAGCAGATTGTATTTAAAATGGACTGTAAAGCACAGATAATATTTGACCACGTAGAGATGGTGAGAAAGCCGTTTAGGAGGAGTGATCAAATGCAGATAAGGGCACAGTATGTGGTCCAATGTAGCTGGAAAACTGATTGCCTTTAGGGGAATAACAGCAACAACAACAACATCAACCACAGCTAATGTTTCACAGACTCCTACCATGTACTCAAACATTGTGTTAAATGCTTTACATGCTTTGATGGTTATTGTTACTCTTATTTTGCAGATGGGGAAACTGAGTTTCAGAAACAATAATACCTTGTCCAAAGTCATCCAGCTAACAACTGAAGGAACTGGGGTTGCACATGGGTCTGCCTGATTCCAGATATGCTGTTAACCCTTAAGCCAAATGGGTAGGCTATAAAGAAAAAATAAGGGATTTACATTTAGTCCTAAAGACACGAATAGTAAATTTAGTACAGAGTTCTTAGAGAAGGCATTAGGAAAATGAAAAGACCTAGATTTCTGAAAAAATAATTACTGCTACCACATCTTCACTAGAGCAGAAACTATAAACTTTTTTGCACATATTCTTTCGATAGAAATATGTTTATCCTTATGTGTGTATGTATGTTTGTGTACACATGCATGTGCTCTGGTCCTAATATATTACGTATTTTATAAAACATACATAGAAATACATTTAAAATGGATGATGAAATAAAGATAAAAATATTTCAGAAAGATAAATTTTATTTATTAGCAATGCAAAAAATCATTTTGTCTCCACAAAAAAGAGAGGCTTTTACATATTTATCATTAATCTTAAACTTAAGTTTAGCAAAGTTTTATAAATCCTAATTGGGTTTCACATAACTTTAAACCCAGTCCAAAACATTGTAGATATTTGCTTTCTAGTTCTGTATGCTTTGCTTTTAATGTCTTGCTAATCATTCAGATATCCTACTATTAATAGCTAATATCTCAAGTCAAAATAGACAATTAGCACAAGGTTCATCATTAATGATTGTGGGGTAAGTCCTTATTTTAAATAAGTTTTTAAAAAAATAACTTTGAGGTTTTTTTATTGATTGACATTCTGGAAGTGAACTCTTCATTGGTTTTTACCCTGTAATGTGACTAATGAAGAGATTGTCTAAGAGCTAGAGAAGTGTCTGTTGGCTCTGCCACTTTCTCATTATTTCCTTGGGCTTTGTTATTTGTAGTACTTTCAATCTGTGGTTTCTTTCTGTGAATCTTTTGCAGTGTTTTTTTTTTTCAATGATCTGAGGGTTAATTTAGTTAAAATTACATATTGTCATGCATACAACCTCTTAACCAGGCACAAGGAAATAGCAACATGCTCTAAAATACTGAAAAGCTCTAATGAGCTGAGGACAGATACTACTTTCAATCACCCTGGGAAACCTCATCTATCTTGAGTATTGCAGATTGGGTGAAAACATTCAATTCTTCTGGATATAACATATTTCTTAAGCTTCATAAATTTGATTTAAAATAAAAACACTTAATGGTAGCCTGCTAGTTAAAATTCCTGCAGGATTCCATTACTATTGATTCATCAAAACTGTACACCTTGTCTATTTCTTCATCTGACTTAGCCTTCTGGAGAAAAATATGAAAGAAGGAGGGAACAAACTATTCAGATAATGTCATCTCTCCTAGAAAAATCTGAGGTGTGACTCATAATCCCTGAAAAAAATTCTCCTGGAGTTCTTTTGGGTATGAGTGACTAAATGCTTCTCTAAGAGGATGGTGTGTTTTACATATGTAAATATTCATTATTTCTACATATTAGGGTAGAGGAACTCAAACATTTACAGGAAATTAAATCCTATTTTCATTAAAACTTCCCTGTTCAGAATCCTTAAAGTGGGTAGCCCTGACATTTGAATTGGAATTCAGTCCTTTCTTCCTTCTGTTGACTAAAGTAATACTGGGAAAATATGGGAATTATCTGTTTACCAAAGTGACATCCAAGAAAGCTAAACCAAACTCCAAAGCCTAATGGATGAAATATCTGCTTCCTGTGTTAAGGCCATCAAGTTCAACTCCTGCTGGGATGGTAGTTTTTTCAATTAAATTTCCATTAACATTTTGCCTCTGTGTCATTAGATGCTAATTCTTATGTGTGGCAAAGATGAAAGAGTAAAGGGAAATATCTGATTCATGTATCATGTTGCTGACAAGTAAAATGTGATGATGACAACTTTTTAATGTGGGAGCTAGGGAAGCCAGCAAGGGGGACAGGTCTTTTAGACCTGATACTGACCACGGCAGAGGAGTGGTGGCAGCTGCAGCTCGGAAGGCAATTTGAAAGATAGTGATCATGCAGTGGAAGCATTCAGGATTCAAAATGCCAGGATGTGAGGAAGAGCTGGGCAGAGAGAACAGGCTTCAGGGAGCCCGCAACACTGGGAGGGGAAGTACACAAAAGGCATACTGGGAAGGAGAAGAGACAGAGGGGGCTGGTCTTTTGGAAAAAACTGGTATGAGGGGGAAAAGTCAAGCCTCTTATCCTAAAAAAAAAGAAAAAGAAATGAGAATTTTAGAGACAGCCCATTTGATCAGTACATGTATTCTTAGATTACCTAAATTTCAAGCAATGATATGTAAAATATCTAAAAGAACAAGTAGCTAAGAGGTACAAAAACAATAGTTCATGCATTTAAACATAGAAATGGAAATGGTTCCCAGGGCAGAAGTGAAGACAGTGAGAATCTGACAGGTTACAAAAACAATTTTGCAAGAAGGGAGGAGATAAAAAGATAAAAACCAACCAAACAAAAATCAAAACATATGTTTGCTAATTGCTGGTGTGGAGAAATAGTGATAGCTGATGCTCAAGAAGGCTAGCTCAAGAAGACTTTGAAAGAAGTACCCATATTCTTTCAAGTTTACATGGAAATAAGAGTAAACAGTTTTTGGACTTCCATTACATAAATCTTAATCAAATGAGCTTAGATACAAACACAGAACTTTAAAAAAATTAGAAGCAAAGGGGATTAAGGACAATTTATTCACTAAGTGATTTTCTGGGTTTACATTTGAGGTATCTAAAAACTTGATAATCAGAATTTAAAATTAATTCATGTTTTATTTGAGAATACAAAGTCAAACACAAAAGATTATACATACTCACATGCATATACATGCATAATCTAATAGTCTATATGTATTTAAATATAAGAAATAGAATTAACCTTTTTTTTTTTTTTTTTTTTAAGGGCAGTGTCACTGGCCCTCATATGTAGGACCCGAACCAGGGCCGCTGGCTTCCCAAGCCGGCGCTTAACCACCGTGCCCCTCGGCCTGCCCGAGAAGTAGAATTAACTTTTAAATGCCCATAATAATGCCCAATATTTATTGATTGCTTTGTATCATGCACTGTTTTGACCATTGTACATCTCAGTTATTTATCACAATTATTTTATTAGGGTGGTACTCTATTTCCCACACCCCCAACCCCACATTACAAATGAGAAAACTAAGGCACAAAAGTCCAAGTTCAAGTTTATAGGGTTGGTACATAGTAGATATAGGGTTGGAAACCAATCCTTAAAACTCTAGAACCCGTGTTTCTTACCATGACTCCATGGAATGGCAGTTAATTCAAAAACACTACATCTGGAATAGGTTTAACTTGGTTTAACATTTATATTTGAATATAGCTTTGCCTGCTGTTATGAGAATATTTAGTTCAAAATAAAATAGTGGAGCCCAAATTGAAACAAAAGAAAGAAGTTAAGTTGATTCAGGAGGAACAATTTCTTTTTTTACTACTGGAGAGAAACTATATCACATCTTAGAAGGTTGCAAAACATCAGTTTAAAGTAAAATAGGCTTATCTCGGCAAGATTTCTGTTTAATTCTTGACCTTAGCTGGTGCCCAACCCCTGGCACTGTGTGTGCTGTCTGCAGTGTTCAGGAGTTGGCCTCATTACTTCCATCTAGGCACTGACAGTTTGAAGGCACCTCATGGCTCGTGTCTGTACAGTTTTGCTTTTGCTGCTCCCATGGAGGCACTGACATCTCTTAGAAATGGGGCTCCCCAAGCCATTGTGTTAGTTAGGAATGCATTTGGCCCCAAGTAACAGAAAATGCAACTCATGGTAGCTTAAACAAATAAGGGTTTATTTTTCTCATGTAGTGAGAAGTCTGAAGCGAGGCAGCTGCCTGTGTTGGTTTAGCAACTCAACTTTAGCAGAGGTGGAGTGTGCAGTGCTCTTGGCCTTTCCTTCATGTTTGCGATGGGGCAGTTACAGCTGCAAAAGTTCCAGGCAGGCAATGTGGGGAACAGGCAGCACCAGCCATGTCTGCTTCTTTATCAGGACAGCAAATCTTCTTAAAAGAACTTGTGCCTTCCACTCTCCAGGGACTTAGCTAGGACTGGATCACCACTGGCTGCAAAGCAGTCTGGGAATGTATTAATATTTGGGCTGCAATGGAGAAGGAAGTTGGATATGGATGTTGAGTAGCTAGTCTATAGAGTTTGCCTTAACATCTCAATAGACCTTCTAATTCAAGGAATAGCCTAAATTACAGAACTATGTAATACATAATCAAATAACTTTCAATCTCATAATGTAAGTCAAATTGGGCTGGATTATAATTTTTCTTTTATAACCCTTTTATAACATGTACTTTGATCTTTTAACATTTTCCCCTAAGATTTTATTTGAAACATTCATTTCTTTGTCATGAAGAAATGATTTCTTAAGCCTGTAATTCAGATCCTATCTAAATGATCTCAAGTTCAAAATGTTGGATTTCAAACTAGTGAGATTTTATTATACCCCACTTATTTGTGATGTAGGATATTTCTCTTGGGCAGGGATCATAGTCTCGTGAAGCCAAAGAATGGAGACACGGACCAGAGAGGTAAAGTTTACAGCAGAAGATAGTTTATTAGAGTAGAAAGTAACAGCTCTCAAAACGAGAGGGGGTCCTGATTGGGTTGTGACACTAGTTAGGGCAAAAGCTTTGGTTTTTATAACTTTTGTATGTCTGGGGTGGGGAGCTGGCTGGCGCCTTTTGGGGCCATATTTGTTGCTCAGCCTGGAGGAGGTGTTTCCTCCAAATGCCTAATTTCCTTAGAGCTTAATTAGCTTAATCAATGTTTCTGCTCTGAGAGGAGCATGTTACTGGAGCCTGAGTCTTATGTTATGTTAACCTCTTGTAGCTATGCATTCTACCTGGGAATCCCTGATTGGGAAAGAGGCCTTTCTCTTCCCACATCTGACTTTGACATTGGCAGGTCCTGTGACTTAATCCTGTTTGTTAGCTAATAAATTATTTTCCTGGCTTTGTTATAGTTTACACCTTGATTCCCTCTACCATGGCAATTTTCCTGACTGTCTAAAATTTTCCTATCTCATTTGAACAATGTTTACTTCTGCATCTGTGCTCACCTGGATGAGGTTTACAAGCAGGACTCAAATAAAATTACTTAGCATTAACTATTATTTTATTTTATTTTTTTTTAAAGATTTTATTAGGGAATTAGGGGAGAAGAACAGTGTTGGAGAATTGAGGAAGGGGACCCTCCAAGTTGTTGTTCTTCAATCTTCATTGTGGAGGGCGCCAATCACCCTCTGGCTTCCCGTCAGCAGCTCGTGGCCTCTAAGCTCAAGGTGCTGTTCGATCTTAGTTGCCTGTGGGCATAGCCACCATCCCATGCGGGAGTCCAACCAGCAGCCTTGTTGTTAAGAGCGCACACCCTATCCACTGAGTTATCCTGGCAGCAGCTCAGCTCAAGGTGCTGAGTTCAGTCTTAGTTGCGGGTGGGCATAGCCCACCACTGAACAGGCAATCTTATTGTTACACCAGCTGAACTATCCTGCCACCTGTTGGCAGCTCAGCAACAGCTCAGCTCGGGCGCAGCATTCACTGGCCCATGTGGGAATCGAACCAGAGGCCCTGTTGCTCAGAGCTCGCACTCTAAACCAACTCTTAACCAACTGAGCCACTCGGCCAGTCCAGCATTAACTATTATTATGTTTCCTTTTGCCTCACTAGCATGCATTCTTGGAAATACAAAATGCATTTAAGGCAAAATTTTGCAGCCTAATTTCAAATATAAAAATTAAAACATTGTGAGTTATATTTCTACAAAATTTCAATCTGTAAAATAAGAGAAAAAGTTAAAATAAGTTGTGGAAAACAAGCAAATAATATTTTTTAAGGATAACTAATGATGAAGAGGAAGAGAGAAATGGAGAATACAGCATCCAGCTGTTGATGGTGGGTTTTCTATGGGAGGCAGGTTATGGGTCAAGGGGTACTTATTTATCATCTATACTGAGACAGTCTGAAAGTGAAAGGGACACAATTAATAATTATGCCAGGATGAGAAGCAGAAATTGGCAGTTTCAGACAAGGTAGGATGGGTAGTCACTTTACTTGGACTTGGGTTTGAATTCAGTCTCAAAAATTATGATTCATTAACTGGGAGAAACTTTCATCATTTGTATCATGTTTTCTTTGAAATGTTTGATTTTGTCCAGTTTTGTATTGCATGTGTAATTTGAAAATGTCAGTAAATATTTCAAAAATATGGACAATGCAAGACAGGTACTTTAAAAATATTCAGAAGGTAAAAACTATTTTTTTAAAAAATTTGTGCTGGGCCGGCCGAGTGGCGCATTGGTTAAGAGCTGGTTTGGGGATGCCAGCAGCCCTGGATCGGATCCCACATATGAGGGCCAGTGACACTGCCCTCTATAGCTAACAACAGCTCCACCTGGAGCTGGGCTCTCCGAGCCCCAGTGATGGTGTGGGCTGTAGCCCCTGCTGCAGTGGGCTGTCAAGGGCTACAGTGAGTGGCCGGCAGCCCGTGTAAGCAGCTGGCAGCCAGTGTGAGCTGCCAATAGCCGTGGTGAGTGACATCCAGAGGCCAGCGACCGATCTGCCTCATCCGGGAAGAGCGCAATGATGATACCAACATGGGCCAGTGAAGCAACATCCTCCGCAACTAGACTGAAGAACAAAAAGACAGCAACTTGTCTGTTCCCCTCCCCCAATTCCCCAATAAAAATCTAAAAAAAAAAATTTGTGCTATGATTTCACATAGCAAACTGCCAGTTGACAGCAGTTTCAGCATTTTATTTTTGTAGTGTATTTTTAGTCATTCATTCAATTTGAATAACACTTGTTAAACCCGTATTATCCATCAGATATTATATTACTGTGTCCCTTCATCTTTATAATGGCCTTGTGAAGAGGCCATTATACTCTTAGTCAATTAAAAAAAAAAAAATTACCTCAGCAGGTGAGGGTAAGTGACTTGACCCAAATTACATGGCCAGTAAGCAGTAGAGCTTAGATTCAAATGCAAGTCCAGGGCTTTTCCCCTTGTTATATGACTATTTTGAATGTTAATTAACACAGGTAATCTTTACTATTTTAAATATGTGCTGCACTCTCAAGTGTGTTTTTGATTACCTTTGAGGGCCAAATGATTTCCATAGGAATGCACCTCTAATTTTATAATGGTAACAGCAGGAAAATAAAAGAAGCTGTATGGGATTTTGCCTTAATGCCAACTCCATGGGAGAGACGTCAGAATTATAAGCCTAGAATTTGAAGACAGAAAAAAGAGTCAGCCATGCCAAAGGGCTATTGTTATCAATTTAAGATAATTGAATGTTAGCACCTGTATATCTCACAAAATTTCTGAAAAGCCAGACCTTTGCCCCAATACATTCATTGTAAAGTGTATAAGATGTAAGACAAGAAGCATTCTATACCTACCAGAGAAGTTTAGTTCATTGCTCAAGTCCCAGAACTATTGTTATAAGTGACCTGACTTATAAAGAAAGCACAATATGAAATTTAAGGATAAAGATCTTATATCTCTTTTACACATTTAGATATACAATAATTTAAAAAAATTCCCAGTCAGTCTATCCAGTACAACATAAAGATGCCAGAAATAAAAAGCAGCTGTTTACTCATATACAACAACATTGTGCAACTGTTCAGGACAGGAGGCACAGATGAGTTATGCTGATAGGCTGTGAAGTGGCAACATTATTTGTGCCTTTTCTTTTAGCCATCAGTCTTGAGTTCTCCATTACCCACTCCACTTAAATGATTCTACTGAAAAATGCAAACTAGCTCAATCCATTCATTTCCCTTAAGTTCCTTTAAAATAAAACACCAGAGCTGTAATTTGCTAATCATATTTCATCATTCATGACAATCACGGCAAAGAGTTATGGTTGGTGAAACCTCTGAGCGTCTGCGTGACTGGTATTGTATGAAAGCCCATTTGGCAATGGAAAAATGTGTTGATCAAGAGCAATTCATAGCATCCCAGATTCCATACAGAAATGTAGGTCCTAGTAGAGATTTATTTTTATCTTATAGGAGCTCTCAATTTTTTATGACAACGACAACTATTGACTTAGATGTTCAAAACAGTGAATTAATCCATCCAGTTGGGTGAAGGCCATGGGAATTGGATAAAAAAGAAACTCTGTTTTTTATATGAGTCAGTATGGTGGCTTCAATTCCAGTGGGAAATGTCTCTGTTGGTGACTCAGCATGGTTGCCAAGCAACCTGGACCATGTGACTCTCCATACATGACTGATTTTTCATGTTGATGCTGTTGGTAAGTATTGCCAATAATCCATTCACTTATTGAGAAGAATAGATAATATTTATGAGCCAAACCATTTTGCTGAATGTTTCAAAAACAGATAATATATTTCATTTAATCTCCTAACAACTTTAAGAGGTGGGTAGTATTATTTCAATGTTATGAAGGAGGAAGCTGAGGCTCAGAGAGGTTGAAATCACTTGCTAAAGTTATACAACTAATAGATGAACTAACTTTGATTTCAGGCCATTGGTCTTCAAGTTCATTGTTGTCTTCTTTAGACAACACTGCT
This sequence comes from Aselliscus stoliczkanus, assembly GCA_033961575.1. Taxonomy (NCBI): domain Eukaryota; kingdom Metazoa; phylum Chordata; class Mammalia; order Chiroptera; family Hipposideridae; genus Aselliscus; species Aselliscus stoliczkanus. The sequence goes on along the minus strand of CM066730.1, from coordinate 18,336,538 downwards.
TCTTGGTAGCTGCAAATACAGAAGAAAATCTTATGGATGGATGGTAGTCTCAAAAGCAGTCAGCAGATATAAACCTATATTTAATTAGCAGGCATGAAGGAGTTAAGTATAGGGTCAATGATCCTTGGATCAACAAATAGTCTGTGTCATTCCAGAATTCCTATAAAAAGTATGAGCTCTTGGTGGTAGCTTGTCCAAAACTTCTCGTCTAAGTGTTCATCTTTGAACCCTAACTGTCTCCCAGCTCCCTAGCACACCAACCCCCTATGCCCTCATTGTAGTCTGGGAGACTCGCTTTTTAGATAGAGATGTTTACAGAGCACACGTTTCAGATCTTTACATTACTGTGTAGATAACCATAAGGTTGGCTGGCTCAGAGTCTCCATTTGAGATCTCATTTAGTTCATCCTTCTTCTTCCTCCAGTGACTCTCCTCATGTAGTAGAAACTGTGGAAGTAATGAATAGAAACATGATCCTCTCCTGACAGGGAAATCATTTATGTAATGTCTCTGGTATGACATCAAATTCTCTCCCACAGCACCTAAGTTTGTGTCTCATCTGTCCCTTACTAGCTGAGGAGCTTGATCAGCCCACTTTATCTCTCTTAAGCTTTCCTGAAAAATAGCCAGCTTATAGGTATCATGTGAGAAGAACTGGGACTGGGTAGATGAGAACAGCCTACAAACTATTGGGTTGTCGGAGAAATCATGACTCATTTTTGCAACCAAAAACATAGAAAAAACACATCATGACTTTTCTGACAACCCAATATAAAGTGCTCGATAGATTTAAGATTTTAGGTAGCTGCCTCCTCCTTCTTATGGGGTTAGTTGCCTTGCAGACACTCAATCTCTGCTGAAATGCCTAAAATAAATAAAGATGAAGTAACATTAGGATCTGAAACTATTGGGAGGATTTTAATTCCACTGATAGTGAAAATTCTTGCCTTGGCAGAGTAGGGGCTCTCTCTTCTTTGTTCCCACAATAACTTGTATTTCCCTTCTTTGTAAAACTTACCCCATTGAATGGTGAATGTCTGTTTGTATGTCTGTTTTCCTTCCTCAAGAACAAGGAGCCAATCTTAGTCATCTTTTTTACCCACAGTTCTTAACCTTTAACCTGGCACACAAGCAGCACTCAATAAATGTTTAACAATATGATTAATATTTACCGAACATTTACTCTATACCACTGTTTTAAGCACCTTAGATATGTTAATTCATATAGTCCTCACAACAATAAAATTATCCTCATTTTATCAGTAACATTGAGAGCTGAGATGAGATTCAGAAATATTAAGTAACCTGCCTAAAGTCGAATAGCTCCTAAGTGTTGGATGCCAGGTCTTCTAACATGGGACTGCTTTTAACCACTACACTTTCCTCCTTTAAGACATTAATATTTATCATCAAAAGTTTAGACAATAAAGAACAACATAGCTAAGAGAAAAAGCATTTTTTTCTTTATTTTATATATAAACATAATTCCACCACCTAGAGGTGTTTATGCTTAACATTTTTCTTTATTCTGTGGGTGAGTTTTGCATAGTTGAGTTTATACTATAAATGAATTTATAGCTTTTTTAAAACTTTTATTATATTGTAATTATTTATAAGGATAAAAATATCCTTATAAATGGGTCGATCATTATTTAGCCAAACATTCTCCCATAATTAGGCACTGTATTTTTCCTTCCTGTTTTAGGTGATTCTCTAGTTAATAGTTTTGTGCATAAATCTTTTGTGTGGATTATATTTTTGTGTGGTTCACAGACAAGGATATATTTGAGATTTTTGATACACAATACCAAATTGCTTGGAAAAAGATGGATCCAATTTACACCCTGACCAGTAGGATCTGAGGAGGCCTGAGACATTGGGGAACAGGTTTTGAAGGAGGAGCGTACACAGAGTGGAGGGTTCTGAGAAAGGAGGAGACAGCATCAGGCAGCAGTGAGTTGCCTACGTCCAAGTGCTAAGCAGGGAACAGTCTAACATCTCTGCTCTTCACCTACTCAGAAGAAATGGAATGAAACAAAAGCTTCCCGAAGGACAATGGAAGTCTTAGACTGCAGCTCTATTGCCTAAGGATCTGAACAGCTCCGTTCTTCCTAAATGTGGCAAGTCATTAGGCCTTAGTTCATCAGTAGGATGATGATATCATCTTAAAATTGACTAAAGAATAATAAAACACATTTTATTTATTTATTTATTTATTTTTAAAGATTTTATTGGGGAATTGGGGGAGGGGAACAGCGTTGGGGAATCAGGGAAGGGGAACAGACAAGTTGCTGTCTTTTTGTTCTTCAATCTAGTTGTGGAGGACGTTGCTTCACTGGTCCATGTTGGTATCATCATTGCGCTCTTCCCGGATGAGGCAGATCGGTCACCGGCCTCTGGATGTCCGCTCACCGCAGCTATTGGCAGCTCATGCTGGCTGCCGGACACTCACGCTGGCTGCCGGCCACTCACTGTAGCCTATGGCAGCCCACTGCAGCAGGGGCTGCAGCCTACACCATTGCCGGGGCTCGCACACCCCAGCTCCAGGTGGAGCTGTTGTTAGCTGTGGAGGGCAGTGTCACTGGCCCTCATATGTGGGATCCGAACCAGGGCAACTGGCATCCCCAAACCAGCTCTTAACGAATGCGCCACTCGGCCGGCCCATAAAACACATTTTAAAGGCAAAGCAACTCATCCAGAATATAGTCGTAGAAATGTCTCTGTGTATACGCGTGTGTGTGCGTGCACACGTGTGCAGAAGGACCTGTGTGTAAGTGAGATGGTGGTAGATGGGGTGGGACTGTCAGTTTGAGACCAGCTGCCAGTAAGAGAAATCAACTAATCAAAGGTCTGACTTTGCCATTTTTGTAGGTTTTCTGAGCGTATTTTGTTAGGTTTCGCATACTATAATGAATTTAGAGCATCATGCAGATGTCTTTTCAGCCTGAGAGGCTGTCTCTAGCTTATGAAACTTCAGTAGAGGAATTAGTAATATATAATTCACCAAGTGTCTAACTTTGTGTCTTGTAAAATTCCAGTTTTAATTATCTAAGGAAAGCATTTACTTTTTTCTGCCTTGATTTTGTGTTTTGAATGTGTTTCTTGGCTTTCTCCATTTTTTTTCTCCCTCCTTTTTCTCTTTAACCCTCTAGCAATTATGTCTTGACTGCAGGGCATTCATTTTTCCATTCATGGCCTCCATTTTTTATCGTCTGTCTTCACAATAACCATATTCATCTGTTTACATCTCTTGGCTTTTTTTATTTATTTATTTTTATTTCTTTTATCCCAAAGACCAAGTATGCTTTACTTACCTTGGTTAACAAGAAGAAAATGACCTATATCAGTTTCAAAGCCACAGACCTGGCCACAGTGGGAACACCAGCCATAGAAGCTACAGATTACTTGCAGTAAAAAAATATTACATCCTTTGACAAAAAGAATAGGAATCCACTGGAGAGAATTGCTAGTAGTTTCCTTGGGCAAGTGAGAACTTTCCTTTTGGCAAAGAGCATTGTAATTAACACTTCAGAAACAGATAAATCTAAATCAGAGGGCTGGCTCCACTTAATAGCTTATGAACTTGGCATTGTTGTCTGAGTGTCAGTTGCTTCATCTGTGAAATGGATATAATAACAGTTAACCCATAGGGTGGCTGGAAGGATTAAATGAGATAAATCGTGTAGACTGCTTTGCACAAGGCCTGGCCTGTATGCTCCATAAATGTTGACTGCAATTATTTTAATCATTATTCTTATCCTCATCGTTACTTGTTTGACTCATGAAATTTCTCACTTGCTCTGTCCTATAGAAAGCACTCCTTTTTTCTTTCTAAATGTAGCCTCTGTTTTTCTGATAATCTTAATAGGTGAAAGGGAGGGAATATTTTTTCCCAGAGGCCAGTTAATATTGTGATAAGAATTGTACTTTTGGTATATTCCTCCCCTTTTTGCAGTTGTTTGGGAAACTGCTGTCTGTTTCCATGGATCACCCAGTTGTGTTTGATTATGGGATTAACTGATCCATAAATGGACAGGGAAGAACATGAAGATACCAGAGAAAATATCTATGAAGACGAAAGCATCTCAGACATAAATACATATCTAGCTTGTAATAGAATCTTTCAGACCAATGCTTTGCACTGCCACCTGGATACAAGGCTGAGAACTTGCTGATACATTTTTCCTCCAACATACTCTCTCCTATGGTCTCTACTATAAAAACAGTAAAAAATTAATAATCAAAAAGGCCTTTCTGAAGTTGCAGCATGTTATGACAAGTTGGAGGGTATTAACAGCAATTCTGTGAAATGTAATTTGAGGCATATATTTTAAAAAAAAGCCTGTCCCAAATCTATGGCATACTTGATTCAAATTGGCTGCTGTGGTCTAACATGTCTCCTTGAATTTTTTCTTTCATTGCTCGAGTTCACTTGCACAATTTTTTCCTTTCCTTTCCTCCCATGATCAATTTTCCACTTGCACAAAGCATCAGATTTTTCAAAGGCTGATTTTTCAATACTTACCAAAGCTTTCCATCTTTCTATTCTGTAATTTTAGGGGGTGGGGTGAAAAACAAGAAGACTTTAAAGTTAGAAAGTAATGTGTGAGTGCGTGTGTATGTGTGTGTGTGTGTGTGTGTGTGTGTGTGTGTGTTTAATCTTCTAGAATCAAGGTCTTAGTTCTTAGTTCTTCCGGGTCTTACACCATTTTAGTAGATTGATAACTCATCCTCTTGGGCCTTCTCCTTATGTAATGAATCGAGTAGAAGACAATAAATCTAATTGGTTAGAACCTAGGACCCCAATTTAGGTGTTGGTTTTCCATGTGGCAATTGGCCTTGCTGGCTTCTGCCATCGCAGACTAGAGAAATGCTGGTCAGGGGCAGAAGGGGAGAGTGTGAGTGGGTCTCCTAAAGTCACCCTCCCCACCAGCCCCCAAGAAAGACAACTGAATGTGCTTGTCCTTAGGGAATAGTGAAATGAGTTTAATATGCAGGCTTTTAGTGGGATGGGATGGAAATAGCTGTAATTTTTAGAAATTTTTCTGCAGCTAACTTTTGAGTATTTGGTGTTGGGGGCGGTAGGTGGATGGGTAGGGGGCACAGTTCATCTCGTGGGTGAGAAACTCTTGGAAAATGACTTATTGGGACAATTCATGTGAAAAGAGAAGACATTTCAGACTCGATATGCAGCGTCATCTGGTAGGAGAGGTTAAAATACTTTGCATGAAGAAAAAAAGATTTTGAGGAATTAATGCTGCTCCTTATTATAGGTGGGAAATTTGAAGAGAGAGAGACTGTTGAAAATAGTAATATTATCTGTCCTTCACTGAATGATTACTGTGTCTCAGTGACTGTCCTAAGAGCTTCCTGTATGCCGACCCACTAAATCCTCACAACAGTGATAGATGGGGTGCATGTGTGTGTGTGTGTGTGTGTGTGTGTGTGTGTGTGTGTGTGTGTATTTATGGAGGTGAAATTCACATAACATAAAATTAACCATTTTAAAGTGAACAATTCAATGACAGTCAAACAGTTGCTTTTCTACTTATGGTGAGATTACCCCCCAATAAATCCATCGTAAGTTGAAAATGCCTTTAATTCACCTAAATTTTTGAGCATCATACCTTAGCCCAGCCTACCTTATATACACTAAAAACATTTACATCAGCCAACAGTTAGGCAGAATCAGTCATCTAACACAATCACTACGCTGTAGAGTATCAGTTGTTGACCCTCCTGATCATAAGGCTGACTGGAAGCATCATGAGAGAGTATCATACTGCATGTGTCTAGCCTGTGAAAAGATCAACGTTCAAAATTCAAAGTATGGTTTCTACTAAATGTGTATCACTTTCTCACCATCGTAAAGTTGAAAAATCATAAGCAGAACCATCGTAAGTCGGGGACTGTCTGTACAATCACAGTGTTGTGCAACCACTGCCCCTATCTAGTTCTAGAACATTTTCATCACCTTGAAAGGAAACCCTGTATTTATTGTATTAGTTTTCTAGGGCTGCTGTAACAAAGTACCACAAACTGGGTGGCTTACAACAATAGAAATTTGTCATGCCTTCTGCAGGCTAGCTCTCTGAAATCAGAGTCTACAGGGCTATGCTCCTTCTGAGACTCTGAATAGAAGGCTTTCTTGCCTCTTCCAGCTTCTGGTATGGCCACTAATCCTTGATGATTCTTGGTTTCCAGCGGTATCATTCCAATCTCTGCTTCCGTCTTCAAGTGGTGTTCTCCCTCTGTGTCTTCATGTTGTATTTCCTCTACCTATCTCTGTGCCTCAAATTTACCCTTTTTATAAGGACATATCAAATATTGGATTAGGTGTCCCCTGATCACTTCATTTGAACTTGATTACCTCTGTAAAAACCCTATTTCCAAATAAGGTCACATTTTGAGGTACTTGAGATTAAGACTTCAATATATGTCTTTTGGGGGAAACACAACCTATGGTACCCAATCAACAGTTATTCCTCATTCGTCTCTCCCCTAGCCCTTAGCAACCACCAATCTGCTTTCTGTTTCTATGAATTAACTCACTCTGGACTTTTCATGTACATGAACTCATGCAATATGTGGCTATTTGTGTCTGACTTCTTTCACATAGCTTAATGCTTTTGAGGTTCACCCATGTTGTATCATCTGTCAGTACTTATTTCTTTTTATGGATGACTAATAATATCCTTGTTTTTCAAATGAAGAAATGAGGCATATTAAGACATATAAGGTTAAATAATGCATCCAAGATCATACAAGCAGGATATATCAGAGATGGGAGTTGAACCTAGAAAACTGCTTGAAAAGCCTGTGTCCTCAAGGAGTGTTGTCTCTAAGGTGCAGAGAGAAATGAGCACTAGAAAGAGAGTGGGTCAGCAAACAAGGCGAGGAAGATGGTGGGTGTAGCATGTCTAAGGGCCTCTTAAGAATGGTGCCTACTTTTCAATTTTATGTTGTTTCCTATTCCATGCTCTGCAATCACCTTCTCCATTTTCCCCAAACCTTCTGCAAACTCTCCTCACTTTACTGTTTTGTATTAAGTATGCTTTGAGGAAACAATGAAGGGCAGCATCCAGGGTAGAGTTAAGAATTCCGAGTAAAAGATGACCTGGAAAATGTAAGCCCTGGCATTTTGCAAATTCACAGATTATCTAACTAAGTTTTTTTTTTTTTTATTGATGAATTAATGGAAAGTAGGATCCCAGGGTGCTTTAGAATTTAGCTTTGTGTGATCAGCTTGATGCCACCCAGAAGCTCTGAGGTATCAAAAAATCATCCTGAGGTATCACAAACCCATCACATCCTCTTAACCCCACTTTGGATGAGTGGACACCAAAGTGGTGTATGCCAGAAGAGAAGGTGTAAGAATTGTCTCTTTGCTAGGTCAATTCCAGACCAGCCCCTAAACTTGAAAAACTGTAAGAGCCAACTTGCCGAACCAAAGAGATGTGGTTCTCCACAAGCAAATCAAGACTGGATTTTGAGGACTTACATGGATGGTCTCCTTTCAAGAATTCAGGCAGCATATTTGTTTCCTAGTGATGTAGGATATTTCTTGTGCTGGGATTGTAGTCTCATGAAGCTGAAGAATGGAGATACGGACCAGAGAGTTAGAATTTACAGCAGAGGAATAGTTATTAGAGTAGAAACTTAATAGCTCTCAAAGCGATAGGGGGTCCTGATTGGGCTGCCCACTAGTTAGGGCAAGAGCCTTGGTTTTTATGCCTTTTGTATGTCTGGGGAACGGGGCTGGCTGGTGCCTCTTGGCACTATTATCAGATTTACATTGTTCCCTAGCCCGGAGGAGGCACTTTCTTGAAACTGTCTAATTTCCTTAGAGCTTAATCAGCTTAATCAATATCTCTGCTCTGAGAGGAGCATGTTTTGAGAGGAGACTGGCTTTGAAGAAAGGACTCCTGACAGTTTTATGTTATGTTAAATAGCCTCTTTGGAGATATGCATTCTACCTGGGAATCCCTGACTTGGAAAAAGAGGCCTTCTTCCTTCCCCACCTGAGTCTGTCACTGGTGGGTCCTGTGACTTAAACCAATCAAACCAACCGATTAGCTAATAAATTATTTTCCTGGCTTTGTTATAGTTTCCACTCTGATTCCCTCTACTGTGACAATTTCCCTGACTGCCTATAATTTTCCTATCTCACTAGGACTGCTTCAAACAACAGAAATTATTCTCACACAGTTCTGGAGGCTACACAAGGTGTGTCAGCAAGATTGAGTCCTTCTGGAGGGCTCTGAAGGTGAGCCTGTTTCCCTTGCTTATGAGTGTCCACGGTCAAACTAGTCAACCATGGGAGAAGTATTCTTCTGCTGCCCTTGCTGGCAACTTGGGCTACTGGCCTCCACTTATATGACATCCTGGAACCATCAGCACATAGAGACAACGCAGTCAGAAGGCAACATGAAATGTGTTGGGTATGGTTGATATGAAATGTGTGCTGGAAACAAAATTGGAGCACTGAGTACTCCATGGAGTGTAGACAGAATGGCCTGAATGCTGTTGCGTTGCTACCTCAGTGGCTTGTCATCTACTGCATAGTATAAATCTGTAATCTATGTTTTCACCATGTTGTGTGATTGAAGGGAACCAAACATTTGCCACCCTAAAGTTGCTTTTTGGGGTACTGATTTTAAGCTTGTCGTTAAGAAATAAATGATTCAGAAAGAACCTTTGACCCTTCCCCCTTTCCTGTCAAAGAGATTCAGATGGAAAAAACCTGCTTCCAAAAAGGAAACCTTAGCATAATCACCTTAGCATAAGAAAGAAAGACTTTAGCCCCGGCTAGAACTTAGAAGATGAGGGAAAAGTATTAATTTTTTTTTTGCCCTCCATGATGATATTGTTTTTCTTTCTTTTCTTTTTTTGTATTGATCTAAAAAAATGAATGTTCAGTGAAAAATTAAGTCATCAATATCTTTTGCTCAAGAATGTTGATGATGAATGTGAAACTTGCACAAGTGCTTGTTAACATTTGCCATGCACCCTGGGGGCTGTTGTAATACTGCCAACCACAAGTAACACAGAAAACAAAGTTTTATAAAAATGCATGACCATCTATTTAAAAAATTAGCTATTTTAAGACAATTATGCCTGGTGATGACAATTTCACACATGCAGTGTGTCTTCTATATTGCTCTGGAAAGTATGACTAGGTAAGATGATTATTCTCCCAAGTCAATTTTTTAAAATAGTTTTTAAATTTTTCATTACAGTTAACATACAATATTACATTAGTTTCAGGTGTACAATATAGTGATTGGATATTTATTTAACTTATGAAGTGATCACCCCAATAAATCTACTACCCATCTGACACCATATATAGCTATTACAATATTGTTGACTGTATTCCTTCCACTAAAATTTACATCCCCATGACTATTTTGTAACTACCAATTTTGTATTTCTTAATCCCTTCACCTTTCTCACCTACCCCCAACCCCCACATCCGTCTGGCAACCTTCAAAATATTCTCTGTATTTATGAGTTTGTTTCTGCTTTGTTTGTTTATGTTGTTCTTCAGATTCCAAATATAAGTGAAATAATGTGGCATTTGCTTTTTCTGTCTGACTTATTCCACTAAGCATAATAGCCTCTAAGTCCATCCATGTTGTTGCAGATGGCAAGATTTCATTCTTTTTTATGACTGAGTAATATTCCGTTGTATATATGTACCACCTCTTCTTTATCCATTCATCCCCTGATGAACACCCAGGTTGACTCCATATCTTGGCCATTATAAGCAATGCTGCAATGAACATATGGATACACATGTCCCTCGGAAGTAGCATTTTGGGTTTCTTCAGGTAAATAACACCCAGAAGTGGGATTACTGGATCCTCCTTTGTCTTCTGTTATAGCCATTGTTTTAAAGTCTCTTTTGTCTGGTATAAATACTGCTACTTCAGTTTGTTGGGTTTTTTTTCATTTTCATAAAATATCTTCTTCCACAACTTTACTTTCAGTCTGCATGTGTATTTCAATCTGAAATGAGTCTCTTGTAGGAAACATATGTAAGGGTTTTGTTTTCTTATTCATTCAGCTACCCTATGTCTTTTGATTGGAGCATTTAATCCATTTACATTTAAAGTAATTCTCTATAGATATGTAGTTACTGTCATTTTGTTATGCATATTTTTGATGATTCTTTTTCTTCTCCTCCTCTTTCTCCTCTTCCTCCTCCTCCTCTTCTCCCCATCCCTCCTTCTCCAAGAAGTCTCTTCAACATTTTTTGTAAAACTGATTTGGTGGTGATTAACTCCTTTAGCTTTTTCTTATATGGAAAGTTCTTTATCTGTCTTTCAATTGTAAATGATAGCTTTTCTATGTAAATGATAGCTTATCAGAGTAATCCGGGTTGTAGATCCTTGCTTTACATCACTTTGAATAATTTGTGCCAATCCCTTCTGGCCTGCAAAATTTCTGTTAAGAAATCAGCTGACAGTCTTAGGGGGCTCCCTTGTAGGTAACTTTTGTTTTTCTCTTGTTGTTTTTAAGATTCTTTCTTTGCCTTTAAGCTTTGGCATTTTAATTATGATGTATCATGGTGTGTGTCTCTTTGGGTTCATCTTGTTTGGGACTCTCTATACTTCCTGGGCTTTATGTCTATTTCCTTCACCAGGTTAGGGAATTTCCCATCATTATTTCTTCCATTAGATTTTAAATTCCTTGCTTTCTCTCTTCTCCTTCTCGTAACCCTATCATGTGAATGTTGGTAAGCTTGATGTTGTCTCAGAGGCCCCATAAACTATCCTCATTTTTTTGGGATTCTTTTTTTCTTTTTGCTGTTCTGATTGGGTGGTGTTTTCTGCTACCTTTTCTTCTTCTTCTTCTTCTTCTTCTTCTTCTTCTTCTTCTTCTTCTTCTTCTTCTTCTTCTTCTTCTTCTTCTTCTTCTTCTAAGATTTTATTGGGGAATTGGGGGAGGGGAACAGTGTTGGGGAACCAGGGAAAGGGAACAGGCAAGTTGCTCTCCTTTTGTTCTTCAGTCTAGTTGTGGAGGACGTTGCTCCACTGGCCTATGTTGGTATCATCATTGCACTCTTCTTGGGTGAGGTAGATCTGTTGCCGGCCTCTGTATGGCTGCTCCAGCAGCTCTTGGCAGCTCACACCAGCTGCCAACCACTCACGCTAGCTGCTGGCCACTCACTGTAGCTTATGGCAGCCCACTGCAGCAGGGGCTGCAGCTATACCATCCCGGGGACTCACAACAGCCCAGTTCCAGGTGGAACCATTGTTCACCATCTTAATTGCAGAGGGCAGTGTCACTGTCCCTCATATGTGGGATCTGAACCAGGGCTGCTGGCGTCCCAAGCCAGCTCTTAACCACTGCACACTTGGCCAGCCCCTGCTACCTTATCTTCTAAATCCCTGTTTCAATCCTCTGCTTCATCTTATTTGCTGTTAATTCCCTCTAGTGTATTCTTTTTTTTTTTTTTCCTTGAGGGCAGTGTCACTGGCCCTCACATGTGGGACCGAACAGGGGCTGCTGGCTTCCCAAGCCAGCGCTTAACCACCATGCCACTCGGCTGGCCCCCTCTAGTGTATTCTTTATTTTTGTTATTGTACTCTTCATTTTTGACTAGTTCTTTTTTATGTTTTCTAGCCCTATTTTTATGTTTCCTGTCTTTTTGTTGAAGTTCTCACTGATATCATTGAGCATCCATATAACCAGTATTTTGAACTCTGCATCTGTTAGTTCGCTTGTCTGCATTTTGTTCAGTTTTTTTTCTGGAAATTTGTTCTTTTTGGAACATGTTTCTTTGTCTCCCCATTTTGGCTCCCCTCCTGTGTTTGTTTCTATGTATTAGGTAGGGCTGCTATGTCTCCCAGTCTTAGTAGAATGGTCTTATGTAGTAGGTGTCCTGTGTGACTCAGTGGCACAGTCTCCCTGGTCACCAGAGCTGGGGGCTCCAGGTGTGTCCCCTGTGTGTGCTATGTGTGCCCTCCTGTTGTAGGTGATCCTTGGTTGCCATTTGCATGTCAATGGTAGGGATTGACCCTTGGCCTGATTGGTTATAAAGACTGGCCATTACAGTGAAAAAGCTGTTGTGAAGGGACTAACCCTACAGAGCAGGATTCACTTTAGCATAGCTCTGATTCCTGTCCAGCCTGCTTTTTGTTGTTTCACCCACAGTGGCAGTGGGGTGGTGCTGCGGCTTGTTCCAAAGCCAGCCATTCAGTGTTTTGGCCCCAGGGCCCTCTGGGAGGGGATGTGCTGCAGACCGAATTCAGCTGCAGCTTTTGCCCTTCCCAGGACCCCCTCAAATGAGCCACAAAGCAATCTCCAGATAGCCACTATCTGCAATGGGCTTGGACATGCCTGTGAGAGACTAAGCTGCAAACTGAGGCCAGCTGCTGCCACCACCCAGCTTGGGGCTGCTTAGCCAGAGGAATGGAACATGCTGAAGCTAGACATTGCTTGTTTGGTTTAAGAACCTTTGAGAGATTTTAGGAAAATCCAAGGTATGAGCCAAGACAGGCATTTTGTATGGAACAGTGTGGGAAGGCGACAGCCCCCCAGTGTCTGAGAAGGCCACATTGCCCTGCTCAGCACTGGATATTAGGGGTGTTGCCTTATGATTGGTCATGTAATATCTCCTGCCTCTATGAACCCATGTGCCTTTCCTCCTATAGGAGACAATACACTCACTGCATTTGTGACAAGTTCCTGTGGTACCCTGATGATAGCTGGTTGTGTAAGTCAATGACGGGGCAAGATTTCCTAAAGAAAAGGAAACTCCCTAAAACAGGCTACAACCCGAGGGGACCCCTGAACTGAAATATTGGGGACTCAAGCCCCTTGGAAACTGAGGCACAGACCTCTGACTAATTCAGGCCAGAAAACTCAGGCCTGTGAGAAGCTGATGCACTTGCCTAAGGGCCCTGCTATGAATAGTCTCCTTGAAGATTAAAAGTCTTCAGGCCATGAGAGTTCTGGTAAAAGACAGCTCGCTGACCATGGGGTATGTTAATTAGCCTTGTGTGAATTCCTTTGCCCAGTGCCTTGTTGCAGCAACAGATACTGAAGCTCTGACTGAGAAACAGATGCAGCCCTCTGTAGGATAAGAGAGGTGTGAGGCCCCCTTTTGATTGCTAGGTATTGTATTTACATAGGAATAGATTTTAGATGCTTTTACCCTAAACCCAGCCACTCCTAGTTTTTTAGTATAGCTCAAGTATACTGTGAGTTTTATAATTGTGTTTAACCGCTAGGATTTAGGATAATTTCTAGATAGGCAAGATAGCTATAGTAAACATTCTTTAGGCAATATGTAAAAATGTGCCAATCCTTAACATAAGATAGTCATGGTAAACATTCTTTAGGTGATATACAGAGACTAAGTCTGGGTTTCATGGTAATTATCATAATAAAGACAAGGTAATCCTTTAACAGAAGAGTAAGTCACAGTACACCCTGGAGAGAGCAATTGCAGGGGAGAAAAGACTGTGAAAATCCTGGGAACTGCAAACCACCAAACCCATGTACATGAGTCCCTATAAAATGGACATGTTATTGCATTAAAGTGTGACACTCCTGAGAAACTCTTTCCGGTATCTCTGCTCTCTTTCTTTCTCTCTTTTCTTTTTTTCCTCGCCGACTCCGTCCCACCCGAGGGAATCCCTGGACTCCGTGGAGGCTGGACCCCCACAGAAGAGCCACTGGAAGCAGCTTGGGTGGGCCTCCAAGTTGGGTGAATTGGGGTCTCATGGAATCACCAGGGCAGGGTGAACAGTATTAGTCAAGTTGATGGAGACTCAGTGATGGTGGTACCTGCCTAAGTCTACATGTTGGGAGGTGAGGAGGGGCAGTTAACAATGGAACTATAGCTTCTGCCAGCATTTCTGTCCATGAGAAATCTGCCCCTCTAGCTCTTGCCCAGAAGCCAGACAATTCAGTTCCTCCCCAAATGTCTCTGGAGCCTTTTGAGCTGCTGCTCCAGCACTGGAGCTCAGACCAAGTGAGTCCATCAGTGAGTAAGTCTGTGCACAGGCCCTTTAAGAGGAACATGTGGGACTCCAGCCATCCTTCATCTCACTCAACTACAATCATTGCTGGTTTTCACAGCCAGAAGTTGTGGGGACTTCTTTTCCTGGCACTGGGACTCTGGGCTGGGGAGCCTGGTGTGAGGTTAGGACCCCTCACTTCTCAGGGGGGACCACCATAGCCAACATACCCTTCCCAATTTTTAACTGTCACATGTGGGTGTGGGACCAGCCCATTTTGTATCTCTACCTCTCCTACCAGTCTCGATGTGGCTTCTTCTGTATACCCTTACTTGTGACACATCTGTTCAGCTAGACTTTAGGCAATTTTCAATGATGATCTGTACTTTTGCTATAATTTTGATATGGTCATGAGAGGAGACCAGTACAGCATTTACTTACTCTGCCATATTGACCAGAAATCTTCCAAGCTATTTCATTTTTTTCTTGTGTACCTAGGAAAAGAAAGTGATAGTTATTAGTGGGATGGTTCCATTATCAAAAGAGCATCATAAATAGATGATGCAGCTTTATATCAATTTCTTCTACAAAAAAAAACCTGTGATTCAAATAATGGTTTGACCTTTTTCTTTTTTTCATCCAATTTATGGACTGAGAGTAAAGCTTTGGAAAGTTTATTCTGTAAAAGATACAGTATCTGACATATTGTAGTATATCAATTCACTCAAGAACCATTCAACAATGGAGATGGTGGTGGTACTATGCACACAGAGTTTAGTGGAGCACAGCATCATCATGGGAAAATGATGTTATTACTAAATTCAGAAATCTGTGTAGCAGAAATGTATTTGGAACAAAATGTAGTACATTCATAGTTCATAATTGCATCCAAACAAGCTGTGATAGTCTACCAACAAAATAGAAGCTATAGTTGACAGACGTAAATATATTTATTTATCCACAGAGAAGCTCAACTACAAAATATTTGGGGTATAGATGATGTCAAGTAAAAAAAGTGCTTCAGCCTGGCAGTATGAAATCTTTTTTCTGCATGTTCTTAGATTTTAGAAATGTTTCATCCTTAATTGGCTACTTTGTAAATCAACTGAAGTGTATTACAGTATATATTGACCTTTTACTTTTTTTTCTTTAAGAAATGATTTCTCTAAATTTTGTTTGCATTTTGTTCAAAATCAGTTGGTAATCTTTAATCAGGTATTCAAGGAATGGTGAGCCAAAAGACTTCAGCTTTGAAAGCTTTTAGGGAAATGTAATTATTGAAAATAAAGCTTGTACTTTCAAAACCAGAGGAAGAAACGAGGATATTAAATAAATTGAATTTGAGAGTAAATAATTATGCTTTGAAATATCTTACTTATGGGAAGAATATTTTGATGAAGCTTTTAAATTCAATTGAATGAATTTGTATTCTGTACTGGAATGAAATAAAATTGAGAAGCTCTACGTTTGGCAAAACATTAAAAAAATTATAAGTAGAGACAACTTATTTGATAGGTTTTGTCTTGTAAAATATTTGTCAAAGAAAGTTTCTCTGAGTGGAGACAAAAGAAGAGTACTTGTGAAAATATTTGTCTTGAAATATTAACATATTTCAATAAGAAAAAAATTAGAATTGAGAAGGTCTTCTGTTTATCAGAATTAGTTCTTCACTTACCAGGTATCTGAGCACCTGTTGGAGGAATACTTTTCTTAATTAAAAATACTATGGTGAACTAAGAAGAGTCAATCGAAGGTGTCAACAATTTCAAATGTAAAGACTATAGAAGGCAACGTTGAAGAAGATTGCAGTCAATTTTGTGAAAAAATAAAAAATATGTATACATATATGAAAAATATATGGTGTTAGATATAGCTATGAGTCCAGAATTGATTACAATAAGTGTTTATGAACAAACAATAATTTAGCCTATGTTATTTTTAACTGTTGGGACAAGTCAATCTAAATAATTAAATAATTTTTGCTTTAATGTACGTTGCTTTTTATTTTTAGAAATGATTTTCTTGTCAAGAATAATTTTTGAGAAGAGCTATTTTATAATA
Source organism: Aselliscus stoliczkanus (assembly GCA_033961575.1). NCBI lineage: Eukaryota > Metazoa > Chordata > Mammalia > Chiroptera > Hipposideridae > Aselliscus > Aselliscus stoliczkanus. The sequence goes on along the minus strand of CM066730.1, from coordinate 18,320,504 downwards.
AAACAAAGTTGTCATTCTATAAATGCATACTTAAACAATTATATTCTTTTATTTACTTTTTTCTCTTTAACTCTCAAAATTGTCCCAGTGTGGATAATAAGTTATATGATCATGTAGTTCAAACAGTTGCCTATTTTGAGTGTTGTTTTTTTTTTAATTCTATTGCCTCATTTATGACTTTGGATGATGATCCACAATCTTTTATCTACTTCCAGATTTCCAAATACCAAGAAAAGACTGCCTATTAATTCCTTGGTTAGAAAATAGATATACCTTGAGCATTTGATGGCTTCTCTCACTCCTTCCCCAGCTCACTTTGACTTATTTTTCCCCATAATCATACAGTAACAGTGACTTCAATCTCTTACTCAGGTAACTACATTCATTAAGTAAGCATTTAAAAAATTGTGTATTTTGATAATTATATTTGCATTCATTATGTATCTTTGACAAATCATTTTATTGTTTATTTACATTACAGTATATAGTTCCTTTCTATGTAGAAGGAAAATGTCATTCTTTCAGTATTATAAACATACTCACTAATGAGTTCATTAAGAGTCAAATAATTAGGTAATTGTGTTTTATTTATTTATTTATTTATTTATCTATTTATCTATTTTTTGAGGGCAGTGTCACTGGCCCCTCACATGCAGGACCAGGTAATTGTGTTTTAAATACTTAAAATTTAAAAGCAGAAATCCACAGTGGGTTATTTTACATGTGATTAAGGGATTTAGGTGATATAAGGAACTCTATTACTTTTTCCTTTAGTATAATAGAATATGGGCTCCTGCTATCCAAAAATTTCCTATCCACTGGAATTTCAGGAAAGGATTAAACTCAGATAACAAGGGCCACCTATATTTATTGAGTGACTTTTTTGTTATTTTTCCAGCTTTATGAGATATAATTAACATATACCATCATGTAAATCGAAGGTGTATATGTGATTTGATACATTTGTATATTGCAAAATGATCACCACCATAGCCTTAGCTAATACCTCCATCATACTGAGTGACTTTTTAAGACGCCAGGTGCTCTTTTAGGCCCTTGGGATTTAACAGTGAACACATTAGACAAAATCTTTGTCCTTATAGAGCTTACCTTTGGTAGGGGAGAAGTACACTAAAATAAATAATATAAAACAAATCAGGTGGAAATGCATGCTTAAGGAGAAAAATAAACCGTGCTACGGGAACACAGACAGATGAAGAAGGTGCTATTTTATTTAGTCAGAGTAAGTCTTTTCCATTTGTGCATGGTCTGGAATGAATGGTTGAAGCGAGCCATTTGGACATCTAGGAGAAAGAAGGCCAGGTAAGGCTAGACAGGAAGTTGCCTGGTGTGCTTAAAGAAAAGTGAAGGGGCCAGCATGGCTGGGGAGAAGGGAGCCTTAGGGAAAGGGAAGGAGAAGTCAGAGAGGCTGGGGGCAGGGAAGATCTTGAAGGACCTTGGAGGCCAGAGTAGGGACTTTGGACTTTATCCTCAGTGAGACTGGAAGCCATTGAAAGTTTTGAGGAGAGGAATGCTATAAGGTAGCTTATATTTGCAAAGGATTATTCTGGCTGTGGTATAAAAAAAAAATTGTGGGGCCGGCCAAGTGGCGCAGTGGTTAAGCGCTGGCTTCAGAAGCCAGTGGCCCTGGTTCGGGACCCACATATGAGGGCCAGTGACACTGCCCTCAAAAAAAAAAAAAAAAATTGTGTGTGTCTGTGTGTGTTTAATGGGGAACAAAAGCATAGAAGTGAGGAGACGAGTAAGAAGGCTCTTGCAGTGGTCCAGACAACACATGATGGAGGCTTAGACTAGGTCGCACTGGGGGTGGTAAGAAACAGTGGATTCCAAACATTCTTTTTTTTTTTAGCTGCGCCATCCTGCCACCTGTTGGCAGCTCAACGGCAACTCAGCTCGGGCTGGCATCGAACCGCCGTTGCTCAGAGCTCAGCTCGCACTCTTGAGCGAGCTCTTAACCAACTGAGCCACTCAGCCGGCCCGGTTCCAAACATTTTGAGGGCAAAGCTGACATGCTTTGTGCTGAATTGGGGGTGGGAGAAACTTAAAGACTTTTAGCTACGGCATTTGAAAGAAAGGAGTTACTATTCACTGAGCTGGGGAAGAATGGGAGAGAACCAGGTTTGGATGGATCAGCGTGAGGAAGCCAGAAGTTCAGTTTTTGACTTGTTAAATTGGAGATCCCCCTAAGACAACTAAGTGGAAGTGCAGTGGTTGATGACTTATCTCTCTGAGCCCAGTTACCTCAGGAGATTGGAGCTGTTAATCATACCTATCTACCCCCACAATAGGATTGTCACGAGGACTAAAAGAGTTACCAGGTTATAATGCAGCAATACCTTGGTTTGCGAGCATAATTCATTCCAGAAACAAACTACTCGTATTGAAAGACATCACTCGTTTACCATGTTAAAATGTATTAGAAATGTTTGCTTGTCTTGCAGAACACTCGCAAACCAATTTATTCGCAATGCAAGGTTATACTGTACTTTGCTGGAGCTCATGATAGCTTCTCAAATGTTATTGTCATGAATATCTTTGATGAATTCTTATTTCCTGAGAGAATTCATCCACAGAGGAAGTACCATGTACTTGAATACAATTGAGTCCATCCCTAGAGTCATAGAATTATAGCCAGAGTGATCTTGGATCTTTGCTAATTCAAACCCTCATTTTACGGGTGAGAAGACCGATGGACACCAGGGAGCCCTGTGGAAGTCCAAAAGCCAGGTCTGGAGCCTAGGGCTGCTGTCCCTGAAGCCTGTAACCTTTCCATTATGTACAACTTCCATGGAACATGACTTTTTCCCCTCTAGGGTCTTGATTTTGAAAGGTGTTTGCTAAAGATCTAAGATGACTTAATGTTTAGCTAGGATTCTCACAGTTTTAATCTTCAGAGGTCAGGGAGGGTAACCAGACCCAGAGAGAAGGTGTCTTGGGTGAGGGTTCCATGATGTTTAGAAGAGGGAGATGTGAGGGAAGTGCTTTCATGTCACAACCTTCAGGTGACCTCAGGAGCATGGGCCTGGCTTGCCCAGTGGGGGTGATTCAACCCAAGAGGCTCTTTTCTTTTGTGAAAATACACATGATCAAGCTTCCTTAGTCACATGGGCCTGTTTGCCCAGAGGGACTGAAGGACAAGATAGATGGATCTACTGGAAACGGATATTTCTAGGACTCTGTGTTTCATTGTCAAGAGGTTCCTTTTCTCCCACTCTCGCCACATCTCCCCTTGGCCTCCACACCCCAACTTCCAGGTTAAATCTGCTCTGAAATTACACAGGTCTGAGCTTTTCCATTCATCTTGAGATGCTGATTAATATATAATTGATTCTTGAGTCCCTTTGAGAGTCTGATGTTTCTGCAGAAGGGCTTTGTGGCAGGCCTGGACATGAGCATGTCAGAGCCTTTTCCATTAAGGCCCATAAGTGCCAGAGAGTGGGGGGCTGTGGTGTTCCCAGAGCCTCTCTCTCTTCCTAGTGTGGGCACCAAAAGGAAATGGCCAAACCTCTCCCGTGGCCCATGGGAATATGCATTCAGCCAACAATGCTGATGATTGAGAGGCTCTCCCACCTGAAGAAGCGCTGCCTTGTGGTTTTGCCTGGCGAGGCACCCTGAGGACCAGGGGAAGCATCTGGGCAGCATGCCTTAGGCGAGGCAGGTCGGTGGGGGAGACCAGAGGGGCTCTGCTCAGAGCCCTACAGTATCCATGTTCCCCTCTCCCTTGGCAATAAATACTACTTTTGTTTGTAGAAGGGATGTCACAAATTCTTAATGAGCCAATGAGATGGAAGAGAAGCCTTCCTAGTGGGCTTTTGGGGAAAGCTATTGTTTTTCTGATAAAAAAAGCACAAGGTCTGGAGTAGGAATTTTGATCATGAAACTGAAATTTTGATGGCAAAGCAGACAGATACGGGAGCTTGGGACTGTGACACCATATATGTGCAGGGCCAGTTCTTTGCTTAGACTTATTGTTAGGGAAGAAAAAAGTCACCCCCATTTGGCTGAGCTGACATATCAGAGTTTAGTTGCATGTAGCTGAAAGCAGCCCTAACTGCTGACTGCACCTCCTCGCTGCAGGTGGAAGCTTGGCTCTGCCACTTACTTGCCATAGTGCCTTAGGAATAGCACTTAAACGCTTTGAGCCTCAGTTTCCCCATTTTTAAAATGGGGACAATAACATCTTCCCTGCAGAAGTGGGTCCTGAGGGAATTCCAGGGACTCTAAGTGCTGCACGTGCCTGGGGTTGCTGCTGCTGCTGTTGGTAGCCACTGAGCTCTGCCGCTCTTGCGGAAGGAGTTGCTGTGTGGCTTCACAAGCTAAGTAATTAAGGAAAGAGTGTCTACAGGGGGAGGGAGCCACCAGGAAGCAGAACCCAAGGGTGTGAACTTGCCTGAGGCCATGGGCTTCGAAGGTATGTTCTAAGTTCTCTCAGGTGCCTTTTGTTGAGGCAGGAAACCAGTGCTTGCTTATGGGTGGGCCCACTGAGCAGGTATGAACCTCTGAGTGACTGCAGCTGGTGAAGAGTAAGGGACCTATAGCTGCAGCCACTCAAACATATGAAGATGGTGAAACAGTTGTGTGTGTGTGTGTGTGTGTGTGTGTGTGTGTGCGTGCGCAAGTGTCATGCCAGTCCTGGGGCAGTGGTAGGTCAGATCTTTTAAAAACAGAAATCTGGGGGTCGGTCGAGTGGTGCGGTGGTTAAGCACTAGCTTGGGAAGCCAGCGGCCCCGGTTCGGGTCCCACATATGAGGGCCAGTAACACTGCTCTCAACAAAACAAAAAAAGGAAATCTATTGTAATTTTTCATTTCCCTGTTTTAAAAACCCTTTACTACTCCTATGCATATTCCCAACAGGAAAACTGCCGAGTGACACCAGAGGAATACAGGATTTGTTTTGGGGGTAATGGAGAGGTTCTAAAATTGTTTGTGGTGATGGATGCAAAATTCCATGAATATACAAGACATTGAACTACACACTTTAAATGGATGACTCATATGGTATTTAAATGATGTCTCAGTAAAGTTGTAAAAACCATAATGCCTCATTGGTTTCTTAGTGCTAACAGGATAAAGGCTCTTTCATCACTGCCTTCGCTGGCCACTCTGGTCTGACCTTCCGACCAGTGTCTGTTTGCCCAGGTGCATCTTCACCTCCAGCCACAGGGAATGGCTGTGTTCTCCTGGTTGTGTCATGTGGCTTCATGCCTCTGGGTTGTGATACTTGTTGGCATCCTAGATCTGTTCCTGCAAAGTGAAGCCCCACTAACGGCCCTTCGGGAGAGCCTTCCCTGATGTTGGTTGCTCCCCCAGGCTATTTATTCAACTGTTGTCTCCCCTGCTAGACTACAGGCAACTTGAAGGCAGGGACCATGTGTTGTGTTTGACATTGTGTCTGCAGCCAATGGCATTACAGTGGATGTGAGGAGTGTGTGTGTGTGTGTGTGTGTGTGTGTGTGTGTGTGTGTGTATTGGGGGGCTATCTGGGCAGGGGAGGTTTCATTCTGACTTGGTGTAGGATTGCCTCCACATGGTGATGATAAAAAGCAGACTGACAGTTTCATGTTTTTACGTTTTCTATAGGTACTGTACTCCCTTGTTGCTCCTACCCTCCCTGCCTTGATAAGTATTTAATGCAGTGCCTTGTACATAGTGTGTACTTTATAAATGAGTCAGGGTGGCTGGATCCAGGGGCCAGGCAAAGGCCAAGAAGGGAAGATTTCTCTAGAAAATCACCAGAGCATAGAGATGTTCAACAGACCATACGGGGCGGGGGGAGCGGGGAGGGGGGAGAGGCTCAGGGCCTGCGGAGGAGCTGGGGACTTTAAAAAGCTGGCAGATTTGATGGAGTATTTAACAAATCTAGGAAGAAGAATCCAGATAGAAAGATGTATGCTGACTATTGGTGTATCAAATTTTCTCCATGTGACTTTTCTTCATCCGCTCTCCCTGGAGGTCTCTCCCTTTATTTTCATTGGTTCTCCTCTCTGGGTGCTTCTTTCCTCTCATCAGCTACAAAGACTCATGTCAGAAAAGCTTCTATCTCAGGGCCTCTAAGAAAACCAACTAGCTTCCTGTATCATAATCCTCAAATACTGAACACCTACTATGTTTCTGGCACAGAACTAGGCACTCTAAATATATTATCTCATTCCATCTGTTAATGAAATCCATGAATGTGTTAAATACGGTAACATTAGCTACTGTGATTGATAAACAACCCTAAAATATCAGTGTTAACCCACAATAAGTTTATTCTTTGTCCATATCGCAGTCCAATGTGGTATGTGTGTGTCTGTAGATGATTGTACATCTGTGTGTGTGTGTGTGTGTGTGTGTGTGTGTGTGTGTGTGTGTGTGTGTTGGTCTGGGGAGCTCTGCTCTTTGTAGTCTCTTAGGAACCTGAATCCTTCATCTAGTGGCTCCACTTTCTATAGGACCTCTGAGTCCTCTGGTGGGTTTTTGCATCTAGCTGACTAAGGATGAAGAGACCATGCCTGGAAGATTGTGGGAAAAGTGTCAGGCACGGCCTGGAAGTGGCATTCAACTCTTCTATCCACATTCTGTTAACATGCGCTCATTCATGTAGGCATTGCAGTCAATGCCAGGAAATGTTGTTAGCTGTATGCCCAGAGAGAAAATGAACTGGATTTGGTGAACACTTGGCATTGTGTCTATCATAGAGAGATGGGTATTATTATCACTATTGTGTATGCTAGCTAATATGAGTTATCTTTAGCCAAACAGTGAGCTTTCCCCTGAAAGGAAGTGTGTCTTCTGTTGTTCTAAAGTTCCCTGAGCCTTGAACAGTTTCTGATACATAGGAAGCACTCTACATATCTCTCTTGCGTTGGATTGAATTAGAGAAGCTCAACCTTTTATTGCAGAGTGGGGGAGCGATTCCTAAGTGCATCCTCACTTCTCCGACACTTTCTGGTTTTCCCCTTTAGTTGACAGCCCTTCCCCTCTGGGTGGCAGTTACCAGTTGGAATCCCTGGCTTTCATCCCAGGCTGATGCTGCACAGTGAGACTCTTCCTTGCCAGGTGGGCAGCCTTAGGTCTTGTGGAGTGCTCCCTCGCTGTATTCTTCAGTGGCATAAGAAAAGTCTAAGGATGTGGAAATACAACAAAAGTAGCGTGGAGGAGGGGAAGGAAGAATGACTCTGTTGAACCTGATAGTCCTATCTTTTTCTTTAAAGAGAAGTAACAGATTATTATCCCAAAGCAGGGGATTGTCTACTTGTGATGAACTGATTGCTTTAAATGGATGTTTTGTTTTTTTTCACTTCTTTGCACCAGGCAAAGTCAAGCACAAGTTCAAGTGTCCTACCATCACCCATTCCCCCTTTGCCATATGCTAGATGTTATATATGATCTTTTGGGGGTGTTCCATCTTTTTCCTCTTCCTGGGTCCTTTCGTTGGGAAAAAAGAGTTCATAAAATTTCATGTTGTTCCCTACCCAAACCCTTGAGTCAACAATACCTAAATGGCTATTTCTTTCTTTTTCTTAAATGTGTTTTTTTTCTTTCTCCTCCCGCACCCCTCCCCCCATGACCTAATCAGTGATTATGGATATCTGAGAATGGATACAAATGAAGGAGATATGTGTAAAGGACTACCAGAGGGGGAGAAAAAGCCCCAGAGGACAGAAATCATCAAAAACAACGATAAGATACAGCTTAAAGAGCTTCAGCATTATTAATTTAGGAAGCTTAAAGAGGGTTAGCGACAAGAAAAGGGCAGTAAAAAAAAATCCTGATGATGAGCCAGCCAAAGTGAAGATTGTCCAATCCTTTGAGAACTAGAATTATTGCAGGCCTTTCATTTCCTTTGTTTTTCCACTGACGCCAGTGGGAGTGTCTTTGTGGGCAACAGGCCCCAGGAGGCAGACAGTGGAGAGCCAGCCTCTCCCTGTGGGTTGTCTGCAGGGTTTGAGAGGGCTCCGCAGTGCAGGGCAGTCTAATGGGCATGTCTAATCAAATATGAAAACTATTTCATAATAGGTCTGGCCTGGATACTGACCAATCAGAACGGAAGTGGCCTACCAGGCTGAATCAAGGTGTAGGCAGGCTACTCCTGTGCCAAGCTTTGCCCATTCAGTGAAGTCACTGAGTTGTGGGGGTGAACTAGGGATTTTAGGTGAAGGGTGGAGGCAGCTGAGGCAGTGTGTGGGAAGACTTGGGGGGTGGCTTTTTTTTTTTTTTTTTGAAGGCAGTCACTGTCCCTCATATGTAGGATCTGAACCGGGGCCACTGACCTTCCAAGCCAGCGCCCAACCACCGCGCCACTCGGCCGGCCCGGGGGGTGGCTTTTTGATCAACCAGTTTTTTCATATTTTAACAACTAGTCCAACCATCCTGATGTGCTCCAGTTGAATTCCCATCTTGGGAACATCATCTCTGTGACTGGTGCTGCTGAGGTGGTGGAATCACGACATAGGATTGGAGCTCTTTGGTTGAACCATTTGCTGGCTCTCTTGGAGAAAGTTAATCAGGCAGTGTAGCCAACAGTTCTCAAGAGTGCAAGATTCAAGGAACGCCAAGGCTAGTGACCCTTGACCTCTCCCACTTTCTTCAGTGTGCTTTTCCTTAGGATTCATCCTCCTTCACTCCACTCAGCTACTTTGGTCTCTGTCCCTGTTGGGCGCTTGCTCTCAATTCCTCATGCAGGTCCCATGTATTTTAATCAAAGGCAAGGAAAAGGCAGCTCATGGGTTGTCATTAGGGTGATAGGATGTGAAATGACCACTGTATTGTTTTCGTTGCTCCAAGACAGCAGCCTGGTATCCCACGTTGTCAGCTCATTAGAGGATGTCACTGAGAAATGCAAAATAGCCCAACTCCAGCACTATCGGCTCCTTCCAATTCCCTCAGCGCAGAACATCAGAGCTGGAGCATGCTAATCTGGTTTCATCACTTGGGCAGTAGAGTTTTTTATTGAGCTCACTCAGAGGAAGCTGCAGGGCTAAAAAAAATTAGGCACATTTTTGGGCAGGGGGAGGGCAGGCAGCAGGTGTGTTGCCACAATCATATAGTATATATTGTTCCAGAAAGAATTTAAGGCAATTTCACTCTGACTTGCTTCAGCTTAAACCCAAGATAGGTAGGTCCAATATATTCAATCCTTTAAGAAAGAAGAGATTATGGAATATTGATCTCCTCTAAGACTTTTCTTTTCTTTTTTTTTGAGGGCAGTATCACTGGCCCTCACATGTAGGACCCAAACCAGGGCCGCTGGCTTCCCGAGCCAGCGCTTAACCACCGCGCCACTCGGCTGGCCCTCCTCTAAGACTTTAAATAAATGACATACCTTCTGACTTTTCAATATAATTTAAGCTACCTAAATTTATAATAAATAAAGCGACCCTTTCATTGGAGCAGAGTGGGTTCAGAATTGCCTCACAATGCTTCTCAGACTTTCCCCCCAAACATCCTGGTGCCAGAGGACCAGGATTCTAGAGGTAAGTTCAGAGAGGCCTGTAGCAAGCTGAAACTTATTCGAAGTCACGTACCTAAACTGGTAAACCTTGCACGCTATTCCATAATCTATCTGTGTTTCAATATAAAATTACGCATCTGATTTGTAACATGAAAGAAGCTCCTCTCATCCCCCTAAACTGCTGACAAAGCCATACTCCCCATGGTACACCCTGGTGCCCTCTGGTAACCTCTGCCTGCAGGAAATGCCAGCTGGCCCTTTGGTGTTGCTGCAGCCAAGGAAAAAGAGTCGGGATCTCCTCACCTGGGGAGACCAGAGTTCTCTGCAGGTGCAGACCTACTCTGGCATTTCCAGGCCTTTTTGGTCCCCAAGATCTAGCCTGTTTTGTCATTGTATCCTCATTATTGGCTTTACACTTGCAGACTATTATCTAAAAGGAAATCTGGAGATGAGAGTGGGTATATGTTGCCAGCTTTTGAAATTTTTCACGTGCTCTAAATCTGAGTTGGAGTAAAACCACTCTCTTGAGTCTAAGCATTTCTCTGTGTAAAGTGCAACTTAGAAAAAAATTCCATCCTTAGAGAGAAATATAATATTATGAGGGTAATTTATGTCTTAAAATCATGAGTCCTCTAGGACTCAGATGGTGATCACTAAATACCACTATAAGGAACCAAAGCTCCTTGGAGAAATGACTGATTCCTGTCCAAGAGAGTAGATATACAAGATGACCCATTGTCATCCTGAAATGCAAGCAAACTTTTAAAGATACCAGGGTGTGTCAAAAAGACTCAGGAACCAACCGGAACAAACTCCTATTATCCAAAGGGAGGACCATTCAGGTATCAGTAAAGATAATCACTGCAGTGGTTGGAGCACATTCAATGCCTTAGTAACCCTGACTTCGTGAATGATTCTTATAAGAAGAAATCTTACTGGTCAGTCACCTTTGGAGGAGTCTTGGAAACTGCCTCATTTTGAAAACTCGTATATGAGTGAATCAAGCATTTATTTAGTTGATGAATTCTATCTCAGGGAAGTTCAAAAATTGAGTCGGAAGTTTTTCTTCATAAAAGTACTTCAGCTGATAAATATAAAAATGAATGATTGAATTAGAATATAACATTTTACAACCCAGACAAATAAATGGATCCAGGTCAAGTTTTCTCAACTTTGCACTATTGACATTTGGGGCCAGATACTTTGTTTTGTGGTGAGGGGCTGTCCTATGCATTGTAGCAGTGTCCCTGGTGTGTACCCACTAGATTCCAGTAGTATCCTCTCTCCCAGCTATGACAAACAAAAATGTCTCCAGACATTGCCAGTGTTCGTGGGGAGGGCAAAATCACCCTGGTCGAAAACCATTGCTCTGGGCAATAATCACCAATGGCTGATAACATCACTAAAAAAGAGACAAATGGACTTTATGTAGCTTCTGATGGAAGTGCATACTATCTATTACCTTTGAAATTCTTGCCAAAAACAAAACAAAACAAACTTATCTGAACTAAGCTTCTGTATTGAACTTTCACAGAAATATGACATGCACACACACACACACACACACACACACACACACACACACACTAACCAGCATTACAGGGTTGCAATCAGCGAAATCCAGACTGTGTCAAATGCTAAGGACAAATGATATGGTTAATTCAACAAAAAATTATAAGGAATAAGCAATGATAGAGGGGAAGCCTATAAAGAATATTATAATAAGGGGCATATCAACTAATTGCACTGTCTGGACCCTATTTGGATCTCAGTGTAAACAAACTGTTAAAAATTGGTAGGATTTGTGAGGAAATTTAATGGTATTGAGTAATTGTCAGTTTTATTTATTTCTTTTTAGGTGTGATAAGAGTTATTGTGGATTTGTTTTTTAAAAGTTCTTCTTTTAGAGTTAAGTTTTGAATGATTATAAATAAAATAATATGATATCTGTAATTTGATTTAAAATAATCCAGGAAGGGGCACATAAATGAAATAAGATTGGCCACATATTGATAATTGTTGAAGGTGGATGATGGATGGGTACATTGAGCTATTATCTACTTTTCATGTTCAACAATTTCCATAATAAAAAGTAAAAAAAAATAAAAATGCAAGGGCCTTCAGAGGAAGCCCCCACATTAAGAGAAGATTGCATTTAGCCCATCCCATCAGCTTTGCCCCTTGGGTCTGACTGGACAGCATAGTAGACAGGCAATGTGAGGTCTATTTTCTGCCCTGGAGCCCATGGCTGCAAGTGGGTGCTCAGGAGTGAATGGAGATGAACAGAAAGGGTCAGCCCCTGTCCTCATGTTAATTATCTATTAATCGTTCTAAGTAATGGATTCTCTGATTCATGGTTTTCATAAATTTATTGGCTCTCCAGTTAATGAAGAGCCTAATGCATTATCTTTTGGTATATGTCATTCCTTTGCAGGACTGGAATGTCCTTTTCTGCAAGTTGCCGAGCTCGGCTCTACAAGGATGTCAGCTGCTCACATTTTGGGCTTGAGGAAACTGGTGTGTCCTTTAAGGAAGGCAGAGAGAGACAGAGAGAGAGAGAGAGAGAGAGAGAGAGAGAGAGAGAGAGAGAGAGAGAGAGAGAGAGAGAGAGAGAGAGAGAGAGAGAGAGAGAGACATTCTGGGATACAGGCTAGAAAGGGTAAAATGTCCAGGTGAATTAATAATGCATATGTACTTCCAGTATGCATGCAGGCATGGCGAGGGTTGCTGTTGTCTGCTGTCAGGATAATGGTTTTCAAAAGTTAACCTATGTCCTGTCCCCTCCCTCCCCAGCCCATCATTCTTTTTTTGTCAGCCCCTTCCCCCCAAAGCAGCCAGGCCCTCTAAAGCTAGTTGCCTCAGGGGAAGGATGTGGTAGGATGGAGAGCAAATGGCCTGGATGCTTTTGCTGTCTTATACTATTTCAAAGGACTGCACCCTTAGGGAGAAATGTCAGGAGCTGTGGCTGGCTCCCTCCACCCATCATTACTCCTAAGTCTAGGTAAGGTTTTCCCTGGGGTTAACAAAGGGTAAAGACAGAGGGTAAGTGATGATCAAATGAAGAGAGGCACCCTGCATCCTATTTCCAGGGTCTGGCTGCAGAGTGAGACCAGGCTGGTGGCCTCAGCAGACATTGCAGAGAATTCCATGGTCCTGTGTGGCGTGGGCCAGACCAAGACAATCCCCTTGCCTTTTACTCATCTGTGCACAGACTAGTAAGGTGAGCCAGTGGACCAGGAAGTGCCCGGTGGACAGTGGTAAAGGCTGTCTCAGTAGACTGTGGGCCAAAGGCTGCCTTAGCACACTTCTGCACAGGCAGATGACGTCCAGGACTGGGTACCAGCCCTCCTTACAAGATCTTGTCCACATAGCTGCTCCACCAGGGAAAAAAAACCGGTCTCCAGAATTGCCTGAGGCAAAGCTTCTGCCCCTCAGGCAGGGTGGGGGCTGCAGTGGTCTTCCAGGGCTGAGGTTCATGCCCCCCACAGCAAAAACACCCCAGACTAAGGGAGCAACAGTAGCTAACTGTACATGATCACTTTTCTTTTTTTTTCCTTACTTTTCCTCATCAGCACCACACAGACACACAAAGTGCTTTTTCTTATGGTGCACTTTATGTTTTTGAGTACACATGCAAGTATTTCAAGGGATGCTTGTACATAAGCAGCTTGTCTCTTAAGCACTCAAGAAAAAAAATGCCTACAAATTCTGAACTTGTTAGAATTATGTGGTTGTAGGTGATTGGACCAGAGCTGGGACACAAAAGGGGTCCTTTGTTATAAGGTTGTGGGGTGTGGACCCAAAGATAGGGAAGTAGCTGGAGGCAGGACCTGGAATGCAACCAACACTCTCTTTCATCTCTTCTCTCTGTGCTGTCCCCTCTCTCTGCAGTCCCCTTTCTTCATGCTGCACACATCCTGGCCTCCAGCAGTGCCTGAGTTTGATAAATAACAGCAGGGTCATAACCAGGCCTGTGAACTACCCTAGACCTACTGAATCAGAGTCTGTGGGGAGCGGCCTGAGAATCTGAATTAAAACCAAAAAGACATTCCATCTAGTTCATTTTTCTCTGCTTTAAAATTTGAGATCCTCTGAATTATAGCTTGAGCTATTAGAGAGAAACTGAAATGATGGTGTCTTTGATTCTAAGAAAAATCACAGGGAAAGACCTTGTTGGTTTAATTTGGATTAGATACCTGTGCCTGGACCTTTCCATTGTGGATTAGATGGTGAGATTATGTGAAAACATGGCCACTCTTCAGAAAATCACATGGGTGGAGTGAGGAGAGACCTCAGAAGGAGGAGAGCTCTGGTTCCAGGGGAAAGGATGGCGCTCACCAGGCAAAATTATAGGCATCTACCCCACATTTTAATGAGTTCCATAGAGTGATGATGTGGAGCCTCATTGGTTCCCAACCCCAGCTACTCATTAGAATCTCTTTCCTGTTTTCTGAGCACCTGCTTCATAGCTTTGCCTCTCTCCCTTTGACCCTAATTCTTCTCCAAATTACCTCACTCTTTATGGAAGGTCATTCTTCTTTCTTTATAATAAAAAGGTGTCTACTCCTTCCAAGTCTACTTCCTTTGCCTCTGTTATGTCTTCTCTTAATTTTCCTCTTCTTCTCATTTTATTTCTAACTGTATCCTCTCTTCTGGGTCTTGCCCAAGTCTTCCTCATCCCCACAATACATTCCCTCTATCCTGCCTATCTATCAAGCTGTTATCCCACCCCTTTCTTTCCACCCCGTCAAATATCATCATTATCATCATCATCATCATCATCATCATCATCATCATCATCATCTGACTTCATGGGATTTTTTTCCTAAGTATAAAAGCAATGCATCTTCTGGCCTCCAAAGGAACTTAGGAAATTAAAAAAATGCAGAATAACTTGAAGAAAATAAAATTCATGTATAAGTTTATCAATCAAAAATAACACTATTAACAAATCATTGTATACAATCCTTGTCTTTTTATGCATATATTATATATACTATACCAGAATTGAGATTTATGTTTTTATTACAAATAGTCCTTATATATAATAATCCTTGGACATCACTCCATTTTTTCAAGCCATGAAATATTTTTTTTTTTTTTTTAAAGATTTTATTGGGGATTTGGTGGAGGGGAACAGCGTTGGGGAATCGGGGAAGGGGAACAGACAAGTTGCTGTCTTCTTGTTCTTCAGTTTAGTTGTGGAGGATGTTGCTTCACTGTTGGTATCGTCATTGCGCTCTTCCCGGATGAGGCAGATCAGTCGCTGGCCTCTGGATGTCGCTCATCGCAGCTATTGGGAGTTCACGCTTGGCTGCCAGCTGCTCACGCTGGCTGCGGGCCACTTACTGTAGCCTATGGCAGCCCACTGCAGCAGGGGCTGCAGCCCACACCATCACCGGGGCTCGCACAGCCCAGCTCCAGGTGGAGCTGTTGTTAGCTGTAGAGGGCAGTGTCACTGGCCCTCATGTGGGATCCGAACCGGTGCGGCTGGCATCCCAAAACCAGCGCTTAACCAATGCGCCACTCGGCCGGCCCAACCATGAAATATTTTTGAAAGAGCTGTTTACCTTTGTTGTTTTCTGTTGTTTTTCATTTACATTTCTCATTATCTCCTCAGTATGCTAATGTTGGTCCCCCATAGCTCTGTGGTAGTGGGCTAGCATTGACCTTCAAGGTACAAAATCCAGTTTGTAGTGATATTCTGGTATTCTTTCCCAAAATATCTTCTCTCTTGACCTTAGTGGCTTTGAGCGCTCTCTAGTTTCCTTACACTTCATGACTCCTCTTTTGACATCTCCTCGGTTTCCTTCTCTTTCCTTATGTTCTCTTTATACTAGCACAACTCTACAGTCTGCCTCAGCCCTCTTACTCTTCCTCCCAAAGCATCCTGTGGGCAAGTGACTTTCAATTACTTCACATACTTCCACCAGTTAAAGGACTTGTCCATGCGCATTCTAAAGGCAACTGTTACCCAGTGTAACCCAGAGAAACCAGAGACTCCCATGGTCTAGTCTGGCAAGAAATGCTGATTTTCAGGAAATTATCAAGCCTCCAAAGGAACTTAGAAAAAACTCAAATTCCATATCCATATTTTCAAAAACCATCAAAAAGGGAAAGCATGTACATTTTAGAGCCACTAGTTCTTCTCCAACTTGATTCTGTATCCCAACCTCCCCTTCAAATTATTCAGAGACTCCTGCCCTCCAAATCCTAGAAAACTCTCTCATCTCTCTCCGTCATTCCTTTCTCTGGTTACTTCCTCTTCCTAAATGCAGCATCCTTTTCATTCTGCACCCCCAGCTCTTCTCCCTGAGGCTGAACTGCTAGTAGAAGTTTTCTCATGCTTATGGTTACAGCACCCTGAGACATGGAGAAAACAAGAACAGAGGGAGGACTCAGAACAGGTAACAAGCTTTGCGTTCCGATATATACAATCTTCCCTACCACACACACTCCCCCACACACACACCTATTACTGGTCTCTATTTCTCCAATGACACAATGTTCAGGTTAGAAGGTGCTAAAGAATGGATGTTTGTGTCCCCCCCCCCCCCAAATTTATATGTCAAAACCTAATTCCAGTAAGATGGCTTTTAGAAGTGGTTCTTTGGGAGGTGATTAGGTCATGACGACAGAGCCCACGTGGTGCCCTTATAAAAGAGACCTCACATATCCTCCTTCCTCCTTCTGCCATGTGAGGTTATAGTGCGAAGACAGCAATCTATGAACCTGGAAGAGGGCTCTCACTGGACACCCCATCTGTTGGCATTTTGACCTTGGACTTCCCAGCCTCCAGAACTGAGAGAAATGACTTTCTTTGTTTCCAAGCTATCTAGTCTATATGGTATTTTGTCATAGCAACCTGAATGGGCTAAGACAGAAACCCAAAATTATCTTCTCTCTTTCATGGATGATAACCTGTTAGCCATCAGCTTTCCTCAGATCTTATTGCAGCAATGCCTGTTGACTTTGTTCTTTTTCTTTTTATTTATTATTATTAGTTACAGATGTACAAAACAATGCAATAGTTATCCTTTTCACCCCTTACAAAGTGACTCCCTCCTCCCCACATCCACTGCCCCCCACCCCCGATATCATACATATCTATTCCAATTCCATTGACTCCATTCCCACACTATATTCCACATGCCATGACTATATATGTATTAAATTATAGTTAACATCTAGTATTATTCAGCGGCAGCTTCAGATGTACAGTGCAGTGGTCAGGACTCTACGCCGTCCATGAAGTGGTCTCCCTAACAAGACTTGAGTCCATCTGGTCCCCTAAAAAATATTTACAACATTATTGATTATATTCCCCCAACTGTTTCTTCTATCCCTGTGGCATATTGTAGTTACCAGTTTATGTTGCCTCGTCCCTTCCCCTTCTTTCTCATCCCCGCTGCCTCCCATCTAGCAATCATCAGTTTTTCCTCCGTGTCTCTGAGACTATTTCTGTTTACGTTGCTCATTTAGTCAGTCCTTTAGATTCCACATAAAAGTGAGATCACATGGTATTTGTCTTTCTCTGACTGACTTATTTCACTCAGCATAATGTTCTCTAGGTCCATCCAGATCATTGCAAATGGTACAATTTCTTTCTTCTTTATAGCTGCGTAATACTCCACTGTGTAAATTTTTGTTTTGTTGATAGTTTCCTTTGCAATGAAAAAATTTTTTGGTTGATGTAGTCCCATTTGTTTATTTTTCCTTTTGTTTCTCTTGCCTAAGGAGATGTATCAGTAAAAATATTACTAAGGATAATGTCTGAGAATTTATTGCCTATGTTTTATTCTAGAAATTTTATGGTTTGGGATCTTACATTTAAGGCTTTAATCCATTTTGAGTTTATTCTTGTATATGGCGAAAGAACGTGGTCCCTCAAACCCAGGCTCAATACACATGCTCTCTACTTTGTGCTCAGAGGAATTTGCCCATTCCTTTGTTATGTCACTTGTCACAGGTGTTTGCTTTTCCTACTACATTGTAAGCTCAAGAGCAGGGGCATTATTCATTTGGAAAATCTCCAATATCTAACCCATAGAAGTTGCTACATCACTGATGCCTTATCCATATGGAACAAATTAGTGTTTGCTCACATTCATTGTGTCTCTTCATTATATTATTGTGTGAAGCCTAAACGAGTCTCTGATTCCTGCTTATAATGACAGAGGGTGGAAGATTTTCACTCTAAATTCAGGTAGTTGACCTATCACTAGGCTATCTGAATGAGACAGTGGAACAAATTTATTTGCATAAAAAAGATTCAGTTAAGTCAAATCTGCTCTGCAACAGATATTTACTCAGTTGTAAACAAGCCTGCTACATGTGATAATAGAGATTTACAAAGCAGATGAATTAGAGTATGGTTATTCACTTCGTAAAATAAATCACCTTTGCATCTGTTATTCTTCCCTGTTCAGTACCTTGACCTCTTTAATACAAAGCAAAGGGCAGTTACCAACTCCTGTAGATACTTCCTCCTAACATCTCTCTAATTTGACTTCTTTTCTCCATTTTCTTTGCCAATGCTCTGCTCAGGTCACTTGCATCTCACTTCTAGATTACTGCAATGCCTCGAGCTAACTTCAGGGTGGCCTTAGATAGCACTCAGCTTAGATAGTCCTTCCTTTACATTATATTGTAACTTTCTTAACTTTTCTGTATCTTCTATCAGACTGCAGTTATCTCCATTGCCTACATAAAATAAGTATTTAATACATTTTTATTGTACAACGGAATTACAAAGAAATGTATCAAAATTGTTTGAATACATATCTTGTTTTGCATCATATCTAATATCTAGAGCAAGATACTTCTATAGTTTGGTATAAGAAACCCAGGCTAGGGCCGGATAAGTGGCTCAGTTGGTTAAGAGTGCAAGCTCTGAGCAACAGAGTTGCTAGTTCGATTCCCACATGGGCCACTGAGCTGCACCTGAGCTGAACTGACTCTGAGCTGGTGAGGGTGCACGCTCTTTGCATGCAGCAAGGCTGCTGGTTCAACGCCTGTATGGGATGATGAGCTGTGCCCCCCACCCCACCCCCGCAACTAGATTGAAAGCAGCAACTAGACTTAGAGCTGATGGTTTCTGGAAAAACACAATGTTCCCCTCCCCAATTCCCCAATAAAAATCTTAAAGAGAGAGAGAGAGAGAGAGAGAGAGAGAGAGAGAGAGAGAGAGAGAGAGAGAGAGAGAGAGAGAGAGAGAGAGAGAGAGAGAGAGAGAGAGAGAGAGAGAGAGAGGAACCCAGGCTATTTAAAGAATTGAATTTAATTGGATTAGGAAGTATATCTTTTATTTTTATCTTTGCCTTGGACTTTTCCATACAGGTTAGTAAAAGTATTGAGAGTTATATCTCAGGCATGGTGTTAGGCACTTGCACATACTTTGCCTTAAGTTTCTCATCAGTTAACTGGGGACAGTAAGTAGGATTAGCATATAGTGCTGTAAAGAGTGGGTTTCCATCTTGAAAAAATGTATGCACCTCTGTAAGCACCTGGGTTTCTACTAGAAAGGTATCTAGTAGATACCTTCTGTTTGCTGAGAAGACTAAGCCAGGTGTTGTCAATGGTTTTGAAATCTCCTAATGAATACACATCTATCTACTCATTTATTTGTGGCTTCAAAGTTCTCAGAAGAAATCTTCAAGTTTTACATTTTTAAAGAAATGAGATTATTTGATATTTTTATACCTTATAATATGATCACCCCTCTAACTCTAACAATCATCTGTTACTGTGCAAAATTGTCAAATCACTGTATTGTACACCTGAAATTAATATAACTAATATAATACTGTTACCAACTATACTTAAATTTAAAGAAGTTAAAAAGTTAATAATAATAATAATAATAAAAAAGAAATGAAATCAAATGTTGCACACCTTTACAATCATTCCCAACAGAATGTTTCTTCTTTCTATCCATGTACAATAGATAATTGCAAGCACTTTGATTCTTCTTTCAAATCGAATGGGAGGAATTTTTACGTGATTCTGAGTGGATTCAATAGCTTCTTGAAATTAAAAGTCAATTTGAAGGAAAAGACACTATGAAAACTAGGACCGAAGACAAAACAGAATTTTATTTATTTATTTATTTATTTGAGGGCAGTGTCACTGGCCCTCATATGTGGGACCTGAACCGGGGCCGCTGGCTTCCCAAGCCAGCGCTTAACCACCGCACCACTCGACCGGCCTACAAAACAGAATTTTTAAAGAATGATATTTTCCTGCGGGAAAGTGAAAATCAAGCACTGACTCTCTGGTTTCTCATTTTAGCCACAGGTGAAATCTCTTGGATTCTTGTACCCATCAGAAAAGAGGGACAGTCTAAGATGTGTGCGATCAAGCTGTTCAATCTCTGCTTACCTGGCAGCAGCTTCAAAGGCAGGGTACCTAGAAGAGAAATTTGTGGCTCCAGGAAACTGAGACATTGAACTGGGACGTCACTTCACTGACAGCCATTGCGAGCTACTCAGAAATTGCAGATGGAAGAGTAAATGCCCCTCCCTCTTCCTTAATCAAATTATGTAAGACAAATTGAAACAAGATGCTGTCTGTTCAGATGATGTGAGTGAGAAGCACCTGTCATGGAAGACATAAATTAAGTGAGATCTTAAAAGACTGCTCATGGGGCAGAGAAGAAGGAGAAAGGAGCTGGAGTAGCATCAGCAGAGGGAGGGAAGAATGAACATGCATGGTTCATTCAGGAGAGGGGTCCAGCCCATGGTGGGACCATCAGGCATGTAAAAGGGGTGAAGGAAGACAGAGCTAGAAGTTGGATGGGTCCCCCTGACTCTTTTGACCTCAGGATACACTGACTACTGAAATGTCATTCTTTGTGGTGATAAGATACTAGAAGACCACAAAGAAATTGGAGCTGGGACCTTGTCAAGTTCACCTCCTCTTTTCCAATAAGCTTATTTGGTTGAGATCAGAACATGTAGAATGTGGAGCTGAACTGATTGTGTGTTGAGAGAGAAGAAGAAATTTTTGTAGAAGTCAGTGTTATGGGTTGAATTGTGTCCCCCCCTATAATTCATATGTTGAAGTCTTAACCATTCCAGTACTTCAAAAGGTGTCTTATTTGGAGATACGGTCATTAAAGAGGTAATCAAGTGAAAGTGAGGATATTAGTGTGGGCCCTAATCAGTGTGATTGGTGTCCTTATAAGAAGGGGGAATTTAGACACAGAGAGATGCACACATGGTGAACACGATGTGAGCAAAACAATGGCCATCTATAAGGTAAGGAGAGATGCATGGCACAGATCCTTTTCTCATGGCCTTTAGATGGAAGCAACCTTGTCAACACCTAGACTTTGACTCTAGAACTGTGAGACAATACATTTCTATTGTTTAAACCACCCAGTCTGTGGTACTTGGTTGCAGCAGCCCTAGCAAACAAATACGGTTGGCCAGGGCTAGCAGCCTCTCCTTTCCTTCAGGGAAGGGTAGAGAAGACATGGATTCTGAAGACTCTGCAAGGCAGGTGGGTTTCTTCTGGTATAACACCTGGAAACCCCAATGGTGTTTACGTTAATGAGACAAGTGGCCCGTATCTCAGCTGACCCAGTGATTTCTGTCATCTTAACAAGCAGTGTTCACTGGCCCATGATAATTGTGCATTTGCTGCATGGTCACTTGTAAACTGGCCAAATAATCCAGTAGACACATGTCATGGTCAATTCTGTGCATGTCTGCAGAAAAACTCCAGTGAGCTAGGCTCAGAGGCAGTGAGTATTGAAAGTCTTTTTGAGGTTTCTGCACATTCTTCTGTGGGGGGGCTTCCTGTGTCTCCAGCCATGGTCACTTCTGCTCATAAAGGTTAAGAAGGATCCAAAGCTTGGGCCAAGAAAGGTTGCCTAAAATGCTCTCCCTTTACTGGGCTGAATGAACCTCTTCACTGGATTTCCCTCCTTTTGATGTAGATAAGCTGTTCAGGAGAGAGTAAGCATTCATATTTCCTTTTTTGTTAAATGATTCTTTGAAAATGTTCTTTTTCTTTCTTTCCTCCTAAAAACATGTAGAAAATATAAATACAAATTTGCATACAATGATCCTAATTGTAGATCAGCTTACTGGATAAGCCAAATTGATACTTACCATAGGAATGAACTGGCAACAGCACAGTAAACTATTTGTTAGAGAAATATTAGAAAGGGGAGGAGAGTGAGCCAACACGTGTTAAAGAATTCACATACATGTATGCACAGACACACTGAGTTTTGAGGTGCCACACACCCTCTTTCACTTATGTATCCATTGAAGCTTTCACCTCTTCTGTGGCTGCTTCAATAAGCATTTGTCTTACGCTCCACATCTTCTCTTGGTCTCAGGTGTAATGGTGTGTTTCCAGTCTCTGCTATTCAATCAAGTAGCACAGTGCTTGAGATCTTCATAGGCTATTGGAACAGTCAATCAAAGAAATAGAAAAGGAAGAAAGTGTTATATGAGAACCAAAGGCAAAGAGACATCCCTAAAGACAATGAGCTCTGTAGAGGTGGGTGGATTTGGACTCATGTCACATTACTCAGATGTCCTCTTCCCACAGACCTCTGAAATTATTTATACAAAAGACTTTCGACCCATCAATGAGAGGTCCCTGCAAACCTGGCTGTTTTGAAAGGGAATACAACATGAATTGGAGTCAGGCCAACTCCGAGTTGTAATCCCAGATCCAATCCCAGATCCACCATTTACTAGTTTAGTGAACTCGGGCAAGTTATTCTTAACCTCTTGAGTCTCTGTAATCTTAACCTGCAACCTTAACTTTACACTTTAACCTCAACTTTAAAGTAGACATAAAACCTATTAGTAGTGAAATGGAAAAATAAATTGTGGCATATTCACGTATTAGGATAACCTGCAGCTATGAGGATGAGAAGCTTGCAACCTCATACAATACACAATGCAATTACAGGATACAACTACAGACAACAAATACGTATGAATCTCACAAGCATAATCTCGAGGGGAAGAAGCCAGATACAAAAGGGTACATGCTGTATAACGCCCCTTCTATAAAGTTCAAAGCTTGGTGAAACTAACATGTTATTTGAGGTTGGGACAGTGGTTAACCTTGAGGGGGTGTGGATGGGTGTGGGTGGGAAGGGGCTGGAGGAGTTCTGTTCCTTATTCTGGGTGGTGGTTACTTGGGTGTGTTCATTTTGTGAAAAGCACTGTGTTCCATACTTCAAATTTGTGTAATTTTCTATGTGTGTTACACTTCATTAAAAAAGTTCATTTAAAAACCCCCAGGTCCTAACAGTACCTAGTTCATAGAGATGTGAGGATTAAATGTAATAATGAAAGGAAAATACCTAGCCATAGCAAGTGCTTGCTATATGTTAGCAACTTATTATTGTTATTACTCTTATTATGCTGATGGAGACAGTGCTGGCAAATTTAGTTTTTGTCACATCCATTTCCATGTCACATGCCTGTGACATATGAGGGTTTTTGAATAGGAAGGCATGCAAAGGTCCTAGTTCCTCATCAGGCCAACTCTGTGGTATCATGTCTCATTCAGAGGTATGCATTTTAGTGGGGGAAAAAAATAGAGAAAATAAAATCAGCCCTGAGTACTCTGATTTGAAGTAAGCTAGTTCTCTAAGTATTTTTGAAAACATTGATTAAAAAAAACCAAAACAATAGAAAACAAAAACCCACCCTATGTCCTCCTGAGCATGCAAAAATAACTTGGCAGAAAAGAGTAGGCCTTGCTATTCTCAAACTGGTTTCCACTTCCTCTGGTTTCCTCCAATGAAAATAGCAGTTTAATCTATTGACAGATGAAAGCCTTTCAAAGCACTAACTCCATTTGGAGCTGTTGCTCTTCATTGTTGATTTTCTATAATACAGATGTTTTGGGCATAATGTATTCTCCCAAATGTCCTCTGTCAGCTCAGTAAAGAAGACAAACAGCAGCCTGATCCTGAAAACAGGGCCTCTCCGTAAACCAGCTGACATAAGCTCAATTGAGCTTCACCCCACATAAAGATTTTAATAAACAAACCTCATTGGTCAGCATATTGCTTCGGCATATTTAAACATATCTCACACTTTCTGCTCCTCTTCACAGTTCTGCAGCTTTTGCACAAAACAGTTTTGGGTTAACAGAATGTAATGAGTCTTAATGGAGGGGAAACACCTCTTCTCTACATGTCAGGGAAGAGCCATGGTGTGAGAGCATTACACAGCAGAGCTGCAGCGGGAACCCAAGGTCAAGTCCGATGGCGCAGAACTGCAGCCTCTGCAGTTTAGTCGGCACAAAGTAGCCTGAGGGCAAATGTGGGTCTATTCCTGACCCACTGGGCCTCTCCAAGTGTGTCTCTAGCTAGTTCTCCTTGTGTTCTTCCCTTTCCATGTTGCGTTGGAACCTCATCTGCTTTTCTAGCTTTTCATGCACCTGTCAAGTTTGTTCTTCTGGCTCTTGAGTCAGACTTTCTCTGCTCCAGTCCTGGCTTGGCACTTAAGACCACTGTGAATGTAACATCTCATTTAGCTATTCTTAGCCTCAGCTTTCTTATCTGAAATCTGAGGATCGTAGTGGACCTACCTCCTAGGGCTCTTATGAAGATTAAATGTGGTCATGTATGCAGAGCTCTTAGAACTGTGCTTGGCTGGCTCATAGCTCTCACAGCTCATTGCTCAGTAATTCATGATGATTATTAATCTTCAGTTCCTTCCCCATCCCACCTCCATCTCTATGTACAGTCACTCAGCCCACAGAAATTAGAGAGGAAAATCGTCATCAATGGAGAAGTTACTAATTGGATTCAGGAAGTTTTGAAGTGGAAAGATAAGTCCTAAATTAAGAGCAGAGTTTAGGAGCTAGCAGTTTTCTCAACTTTGGCAGTACAATTTGAAATTTGGGGGCCAGATAATCATTGTGGCGAGGGGCTGTCTTGTGTGGGGTGTTTAGCAGCATCCCTGAGTTCTACCCACTACTTGCCAGTAGTAGCACTCTCCCATCCTGACCTCCAAGTTGTGACAATCAAAATATCTTCAGACATTGCCAAATAGCTCCTGGGGGCAAAAATGTCATCTATAGTTGAGAACCACTGTACTAAACCAAGACCCCATGTAGCAAGGAAGGCATAAAAAAATGAAGCATGAGAAGAGGGGACAGAGTGAGTTAGCTGAAGGCAAATACTGTCTTTACGTTACATGGAGCTTAGAGAACAGATGGAAGTGGAAGTCTCATTAAAGACCCTACTGACACCTATGCTGGTCTACAGTTTATTGCTCCATCAGCAATGCCTTCCTGAAAACGCTCATCTCACAGGAATGTGTAAAAGCAGAACCATAGAAGAGGAAGGGATTCCATTCCCAAGACAGTAAAAATGTTCAAATCTCTAATCATACCTCTGCTTTTAGATCCACTCTTGGGATATATATTTACAGCATTTCATCAGAGTTCCTTAGTTTTGCAATTTTTCTTCACCAACATAAATCCGGTGAATGTTTAACCACATTGGGCTGTCCTATTTTCAGCTTTGTCTGGATTGTGTTGAGTTCATGAGAATCACATATAAATGCTTTCATTTTTCCATCTCCTTTCTTATTTTTATAAAATCATAGAGGCAAAATGCAGTAAAAAAAAATCCACATAATTGCAGAAACATTGCTGTGCAGATAAAAATGGCAGCCCTGCCAAAACCCATCTCTTGGCTGACAGCACCACCATGCAATAACTCAAAATGTTCATTTTCAGCTGATTTTTGGAGATCTGAATTTGGCAGGCAAAAACTGGTCGAGAGGTGTCAGTGTAAAATGTGTGAATAGATGGGGTTTAGAGAAGTTTTTAATTTTCACAAATTGAAAACTAGAACTTATGAGAAGGTGAGTTATGGGCAGTCAGTCACAGTGTATATTTTATCTTCTTAATTAGATCATAAGTACTCAAGGGGAAGAAAGAATTTCAAAAAATTCTTCAGAATCCTCTCTAGTATGCATGCAACAAATGCTTATTAAATTCTAATTTAACAAGTAATGGGTGGAATAAAGTTTCTTTAAAACAAGAATGCAAAGCTTAAGTATTCCTTAAATTTTTAGATCCAAAAGTGCCTTGTGCCTGGTAAAGGAATGTTGTATGTATTGTATGTATTGGGTTGTCGGGAAAGTCATGATGCATTTTGCAATGAAAAACATAGAAAAAAATATGTCATGACTTTTCCGAGAACCCAATAGATGAAGATATATAGATATCTATAGACAGACAGATCAATTTATCTCTACAAATATCCATTGTGAGATGTAAATCTTTATTCATTAATTTTATTTGTTGGTGCTCATTTAGGTCTTTATCAAGTTCTCCTGGTTTCTAACAATAGAAATCAGCTTGAAGCGGTTTCATCAAAAATGCAGTTGTAGGAAGGATACTGGAATGCTTCACAGAGTCCAAGAGCTGTAGAGCTCAGAAAACGGCAAGAATGATGGGATAAGTGTGTTGGAAGCGAGGGGGAGTGTTTTGAAGGGGATAAATGGCAATGTGTCCTTTACTGCAATAATTTTTAAAAATTTAAACATTCACCGTATTGTTTGATCACACCTCATAACAAATCACCACAAACTTGGGTGGCCTAAAACAACAGAAATTTATTCACTCACAGCTCTGGAGGCCAAAAGTTTAAAGTGAAGGTGATGGCAGAGCCTGGTGCTTCCTCAGAAGGTTCTAGGGGAGAAAATGCAAAAATTCCTTTGGCAGCAGCTAGAGGCTGCAGGCATTCTCTGGCCATAGTGGCATCATTCCAATCTCTTCCTCCATCTTCCCATGCCTTCTCTTTTTCTCCACGTGTCTCTCTTCTTTGTGTCTTTCATAAGGATACTTGTCCTTGGATTTGAGACCCACTTGGATAATTCAGCATGATTTCACCTCCAGATTCTTAACTTAATTATATCTATAAAAAACTTTTCTCCAAATATGGCTACATTTCACCGGGCCCAGTACATCCATTTAACCTGCTACACAAGGTGAAAATGGACTGACCAGTCAGCCTTCTTGCATTTTGGTCTTACTATGTCCACATCCTGCTTAGGACAGTGCTGTCCAAGAGGTGACAGCTGCGCTGGTGGACCTGAGACTTGGAACCCCTGTTCTGGGGCAGGATGGGAGGTGGTGTCACACAATGGACAGTCTAGGGCAGCAGGAACCCATAAGCTGGTCACTTTAGGCCAATGATTAGTACATGATGCTGACATTTTCCTAAATGAGATCTGTAGATAATTCACCACCTGCATTTATCCCCATTCTTTGAAGAATGGAGTTTCCTGCCTTTTCTGGTAAACTGAATTAGGAAGGAGAGAAAAATTGGAACCAATTTCTGTTGTGAACTCACTTGTATAATATAACCCAGTATCTGGCTTACAATAATAAGAGCTAGATAAGGTCAGAATAAATCATCCTCTTTTGGCTAAAGTGTAATCTGAGAGAACCTAGGAGTAAGCTAGCCTACGCCCCCACCCCCTTCATAATATTTCTCAGTTGTATAAGGAGGTGTATGAAGGTGTTATCTTTTGTGGTACTAGGATAGTCTAACAATCATGATTACTATTGTTTTTATTTGTCAAATATTATACTCAGGACTTAGCATGAGTCATTTTTTAGAGCAAACATTGGAATCTGCAGCATGGTGTTTTCTAACTGCCACTTATCTCAGGCAGAAAAATAGGTCCTTTATGGGGCAGAGTCACCAAAGCATGGCTTTCTAGAAAATTTTGCAGTTGTACTTTTAACTTTCCTTGGACAGCTGGTGGATCTTTGCCAATTTTCTTAGAAACTCTCTTCCAGGATATAATTCATTTTTCAAAGATAGTGGCAGGGCACTGAAGATAAGAACTGGTTCAGTATGATTACCTATGTCTTATTCATTGAGCCTCAACTATGACAAACATCACAAGAACAGTCATTTTACTGTAAGACCATATATATATGTATCTGTCTTTTTAATACAGAGCAAAGGAGTTACTCTAGCGAACAAAATTGAGTTTCATTTCTGAATCATAGTATTCCAGCCAATTTTCACATTGTCTGCTCGCCTGTTTCCTTGATATCTCTATGTATCAACTCTCAGGGATAAATACTTTCCAAAATTTGCCTCCTAAATTGTGGAAGACTTTGCTACACAAAGAAATCTCTGCGGTGAGACAGGATTCCTCTAGCATCACTCGACAAGGCATTTGTTGGAGTTCTCTCTACCTGGCATCCTTATCATCCTGAATAATGTTTCACCACACCCATCCTATCCCGCATTCCCATCCCTTGCCCCGTAAGAAATTTAGAAGACGGTTCTAAGATTCTCTCTTTCGAAGTGGCGGAAAGCACTCACCTGCTTTCCCTATCTGTAAGCCAGGACATCTCCTATTTGGAGTGCTAAACATGCAAGGTTTCTCATGGGAGCTCAGATATGTATAACTAAAGTATTAAAATGCTTAAACAATTCAACAGTGAAAGAGTAAACTTGCTTCTTGACATCCATCCAAGTTGTGGATTTGTGTACCAATACGTAGTGGCCTTTTCAGGGAGCCATCACTTCTGTCCATGTGTGAGTCCTTTCTGACTCTGAGGTGCTCTCTGCTCAGACTTCAGAAGCATTATGCCCCAGTGCACTGTTTTTACCAAATGTCTGCCCTTATTTTCAATATTCACACAGACATACTTGTGGCCTAGAAAAGTTTCTCGAGGGAAAAAATCTCCCCTGTTCCCTTGACAGTCTCCTTCCTCTACCAGTTCTCATTTTTCTGGTTAAGCAGATTCAGTGGTATCTGAACAACAACAACAAAAAAAGTGACACTGCTTGGAATATAAGCGTTATCAGAGAAATGGGTCATAGAATCCTTGAGTGATAAGACTTTTCCTTTTTATTTTTTTTTTCATGTTGTATTGTAATGACCTATTTGCTTTTCTGTTGGATTTAAGACATTAAGAACTTCTAGAGGGCAGGAACCATGCCTTATTAAGGTTATGTTTATACTATACTGTAGTCTATTAAGTGTGCAAAAGCATTATGTCTAGAAAACAATGTACATACCTTAATGAAAAAGAAACTTATTGCTGAAAAATGCTAACCATCATCTGCAACACTCAATACTTGAATCACTCAATAACGCGGATTTAGGGTGAACAGCATTACTAGAAGAGGGTATACTGAGTTGAATGGTGGCCTCAAAAAAGATATATTATATCCTAACCCTGAGAACCTGTGAATGTGGCCTTATCTGGGAAAAGGATCTTTTCAGGTATAATTAAAGATCTCAACATGAGATCACCCTGGTTTATCCAGATGGGCCCTAAACCCAGTGACAAGTGTCTTTATAGAGACAAAAGAAGAGAACACATAGACAGAAGAGATGGCCATATGAAGAGAGAGGCAGAGATTGAAATCATTCGGCCACATGCCAAGGAATGCCTGAAACTACCAGAAGCTGGAAGAGGTGAGGAAGAGTTCTGCCCAAAGCCTTCAGAAGGAGCGTGGCCCTGTCAATATCTTGATTTTGTATTTCTATCTTCTGAACAGTGAGAGAGTAAAACCCTGAGTTTATAGTAATTTGTTACGTCAGCTCTAGGAAACTAATACAGAAGGTAGCCTGCCTTCAGGTAAAGCCATTAAAATCAACACTCAGAGCTTGGCTCATAGTGCTGGAAAGAAGAGACAGCGGATAGGCTGGTTGAAGGATTCCTGTGGGCAGAGCCTAGGGGCCAGGGACTGAAGTATTGAGAGAGGCTAGGAAGTGGGGAATCTTAATGTCCAGGGGCCTTGAGGAACAGAAGGAAGTTTTGGCTTAGGTTAAAGAGTTGGAGTGGCAGGAGCATGTCATTTACTACAATCACACAATTAAGACGGAACATGTACTGCAATAGGCCTGAAATTGACCAGAAAAATACTTCAAGGCCTTGCCCATGAGGAGAGAGAAATACCTCAGTGAAAAAAATAGGGTATGGAGGTAGGGGGGAGTGTCATTTCTCTAAGCCAGGTCTTTGAGAAATCATCTTTTGAAAGATGGGCTTGAAAGAAAAGGACCCAGGCAGGCAAATTTTTGTCCTCCCAGGTAAAGAATGATAACAAGACGGTGTGGCCTTTCTGTTCCCTGGAGGGTCCTATGGTGCCCATCCTGAGGTCACTCTGCCTCATGGGGACTCAATCCTCACCTATAAGGGTAGTAGAGGCATACATGGTACTTTGGAGAGTAGAACATCCTTCTTCAGAGACAAGAGTGGCACACATCAGGGAGATGTCAGAGGTCCTCAAGACCCGGCCTTGGTCAGGGAGAACAGCCTGTGTTTCTTGTTACTGAAGACAAATGCGAGGCATTTGAATTTAGGCAGCATGGGGGCGGTGAAAAGTGTGCTGGGCTGACCATCCAGTGACCTGGGGTATTGCTCCTGTCCACCTAGTTACTTTGCAGGAGGAAAAGGTTGATGAGATCACTTTCAAGGTCGGTACCTCTTAAGAGTCTATGACTGCTGCCTGATTGTTGAATAAAATGGATTCAGTCTGTGGAAGGGTATTCTTACTGAGATATTTAAACCAATATGAAATGTTTTCTAATATATACCGCTTCCTACTAAATATAGGATAGGATTGGATAGGATAGGAGACAATACAATAGAATACCCATGGAAAGTTTATTCCTAAGAAAAGGCCTACAGTAGTCCCCTTATCTACGGGACATACATTCCAAACCCCCCAGTGGATGCCTGAAACCTTGGATAGTACCAAACCCTATATATGCTATGTTTTTTCCCTATACATACATGCCTGTGATAAAATTTAATGCCTTTTTCATCTTAACTGAGCACTCACTTATGCACTGTGGCAGTAACTTTTGCAGTTTGAGGAGCAACAGCAAAACTAGCACAAATTTCTTTTTCCTTCTTTATAATTTCATGAATAGAAGATTCGTTCTGACCACAGATCTTAGCCAACTCAGCATATTATTTTTCCTTTCTTATTAAGTCCGGAACTTTCACCTTTTCACTTAAAGGAAACACTTGATGGCTTCTCTTCGGCATATCCAAATTGCCAGCATCACTACTCTTACAATTTGGGGCCATTATTAAGCAAAATAAAAGTTACTTGAATGCAAGTACTGAAGTACTTGACAGTGGATCTGATAACCAAGATGGCTATTAAGTAACTAACAGGCAGGAGCATTAGCAACTACCACCCTGATCAGTCAGCAGCCATCAATATTGATGCAAAACCCTCCTCTAGCAAAAAGATTATGACTCACTGTAAGCTCAGATGATGGTTAGCATTTTTTGGCAATAAGTTTCTTTCTCATTAAGATATATATATTGTTTTCTAGACATAATACTTTTGCACACTTAACAGACTACAGTATAGTATAAACAAACATAACTTTTATATGCACTGGGAAACCAGAAAGCTCACATGACTCGCTTTATTGTGATACTTGCTTTATTGTGGTGATCTGGAACTGAACTCGCAATATCTCCAAGATATGACTGCAGACGTTCAATGAATGAATGTTAAATGAATAAATGGGTGAAGGCTGATACCCAATTAAGGTTGATACCCTTTCTCACCAAAAATAAAATAATAAAATAAAATAGACATGAACTGTTTATTCCTAAAAAAAAAAAGATTACATTATCATAGTATGGCACAATATGGGCATTCAATGAATGACTATTGAGGAAACGAATGAGTGAGGGTTTAAAAGAATTTTAAGGAGTTTTAATACCTACTGCCCCAAATCTCATTTCAGTAAGTTATATGTTCAATAACAAAAAATTATTGTATTTATTTATATCTATCCTTTCTAAGTTAGAAGTTACTTGTAGTGAGGCTCATGGAACTCTTCTTTTTTTGTCCCCGATAACAGTTTGGGCAGTGTGTTGCCCAAGCCAGTGGTCAGTAAACGTTGGTAATTCACCAAGCATTGATTTCCATCATCTTTGCTATGCATTGTCTAGAAAACCAATGAGAAAAGGCCGGCTTGAATCTATTTAGGGATCATTATATTCTGCTCTTCAGTGTTAATCACCTTCTTTCTTTGGACTCTGGTACTACCTGACCTAACTGTTCATGTCTTATTTTTTTATTTCATGGGAAGAGATAAGAATGATAAATTGTGTCCAGATTCTCCTTATTGCTAGTGTAAAAGATCTTTATTTCACTTGTATGAAAAAATTATGATACTATGTGTCTTTTTTTTTCTTTTACATTTTTAAAAATTTTTATTTATTTATATATTTTTTTAATTAGCTTCAAGTATACAACAAAGTGCAATAGTTATACTTTTTACCCCTCAAAGTGACAACCCCCCTCCCCTAATTCTACCCCCCACTCCTCCCCCTACTATGTGTCTTTTGGGGGAGGTTGCCAGTCTTTTCTTAGAAGAAATAGATTACCAGTCAGAGAAAGCTCGAAATGATGGAAGGAGGCCAGGCCAGGTAACAGCAAAGCCCCATCCACCTGGCACGAGGTGGTGATGGTACTCGCAGAAGCGGGCTTGAAGCCAGGCCTGCTTTGCTTTGATTGTAGCCAGTGTCATTTCTGTGTAAAATTCTCAACAATCACATTTACAAGCCATTTAACAGACGCTATAACCACCCCGACATTCGGGTGTTCATCAGATTTCGCCTCCTATGACAGGCCTTGAATGAGCGTTAAGATTGAATGTGATTGGTTTTGGCAGGCCGCATCTCCCCATCTTCCTGGCACACCCCTCCATGCCCTCCATCATCACTGAGACCTACTGGAGGGACACCTGTTATGAAGGATGCCACCAAATTATTGTGCTAGGACTGACACACACCCACACTCACACATGCTCACACATCGTTTAATTATGCTCCTGAAGAAACGAAAACAAAGACAACAAAACAGTGCTTTTCACTGAGTGAGATGAGGCTTTCACTTCTTCAACTTCTGTGCATTGGTTTAATGAAGTGGAAATAACCACACTCTATATATTAAGGAGAGGAAATGTACTTCTTGTTTGGACCGATAGACACATATTTGGGTCAAGGAAATCTATGTAGAGGACAGGAGAGCTTGAAAATTCATGCATTCACTCATTCATCCATTCATTCATCTGAAAAGTCCCAGACACTGTGGGTGTGTGGAAATGTTAAATAACAGTGTCTGCCTTTTCTCCCTTTACCCTCTCCTTTTTATGCATAAAGAATGAAGCAGAAGTGCACAGAAATAACTTTAACACTATGAAAAATTCTGTAGTCTAGAAACAACCCAAACATTATCAGGGCACAGAAGAAGAAGCATGTCACTGCCCGCATGTGACCAGGGAGCTGTTTGCAGAGGGCGAGGTGTGACCTGAGTCTTAAAGAATTAAGAGGTGTTTGTCTAGCTCAGCATAAATTAACTTGGCTCTCTGTCCCTTGTTTCTTTCTTTCAGTGTGTCATGTCAGCTTGTTAAGAACAAGAGCTGTGTGTCCAGCTTCTTTATATAGCAAGAGCCTGGCCCAGTGCCTGGTGCATAGTAACCACTTACCATATTTTAGCTGAATAAATGAACAAATCTATAAATGGCAGGTACTGGAATTCTTGATGTAGCACCTTTTAGCAAGTCAAGGTCAAGATCTTATTTTGGCTTCAGGTGACAGCAGGCGGGGTAATGTGGCAAATGTACAGGGTACATAATGGGGCCTAGATGATGTCCATGTGGGGCCTGGTGGAAGATTACCCCAGATCTGGTGCAGGCCTGGTGCAGAGTCAACTGTTGACTACTGTGGATAATAGAAGACCACCAGTAATTCACCCTCTGGTGAGGGAGATGGACTTCCATGGGGAACTCTGCCTAAGGAGCAGTCCCTGGGAAAGCTCTTTGGTGTTTGGTGACCTTGCCTTTCCCTCTTGGTCCTGGACAGTGTGTGGTTAACTAGGTATTGAGCACACTGTGCTATGGATCAGACTGATGGTAAAGGCAGCAATGACAAATGATTGCTTCTAAGTTTTCCTTTTTTCTGTATTGCCTTTTTAGCTGCATAGTAGTGTAATAAGTAGAAAAGGCTTGGGGGATCAGATGATGGTGTTTGCTCGTTCAGCCTCATTTCTTAGCCTACTTGCCAAGAATTCCCGAAAGGAAGGGAGAGACCCTTAGCAGGGACAGTCTGCAGCTTCCCATCAGCATGAGGTAGTCACATTTGTCTGGGACTTGAATTAGGTGGCTTGGGAGATGATATGCTGAAACAAGAAGAGCCCAGGCAAGGAATTAGAAACCCTCTTTCCTCATTCAAGCCCTATCTTGACCAGTGAGTGACCTTCAGCAAGTTATTTAACTTCTCTGGGATAGAGTTTTCTCATGTTTCCGAAACCTAGCACTCAAAATCATTATTCATTTTTATTTATGAGACACTCAATATACACACTCAACATATATGTGTAGGAAATATAATTTTCCAAGTAAGAATGTAATTTTGCCAAAGCTCTGGGCCTGTGAATATTTTTGCAGATTGTACATTATTTCAACCATTGCCACAGTTAGCAGTATCCCTGAAGTGTGTGCTATTTCTAAAGGGACAGAGATATTAAATGGTGATATTCTATAGCTAAAGTGGAAACATTTATTGCAGTAAGCTATGTATTTGGTCCCAGGGACTGCCTTTCCCACAAACAGAGGAGCTGGGAGTCTTGATGTCTGATTTCAGAAATGTAGAGAGGGGTCGATGTCTTTCATTCATCAGCCAACACCTTTCATTATACAATTGGATTTAGAATTAAAATACAAATATGCACTTATAACACTAGAGCCAAATAAATGCTGATTAGTTTAATTCATACTAAAGTGTAAATGACTGATGCCAGACTCTGTCCTCAGAGTGCATTTTAAATAACAGTAAGCAAAACAAACAAACAAACAAACAAAAGCAACACAGGGAAAGTGAAGGGAACTGCAAAGGGGGCAATAGTATGGGAAGATCAGAACATGGAAAGGGGAGAACAGTTTCCAAAGATAAATGTCTCCTTTACTTGCTGCTTGTTCACTAAGGTTAGACAAAAACCAATGGCTTAGGATCCAATTTGAGAGAATATCATAGTCTCCTTGGTTTATGACCCAGGCTAATTTTCAAGACCAGAGCACCACTTCTGCAAAGTCAGATAAAGCTGACAAAGCAAACCTCAGGATCTTGAGGGATTTTATGAAACTAAAATAATTTTCTTCTTTTTTTTTTTTACATTATGCATTTTTTTCTTGAATATGAAGACACATACCCTCACTGTAGAACATTTAGACACCACAACAAAGTCTAAAGAAAAAAACCCTCATCCTCAGTTCCATCACTGTTCACACTGTAGCTCTGTTTTTTTTGCAATCCTAAAGGGAGTTTCAGGACAGCCTCCATGGCATTTTAGACCAAGGAGACTGCAAAGCCACCACAGCAAAAACGGAAGTGGTGCCTGGACATGCTACGTCAGCAGAACCTGAGACCGATTTTCTGAGGGAAAAATAAACCTACCCACCTTGTGTGTATTCAGTGAGGTGTGTATATATTAGGCAGAGGGCTTGGCATGTTCACTCACCTCTTCTTTTTTTCATCCTATATTCCTAGGAAATAGGTTACCTGAAGAGTCCATTTGTTGCATTCAAACTGAAGCTGATTTTTAAATTAGGTGAAGACTGTGAGCAATGCAGAGCAGAGAAACTTTGTGTGTGTGTGTGTGTGTGTGTGCGCGCGCGCGCACATGCATGTGTACGTATGTCATGTATCTGTGTAGAGCTCAAGTAACCAAATTAGGAGTGGGGTAGGCTGAGAAAAGCTTTTTATCTACTTGTACTCTTATTTCCATCTTTAGGACTTACAAACGAAGCCGCTCTTCAAACACTAAGGTTGTGCGTAAAATATCCAGTAGAGTGGGGGAAACTTTTTGGCATTGCATGTTCAGCCCCAGAGAAATTGGAGGATGTCTGGCTGTGCCCACCAGGCTCCAAGAGAGGTCTTATTTGCCTGGCGGTTTCAGAAAGGGACTGATGGCAATAATAAATATCATTTGCTGACACGGAGTCCTGGGGCTGTGCTTACCACAGGAGTCGCAGTCCCCAGGACACTGGGACCGCTCACAAAGCGGGCATTTATGAAGTAGTTGGCTTTGCATTAATTATTTCCCCAGCCATTCACCAACAGTAACAATCCCTTCAATTAGAGTCCAGGCCCTGGAAAGCCCTGGTGTTTATTGGAAGTGACATCTGCATAGCAAAGTGTGACTGTGTTAATATGGAGTAGCACAAAGGGACCCAGAGCCCCTCTTCTGCCTGGCGCCTTCCTTCTCATGTAGCTTTTGAGGAAGAAAGAGGACTCAGCTCATTTAGGAGTGTTCAGTTTGAATTTTCCTCTTTGGTGGTTAGCTTGTCAGCTGAAGTTTTCTCACCCGCTTCTCACCTGGGGATGGGTTAGTTCTGATGTGGAGAGTTCTGTCTTGTGTCTGGATCTTTCAGGGACCTCAAACAACCCAGGGTGTGGGAGGCCGATGGCCAGCTCTGAAATAGATATGGAGTCCACTGGGAGTCCCTGCAAAGCTTGGCAAATTCTCTTACCATAGAGATAAGAATTTGGGAGCCAAGAAAAGACCTGGAGCTCCATGGGTCTTAGTGCTGTAAAAGCTGAAAGAGTCAGAAAAAATGTAGTAAGTGGAGTTGATTGTCAATTCCGGAAGGCAGAGAAAACATCTATTCTTTAAAGGTAGCTCTATGTCATGTATATTGCAGGCTCTAAATAAATGTGTGATGGCTGGCTGAGTGATGGGTTGATTAGATACTTGCCCCTTTAATCCTTCTGCTTGTTAAACTGCCTGATGGCACGGTTATTCGACTTCTTTCACTTCCAGTCCTCTGAGTTCCTTGCAAGCATCTGAGTCTCTTATGAACACAGAACATGGGCATGTTTCTGGGTGGACGTCCCTCGTGTGGCCCTCCTGGAGCTGCAGAAGGGGCTGCTGCCCGCCACATAGATCCCTTACAGGTTTTGCTATTCATTTATACATCTCAGCAAATATCCACTAGTTGCTACTGTCATTTATCATCTTCAAAGCCTTTTGTTTTGTTTTTGTTTTTGCTTGCACTTTTAGAAAGTAGGCCTTTAAAATGCTTTTTACCATTTTCTAGCTACACACTATGCTTGATACCAAAATGATTCAGAAAGAGTTTCCCCTTACCACTAGAAAAGAGGATTAAACATAAGTACTGCCACGAATAACAATAAGGCAAGGCAGGATTAAGACAGGCCAGTGGTGAAAGAGACACGTGCGTAGGGTAATGGGGATTCCAAGAAAAGAACATCGCAGCTGCCTGATCAATCAGCAGAGGTTTCCTTATGCATTTGCAGTGAGTCTTGAAAG
The DNA here is from genome assembly GCA_033961575.1 of Aselliscus stoliczkanus. NCBI lineage: Eukaryota > Metazoa > Chordata > Mammalia > Chiroptera > Hipposideridae > Aselliscus > Aselliscus stoliczkanus. The sequence goes on along the minus strand of CM066730.1, from coordinate 18,283,709 downwards.
ATGGTCAGGGTTTTGAGATGCAAAGGGAGCATATATTTGTCAAAGGGAACAGGATATTTTCTAAGGGTATGTTCTGGGAAGACTGAGGAGTCTACTTTGGGGTAAAGCACAGATTTGAATTGAAGGAGGTGGAACCAGTATTAAGCATGTTGTTAGCCATCATGAGACGTCTATGATTATTTTGGTAGACCTGGGAACCAACTGGTGAGTTTTTATTCTGATGGAGGTGGGAGCAGGGCCGGGACTTGTGTGAGAAAAGTGAGGCACAATGGGTACAACTTTTTTTTTTTTTTTTTTTGAGGGCAGTGTCACTGGCCCTCATATGTGGGACCGAACCGGGGCCGTTGGCTTCCAAGGCCAGCGCTTAACCACCGCGCCACTCAGCCGGCCCTCAATGGGTACAACTTTAAGGAGATGTTCACTCCCAGGTGGGGGCCCTACATTTGAGAGTGATGCCTCCTTTCTGTAGTTCCAGCCTGGGAGGGCTTATCGGGGAGCAGATGGGCCACAATTTTATGATTAGAGCTGTGTGTTTAGCAGCTGGCTCTGAAAACTCTGTTTAGAATAGATGGGAAAAAGTGAGGTGAGATTGTGTAACTGTTATCATTATAAGAGTTCAATCAGAGAAAATGTAGAACATGGGAGGTGGGGAGCAGTATAATAGGTTCCTTTAAAGAGGTCATATAGATAGCAATAGAGCTGATGATCACCATTGCCATAATTGCTAGCACTCAGGGAGTGCTTGCCATGGGCCAGTTCCAAATGCTTTCCACATATTAAATAATTTAATAATGATGGACTCAGCCCTCAGCCTGGAGCCCAGAGAGCTGAGTGTTAGTCTAGTTGTGCTTTAACTAATTGTGGGAGCCTCTTTAACCTGAGCTCTTTCACCTATAAAATGACTGAGTCGCAGCAGACAGTTCCAGAGTCCCACTAGAGCCCTGAAATGCCATGACGTAACTCCTGACACACGAGTATATTCCTATCAGCTCATCTAGAGAGAGAACCCAAAGCTTGGGGAATCTCAATCTAGGATAATTCAAGATCTCCCAGCTCAGGAGCCTTGGGAGGTAAATCCCTCTGTCCAGACTCATGTTTTTTATTAGGTCACTTGTAACCACTTCTCGCATTTCTAGGTTGCAGGTCCCCCTTGAAGACTGAGATTCCCTCCATCTGATGGGCAGTTCTGCCTTTTCTTTCTGAGCCCCTCTCCTTTATCCAACACCCTGGCCTGGCCCACATTTCCCTCCCCTTTCCTACTGCTGTTGTGTCATTAACAAAACTCCCCAACCCTTGCAAAGCCCCTACAGCAGAACCGTCCCAAGAGAAAAGCAGTGGATTTAATAAGCTTCCCTTTAAATGGCCCCAAATCCATTCCAGTGATTAAGGGGGAAAAATGGCTACACACAGGACAGAGTCTCCTGGTGCAGGAGGTGAAAGAGCGAAAGAAGAAAGAAAGTTCCCAAGATCCTGGGCCTCAGGGACCAAATTAAAAAAGCAGCACCGCTTATTCAAAATCAGATGAATGTCAGTGGGACGTTTGTCAAACAAACTTGTCATTATTTGTCACAATTTGAGGAAGTATCAGTCAGTAGTCACACTTGAGCATGTAACAGAGTTATTTATAGCTGCCAGTCTACAGTTTTAACTAATGCAGGGCCAAGGTCCCAAGTTATAAACAGCTTTATTTATAATGATTGTGTGGCTATAAATAGTTTGGTTCACTGCTTACAGCAGAATAGCTCAGTGCTGTGCTGCCCGAGCTGGAGCCAGGAGGAATGTGCGAGCAGGGAGGTGAAGACTGTTTGTCACTCTTTCTTGGCGGACCCTCCCTGGGAGTCCCTGGCCAGGATATTTCACCCTCTTCCTCAATGTCCCTTTTGGGATGAGGAATGGTGCCACATTGTGTTGCCAGGAGATGGTAGAGGTTACTCAATTAATTCACACCTGCAACAAAATCTCCCCAGGAAAGGTTGAAAGAGAGGGAAATGCAAGCGCCACCTCCTTTGTGCCTATTCAGGGACAATGAGCTAATTACAGTCTCCTTCTCGTACAGGAGGGTGGAGGGAGATATCCTGTTATTCTTGCAAACAAGCAAAGCTCTAAAGGTTTGTTTATAGCTTTAGATTTAATTTGACCAACAGTGATAGTCACTTCTAAGAATATGTGATTATCAGGAATTTAGAAATTTTCTAATTTCTTGTGTCAGTAGAACCTTGTCTAGGGAGTGGGGATGGGGTGGGTAGAGAAAGCAGAAGAGAAGAAGGGGAATATGTATACATAAATTTAACATGTAAAATACATAGGAATGTCAGATTAAAACTGATCATTACATTGTTTGGCATAGGGGCAGTATTTTTACTATCCAGTAGACAACTTTCACCCCTCCTCTCAAAAATGCTTGTATTTATTGGTCATATTGCAATTTCTGGTTCCTTACATAATACCACTTCACCCCACCCCCAAAAGCCTTATACACGGTTTTAATACTGTTAGGCTAAATCTTATTTTGCCTTTTTTTTTTTCCCTATTAAACAAAAGGTGTGGCTATGGAAAAAATTGATTGGATCTTAATTTGCAAAATTAGTTCTGGTTCATTTTATTGCTGTAATTTAATACTCATAATGATTTTCTGACACATATGTTTTAGCAGCAAGACCTACTTCCTATTCATTTTTCATTTCAATACAGATGAAGTGTATTAGGCAGGATGGAACAAATCAGAGAGAGCTGCACCCCGCAAGAAACTGACATCATGCTGCCATCTTGGCAGCCTTTCAGGCACGCACCGAGCCCCTGAAAGTGCACTTGCAAGTAGATACACCCAGGGATTTGGGGCAGAATGACATAAGCAGGCAATACTTCTTGAAAAGGGGATTACATTTTATTAATTATGTTTTCATTATATCATTATCAACATCTTTGCTATCACCGCCATCATTATTGCAATTCTTTGTCCAAGGGCGCTGTGAGATGTGTCCTGTTTGAACTTTTCCCACTGAAACTACAGTGTGGCGAGCCTACCTATGTAAGCCAGCAATTATGCCACAGGGGATGTGGCTCATGGACGTCAAGGACCCAATGCCACAGGACCTTGAGGAAGGTCCTGATCCAGGTGCCAGGGAAGGCTGCGTGAAAAAGGGGTCCCTGGTTGAATCCTATAGGAGGTGCCTTAGGGCAGCGACTGTGTCTTTGTGTTTCTGTATAAATACCTCCTGACACAGTAGACATATGGTAATTATTTGTAGAGAGAGCAAGTGTAAGTTTACTCTCTTTTGGAATTTGACTGTCTCTGTGGGAACACTTATGCTGCACATTTGTAATACACAAATTAATTCAAAATTATTAAAAAAATGAAAAATTAAAGAAAGGAGAGATTTCTAGGGTGCATGCTCTGAGTGGGATGAGGAGCCTTTTCTGACTGATGCACTGGCATTCCTAATCAAAATGGGAAGCTCCTTACTGAATTATGGCCTTACTGAATTCAAGGCCAACGTGCAGGGTATAAAATGGAACAATGTGCATGTTGAGGTGAGTTGATTTCAGTGGCCTCCCTCTTTGTGTTGGGAAACACCTTCACCTATACATGGGGCTAAGACCTCATCTGGAATGGGGTTCCAGTTCTGTGCTCACAAAGAAATGGCATTAAAGCCAAAAGAAAGAGGACAAATGTAAGGAGATGGATGTCACGTCAAGTTTCTCTCTCATTCTTTTATTTCTTCTGTAAGAGATTTTTTTAATACTTATCTCCATGATTATTTTCACCTTTTTGAAAAACGGAGACTCAGTGTTTATTTTACAATAAGAAAGACAAATGTTTTTCCATATTGCTTATTGTGTGAAGGTAGCGTGGGGTGCCTGGTGTTAATGTTAGCATTACCACGCATGTGATTTCAGAGAAGATTCTTGGAACTGGAGATGTATTTGGCAAGTCAATAATAGCTCACATCTCAGCACTGTTATGACCACAGATGTTCCCATTCCAAGAAAAAAAAGAACACAATAAATTTTGCTACATAACATATAAATCTGATAGTCAGCCTTTACCTAATATTTTTGTTTATTACTGTTTCTAAGAATTTTCCCAAGTGCCCAGTGCCAGTTGAGGAGCATGTGATGTAAATATTATTAGCACAGGCTCTCCGGCTAATTCTTAGAATTGTGAATATTTAGAGCTTCAAGATACCATCAACTCCTTCAGAGAAGAGAGAGAGAGAGAGAGAGAGAGAGAGAGAGAGAGAGAGAGAGAGAGAGAGAGAGAGAGAGCTGGGATAGAACTAATGTCTCTTGCCTCCTAGAAAAGCTAAGTGATATTTGTTGGAAATAAATAGACGTGTCCATTATAAAAGAGAAGTATAGTGGTTAAGAATGAAGGTTCTGGTGTCAGACAAGCTTAGGTGTGAATCCTGGCTCTGTCAATGTTTGTGAGGCCATGGCATGACATGTCTCTTCTCTGAGCCTCACTTTTCTCATCCGCAAAGTAGGAACCATCATGCAGTAAGAGAGGGGTTGGGAGGATTAAATGAGATAATGGAGGTCAATTATTTTACCATGGTTCCTAGCACACAGAACATCTCCAGCATATAATGGAAACGACAATGAAAACCAAATCAAAAAGCAAATGAATCAAAGACCCCCCCACCCTTCCCCACCCTGCCAAATAGGCTTGTTCTCTCAGCCTGGCAGGATCTGTCACATAGATGTTAATTGCAAAATGTCCTCCTTCTGCACATCCTTTGTGGATGCTACATTTTCTGGGGGAGAATGTACATGCTTATTTCCCCTGGGAGAAAAACACGTGAGCCCTGTTCCCCAGCAGGCTTTGGTCATACACGGACAGATCTGATAGACTGGTGAGTGGGTCTGTATGGGGAGAGCAAGGGAGGGGCTCCAGGTGGGCAGTCCCCATGAGTAAGAGGAGTATGTGATACTTAACTGGCCCAGCAGGAAGACCAAAGGAGGAAGGTGAGTGAGGGTGTGGGACAGTTGACCCCATGTTGGAACCCAGGCTGTATCTGTATAGGTGTAGCTGTGTTCTGGGCATTAGTAGTTTTGATTGGCAATAGTAACTTAAGATGGGCATGATCTCCACCAATGGGAACACCCACCCCTGAGATGGACACAGGTCAGCGACTTTGAGGAACTGAAACACATTTAGGAGAGAATTAATTATAGAAGACTGTGTCTCTGGTAAGTGAAGCACATGAGGGCTTAGAACATTTGAATTTGAAGCAGTAGTCTAATCACACAATATATGTGATTTCACTCACATATTGGGAAATAACTATTTGCACATAAAATTATCCCATTTAATCCCTCAATAACCTTGTGAAATTTTTATAGGACTTTGCAGATCAGCAAAATGGAAGCCTAGAGAGATTTAAATCACACGCTTAAAGTTACAGGTATCAAAAAGAAGCTTAGATTGAAAACAAATCTTGTTGATTTCAAAGTCAATTCTGCCCATGCCCACAGACCCAGCGAAATTTTACTTGAATGCATTTTCCACTATACCTCCCTCTCCACTTTAGTTTGCTGGGAGATGTGGTTGTGACTTCCCATGGCTGAGCAAAGCAGCAGTGTTTGGGCAAGGGAGCAGACTCTGGAAACAGGCTGCATGCATTTCTATCCTGCCTGCACCATTTACTTGTCTTGAGAACTTGAGCAAGGGAGCTAAGTGCTCTGTGCCTCAGTTTCCTTACCTGTAAAGTGAGGTGTATTAGTCAGGGTTCTCCAGGGAAGCAGAATGAATAGGGGTGTGTGTGTGTGTGTGTGTGTGTGTGTGTGTCTGTCTGTGTGTGTGTGTGTGTGTGTGTGTGTGTGTGTGTGTGTAAGAGAGAAAGAGAGAGAGATTTTAAAAAATTGTTTCAAATGTTGGTGGAGGCTGACAAGTCTGAAATCTGCAGGGCAGGCCAGCAGACTGGAGACTGAAGAAAGAGGTGATGTTGCAATTTGAGTCCTAAGGCAGCCTGGAGGTAGAATTCCCTTTTCTTTGAAGCACCTCAGTCTTCTTTCTCTTAAGACCTTCAACTGATTGCACAGAACCCACCCATATTATGGAGGCTAATCTGCTTTACCCAAAGTCTACTGATTTCAATATTAATCCCATCTAAAAAGTACCTTCACAACAATATCTAGACCAGTGTCTGAACAAATACCTGGGTACCGTGGCCTAACTGAGTTGACACATGAAATTAACCATCACGTGGGACTAACAAGACCTACCTCATAAGGTGGCTGTGATGAGTTAAATGAGCTGATATATATTAATACAAAGAGCTTAGAACTTGCCTGGCACAAGTTATCTATCATTACTCCCCTGAGATGGACTTGCTCTCTCGTTTGGCTTGGGCATGTCATTTCTGTCACTGGGCCCTAAGGTCAGCAGTTTTTGCTTCTCTTCCATTTACTTCTCCTTGTGGCTGCAGAGGAGACCATGTGCCTCCTGTGTGGCCACCATGTCTGGAAGGAGATTGATCTTTCCTTGGCCACAGGATAAATTAGGGTACCAGGCCTAGCTGCTCCTGGATGCCTCAGTAAAAACCCATGAGGAAAACCGCTGCAAGGAAGGGGTGGCTGAGGACAGCTGACTGAAATTGCAAGGCAAGAATTCCACCGAGAGAATTTCTGTTGTTGTTTATACTTGTGGCAAGAAGCAAACACTTTGCTTTTTAATTTTCCTTGGCAAGGTCTGCAGCCCCGAGTTATTGCCAGCCGTCTGCTGTGCCCATGTTGGCCCCCTCCCCGCCTTCCAAGCCTCAGGTGGGTGGCCCCCCAGCAGAAGCCTTTTCTGGGAAAATGGAAACGCCACAGCTTCTGCCGCCTGACTCCCTTTCAGTAAAGCCTCTGCTCTATCTCTTTTGCCCAGCTGCACCTTCAGTGGCCCTTCCCTACCTGACAAAGTGAGATACCTTTGATAGTCAGGCGTGCCTTGCCAGCTGAACACACGCTCCATTTGGAAACAGAAGAATTTTCATTTTGCTTTGGTTTATGGCTGGGGGTGGGGATTACAACTGGAATAAATGCAAAAGAACCTGGAGGACAATGGGCAAGGAAAGCTCTGGGAGGGAGAAGTGGAAAGAGGGTGGAGGTGGGAGTTGGGAGGTGGGAGGGGGCTGGCCGGACCAGTGAAGGAATAAACTCAGCTTTCATCTTCAAGTCTGATCCGTTTCTGAACCCTGATGGGAAAGGTCATGAATTTTAAAATGTGTCTCTCCAGCCGACAGCTCCAGTCATAAAACCAGCACTCCGAAGCTCTAGACGGCTGCAGGAGACCTGAGACAGAGGGAGCCCCGGGACAAGGCGGGGGAGCCCCCAGCCGCTGTCAGAAAGCGGTGATTAGACTGAGTCTGAACACACTGTTCGAGGCGGGAGCCTGAGGTCGAGGCCTCCTCCCTGTCAGCTCGGGAGGTTTCCGCGTGGCCTGGCACCAACAGATAACTTTCTGAGTCGGCCTCATGGCACAGCTGGTTGCTTGCATCACTCACAAGTCACATGGCCTTCTGCCGCAGTCCTTGTTCACCTGCTGAGGACTGTAAGCCTTTGGGGAGCAAGCAGTGAGGGGATGACTTTCTCTCCAGGGCTTTGAGAGCTGCCTGGGAAGAGGAAGCTAGGCGGCTCCAAATGTCTCTGGGGAGGGTCAGAGACTGCAGGTTGCAAGCTGGGTCCTTATTGGGTTTGCTGTCTGGCTGTGGGAGGGATGTGAAGGAGGCTGTTTTCTTTTGTGGACTGGAATAGGCGATGGTGACCATAAATTTTTAAAATTAATATATTTTTATTGAGAAATAATTGACATTTAACATTGTATTAGTTTTAGGTATATAACATATATATAACCATCACCACAATAAGTTTAGTTAACGTCTATCACCCTACATAGCTACAAAGTTTTATCTTATGATAAGAACATTTACAATTTACTCTCTTAGCCACTTTCAAATATACAATACAGTGTTGTTAACTATAGTCATGATGCTGTACATTACATCCCCAGGACTTCTTTATTTTATAACTGGAAGTTTGTACCTTTTGAGCACATTCATCCATTTTACCTACTCCTCAACCCCCCACCTCTGGAAACCACCTATCTGTTCTCTGTGTCTGAGTTTGGTTTTACTTTGATTTTTGGTTGTTTTTAGATTCCACATATAAGTAAGATCATATAGCATTTGTCTCTCTCTGACCTATTTCACTTAGTATAATGCCCTCAAGGTCCATCTATATTGTTGCAAATGGCAAGACAGCTTTCTTTTTTATGGCTGAATAATATTCCATTGTATATATGCACTACATTTTCATTTTTAAAAGATTTTTATTAAAATATAGCTAACATACAATGTTTTATTAGTTTCAGGTATACATCATATTTCTTCAATAGTACCCACCTGCAACTATAGATAGTTATTACCATATTATTTTTTATATTCCCTCTGCTAAAGAAGCAATCACCATGGTAAGTCCAGAAAACATTTGACACCATATCACGCTATCACAATATTATTGACTATATTTCCTATGCTGTAAATTACATCCCCAAGACTTATGTGTTTTAAAGCTGGAATTTGAACCTCTTATTCCCATTTATCTTCCCCCCACTTTTTAATTTTTCAATTACATTTGACATTCAATATTATATATTAATATCAGGTGTACAGCATGGTGTATAGTGGTTAGACACTCATATAATTAAACAAGTAATCCTCTGACTGGTACCCATCTGGCACTATGTATAGTTATTACCATATTATTGATTATATTCCCTATGTTTTACTTTATATCCCATGACTATTTTACAACTACCAATTTGCATTCCGTAATACCTTCACCTTTTTCACCCTACCCCAAAACTCCCTCCCATCTATCACCCTGATAGATCTAGTACCCATCCGACACCATACATAGTTATTACCATATTATTGACTATATTCCTTATGCTGTACCCTACATCCCCATGATTACTGTGTAACAACCAATTTGTACTTCTTAATTCCTTCCCCTTTTTCACCCACCCTCAACCCCCTTCACCTCTGGTAACCATCAAAATGTTCTCTGTATCTATGAGTTTGTTTCTGTTTCATTTGTTTGTTTATTTTGTTCTTTAAATTACACTTATAAGTGAACTCATATGACATTTGTCTTTACTACCTGACTTATTACACTCAGCTCAATACCCCCTAGGTCAATCCATGTTGTTGCAGATGGCAAGATTTCATCTTTTTTATGGCTGAGCAATGTTCCACTGTATGTATGTACCACCTCTTCTTTATCCATTCATCCAGTCAGGGACACCCAGGGTGCCTTCATATGTTGGCTATTGTAAACAATGCTGCAATGAACATATGGATGAGCTCATCCCCTCAAAGTAGCATTTTGGGTTTCCTCAGATAAATATCCAGAAGTGAAATTACTAGGTCCTTCTTTCTCTCTTGTTATAGTCTTTGTTTTAAAGTCTATTTTTTGTCAGGTATAAAAGTATTTGTTACCCCAGCTTTGTGTTTGTTTGTTTCCATTTTCATGGAAATATCTTTTTTCATCCCTTACTTTCAGTCTGTAGATATCTTTTGATCTGATGTGAGTCTCTTGTAGGAAGTATATGTAAGGGTCTTGCTTTCATATCCATCCAGCTCACATATCTTTTGACTGGAGCATTTAACCCATTTACATTGAAAATAATTGTTGATAAGCATGTAATTTTTACCATTTTATTATTCATATTTTTGATTTTTTGTTCATCTTAAGTTTCTCTAATGTTCCTTATATTGTTTTGGTAGTGATGAACTCTTCCAGCTTTTCCTTGTCTGGGAAGCTCTTTATCTGCCCTTCAATTCTAAATGATAGCTTTGCTGGATAGAGCAATCTTGGTTGTATGTTGCTTTTCATCACTTGAAATATTTCTTGCCAATCCCTCTGGCCTGTAAAGTTTCTGTTAAGAAACTGATAGACTATGGGAACTCTCAAACTGCTTTTCTTACTGCTTTTCTCTTGCTGCTTTTAAGATTCTCTTTTTGTCTTTAACCTTTGGCATTTTAATTATAATGTGTTGGTGTGGGTCTCTTTGGGTTCCTCTTGTTTGGGACTCTCTTTCCTTCCTGGGCTTGTATATCTATTTCCTTTGCTAGATTTGGGAATTTTTCCATCATTATTTCTTCAAATAGGTTTTCAATTCCTTGCTTTCTCTCTTCTCCTTCTGGTATCCCTGTAATGTGAATGTTGGTACACTTGATATTGTCCCAGAGGCCCCTTAAACTCTCCTCATTTGGGGGGATTCTTTTTTCTTTTGCTGTTCTGATTGGCTGTTTTCTGCCACTTATCTTCCAAATTGCTGATTCAGTCCTCCGCTTAATCTAATCTACTTTTGATTCCCTCTCATGTATTCTTCATTTCCATTGCTGTATTATTTATTTCTGACTGATTCTTTTTTATGTTTCTTACCTCCATTTTTATGTTTCCTATCTCTTTGTTGAAGTTCTCCCTGAGATCACTGAGCATTCTTATAAACTATATTTGAAACTCTGATCTGGTAGATTGCTTGTTTCCAGTTTGTTTAGTTCTTTTTCTGGAGCTGTGTTTTATTTTTTTTTTTATTTGGGACATGTTTCTTTGTCTCCCCATTTTGGCTGCCTCTGTGTGTTTATTTCTATGTATTAGGTACATAGAACCTAATGTCTTCGGGTCTTCATAGAATGGCTTTGTGTAGTACGTGTGCTGTGGGATTAGTGGCGCAGTTTTTCTGATCACCTGAGTTGTGCACTCCAGGTGTGTCTCTTGTGTCAGTTGTGTGTTCCCTTTGCTTGTAGTTGAGACTTGGTTGCTTTTTGCATGTCAATGGAAAGGATTGACCCTTGGGCTCATTGGTTGTGAGGACTGGCCATGACTACAGTGGAGGAGTTGTGCGGGAGCTGACCCTACAGAGCAGGATCTGCCTTAGCAGGGCTCTAGTGCCTGCCCAATCCACCCCTTGGGTATGTTGTCCTTGGAGGTGCCTGGATGATGTTACAGCTCATTTATAAGCTGGCCACTGGACACGCCAGCCCCAGGGCCACCTGGGAGGGGACTCACTGCAAGGCAAGTGCAGCCACAGCTTGTGTTCTACCTGGGGCCACCCAGCAGGAACCACAAAGCAAGGTGAAAATGGCCACTGCCTGTGTTGTGCTCACAAACCCAGGCTGGCTACCACTAGTGCTGGGCTTAGAGCTGCTCAGCCAGAGGTATGGGATATGCTTAAATCAGATGTTGCTTGTTTGGGTTCCATGAGCCTTTGAGAGGCCCCAGTATAGTCTGCACCATGAGCCAAGATGGGCAGTTTGTATGAAAAAGCCACTGGAAGGGGCTTGGATGTGCTCGAACATTGGCTGGGGCAGGATCTCAGAATCACCAGGATGTGGCCAATGAATGGTGTCAGCCAGCTTGATGGAGACTCAGATTGGCCAACACCTGTGTCTGCAAGCTTCAAAGGGGAGGGCTCAACAAAGAAACAATGGCTTCCTCCAGCTCCTCTCTCTGGGAGAAATCTGCCCCTTCAGCCCTTATCCTGATGCCAGACAACTCAGTCCCCCGCTACACCCCAGGACAAACACACTCATATGTCCCTTTTGCCTCTCCAACTGCTACTGTAGCCTGGGAGCTCAGAGCCAGTGATTCCATCAGTGAGTAAGTCTATGGGAGGTCCCTTTAAGAGAGCTCCTGGGACTCCAGCCACCCTTCATCTCATTCAGCCACAATCTCCACTAGTTTTCACAGCCAGAAACTATGGGGACTTCTCTCCCTGGCACGGGAACCCTGATCTGGGGAACACTGTGCAGTGCTGAGACCCCTTGCTTCTTCGGGGGAGACATCCAAAGCTGAGATATACCTCCTGATTTTTAATGGTCACATTCAGGTGTGGGACCAGTCTATTCCGTGTTTCTGCCCCTCCTACCAGACTCAAGGTGGCTTCTTCTGTATGTCCTTAGTTGTAAGGCTTCGGTTCAGCAAGATTTCAGGCGATTCTCAATGATGGTTGTTTCGTAGTTTAGTTATAATTTTGATGTGGTCACAAGAGAAGGTAAGCACAGCATTTACCTACTGTGCCATGTTGACTGAAATTCCTCCAGTGGTGACCATTATTGTCCTGGGAGCCCTGAGAGAATTGTCAATGTATCTTACTTTACAAAAAGTGCATGTTTTTGAGAAATGGGTATGCATGTCTTAAATATTGTATTGTTATGTCTTAAATAAGAGGATATGCTCATTTTTTTTGAAAGAATCCTGAAGATGTACAATGATGAATTATCAGTTTATAAATGGAGAGTTGGGAATATTACATTTTCCAAAAGCAGTATAGTGGTAACAGAAACAAGATTTTAGACTTGTTCAAGATTAATTTCCAGGGCCATAAAGTAGCCCAGTACCCTGACAGCCTTTGAGAACCTGGTTTCTTGGTTAGATGGCTCAGCCAGGGTAAACAGTAGCTGGTGGCCCTGGGAAGCCAGTTGCCATGCACAGCCAATTCTGTAGAGACACTGGGGGTTTCAGCAGCCCCATATGAGAGCCCCACCCCCTTGGCTGTTCTGCGTCCTACCTGGTCATGTCCTTCTACCCATGGACATGGATATAGGAATAGGAAAGCTCTTCTCAGAGGTTGGAGGCCTGTGAACGGGAATCATCTATGTCTCAGTATTGGGACTCCTGGGTCTCTCAGTTTGGGGGAAATGTTTTTTTGGGATGTGCTGGACAAAGCAGCCTCCCTCTCATTTAAGAAAACAAAATGTTTCTATCGTGACAAAATATACAAAACATGTAATGTATCATTTTAACTATTTTTAGGTGTATAGTTCAGTAGCATTAAGTACATTCACATTGTCATGCAACCATCAGCATCATCCATCTCCAGAACTTTTTAAAATAATATTTTATTGGTGAATTGGGGGAGGGGAACAGTGTTGGGGAACCAGGGAAGAGGAACAGACAAGTTGTTGTCCTTTTGTTCTTCAGTCTAGTTGTGGAGGACATTGCTTCATTGGCCCATGTTGGTCATCATTGCACTCTTCTTGGGTGAGGCAGATCGGTCACCGGCCTCTGGATGGCTGCTCACAGCAGCTCTTGGCAACTCCCACTGGCTGCCAGCCGCTCACGCTGGCTGCTAGCCACTCACTGTAGCCCATGGCAGCCCACTGCAGCAGGGGCTGCAGCTACGCCATCACGGAGACTCACAGCAGCCCAGCTTCAGGTGGAGCTGTTGTTCACCATCTTAGCTGTAGAGGGCAGTGTCACTGGCCCTCATGTGGGATCCAAACCGGGGCAGCTGGCGTCCCAAACCAGCTCTTAAACAACACGCCACTTGGCCGGTCCTCCAGAACTTTTTTATCTTCCCAAACTGAAACTCAGTACCCATTAAACACTAACTCTCATTCCCCCTTTCTCCCTTCCTCCCAGCCTCTGGCAACCACAGTTTTTTCTGTCTCTATGAATTTGACTGCTCTAGGTACCCGATATAAGTGGAATCATACAGTATTTGTCCTTTTGTGTCTGTCTTATTTCACTTCACATAATATCTTCAAGATTAATCCATGTTATGCTGTGTATTATAATTTAATTTATTTTTTATTGTAGTAAAATATACACAACATAATAGTTCATTTTAACTATTCACAAGTATACATTTCAGTGGCATTAAATACATTCACAGTTTTGTGTAATCATCCCTACTCTTTATACCCTAAACTTTTTCGTCATCCTCCACATAAACTCTGTGCCAATTAAACATTCACTTTCCTTCCCCTCAGCCCCTGATGACCACTATTCTATTTTCTGTCTCTATAAATTTACCCATTCTAAGTACCTCATATAAGCAGAATCATACAATATATTTTGGCACAGATTATTTTAGAACATAGGTTTACAAAGACTCCTCCAAATATCAGGATTATATTGGCAATAGGTTCCTTAGAAGTAACCAGAAAACAGAAAAGGGAGAATCAACTGGAAAAGAGAAAAAAAGCAACTGGAAAAGAGAAAAGGCAGCCTGGCCAAGAACCCATCACCCACCACGCTCAGCCTAGAGAGGGTGGTGCTCTGTTTGGGGGGGCCCGGCACATACACCCAACTGTAGAGAAGGCTGCTGCCATGGAGGGAAGCCTTGAAATGCTCAAATCACAGAGCTTCCCTGTTTTTAATTTCATCAACAGTGAGTAAAATCTGAAAATCTGACTCTGTGGGGCCTGCCTTCAGGCGAGAAAACCCGGGGCAGGGTGGCATGGGTATCTCTTTGACTTGACACTTAACACTTGTCTTGGCAGGAGAGAATGGTCAAAACCAGAATGCAGGAGTCATTTGTGAGTTCAAAGGCCAGCTTTTCTGTTTATAATGTCAGTCCTAGAGCAAATTTGTGGACTCGGGAGGTTCAGTTTCCACTTGTGAAAAAAAGGGAATGAGAAGAGTCCCTATCTAACAGGGTTAGAGAGACGGATAAGGAAAATAATGCATAACTTGGAAAAGTGTTCAGTTTCTTGTCAATTTTGTTAGCATGACTCACTATCCTTGAGTCCAAACAACTTTAAGACATTGAAATTGAGTTTGGGGGTATGCATGCCCCAGGGCCCGGCATTTCTGTGAATTTGCTGGGATGAATCACACCTCGTGAATCTTGAGAAATCAGCAGTTTCTCTGTGTGCTGACATTTCAGTGTCACCACTCATTTTCTTTTCTAAGCATTGGTGGCAATAGAGATTCTGGAAGTGTGAGCTCATTTGTAGGGAAGAAATATTAAACCCCAATGTTATTTTAGTTGGTCATATTGCAAAGATGGCACATTGGTTAATGGAAGACCTGGTAAAAAGGTGTAGTTGGAACAATTTAAAATTGGCCCCATACAGGCAAATTTACCTATGGTAAGTAAGGTCCACAGTGGAGGTACGGAGAGGGTCTGGCAAAGCCTTGTAGTTTGAACACATGTGTCTGTCCAAGATGTATTCCCTAGATGTCTGTCTCCAGGGATTCTGCTCAAGGTGGCACCAAATGCTGTTAGCTGCTGCTGGTTTCTGGCAGTGATCCTCACAGTGTGAGGCGCAGTCTCCTTCGCTCAGCAAGGATTCAGATGCGGAATACAGAAGCTTGAGGGCAGTCTTCTTGCAGACCCATGGCCATCAGCCCCTTAACTCCTGGACTTTGGAGGGAAAGCACACCCACTGGTCTTTCCCCCAGCCTCAAGGTGAATTCTTCCTCAGGAGACTCCTGGTCCCATTTTGCCACCTCACTTTGGTTATCCAAAGATTTCCTTCACAGAAAATCTCAAAGCCAAAGTATTGTGGTCTTGTTCCCTTTTCTCTCAGGTGCCCTGACTGCTGTATGCATTTGCTCAACCCCAGGCTCCATTTAGCAATGGGTGTGTCAGGGCGGTTGGTGAGCGTCCATCTGCCCACAGATCCCAGTTGGGTGGATTAATTAATGATTATAGAGTACTTTGAAGGTTGGAGGGCTAATTATTTAGCCAGTTCCCTCCCTTCCCCCAAGTCCCCTGACAGCCTTTTGTCTCTTTCCCTCATGGGGCGTTCTTTGAAGTGAATAGGAGAGAATGAATCAAGGGTCAGTTAATAGAGCTGGCCATTCCAGATGGCTGGATTGGAGAGCCCCATCTGGATGCTGCTCCGCTGCAGGAGCTGAGATTTTCTGCGAGAAATGCAGCAGCCACTTAGCTTTCTTTATATCAGATGTGGCCAAAGTTCTAGAAGACAGTGGCTTCCCAGAATCCCAACTGGGCATAGCAAACAGCAGGTCTTCATTTGCTAAGGTGTAGCTTGATGCTCTTGTGCATCCAGGGTTTGCTTCCAATTTTGATGTAACACCCCTTATCTATTAACTCATTCTATCCCTCTTATTACTCTTTTCCCAGAGCATGACCCATAGGAGTACCTGGTGAGTTCTGCTCCCATTCCTCAGTTTGTATCAGTGGGAGAGAACTAGTTCTAAGCTGTACTGCGGGAGTAGTGAGTTCAGGCTGCCTTGTAGAGTGAGGAGATATATTGTTTCTCTGCCTCCCCTCCTTTTCAACAAACCAAGATTTTGAAATAACATGTTTTCTGTTATTTAAAATTTGAATTGTGCACACTTTTTTAGATGGGGGAAACCAAGGATAAAATAAATATTGCAGGTAGCAAGATTACACTTCTATATCCCCTGCCTGAGCCCAAGAATGGGTCTTAGTGTGAATTTTGAGGATGAAAAATCCTGAGTTGCTTTCATTCATGCATTCATTCATCTACATTCGCAATGCTCATTGAGAAGCTACTCTGGTTGTAGAGGTTTCGAGATGAAGAAGAGATAACGTCCAGTTTTAAAGGCATATCCAGTTAAGTAGGGAGAAAAGTATGAAAACATATAAATATGGGAAATGATACTTTGTTTTGTATTTCGCTCTATTTTTATGTTCCCTCAGATCAACAGGTAGATGGGGGTTTTGCCTGTCCTTGCCTCAGGATATTTTCAGGGCAGAAAACAGAAGCTGCTTGAAGTTAAAGGCTTTTGTAAAACTCCAAGCTCTTTGAAGAAAGGATACTAAGAGTCCCAGGGGTGGAGATGAGAGAGAGGAGGCCATTGAAGGCAGCAAGAGAAAAGAGAGATGACTCTTGGGGTAAGAGGCTGAATGAGTGAGGGCTTTGAGGGTGATGAAAGGGGAGAAGGCAGAAGAGAGAGAGGAGAGCAAATGGGGAAAGATCAGGGAGGTTTTGCTGTAGCAGACCTGGAGAGGTTGGTGAGCCACAGGGAGTCTGAGCTTAATCTTAAACTCTCCAAATCAGACCCAAGCCAGAGGAGCTGCTGGCCCTGGAGGTCCCTGTGGGATGGATGACAGAGGACTCTGGGGACCAGGAAGGGCTGACCAGTAAGGGAGTGGGCTTCCCAGGGCTTTGGTGATCCAGGAGGCCTGGTCACTATACAACCCCCTGGAGCGGGTGGGCCTGGTAATGAGTGTGCTGGAATTTCTGCCACCCCAGCTGGATGGAAGCTCAGAGTAGGACTAAGATGGTTTAAAATAAAAATAACATATTCTGCACACTGACGTGGTAGACTCTGATAGTAAATCCATGGCACAACTATGACACAATTAAAAAAGGGGGGTTGTTGGAGATGACTAGAATAGTCAAATTTATAGAGACGGAAGGTAGAGTGGTGGTTCCCAGAGGCTGGGGTGGCGGGAAGGATTGGGGAGTTGTTTTATGGGCACAGAGTCTCTGCTTTGCCAGAGGAAGAGTTCTGGAGATCAGCTGCAGTTGCAAAACAGTGGGAATGCATTTAATGCTCTTGAGCTGTACACTAAAGAACGGTTATGATGGAAATATCACTTCACACCTGTTAGGATGGCTATTATCAAAAAATAAAAGATAAGTGTAGGCAAGGATGTGGAGGAAAAAAGAACCTTTTAAAAATGGCTAAGATGAAAATGTTATACGTGTTTTACCACAATTTTAAAAATATGGGAGTTGGGCCTAAAGAGTGCCAGGAGCCAAGATGAAAGTAAATCTAAGTCAGCTTGGGGGATATCAGAGAAGGCTCTATAGACAGGGGCCAAGTGACTGAGATTTGAAGCTTGAGTGGACAGAAAAGAGTTGGAGGGGATGATGGAACCAGAGAGGGTGGGACCGAGGAGGATGGGGAGGGGGCAAAGGAAACACACACACACACAGCTCTGGAATGGGGAGAGCAAAGTAGCCTGGGGACAGCAAGACAGTATGGCTGGTCTGTAGAATGTAAGGCAGGGTAAAGGGGTGGTGGGAGAGATTGGCCTAGTTTAGGTTTTATTTGGTAGGTGATGGGAGCCATTGAGTATTTTGGGAAGGGGCTGACAAATCAGATTGGTGTTCTAGAAAGATTACCCAGGCTGCTGTGTGGGGGACGGAGTTGAGCCCAGAGGTGGAGCCCTCCTGAGTGTCTCCTTCACCCCTTCCACTGTCGTTACAGAAGCATGACAGCTTCTTCTTTTTCTGCCCCCACACCACCCCACCCTACCCCACCTTCACCTCCCAGTCAAGCCGTTGTTCTCAGTCTAGTTGTGAAGGACGCAGCTCACTGGCCCACGTTGGAATTATGATCATTGTTCTCTACCTGGCTGAGGCATGTCCCTCACCGGCATTGGGCAGCCATCACCAGCTGTCAGCCGCTCATGGCAGTTCATGGCAGCAGCAGCCCAGCTCCAGGTTGAGCTGTTGTTCACAATCTTAGCTGTAGAGGGTGCAGCTTACTGGCCCATGTGGGAATCAAATTGGGAACCCTGTTGCTCAGAGCTTGTGCTCTAACCAACTGAGCTATCCAGCAGCCCCCAGCACAAGACAGCTTCTGCCTATCTTGAAAGCCTTAGCTCTCCCAGCTCCCCTGGAAGTGTGACAGTTGGCATCACCTTCCCTCTTTTCACACCCTATTTCACACACTTGATCATTGGTGCATATCATTACCTGTATGCTTGGCCATTTGTATCATTTTGAGAGTCTCTGCTCAAATTTCATAGTGTTAATAGAAGGAAAGAGTAAGCATCAGAGACAGGCCTTTTCCCAAGCATTACCATTCATTCCTGCCCCCTTCCTCCATTGCTTTTATAGGCAGAGACTCATCTCCATGCCCAAATCTCTCTGTTTTACTTGTTGCATTGACACATATTCCCATCACCAGTTTCTGGCTTGCTGAGGCCATCTATTGCTATTTATGGAGGCAGAATAGTTCCTCCCCTGGCATGGGGCAGGTTCAAGAGTCTCACTGACTGGTTTAAAGCCCAGCTGGGACACTACAACCTGGACAAGTTAGTCTTATTACCACATCTGTATCGTGGGAACATAGTATTACCTTACTGGGTTGTTATGAGAATTAAATGAGTTAATATTGGAGAAGCACTTACAACAGTGCCTGGCACAGAATTGGTGCTATATAAGAGTATGTTAACTAAACATCTATTTCAAAAAGTAATTATGGGGATTAAATGAGATGCTATTCACACGGTGCTTAGTCCAGTACCTAGTTATAGTAAGTACACAATAAATATTAATAGTTGCTATTACTGTCATGATGTTTATAATCATTGCAGCTTGCCCTATGAGAGATGGGATGGAGGAGATAAGAGAAGCTTTGTGCTGGGGTCATATGTGTGTAGATGCTTTGTAAAAAAAGCCAGAACAATGGGTTTGGACTGTCCCCGCAGTCCCCTTGGTTGTCTGCCTCCAGACTCTTCAGCATCTCATTCGTCTTCCACATGGCTGCTGTCCCTGTTGCCTTCTGGTTAGATGTGGATCTAGTCAGGTGACTATCTGACTTACTTAAAAACCTGTTATTGATCCTCATTATGGGTAGAATTGTTTCTCCCTGAATAGACATGTTGAAGTCCTAACCCCTAGAACCTCAGAGTGTGACGTTATTTGGAAACAAGGTCATTGCAGATGTAATTAGTTAAGATAAAGTCATATTGGAATGTGCAATATGACTACTGTCTTTATCAAAACATGGCCAAATATAGGCAAGATACCCAGGGAAAATGACATGTGAAGATGAAGGCAGAGATTGGAGATGCATCTACAAGCCAAGTGATGCCAAGGATTGCTGGCCGTCAGCGGAAGCTAGAGGAAAGGTGTGGAAAGGGTTCTCCCTCACAGCCCACAGAAGGACCCAACCCTGCTGGTACCTTTGGAGATCTAACCTCTAGAACTGTGAGAAAATAAATTTCTATTGTTTTAAGCCAGGCAGTTTGTAATATTTTGTTACAGCAGCTCTAGGACACCAATACAATCCTTATTGCATGTAGAAACCAATCAAACATTTTAGCATGATATGTGAAGTCCACTATCCTTTCTAAACACACATACACACACACACACACACACACACACACACACACACATACGGCTTTAGTAGCTTTCTATACCACACCAGACTATTTGTAATTCCCCAAATAAACAGGACTAAAAAAAGTATTTGTCATAGGAAGAAATTGTTTGATATTATAGTTATCCCTCCCAATCTGCTAAGATCCTAGTGCCTGGAGCTCCTCTTGGTTTGTGGGACATCAGAACACCAGAAAACAGTTGGGATGATAGAGAGGATGTTAGAGAAGAGAAAGAGATAGAAAGTAAAAATATCTCCAATTGTGAAAGAGTGTGTGTGATAGGCCTGGGAAATTTTACAGGGTTGGGAATTTGGGCCTTGGGGGCTATGTAATCCAGGGCAAGAGTACTCTGGGTTGGTTTGCAAGGGGCTTTAGTGGGGCAGGGCAAAAATGTTGAGGGGAGAGACATACTGCCTGCTATGTGATGTGAATCATTCTGTTCTGCCTTCCTATAAAAGCTTTGATAAAATCAAAGATCGCCCTCCATGGTCATGGCATTCATCTCGTCCTCTCCCCTTCTTTCTCCTCCCCTTTCTTCTCCCCTCCCTTTCTTTCCTCACCCTGTCCATCCTCATCCCTTCCCTCTTCTTTCAATGGGTAACAATGGAATACCTGCCTACAGACAGCTCAAGGTGAAATCAGAGGCTGGGTTATCCAAGCCATATGACTCAGAGGCTGAGTATTCCAAGCTCATGCCTACTTTCCCTTGTTCACGCTGTTCCCGTTGCCTGGCACACCCTCTCCCTTGTTTTTCTGCCAGGCAAAAACCAACCCACTCATCTTTCAAATGTCCTCACTTCTGTGAAGATGTCTGTGACTGACCCCTCCCCTCTTCCTACTTCTAGGCAGGAGTACAATTAATCACCACCTCTGAATTCCCATAGAGCTTCTCAGATCCTTCCATGGTGGTGCTTATCTCATCCTCTTTAAGGATGGAGCCTGAGTCCCCATTTATCTTCGTTACCTCTCTCCTGCCCCCGCACTCTCACAGGGCCCAGCCTCTGTAGGCACTCAGTGACTGGCATGGAATAAGTGAATGAATAAAGAGATGGGAGGTAGGGTGACAGGACTAGACAGGGAGAAAATGAGATTAAAAAAATGAGTTTGAGCAGAGAGAGGACTTAAATGATAGCCTTCCTCTAAGCACTCCTCAGAGAAGTCTAATTTACATAATTAAAATCCAAATAACTAGGAGGATGATCGCTGAGCCAACTAGTAGATACACTTGTAGAGATGGAAAAAAAGCACAGAGCCAAAGACAAGATGGAGAATGGGGATTGAAGATATGTTTGTACTAGAACTGTAAAGAAAAGACAAAGTTGGGGATAAGAGAAATACAGCAGAAAGAGGATAGAATGAAAGGGGGTGGGAGAAAGGAGGGTAATTGAGTTAATAAAAGGTGTTCAGTGTGGGGAGTCCTGAGACTGGAGAGAAACAAATAAAATCCAAGGATTTAACTCCAATATAAGACAAGTGGGGTGGTTGTTTGTAGCAAACTGGGTCTAAAATCTAAAGAGTTTATATGTACGGCTGTCAAACTTTCCAGGCATAACATTGCTGAGCAGAGTAGAAAATTAAAGTAGGAAACTGGGAAGATTGGCCCAGAAAGGACTAAAAACATAGCCCAGAAGCTCAACGGTTGTTTCTGTGGGGAGGGAGGAAATGGTAGGTAATAATATACTGTAGAGATAAATTAATAATACTAAGCTACCTCGCCAGGGTGTTATGAGTGTTAATTAATTAATTATTGTTTGCAAAGCACTTTGAAGGTGGAAAGGCTCTATAATTATTATGAATAAAATGTCAGAGATAATAATCCAGCAGAACGCAGTGACCTCATCAGCACCTCATTTGCATGGCACGAAGTAAAGCAGATTCAAGGATGCTTTGCCAATGGGGAGACCTGCTGGGGACGACAGATGCCCGTCTCAACACCCTGCCTTCTCCTTGCCACGTCTTCTGTCAGCCCTAAAGCTGTGGCCTCTGCTCCCTTGGCAGCAAGTTCATGAGAAACTGTGTGAGGTGATATTTGTATGAGCATGAAAGCTGCATACGGAATCAGCTGATGACTGGGCTACTTTACTACGATGGGTCGCATTCTAATGTCTTGGGCCTGAGGAGCCCTCTTTACACTGAGCAGCTTTCAATTTTGCTGGTTGTTTTGTTTCAGAGGAGATTAAAAATATGGCAGCTTGGGCCTGCTCTTCAAGAGTGGGATGCGCAAGAGTTTTTAAGGGATGAAGAGTAGGGACTGTGCGAGAAGATGGAGGGCCTACTACGTGCCTGTTCAGGTCTGGGGGAATTGGCCATGAACAAAAGCATATCACTGGCTCATGCTGGCATTCTAAGTGAGAGAGACACAATAATCAACAAACAACTACCTCCCCCATCGATGCTAGTATGTCATCTGTCAGGGGGCAGAAAGGCACAGAAAAAAATTATAATACGGAGTGAAGGGAGTACATAGGAGACCAGGGCTGGTGCAGCATATAGGATTGCTGTGAAGTCTTCGTGATATTAATCCCAGAGAAAAGATGTTTGAAGACAGTTGTTTTCAACCTATTCCCCCATCCGCACCCCAGGCTTGGATAATGAGGCAAACATCTGTAGAGCATTTACCAACCTTTGCCTGTGTGCTGGGGAAACAAACAGTCCTGCCAATAGATTCCCCTTCCTACAGATGTGGAAGAGAGAGAGAACAGAATTTTAACATTAGGGGAGCATTATTAGATTTACTTATCTGGGAGGGAGCACAGAAGTGACTCACATCCAGACAGTTTCTCACCAATTTCTACCAGAAAAATAGAAGAACAAACAATGAACACTCCCCCCCACACACACACACCTCTTCTTAATCTGCTTGAGACAAGGGAACTCACCTTGTTTGTCTCATGTATACCTTGTGAGATCCCCAAGGTAATTCCAAAACAAATGTTGACAGTCAAAGGGTAAAGCCTGTGGCCTTGCAATGTAAAATCAGAAGTCAGAAGGTTGGACATTTTTATCCAGCCTAGTATGTCCTCAAGAATATGCTCTAAAGAGGGGAGGGTGGAAAGGCAATGGTCTCTGCTCAAAGAAAATGTCACCCTTTGGCCCTGACACTACCCCCTACCTGGCTATTTATTAATGTCCTTAAACGTCAGCTGAATGAACCGTTGGGATATAGAAGTTATGATGAAACACCCACATCTGTACAAACAATTTGTTCTCTCTTTTTTTAAAAGATTTTATTGGGGGAATTGGGGGAGGGGAACAGCGTTGGGGAACCAGGGAAGGGGAACAGACAAGTTGCTGTCCTTTTGTTCTTCAGTCTAGTTGCGGAGGACATTGCTTCACTGGCCCATGTTGGTATTATCATTGTGCTCTTCTCGGATGAGGCAGATCGGTCGCTGGCCTCTGGATGGTGGCTCACCGCGGCTATTGGCAGCTCACGCTGGCTGCCGGCCACTCACTGTAGCCTATGGCAGCGCACTGCAGCAGGGGCTGCAGCCTCCACCTTCACCGGGGCTCATGCAGCCCAGCTCCAGGTGGAGCTGTTGTTCACCATCTTAGCTGTAGAGGGCAGTGTCACTGGCCTCATATATGGGATCTGAACCGGGGCTGCTGGCGTCCCAAACCAGCTCTTAACCAATGCGCCACTCGGCCGGCCCAACAATTGGTTCCTGACTCCAATATACTGATACTGTGAATTTTAGGAAAAACCACACCCAACTGCAGGCCACTTTTGGCTCAGCAATGACTCTCAGACATCAGAATGCCATGGCGGTCTCCTTAAAACACAGCTTGTGGGGGCCCCACTCCCAGAGTTTCAGATTCATTTGCGTTTCTAACAACTTCCCAAGTGATGCTGATGCTGCTGTTCAGCCCCCCGCCCCACACACACACAGACACATACAGTTTACAAACCACTGACTTGAGAACTAACGAACCTTTGGAAAGAGACACTGGGGTGAAGGCAGTGCATACAGGTGAAAGGGGGAAGGTGAAAAGAGTGGCATCTAATAGAGACCTCAGGGATAGGACTGGATGAGACCCAGGCTTTACTGGGAGCTGGTAAGTGGGGTGATCCCAGGTCAGGAAAGTAACTCTCCTCCCCACTCTGGGTGTGGGCTGGTATCCCTCACCTTTCATATTTCCCACCCTCTAGGAGTAATACCTACAAGAATACACTCTCCACTCTCCAACCTCCAGCAATGTCAAGTTTTGCCTTTTCCTGGAGCTTGCGATTATTTGAAGGTTGGCAGGTGAACTCGTTTCCTAGGGCTGCCATAACAAAATATCACAATCTGAGTGTTTCAAACAACACAAGTTCATTGTCTCACAGTTCTGGAGACTGGAAGTCTGAGATCGAGGTATCGGCAGGGCTGGTTCCTTCTGAGGACTCTGCGGAAAAGTCTGTCCCAGGCCTCTCTCCTAGCTCCTGGTGGCCTCAAGCATTCCTTCTCCCCATGTCTTCACTTTATCTTTCTTCTGTGTGTGTCTGTTTCAGTGTCTAAATGTTCCCTTTTCATAAGAACACCAGTTATATTGGATTAGCGCCCACCCTATACTGACCTCACATTAACTGGATCATCGCCAAAGATCCTACTGCCAAATACGGCTGCATTCATAGGTACTGGGGTAAGATTTCAACATCCTTTGGAGGGACACTACTCAACCTATAACAATAGGTTTTCCTCTCCTCCAGGATGGGTCCTGGTGGTGCCCTTGATGGCCTGATTTCCACCTGGGTGTGGGGAAATTGGGGTGGAATACTCCCTATACACAAAGCAGGACCCATCTCTCTGTGTCCACAAGGCCTGTGTTGCAGGCCTGTAGAGGTGGAACTGAGAGATTGCTGGGAAGCAGAACCCATAGTATTACTTTTTGTTTCCATTCCAACCTCAGCTCCTGTAGCTTGGTGCTGCTGAGTGCAACAGAATTGGCCATCGGGGTCCCTGTGGTCCCTGTGGCAATTCAGCACGAACAGTGATGAAAGGCTAGACTTCCCTGGAGTGGGGGATGAGCCTTTGGAGTCAGACTGAGAGGTGAGGATTGGTCCCCATTTCCTCATCTCTCAGATGAGGGTGACAATATCTACCACCCAGGGTTGATAGTGTTAAATGTCTGTGGAAAGCCCTAGAACAGAGGGGTTGCTCGGTGGGGTGGTTGTTGTTAATAATTGGGAGCTCAAAGGAAATCTAACCAAAAAAATTGTCCTAAGATGCTGAGGTATTTGTTTGCATTGAGAATTTTCTCAGTGCCTCCTGACTTCTCTTCCCCTGCCATCCCCCACCATGGCTGGGAACCCTGCTTGTCACAGGCTTTGAACTGGGACATCAAAGAGAAGCCAGCTCTGTTCTTCAAACAGGTTTATAAAGAGATTTTGATACAAGACAACAATACTTGTCAGCAGTGCCCAGTCATCGTCCTTCCCTTTGTAGTTTTATTAGGAAATAATTTCCCAGCTGGTGAGGCTCCTGCTGGCACTCCTTGTTTCTCTATTTGCAATTGGATCTGTCCACCAGCGGGGCTGCCCCACGTGCCCCAGCAGTTTTGCCAGCTGGGGGCCCAGAGAAAGACATCACTGGAAGGCTCTCCAAGACAATTTACCATGTGCCCCTCCCTGCCCCTCCCCCCTCTTTGTAGCATAAATGCAATTTGACCTCTGAGGAGGTTTAAAACCTCAGTTTCTTTTTTGTTTGTTTGTTTGTTGTTCATTTGTTTTTTTGAGGGCAGTGTCATTGGCCCTCACAAGTGGGACTCGAACCGGGGACGCTGGCTTCGTAAGCCAGCGCCCAACCACCACGCCACTCGGCCAGCCCAAACCTCAGTTTCTTAATTGCCCCTCCCTTCCTTATTTTTATTTTTTAAGAAGGAGGAGAAAGAGGAAACCATGGACAGAAAATAAAAACTGTTTAAGCCTTCCTTTCCTATCATACCCAGCATTCTAGGCTCTCAATAAGGATCCCCAATAGATTAAAGGTAAGGAGCCCAATTCACTGGGGGGAGCAAAGCAGGACTTTTTGGCAGGAGCCAGCTTTTCCAAGCAGAGGTAGGATGTGGTTCCAAAAGAGATTATTCCCTTTTCTTTCCTTGGTGCTATTTTTTTCCCAGAACTCGTAACATGTGTCAAAGAGTCGACTATGTGCCAAGCACTGTGGTAGGTTCTGAGATACGAGGGACACTGGGTCCCTCCAACTGTGGTTCCCAGCATGGGCTGGGTGAGCTGGGTTGAAAGGCAGGTTTTCAGGGACTCATCCTGAAAGGGCTCTGTGCCATGGCAGAGGACCCTTCCTGGGCTTCTGGGGTATATATAGCATTCTAGGACCACCCACCAGGTCCACTAGAGGTGGCCCTTGATCATCATCCTGAGGGGAGGCAGGGTCCAGTCAGGATGTTTTGTGGTGGTCATTTAAGAGTGGGGTTGGCAACATTTTCTCTCAGATTTGAGTCTGCATGAGAAACCTTATCTTTTTCTTCAAATTTCCTTTTCCAGTAAGTTTGATTATGTGTAAGAATGTGCCTATTGGGATACATTTCCACACTAAGGAAGGGGACAGATGGGAAGAAAGAGTGGAGACGCAGGTGTGATGAAATAACTGATGGGGTATGATGCTGGGAGAGGTGAGACGGAGTGGAATTGGGGCAGAAAGGGACATTTAGCCACAGGGGAAAAGATGCTTCCTTTTTATGAAATCGGGGAAGAAACATGAAAAAGGATGCCAATCAGTTAGAGGGTGGGAGAGCAGAGAGTGTGGGTAAGTTCAACTTTCCTGCCCTTTATTCTCTCTGGGAAGTGGGAATTAAAGGCATCTACTGGGAGTGAGGTGGGCTGGCTTAATGGGGTTTATAAAAATAGAGGCAGAAGTTTCTTAGAGATCATTTAGTTAAAAGTCCTTGTTTTATGCAATGAGGTTCAGAGGGATTGAGAAATGTCCTAAGGTAATATGTTGATGGGTGATGGAGGAGGGACTTGAACCCAAGACTGCTGGCTCCCAGGTCAGGGACCACTGTCCTACAGGGTGCTTCCTGCATCTCTAAAGCTGCATCACTGTTCTGCATCCATCTGGGAGGATGGAGTTGCTGTGGCAGACTGGGCTTGGCCCTCTGGGATTCCTGACCAACTGGATGATGAACTTGGTTCCAATGCCTTTGGTCTGTTTAGAAGAGAAGTGTCAGTGCAGAGGGGAGCCTGACATGGTCAAGAGTCACCCCAGACCACTGCACAATGAACAGAGCACTCCTGGGATGGGAGTGGCAGAACCCATGCCATTTCTCAGACTCTGAAGTATTTTGCTGACTTAGGATTACTCACCTTCTCATCAACAATTTCATACTGTTGCCAAAGGAAATAGTAAATGCTCCCACTGACAAGCCACAGAGTAGGAACTGACCTAAAAACTTAGTTTCTGAGCAGAATGTGCCAAACCACAGGAACATAGTAACCTATTGGTTACTGCCCAGTTATTAAACCCATTGTACAGATGGGGGAAACCTAAGTGGAAAGATGGATGACTTCCAAAGATTCATCCAGAGGCAATAATAAAATTCATAGTTTAATGTTTGTTTGTAACTTACTATGATTACTTCATATTTCCATGGAGTGGGCAGGAAGCAGTGATTTGAGCAATAAGAATAGACCATAAGCCTTTTTCCATGAAGCCTGGCTGGGGTCTGGTGGACCTCAGTCCTGGCCACTTATATAATTTTTTGAGGCAACCAGTAAAAAAAGTGATGCTATCATAAAATGGTTGTAATGTTTTATATGTTTGAATTTAGAGAATGGCAAACTATGACTTGAAGACCAAACCTGGCGGGCAGCCTGTTTTCGAACAGCCTGTGAGCTAAGACCCTTTTTACATTTTAAAAGGGTCATAAAAAGACAAACCACAAAACAAAGAAAAGTATACTACAGAGACTGTATGAGACCACAAAGCCTGAAATGTTTACAAACTAGCCCTTACAGACCCCTGATAACAAATGAATGCTCTTATCACAAGAAGACAATGATGTGGAATTGCATTATAAATAAGATAATCCTAAAATCTATTAAAAATATTTATTTATTCTATACAAAAAGTAGTGTGACCTTGTAATGAGATAGACAATCCAAATTGTTTGACCACTACTATTTTATTTCCAATTATGTCAGCTAATCTCATTATGTTCACTTGGACATAAGGCCAAAATGAACCGTGGAGGCCTTTGGGATCCTGAGGCTTGGCCCTGCAGCCCTCATGACCCCCAGTTCAGGGTAACATGCTCTGGGTTTCCTTTGAGCTGGAGAGGAAAGGCTGCAGGCCCTGCCACTGAGGTACCTTCTGTGCAAGCATTTGGCATGTTTGTTTGCCTGGCCTGAGTTATGAAGCTCCTTCATCCACTGTGGGGAGAGGGTCCTTTCTTAGTCCTGGGTGGCTGAGCAGCAGATGTGGCTGGGTCTGTCAGGTAGGCATGCGAGTGATTGACACTGACTCCCTGACCAGTATGTTCATCCTAAGCCTCTTGATGTTCATTGAAAATTAACTGGAGGGCTATGTCACTGCAGAAAGGTAGAGTTGTGTTGCTGAACTGTCAAGCCCACTGGGCAGAGGCTGCTTGTGTACTCTGATCCTCCTCACAGAGACAGCCAGGTGAGCTAACACCTGGACATCTTACAGCTGGCCAGGAGGAACCCAGGCAAGAGCACACTGTCACATCAGGGACATGTGCAAGCCACTGAGTCAGGGAGGGTCACACCTAGCTCTCTTCTGGGAGCCAGAAAGTCAGAGTTGTGGAAGCGAAATAACATACAGGTGAAGTCACACTGAATTGGGTTCAAACCCTGCTTCTGCCATTGGTTAGTCATGTGAACTTGGAGAAATGACTTAATGTCTTGGATCTTTAGTTTCTCCATCTGTAAAATGAGGTAATGATAGTCCTAACTCATGGGGTTATTGGGAGGCTGAAAAAGATATTGGATGCAAAAAGACTGGATGAGAAGGCAAAGCCAATATTATTGGTATCTCTGTTCTGTTTCATCTTCTAAACATTGGGCTTATTTCTGCATTAATGCTTCAACTAAAGGTCTAAGGTACATCTCCAATGAAGGGCGGGAAAGGAGGGAGACTGAGGGAGGGAGGGAGAGACATGAAGGGAGAGAGAGGAGGACAGAGAGGAACTCTTTGCAGAGCAGAAATGGCATTGAAAAGACAAATTCTGGAGGGAGAAATTGGCACTAAACAACCAAAGCTAATCAGTACTTCGTAACAAATTAGGAGAGTCAGAGAGAAACAATTGGCAGGTACCTCAGCAGCAACCGCACAGTCCAGCCATTCTTAGACATTTGAGTGGGGGTATTGCTCCTAGGTCTTTTCCTGAGGCAGACAGCCCTGAGCTCAAACCCCACCTCTGCCATTAACTACCTGTGATTGGGCAGGTGATTGGAGTTCTCTAAATCTCAACGTTCCTGTCTGTAAGTAGGAGTAATAATAATAGTACCAAGCCACAAAGTTGTTCTGAATGTTAACTGTTGGCCTCACGGTCATGATATGAGTGAAGTGAAGGACTAGGTGCTTGCATATGCCAGATGTGACTAAGGGGGCACTGAGCCATGGGACTCCACCAGGGTCCCGCACAATCCAGGTCTTCACTTAAGGCTGCCAGTGGAGGCCCGAACAAGCTTTCTCTTTGTGCAGAGCAACAGACTGTGGAGTGGCGTTCCATTAAATGATGACAGCAACAACTCAGAACCTTAGTCTACGTCACTGAAGTCAAATCCATACAGTTAATTTCCTGTTTCTCTCATGGGTTAATTTCCCTGGCTTTTGGTGGGGGAAAATTCAGTTTTGAAAACACCCCTTGTAATAGGTGTCTCAAAACCCTTGAGCATCAGTATGAGCCTATTAAATTTTAAGAGCTCTGTTGGCAGGTAAAGTATATTTATAGACGTAAAAAAATAACCACGCTGTTTGGTTTTTGGATGGCACGGGCCATTCTGAAGAGATTTTGTGCTTAAGGTTTGAGGGATAGATTTTGTTTCTCCAATTTGCTCTCCTCATGTTGTCCTAGGTGGTATAAATTCCAGGATTGTTTATCTGCCTGTAGCTGAAGCTGATCTTGCTAAATCCATAGCTCCTTTTCAACCACAAATATCTATTTTTCAGTTGTCATACCTCAAAGAGATTATGCTTCCTCTGGGCTTTTCTTTTTCTAGCTTTGTCCAAATATTTGAATATTCAAAAGCTGACGGGAAAAAAAAAAAGTCAATTCTAAGGTCCCACAGGGTAGGATTCCAGCACCAAGTAAGGCTATTTGATTGTGCAAATAAAGATCCTAGGCCCAGAAGTTTTTGTTGAGGGAGAAGGATCTAGAATAGAAGATAGGGAGGTTGAAACAAGGTCTAGCTTCCTGAAAGACAGAGAAGAGGACACCTTGGGAATAAAACAGTGCTTGCTAGGTTAGACAGAAGAGGGAAAGAAGGGGTGACAATGACAGTCAGTGCTCAGGATAATTACAATATTTGGCAGAAAGATCTTTTGTGGTAAAGTATTCCAGTGCATTCCAGAGCCACAGGAAGTGGGGGCAATGACGTGTGAACTGGGAAATGCTGGGACTTAGAGAACTGCATCCTAGGAGACTTACACTGTTTCATCCCACATGTTGACCTGTGGTTTTCAGGCAGCAAGGCAGAAGGAATGGACTATCTGAATACCAGTTGAAGTTTTCAACATGGTGTAGAGTCATAAAATGATGTCAGGACTTCAGAATATGTGTTAAGCCTTGACTCTGTTTTACTTTGTGGAAATTCAGTTCAAAGAATCAGTAATTTTTTCATATGGCTAATGTCATTGAGTTACAAAGAATTCTTCTTCTAGGCAAACATTAAAAAGACATAAAACCCCATAATTAAATGCCTGCTCTGACCGCAAAGTCAGGCTGTCTTAAACCATCTCTTTCATGCACATAGAAAGACACATCTCTCAGCATCCACTGAAAACTTGTAAAATAGATTTTCTCTCTTTATTCCTTCCTGGTACTGCTGTCAAATGAGGCTCCACTGCAGAAGACAAGTAGCAGTGGGAAGAATTTCAAGGCAATTCTTTGTGCTTTGGGAATGTCCTCTACTGATTCACAAAGTAGATGGGTAACCTCTTCTCCTCTTTCACCCACAGTAGGTGTGTCCAGAACAAGCTGAAAGAGCAACATGGCCAGTATGAGTGAAAGATGAGTTTGGGGGAGGGAATTCCTTCCTTACTCTACTTCTTGGAATCAAGCTGCAGCCATTGTAACCTTCATGTATGTGACTTTGAGGGTTATAAAGGTTCCAGCTCTGTGAGATGAGATGGAGCCAGGGTAGCTGCCTAATTGTGCTCTTCTAGATGGCAGATGGGCAAGCTCTTGGATTTCTGGCTCCTTCCTAGAAATTGCTGACACTATATTTGCCCTGCCCCAGCAAACCCATTCGTTAGAAGTCACATATCTCAAACTGGTGGCGGTAGGCTGAATAATAGCCCCCAAAGGTATCTATATCCTAACCCCCAGAACTGGTGAATACTATCTTCATTGGCAAAAATTTAAAAATGTGATTACATTAAAGACCTTGATATGGGGGGATCATTTTGGATTGTCTGGATGGGCCCTAAAAGTAATCACATGTGTCTTTATAAGAGAGGCAGAAAGACATTTGACTATAGAAGATGCAACGTTAGTGTGTAGATGGTAGCAGAGATGGGAGTAGTGTCACAAGCCAAGGAATGGTGGGAGAGGCAAGGAACAGATTTTCCCCTGGAGCCTCCAGGTGGATCCAACCCTCACAATACCTTGATTTCAGCTTCATGAGATTTCTTTCAGACTTTTGGCCTCCAGACTATAAGAGAATAAATTTCTGTTGTTTTAAGTCATTAAGTTCATGGTAATTTGTTATAGCAGTAATAGGATGCTAATATGCTGTTCTTGTCAGGGTGAGGGAAGACACCTGGGTTTCTCTGGGAGTGTCTGAGTTTTGGTGAGGTCAGGTGTTGCCCACAGGTGTTGCCGTGGTGCCTCTCTTTCCTTTGTGCAGTCATCTTTGCTTCTTCTCCAGTTCCACGCTTACTCCCCGGCATCTCACAAAACTGTGTTTTGTTGACCTAGAGGCCGGTGTGATTAGCCAATTGAATCAACTAATCTATGTCGTTGAGACTATAGTCCTCTCTGCCCATCCTGGCAGCTTCTCACTGTGCATTTAACAAGCTTCTCAGAGATGGGATGATCCTTCTTGCTTGACAGAGTCACTGAATTTCAGAGTTAGAAAGGACCTTTCATAAACACATCAATTCCAACTCCAGCCAAATAATTAAGATGGCAGAGTCAATGGGGTGGAGACAAGCAGTTAAGGCCTTCATTTTTTGGACCAAATTCTCTATAACAGCCACTCCAGTGTCCCTTTCTCTTTGTTCCTGTAGAACTAAAAAGACTGCCAAATGACAGTCAAGGCAACCAAATGGCTGCCTTGATCTGCCTCTTTGGCGCGTGCTTGGCTGACCCTGGGTTGGGTTTTGTTAAACCTGGGACCCACAGGAAAACCTGGATGCTCGCTGAACTTGGGCAAAGCAGCTATGTTGCAGCAATACTTCATTGATATGCTGGCCTATTTGAGAAAGGAGCAAGCAGTCGGGCGAACCAGAAAGATCCATTTAACCAACTTAGAAGATGGGCATTTTTGATGAGAGCATTAACCTTCTCTGGGGTGGCTGTCATTTCCAAATAACAGCTGCGTGCATGGCATTTCCAAGAAGTCTTTCATCTCTAAGAGAAGACGGGGAAGCAGGGGTCACATCTAATATATTAAAAGCAAAAAGGAAACCTTTAAGCAATGTGGCACCCTTTGGCCTGTGGATTTTTTTCCCTCCACCAAGGTGGTGCATATTTTAAAAGCCTAACCTAGAAGATGTTTTGAATGAACAGGTTCAAAACAACTGGCTGAGGCTTGCCTTTAGAAGATCAGAACTGCATGTCCTGGTGGTGAGGCAGGGGATAACTTTTTTTGGGTGTTGAACCCTGAAACATTTAGGATTCTTTGGGTTGCAAGTCACAGAAAGCCAAGTTCTTTCTTCCTTCATTAAGAAAAGGGAAAGTACGTATCTTAGGTATCTAAACAATCTCACTACAGATGTGACTTTAGGCACAGGTGAACAGAGAGTCTAAATGATGGAAATGAAGGTCTAGTTGGTCTTCATCTCTTCTTCTGTATAGGCTCAATTTTCATGCAGGCTTGCAAAAGGGCTGCATGAGGGAAATTTATACTTCAAGTTTCAAATGCAGTCACTGTGAGAATCTACTTTTCTGTTTGAGAATTAGATCACCTTGGTCCTAATTGGCCTAATTTGTCATCTATGGGACAATTACTATGAAGGTGACTATGCATCATCTGGGGATTTTATTAAAAGGCACATGCTGACTCAGGAAGTCTCAGGTGGGACCTGAGATTCTGCATTTCTAATAGGCTTCTAGGTGATGCTGACACTGCTGATCCAAGGACCACACTTTGAACAATAAGGATACAGACCAGGTTTATTGGCTTAATCTAGGGGGTATTTCCCATTCCTGTAGCCTGAAGGTAGACTCAGCTTCAACTGAAGACAAGAGCTGAGAGTTGGACTTAGGAGTAGAGGGAGCATTCCTTTAAAACAAAATGTAATATTGTTGCCACATGCAGGACAGGTTGGATTCTGATGGCAAAACAACAAATCTCTACTCTGGGATCTCTGGACTTTTTCATCAGCTGCAACATACAGCTCAGCCAGTGATGTTTGGGGATGCCTGAGTTGTGTTTATGCCTCGGTAGTACCCCTTGAAGCAATGGAAGAAGTGACCCTTAGATGAAAGGCAGAAGATAAACACTCTCTAAAAAGTTGCTCGTGATTATCATCATTACTATTAATTATTAATGGAGGAAGGAACAGCACGTGCTTTATGTGGGTAGAGATTTTGTTTAAGCACCGGTCCAGAGAGACTGGGAAGGAAAACCAGAGGAGGAGCATGAATTATAAATACAGATCCTGCTATAGGAAGCTGATGGAAGCATGAACGCCTGGAATGGAGACGGGGTCTCAAGGCTGCAGGCTCCGGAACTGTAAAGTAGCATTAATGTGCAACACAGGAACCTTTTACACAGCCCGTGTTAATGTTTGTTGGGGACCAGCATTCAGGCCGCTCGTGACAGGTGATCAATGCAAATGCAGGAACCACAACTTCGTGAATCTTTGGAGGAACTTACATTGCTTTGACGGCTATTATATGTATATTTTTTCTTTGCAATTAATTTATTCCAAATGGTATAAACATGATTACCACACCATTTTAGCTTTGCTAAATTCAGAGAAACAAAGAGGAACTTCTACTGAACGACACCCTCTGTTCCTACAAAAGCCAGATGATAAGTGGACTCTTCTTACTTCTTTAGCTGGTTTCTGTGGAACTTTGAACAGTAGGACACCAATATGATTTCCAAATATCTAAAGCAACAGAATTTCCTTGGGGGTAATTTATTTCCAAATGGCTTTCAGCATGTATTTTTCATTATACATTTTTTATTTTGAGATATAATTTGCACACTACAAAATTCACTGTTTTAGGGTGCACAATTCAGAGGTTTTTAGTAATTTCACAAGGATGTGCCACCATAACGACTGTAATTGCAGAACATTTTCATTACCCGCAAAAGAAGTCTGGCACGCATCAGCAGTGACTCCCCAGTCCCCTCTGCTCACAGGCCCTGGCAAACACGAATCGGCATTCTCTCTCTGTGGATTTGCTTGTACTGGTCATTTTGCAACAACGGATTCATTCAATATGTGACTTTTTTGTCTGAAATTCTTTCACTTAGCATAATACTTTCAAGGTATAACAATGTGGAATGTATTTGTACTGCATTGTTTTCACATTCTTGATGGTGTCTGTTGAAGCACAAAGCTTAATTTTTATGAAGTCCAATTTATCTCTTTTTTTCTTGTGTTGCTTGTTTTTTTTCCACGTCATATCTAACAAACTATTGCCATATCAAAGGCCATGAAGATTTCCTTTTATAGTTTCTTCTAAAACTTTGATAGTTGCAGCTCTTACATATAATTTAAATCCATTTTGTATTTTTAAAAGATTTTTATTGAAGGCCGGCCGAATGGCTCAGTTGGTTAAGAGCTCGCTCAAGAGTGCAAGCTGAGCTCTGAGCAACAGCGGTTCGAGGCCAGCCTGAGCTGAGTTGCCGTTGAGCTGCCAACAGGTGGCAGGATGGCTCAGCTAAAAAAAAAAAAAAAAAGATTTTTATTAAAATATAGCTAACATACAACATTATGTTAGTTTTAGCTGTACACCATAGTTATTCAACATTTATAGACATAAAGAAGCGATCACCGTGGTAAGTCCAGCAACCACCTGACACTGTACCACGCTATCACAATATTATTGACTATATTCCCTATGTTGTACATTACATCCCCATGACTTATTTGTTTTATACCTGGAAACTTGGACCTCTTATTTCCCTTCACCTTTCCCCCACTTTAAAAATGTTTCAATTATAGTAGACATTCAATATTATTTGATATTAATTTCAGATGTAGAGCATAGTGGTTAGACATTTGTATAATTTTTAAAAAAACGGTCCCCCTGACTAATCTAGTACTCACCAGGTACTATACACAGTTTTACCATATTATTGACTATATTCCCTGTGTTTTACTTTACATCCCCATGACTATTTTGTAACTACCAGTTTGTACTTCTTAATCCCTTCACCTTTTTCACCCTGCCTCCCACACACCCCCATCTGTCACCCAAACAAATCTAGTACCAATATGGCACCATACATAGTTATTACAATATTATTGACTATATTCCTTATATTATACCCTCCATCCCCATCATTACTATGCAACAACCAATTTGTACTTCTTAATTCCTTCCCCCTTTTCACTTACGCCTCAATGTCCTTCCCATCTGGTAACCATCAATATGTTTATATCTATGAGTTTGTTTCTCTTTTGTTTGTTTAATTTGTTCTTTTGATTCTACATATAAGCAAAATCTCATTGCATCTATCTTTTTCTGCCTCACACTCCACTCAGCACAATTCCCTCCAGGTCTGTCCATGCTGCTGTGGATGGCAAGAACCCATTCCCTTCCATGACTGAGCAATATTCCACTGCATATATGTACCACCTCCTCTTTATACATTCTTCTACAGACAGACACCAGGTTGCCTCCGCATCCTGGCTATTGTAAACAATGCTGCAATGAACATATGGATGTATTTGTCTCCTTGAAGTGGCATTTTGGGTTTCTTCAGGTAAATACCCTGGGTCTTTCTTTGTCTCTTGTTATAGCCTTTGTTTTAAAGTCTAATTTGTCTGGTATAAGTATTGCTACCCCAGCTTGTTTTGTTTGTTTTCATTTTCATGAAATGTCTCTTTCCATCCCTTTACTTTCCATCTGTGTATGTCTTTCAATCTGAAGTGAATCGCTTGTAGGCAGCATATGTGAGGATTTTGTTTTCTTATCTATTCAGCCCTCTTATGTATTTTCGGTGGAACATATAATCCATTTACATTAAAAGTAATTATTGATAGATATGTAGCTATTGCCATTTTATTATTTACAATTTTGATCTTTTCTTTCCATCTTAAAAAATCCCCATAATATTTCTTGTATTATAATACTGGTTTGCTGATGAACTCCTTTAGCTTTTTCTTGTCTGGGAAGCTTTCTATCTGTCCTTTGATTTTAAATGAGATCATTTAAATGAGATCATCTACCTTGCTAGATAGAGTATCATTGGTTGTAGTTCCTTGGTTTTCACCAAGTTGAATATTTTGTGACAATCCCTTCGGGTCTGCAAAGTTTCTGTTGAGAAATCAGCTGGCAATCTTATGAGAGCTCCCTTATTAGTTACTAGATGCCTATCTCTTGCTGCTTTTAGCATTCTCTCTTTGTCTTTATCCTTTGCCATCTAATTATAATGTGTCTCAGTGTGGGCCTGTTTTGGTTCATCTTATTTGAGACTCCCTGTGCTTCTTGGAGTTGTATAATAAATCCTTTTCCTTCACCAGGTTAGGAAACTTTTCAGTCATTATTTCTTCAGATAAGTTCTCAAGTCCTTGCTTTCTGTCTTCTCCTTCTGGTTCCCCTATAATGCAAATTTTGTTATGTTTGGGTGTTATCCGAGAGGCCACGCTGCAAACTGAGGATGGCTACCACCAGTACTGGACCTAGTGTAGCTCTGCAAAATGACAGGACACCTCAAAGACTGTTGCCACCTCCCAGCTTCCTTAAGGTTCAGCCCCTGATAAAGCCTTGCTCGATACATGAATTGGGTGAGGCAGGGTCTCAGGGAAT
The DNA here is from genome assembly GCA_033961575.1 of Aselliscus stoliczkanus. NCBI lineage: Eukaryota > Metazoa > Chordata > Mammalia > Chiroptera > Hipposideridae > Aselliscus > Aselliscus stoliczkanus. The sequence continues at coordinate 18,246,541 of CM066730.1, read as the reverse complement.
CACTAGAGTGGAAAGAGTTTTGGTCACCAGATTAGTAGTATAGACTCTGGTTTGGTGCCAGTGCTGAGCCTGGAGCTACTCAGCAAAAGTCTCACAGCACACTGAGGCCAGTTGCCACCTGCCTGGGGCCCATGGACTCTGATAGTTTTTCAAGAAAGAGTGCAATTTGGGTGGGGTTGGCTGCCCACAGAGAAAGTGCCTCTGGTGTTGGGAAGCTGGGTGGGGACAGGATCCCAGTGAGTCAGCAGGGTGGATCAGTTGAGCTCACCAGGCCAATCAGATTTGGCCTGTGGGGGAGGCCACAACACAGGAAAGATGGTGTCTGCCTGCTGGCTCCTCAAGAGAAGAACCCCACACAGGGAAAATGGTAACTGTCCTCCAACCCTCACTATGAAGCCACACACCTCAATGTGCCCCCCACATGTCTCTGAAACCCCTGGAGTCACTATAACTCCACCAGAGCTCAATGTGAGTGCCTGCAAGTAAGACATTCTGTGCACCAGGCGTTTAAGAGGATGTCTGGATTTCCCACAGCCTTTTGTCCCACATGGATTGTTGGAACTCACACTGTTTTTCATAGCCTGATGTTGTGGCGGCTCCTCTTCCTGACACCAGTATTCCAGTCAGGGAGATTAGTTTGTAGCTGGGGTTCCTTATTCCTCCAGGGGAAACCTTCACAGCCACAATATCCCTCCTGGTTCTTAACCATCACACAGAGGTTTGGGGGAGTCCATTTCATGCCTTTACTCCTCCTACCAATCTCTACGTGTCTTCTTTATATCCTTAGATATAAAACTTATGTTCAGCTAGACTTCGGATGATTCTCCAGGTTAATTATTCTATAATTCTATATTGTAATTTTAATGCGTTTAGAGAAGGAAGAAGACACAAGTTTGTCTTCTCCCCCACCTTGGATCCCCTCAAGCTCCTCCTTTAAATCCATTTTGAATTAATTATTGTATATGATGTGAAGTAGGGATTCATCTTATATTGTTTTACATGTGGATGTCCAGTTGTTCCAGTACCATTTTTTATTTTTTAATTATAGTTGACATTCAATACTATTTTATATTAGTTTCAGGTATACTGTAGTGGTTAGACATTTACATTAATATAATTTATGAAGCAACTCCCCTGATTAGTTTAGCATCCACCTGCCACTATACATTATTATTACAGTATTATTGACTATATTACCTACGCTGTACTTTACATTCCCATGACTATTTTGTAACTGCCAATTTGTATTTTTTAATCCCTTCTCTTTTTTCACTCATCCCCAACACCCCTCCTATCTAGCAACCATAAAAATATTCTCTGTAGCTATGAGTTTGTTTCAGTTTTGTTTATTTTTTCTTTTGATTTCACATTTAAGTGAAATCATATGGTATTTGTCTTTCTCTGTCTGAATTATTTCATTTAGCATAATACTCTCTAGGTCCATTCATGTTGTCAAGAATGATAAGATTTCATTCTGTTTTTATGGCTGAGTAATACTGCATTGTATATATGTATCACCTCTTCTTTATCCCGTCATCTGTAGATGAGCACTTAAGTTGCTTCCATACCTTGGCTATTGTAAATAACACTGCAGTGAACATAGGGGTGCATATATCTTTTCAAATTAGCATTTTGGATTTCTTTAGATAAATACCCGGAAGTAGAATTGCTGGGTCATAAAGTAGCTCTATTTTTAATTTTTTGAGAAACTCCAAACTGTTTTCCATAGTGGCTGCACCAATTTGCAATCCTACACACAGTGCACAAAGTTTCTTTCTTCCTCATCCTTGCCAGCACTTGTTTGTTGATTTATTGATGATATACATTTTGACAGGTGTGAGGTGGTATCTCATTGTGGTTCCAATTTTCATTTCTCTGATGATTAGTGACATTGAGCATCTTTTTATATCTATTGGCCATCTGTATGTCCTCTTTGGAGAAATGTCCATTCAGAAACTATGTTCATTTTTAAATTAGATTTTTCATTTTTTTTTTTTTTTTTGAGGGCAGTGTCACTGGCCCTCATATGTGGGACCCAAACTAGGGCCGCTGGCTTCCAAAGCCAGCGCTTAACCACCACGCCACTGGGCTGGCCCTAGATTTTTCATTTTTTGTTGTTGAGTTGTATGAGTTCTTCATAAATTTTGGATATTAACCCCTTATCAGACATATCATTGATGAATATCTTCTCACATTCAGTAGGTTGTCTTTTCATTTTGTTGATGGTTTCCTTTGCTGTGCAAAAACTTTTTAGTTTCCTGTAGTCCTATTTGTTTCTTTTATCTTTTTCCCCCATTGTTCAAGAAGATTCAAACCAGAAGAAATATTACTAAGAGCAATGTCAAAGAGTTTATTGCCTATGTTTTCTTCTATAAGTTTTATGGTTTCAGGGCTTACATTTAAGCCTTTTTTATTCATTTTGAGTTTATTCATGTATATGGTGTAAGAAGATGGTTGAATTTCACTTATTTTGCATGTATCTGTCCAGTTTTACAAGCACCACTTATTGAATAGACTGTCTTTATGCCATTGTATATTCTTGCCTCCTTTGTCATAGAGTAATTGACCATATAGGTACGAGTTTATTTCTGGGCCCTCTATTCTGTTCCAGTGATCTATTGTCTGTCTTTTGCCAGTACCACACTGCTTGCTTACTGTAGCTTTGTAGTGTAATTTGATAGCAGGTGTGATAGCAAAGTGTGATACCTCCCACTTTGTTCTTCTTTCTCAAAATTGCTGTGGCTATTTGAGAAATGCCTATTATATTTTATTTTTATTTAATTGCTTTGAGTATCATGGTAATGAGCTAGGTGGACCTGGGGTACTATATAATTAGTTGATAAATTATGATAATGAGAGATGGTATTCTGGAAAACATTTTCCATTTAAAGGGATTAGTTGCATAATTTAAATATTTGAATATCAAAATGTAATAAATAATAATAATAATAATAACCACAATAACCCATTTGATGGGGGCCTTGCTGGTTATAGAATGTTCTAGTTAGATTATCAGGTAGAAAATTGTAATTGTCCCTCCTTTTTTTTTTTTTTTTTACTCTCTCCTGAAGTCTAAGCAGTTAGTGTTTTGCCGCTGGGAATCCTGGCCTTGGCAAGTTCCTTACATGTATCTTAGCAGGTGAGCCCTATACCATCTCTTAAATTTCTGTGGTAGAAGGCTGTTAGCTACAGCAGGTGAATTGTCAAGAGAGTTTCTAATGCTGTAGATATGTGTTTGGAGTCATTCTTTTCTTTCCCCCAAACATTTCTTGGTTTCCATAGTAGACAAGTTAAGTCAGAGTAATTTTTTTCTTATTTAAATTCAGCCAGGGAGATGGTTCTAGAGCCTTCCTTCTACAAGTTCCTAGTGCCTAGACACCTGAGCTCTGGGAGACAACTGTCTGTCACCATCCTTAGGCTACTGCCCTCTGACTTCCTTAAGCAGAGATGTTTCCTATTTCTGCTTGTGTCTCAGCAATGCCCCCATTTTTTCTATTGAAAATTCTGTTTCTTTATAGATGTTCTTTCCTACTTCCCGCTTCCTCTCCTCATCAGGTATTATAAATAATCCAATTCTTGCCCAGAATTAAGTCCAACAGGAGATACTAAATCAGACCAATTCTCTGTGCTCAATTGGTGGTGACAAAGTTAACAACAGGAAACAATTAGAGAACAACCTTAAGTGGTCATGCTCTGTGGTACTAACTGTAAGTGCAGTTGGCCTTCAAAAATAGGGGAGAGAAATGTGGTCTCAGAGACATGAGAGGAGGCATCCACTGTGCTGTGTGGCTCCCTAGCACCATGATCTTCATTCACCATGGCATTTAACATTCTCTGATAACTGCTTTTAACCTTGGATTTCACTTGTTAGACAGTAAACTCCTCCAGGCCAGGACTGTCTGCCCCTTTCTTCTCCTCATTTCCAGAGCCCAGTACATGTCCGGCTCATGTAGGTGCTCAAAAAACACGTATTGAATTAGTTTATGAATCCATCTTTTCAGGGCAGGCATAGAAGAATGAGGAGAGTAAGCTCTTCTGCATTCAGTGTAGGAATCCATTATAATGAAGCTTGTGGGAAAATAGTGAGCACATTTTTAATCAGTTTAGAATTAAGAAAATAAAACTGGAAAAGGTGGGGGAGTGGAGGTTAACAGAAATACTGAGACATTGAAGGATCCTAAAATGCTACATAATAAAGAACTTAATTACATAATATTATTTCTTTCAAGTAAATTTATTTCCTTATTGGAACACAACAAAGAGAGTGCAGAATTCACAAAGATGTATAGAGTATATACATCTTGATGAATTTTCAGAAAGGGAAAAAAATGGATAACAACCCCTAGATCAAAAAACAGAACACTGCCAGTGTACCAAGTGCCCCTTTATACAACCTCCAGTCACATCCCCCACAAAGATAACTCTTATCCTGACTTCTTTTACTATAGATTAGCTTTCCCTATTTTTGTACAGTACATAAATGAAATTATACAATATATTCTCTTTTGTGCTTAGCTTCCTTTCATCCATGCTATTATATTTAGCAGTAGTTCCTTATTTTTTATTGTTGTATTGTTTTCCATTGTGTGAATGTTACCATTTAATTTTCTACCTTTTTGATGGCATTTGTTTTATTTCCAGTTTTTGCCTACTAACAATATCACTATTATGAACATTTTATAATGTCTTCTGATACCCATACATTGGGTATATACATAGGAGTACAAATGCAGGATTGCAGGATATGTAAATTTTCAGCTCTAGTAGATACTGCCAGTTTTCTGATTGGTTCTACCAGTTGGCACACACACCAGCATTTAGTAAAGTTCCTGTTTTTCTATTTCCTTGCCAACAGACTAGTCTTTTAATTTAGCCTTTCCATTAGTTGTGCAGTGGCATCTTCTTGTGGTTTTGGTTTGCATTTTGCAGATGTCTAATAGAGTCAAACCCTTTTAATATGGCTATTGTCTATTTGGGTATCTTCTTTTATGAAACATCTATTTATATCTCTGTATGTTGTTTTGCATATATTTTTGGCATATAGCAATTGTTCATTTTTTTGCAAATTGAAAGAATTCCTGCTATGAAATTTTAGAACTTATAACCTTGACTTTCTTATTTAAAAATGTTTCTTTTATAACACCAGAGTCCTTTCTTCAGATAAAATCTTAGGGAAAAGACTAACATGCAAAGCAGGTCAAAACAGAGAAGTTCTCACAGAAGAAAGGAGGAGTATATCAGATCCTTTTCTGCCCATAACCCCTGATCGATTTCACTGCATCTGAAAACACTACCTTACAGCAAAGACAGTTTTTAAGACTCAATGTAACAAGTGAACCAATAAAAGTTCTCATAAACACTTTATAAAATATTTGCTAGCACTAAACAATAAAGATAACAGGAGAAGTAAGAATATGAAAGGCTGTTTCATGACTTGAATGGGTTATAATGGACATTATACTATTAATTTCCATTTATACTCTCTTGCTCACTGGAGACTTTTCATGCTCTCTTCTCCCTACAGTTACAAGATGCTTTCAAATTTATTTTGATTCATTGCAGAAAATCTGCACACCAAGAGATAATGTGTGTGCATGTGTATGCACATGTGTATTCCCCCGATCCTTTCATCCAAATGCTCAATGCTTTTCTGATATTATAACTTGGACTTGGTTATTCTCATGTCCTGAATGTTTCCTTGGTCTCATAGACACAAAAGTACTTGGATATTTCAACTGGAAAAATTTGTGGTAAGCTTTATTTAACGCAGCTGGGTAGGCAGTTTTTGTTTCCAGAACCCAATAGTTGTTACACTGACGAACATTTTACTAGTCCCTTTTACATTCACCTCATCTCCCTGCTTCACCGGACCCTAGAGGGCAATGCAAAGGCCCTGGCTCCCTTCTCTTACCTTCCCTTTATCTCTCCCAGAGCTTCATGCCCAAACTTTTATTTCTTCGCTGCCATCTGCTTTACTTCCTCTTTCTTTTTCCCAATCCCCAGTTTCCTTTTTTTTCTAATTATCCCCAACAGGAGTGACTTGCAATCTGTAGCTATAAGAAGGCAAAAGGAATATGGAAGGAAATTTGCATACATTGGAATCTGGCAAAGCAAAGGAGCTTGAAGGTAGGGAAGGATTACTGCCGTCTTTCCAAAAGTGAGCCCAGGTGGTTCCTGGGATGGTTTTAGGCAGTACACTCAGTGAAAAATGCTTTTAAAAAATTGACCAGCTATATATTTACTTTAAGGGTATTAATGTATTTCTTCTGTTTGTGATCAACTACACTCATTTTCAGCTTGATAAAAGTCCTTTTAAATATTTAAGTTTAAAAAATGACTATGATTCTCTTCCAAGGCTTGTGAATTAGTGGCATTTGAGAAAAATTGGATGGTTTAATTTCAATAAATCAAAACAGTAATTTTATTAGAAGATTCTCTTATCCCATCAGATCTAGATAAGCAGAAATGAGTACACGGTATAAGCAATCTTGCTTCCTCAGTGTAATAATGATGATTAGAATTAAAAAAGCAAACAAACAACACAATATAAAGCAGTCTGTAACGATGGTTTTCAACGTATAGTCCATGGATTCCCAAGGTCCCCAAGACACTTTCAATGTGGCCATAAAATCAAAACAATTTTAATAACAATACTAAGATGTTCTTTGCTTTCTTTCAATATGTTGACATTTGCACTATTGATGCAGAAGCAGTGGTGGGTCAAGCGCTGGTGTCTCAGGACAGTTCCAAGCAGTGACACCAGACTGCACTAGTGTGTTTGTATGTATCTTTCATCACACTGGGAGAAAAAAAGACACCCAGTATCACTTAAAAGTGACCTTGATACAGTGGTACAAATTATTAATTTTATTAAATCTCAACACTTTACATCCTTGTACTATACTATGTGACAAAAATAGGATATATGAATCAAACACTCTGCTAAATGCCAAACACAATGATTTTTCTCAAGGAAAAGTACTCATCTTGAGTTGAACTAGCCCTGTTTTCCCTGGAGCACTATCTTTATTTGAAAGAACCACTGAGAGACAAACTATGGTTATTTAGATTTGGGTATTAGGTAAATATTTTCTCAAAAATAAACCAAATGGGCCTGTTACTTCAAAAAAGACTGACAATATTTATAACCAATGATAAAATTTGATTTTTGAAGTATAAATTAGAATTTTGGAAAACTTGTATTCTCCACAATGAAGTAATTGATTGCTTCTCAATATCTAAAGACTCATGATGAGATTGGTTGCACTATTTACAAATGTGCTTTTTTTGTTGTTGTTATTTTACAACAAAGCATGTCAACAATTGGAAGATCTCTGTGTTTCAGTGAATCAACATATTTTTTTCAAATGTCCAAGGTATGATATTACAAATCATGTATTGATAAAAGATCCATTTTATGTGTAAGATAGACCAGTGGATTTTAATGTAACAGGATGTGGGAAAAAGTCATTGCTATAGTTTCAGATTCCACATCCTATAATCTTTAAGAAATTACCATTGTCAAGTTTGGGTATGGTATCAAAAAAGAATATCTGCAATTACATTAAAAGGCTATTAAAATACATTTCCTGTTTACAGCCACATACCTATGTGACTGTATGAGGCCAGATTGTCTTCATATATTCTCACCAAAAAAACATATTATAAAGTTTGAATGCAGAAGCAGACATGAGAATCCAACTATCATCTACAGAAGGTGCCAAAAAATTGTATACATACTTTTAAAAAGGAAAAAACTGTATTAAAATTGTAGTACTCAATATATACTGAAAACAAAAGATGAATACAAATCATGTGTATACATCTTTTTTGGCACCCCTGGTATTAGGCCAGAGACAATAGAGATTTCTAAAAATGTAAGGCATTGCTACTCTTCTTAACATTTTTTTGTTTGTTTTTGAAGAACAAAATATTTTTATAAAAATATTTGTTAACATATAATGGTTTCTTATTTGTAGAAGAACAAATACAAATACATATTTTAAAAATTTCTCAGTTTTTATTTCTAACACAGCACATATAAATAGCTATAATTTTTAAGAGTGTAAAAAGGTCTGACATCAAAAAGTATGAGATCCAGTATTCTACAAGACAGGGTTCTTTTCCTGTGTGATCAAAACACATCACTTTTTATCAAATGACCATGGAATAAAGTGTGTGTGTATGTGTGTGTGTGTGTGTGTGTGTGTGTGTGTGTGTGTGTGTGTGTGGTTATGGGGGTGGGTGAGAACATAGGATCTTTACATCATAAATATTTTAAGAAAAGAGGATATAATAGCTGTTGGAAGGTGGAGCTAGCTCCAGCCTGTTTCAGAGATTTCTAGTGACTTGTGAAACTATAAATGACTTTGCATGAAACTGATGGTTGAGACAGAAACAAAGTGAGAACAATAAATTGATTCAGAAATAAAAAATATGATGAAAGGTATGAATCACCTTCTTCATAATATATCGGGATAGGCAGCCTCTAAAGAGATGATTCCCAATGATCTGACCTCCTGATATTCATACCATGTATAACTTCTTCCTAAGTATGGGTTGGACCTAGGGACTTGCTGCTGATCAATAGAATAGAGCAAAAGGGATGAGATGTCCCTACTGAGATTAGATTACAAAAAGACTGACATCTGCCTTGTGATCACCCACTGTTACCCTTGTTGGCTGGTTCTGAGGGTAGCCAGCTGCCATGGTGTAAGCTGCTCTGTGAAAGGTCCATGTGGCATGGAATGAGTGGGTTCCCAGTTAACAACCCATGAGAAATTGAATCCTGGCAACAATCACATGACTGAGCTTAGAAATGTATTTTCCTTTTTAGTGCCTTCAGGTGTGACAAAAGCCCTGACTCACACCTTGATTGCTGCATTATGAAAGACACAGGCACCTAGCTAAGCTACATCTGGATTTCTGACCCACAGAAACTGTGAAATAATAAATGTTTATTGTTTTAAGCTGCTAAATTATGAAGTAATTTGTTACACAGCAATTGATAACACATGAATATATGCATATTCATGCAAAACTGGCATATATTTTCAAGAGACTTTGAGAAATCTCTGAGGCCCATTAGTGGATAGTATACGGACCTGGTTAATTACCCCTGCTCTAAGAAAACATTAAAAGAAAAGACAGCAAAGAAAGAATGAAAATAAGAACAGAGAGAAAGTAGTGGAAGGGAAAATCTAGGCAGTATAATTGGAAATAGTTATATCATAAAAGAAAAACAAGAACCCAGTGCCTTAATGAGAAAAAGACTTCACTAGAATTTTCCAGGAGGACAATCCCTGAGGATAGCAGCTAAATTGATAAAGCAAGCAATTTCATCATGAAATAAAATTGGCTGGGTCTGTAACCTAGAAAAGACAAGACCAATGTTCTGTATTTAGGTGTATGGGAAGAAAGTTTTCAATCTAGCCTTGTGGGTAGGAGAAGTGTTGAGTAACAAACTGAGGATTCTAAAAGTGAGATCAATAGACTAAAAAAATGCGCATGTCTGGAAAAGGCTCTAAGTTTCAAAAAGTCTTGTAATGGCCCATTTAATTTGGAAGTCCAGATGTTGAGATGGCTTTTGGCATGACAGTATCCAAAGATTTAGATGATGTTATCAGGTCGCTCTACTTATTGTTTCTGTTGACCTTCAAATGCCCAAGTGTTGGGTGTGGGGTCAACCATTCTACAGAGGGAGCTCCATGTTTTATAAAGCCACAGAGAGTGATACTCAAAGAGAAAGATTGTCTTTTTTCAGTGTCCACATATAAAATTGAAGGAAGATCTCTGATGGTCTTACCTGGAAAGCTTTTGTCTCCCCAGATCCCTCAGCACTATATGGAGAGGCAGAAGGATAATTACCTAAAAGAAAAGGGGGTGTTCTTGTCAGAAAAAGAGAAACAAAGTGGGGCAGATAATATGACATATGCCTACTGGAGTGAGTGACAATAACCAGAGACTGGGAAGATTGTTTAATATTTAAAATTATGTCAACCTAATACAATAACTTGAGTCATAAGTTATTAAGCTGTATAGTGTTTGTGTCTCAGCAGGCCCTCATTACAGTAAATTTGTGTTGTGTATTTGAATTGACTTGGGATAATGAAGTCTAATGAATAGAGTTCTGGCAGGGGTGACATTAGAGAAAGGGCTGTGGGGTGAAATCATGAATTCAGAGGATCAGATTTTTAAGGAAAATCCAGCCCTTTATCCTTCTTTTGCATCAGCATTTGTTGTTTTCCTTCCAGAACACTTCCAGAAGTGGCTCACAGAGCCGGTATCCATTCGAATAAAGTCTGAACAACCACTGCAACAAAGGCTTAGGTGCCAGATGCTTTCTGATGTACTCAGTTGAATTTCTAGCAATCTGGAGTCCCTGGGTGAGGACTTGGCTTATCTGGGGACTCCCAATATTTTGGAGTTAAAAATTTGGTTCCAAATGACAGACATTTAATTCCTACACACAAAAAAAGACATGGTGCTTATTGTTCAATTTAGGTCTTCTTCGGTTGTAAATAAAGACTTATGATTTGCTAAATTAGGAATCATTGTGAAAAAAAAAAATGACAGTTCTGTGGAGACCAACAGTAATGTAGAACTTGGCAGGAGATATCTCTTTGGTGGACCATCTTCCCAATTTGCCTGCAAAAAAGTGTCACAATGGGGTTTGATTGAACATGGGCAAATGCTACAATATGTTAAATAATGAACCTATAATAAGGTAACATTTCTACCTTTTGTAAAGTTTTTCAAATGTTAAATATCACCATCATGATATGGGGCCCATGTAAATGTTAGTAGTCAACTTAAAAAATTACATTGTACTAAATTTGTGTACTTTAAAAAATGAAAATAGGATATTTAAGTAAAGAAAGACGAGTTCTTAGTTACACTCCATGCCCTTTTTCCAAGGCCAGTCCCTTCAATATCTGACATTTTACTACTAGCTGATGTGTATCCCTCATCCAGACTCAAGGAATCTAATTGCAGTGCTTCCCACTTGATATGTTTATCTTGAGAACCACATCAGATATTAATGATGTGCCTCATTTAAGCTTTGCCGTTTTTCTAATATCTATGCAACATACTCTACTTTCTTGGTTTCACCAACAATTTACTCAGATTTATGATTCATAAAATAAGTATTTTGTGTACCCATCATATATTTGTTCTATACCCTGCCCTACATTTTCCATGCATGAATAGCCTCAAAAATACAAGAGGAAGAGGCCAGAGAAGTGAAAGAGTATTTTTTTAAAATAACTACCCTTTTCAAAGCCAGAAATTACAGAAGGAATTTACTTTAGCTATTCTAGGATATTCCCCCCAGTATCTGGAAATTACTGCTTTGGAGATTTTATCCAATACTGATTTTTGGGAAGGTTGATAAAGAAACATTCACATATCCCCCCAAATATTCTTTTGGTTGTTTTTCTGGAAGTTTATTTTTTGATCAATAATGATTTACTGAGTCAATTGTGTGCCAACACAGTGCCAGGCACCAAAGTTACAGGTACAATTTCTGCTTTCTGGAACATTATCATCTATAGAACCAGAATTAAGGAAAGAGTCCAAGACAGCTAACTCTAAGGAGATATTGTCTCAAACACTAACATGTGTAACTTCATACCACATTCAGAACCATACTATGACCTTGGACTTCACTGTCCTCATCTTAGAGACTCAGAGACATTAAATATTTGTCCAGGCCATACTACTAGTATGTTGTGAATTAAGATTCAAGGAAGATTTGATTCCATGCTTATTTTTACTATTTTATGCTATTTATTCGGCCAGTGCTATTTAGTTTGTCTTTAATTAAGTCCTAGGAATTATATTTCTCTCTCACTGCTTAAGTCTAAAGCTGATAATGATACGAATGGTTGGCAAAATGTGCATTCTTAGAATCTAAAAACTGATCAATTCTTACAGGTTGTGAATTTCAAATCTCATGTGTACCTTTTGGGATTTGAGTTCATTTAAAGCTGACTTTCAATTTCTGAAGTAAAAAAAAAATTATAATCATAACATGCACATATGTTGGGGCTTTTTAACAAAATATCTTTTTAAATGAGATTATGATGAAATTGAAAGAGCTTGCTAGGCAATAAATAGCTTTTTGCAAGGTAATATTTGGAAGCATTAAAGAATCAGGAGTTAAGGCAATAGGTGACGGGAAAATTTTCAATATATTCTACAAATCTTAAATCACATCTAGATTTGTGAAGCGTTATGAACAGAATCTTTATTCAAGCCTGGTTTATCCAGTAGATTTTGTCAAATTAAAGGGCTCAATCACATGTCTTAGAATTAATGTTATAAAAACTGTTTTTAAACTGAGGAAGGCAAGCAGAACTAGTGCAGTATTTCAAAGAGTTCATACAAGGCTCTGTTTGATTTGAATATGGATTAATCAGCAATTTGTATCAGTAAACACAAACCTAACATTTATTATTTAAACACACAGGAATAATTGTATGAATAGAAGTACATATCATGATGGGCAATTAGGCTATTTCATAAATAATATATTAGTTAGTGAGCATTTAGTTTTATTTATCATTAGGCCTAGGAACATCGGTCTGCCTCTGGGTCCAGCCTGCGGCTGGCACTGATCCATAACTGCCACATGAGAAATGTGCTCAGGTTGCAGGATGGAGCCTGTGTTTGTTTAAGAAGGAGCCCGGTAACATCACATCAACCTCACACTCAAGAAGTCTCAGAAACGGGTGAAAGAGAACAGCCTCCCAGCCAAGTTAATGCAGACCTATGGCAAGGATTTCTATCTTCCGGTTTGATTTCAAGGTGAACCAGGTTGGAGAATTCAAGGGGAGACTATAGATTTTTCTGCTTCCCACATTGGTTGATTAGCCCCATACGTGGTATTTGATTAATGTCTGAGAGCTCTAATTAGTTATGGCTAATCGGGCCCACGTACACCAGGATATTGATTCCTGTCTCTAGAAAACTAATCTAATTGTGGCCCTTATCATTCCCAAATGGTTGGTGTACTGAAATGATGACCCATTTGTATATCAGAAAGGTTTCCCGTTATGACAAAGTTAGAATGAGGTGGAGAGGGGAATGAAGGCCAGACTAGGAACTGCCATGCAGTGGCGGTAGGATAAACATCCTATTTTATCTCTTTGAGACTGTTTTGATCCCCAGAAGGGGAAGAGTCACAAATATTCAGGAGGAAGTTTTCTTTTTAACTTCTCCAGAAAGGGAAAACTGACCTAAGAGTCAAATGTGTCACTTGAACCACAGAAAGGAGGAAGAAAAGCAGGACTTTGCCGACATCTTTTAGTTTCTGAAAACAGTTATCTGTTGATCAGTGCCTGACTTCCTGCCACCCTCAAAATAATGGATTTTATACTACAGTAATTAGGGCACCTCCACTGCTCCCTGTGGTGGCTCCCTATTTTTCAGGGATTGTAATGAAAAACATATTCCCTCCAAAAGAAAATAATATTAATAATAGCAGCATGACATTAAAAAAAATGATAACAATGGAAACTGCTCAACTTACTGGGTTTTATTTTCTTCTGTAAAGATTGCAAACTCACATTTTCAGTGACACCATCTAGTAAAGATGGTCTTCTTTGTTTCTCTAAGCATAGCACTGGGGTTTTTTTCCCCCCAAAAAAACTTGAAATCTGAAAAAACTAATCATTTGGAAATTTCCTCTGGAAAAGCCTAAAGGGACCAAACTCCAGCCATGGTGGAATAATCTTCTGATAGTTATGACTGCTTAGTGCCACCCCGGAGCAAGTATTACTTGCTGCTACCTTGTGCCATGTTCTGGCTAACATCTTTCCTGTGAGAACACTTATCACACTGTATTGCAATTATTTGTTTATCTGTCTGTCTCCCCTACTAGGCTGAAAAACCCTGAAGGGCAGAGGATCTATCTGATTCATTGGTACAAAGACTTAGGTGCTTGTCGCCAAGTGGCGAAGTCACCTTTCAATTAATACTATAGATTACATAAATGGGTAGGAAGCCGTGTCTCATTGGTAGCAGCCTCCCCCCACCTTCTGATGTCCCCTGGCCTCTCCAGTGCTCTCAGAGCATCTCATGATGTCCCATGTTCATGATGCTCAATTGAGGTGAGTCTGTGATGCTGCCTCTTGTCTCCTCTTCATCAGGATCTTTATCGAGTTTCTGCTGTCATCTCTTAGCAGATTCAGGACCACCCACTCCCTTTGGGACAGTGTTGCTACCACAGTTATGGCATGTGGAGTACAGTGGTAAGGCTTTGCTCCCTTAAATGGAGGAAATTATGGCAGAAGTAGCGGGAGGAGAGTGGTATAAAATGGAAATGAATTTCAAGAGGCAGGTGAGAGCTAGCCAATGGAGAAGAGGCTTGCAGAAGTGGCAAAGAGTTTGGTTTTTAGTCCAAATGCAGCAGGAACTATTACTCAAAGAGGGTCATGACTTGATAAAAATTTATGTAAAAGATTACTCTGCTTGCTGAAAAACTAGTGGAGTAGTTCAGCAACACGTTAAGCAGAGACACCAGTAGGAAACTGTAGTAACAGCCTTATGTGATGGTAGTAAAAGTAGAGATGTAAAACACTGGGTGTGCATTGGTGACAGAACAGATAAAAACTCTGAGCAGTTAGGAATGTGGGAAAAAAGGGATGAATTTGATTTGAATCCCAGTTTTCAGTTGAGTAAATCAATGGGTGAAGACACCATTTCCTTAGAAAGGAAAATTGGTGGAGAAATAGGTTTAGGGCCAAATCAACTGTTTTTTTCAGATGATTAATTTGAGGTGCCTAAAGGGTATTCAAGTTGAGAAGGCAGTGGATATGCAAGTTTCGAGTTTAAGGAAAAGGTAAGAGCCAAACATATAAATTTAGGAGTCATGAAAATATAAATGGTTGTGAAAACTCCAATACTGGATGAGATTGCAAAGGGAGAAAATGCATCTATAGAAGAAAGATCTGCAACCAAGTGCTAAGATTATTGAACTTGAGTGGAGAATGAGGGCCAGAAAAGAAGTTTGGACAAGGGCATTTATTGACAGAGGAGGAGAACTAAAAAAGGGTGGTAGTTTGGAACTCCCTTTATAATTGGTATTTTGGAGAGGAGAGAGTTTCAAGAGAGAGGAAGTAGTGAAGTGGGATATGGGAAGCTTGAACAAGAAGACAGAAAAATATTCATTGTTTTCCTCTTCGGCCCAGCCTGGAGCTATTTCCCAAGCTCTCATTTTATATTCTAAGGCAGTAGAAATAGCCCCAATCACCTAGCACATCAGAACACAGTATTCTAACACTGATGAATTTCCCAAGGTGTGTTTTGGTTGGCATTAAGTAACAGGTGTGCAGGACACCCACATCCTAGTACAGCCTGAATTACAAAAAGCCCTTTCACAGTTCTTCTTTTATCCTAATGTTCAGATGATGCCTGAATGTTCTTCTCTCCTCAAAAGAATCAAAGATTTACTGGCATAGGGTATACTAGAGCAATAGAGATAAAAAGCATATTCCTGCTCCTCAATCTTTAAAAAAATAAGAACAACAATAAAAGAAAAAGTTTAACAAAAGCTTGACTCAACCATAGGTAAAAATTTACAATTAGAGAAGACTTTTGTTCTCATTTTAAAACATGGAATTACTGTATTTCTCAGCTTTAACTCTGAATACTGGGTGTGCATTTGTTTTGCATTTGGGTAATTAAAGAGTCTACCTAGTTGTTTATTCCAAACATGGAAACAATCAGACCCAAAGGTGACTGAATTCAGGTCTCTGGTTCTTTGGCTGAGTTTGAAAAATGACAGTTTTTGCAGCTTCAAACCATGTTATTTCCTCAAGGCCCAAGATAGTGCCTGAAGTCTAAGTATGTGGTCAGTTGCTATTTGTTGCATGAATGAATGAACAGGAAGGTCAAGTGATAAAGTGGGAAAAACACTTGATTTAATTAGAAGATCTGGATTCTTAGGAACATCATTTATACTCTGCATCTGAACATTCTTAAATGTGCCACTTAACACTCAGTATTTTTAAAGTGATACACTGAAAAATCACAGTTCAGCAGGCAAAAATAATTAAAACAAGTTCTATTAATTTCTCACATCTCTTAAATGAATTTAAGGGAGATACAAATACACTGTCCATAAAATATATTAAATTCCTTCTTCCCTCATGCTCTACAGCTGCTCCAATGGCTAGAGAGACTTCTCTTACATCTCATAACTGTAGCTGATGAGACTTCCTTTCTCCCTAACTTGCCCACCCTTAGCACTTCAGTTTTTGCCTTTTTCCAGAAACAATTCTCCATCTTTAGGAGGGGAAAGCAAAGGAGAAATTGGGCTTGTGCATAGAGGGTTATATTTTTAGGTCTGGAAGAGGAGGAAAGTCCTGGATGATTCTCAGATAGTTTTTGCACCATCACATAGGCAACATGGGAATAATAATGCCTGCTCTTTGGGATTATTGGGAACATTACATGAGATAAGCATGTGTCATTGTAAACGCCCTGCAGATACATGATGTCATTATTATTTATGCTGTATAAGCATTATTTAGTGTTCTAAGTTTAAATTCTTTGCTCTCATTCTCACAAAAGATAAGTTTTATCTTCCTAATAAACATGCATCTGCTCTCTTATTTAAAAATAAGTTTCTAAACAAATAAAAAGCAAATCAATGCCCTTGTAAAAAGGAGCCAATACAAGAAGTGTCTAGGAGTCACGTTAGATGCACTGTTAAGAAATTTTCCAGTGTCAGCCATGTACATAGCATGGTTTAGATTAATGAAAATCTGTGCTTTTACCACCCATTTAAAATAAATTTTAGCTACCATGTGAATTTGTTGAGTATACATAGGACCTTCAATGAGCAATTGATTTAAAGCGGCCAGATTCAAGAATTGTTTCTTAAGTAAAATTCAATGATAAAAATCTCAAAATGCTATTCTTTTGATTCAAAAAGTGAGATTTGTCCTCTTTTTAAATCACTGATTTCATAAGTATTGTTGATTCTCATAATAGAGAGAATAGAAAATCTGGTCAATCCTGTGTTAGTTCTCTACAGTTGCACAACAAATTACTCTAAAGCCTTTTGGCTAAAGCAACAGCCATTTGTGAACTCAGAGTTTCTGTGAGTCAAGGAAATGGGAATGGCTAAGCTGGGTGGTTCTGGCTTAGAGTCTTTTATGAGATTGCCGTCATGCTATCAACTTGGGTTTCTATCCCCGGAAGGCTTGTTGGGGCCTAGAAAGTCTGCTTCCACGATGGTCACTCTCATATGGCTGCCAGTAGGAGGCCTCAGTTCCTCACAATGTGGACCCCTCTCTAGGACTGCTTGAGTGTCCTCATGACATGGCAGCTGGCTTCTCTCAGCCGGAGTAATCTAAGAGAGAGTAAGGAAGAAGCCACAATGCCTCTTACATCCTAATCTTGGAGGCCACGCACTGTCTCTTCTGCACATTCTATTTGCTAGAAGTAAGTCACTAAGTAGAGTCCACCCTGAAGGGAAGAACGCTTAGATTCCATTTTTTGAAGGGACAAGTATCAAAGAAATCTGTGGATATATTGTAAAGCCAACACAAGTTCTTTGGCATAAATTGCATTTCTTGTTGTTTATATTCCAAACAACATATAAGTTTTTGTACAATATTGGTTGTTACTTACATTATTGGGTTCTCAGAACACAGTACATAAATCTCTTTATTGCTTATGGAGAAATTGAGTTCAAAGGCATAAGTAGCTTTTTCCAGGTATAGTGCCTAAATCTAGGCTTGGAGTCAGGTTTTCTGATATATAATTTTGTGTGCAGTCAGATCACATCTAAGTAATGATAGGAAAAGCAAGGCTCTTTTGCTATACCATAATTTACTTTTTCAACTTTTGGCTACTTAAATGATCTCAAACATCTGGATTTAAATTGGAAACATCTCATCAAAAGTCCAAATGTTTCCAAATATAGTAAAAAAAAAAAGCAGCAGCAGCTATCCAAACCCTCTGGTGAATAAGTAATTCTGCATACTGAATGGCTAGTCTGTTATTTACTCCCCTTCTCAATGTATATTATTCTTTGTGGAAAGTTTCTAACATAATCAAATGTTAAATTTAAAGTTTGGACTGAGGCAGCAAGATATCACAGAAATCAGATAGCAATGTGAGATGTGAGATAGGGCACAAGAAGCAAATGCTGAAAGAAAATATCTAGAAACTTTTTTGCACAACTGCTGTGCCCCTCTTCCAAGGTTCTCTCACCCAGGCTGTCCTTAAGTCTAGGGGAATCTTTTAAGGAGGTTTTTAGGCTAAGGCAATCAATGCTCCCAGACAAGGAGGAGCTTCAGTGGGACCACGCAGGGTTGGTAAATGTCCTCTCAAACAGATGGCATAAGGAACTGGCCCCTGGCATCTGACAATAAGACTTCACCTAAGAGAACCAGAAAAGTCATTGAGATTCCCTAAAGTTTCCTTCAGGAACAGTGAAATCATTATCCCACAGAACAGGTTTAAAGGGATAGTGGAAAATAAAAATAAAGAAGCTTTTATGATCAACTACCCTTTGTACATCTCTTTGTTTAACATAAAGCTCCATTACAATATATCCTGCCTTTTAAACAATGCTTGGTGAGTTATTAAGGGTTAAGTTAGCTTTAATGCTATCATGATTAATGTAATAATAAAAGAAACCTAGACCCATATACTACAGTGTTTTCAAAGAAATCAATACAATGATGTCCTCAAGGTTTATGGAGATGTATGGGGGTATTCACCCCAAACTCACAACACTTAAAAATTTACTTCTGTATGCATCTCTGTTTTATTCTCTCTCTCTTTTAAATTGAGAGTTGGTGGGGAGATAACTTTGTTGGAATTGCGAATTAAATGAGATTAAATAGGACAGGACCTTCTTTTCTTCTTCTTTGCTTGTTCACCAAAGTGCTACAGAGAAAGTTGATGGCGAACTGACCTCTGGATAAAGATGTTGTGATTCACCTTAAATACTAGGTAAAAAACAGAGACATATACGCATTGGAGAGTAACTGACAGTAAGGATTTGTTGAATAAGCTTGCCTTTATTTTTAATAGGATTTTCTCTGTTTTTATTAATTAATTGATGCATTAAGTATATTCTGAGTACCTACTTCATGTAGATGCTGAGTTTGGATCAGTTAATGTTTGCATGGGTTATTTGAGTTATTTAGTCAACTGCTTCTATTCAAGTTCTTGTGCTCTATCATAAACATTGTGCCTTATAACTCGGACCAAGAAATGGATTTTCCATGTCTTATTTATTTATTTATTTATTTATTTATTTATTTATTTATTTTTCTGAGGGCAGTGTCACTGGCCCTCATATGTGGGACCCGAACCAGGGCCGCTGGCTTCCCAAGCCAGTGCTTAACCACCGCGCCACTCAGCCGGCCCTAGAGAACAGTAAATCTCATATGCCACTTACACAGATGAAGAAGCAATGAATTAAGCACCAGATGGAGAATGAATTCTAATCTCACAAATGGCAGAGAATTTGCTGTATGGCCTGTAAGTATTAAAACTAAACACTTTAATATGATGTCTTAATTTTCCCAACTGCTTTAACAACTATCATCATATTGTACTTTCCCAACAATTTTTTGAATGAGATAAAGGCAACCAATCCTGTTGCGAGTGAAGTTAAAGATTCTAATGGCCAAACGATAGTGATCCAGTCAGGGCTGGAGCCCATTTTTATACTCAGAAATACTGTCTTTTCTCTCTTAAAACAGGGCTCTAGACATCACTTCTTTGTGCCTTGTTGGGCTGATGCAATGTGAATTAAGTAATTGGAAGTATGACTGGACATCCTTATAACCAAATGGTTTCCCCAGGGCTTGAAAATGTATTTTTAGTGCCTTTTTTAATTTATTTAAAACATTGTTTTTTTATCTGAGCCATCCTGCCACCTTTTGGCAGCTCAGCAACTGCTCAGCTCGGGCCGGGAATCCAACCGGCAACCCTGTTGCTCAGAGCCCACACTCTGGAGCGAGCCCTTAACTAACTGAGCCACTGGGCTGGCCCGTGCCTCTTTTTAGAGCCTATATATTTCTGACCTTTTACTTTGCTTAATGAAAGAGCTGAGATACCAGCAGTGGAACTGGAGTTCAAGAATGGCTTTTGTGCATTGAGTCCTTGTCACAGGTCCTTGGCAGCAAACGTCTCACCTTCATATTCCAGGAAGCTGAGAAAAGGCCTGCAACCAAAGGCTTGATGCTTTGGAGGAGTTGCCCCTCATCACTGAGCCCCTGTCAGTGCCTCTGCTGAGGCACCAGAGAAGGGCTGAGCCTGGGGAAGGCCAGGGTGTCCTAACACCCCCCAGCTTCTGAAGTTTCGGCTTTCATCACAGAGTGAAGCCACAGGGAAAAGAGAATTTGCCAAATACACCGTGGTTCATCCAGACAATGGAACATTATTCAATGCTAAAAAGAAAGAAACTCTCAAGCCATGAAAAACATGGAAGAAACTTAATTGTATATTACTAAGTGAAAAAAAGCCAATCTGAAAATGCTACATATTGTATGGTTCTAGCTCTATGACATTCTGGAAAAGGCAAAACTATGGAGATAGTAAAAAGGTCAGCATTTGCCAGGGTTTGAAGGGAGGGAGAGATCAATAAGCAGATCACAGAAGGTTTTTAGGGCAGTGAATATACTCTGTATGATATCATAGTGCTGAATGCATATCGTCATTATACTTTGTCCAAACCCATAGAATGTACAACACCAAGATTGAACTATAAGGTAAACTATGGACGTATGGACTATGCTGATACTGATGGAGGTCCATCAACTGTAACAAATGTGCCACTCTGGTGGGGATGTTGATAATAGGGGAGGCTATGCATGTGTGAGGGCAGGGATAGATGGGAACCCTCTAGACCTTCCTCTCAATTGTTCTGTGAACCTAAAATTGCTCCAAAAATAGGTCTTTAAAAAGAGAGAGAATTTGCCTGCCCTGATATTGTCCCCACTTCCAGAAGCTCAGCTTCTACTTGGGAGCTGTTGGGCTCCCCTTTCTGGTCAGCACTGGAAGTCAGTGATGAGGAGGGCATTGAGGCTGAAACAAATTTTAGGGTTTGCAGCCAACTCCTGTATTTCCCTCATTGCACATATTGTGTTGGGACAATGGTCTGATCAAATGTTTCCTAATTTCATTGTGGACTTCCTCTCTAATGAGTTCTTTTCTCCCAGCTTTAAATAAAGAAGATGCTAAAAACGTGACACACACTACAGATGGGTCACCCACATCTGGGTTTTTCATTTTAAAGGCGGGTGTGGGGGGTGGGGAAGGCAGTTAAGCAAGATGTGGCTGGCTTTTCTTATAAAAGGGGTGAGTGAGGGAAGCAGGGTAAAGAGATGAGGGAGTGAGACCGAATTATCCATCATTGTTATTGAATAACAGACATATCCATTGGGACTAATTATAATAATGATCCCAGTCCATAACTAACTCAGAGCTTGAGTGCTCCTCTCTGTGCCAAGTTCTTAAATTTGGGCACCTGGATTGCACCTATGAAGTTGGCATTTACCAAAGATACCATGTGCAGATGGATATTTGCATGTGAAAACTGGGTGATTGTGTGTGTGAGAGAGCAGGAGATTCTGTGTATAATTATCAGCCTTTCCTCGAGATGTGGGGAGCAATTTCTGGCCCTCTGGAAAGCTGGCCTGCAATTTGCTGGTGCAGGCTTGAGTTCTGTGCATGAGACATGTGCCCAGGTTTGGGAGAAGTAGCTCTGATAGGTAGTTATGTATGTGTTGGCCATCTGTGACCTGCTCAGCACAGGACACAGTGTGAACTCAGGCTGAGCCATCAAGTGGACCTGGATTCAAATTCCAGTTCCACTACAGGGCATTCATCAGGGCAAAACAGCAGTGACAGTGAAGTTTGTTTGAGGAGCTGCAAATAACTGGATATACTTGATCATCGGGTCTGCATGGTATTGTAGCAGAACCATCTAGGTCTCTAAGGAAACTGAGACTTCGAGGAGGGAAGTTAAATTTGTTCAGAATAGGATTTGAGGTAAGACTGTCCCTTTGAACTGTCCCCCATTCTGCCACCTCCAAAGGGTGCTCAGTGGGCACTTACTGAAAGAAGATGGGATCCAAAGAACAAAGATGTTCATCTGTTCATTGTTCTGCATTTGAGTTTCCCTCTTTTGCCGTATGAAGCGCAACGGGTCCTGTGGGTGGTGCGGGGGAGGCAGAGAAATCTTCAAGGCCAGTTTTAGAGGCTTGTGTACAATTTCCAATTTCCACAGCCAGTGTTTCCTGTGGTCAGCACTGAGGATCACAGAAGCCGTGAGATGCCAGATGGAGTCTGTCAGTCTCTTGCCTTGGATTGGACCATGCCTTTGGCTGAGCCCTTTGCTTGGGGTGCTCCTGGTTTTCTCTTTACTTATACTCATATGTGTTTTATGCTTTCTTTAAACTCAGAACAAAGTATACTTCTTTCTGGAAAAACTACCCCACGAGAGAGGTACTAGTCCTATATCCATTATATGGATGAGGAACTGAGTCACAGGGAGGTTAAGTAACTGATCAAAGGCCATAGAGCCAGATAGTGGAAGAGCTGCAATCTGAACACTGGCAGACTGTCTGAAACCAATGTTCCTAACCAGTGCACCATGCAACTGCTCAATCAGAGTAGTCTAACTTTCATATTTAAAAAAATAAAGGAAAGCTCTAAGGCCCCCTGGTTGTCTTGTCTTCTTTGTTTTTTTTTTTTTGTTTTTTTTTGTTTTTTTGAGGGTAGTGTCACTGGCCCTCAGATGTGAGACCGAACCGGGGCTGCTGACTTCCCAAGCCAGCGCTTAACCACCGCGTCACTCGGCCGGCCTCGGGTTGTCTTGTCTTAAAGCCAGTTGTGAAACTAGACACCCAAATGTACTCAGTGAGTTTTCCATGAAGATGGGGAGTTTGTTCTGGCTCTGGACAGGTCACTACCAGATTTAGGTTTAAGGTGCTTTTTGATGATTTTATAACAATACTAGAAGAGTTTATTCAACAGCTGGTAGAGGTGGGAGACTATTGGCCTTGCAACATTTTGATGCCTCCAGCTCGCTGTAATTTTCCAGCCAAAAGCGGTTCTCCTCAGAGGCGCGGCAATGCACAAGGGGAAAGATATTATTTGTGCTGTGGTGTAAGAGATGTCGCAGAACCACATGTTCTATTGTCAGTTTTGGTGGAACTCCACGATGTATTTTCTATTACATCTCCTGGGTTTCTTCCGAAATCCTATTCAGCTTCCCACGGTCTCTTTATGCACCTCCCCGCCCCAGCATGCTCCAGGAAATCAATCCTCTTCTGCTTTCAGAAGCTGCCATCATCCTTTGGAGTTTATTTACTTTCTTACTACTGAAGGGAACCAAAGTTTTGCTACCCTGAAGCTACCTTTTTGGGATATTGATTTTAAAGATATTGATATTAAGAAACAAAAGACTCAGAACGAAATTTTGTCCTTCCCCACACCCTTTCCTGCCCAAGAAATTCATATGGAAGGTTCCACTCCTGGCAGGACATCTTAAGATGCTGCCTTAGCCTAATTTGAATTAAGTATGTAAACAGGAGGGCTTCAGGCTGGGGCCTGTTAGCTGGACACTCCCATGTCCCATTGTTTCTGAGTTGCCCACCAAGGATTTCCCTGCCATGTATGTTCTCTCTTCCTCAACTACCTGTAAATCACCCATTCTCACTTCTGAATTCTAATACCTCATCCCTCCTTTATGCTTTGTTCAAAAAGGGCATATATACTCAATGTTGGATATTCAATGTTTTTGGAATTTATGCTTATGTGAATTCCTCATGTGCATGTATTAAAAATTTTCTCTTGTCAATCTTTCTCTGTTAATTTAATTATTAGCCCAGCTAGAAGAAGTTAGAAGGTGGAGAGAAAAGTATTAATTTTATTTTAGCCCCACAATACCCTCCAAAATACCTTTTCATTTTTAAGGCTTTTACTGCTGATCACAAAGGAAAAACAGACCATCAGAAAAATAACAAAGATGGAGAAGCAGTAAATAGTTCAGCATCTTACAAAGTCCTTGTTGTCTTGGGTCCTGGGATATAGTTCTAAGCTCTGTCTGACATCATGGATGGGAGTCTCCAAGGTACTTGGTCCTCTGATGATAGTGGAGCTCACTGAATCTTCCCACTGTCTTCTGATTCCTCCCTTAGCCATATTACAGGGACAATTCTCTTCACTGGATTAATTCCCAGCCTTAACATGCAGCCTGTCTCTTGGTTTCCAGCAGGTGCTTGACTTTTCTAAAGACCTCTCAAGTGAGCTATGATGAATGGTTTCATTGACCATTGCCTCTCTGGGTCTTTTCCTGTACTCCCCTGAGGCCCCTGGGTAGGAGCCATTCTTGTGCTCTTCTGTCTCCCCACTAGTCAGTGGGTTCATTGCCCAGAGCCTGCACCTGTTGTCTACACTAGCAATGTAGAAATAGTTTGTGGCTTGACTTGGGTCTTTACCATTGAAAGGCACCTAATTCTCTGAGAACAAATTTACACTTTTATCTTTATCATAACCCAAGGGCCTTTAGGGAGATGTATTTTTCTATTTAAAAATCATCTAGTAGGTAGCAAATACAGGAATAGGCGAGTAGGTTGAGCTAGCCTGGCTGAGGCAAATATCTGCTTGGAAGTGGCTTAGTAGGATATACTGTCTTAAGTAATGAAATAAGGAATTCCTGAAGTCAAAGGAGACCTGAAGGTAGGTGCAGAGGGGCAGGAAGAAGACATCGAAATGTTTTTATTGTATTTACAGAGTTCGATGTACTTTGATGATTTGGTGCCAGAAAATCAGAGAGACAGCTGAGAAGAGGCAAGAAAGTAGATTTGGAGGACTGGGGGAAGGGGTGGCCAGATCTGAGGAGCAATATTGGGAATCAAGCATCCACATAGCTTGGTAAAGACAGCATTTAATGAGGCCAGAGAGAGGGGGAAATGCTGACAGTATGACCAGAGACTGAAAGCATATCAAATAAAAGCCAAGAGTCATGTGAAGCATGTAAAGAATGTTGACTCCAAGATTTGCTCTCCCCTCAGTATGGGTGGCCTTTTCCTATTGTCCTGTCTGCACTTCCTCAGGCAGTTGTGAATGGTGAGGCCACCCAACAGAGGTAGTGGGTCCCTGAAACCTTGGTATTGTTACACCCTTTTTCTAGCTAAGCAATTCCTTCATGACCTGGGGCAGGGGATTGTAGGAACTGTCCCCAGTAGACCACCATGAGCTTCTCATGGGAGAAGCTGCTCTGAAAAAAATGCAAGATTTAGAGCAGGTTATGATAATAATCATCATCATTTAGGCAATCATGGAGAAATTGTACATATACTAAAAATCTTATGGTGCTGCTGATTCATTTTATGGGAATTTAGCATTGATTCACAAGACAGTGCTCTGGGCATTGAGCAGTCAATCCTAAAACTGTAACTTCAACAATTTAAAATATATGCTCACTAGAAAATGATGCCAAGACTATAGCAAATGAAATAATAATAATAATAATAATAATAATAATAATAATGTTAATTATTGTAATTTGAATGTGGGTTTCTTATTTGCTCAGTACAGGGTCTTTAGTCAAGTTCATTAACATCACCTATTGTGCAGATGATGATGTAGTGCTGCGATACTAAAGAGCCACTTTGTAACTTTCTCATTAATTTCTTTAGATGTCCATTAAATATACGTAAAACCAGTTAAGTGTTTCTCCAGTGTTCTTCTCCTTAAAATAGTCAATATTCTAATTTGGTCCAGTTATGCCTCATTAGGATCAACATCTTCCCTAGGGTCTTAGAAGCATTCTGATGCTTGGTTTAACATTTCCTGTTCCTCTTCTTAACCAGTCTTCTTCTTTTCAACCTGGAGGCCTTATTCCTTATTTCAAGCTCCAGATTAGTCTCCATGTTGCTTTGGGTCTCTTGGAACTCATGATCTGTTTTGAATGTATTATCCACGTCTGATTTGCTGTCAGACTCTCTTCCCTGAGTATCTCCACCTAAAATCCCCAGACATTCATTTCAGAAGACTCCCTCTTAGTATTATTTTGCCAAATCAAAGAGCTGGGAGCTTACTTCTCTGAGCAAGATGGCCTCTGACATTGGATCCTGTGGGAAAATTCCATGGAAGTTGCTTTTTAAAATTTTTATTTAATAGAATTATGGTATGTATATAGTTTAAAATTCAATTATAGGTTTTACTGCTGTTAATAAGATTCAACCCCACCCTTCAGTCTCAATTCTTGGTACCTCAAAGCAAGCACTTTCCACTCTTTTATATTTCAAGTAATATTTTTATGCCTCTATTTTCTGATTTTCTGCTTTTTATACCACTTATTGACTTTCCTCTAGAAAAAAATATTTATTTAACTTTTCTTCTCTACTCAGTACTCCCCTCCGCTCTTTCTGTTTGCCTCTCTCCCTCTCTCCCTCCCTTCACTCATCCTCCCAATTTAATCATGTATCAGATATTTACTACTGCATAACAAATTATTGTAGAAGTTAGTGCTATAATAAGCATTTATTATCTCGCAGTTTTCATGGGTCAGGAATTTGAGGGTTCTGGAGCTAAAGGATCTGATTTCAAGGTTATTCAAGTGGATGGCCATTTGGTGTTGGTTGTTGGCCAGAGGCCTTAGTTGTTCCCTATTTGGCTTTTCTACAGGTTGCTTGAGTGTCCTCATGACATGACAAGTGGCTTCCCCAAGAGTGAGTGATCCAAGAAAGTATAAGCAGAAGCTCCAATCTTTTGTGACCTGGTCCAGAAGTTACTTATTATCATCTCCAGTACCTTCTATTCATTATAAGTGAATCACAAAAAGGAAGAAAATTAGGTCTTTTTGAGAACAGAATCATCAAAGAACTTGTGGATATATTTTAAAACCACCACAAAATCTTCACAATTTTTGTTTAAATAATATTTGATTACATCCCTATTTCTATTGTATTAATTTTGTATTTTTGCTGTAACAAATGACCACAAACTTAGTGGCTTAAAACAATACAGACTTATTATCTTACAGTCCTGGAAGGTGGAAGCCTGAAATGAGTCCTCCTGGGCTATATTCCTTCTGAAGGCTCTGTGGGAAAATACGTTTCTTGTCTTTTTCAGCTTTGAGAAGCTGCCCACAGTCCTCAGCTGATGGCTTCTTTTCATCTTCAAAGCGAGCAATGGTGGGTTGAATCTTTCTCACATTGGATCACTGACCCCTTTTTTCCCTGGTCTTATCTCCTTCTCTGATTCTGATCCTTCTGTTTCCTTTTCTCAGTTGTGATTATATTGGGCCCAGCCACAGCCTCCAAAATAATCTCCCCATCTTAAGATTAACTTAATCACATCTGCAAGTCCCTTTTTACCATTCACATACAGGATCCAAGGATTAGGTCATGAACATCTTTGGTGGTCACTATTCTCCCTATTACAGCTATGTAAACATTACTCACTACATTGTTAGATAATGTATGTTATAGTAAATCACAGTTCTATTTCCTTTCTATACAACTTTTAATTTTCTTTGGGGCTAAAATTGCCACACACCCCCATTTGCTTATTTTTTAAAAGTATGTATCATTAATTTATCCCTAAACTGTCTGATAAAGGTGATAATCTTCTCTTAATTTCTAAACATTCCAACTCTTCTTTCAACTTCATCTTTCTTTTCTTGGCACCACTTCTTAAGAGCACTCTGTCTTCTCCAATTTGGAATTTTGCTCTTTTGAGATACAGCATAGGTATCTTCTTGGGATTTCCCTTCACTATCATCCTGGGATCTCCCCCCCCACCCCCGCCGCCTTCTTTTCTGTTTTAGTGTCTCTGTTTCCAGGATCCTGTGTCCTTTTCTTCTTTGCTTTACCCTCCCATTTTACCGAACCCCATCTTTCAGGGATCTCCTGAGAAGTACATACAGGGGTCCTGAAAGTTGTCATTCCAGAGCACAGTGCCGTGGGAGACTGGCATTTATGGAGACTTCATCAGTAGGCTCCTTGCCTTCTGGCTACTAGATGACTGTGG
This sequence comes from Aselliscus stoliczkanus, assembly GCA_033961575.1. NCBI lineage: Eukaryota > Metazoa > Chordata > Mammalia > Chiroptera > Hipposideridae > Aselliscus > Aselliscus stoliczkanus. The sequence continues at coordinate 18,218,521 of CM066730.1, read as the reverse complement.
TCAGTAGGAGTTCTGAAAGCTGAGTGGGAGGAAAAGGAAGTAGGGGTATTTGCTCTCCAGCTCATTCCTGGTTGCTCTGTGAATTGGTAGGGGCCACAGCTGCTGTCTGGTGCTCGTCTCCGACAGCTGCAGCTGGCTCTCCAGGTTCATGAGCATTCCCTCCCTTGTGCCTTCAGCACTTAGCTTTGTAACAGCTCCCTGCTCCTGCCAGCTTCAGGGTACTTCATTCCCAGTTAGATTCCCGTAACCCTGACCATACATTTGTAAATAATTACATTCTCCTCAATTTGAGTGAGCTCTCCATTTCCCACCCACACTGACTGACACAAAAGTAAAATTTTGATCCATTTCATGTCTGAAAACGTCTTTATTCTACCCCCACTCTTGGGTATAGAGTTTTAGGTTGAAAGACATTTTTCCTTAAAGTGCTTTAGAGATGTTCTGTCTTCTAGCTTTCGGTGTCACTTTTGATGATACTAGTGTGATCTTGATACTTGATCCTTTGTGTGTGACTTGTTTTTGCTCTCAGAAACACTTGAGAGTCTTCTCTTTATCCCCAGTGCTCAAAAATGTCATGATGATGTGCCTTGACATATGTTTTATTTTATTCATAGTGCTGTACACTCAGTGCGCCTTTCAATCTGGAAAGTTCTGGGAAATCTCATTCTATTATTTCTTTGATGATTTCCTCCCTCCCTTTTCCTCTGTTTTTTTATGGAATTCCTTTTAGTTGAAAGATGAACCTCATGAACAGATATGTTAATTATCTTAAGTTTCCTCTCCTGTTTTCAACTCTTTTTTGCTTGGCATTCTAAGAGATTTTTACCATCTAACCCATTTAATTTTTTATTTGCCTATCATATGTTTGTATTCTTCTATTTTTCTTTCATGGGTGCAAAATACATGTTATCTCCTTTTGTCTTTCATGGGTAGGCATTTCCTCAGATATCTGGTCATTGAGATTTGCCATTTTATCTTTAAGAACAAGACACTGAATTTCTGATAGAAAGCCCTGTTTGCATGAGTGGGCATTGTTAACTGTTAGGTTTCAGTCTGGGTGATCAACTAATGTAAGTGTTTCCAGGTCTTTTCTCTCAGCCTGGTCAGTATGCTCAGAGAGGGATTCTTTAATTTACTATTGTCCAATAGAACCTGTGTGGTGATGAAAATGTTCAATAGTAGTGTTGTCCAATATGGTTACATGTGGCTATCGAGGACTAGCAACGTAGTTAATACAAGTGAAAAAAAGTGAATTTTTAAATTTTATTTAATTTTACTTAATTTAAATGTAAATAGCCACTTGTGGCTAGTGGCTACCATGTTGGACAACTCAACTCTAATCTTCTACCTTGCTGTCCATCTTCTACCAGCCAAGGTGGAGGAAAACTTGGGACTTGCCGTGTTCAGGGTGCAGACTTTCACCTAAATTTCCTTCTTGCAGTAAAGCTTTCATCTATTTGGAGTCCAAAGCTTATCTTTTTCAACCTCTCTAAACTTCTAGCCTTCTGAGGCAATGCAGGAGGGATAATCATCTCACTATATAAAGTAAGGGACAGAATCTGGGGGTCTAATTTCTACTTACAAAGTCTTCCAACTGGTTCTTCTGTTTTCCTTGCCTTCTGAGGAATCTGCAACTGAAACATCTAGGTTTTCCCAGAATTCTTCAGGAAAAAACAGCTAGTTTTATGGCTTGCTGTGCTGCAGGTATAAGTTTTAGCTTTCCCTGATCTATAAAGTCAGCTGCAACCTACATTCCAGCTCTCAATTTTTTTGATATCAATTATGTGCTGTCATCTCCTCTTCAATTCTCTTTGGCCATGTGGGTTTGAGCCACACTTTTTTTTTTTTTCCTTGCCTGCATTTTAGTGAGGTTTCAGCAGGGAGAGAAGAATGGGTTTGTTAATGCCTCCATGCCAGCAGCTGATTACTTGGTCCAACTTTTCTGCCAAAGGCATAGGGTTGTTTATTTTTCCTACAGATGTTCTTTGTGGTATTCTAAAATGGAAGCTATTACACCAGTTCCCATTACATTATTTATTTTAGCAAGTAGTGGGATATCTGGTAAGGTAGCCAGAATTTCTTGCTCTGTGTTTATGGCACTATCCTCAGACTTAATCTAGTGGCTCTAGCAGGACAGTCTGGCGTGTTTAACAGGAACATCTCAGTCTCATTGGCCTGCTCCTACAAGTGAAACCATGGTTATAAAAATACTCTTCCTGGCTGCAGAAAACTGAATTCCTTCCAAGATTCTTTTCTCAATTTTTTTTTTCCTGAGAATCCCTAGGGGTGTTCATTTGTGTCCAGAAATCGGTTCTAGTCATTTACGAATCCATTGCTGGCCAAGCCAGGACCACACAATAGCCCCGAGCTGGAAATTTCCACTAGGGTGTCACTCTGCAGTTAGAACTTTTCTCCCACTGCTGGTGCAGCTAGAGGTAACATTGTTGGTAAAAATGGGCTCCTCCGCTCCCAAAGGCAGAAAAATTGGGGCATCTCCCCTAGCCCCAACATCAGTTACCCTCGGGAGGTGAGAAGCAAGTTCCAGGTTAGAGCACTTGGCACCAGAAGTTCTCGGATCTTTCTGTGTTACAATTTACCTGGTACCCTGGTGTGGCTGAGCTTTGACTTTTCAGCTCAAACCCTAACAGACCTTTGAAACTATTGGGGGTGGGGGGGTTGTCACTTTGAGGGGTAAAATGTATAACTATTGCACTGTGTTGTACACCTGAAACTAATTAAAAAATAAAATAAAATTTAAAAACCCTAACAGACCTGTAAGAACGGGGCTCCAATCAAATAGTGACCCACTCCACACCCCTGCTCTCAGTAGATCTTTGTTAATCTGTTCAGATAATGTCTCCACAGTGAAAGACAAAATACTCCCTCCCCCAGCTCTTCATCATATCAGCAGGCATTTCACAGTAAAACTGCCTGGACCCAATGTAGCCTGGCTCTGTCAACTCACACTCATGCCTCCACTCCAGCATTCACCTTTCTCTCTAACACGTCAGCCCTTCACTGTGAGTTCCCTCTCTGACACTGCTGTCTTTTTCTACCTAGCCTCCATCCGGGACTGCTACTGTTCATCAGACATGCTTCTATATTTCAGAAATCCAAAGGATAATAGAATCCAATCCACTTTTCCTACTAGGAGCCCCGTAGTAGTTCTTATGTGACTGTCTAAGTGTGACTAGATCCAGGGGAGGATCCAACACCCCTACCTCCTCTGTCCCAAGTCCATTAGCTAGCCATATCCCACTGGAAGGCCAACCGAATCAGTGGAGGATAATTTTATCTAGGACAATTATATCCAAAGTGAGCTTCATAAAATGATATGGGACTCAAAAAATAGAATTTCTATTTTTTAACTTCATGTTTTAAAATTTTTTTGCATGCATGTATAGACACACATATAGAAATGTTACAATCCATGATCAAACGTTTTTTCCTAATGAGCTTTTCCTTATTAAAGAGGCAAACCAGTAGTGTCCACAATATGGATTTGTGGGACCCAGAAGCCCCAGACACCTCATTATGTTAGTATACTTAATAATTTACGTTTGAAGGTTCACTGTGGTACAGTTTTTATGTGCATATTATGCCTATTTACTGTTTTTTTGTGTGTGTGTGTTTTTTTGGTGTATCAACAGGATGGCAAAGTTATTTTGTTTTCAACTTTCAGGAATTCACACAATGTTTGCCTACCAAGACTTTTAGGTTCATACAACATCAAAATTTAAAACATATAACATTTGAACATATGTTTGTAATATTATTATTACCTAAATCTTGTTGCCTACATTGAGATAAATTTTCAATATTTTTTTAAACTTGTAAAACAACTGTTTCCTTCATGTTTCTTTACAATGGCTGTGTGGTTAATTGCTTTCTGTTGCACAAAGCCTAGATGTTTATAGGTCCCTTTTTGAATTAAAGCTTCAAAAATTTGAGAAAACCTTGGCAAATGAATCCATTCATCACAGTACACTGAACTCTACTCATCCACATCAAGATCTGTTTACGCACTGTTGGTGGAGGTTGCTGACTTACCACACTTGGGAGCTGGCTTACTGAGATGGGCTCATGTGAAGTCACTTTGAATCATGCAAAAAATGATTAAACAGCACAAACACTGAGCCACAATATCAATGTGACAGGAGAACATGTGTAAAGAGAATGGGAAGGGCTTGACTTCGTTAGTTGCATGATATTTGAAAGTTAATGACTTATGTGCTCTCTAGGACTAAAGTCAGGGTTTTTGCTGTTTGGAAGGGGTCTGTTCCATTTCTAACCAACTTCCAAGACAGCCCCTGGGATCCCCACCTCCTGGTACTCACACCTTGTGTAGTCCCCTCTCACACTGGACCAGGAGTGATCTGTGTAACCAAGAGAATATGGCTAAAGTGGTGGTGTGTCACATCCAAGGTTAGGTTCTAAAAGCATTGTGGCTCTTGTCTTATTCTTTTTTCCTAGTTTTCTTTCTCTCTTGGACCATTCATTCTATAGGAACCGGGCTGCCACATCATAAACAGTCTTGTGCTGAAGCTCTGCTAAGTACAGTGTGTACAGAGGTAAGACACATGCCCTCCTTTCAAAATAACTGTCTCATAAGAGAGGTGAAATGCTCTCACGCAAACGCAGTCCACTGCACTAGGTACGATAGCACTAGAATGGGCAAATCCTCCATGGAGTCTTAAGGAGATCACATTGTTTCAGATTTGCTTCACTGAAGAACTGTCTTTTGAATGGGACAAGAAGAACATAGGTACCCTTGAGACAAAGGGGGAAACGGCAAAGAAGAAAAAGAGTCCCTTCAGGCAGGCAACTGGTATGGGAAGGCAGGGAATTGGGTTCAAAAAGTATTTGCTGGGAAAGTAAGAATTTATTGAAACTTTCTTTCATGGACACCATTGAAAAAACAAAAGATGTATGAGAGACAATGTCTGTCCTCCAAAATCATACACCTTACCAAGACTTGAAGCCATGAGATCACTTGAAACTCTTAGAATGATGCTGTGCAACACGGTAGCCACTAGATACATGTGGCTAGTCTGTTCTTGAAACGTGGCTAGTCCTAATTGAATGTGTTGTACATATAAAATCCACACTCAAACCTGAAGACATAACAAAAAAAGGGTAAACTGTCCCAGTAATAACTTTTTACATTGATTGCATGTTGATGTGATATTTTTAATATATTGGGTTAAATAGAACACATTGTTAAAATTGATATCACATGTTTCTTTTCACCCTCTTAAAAGGTGCTGCTAAGTTTAAATTTCTCTGTGTGGTCTGTCTTTGTGGCTCCCACTGTCTACCTCTAGGACAGTACTGGTTTGGGGGCTGCTTCTGCAATAGTCCAAGAGAGCCTCTGGCATCAGCACTGTGGATGAGAAAAAAGAAATGGGATCTAGAGATGCTGAGAGGACAACAGACAGTGTAGTTCCCTCTACTTTCACTCTGTATTGACAGGGCATTGTATGAGGCCTAGGGAAAGCTTAGCTAGAGAAGAGGTGGAGCCAAGGTTCAAAATCCAGAGGAGAGTTTTGTGTGTGTTGAACAACCCTATGACGTGTGGTGTTGGCATGCATTCTTGGAAAGTAGTATGTGATCATGCTTTAATTACACCCTTCCCCACATCTGATGCTTTTTAGGTCAGAATTCTCTAGAGCATCTGCTTCTCCTTTGCTTTTAATATTATAGCATGGATGGGAGGGGAGAGGAGGGACGGTGCTAAGAGAGAAGGGAGGGATATGTATACCTCACAACGGAGAAAGAGTTCTGTCTTAGAGGAGTTGAGCCTGGTTCCGGACATACAAGTATTGCATTTTCTCTTCTGGGGGTTCTGAGATTCTATTAAGTCCCTATCACTCTGCATGATTTGGACCCTCGTTAGGTAAATTCTGGGATACCCCATACTATGTTTATTTTATTGACTTGTTGGAGACTTGACTTGTTGGGTGTTACAGGGCTGGAAGAGACTAGCAGATTCCTAGACATAAAAACTCTATCCAAGGGCCGGCCGAGTGGTGTGGTGGTTAAGCTCTGGCTTGGGAAGCCAGCGGCCCCGGTTCGGTCCAACATGTGAGGGCCAGTGACACTGCCCTCAAAAAAAAACCAACTCTATCTACTGACCCATACCCTCAAGGGCTTGCAAGGTCAATTGTTGGAGGTCATCTGAGCCCTTGACCATGCTGCAATGGAGCCTTGATTCTATTCCAATCTCTGGCACAGTTTGTTGTGAGAGTTTGCCAAAACATCTCTCTGTGTCTTTATATCCTTATTGGTTAACCAATTTCCGGATCTAAATAGCCAGAGTGCTCTGGAAATTTACTTTAGAACATTTTTTAAGTGTAGTGTCAATAAGAACATTATGCTTTTTCAGGTAGAAAGCACTTTGGAGGAGAATAATTGATGATATTCCAGGACCTCTCTGCGAAACTGAAATATTAATAGAAGAGGACATTGCCCAATTCTGGGAATGTTGCAAGGGTTGAAAATGAACTCCAGATCACAGAATCCCTTTTGCCCCCTCCAGGTTACTCCAGATGGATTAAAAATATGCCATCTGAACTAACTCCACACAGGTATGTTGTCTCTCCTAATGTGAAGACATCATATAGAGTTCTAGGGAGTAACTATTTTAGTTTGTTAGGCTTTCTATAACAAAACATCACATGTTGGATAGCTTAGACAACAGGAATTTATTGGTTCACAATTTTGGAGGCTAGAAATCTTATGATCAGGGTGTTGGTAGGGTTGTGAGGAGAATCTGTTCCATGTATGTCTCCTAGCTTCTTTCTGGTGGTTTGGCATTCCTTGGCTCGTAGACTCACTGCCCAGATCTCTGCCTTCATCTTCACATGAGGTTCCCCACGTGTGCATGTGTCTGTATCTACATTTTCGCTTTTTATGAAACACCAATCATATTGGAATAGGGATCATCCTAATGACCTTATTTTAACTTGATTACCTTGTAAAAACCGTATTTCCAAATAAAGCCACATTTTGAGGTACTGGGGGTGAAGATTTCAACATATGAATTTTGGGGAGACACAATTCAACCCATAATAAACTCTATTCAAGGCAAGTATTGGTATTTTTGCCTTATGTTATATTTATGTACACATAGTGTATTTCATCAACTTTCTTTGTTGAAGAATAAATGTGAACTAATCTTACTTTTCTATAACTGCCACCATTTGTGTTCTCTGAAATGTCTCTTCTGCTCTGAGTTCTGGTTCCTTAAGCACCTCCTATTCTGATTCCATAACATTTCATCTATTAAAATGGCCTCATCTGGGTTTTGTTTCTGGTGGTATGGTAGGTATAGTAGATACCCTACAGGATCCTCCTAAGCAAAACAACTAAAATATTGGTTAAAAAAATGTATTTTAAATGCACTACTGAGCTGGAATGACATAAGAAATCATCAGTTTTTTAAAAAAATAAGCTTTATAATTTTAGATTTACAGAAATTTGCAAAAACAGTAGAGTTCCAGTGGCAATTTTTCCTTGAGGTTATCAGCTTACATTCTTGTGGTTGATTTGTCAAACTAATATAATAACATTGGTACACTGTTATAGCTAAACTCCAGACTTTATAGATTCACCAGTTTTTCCTGTTACAGAATCCAGTCCAGGATTATCACAGTGCATTTAATTGTCACATCATGTTAGTCTCCTCTTCTCTTTCATGACCTTGACAGTTTTGAAGAGCACTTACTGGTCAGATATTTTGTAGAATTTTAAAAGATTTTTATTAAAATATAGCTAACATACAATATTAATTAGTTTCAGGTATACACCATAGTTAGTCACATTTATATGCCTAAAGAAGTGATCATGGTAAGTCCAGAAACCATCTGACACCATACCACACTATCACAATATTATTGATTACATCCCCATGACTTATTTATTTTATACCTGGAGATTTGGACCTCTTATTCCCCTTCATCTTCCCCCCTCTTTTTTAGTTTTTCAATTACAATTGACATTCAATATTATTTTATATTAATTTCAGGTGTACAGCATAGTGATTAGACATTTATGTAATTTAAGAAGGATCCCCCTGAGTAGTCTAGTATCCACCTGGCACTATACATAGTTATTACCATATTATTGACTATATTTTCTATGCTTTACTTCACATCCCCATGACTATTTTGCAACTACCAGTTTGTACTTAATCCCCTCACCTTTTTCACCCTGCCCCCAATGCCCTCCCATCTATTACCCACAACAAATCTAGTATCCATCTGACACCATACCTGGTTATTACAATATTGTTGACTATATTCTTTATGCAATACCCTACATCCCCATGACTATTGGGTAACAACTAATTTGTACTTCTTAATACTTTACCCATTTTCACTCACCCCCAATACCCCTTCCATCTGGCAAACATCAATATGTTCTCTGTATCTATGACTTTATTTTTGTTTTGTTTGTTTATTTTGTTCTTTAGTATTCCACATATAAGTGAAACCTCATTGCCTCTGTTCTTCTCTGTCTTACACTCCATTCAGCACAGTACCCTCCAGGTCCATTCATGCCACCACAGATGGCAAGAACCCATTCCGTCCCATGATCAAGCAGTATTCCATTATATATATATATATATATATATATATACATATATATATATATATATATATATATATATATATATATATATAGAGAGAGAGAGAGAGAGTTTTCAGTCATATATATATATATATATATATATATATATCACCTCCTCTTTATCCATTTTTCCATCAATAGACACCCAGGCTGCCTCCACACCTTGGCCATTGTAAACAATGGTGCAATGAATGTATGGATGCACGCAGCCCCTCGGTTTTCTTCAGATAAATACTCTGATGTGGGCTTACGGGGTCCTTCTTTGTTTCTTGTTATAGGCGTTGTTATAAAGTCTGTTTTATACCCAGCTTTTTGTTTGTTTGTTTGTTTCCATTTTCATAAAATACCTTTTCCATCCCTTTACTTTCCATCTGTGTTTATCTTTCAATCTGAAGTGATTCTCTTGTAGGCAGCATATGTAAGGGTTTTGTTCTCTTATCCATTCAGCCCTCTTATGTCTTTTGAGGGGAGCATTTAATCCATTTACACTGAAAGTGATTTTGGATAGGTATGTAGCTATTGCCATTTTATTCATAATCTTGATCTTTCTTTTTTTCCATCTTGGAGAATTCCCTTTAACATCTGTTGTAATACTGGTTTGATGGCGATGAATTTCTTTACCTTTTTCTTGTCTGGGAAGCTCTTTATCTGCCCTTTCACTTTAAATGATAAGCCTTCTGGATAGAGTAACCTTAGTTGTAGGTCCTTACTTTTCATCATGTTGAATATTTGTGCCAATTCCTTCTGGCCTGTAAAGTTTCTGTTGAGAAATCAGCTGACAATCTTATGGGAGCCCCCTTATAAGTTACTAGTTGCCTTTCTCTTGCTGCTTTTAGGATTCTGGTTGTCTTTAACATTTGCCATTTTAACTATAATGTGCCTTGGTGTGGGCTTGTTTGGGTTCATCTTGTTTGCAACTTTCCACATTTCCTGGACCTGTATGTCTACTTCCTTCACCAGGTAGAAAAGTTTTCAGTCATTATTTTTTCGAATAGGTTCTCAATCCCTTGCTTTCTCTCTCTTCTCCTTCTGGTACCCCTATGATGTGATTGTTGTTACACTGGATATTATCCCAGAAGTCTCTTAAACTCTCTTCATTTGGGAGGATTACTATTTCTTTTTGCTGCTCTGATTGTGTGTTTTCTGCTACCTTGTCTTCCGAATTTCTGGTTGGATCTCTGCTTCATCAGGTCTGCTGTGATTCCTTCTAGTGCATTTTTCATTCCAGTTATTGTATTCTTCCCTTCTGACTGGTTCTTTTTAATGGTTCCTATGTCCTTTCTTTATGACTGCTGCCTCTTTGTTGAAACTCTCACTAAATTCCTTTTGCACCCTTATAACCGTTGTTTGGAACTCTGTACCTGGTAGGTTGCTTGCCTCCATTTTGTTTACTTATTTTTCTGGAGTTTTCTCCTGTTCTTTCATTTGGGATGTATTTCTTTGTTTCCTCATTTTGGCTGCCTTTCTGTTTCTATGTATTAGGTAGATCTGCTATGTCTCCCAGTCTTGGTCAGGTGACTTTGTGTAGTAGGCCCCCTGTGGGCTCTGGCACAGTTTTCTTGGTCACCTGTGCTGGGTGTGCCAAGAGTGTCCTTTGTATAGGTTGTGTGTACTCTCCTGTTATAGTTGAAACTTGATTGCTATTCACACGTCAGTAGTTGAAATTGACCCTCAGACTGATTGGCTGTGGAGTTTGGCCACATTTATATCTTACAGGCTGCTCTGCAGTGAGCTGACCCCACTGAGTGAGATTCGCCCTAGCAGGTTCTGGTGCCTGTTGAGACTGCCCTTTTGGTGTGCCACTTGTTGGGCTAATTGGATGGTTGTCTGCTGTGGTCTGAAGCCAACCTCCAAGTATGCTGGTTCTACCACCTCTTATGAGGGGCTCCAGTGCAGGCTCAGGTCACCCACTGCCTGTGACTGATCGGAGGCTATCTAGTAGGAGTTACAAAGCAATCCACAGTTGTTCACTCCCTGTGCTAACCCTGAAGACATGTGGGAATGGCCATGCTGTGAACTGGGACAGCTGCCACCAGTAGCAGGCCTAGGGTAGCTCCACAAAAAGCCAGGACACCTAGAGGACTATTGCCACCTTAAGGTTCAACCCCTGATAAAACCTCATGTGGTACATGGGTTGGGTGAGGCTGGGTCTTAGGGAGTCTCTGGAGTGGAAAAATTTGTGGTCAACAGGTTAATGTAGACTCTGGTTTGGTGCCAGTGCTTAGTCTGGAGCTACTTAGCAATAGTCCCAGAGCACACTGAGGCCAACTGCTCCCTGCTTGGGTTCTGTGGACACCAATAATTTCAAGAAAGACTACAATGTGAGTGGGGCTGGCTGATCTCAGAGAAAGTGCCTCTGGTGTTGGATGAATTGGGCAGGGTGGGGTCTCAGAAAGTCAGCAAGGTGGAACAATGGGGTTCACCAGTCCAATCAAATTCAGATTTGGGCTGTAGGGGAGGGCTCAACCCTGGAAAGATTGTGCTCTCTTGCCAGCTGCAGGGGAGAAGGATCCCACACATGGAAAACAGCGACTGTCCTCCAACCCTTGCTCTGACACCCCTTTAATTACTGTCCCTCTGCTGGAGCTCAAGGTGAGTGTCTGTGAGCGAGAGAGTCTGTGCACAGATTGTTTAAGAGGTTGCCTGGATTTCCTGCAGCCTTTTATCCAACATGGATTGTTAGAATCTCCACTGTTTCTCACAGCCAGATGTCGTGGGGGCTCCTCTTTCAGACACCAGTACTCTGGGCTGGGGAAGCTAGTGTGGTACTGGGGTTTCCTGCTCCTCTGTGCAGAACCTCTGTAGCCGTGGCTGAGATATCCCTCTTGGTCCTCAACTGCCACACGTAGGCTTGGGGCCAGTCTGTTTCGTGCCTCCACTTCTCTTCCCAGGCTGGATGTGGCTTCTTCTTTATATCCTTAGTTATAAAAATTCTGTTCAGCTAGCCTTCAGATGATTCTCCAGGTTGATTATTCTATAATTTAGTTGTAATTTTAACATGTTCATGGGAGGATGCAAGAACAACAGTTATTTACTCTGCCATCTTGGATCGCTTGTCCTTATCTTATTTAAAAGGAAGAATAAGCACTAAAGAACAGACCATTGGGCTGGCCAAGTGGCTCAGTTGGTTAAGAGTTGGCTTAGAATGTGAGCTCTGAGCAACAGGGCCGCCTGTTCAACTCCCACATGGGCCAGTGATGCGTGCCCGAGCTGAGCTGTCGCTGAGCTGCCAACAGGTGGCAGGATAGCTCAGCTGGTGTAACAACCAGATAGCCTGTTTGATGGTGGGCTATGCCCACCCACAACTAAGACTGAACTCGGCACCTTGAGCTGAGCTGCTGCCTGGATGCAATCTTAACAACAAGGCTGCTGGTTCGACTCCAGCATGGGATGGTGGCTACGCCCACCCGCAACTAAGATTGAACACAGCACCTGGAGCTTAGAGGCCACAAGCTGCCGACAGGAAGCCAGATGGCAACTGATGCCCTCCACAACGAAGATTGAAGAACAATTTGGCCGGTTCCCTTCCCCAATTCCCCAACACTGTTCCCCTCCCCCGATTCCCCAATTTAAAAAAAAAAAAGGAAAAAAAAAAGAATAGACCACAACCTTTAACTTTCAAATAACAGGAGGCTAAAAGTAGAATAGAAGAAGAAAAAATAATAACCTGTCCCAAAGAAGGGGGTACAGAGGATTTGGACAGCATAGTTATTAACTTTGATCAAATAGACCTATTCAATGCATGACACCCAGCTGTAGGAGAATATCTGCAGATTGCTCAAGTGCTAGGACCTAAAACTAGATTTCCAAAAATTGTACTCACCCATATTGTGATCTCAGGCACTAAAAAATTAAGTTAGAAACAATATTTTAAATAAAATTTAGAAAAAAAATCCCATTTATTTGTAAATTAAAAATATATACTTAACATACACACATGCTTCCAAAAAAATGTATAGGTCAAAAAAGAAATACTAAAGAAAATTTTAAAATACCTAGGATGTGGAATGCAATTAAACCAATACTTAGAAAGTTAAAACATTAGAAAAGCAGAAAGGATCTAAATTATTGAGCTAAGCTTCAAATTTAAGAAGTAAGAAAAAGAACAACTGGGCCGGCTGAGTGGTGCGGTGGTTAAGCGCTGGCTTGGGAAGCCAGCGGCCCCAGTTCGGTATCACATATGAGGGCCAGTGACACTGCCCTCAAAAAAAAAAAAAAAAAAAAAAAGAAAGAAAGAAAGAAAAAGAACAACAGAATGAAACTCCCAAAAATGTAGGAAGAAAAATACAGATATGTATTAATGTAACATGGTATGATTATGACTCTCATTCATTCATTCATTTATTCAACCAATACAGAGGGTGCCAACAAATGTATACACATTTTAAGAAAAGAAAACTGTATTAAAATTGTAATACTCAACATATACTGATAACAAAGGATGAATACAAGTCACGTTTGACTTCTGCAATTACGAGAGGTGCTCAAAGTGGTTACCGTCAACATCCAGACACTTTTGATTATAGCAAACTACTGGTTGAGCAATGTTGACCAAAGCTTCCACTTTACATTTTTTGGCACCTCCGGTGTTTATTGAGCACCTAGTACATACTAGGAAAAGACAAAATCCCTTAACCCTCAAGCTTCAATTCTTATGAAGGAGCAGACAGTACATTTTTTTAAAAATGAATGAATGGATGAATGAATGCTATAATTTCAAATAGTGAGAAACACATCAAAGCTAAAGAACATACAGCAGAGTAAAGGAATAGAGTGCGAGTAGAGTGCGGAGTTGGTGGTGGCTATTTTAGACTTCAGGATTTCTTCCCAGGACAGCAACATGTGTAGTCATTAGAAAATGGAAAAAGCCCACATCCTAAATAACAGAATAATGACAGGCTCCCAGGCTGATGCCTCTGCATGTGACCATTTGTGACTGGGTCAGGAAGATTGCCAATATGGACAACAGGATGAGGCAGGTAGATGCTTGCTTTACAGAACTTTGGCTCCAAAACCTTTCTCAGAGCCCTCTACCTGCCCCTAGATCCATGTCCTCATGTTGCCCCTGGCTGAACTGACCTTCTGATGTCACCCCAGCCTTCTTTGGAAGCCCTCCATACTCTGACCATTGTCCCTCTACCTCCTTCAGTGGGGTTGTGTCTTGCCTCTGCCAGGGCCTGGCAGGATGGACGGAACATCAGGAAGGTAGTCACAGAATCCTGGCTCTAAGTCTAGCTGTGTGACATTGGCTATGTCTCTTGCAGGCCTTTGTGTCCTCATCTGTGAAAACTGTGAGTCAGCACGTGACCTCTTGGAGCCCTTCCACTGCTATGATCCCATAATTCTGAGAACTAAATTTGTGCTAAGGAATACTTGAAAATGCAGCTATGTGGGAAAATGCATATCCCTCCCAGCACACATTTACATTTTTAACAATGTTGTTCTTTGCCTTAACCCACAGAAATGGAGTTCTATGAGCCTCTCAGGCAAAGTGAAGAAAATGGGGAGGGGAAAGGTGGTGCTACCATTTGAGTATTCCAATGGCCTCCCCAGAGCAAAGAAGCCAAAGTTTAATTGAAACAGGAAGGATAAGCAAAGATTTCATATGAGAGTGGCATTTGAGTAGGGTTTTGAAAGACACGTGTATCTATTGAAATAGGAAAAGGCCTTTCCAAATAAGGGAGGGATGTGAGCAACATCAAGGAGGTAGGGAAATGGGTTGTACATATGCCCTGGTTTATATTATCCCTGGGCATGATAGGTAGCAGCTAAGTGTGAAGGTGTTAAGAGTTACTCATACAATATTATTGACTATATTCCCCACACTGTACTTTATATCCCCGTGACTATTTTGTAACTACCACTTTGTACTTCTGTACAAACTGTAACCATCAGTTTGTTCTCCGTATCTATGAGTCTATTTCGGCTTTGTTTGTTTGTTTATTTTGGTAGCGTCAAATGGTTACTAGACTTACCAGGAGATCACTTCATAAATTATATAAATGTATATAAATTATATAACTACTATGCTGTACACCTGAAAATAATATAAAATAATATTGAATGTCAACTATAATTTTTTAAAAAATAGTCTCAGGGATATAAAGTACAGCATAGGGAATAAAGTCAGTAATATTGTAATAACTATATACAGTGTCAGATGGGTAATAGACTTATTTGGTTATCACTTTGTAAGGTATATAAATGCCTAATCACTATGTTGTTTTGTGCACCTGAAGCTAATAATAATAATAACAACAAAAAGGTTTGTTTGTACAGAGTATGTAATAATAGCTATCTTAATTGTTATATCAGGGACTGCTGTGTATTTTACATACATTTAAAATTTTAATCCTCAAATAAATTCCATGAGGTTGGGTACTGCCATCATCGCAATTTACAGATGATGAAACTGAAAGAGATAAAGCTGTGATTTGAAGGCAAGTCTAACTATAACTGACACCAGGAGTAGAGAATTCAACAGAGCTGAGAGTAATGAAAGAGCCCAAGTCCAAGCTGGGAATTTTGAGAGGGAGTCAGCAGATATGAAGAAACACTGGGTCTGTGCATGACATGACCAGCGAAGTCATGAGTCAGCCGACTTTGGCAGTTTTGTGCCTCTTTGGAGTGAAAATTTCATAATGAAAGTTCTGCTTGACAGAGGATAATGGCTCTGGAGGGAATCATGAGGGAAGACAAGTGTGTACTCTGCATTATCCTAAATGCAGCTACTGGAGAGAGAGGAATGGCGCAAGTCTTGTTATACTGTCTCTCTGGGAGGCAGCCAGTGGTATGTAAAGTGGTGAGCTGGTAAGCTTCTCTATGAAAGATCAAACACACATGCACACACACGCGTGCGCGCACACACGCACACACGCACTCACGCACCTTGATTTGTATCATGTACCGACTTCATGGTGTACACACTCTTCCCATGGCTGATTTCAAGGTACCAGCATGAGGTCACTGAACATGAAGTTAGGAAGAGAGATGCACAGTCACCTGAGAGCCTCTGCAGCAGGTCTCAGCACACCCATGGATACGAGTATATCTTAGGAGTGGAGCTGGGTCTGGGAGATGTGGAAGGGTGAGGTATACATTTAACAGAATGGGCCTCCTTTCTTTTGTGGAAGGATTTGCTAGAGGTATAAAAGAAGATATGAGACTTCAAAAGAAAGCAAAACTGTAAGAGATCTGTTCCCCTGCACTGTGACAAGGCCCATCTCCTAGAGTCTGCACGAGATGCTCCATAAAGAGGAGTTGAAATGAATGAAAGAATGAACAAATGAACCTGCATCTGAGAGGATCAGCTTCTCCCTCAAAGTGTAGTAGTGCCAAGTCTGGTGTTTACTTCCAGAGGTTAGGGATGTGGCTCCAGGAAGTAGAGAGAAGTAATATGCCATAGTGGTCAAGAGCACTGTCTTGGATGGAGGCTGCCAGGTCTAAGTATTAATATAAGGTCTACCATTTATTAGTTGTGTGGCCTCAGACAAGTGACTTAACTATTTTCTACCTTGATTTCTTCATCTATAAAATGGAGGTAAAATACTTCACAGGGCTGTTGTGAGGCTTAAACTATTATATGTAAAGCCTGTAGAACAGTGCCAGGCACATAGTAAGTGTCAAATTGTCATCATCATCATTGTAATTATTACTATCATTTGCTGGTTTTCTCTTTTCTATGTAAATGGAAGCTATAATTAACATGCACAAGTTACAGTTTATTTTCATGTTGGCATTCCTTAAAAATACCCCAGGTTTAAAATAACTTCTCAAGTTGAATATTCCTTAAATATAATCTCTTCTGTCTGGGCCTCAGGGTAGGTCATGGTACCTCAAAGCTCTAACCATTTGATATGAACATTTGGGCAGCGAATGAGTGATTAACATTTTTGCACATAGCATTAAGTTCAGCATCATTTAATAAATGTGCAGACATGCCCATTTCTTGTGGTAGTGGGGATCCAGGGAATAATCTGGATAAATTAAATACACCAATAATCCCTAGGCCTTCTTTGGCCAGTACGACAATCTTTCTCCTGCTAGGCTTTATGATTTTTCCTGACTAAGATCCAGACAGATGGTTTAATGATTGGCTCTGTAGAGTCTTCCCCTCACCTCACTGCTGTGTGTTTTGGGGCTGCTCTGATAAGCAGCAGGCAACCTAGAGATTCCCCACCTGGGACAAAGAGACAATGGGCAATGGAAGGTTAATTTATCTCTGAAGAAAGCCCTATCTTGCTACCAAGTATTGGGAGAACACTCTTATATAAGTAAAACATGTAGCTTGGATGCTGTTCATAACACCTGTATACCTGAGGCTATCAGAGAAACCAAGTGCCCTTTTCCTGGATAAGATGGAGACAGACACAGCTAATCAGTTTCTTACATTTTCATAAGCTGGTGGGAGTTGAATAGTGTGGGATGGCATGGATAGGTAGAGTTACCTCCTTGCTCTGCCTCAAAAGCCCTGAAATTAGGGTTCAAACTTGGGCTCATTTGTTCAACAAAATATTTATTGAGTCAGTTTCAGGCACTGAGGACATAATAGTGAATAAGACAGACAAGAAGCCTGCCTTCGTAGAGGTTACATTCTAAAGGTAGTGACCATAAACAAGTAACAGATAAATGTAGAATATAGTTTCAGATGGTGGATCAATGAAGAAAACCAATGCAGAAAATGGATGTGAAGAACTATTTTGATGTGGTGATGGTGGGAAGGTCTGAAATCTGGATGGAGACCTGTGAAAGTGAGGAAGCAAGTCACTGTGGTGAGCTAATAAGACAGAAGAGCAAGTGCTAAGGCCCTGAGGGGCCAAAGAGTTCGGCATACTGAAGGAGCGATGAGAAGGCCAGCATGACTGGAACAGAGTGAGTGAGCAGAGAGCATCAGGTGGGTTAGCCAGAGGAGCTGGGGCTGCAGGCAGCGCCCAGAGCATGTCAGGGGTGGACATGGGATACAGCCTGGATGTTTTCTAAGTGTGATTGAAGGGTTTAGGGAGTGATGAGCTCTGATACATATTTTAGGAAATTCCCTCTCAAAGCTGTGTAGAGAATAAGACTAGAGGAGGGCAAAGTAGAATCAGGGAGATAAGTTATTTGGTTGTTTTAAGGGTACCCAGGATTTGCTTTAATCAGCTTTGCTAAAGACACACAGGCATGGAAATGACTGTCTTGAAGGAAAAAGTTCGTACTCACAGTTCCTTGGAAAGAAGAGGCACAGCACGCTATGCAGGGTTGGTCAGGAGGCAGAAGGAATGGGAGGCAATGTGAGCATAGCCTTCACTGTGGTTTACCCAGGACGGGCTGGGCAAGGCAGGAGAGCAGACTTAGGATTGGCTAGTTTGAATAGCTTTGATGAGCTCTGGGGCACAGAGGCTGTTCTTAGTGGTCTGGGATCTGGGCCTGGGATAATTAGGGTAGATAGATAATGGACAGGAGTGTGAGAGCACAATGAAGGATGTGGGGCTCTGAGCTCTGGATTAGTTGGTTTGCATTTGGAAAATGTGCTTGCCTGTGAGTTACTTACTATCTCTAGGAATTGGCTGATCCTAAAAGGAGAAGTTCCTGCAGAGTCAGCAAGGCCTCAGATGTTAAAGTATCAGGATACGGGAACTAAAAGACGTGGTAACACAGTGGGAGATGATAATTTTTACAGACACATCCAGGAAAGAGGCAAATGAATAATAATTTAAAATAATGAGGTCAGAACCATTATTTTTCAAGGAATGAATCAGAAGCATGTCTGTAGGAAAAGTATACACTCCCACATCTGAATTTGTGGTCTTCAGGAGATAATTTGATTCTTGCAGTGCCAGGTATATCTTTTTCAGAGACTTTCCAAGGAAAATGACCAGAGCCTAGTTGATGGAGAGAAATCAAGCTGTAGGTAAAGTCAACTCTTTACCCCCTACCATGAGTCCTCCCCATAAGAGCTCCTACTTCCAGTTCCATCGTGCTTCTTTTCACTAAAGAGCAAGCAGAAACTTGAACTCTCAGTGGAAGATTCTTCTGACACCCAGCTGAAGCCTGAAGCAGCAGAATCTTCAACCTGCAAGAAGAAACTGGATTCTGTTCAACAAAGGATGCAGGGATGAGGAGAAGGGCTTTAAGAGTACACTGTGAGAGACGCCTGAGGAAGACTAGAGGAGACAGGAGATGCTGGGACAAAGGAGATGTCCACATGGACCCCCTGAGGAGGCTGAGCGAGTGAGTGTTTGTTCTCTTGTGTGGTATAAAAGAGAAAATAGCTAGGTCAAGGTGCAATTCCCATCCCCACCCAGCCCCAACTCTGGGGTACTAACTTGAACCCTTTAGTAAAAGATCATCTTAAACCTCCATTGGATTTCAGGATAGATTTAGTCCGGACTACAATGGTGTGGTGGAATTGGGTAAGGGGTAGCCCCTATGCCAAAGTCACCTGAAGGACAGTCCCACTTTGGGTTGCTGATTGGAGAGGATTACCAATCAATGGGTGATCACCCCCCACCCAAAGAGATGATAAGACTCTGCTTTGATTTTCTACCCACCTCTCATCTTCATTATTGCTAAAAACACCTCCCACCTTCTCCCCAGTGACAGAAGTGTGCTTAATGTTCTATACAGGTCTATTCTATATTCTTAGACTCATAACATATCAGGATCTATATGTCTTCAAGAGTATTCCAGTTGTATTTGATGTCTGACTTTCCTGTACAACATCCCTTGTAGTCAACACCCAGCTTCCACCCTAATATAACCAGTAATGGAGAACTCAGCTTCCAGAGGAAGCTGGTTCTATTTTCAGATAACTTATTTGGTTCCACATATGGAAAGTCTTTCAGCCTTCTGAAAGCTTCCAGGTACTTGTTCCAGTTTAATCACTTTGGAACACACAAGATAAGGTTAATTCCTTTTCTATAAGAAAGCCTTTCAATTATTTGAAGAAAGACATCTTATCCCTCTATGTCTTTTCTTAATGAGCAAGACAGTTCCTTCATTTGTTCTTTGAATAGCTTATTTTTTCTTTTCTTTTTAATTAATTAATTAATTAATTAATTTTTATATTTTTATTTTTGGAAATTTTATTGGGGAAGAGTGTGTTTTCCCAGGACCCATCAGCTCCAAGTCAAGTAGTTATGTTCAATCTAGTTGTGGAGCGCAGAGCTCCGTGGCCCATGTGGAGATTAAACCAACAACTTGGTGTTATGAGCACTGCACTCTAACCACCTGTGTTAACTGGCTACCCTAGACAGCTTAGTTTTATGTTCCTTCACCTTGCTGGTTGTTCTCTCTGAAATGTAGTCCAGGTTGTATACCTCACTTTTGAAATATGGAACCCAGAAATGAATGCAAAATTCCAGGCATGTTCTGAGCAGCATAGAGTACAAAGTGATCATGCCCTGTTTTATTATTGATTCTTTGCTTTTATTAGAGTTGTAGTGGGTCATGTGCAGTTTTTTGCAGCCACATTGCTTTTAATCGATATTGGATTAATTGTTGACTAAAACTCTCAAGGCACTTAAAAATGTCATCTGCCTTCATATCAAATTTCTATTCTACAAGTATTATAAGATTTTAGGACTCAAGTGCTGGACTATTAATCTTATTAAATCTAATTATTTTTAGATTTTGCTTATAATTCAAGTCCATCAAAAATCTTTTTAAACTCTGATTTTACTGTAAAATATCTACATTATCACACCACTCTACATCTCCTGTAAAAGTAATGAGCGTGTCCTTTGAATGTTCATCTAAGTCACTGGTAAAAACACTGAGCATGCACAGGGCTGTGAACTATTTCTCTGGCAAGTCACCAGGATTCTAGGAAGTTCTCAGCAGGTATGACATCAATCCATTAATGAATATTCTTTGGATATGACTTCTGAATAGTTAATAACCCACTAAAGTGTTCTAGCATCCACCCCATTTTCCTCTCTCTTAACCACAGTATATTACTAGAGACATCGCCAATTGTTTTGCTGAAGTCCAGATGCCTGAATGGAAATGCGCGTACAATGTCTTTATCTGCCAACCCCCAGTGAGGAATGGAAATGGGCCGGACTTGTTCTTGTGATTCCATGCTGGGTCCTATAATCACTTCTTTGTCATTTGGGTGCCTATTATAACATCACTTTAGTAATACATTCTGGAATCTTGTCTGAGATCCATATCAAGCTCAATCATCCGTAGTTTACAGAATCCATTTTCTATCTATTTTAGAAAATTGGAAATATGTGTACTCATATCCAGCCTTCTGAGTTCTCTTCACTTCTTTCCAAACAGCATGTCTATCCTGTCTGTGCTCTCCAACTAGTCCCAAATATAGCCAAAAGGTATTTTGCTTTTGTTTTTGCCTTTTTGTTTGTTTGCCAGCCTTTGGTCATTTTGATAAAATTCTGTGTCACTTTCTTACACACATCTTTGGTCTGCGTGCTTCTTACTATCCTGCTCTTTAAAATTTTAGCTTACAGAGCAGTGGTTTGCAACCGTAATTAAATATTGGGATAAGTTGGGGAGATTTAAAAAATGATTATGCTGGTTTATCAAAACTTGAAGTGATGGAAACATCTGTATTTTTTTTTTGAAGTCTCCCAGTAGACAGCCAATGTTGGACCTAAAATGGAGTGATATATTATATTTTTTTCTGTTTTTGTTTACTGGGTTTTGTTATTTGTTTTAGATTTTCTTTCTCTGTATCATTTGCCTCACTTGTATCTGCATTGTAAGATAGGTTTATTTATTTTACCATTTTAGGCTTTAATTAATAGGAATTAAATATTGATCAACAAAAAAGCAGTAGGAAGATAATAGAATTTGAGGGTAAAAGTGAATAAAGATTTGTGTTCTAGTCTTGACTCTTTACGTCACTACTTTCGTATCTTAGGGCAAGTCAGTCTCACTGGTAGTTTTAATTTACATTTCTTTTATATTTTTTCAATTTATTTTTCAAAAAATTTTTCATATAACTACAACATTATATTAGTTTCAGGTATACACCATAGTTATTCAACATTTATATACCTAAAGGAGTTATCATCATAGTAAGTCCAGCAATCTGACACAATACCACACTATCACAATATTATTGACTGTATTCCATATATTGTACATTACATACCCATGACTTATTTGTTTTATACCTGGAGACTAGGATTTCTTATTCACCTTCACCTTTCCCCCTTTTAATATTTTCAATTGCAGTCCACATTCAACATTATTTTATATTAATATCAGGTGTACAGCACAGTGGTTAAACGTTCGCATAATTTAAGAAATGATTCCCCTGTCTAGGTTAGTACTCACTTGGCACCATACATAGTTATTACCATGTTATTGAGTATATTCCCTATGCTTTACTTTACATCACCATGGCTATTTTGTAACTATGAGTTTGTACTTTTTATTACCTTCACCTTTTATACCCTGCCCTCCAACCTCCTCCCATCCATACCTCAATAAATCTAGTACCCATCTGACACCATACATAGTTATTACAATATTATTGACTATATTCCTGATGCTATACCCTACACCCCTATGATTACTGGTTAACAACCAATTTGTGCATCCTAATCTATTCCCTTTTTTCTCTCAACCCCAAACCCCCACCCATCGGGCAACGATCAAAATGTTCTCTGTATCTATTAGATTTTTTTCTGTTTTGTCTATTTTGTTCTTTAGATTCCACATATCAGCAAAATCTCATTGCATTTGTCTTTCTCTGTCTCACACTCTATTCAGCACAATTCCTTTCAGTTCCATCCATGCCTCCACAGATGGCAAGAACCCATTCCCTTCCCTGGCTGAGCAATATTCCATGGTATATATGTACCACCTCTTCTTTATCCATTCTTCCATCGACGGACACCCAGGCTGCTTTTATTTCTTGGCCATTGTAAACAATGCAGCAATAAACATATGGATGTTCACATCCCCTCAAAGTAGCATTTGGGTTTCTTCAGATAAATACTCTGAAATGGGATTACTGGGTCCTTAATTGTCTCTTGTTACAGCCTTTGTTTTAAAGTTTTTTTGTCTGGTATAAATTTGGTTACTCCAGGGTTTTTGTTTTTTGTGGGTTTTTTTTTTCATTTTTGTTTGTTTGTTTGTTTGTTTGTTTGTTTGCTTCTATTTTCACAAAATATCTTTCTCCATCCCTTTATTTTCTGTCTGGTGTGTCTTTCAATCTGAAGTGATTTTCTTGTAGGCAGCATATGTGAGGGTTTTGTTTTCCTATCCATTCAGCCCTCCTATGTCTTTTCAGGGGAGAATTTAATCCATTTACAATGAAAGTAATTGTTGATAGATATGTAGCTATTGTAATTCTTTTTCTTTTTTTTTCCTTTTATTGCTATTGTCATTTTATTATTCATTATTTTGATCTTTTTTTATTAAAGAAGTCCCTCTAAGATTTCTTGTAATACTGGTTTGATGGCCATAAACTGCTTTAGCTTTTTTCTTGTCTGGAAAACTCTTTATCTGTCTTTTGATTCTAAATGATAGCCCTACTGGGTAGAGTAATCTTGGTTATAGGTCCTTGCTTTTCATCATGTTGAATATTTTGTGCCAGTCCTTTCTGGCCTGCAAAGTTTCTGTTGAGAAATCAGCTTACAATCTTATGGGAGCTCCCTTACAAGTTACTAGTTGCCTTTCTCTTGCTGCTTTTAGGATTATGTTTGTCTTTAACCTTTCCCATTCTAATTATAATGTGTCCTGGTGTAGGCCTCTTTGGATTCATCTTGTTTGGAATCTTCTGTATTTCATCAACTTATATTTCTATTTCCTTTGCCAGGCTGGGAAAATTTTCAGTCATTATTTTTTCAAATAGTTTCTCAATCCCTTGTTTTCTCTCTTCTCCTTCTGTTATCCCTATGACGTGAATGCTGTTAAGCTTAATGTTGTCCCTGAGGTTTCTTAAAGTCTCTTCATTTTTTTTCTTTTTTTGGATTCTTTTTTCTTTTTGCTGTTCTGATTGAGTGTTTTCTTCTACTTTGTCTTCGAAATTACTGATGTGATCCTCTGCTTCATCTAATCTGCTGGTGATTCCTTCTAGTGTATTCTTCATTCCAGTTATATTCTTCACTTATGGCTGGTTCATTTTTATGGTTTTTATGTTGTTGTTGTTGTTGTTTTAATTTTATTTTTTTATGCTTTTTAATGTTTTTTTTTTTAATGCTATCTCTCTGTAGAAGTTCTCACTATGTTCCTTATGCATCCTTATAATTTATTTTTTGAACTCCGTATCTGGTAGGTTGCTTGCCTTCTTTTTATTTAGTTGTTTTTCTGGAGTTTTCTCCTGTTTTTTAATTTGGGGTGTATTTTGTTGTTTCTTCATGTTGGTTGCTTTCTGTTTGTTTCTATGTATTAGGTAGATATGCTAGGGCCCCCAATCTTGGCCAGGTGGCCTTATGTAGGTGCCCTATGGGGCCCAGTGGCACATTCTTCCTGGTCACCTGCTCTTGTGTAACTTGTGTGTGCCCTCCTGTTATAGTTAAGCCTTGATTGCTATTGACATGTCAGTGGGTGTGATTGACCCTCAGGCTGAGTGGCTGTGGGGTTTGGTCATGTCCACAGCTTACAGGCTGCTGTGCAGGGGCTACTCCATTGAGTGGGATTCACCCCAGTGGGCTCTGGTTTCTGTTAAGACTACCATTTGTATGCTTCTTGTGGGACAATTTGAGTGATGTTCTGCTCTGGTCTGAGGCCAACCTCCAAGTATGTTGGTTCTGGAGCCTCTTTCGAGGGGCTCTGGTGGAGGTCCAGGCCACTCACTGCCTGTGACTGACTGGGGACTATGTGGTAAGAGCTATAAAGTGTTTTTCTGTCTGTGCTAACTTTGGAGGCACAAGGGAGGGGCCATGCTATGAACCTAGGATGTCTGCCGCCAGTACTGAACCTGGGGTAGCTCTGTAAAATACCAGGATACCCCAAGGCCTCCTGCTACCTGCCAGTTCTTTTAAGGTGCAGCCATTGATAAAGACTTGTGTGGTATGCAAGATGGGTGAGGCAGTGTCTCAGGGAGTCACTAGAGTGGGAAGAGTTGTTGTTACCAGGTTAATGTAAATTCTGGTTTGTTGCCAGTACTGAGCCTGACACTAAGACCAGTTGCCACTTGCCTAGGGTCTGTCGGACTTTTGTTAGTTTTCCAAGAAAAAGTGCAAGTGGGCAGGGCTGGCTGCTCGCAGAGAAAGTGCCTCCAGTAGTGAGTTGGGTGGGGTGGGGTCCCAGTGAGTCAGCAGTGAGGAGCTGCAGAGCTCATCAGACCAATCTGATTCAGATTTGGCCGTAAGCATAGGGGGAGGGCTCAACACAGGAAAGATGGCATCAGCTTGCTGGCTGCATGGGACGAGGACGTCCTCACTGGGAAAATACTCACTGTCCTCCTGCCTTCGTCTTGAAGCCACACAACTCAGTTTGTCCATGTATATCTCTGACAACCCCTGAGTTACTGTCCCTCCGCTGGAGCCCAATGTGAGTGCTTGCGAGTGAAAGAATCTGTGTGTGGGCCTTTTAAGAGGACACCTGGGTTTCCTATAGCATTCCATCCTACCCACATGATTGACATCCCCAATGTTTATCACAGCCAGAAGTTGTGGGGGCTCCTCTTTCCCGCACCAATACTTGGTCTGGGGAGGCTGGTGTGGAACTGGAGTCCCTCACTCCTCTGGGGGAAACCTTTGTAGCTACGGTATCCCTCCTGGTTCTGAAGCACTACACGGAGGTTTGGGGTTAGCCAGTTCTGCATCTCCACCTCTCCTACCAGTGTCGCATGGCTTCTTCTTTATATCACTAGCTATAAAACTTCTCTTCAGCCAGACTTCAGTTGGTTCTCCAGGTTGACTGTTCTATAATTTAGTTGTAATTTTAATTTGTACCCAGAAGTAAGAAGGCGCAGTGTTTATCTACTCTACCATCTTGGATCTCTTGCATTGTGAGATTTAAATATTTGAGGAATTTCTGAAACATTTTCAGTACAATGAAACTTCTTTGCTCATGCCTGAGAATTTTGCTTTTCTTTACTTTTGCATTTGATCTCTGAATTGTGTTATCTTTGTGTCTGCTGGCTCACACTATGTGAACTCAGTGACCTTTTTTCTAAGATTCCTTTCTTATTCTCTTTGATAAACATTATTCTAGTAGGTCAGAGTTAAATCTAGGATAGTAGTTTTTCCATGTGTCTTCTTGATCGTTTTAGAAACTTAGCAATACAATTTTTATGCTGCTAAATGGGACTTCTATTAGACATTTGTAGAGTTGAAATTCTCTCATCATTACCAAATACTTGTATGCCTATATCACATTTAAAAAATGTGTTAGGAACCTACCACCTTTTTTATTCACTTGGTCCAGTGGCCCATTCACTTGGCTCAGTCTGTATAGCACAGATCTACACTCCTAATTCATCCTTAGAACTACTTGGAAAGTTGTGAAAACACAAATTTTAATATCCAAACCCTGAATTTATGATATAGTTGGGGCTCAAGAAATCTTAATGTTCTCCTAGATGATTTTGATAAGTGGGTAGATTTAAGAAACACTGATATATATCACAACAATATCCCTTTTATTCCTGTCCCTTTATCTCTTTGCTCTTCAGCATGCATTCATCTCCATGTCCATTCATTAGACAAAGATGTCTGTCTTCTTGACATAGCATTGTAGTCAATCTCTTTTTTAACAGGCCTATTTGTCTTGAATAGAGCATATGCTTTCATCAACATATTTCAATTTTGTGTCTCCTCTTTCCCAAGCTTGGTGAAACAAGTTCATATTTATTGCCCTATTCTGTAAGAATTTCTTTCAAATCATCTCCAATTCATTTTGTTACTCATGCTCCACTGACTGGCATAAAATAAGACTTCTGAGATTATAACAATTTGTTTTTCTGTCCCTCTTCGCTCAATTGCTTTCTGTTGTTTTTTTTTTTTTTTAATCACCAGATATTTTCTTTATTCTTATTTATTTTTTCTATATTATATCCTCTGATTTTTACAGCAATTAGCTGTTTGGATTTGTCTGAACATTTTTGTTTCTCCTCATCTATGAGTCATATAGCCAATGTTTAAGACATTCTTTTCCCCCTTTCAATTCTCTTCCCTTTTAAGATCTTTTTATTGTGAAAATGCTAAAAAAAATAATAATAATCTGAAAGTAGAGAGACTAATACAATGAAACTTCATGTACGAGATCACTTGGCCTCAATGGTATGTCTGTTGGTTCCTTTGGGAAGCAGATTTTGAGATGGAGTTATTGGGGAGTGACACTCATGGAAGAAAATGGGAAGAAGCAAGGCTGGGTAGAGGGGGCCATCAGATGGTGATGCAGCTCTGCCAGTTTGTCACAGTCCAACAAGGCGATCCAGGGCCAAGATTGTCTTTGGAGGAGTCCTATATTAGCAGAAATAGCTGGGACCTTGCACTGCAGTCTTACTTGGTCATTGGCTAGGCCCACCCTAAGAAGACTGTGATGTCCAGTATACCTAAGGAATTAACAGCTAGGAGATGTCAACTGACTGTTCTCCTTAAAGCTGGGCAAAGAGTTCCTTGGTAAACATATTTTTTCTCAAGCCAAAGTTGTTGCACTGTTCCATTTAAAATCACAGTTGAGCAAGAATGGACCAGGAGCACTCGGGTGGATGGCCTAGATCATATGTGTTTCTCTCTGCTTCCATTGTGTAATAGCAGCTTTTTTTCCACCTGCTGATCAAGGTCAATTATCAATGCCAAGATGGTAACTGCTCTTCTTGACTGCTGGTCCCTGGACACAGGAGTTGAAAGTGCCCAAGCAGTAGCCCTTGCTTGTGGTTTAATAAAACCCTTTGGGAACCATGCCTTGCAACCCTGAAAAGCCCAGAATTCCATGGACAGGAGGCACAATGGTTCCCAGTGTGTCATTGGCAGTGATGGTAAGTGGGTCACCCCTGATTACATCTTTTGGTTCCCAGGTCCACAATTTTTCTTTGTGGGGACACAGAGTCATATAGAGCTATCTGATTTACTACATAAACTGCATTCTAGAGGATCTTTGCTTCCTGTCTTTGCAGATGGCACTTCAAATGTTGCTTCAGCGGGCCACTCCAAAAATTTTCTTCAGGGGTCAGACTGATGAATTAAGTAGAGCTGTGTTACCACCCCTACACATTTAGATACTTAAGAGGGGCACTTATCTGTCATCCTCCCTCCCTAACAGTGATGATGATTATTATTTTTAGTTTCACTACCTTGCCCAGGGGTGGTGGGGAGGGCAGTTACAGAGGCTTTCATGTTTTTCCCACTATGCTAGATATTACTTCAAACCAAGTATCTAAAGTGGAGATTATCTCAATTGCTGAGTATGTCAATCCAAGTTATATATTTGGGGACTGGAGAACTGGATTCTAGTGTGTTCTTGGACCCAGTGTACTTACTGTAAGTTGGCATTTTGCCAGGACTCTGTTCAGTAACCAACCCTATGTGTCCTCACTTTAACAGGGGGCCAGGTCTCTGGATATAAATGTCAACTCAGATTGTGTGTCTAATTGTCCTCAAAATGCCTAAGTACTTCCCTTTCCCTATTATACATTCACCCAAGTAAATGATCATAAGCTCCTTTGGAGAAGGACCAGTGGACTTGTTACTGTATATACTTGTCATGGTGTTACAGGGTCCCTTCTCCTGGGGATTCAACTACCTCTTCCGTCAATAAATTCTGGTTCTGAAAACTGACTCAGGTCTGGGACCTGGGCAAAGGGTCATGATTCTTTAATTGAAGTGAATGTCCCCTGCCTCCTGTTCACCCATTCTCCTTTTATTTTGATTATAGATGTTAAGCAGTACCCTTGTTGGCTGTACATCTATTTTGCCCTATGGATGCTATGTTCCATTAACCATCTCCACAATTCTCTGACTCTGTGGCTGCTACTCCCATATTGCTGGTTATTTAAATAATTTAAACTCCCTAGCTTCTGACATTCAGGACCACATCTCGGCCTCTATTTCATCAAGGTTCCATTGTCCCCATAACTATCAATGAGCCAAGTTCTGTGACAGCATCTCCTTACTGTGGGTCAGCCCTGAACTGCAGAGGAGAGCCACCATGCAACTTCTTAGCAATGCTGGTGGCTCCCACCAGCGTATTTCTTTTCTTTTCTTTTTTTTTTTTAAGGGCAATGTCACTGGCCCTCATATGTGGGACCCAAACCGGGGCCGCTGGCTTCCCAAGCCAGCGCTTTACCACTGCGCCACTCGGCTGGCCCCCACCAGCGTATTTCTGATGGCCTTCCTGAATAGTGTGCCCTGTGGTCCTTCTTGGTGAACATAAATCTCAGGTGGGTCTTCTGACCTCATTTAATACATCTACTCCAGCACACCCACTTCTCTAAGCCTGTTAATCCTTTCCTCCACTATCTGCCATGACAATTCAGGCATTGCAACTTTATTAGGGGCCATAGCTTTCTCTAGGTTTCTAGGATCCATCCCAGTGTACAGTTTACACCATTTTCTGAAGGCCTTACTAGAGTATTAAATACCATATTCTGAGAGTATGCCCTAAATCAGTACTCTCCCATATTCAGTCTTATGTTGCAACACCCCTTTTGAGCATCCTCAGAATCTAGTCCCATGGGTACACCCCCGCTCCTACTGGTAAATTATAGCTAATTCTTGCAGATTCTTTGGAAGTATAGTCTTTTTTCCCCCTCCTTTATCAGATCAGTATGTCCCTAGCTGGGCTGTGCTTAGATGGAACTCAGTTATCAGCCTGTTTGCCAAAGGGGAGGTAGGAGCAGATTCGGGGCATGAGGGGATTAGAGGGGCAGGTGTTCCCCTGAGGGAAGAGGACTCCATAGTGTCCTCCCACAAAAAGGAAGTGCTAGTTCTTAATATGGATTGGTGATCCACCTCTTCAGGCTCTGATAATTTAAAGGAGTCTGGGGAACCAAAATGTTAGGGTCATCCACCCAGGTACCCTGATCCCCTGTGCCAGAGCCTCAGGTTTTTCCAACCAGGACCTTGACCTTGGTATATCAGATATTTCTGGCCTTAACTCTCAATGTCTTTGAAGTTAGGGCTTCATCTATTAAAACCTGAATTTGGTCTTCAGCTTTTTCTGCTCTCCTACTATAGGAGATAAGCCCTTTTTGTAAAATACCAAGAAGGCCCTCTGACTTTCACACTTAGCTTTCAATTGTTTGTTAACTGCCCTAGCTTTTCATTAACCTTCTGTAGGATGGCAATGCAACTTAATAACAACCAGTCCATGTTGAACCTGTATGCACAGCCACCCTCCTCACCCCCATCCCCATTCATTTCAAATATCTGAATTACTATATTACCCAGCGTATTCCACTGGTAGAAGTTTTAGCAACTGGACTACCACTTTGTGTCAGACTATCCATGACCCATATACTGTATGGGGTGGGGTCTCTATTGCCAGTCAGTTGTGATCCAATCCCTAAACTCTATCTTAAAAAATTATTTTGTGGTAAAATATACATAACATAAAATTTTCCATTTTAACTATTTTTAACTGTACGGTTCAGTGGCATTAAATCCATTCACATTGTTGTACAACCACCACCACCATCCATCTCCAGAAATTTTTTCACCTTGCAAAACTGAAACTCTACCATTAAACAATAACTCCCTATTCCCTACTTCCCCAGGCCCTGGAAACCACCATTTTACTTTATGTCTCTGGATTTGGCTACTCTAGGTACTTTATAAAGTGGAATTATACAGTATGTGTCCTTTAGTGACTGGCTTATTTTACTTAGTATAAGGTCTTCAAGGTTCATTCATGTTTTAGCATAAATGAGAATTTCCTTCTTTTTTTTTTTTTTTTTTTTGAGGGCATTGTCACTGGCCCTCATATGTGGAACCTGAACCAGGGCCGCTGGCTTCCCAAGGCAGCGTTTAACCACCATGCCACTCGGCCAGTCCCAATTTCCTTCTTTTTTAAAGGTGAACACTATTTCATTGTATGGCTATGCCACATTTTGTTTATCCATTCATCCTCAATGAACACATCTTGGACCTCTCCTGTTACTACCTCTGGGAGGCAGATGCTGAGGTAAAGTTAGAAATGCAACACACTTGTGAAAGGAAAATAGGGAAATCAGGAATCAGTAGAGAAGCTGTCAGACTCCCATGCCCATCTGATAGGGTCTCTGCCAGCCCAATGGAGAGCTTGTGGTGTGGGACCAGGGTTTCAGGCTTGACAGGCTGGCATGGGTTAAGACCAAATGGAGCAAAGATTGCCCATTATAGGGCTCCTATGTTGGGTTTGAATAGATAAGCCCTTGGACTACAGTTTTACTCAGTCAATGAGTGGGGCCTCCCCAAGAGCATGGCCTTGGCTCAAAAGCTGACATGGACCTGAAGTAGTTAACATCTAGAGGCTGTCTCTAATCACTCTCTTCGCAGCTGGGCCAAGAGTCCTTTCTTAGTGGCAATCAGCATATCTCTGTGTCTGCCCTAAAATATTATCAAGATTTTGCCAGTCTTAAATTATAAAAACACTCTCGATTGGATCAATGAGGCTCTGGACAAATTCTTTCTTTCTTGTCCTCATGAAATACATTCTATCCTCAGCCCAGATGCCATTTTTGTGGCATCTTAAACCATGGTCCAGCAACCTAAATCCTGCACACAATGACATCTGCAGAGCCAACTGATAACCTCCTCAGCTTCCTCTGTCTTTCTAAATCCCAGCTATTCATGTGAATTAACAATGAAGACAGCACCTGGGTTTATAGATCCTTCAGTTCTTGTTTCAAATTTCATAACCCCTAAAATACATTCCTGGTCACTTCAAATGACATTACTTATACTCCTACGAATAGTAGAGATGCATGTGGTTTGTGAATTTAATAAATCTTGAAGGGCTTTTGGTCACCCCATACACTTGATCCAAGAAATTTAGTCATGGCCATTCCTCAACAGAGTTCCAATATCATGGCATGCTCCTTTTGTCTTAAGCTATTACAGAATTCTCTTGCATTCATCAAGGATTGGTCAGACTCCTCATAATTTCACTTTTTTCTCTGGAAGTTTGGGCCTCACCTTCACTAGACAAGTTTCATACCACCTGCAAAGCTCTAAGGATGAAGAATTTTTTCCCCTTGGCTTATTCCCTCTATGTCACATTTTCTTAGTCTTTCTCTTGATACCAGTTTTAGGTTTTTCACCCCACATTTTGAATTTTCTGGTTTTCTTTTTCATCATCCCTTGCATTTTCTTTGGGAGTCCTCTAATATATAGCATATAAGCTCCTGAACCCTTCCCCTTGTTCTCAGCTGTGAACAGTGGTTTGTATTTGCAATGAATGCTTTCACCTGCCAACATCTTCCACACAGTACAGGTCACAGCGATGCTTCCTGCTGGCTTCCACTCTTCCTGGTTGGGGTTGAGAGTCCAAAGGGAAGAATACCCATCCCAGACTCTGATAGACTTTGCTTTCAGGGACGCTTTTTATAGCCACCCTATCATCAGATAACTCTCACGATTTCCCTGGTCAGAGAATCACTTGGGGTGATTCTGCACCATCAAATTATCACCAATTATAAATGTTGGCTTAATGTTTATTGAATTGTCAATAAACAACACCACTCTGCTACAGCCACCAACCAAATTGCAAAATGCCAAGAAACCAGAGGGAAAAATTCAAAAGATTTTAGTGACTCGTTCACCTTGTCCCCCATGCCAACCTGTGCTGTAATGTCAGATTTAATCTCTGTCTTCCTGGGTTTAGGCCAGCAAGAGCAATTCTTCTAAATTGACTATCTCCACATGCAAAATGGGATCAACATCTTTGTCTCAGTTGAACAATCAATTCTTAGAAAAAAGTAACACAATCAGTTTGACTCTTTCTCTTCCCACTTAATTGTTGAACTCGATTGATAAACTAGCGACAGATTCTAAAGTAATAAAAAGTACCTTTGGCACCCAGTCACAAAATGCAGGAAGCCTTTCTATGGGGTCCCAACAGATTCTTTATTATTCTGCCTAGTCTACAGGTATTTGAATACTTCCAATGATGGGGAAAGCTGTACTTCACTTACACGCTATTGAGTGCATTTCTTTTCTTTTTCTTTTTTTTTTACTTTTTATTTTATTGGGGAACAGTGTGTTTTTCCAGAATCCATTGCTCCAAGTCAAGTAGTTGTCTCATTCATAGTTGTGGAAAGCACATCTCAGTGGCCCATATGGGGATTGAACCAGCAACCTTGGTGTTATGAGCACTGTGCTCTAACCAACTGAGCTAACCAACCCCTGAGTGCATTTCTTAGTAATTCATCTGGGTTAAGTTGCCCGGGAGTTGGTATGGTGACATTTAATGGACACTCACTTTAGTTATATCAAAAAGTATTCTGTATATCAAACCCTCTGTACTTTTATGATCTTCCTGTGAGTGAGGGAGGACACTATCTTCATCTTGTAGATGGGGCTCCATGATGGCATCTTTGTACCATCATCACCAGCAAACACTGACAGGCTTATCTTATTGTTTCATTCACTCACCCATTCATTCTCTGTCTTAGACTTTAAGGCAATATATATGATGCATACAATAAAAAAGCAAAAATTAAAAGTAGTAACAACAACAACAAAAAAAATGGAACTAAAACCCAAACAGGTTGAAAGCTAAGAAAAAATACATAGTACAATACCTAATACTTTTGTTTATAATTAAACCACAAGTTTCTTTCTAAGCTTTTGAGTAGATGCCTCGTTGGTAATTAACAGGGCCCATGAAAATTAATGAGTACTTATTGCATACCAAGTGTTTGCTAGGCATCGTGTTAGGCAACCAATGACATTTGAGTTATGAGTCAGTTACAAAAACAAAGGTTTCTATTTTTCAACCATTTGATTGGCAAGGATAAAGAAGAATGGTTACACCTGGAATGAGGTGTGGGAATAGGCACGCTCAGGCTTGGCTGTTAGGACTAAGAAGTGCTGCACCTTTGTATCAAAAATGCACATATTTTTTGGTCCAGGAATTCCACTTCTAAAAATGGATCTTAAAGAAATAGTGGATTAGCATATGAAGATATGTGTCAAATGACACTTATTGGTGTCTTATTTTTAATAGTGAAAATTAAAAACAATATAAATGGATATGCTGAGTAGAAATGGATGTAGTAATTTAAAATGAAACATAGCTATATTACATGGACCTGGACAGATATCCATGATATACCTATTTTTGAAAGGTTAACAGATTGTGTATAGCACAATCACATTTTTATAAAAAAGGAGAAAAACTACTTGTCAAAGTATCTTTAAAAATATACATCTAAAAGATAATAGTAGCTAATCCAATATAGTGGGAACTTGGAAGAATTTTGCTATTTTTCTTTATACTTTTCTGTATTGTCCTAATTATTTTACATTACTTTTATTACCAGAAACAAAAACAAAACCTTGGTTTTGGCTCTGACAGATGATACAATTCATTCAGTTCAGCCTTCTTATTTTACAGACAAGAAAATTGTGGTCCAGAAAGTTTTTTGTAAAATTTATGTAAGGTATTCTAATTACTACATTAATGTCTTTTTTTTTTTTTTTAGCTGAGCCATCCTGCCACCTGTTGGCAACTCAGTGGCAGCTCAGCTCGGACTGGGCATTGAACTGCTGTTGCTCAGAGCTCAGCTTGCACTCCTGAGCAAGCTCTTTACCAACTGAGCCACTCGGCCAGCCCTACATTAATGTCTTTATAGTACTATAAAGGTAGTACTATAAAGGTACACATTAAAGGGAAATCTGGATCATGCGCATCAGTTTTCACAACCACAGATTATACTCAGCCTTGGCTTTGTGCTTGATATGAGGACTCAGGGGATTTGATGGAGAGCCATGTTTGTGCTTGCAGCTTGGTTTCAATCCAGCAACTAACATCACAGGAGTGAAGTTTTCCCCAGCAGTGGTCACTCCCACCTCTGAACCTCCTCAAGGGTCTTTACTTCTTCCAGCCATCTAGAAGTTAGCCCCTGCTCCCAGGCTGCTCTTCACTGCTGGGTGATACAGTATCTAATGATGATGTATGCTAAAAGGGGACCAGGCTCTGCTTTTGTATCTCAGTGTTCTCCTTAATAGATGAGTGTTCCTGCAGGGCAACAGTGATAGACAGAATGCTGGCCTGTAAAATAGACAATGCCAAACAAAAATCCTGTCTCAGATTGTGAATATAAAACGAAAGTTAGCAAGGCGTCCCTGTGTACTGTGGTCTATTGGAAAGGCAGCTTCTAGAAGTCAGTGTGACCACTCAGATGCAAGAAACTGTTGTGATTCTATAAAACTATGCTGGATTTGGCAAGGAAGGGGTGTAGGGACAGTTCTTAGAGATACAAGCCATTCGTTTTTACTTTTATAATATCGGTGAATCATTTATTGGGAAACCTTTTCATTCTCTTCCACTTTTAAAAACATATCTCCACAAAGCATTTATGACTAAAGAAACTATTGTAGAGGGGCTGGTCAGGCACTGGATGGGTTCCACTGATAATCCATCTCCTTCTGCCTGGGCTTGGCCTTGTGAAGCCCAAGGGAGTTCAGAAAGGTAATTAGCAAAGACCTCTGAACATGAATGTGCTGAGAAGCTGACTGGTTATCTCTGAATTTATGGAATGGGGCCAGGGGTACAGGCTTGACAGGCTGGGATGGATTAGGACCCGAATATCAGGCCTGGCCCCTGAAGGAATGAGAGAGACAGACAGAATGTTGCTTATCCATGTTTTGGATGGTTCCTGCGAGTTGGGCTTATTGATATACAATATCTAGAGTTTGAAAAAAATTTGGAAAGGCCTCTGAGTTTGTCCAGACTAAAGTCTATGCCATCTTTCCCTCCCAAGAACAACTGAAGGGTAGGGCCATAGCCAGTTTAGTGTCTTCTTTGCCTCGACTCTTCCCATGCCTGGGCTTTGGAAAAGCATACCATTGCTTTTACATATATCGTCACAGATTATCTTTATCCAGTAGAGATGGGATGCTAGGAACTGAGTGAGATGGAAAAGCCAGGGGGAAATGAAGATGCTTCTCCCCCTTCTTTCTGCAAGTCCCACATTATAAAACTAGGGTCCTGAGAAAGACCATATCCCACAATATTTCTCTCCCATACCTCGATGCTAACACTTGGTATTTTACCATTCATTCATTCATTCATTCATTCATGGCATCAGACATTACATGGCTGGAGATTTGATATATGTTGACCTGATCTTAGCCCTCATGGAACATGTACAGGCTAGTGAAGAAGCAGATAATTTTTTTTCCAGCTTTACTGAGATGTAACTGATATACAGCAATGTATAAGTTTAAGGGGTAGGTCATAATGATTGTATTTACATATATTGCGAAATGATTACCACAATAAGTTTAGATAACATTCATAATCTTATATACATACAAAATAAAATAAATTATTATTTCCTTGTGTTGAGAACTCTTAGGATTTATTCTCTTAACAACTTTCATATATATCACACAGCAGAGTTAACTATAGTCATGTTGTACATTACACCCCTAGTACTTAACCTTATAACTGGAAGTTTGTACCTCTTGATTGCTTTCGTCCAATTCCCCCTCTCCCTACCTCTGCCTCTGGTAGCCACAAACGTGATATCTTTTTGTATGACTTTTTTGTTTGGTTTGGTTTTTTTTGATTCCACATATAAGTGAAAGTATACTGTATTTGTCATTCTCTCTGATTTATTTCACTTAGTATAATGCCTTTAAGGTCCATCTGTGTCATTGCAAATGGCAAGATATCCTCAATTTTTTTTTTTAGTTTCATTTGTAATTTTAATTCTGTCAAAATTCATTCATACAAATATTTGCTCTACTTATTACATTTTAATCTTGCTAATTAATCATCTATTTTAAGCATTTACGATTTCAAATTTCCTAATAATTATAGTGATTATTTAAGATATACTCATTCCCTTCTTTGGAGTGAATAGAGGGAGACTGACACACACTGGGTTTTTTTTTTTCAGGTAAACTTTTCATTCAAATATTACATTAATACAGAAAAATGCCTAAATCATGTACAATCAATTCAATTAATTTTCACAAAGTGAACATACATTTGTCCCAGACCAAGAATAAGAACACTAGCACCCCAGAAGTGCCCCTCGTGCTTGCTTCTAATCACTCCTCCCAACCAAACGTCACCATTTTCCTAATTGCTAGCACCATTGTTTAGTGTTGCCTGTTTTTTAACTTTAAAATTTATAAATATAAATTCCATTTAGAAAATATGAAGTATTTTTACTCTTTTGCACCTGGCTTCTTTTGCTCTTTATGAGATGCATCCACATTGTTGTATGCAGCAGTAATTCATTTGATCTCACTGCAGCATAGTATCCCACTAAGCGTGTATGCCAGAATTTGTCCATTCTACTGCTGCTGGACCTCTGGGTTACTAACAGTTTGGGGCTTTTAAAAATGGTGCAGCTATGAAGATTCTTGCAAGTGTCTTTTAGTACATACATATATTACTACTAGGAATATACCTGAGAGTGGAATTGCTAGACCAAGAATACTCATATGCATATGTTTAGCTTTCCAACTGCTTTTTGTTTGACTTCTTCATCTCTTTGCCTATGCATATATAATTTTTCCCAAGTTATATAAAATTACATGCCCACCAGCAGTACATGCGAGTTCATGTTGCTCCACTTCCTCACCAACAATTGGTGTTGTCAATCTTAATGATTTTAACCATTCTAGTGGATTTGCAGTGATAGTTCTTTGTGGCTTTTATTTGAATATTCATGACTAATGAGGTTCGGCACTTTTTGATGTTTAGTGGCCATTTGATTACCGTCTTTTGTGGGTTGCTGCTCCAGTGCTTTTGTGAAGAGGCTGCTCTAATCTCTATTTGAGTTTTTGTCTTTTTCTTAACAAAGTGTAGGTGTTTTAAAATATATTCTGGGGCCGGCTGAGTGGCGCGGTGGTTGGGCGCTGGCTTGGGAGGCCAGCGACCCAGGTTCGGGTCCCACATGTGAGGGCCAGTGACACTGACCTCAAAAAAATAAAATAAAATAAAATAAAATAAAATATATTCTGTCATATATGTATTCTATATTCCACTCTGTGCTTTGCTTTCACTGTAAATAATGTCTTCTGATGAAAAGAAAGTCATAATTTCATTGTAGTCTAATTTGTATGTCTTTTCCTTAATATTTCTTGTGTCCGTATTCTAGTGTCTAACAATTCTTTAATCATAGCCACAACTTCATCATCTTCTTCAGATCCTGCTTCTCCTGAGGGAGTTTCCTCAGTAACTAAGGGTAAGCCGGATGCAAAGAAATCCATGATTGTTGCATAAATATCTGGTTTCAGTAAATTCCAGTCTAACTCTTCATTTTGCTTTGTGACAGTGATGAAATCTGGACCAAAGAAGACACCTTTCACTCCTTCAATCCTAAATAATTGCCTAGCCAGGGGGGAGCAAAATGCTGCAGCTGGCGTGGGAAAACCCATGGTCCTTGTCTCAAGAACTGGTTTTTCTGGAATAAACTTTAAACTGTTGGAATTTGGGGTATCTTGTGTTTGAATAAACATGTATCTCACTGTGTTACATAAGGTTGCAGATAATGGGAAAAGTGGTCTTCGTACAAACTGATGCAGAGGCTGTCTCTTAATGGTGTACGGATTCATCATATGACAAAATCGCCTGCGCAACTCCGCGGCGGTAGCCGCAGCTCCCCAGCCCAGCCTGGCTGCAGCCGCCATCTTAGTCCGAGCCTCAATTTTTTATAGCTGAATAATATTGCATTGTATGTATATAAAACAACTTCTTTATCCACTCATCTGTTGATAGACATTTAGGTTGTTTACATGTCTTGCCAATTGCAATTAATGCTGCAATGAACAACATGGGGATGCAGATATCTCTTTGATATAATGTTTTTGTTTCCTTCAGGTATGAGTAGATACCCAAGAAGTGGGATTGTGGGGTCATATGGTAATTCTATTTTTAATTTTTTGAGGAACCTCCATGCTGTTTTCCATAGTAGTTGTATCAGCTTATATTCCCCTTTCTCCACATCCTCACCAACATTTGTTATAAATTGTCTTTTTGATAATAGCCATTCTAACAGGTGTGAGGTAATATCTAATTGTGGTTTTGATTTGCATTTCCTTGATGATTAATGATTTTGAGCATCTTTTCATGTACCAGTTGGCCATTAGTATATCTTCTTTGGACAGATATATATTAGTATATCTTCTTTTCAGGCCTTTTGTCCATTTTCAAATTGGATTATTATTTTTTTTTTTCTATTCTGTTATATGAGTTCTTTATATTTTGGATATTAACCCATCATCATATATGATTTTCAAATATTTTCTTCTATTCCATAACTTACCTTTTCATTTTGTTGTTTCTTTTTTCTGAGCAGAAGCTTTTTAGTTTGATGTAGTTCTGTTTATTTTTTATTTTTTTGCTTGTACTTTGAGTGTTATAGAAAAAAAAATCGCTGCCAAGACCCATGTCAAGGAGCTTTATTCCTGCTTTATTCTAGTTTTATGGTTTCAGGTCTTACATTTAAGTCTATAATCCATTTCAAATTAATTTTTATGAGTGATGTAAGATAGGGGTCTAGTTTCATTCTTTTACATGTGAATATCCATTTTTCCCTGGACCATTAATTGAAGAGACTGTCTTTTCTCCACTGAGTCTTCTTGGCTCCCTCATCAAATATTAGTTGACCCTTATTGCTTGGGTTCACTTCTGGGCTTTTGATTCTGTTCCATGGGACTATGTGTCTGTTTTTATGTCAGCACCATAAGAAATGGATATTAACCAAAGGACTGTAGCAGTAAATACATAATGTGGAAATACTGTAAATGCACAGTGAAGAGATACATAGTGGCATGGATTATAAAATAAGGGTATTGCCTTCCCATGGAGGTTTTGAAAGGGACTGGACATTAGTGCTTGCTCCCTTTAGTTTAAGGAACTGAATCCAGTTGAAGATGACAAGGCTGCCTGGCCGGGATGATGCTCAGGAATGAGGTAGACAGATCTGTGATTTGTTGGGTGCCTACTCTGTGTCAGGAACTTCACACACTTTGTACACAAGAGTCTCAAAAAGCCTGTGGGGTAGGGCTCATTATTCCTGTTTGATAAATGAAAACCTGAGTCAGAAAGGAGTGACTTGCCCACAGCCACTGGCCTTGTGAGTCACAGAGCTAGGGTTTAAGCCCAGCACATCATGGCAAGTGGGATTCATTGACACCGCAGTGAATAGGAGGTATCTGGGGAACCATTGTTTTTTCAGAGCCTTAAGGAGGACTTGGAATCCTGACAGTAGGAGAAGAGAACAGAGAACCGAGTTCCCAAATAAGGATGGTAAGAGAAAAGACGCAGAGAATTGGGCTCTGGTTAAATTAAAGGAAACTACAGATTGCATAGCAGGGTCAGCACTGCCTGTCTAACCATCTGTCAGAGAGCAAAATGGGACAGCTGAAAGCTCTTACTATAGATGGAACATTGCTGTGACTATTACAGGGGTGAGAGTAAATATATTTACCCACCAGTAGGGTGTGAACACCAACTAATCAGAAGGGATGCAAACCAACGGCCAGAGTAGGTCCCTGCTGCCCCCAGGGATCTTCAGTCCGAGAACCAGGTGAGGTCCTTCCAGTCCTGGGGACGGGGGAGGGCGTGGGTATGAGGATGGAGATAAGGGACAGTATCTATTTATCAAGTGACACAAGTATATTTCAACATTTTTACAACAGTCCCAGCTCACCTGTTGAATAACAGCCCTGACTACTCCTATTTTAATGATCACTTAGCCCGAGATAAAGAGTCAAAAACAGAAACCCACATATATATCAATGTCTCTTGGTGGAATCTGGCTTAAAATCCTGTCTTGATGACCCCATAAGGTAATAAAAAATATATAGACCAACCTTCAAAATGGGGAAATTCAAAAGTCTGTTTTCCTTTAAAAATTGATGACCAGGCCTGGCATCTGGGGCTCCCCAGGTCCCACAGTTTCCACCTGGCTGTAGCTGCATGGAGCTGATAGAAGCTACCC
The DNA here is from genome assembly GCA_033961575.1 of Aselliscus stoliczkanus. Classification (NCBI taxonomy): domain Eukaryota; kingdom Metazoa; phylum Chordata; class Mammalia; order Chiroptera; family Hipposideridae; genus Aselliscus; species Aselliscus stoliczkanus. Next base: position 18,177,876 of record CM066730.1, on the reverse strand, counting down.
CCTGTACACAGGGCAAGTACCCTAGGGTGACCATGTTCACCCTTCTGTCTGTCCCACCCTGAAGCCCAGGGTGGATGGTTTTTAATCCTGTACTAGGGTTTCATTGTTGAAACAGTTTCCCCATATCTATGTCTATTTCAAGCAGAAGGCAAAGAAGGAAGAAGATCAGGCTGTTTCAAGAAAGATGGGGAGAACATTTGTTTTATAGAATAGAAAACCCTTCGTACTCATTTTTAATATTACAAAATTGTGTCTGTGCCTAAACAGCAGACTTGCCCTACTTATTCACCTTCCTCCCTGCCTGGTGTCTGTGACACATCACAGGCTAAGCTCTAGACAGCTCTTTTGATGCCCCCTCTGTGGCCCAGCTTGGATGAAACTAGAGATGAGAACCTGCATTTAAAACACATTGTTTCTCATGCAGATGGTCCAGGTGCTACACTTGAGTAGGGTTGGCAAACTCTCTCTGTAAAGGGCCAGACAGTAAATATTTGAGGCTTTGTGGACCATATGCTCTCTGTCACAACTACACAACTCTGCCATTGTGGTGGGAGAGCCACCATAGATGGCACATAAATGAGCCTGGCTGGGTTCCCATAACACTTTATTTATACAACGGGAGTCAGACAGGCAGGATTTGGCTCCAGGGTTGTAGTTGTCCTCTAGAGGATAAAATGAGGTAGCTTATGACAGTGCCAGGCACATGATAGTGCCTTAGCCCAAACTCCTTCAAAAGCAGGGGTTAAGGTGAAGGTTATCATGCCTGGTGAGTGAGTGATTCAGCAATGGATCCTGGGAAACAGGGCTGAGACAAGGGAGAAAGGGAGATTCCACACAAAGATGCATCATTAATTTGGCCAGTAGGGCAGCTGGACACTTAGTTCGCAGGACTCTCTGAGAAGTCTGATGGAAGGTGTCTCAGAACTACTTACTCAAGAGATGTCCATTTATTGGACAGCTCCCATCCCCAGGGTTTGCCCTGTGAGTCCTCAACTCTCCTGCACTCCTGGATTGTACTTGTGGGTGTCGAGTGAGCTCTGCAGACATCCTGGAGTCAGAGAAGCCCAAGAATGGATGTGAGAAGCACGAGGGACATACTTATTGTGAGGCATGCTGAGGTTGTGCTGGTAAGAAGCTTACACAGATGGGTCATTGTTGATGAAGTGATTAGGATTATGAGGTGAAGCAAAAAGGATATGAAGCAGTGGACAAGTAGGGTCTGATTCAGTGACCATTCGCTTATCCCGAATTTTAATTCATTTAGTTATTTAATTCATTATTAGCATTTTAGCTCATTGTCAGGAGGGAATCTATGAGGACAGCAGTTGTGTCTAGTCTTGTCATGCCTAGAAATGGTGCCAAGCTTCAAGGCCATATAGAAATCTCAGCTGTAGAATTGTATACTTTTAAGAGTCTCAAAGCACTAGTTGATTAAAGTATGTAGATATTTCTTGTTTCTTTTTTCAATTCTATTGTATCATTAATTTACATAAATACTTATTAAGCATTAATCACTGTGACAATCCTGTTCAAGAGTTATTTATTGTCACTTCCATTTTACAGATAAAATGAAGCACAGAAAAATGAAATAACTTGCACAATTTAACAAATATTTCTTGACCTTTTATGTGACTGGTCCTTCAGTTATTAACTGGTAGAGGGAGATTTTTAAATCCAGGCCTGGAAGGGAATGGAGAAATCATTCCCTTCAACCTTTCACCCAGTAACATAATTTTTCTTGGTGTACCCTTAATGTTGAAGGGAATGATTACTCACCTACCAGCTTATTTTTCCTTTAAAATATATTTACTGTCCATTAATTTTTTTCTTTCTTTCTTTCTTTTTTTTTTTTTTTTTTTGAGGGCAATGTCACTGGCCCTCATATGTGGGACCCAACCAGGGGCCGCTGGCTTCCCAAGCCAGCACTTAACCACTGCGCCACTTGGCCGGCCCCTTTCTTTTTCTTTTTTTAATCAACCATGGGTTAGAACCAATGTGGATATAGGAAAGGATATTGAGGTAATTGTTAGATTGTTCGGAGGGAGAACAATTCATCTGGTCATTTATATGGTATGCACGGGGTCCTTATAATGAGGCCACTGTGTGGAGAAGAAAAGGCTCCGGAAGCTGAAAAAATGGTAGAGGAGCGTGTTGGTGGTGAGAAGAGCTGTGCAATGGCCTCAGAAGGTCAGACATCTTGGGATAACTGTTGTCTCTGTTAAGGGAATGTGACCTCTTTGAAAGTCACTTCTGTTGGGCTTGGAAGAGTCCCTGAGAAGAGAATACTAGTGGAGTCACTCCACTCAAGCCCTCTGAGCCACACTTAAAATTAGATGGGGCAGCGAAAGGGCAGCTCGAGGGGACTGGTATCTGAGCGTAAATTAATGCCGACCTTGTTGGAATAACTTGCACTCTTCAGCGTTCGCAGCTGTGGAGTCCCTAGGGAGTTGTCTGGCTACATGTGATTTTACATATCTGACAGCTAAATCAGAGATCCAAATGCCAAATCCAGCACTCAGGAACATTATGTGGATTTGTGACTCTCCCAAGGGGACGTTGGATCCATAAAGCAATGAATGGATTACAATGAGACATAAATATAGCATTTTCATCTGTGACATACAATCCTGCTCTTTTATTTCTCACATTGTTATGTGAAGGAAATCTATACGCATTCTCTCAGGTCTGGTCTGAGAAATAAAATTTAAAAAAAAAAGAAAAAAAGAAGCTTTAAGAAAAAATGCTCTCAATACATCAAGGATAAACTAAGAACAAAGTACGATGTGTGATTATTCCATTGAGGTAATTTGCAATATAGGGTTAACTCCAGGATCACATGCATTGTCAGGAAACAGCATTTTCAGACCAGTGTGTCAGCCCCTCCCCAAGTAGCTGTGTGGCTTTGAGCAAATCACCTCATCTCTCTGGGCCTCAGTTTCCTCATTTGTCCAGTGGACTCCAAAGTTGTGAGCATGCATTCTCATGGGAAGGGCAAAATGACCCACTGTGTGGTGCAGGAGGGATGTATTAGAACTTTCTTTGAACGCCAAAAATTTCTAATTGTTAATGTGCTTTTACAATGCACATTATATATTCGTGTAGTAGTATGCATTTATTGTTTATAAACAAATAAATATGCAAGTACTGAAAAGGTGTGTTGAAAAATGCTTTACTGAGAGAAGCATGTGGACAGAAAGTTCGGAGGCCACTGATTTAACCCATTCTGGTCATTCCACTGATGATGTGAAGGTCCCTTTGGATCTAATAGTCTATGATTCCATGTATTTAAGGAGCATTCTCACTTGTTTTCCTTAGATTCTCCCAGTGGGGCTGAGAGTATCAGTTGTCCAAGGAAAAAGATTTGTGCCCATTTGGGTTGGGCTGCCAATATGTTGGCTCAGAAACCACACGATGCAGTTAATGGGCCACTTAGAATTATGCACAGCTCTGCTCTATATTTGCAAATAGTTTTAATCTTTCATATTGCTTCACACTGTAGTGCTTGCAAATCAATATCAAAAGTACTGAGAGAAACAGGACAGGTATTATTTTCCTATTTTATATGTGAGGAAGGAGATTCAAAAAGGCCTAAGAACTTCCCCAGGGCTACCTGGCTAATATGTGACAAGTCACCATCATTTCCCCCACCCCCACCCCTTTTCCTGATAAGGACTCCAGGGCTCTGTGCACTTTTAACCAAGTGCAAATGTACCCGCTGGATCCCAGGGAGAATTAGGTGACAGTGTGTGAGTGGGCCAGTGGAAAGGCAACCCCCAGCTATTTAAAGAACAACACAGAGCTTGCAGCCCACTGTTGGCAGATCAATAGCATCATTCTTGTGTACACAAGACCTCACATTATCCAAGGAGGCCTGGCAGAAAGAGAAAAGCAGATGCATGGGCTCCTCATGCCACCAGCTGTCATGGCTTGCTCGGCTGCAGTTCCTGACAAGTGCTGTTGCGACAGTCTTTCTATACAGTGGCAGAGAACAGCTTGATAGGAACAGAAGGAAAAACCTTGTTTACAGAGGTGCAAGGGAACAAAGAACACCTATATACTTAAAAGAATGCAGTTTTAAGAAGGCTTTGGTACAGGCAGGTGTGTTCGCACTAGAAGATGCCAGGTATGGCCACACCCCTGAACTGGGCACCCTGTGCTCTGCCAGGAAATGAAACCTGAGAGGAGCTCTCCCCATTGCTCTTCTTCATTTGACCATGTGACAGCGACCAGCAGGAACGTTTTACCCTTTCTACCCTCAAGTGACATCACTGTGGTAAGACACGTAATATTGCTTTTGCTAACCAGGGTGGTGCTGATGGGGTTGTAAGAGCATTTAAACTGTTATTTGTCTGTTTCTACCTATAGATTGCAAATCCCTCCAGGGCAAAGATCTTGTCTTGTTTATTTTTATACCTCTAGACCTTCCCCCATAGCATCTAACTCATAGAAGATATGAAATATTTGTCTGCTAAATAAATGAATTATAACCTACCTGTTGGTTGTCCCTCTGGGAAGCTTCTCTTTTTGCCATTCATTGACCTTATAGTAGGGCTCAGAACCTCCTAAAATTCACCACAAATGATTACTTTAGTTAATACTTGATACATATCACCAGTAAAGGATTACTATCATAATATATAAATAAGATCTACAAATTGATAGAAAAATACAAATAATCCAACTGAGAATTGGGTGGACTAACAATTGAATAGGAAATTGACAAAGAGGGAAGTCCATATAGTCCATGAAAATATAAAAAGAAAGCTATCCTTACAAGTTATATATATATATATATATATATATATATATATATATATATATATATATCACATAAACACATAATATAAAATATACAAAATTATTTTATTATTAATATGTTATATTATTCTTTGTATTATTCCCAGTATTTTCATGTATGTCAAAAAAAGATGATTTTAAGACTGCATCATGTTAAAGAAAAAGTAAGATACTTGTATACTACCTACCCCTCCCACCTCTCCCAATTCATCTGCACTAAAGCAATTGTGATGAATGGCTCTTCTTTCGGGAGACAAAGGAAGTTTTTCTTGAAATGATTTTTTTCTGATCATTTCATTCCCCAGTTCAAAAATGCATGCTGGGTTTTGAGTGCTGCTTGACAAAGTCTGAATTCCTCAGTGTGGCGTTCAAAGCTCTCCCCAAGCTGGCTCCAGACCACTTTCCAGTCAGCTCTTCAGTCTCTCATCTTCAAGCACTTTACATTCCATTCAGATTAGAGTGTTTTCCAGATATACCTCCACGCTTTTCCATTTCATGCTTTTGCCGATTCCATTTTTGCTTCCTGAGAACTACTTCCCTCAGTTTTGCAATTTGATGTTATGTACCAAAGCCTTAGTTACATGCTTACTCTTTGACACAGAATTCTCCTACAAGAAAAATAATTCAGTTAGCGCACCAAGATTTAGCTTAAGAATGTTTACTGTAACATTGTCTGTAACATTATGATATTAAAAATAACTTTAATGTCCAAGGAAGATTTAAACAAATCCATTCCACATGAGACACAGCAGATAAAACTGCAGACTTTGGAGCCAAGAGGCAAATTACCCAGGTCAAGTCCCAGTTCTGGAACACTCTGGCACATTCCAGCTCTGTGATTTTAGCCTTTCTGTGCCTACACATTCTAATCAATACAATAAGAATAAACTAGTACCTCCTTCACAGAGTTGTTAGGAGAATTAAATGTGTTAACATTCATTAAAGCACTTAGAACAGCATCTGGCATATTGTAAATATGTTTATAAATGGCTACTTCTGGAAGTATCTCATCTGCAAACTCTTGAAGTGAAGGAATGTCACAGTCTACTTTGGTGTCCTAAACTTAAGCATAGTCCTTGCTACTTAAACCTAGCATGACACTTAGCACAATTAAAGGCTTAAGATTGTATGTAAGATTGAACGTAAGAATCAATACTATGCTAGCTGAGTGCTTCTTAATTTTGTATTCTAAAGCAGTGAATACATTTTTGGGGTCAAGTAGTGAAACCCAAGGGTGGAACGTGAGTACTTCAAGGAAAATATAAAGGAATGGCTTATGATAGAAAACCAAGTCACTCTAGAAGGAGTATGGAGTTGTAAATTTTAAAAAGTGCATGCATTCTGGAGTGACCAACTCGGACTCTGCCATTCACTAGCTGGGTGGCCCTAGGCCAATTTCCTGAACCCCCAGTCCATGTTTTCTCTTCTGTCAAAGAAAACCAATAATACCCACCCTTATAAGTTTGCTGTAGAATTTAGAAGTAATAGTAAGTAATAGTTTGTGTTATTATGTGCCAGATCACATGATCTTATTTAATCTCCACAATAACCCCAACTATAGTGGGTTGAATTGTGTCTCCCAAAAAGATATATTGCAGTCCTGACCCCAAGTACCTGGGAATGTGACCTTATTTGGAAATAAGGCCTTTGCAGATATAATCAGTTATAATGAGGTCATGCTGGATTAGGGTGAGCCCTAAATCCAATATGACTGGCATCCTTATAAGAACAGGAGATTAAGACAGAGACACAAAAAGAATGGCATTTGTTGACAGAGGCAGAGATTGACTGATGTGTCGATAAGCCAAGAAACACCAAGGATTGTCAGCAAACACCGGAAGCTGGAGAAGACCAGGAAGGATCTTCTCCTAGAGCCTTCAAAATGGGGATGGATGGTCCTGCTGACTGCTTGATCTTGGACTTCTAGCCTACAGAACTGTAGAAAAATACATTTCTATTGTTTTAAGTCACCCAATTTGTGGTAACTTGTTATGACAGCCCTAGGAAACTAATACAGGTACCATTTTGAGAGATGTGGAAACTGAGGCAACTCTCAGGGCTTGAAACCAGGGCTGACTCTGGAGTCTGTCCTAATTATTAGATGATATTCAGCTGGGTTCTGGATAACTCCATTGCTTTTTGAGGTGAGCACAAAAGTTTTGATTTTCCACTTTTACATTTTGATATTCTGCACCATTTTCCGTCCCCAAGAGACACTATTCTGTGGAATAAGCATGATTTTGTCACATGCCTATCTGAAGTCATGTCCTCATTAGCCCAGCTGAGTCTATGTTCAAATCTTGCAATTTTCACAAGCCTCACGTAGCAAGGCTCACAAGCCCAGCTGGTACAGCAGGCTGGTACTGAGGTCCTTCCTCTGTGGTTCTTGGGGAGAATGTTCAAATAGCATACGCCTCCCAGACCACAGCAGAAGCAAGCTGCTGGACACAGAACATTTTATAGCCACTCTTAGAGGATCCTGCTGACTTGATGAGAGAATAAGGAAGTGAATTAATGAAATCTGAATAACTGCCCACAAGCTTTACCTTTCTATTCCATCAAAATGTTTTTTCTAATTGCAAACATTAGAAGGATTTTCAGATTTGAACATCATCTTCTTTTAGTTCATTCTCTCTCCCTTTATCTCTCTCTTCCACCCTACCCCTTACCTCCTCCCCACCACCCCAAGAAATGCAAAGAAATGCATGCCTGAGAAAGGAGACTAGAAAAGCAGAGGCTCTCCAGCCCTGGCATAATCTAGGCTTTGTTTAATTAGCCATACCTCATAAGACATGGAAGTTTACTGGGTGCCACCATCTACCTCCCTGGTTCTTTTTACCCTGTGACCCACAGCTGTACCAGGAGCCTCCCCACCCTGATTCCCCAGAGAATGTGCAGCAATACAATCCATGCAGGAGTGCTGGCTCTTGGTTTTCAGATGCAGGGCAAAAGGAAACCTATTCATCGACCTCTGTGGGCTCCAGGCGGCAGCAGGTTGTTATTCAAGTTGATAAAAGCTTCTATCCCTGGGGGAAAACTCCTCCATCCTGGCAACCATGACCCTGACTCGAGACTGTAAGCTGAGCCCAGGCACACCTGGACATCTGACAGATGAGCCAGGCTCAGAAAAGCCTCTGCTGACAAGCTTATCGGACAGCAGACACCTGCAGAGGGGCCCACACCATTTTTTCATGAGGGCTCTGACGGCAGTCTTGATCCAACAGGTCTGTGCACAGTCAAAGCAAGATTACCTGGAGAGCCACAAAGGAGTTGGATTATGCCAAGCCCAAACGTCATGCTTGGAAGGCAATACAGCCACCCATTCATAACACAGGCTCTGTTCGATGGAATTCGTTGTATACCCCTCACTGGTTTTCTTCCAAATCAAATCTTCTTTGTCTTGGTGAGATAAGGGTGAGGGCAAAGGCACTTTAGCTTCGTTAAGCCTACTATGTGCCTTCTATTTAGCATTCTGTTTAATCCTGCCCGGAACCCATGTGACAGAATTGTGGTTACTGTTATCCTGATTTTACAGACAAGGGGAGTTAAGTCACTTTGCAAGATTGCACAACTAATTAGTGCCACACAGGATTTGAAAAGAGTTCTCCCAAGGTTTCATGTCCAGTAGCAGCTGTTCCCAAGGAAAGCAACTCTGGAAACCCAAGGCCCAGGAGGTTGGGGCAATTAATTCTTTTGGGGGTCCTTCAGTAGTGGGCTCATATTGTTACACATTGGCTCCATGAAGAGTCAACCTGCAGGCATGACCCCATTACCCAGAGCTCCAGGCATATGTGCAGGACAGCCTTGGATGACCTGAGTAAACGCTGACAGGGTTGCCTTCAGGCTCTGTGCTAACCAGAACTACAGGCAAGTGGTTCTATTGCATCAATTTAGAGGCACATCAGTTTATACTTTAAAACAGTGGTCTTCAACTGGGGACAATTCTGTCCCTCAGGAGACACGTGGTTATGCCTGGAGACATTTTTGGTTGTCATAACTGGGAGTGGGTGTGCTACTGGCATCTAGTGGGTAGAGACCAGGGGTGCTGCCGAGAACCTGAGACAGGCCCACAGGAAAGAATGATCTGGCACAAAATGTAAGTAGTGCCAAGTTGAGAAACTCGGCTTTGAAATCATATCCCACCATACATGTGACTTTCTTAGCACAGTGCCAGCACACAGCCATCAACAAATGTTAGCTTATTTATCATCATGCGTTACTACCTGACTGCTAAGCTGGAGATCCTTGATAGGTGATCCTTGGTAGGGGCCCTTGCTGGGGGAGGTGAGAAGGAACTGGATGTTGTCTTCCTCTCGGTGGCTGCACAGGTCCCTAGAGCCAGCACACACCAGAGTCTGGCCAACTGGCTGCCCCCCTAATGCTAATTCTCTCATTGGTGCTTATAATGCAATACAGTTATTAAAAGCTTTTTGTTCTTGGATTTTAGAGGAGAGCAAAGTGTGTGCCTAACAGTTGGTGGCAGGAACGGATCTTGAGAAAAAATATTTATGGAGTCTGAAGCCTGAGACTTGGAGGGCACAACGGCAGTGTTGCCGACAGAAAAGAGCACAATTCTTCGGGTCAGAACTGACTTTTGAATCACAGCTCGACCCCTTCTCAGAGCTACTGTTTCCTAAAGTATAAAACAAGAGTCATAATTCTTACTTTTAAGGGTTGGTGTGAGAATTAGTTGAAATAATGAATGTGAAGTGCCTATCACAGCAGGTGGTATAATAGATACTTAAATGGTCCTATGATTAGGAAAAGATTAGGACAGGCTGGCCTTGGAGGATTGCCTGAGGTATGGTCTATTTGTTATAACAGTGAGCTGAGTGCTGTTGGGAGGGCTTTTCCCACCTTCCCAATGGTCCCCACATACCCAGGCACCTGCCTGAGCTGTCTGAATGGCACCATGAGTTGGGATGGCCTCTCCAGGGCTGCCTGGTTGTTTACAGTAGTAGAGTCGAGCCAGCCCTTGTGCAGGCATGGCTTGAGGATTGGAAAACACCTCGAGGGCCCGAAAGAGTATGTGAAAGGGTGCTGGCCATGACCCTGTTCTCCTGCCACCTGTCCAGGGGGCAGCTATGGTGCAGAAGATGGTATGCCACTCTAAGTTCCACACCCACACTAGCTGTGTGACCCTGCGTGAGTGACTTATACTGTGTGACCCTGCGTGAGTGACTTATACTTCAATTTTCTTCCCTCTAAAGTGGATAATGGAAGAACTTCATGATACTTGTGTGAGGATTTGACGATGATGATGATGATACATAACCAATATTAATGTAACTGGCTATAGTGGAAACTTGATAAAAATCAATATATTTGTTTTTGTTTTACTTTTTTCTTAAGGAACAGCTAAATTCCTCATGCAGCTGAGGATCTGCCTTGGTGGTTCTGCTTCACCTGACTCAACACGCCCACCCTCTTACTTACAGACTTGATCCTTCTGCTCACATGAGGTAGCCACCTCCCTTTCGATGTCTACATCCATTCTCATCACCACCTGTACACCTTTGCCAGGAGTGGGCTACTCAGAGGACACTTTGTCTTTACATCCAAATTCTCTGGTCTATCCATCCTGGTCACTCAGTCATCATGATCACCTAAGTACCAGAGAATGACTGCTTTGCCCAGTAGAATTGACATGCCTCATGGGGGTGTCATGAAGGGCCAAGGTATAGAATTTATGGACTTCCTGCTTTGTTTAAAGTGTTTGCATCTGGGGATATCTATTAAATAGAGACAGTTAATGTTCTTCCTTTCCTTACTGGATCCTGTGAGTACTCTTTGCCCAAATTTCAACTGATATGTTTTCTTCCTATAAAATACGGTTGACACTTGAATAACACAGGCTTGAACAATGCAGGTTCACTTATACACAAATGTTTCTCAATAAATACCTGTACTGTTTTCAGTTGTGGTTGGGGGTCCATGGCATGGATATAGGGGGCAAAATGTATGTATTGATCCATGCCATCTTATATGGGGGACTTGAGCATTTGCAGATTTTGGTATCCTCAGGGTATCCTGGAACCAATCCCACATGGATACCAGGGTATAACTAAGTTTTGGGGGAGTCAAAAGTTATATGTGGATTTTCAACTGCACAGGGGTCATTGCCCCTGACCCCGCATTGTTTAAGGGTCAACTGTACTATTTAACAGAATTAAGTGCACTTCCATATCTCTTTCCTCTTCTAAGCCTCAGGGGGCCATGTGATATTTGGCTTTGTATCTCCAGACTTTAACAAAGGGTCAGAAATAGGGTAGGCAAACTTAGCAACTTTGATGAACGAATGAACCAGCCTAGTTTTTGTGATAACAAAACTCTCCTCCACCAAATTCCCCATCTCATTAAGCTCTACAAAGATGAGAAGAAGTGGACAGGCAGACATTCAGGCTTCCTCACGGCATTCCTGGGAATCACACTGGAATCTCTGACATCTATCGTCCCCTCAACAGAATGCATAGCATAGGTATACCTCACTATTTTCACAAGGGAAAGGGAACTGAGTGTTAGTTTTCTTCTCTTCTCCTGCGTATTCCCTGGGCAGAGATATACTCTGCCCTTGATAGGTGCATTTTGTTTTTCAGCAGCCCATCTACAGGCTGTCTTCCAGATGAAATGTCCCACAATGCCCCTTACTCCAAGGACTTGTTAGGTTACCTTATCTGTACATTTTAGTCCTCCATTACCTATTCAATTGAGAACTTCGCGCTAACTTTAATTATTCTTCAGCTGATTTTGTTTATTTGTTCTTTGTTTTGTCTTACCTTTTTTTTAAAAAAAAAATTGGGGAATTGGGGGAGGGGAATAGCATTGCGGAATCGGGGAAGGGAAACAGACAAGTTGCTGTCTCTTTGTTCTTCAGTCTAATTGCGGAGGATGTTGCTTCATTGGCCCATGTTGGCATCGTCATTGCGCTCTTCCCGGATGAGGCAGATCGGTCGCCGGCCTCTGGACGGTCGCTCACCACGGCTATTAGCAGCTTACGCTGGCTGCCAGCCACTCACGCTGGCTGCCGGCCACTCACTGTAGCCTATGGCAGCCCACTGCAGCAGGGCCTGCAGCCTACACCGTCGCCGGGGCTCCCATAGCCCAGATCCAGGTGGAGCTGTTGTTAGCTGTGGAGGGCAGTGTCACTGGCCCTCATATGTGGGATCCGAACCGGGGCCGCTGGCATCCCCAAACCAGCTCCTAACCAATGCGCCACTCGGCCGGCCCCTGTTTTGTCTTACCTTTTGCTTTTATTTTTAAGAACCCTCTTCCTGATTGAGGATAAATTTTCAGAAGGCATTCATTGAACTTCTCACTGTCTTCAGAGAAGAACACAGGCCTAAGTAAACAGCACTGGAATTAAACAAACCCCTCCCTTTCTAACTCATCTTCCTCCTAGATTAGCCTGATGGCTAAGGCCAGAACATAGCAGAATAACTCTGAGTGGGGACTTTTTAAGTGAAAAAAATTTTTCAGGTGAATTGAGAAGTAGGAGGATGGCAGGCATAAGGATGAAAACACCAGGACTGACAACCACCCCACCTGCTCCTTCAGCTCTCAATGAAAAGAAACCAGAGACATCAGATTCACTTCAATTGCTCTCCTGGCCTGAAATGGCTCCCTCCCCCAGGTCTGTAGGAAAATTCAATTAAAGGGTCCATCTGGGAGGCAGCAGCTAGCAGCTGAAGAGGAATGACTGTGGGGAGGCCCACATTTTCATCAAAAAGAGCCCCTGTCCTTCTAGTCTACCCCCTCCCGCTTCCACCCCTCCCCCTCTTGCCTATTAGGCCCAGCCCTTACCTCACAACAGCAATTCTCTCCAATTAGGCCGGCTCAGAGAAGTAGCTTTCATCCGCTCCTTTCAGACTCATGCACGTTAAAGACTTGGTACGTCCCACAGACACTGGCCTGGCTGGGAGGGAGCAAGAAAACCCACAGAAAAGCCCACAGAGGTTGGGGGTTGGATGCTTCTAGTCCAATTAATCCCACTGCATTAGCTGGCTTAGTGGCCAGCCTGCTGCTGTGCATATAAGTTCTGCAGGCTCCTTCCTCCAAACCAAAAGGCAGGATGCGATAAAAACAAAAACCAAAACCAAAAAAAAAAAACAAAATAAAAATCAACACCAGGCGTTTAAACTTTCTAGGTCCCAGTGAAAAAGGCAGAAGGGAAGGGTTAAATAGAGTGGCCTCCAGAATGAATCTACACCCTCCTAAGCCTTCTGGGCACATGGGGCTGCCTCACTGCTTACTGTTTGTTTTGGGCGATGGGAGTGGACCACACTGCTGGCCGTTGGAAAGGTGGGCTTGGTGGCCAAGGGGCAGGTGAGAAAATCACCTAGCTAGGCGCTGTTCTGCCAGGATTCACTCAGGCTATTGAAACATGAAGGATGGTCCTTGCAGGGACCAAGTGACACTTCCTTCTCCCTACATTCCCTTCAAAATAAGTAAAGCCCATGACAGTGTCTATAGGGCAAGACTGAGCAGACCCCACAAAGGCCTCTCAGCCCTGCATCCCATAATGTCCTCGCGTCCCCTAAAAAGACTTTTTGTTTACCTTGGGGTCTTCTCAGGTTTCTTTCCCACTTCTTTCTGCAACTTTGTGACTATTTTTGATTAGAGAACATAGTTGAAAAGGGCAGCTCGATGCCTTCCTTTATCAATTAAAGTGAGAGGAAGTGGACTCCTTTTAGTATGAGGGAGAGTTGACTTATCAACACAAGCCCTGTGCGAGGCTGAGTGCTTGGGATCCTAATATGTGGCTGCAGAATGGTATCTGTTTAGTGTTCTGGGGCTGCCACACAAAGTACCACAAACCGAGGGGCTTAAACAACGGAAAGTTTTTTTCTCATAGTTCTGGAGGCTTGGAATCTGAAATCAAGATATTAGCAGGGTTTGGTTTCTTCTGAAGCCTCTCTCCTTGGCTTGTTAATGGTCGTCTTCTCCCTGTGTCTTCACATGGTCTTTCCTGTGTGAGTGTCTGTGTTTTAAGCTCCTCCTTGTATAAGAATACCAGTCATATGAGATTAGGGTCCACCCTACTGACTTTATTTTAACTTAATTGTGTCTTTAAAGATTCCATCTCTAAATATGTCACATTCTTGGGTACTAGGCGTTAGAACTCCAACATAAGGGTTTTTTTGGGGGGGCAGGACACAATTCATCCCATCACAGTGTGCCTTGCTTGGTAGCTCTGCCTAAAAGTGGACTTGTTATTGGATCCTTTAATTGTTTCTCCTCAGGACTTTTAGGACTTTGAGGAGACACCAACTTTAGAAAGGACTGTAACCTTCTCAGGAAAGGCCTTCAATAGGCAGTATTAGTGTACTCATATTTTATAAAGTATAAAATGAAGTTGGGGACACCACATATATGTAAAATTGGATTGAAGAGACTCTATCACATGAACAGCATTAGTGTGGTCAAGCCAGTGTCTGGAAAATCTATTTCTTATCCTAAAGTGGTGAATGCATCTGATACGCATCTACAAATGGGGCAAGCAACCTCACCTCTCTTTCCAAGTTCACATCTGTCAGGCCTTACCAACCTCACTAGACCCCTATCATTCTTCAAATGTGCCTCGCTCGATGTTCCTTTCTCCAATCCTCCGCCCAGGTTTTCCCTCCTCTTGACATGCCTTTTGCCTTCTTAAACTTTGGAGTGTCATGGAAAGAAAAGAGAGAACGAATCAGTTTTATAAACATTCTTTGACTTCTCTACTGGGAAACATGGTGCTGGTACAAATACAAGTCTCTGGGTGCTGCTGGTTCAGCCTCCTTCCCCTGTCACTCTTCCCTCTTCCCTGCTCCTTAGTCACAAATGACTCACTCAGTGAGTGGAGAGACATAAAGATGCATCATCACATTATAAGTACATGGCGTGTCCTGTGTGTTCTTAGTCACTGTCCCCTGGGCATAACTCTCCTTAGGAGTCTGAGTAAAACTCTTCTGCTCCCAACTTCTTTTAAGAGCCAAACCACACAAGTCTTAAATCAAATTAAGCATGCTTGTCTAGTCATCTGCAATTAGATGTTGGACTGAACAGACTTCAACTCGCGTTCTTCTGAGTGTCAGTGTCCTAGTCCCAGGGAACGTCTGGCTCCTACTTTCACATGTGATCTGCATTTTTTTGGGGTGAGGGGCTTATGCAGGTCAGCCTTTGAGGATCTTGAGCTTTGGTGTCTTCCTCACCCTGCTCTTCCCATACCCTGGGCCTCAGACTCCCTGGAGCTTGGCTCTTCCTGTGAGACTGGACAGTAGAAGGTCTAAAAACAGGCTCTCTTTCAGATTGCCTGGATTTAACTTGATTCTACACTTTTTGATTGTATCACTTTATTCAGTCACTTAACCTCCCTAGACCTCACTTATTCATCTATAAAATGGGGATAATGTGCATCTACTTCATATAAGGACCTAGAAAAGAGCTTGGAGCCAAACATGTGTTCTATGAGTTCTCATTGTTGTTAAAGGTATAATAACATTTGAAACTCCTAGGTCTCAAATGACTTCAAGACTTTTGAATTTCAACAAATCATAATTGAAATGTTTAGAGTTGGCATTTAGAAAGAAGCAGTGTTCAGAGCTCTCTGATTTCCTGTTCTATTCATTTGCCTTCAAGCAAAGAAAATCAGGCATCCCTTTTCTCCTAGGATATCACACAGCTACCTCCTGTTCTGCTTTTAGGAAATCTCCTGGAGCCCCAGGTATAGCAGGGGGTCTAGCTATACTAACATGAGATTTAGGTGTTTTTTTTTTTCTGAATTGGTCAGTTGGGAATCCTCTGGGAGTTTGTTTGCATGACTGATCTACCCAATGTCATTTGGTGGACGAGGGGGAGACAGAGGGAGGAGTTGTGTGCTTGTGTGATTTGTAGAGACAGGATGGCTGGGCATCTGTCCCTTACCATGAAGCTTGGATGGATCTGGGGTCTTGATGAGAATGGATAGAAGCTGGAGGAACTGTTCAAATGAAAGACTTTATGTTTTGGTCCCAGAAATAGCCAGAAGTTTGAAAGGAAATGCTTCTTATCATTTTTGCATAGATTTCCATATTGCAGTAGCTACTGGTGGCCAGAGCATGGTGAGGGTGGGAATGAGCCCTGAAGATGCTTTGTGAGGCACAGACACACAGAGTCTGGAAGGTGAGCAGAGCAGATAAACAGGCTCATAAGGGACTCCCAGGGGCATGTGGTAAGCAAGAGCGGATATTGGATTAAAAATCCCTGGAAGGTCTGGCATTCCTGACTAAGTAAGTGGTCAGAGTTTTTGGTTAGCAAAACTTACCATGACATATTTTAACCTAGAAGCTCTGAAATATTAGGGACACTTGAGATTCATGTATTTCTGGTGACATAATCTTCTCCTTTCAACCCTACTTTAGAGATATGTCCAAGATAGAGTGCCTGTGATGACTGAGTCTAGAATATGAAGGAAGGAGGAAGGGTGTGATAGCTGCTTACTTCATTACTCCCAGAATGAAATTTCTTTGTCTATGTATCTGTGACCCTGACCTTCAGCATCTATTGCTCTATTCTTTCTAATCTTCCCTCCTCCCCCTCTATAATTAGAACAAAGGATGTATCAAAGGTAAGGAGGAGGGACTCTCACCACCATTTAGGACCAAAGTTTTGCCAGATCAAAATGAGACACAGAACTCCTATTCGCTTCCAGCATTTTAGGTTATCTACAAAATATGTCTTTAAAATGATGTAGGTAATAAAAATATACTAATAAATCCAAAATGTGCTTGACCTATGCTTTTGTGATTTTGTGCTCAACCTCCATCCACAAAATCTATTCTTAACTTTTAAGTCATTCATTTCAGGAAACAAAGTGAACACTTGGTGGATGCCAGGAACTGTGATTAGCTGGGTTGTTTTTTTTTCTTTTTCCCAGCATTAAATGACATTTATTGTTCCATACATCTTGAGACTCAAAAAAGAATGCTAAACAGACAAGCAAAACTCTAACACAGTTAAGAGAGAAGCTCACTTCTTTCCCAAGTGTAGCTGGGTTTTTAACAAGCAATTTATTTAGCTAAGTTGAGTTTCTCTGTCATTACCTGCCATTGCACCCTATCCAGCAGAGGCATTAATATGTGCATCATGACAGAGGTAGATACTACATTTATAAAACGTAGAGGAAAAAATAAACATGTAAAACAAGAAAACTGAATTCCCCGTGGCAAGTTCATGGGCCCCTGAGAGTTGCCTGTGTTTGTTTTAATTGATGCCTAATTTATGTCCAGTGAAAGGTACAGATCTTAAGGGTGGAATGACATGAGTTTTAACAAATGCAACTGAAACTAATAAATTAAATAAATAAATAAATAAATAAATGACACACACACACACACACACACACACACACACACACACACACACACACATAACCCACACCCCTGTCAAGCTATAGAACATTTCTGTCACCCCAGAAAGTTTCTCTGTCCTTGCTCAATCTTCACTCACTACAAATTTATTTTTAAGAATTCTAAATGTCTTTTTATTTCAACCAAGAAGTACCCTGGACACTTAGAAAGGTTGTGTGTTTTTGTTTGTTTGCTCATGTTTAAATAGCTTGTAGAGCACCTACTTTGGACTTTCTGAATGACAGTTTCACTAATTACTGCTAGGCAAGGAATGCATAAAGTTGACCAACTGGGGACTTAGGAGGACACAATTTTTCTCTTTTTGGGTCCATTCAGCATCCCCCTTCAGCTGGACTCTTTCATAAAGAAAGGAACACACTTGGTCACCGTTGAATGCTGGCCCTTGAGCCTGCTCCTCTCTTCCCTGTGAAAAAGGTGAAAAGTTAACAGGCTGCTGTTGGGAGCCAACTCCCCATGGGTCTCTCCCATTTCTGCATGTCTTGCAAACAGAGGCACTCACAGATTTTGTTCCAGACCATCATTTCAAAGCTATTTGCTTAGCAGACAGCCTTAGGAGATAAGAGATAGTGTCTCATTCCAAAACAAAGGGCAGATTTGTCCAGTACAATAAAGACAATGTCTTACTCCAGGGCGGAGGGCAGGTTGTTGGCAGCCTATTACAAAAGATTCAGGTTTCCTAAGTTGCAGTTCCCCTCCTACAAAGCAACACCCTGAGCATGCAGGCATCCCCTGGCCCTCTGCACACTAGCCTATGGAAATTGGGGCTCAGGGAACCAGGGCAAGGAAATGATGATCCTCTGGATACCGGTAGTGCTATGAGAAAGAAACTGTTCTTCATCTAACTCAGGCGTCGGGTGTCTTCTGCCAGCATCCACAGAACTGCCGCAGGCTATCTGGTTAGTTTGCAGGTAGAGTAAAATCTCAGACTCCTTGCAGTTCCTGACAGCTACAAGCCAAAACTATGTCTTTGGTGTGTTCTGTTCCATTTAAATCATAGCTCTACTTTAACAGTTGGCCAGAGAGAATGGCTCATGGGCTAAGAACATTCACTTTGAGTTCAAGTCCAGCACAGGTGTGCACGTTCTTCCTTCTAAAGCAGAAGGAAGCCAAGCACCCAGCTGCCGAGATAAGGAGCACATGGCCTGGATCGGGGGTTATTCCAGCTAAGCCAAGCTCTAAGCATCCCAATCTGGTTTGCCCACTGCCATCTTGCTTTACTTCTGTGAGCTGATCAAACCTGATGCCACCCTCACGTGTGTCCTCCTGTCACTAAGTTTCCTGGGAATGCAGATCAGTGAACTCTGTGCGTTGAGGAAGCACTGAACTGAGACCATGAGCTGAATTTTTATTTTGTACTTCAATGTTTGTAGCTTTAATGTTTTATATACTTGTAAACATAATACATGATGATTGCAAAAAACACTAAGATTCAGAAAAGTCACAAAAAACAATATAGAATGTTATAACCACAACCCATAGAAAGCACTGTTCAAATTTCAGTTATATCTATCCAGACGTTTTCCTAAAAATATACATGTTGTATTCTTTTTTGTTTTTTTTTCTTACTTTTTCTTTTTCATTTCCTAAACTGAACTTTCTTTTTCTTTTAACAGTATTAGTATAGATATCTTTCCATCTCAACAGTTAAAAATGTGTAACATAATTTTAAATGATTGTACAATATAGATGTATCCTATCCTCATTTATTTGACCAGTGTCTTTTCAGTGGGCATAGGTTGTTCATCATTTTTCACTATTATAAACAATGCTCCTATGACCTTTTCTCTTTGTCTCTCTGTCTGTCTATCTGTCTGTCTATCTATCTACACTAGTTTGAATATTTCCTTAGGATTAATTCCCAGAAATGAAACTACCCAGTCAATTGTATCCAAAATGTTCCTTGCCCTACGCTTGTCTTCCTTCCATCCCAATAAACTTTTCTTTAGATTATAAGGTTGTGAAGATTTGCCTGGCGAGAGCAAAGAGGTGTGTTTCCTCATTGTTAGATAGGCTTTGCTTGGTCACAAGTGCAGAAACCAGCTCATATTTGCTTGTGAAAAGAAGAATGCCTTAGCAGAATACAAATATACTTCTCTGATCTGACAATGGGACATGGCTGGGCCTTAGAGACAACCAGAATGGAGATTTCTGAGGCTATGAGAATCTTTTTACTTCACATCTCTGTTTCTCTTGATTTTGATGGACTGGCTCCTTTGTTTCTATAGGTGGAAAACATGGTAACAAATGGCTCCCAAGTTTTATATTGTATAGCCCCAATTTAAAAAATCCTGGGGAAAGGGCTCATTTACTTTACTTGATTCCAGCACCCACCACTGACCCGATCAACCATGACCATGGGTTTAGTAGCTTTTTTCTAGCATCGCAGATACCCTAACACCTATAGGGATGAAGGGACATTCTTAGAAAAAATGATGCTGGGCAGACAGTTCCTTAAATGTCTGCTAAATCTTCCATAGACAAGTGCAGAACCAAAATTTAGTTGAAAATCTATTTGGATTTTATTCTTTGATCACTTTTCTTAAATTGGAGATTGGCTTTTCAAATGAAAATTTTGGTGGCTTTAAAATGAAAAAATTTGAAAAGTCACATCTGAGATTATAGCAGAGTAAGGAACTATATAAGGAGAAAGTATAGAGAAGAATTTTGTAGTTATATATATATGAAATAACATGTATGGTTACATGTATGATATTACAGAGATAAATGAAACAATGAAAAATGATATTGTCAGGGCTGGCCGAAGGGCTCAGTTGGTTGAGTGCGAGCTCTGAGCAACAGGGTCATTGGTTTGATTCCCACATGGGCCAGTGAGCTGCGCCTGAGCTGAGCTGCCACTGAGCTGGTGAGAGTGCATGCTCTTAACAAGGTTGCCAGTTCGACTCCTACATGGGATGATGGACTACGTCCTCCCACAACCAGACTGAAAGCGGGGACTGGACTTGGAGCTGAGCTGCACCCTCCACAACTAAGACTGAAGGACAACAACTTGACTTGGAGCTGATAAGTCCTGGAGAAACACAATATTCCCTTTCCCAATTCCCCAACACTGTTCCCCTTCCCAATTCCCCAATAAAAATCTTTTAAAAAAAAATGATATTGTCTGTTGGTGTGACAGTGTTAGAATGCAGTATTTTTATTTTGACTTTTGCAAGTTGTTCAGTATATTTAGTAGTGGTATTAATTATGTTGAAGAACACAGGTCATAAAAAGATACTATGTTAAATATTAATAGTGTGATTCTAAAAAAAGTATATTGAACTTCAAAAAACTACCCAATCTATTCTCTTGGGTCTACATTGATGGGACACCAGGGACACTGGAATATGTGTATTTTTGCTTCTGACTCCCTTCTTCCTTTTCAAGAATATCACCTGCTAGCTTTTTTCCTAGAAAATCTCACTCTCAGGAAACAACTAGTCTGTGAACAAACCTTGTTCATCCTGCCTTCATATCTTTTAGAAAATAATTCGTCCCCTCTTTTCTGGAGACAGCATAGATTGGGGGATGGTAAAGACCTAAATTTCACTCTCAGCTCTGTCATGTAACTAGCCAATGCTTGTCTAATGTTTATACTGCCCTAATTCTGTTTTATGGACTAAACATATCAAGGATGTTATCCTTTCCCTCATTATTTGTGTGTCACCCATCTCTCCAGATTACTGAGAAGTCACCTCCCCTCTGCCAGCCCAGTGCAAGGATGACCCTCCCCTCACTATTTGAACCTATTCAACACTTGACATTTCTGTAACTCATTTAGAAATAGTTTACTGCTTTGATTCCAGGGTAATATTAAAAATATTTAACAGTGCCGGCCAAGTGGCGCAGAGGATAAGAGCTGGCTTGGGACGCCAGTGGCCCCGGTTCAGATCCCACATATGAGGGCCAGTGACACTGCCCTCTAAAAAAAATAATAAAAATAAAAATTTAACAACCTGTACTTGATGGTTACTAACCAATACAATGGTCAGGGCCACGATGGACAGGATTCTGGACAGCTGCAGTGCAAAGTATTGATGCTTCTGTTGCTAATCCCAAGAGTCTAGGAGAGGCCTGGAGCCCTGGGGGAGAAGCCATAAACATTGGGACAAGGAGAGAGGGCTCTCAGGACATTTGAGGCAGTTCACAGTAAAGTATTTCAACAATTTAACAATCAGTATAACTATAATTGTTTAAATAAACATAAATTCTATTGATGTCATTTTCTTATGCTATGTGATTTCTTTTCCTATTTGGATTGGAAATTCCTTGAGGTCTAAAATTATGCCTTAAACCTCTTGGTGTCCCTGGAGACCCAGCCCATGGTCATCCTTAGAGTAAGAATAGTATTTCTGTGCCATATGATTCATTAGATGTTAGGGGGGAAAATCACCTGGTGCTCAGAGATGGGCAGTACCTGACACAGAAAACTGAAACTTAAGATCCACCCTTCCTATGACCAACACCAATTAAAAATTAGTTTCTTATTCCCATTGAGACCTGGGTCCTTGTGGGACCAACTACCTAACTGGTTCCTCATTTCAGAATATCTGGAATGTAAAAAATCTGGAAGAATGCTTCCTTAATGCAATTAGGA
This sequence comes from Aselliscus stoliczkanus, assembly GCA_033961575.1. NCBI lineage: Eukaryota > Metazoa > Chordata > Mammalia > Chiroptera > Hipposideridae > Aselliscus > Aselliscus stoliczkanus. The sequence goes on along the minus strand of CM066730.1, from coordinate 18,156,102 downwards.
CTTGTAGAGAGTTTTGTTTTGTTGCTTTTGTTTTAAATTCAGATAGAAAGTTCAACTGCTAGTGCCTGGAAGTAACTATCACACAGTCTACTGACTCTTTCCCCACTTGTGTTGGTGGCAGCAGTGTTAGGGAGTAAGAGGGAAAAGCGTGTTTAGAATATACACCTGTCATGCAATGTCAAGACTAAGAATGAAGCCTTTACATATATGACATGGCTGTTGGTTGTTGAAAGAGTATCAATAGTACTTCCTTCAGGTATATAATGGACTTTTAAGGAACTGGGCTAGGAATTTTGCCACTACATAGAGCATGACTTTCCCAGTTGCCTCATCTTTCAAATAAGGAAGATATTGGACTGTGTTTCAGTTATCTACTGCTGTGTTACCAACCATCTCAAAAGCCAGTGGCTGACACCAACAACCATTTATTTGTCCACAATTCTGCAGCTGAGCTAGGATTAGCTCAGTGGTTCTTCTGCTGCTCTCACTGGTATTCACTCATGTGGAGGCAATATTTTGGCAGCCCAGCTGAGGCCAGGCAGTCCAAGATAGCCTCGCTCACCTGTCTGGTGGTAAGTCAGAGCTGTCAGCCAGTATGCCTTGGTTGTCTCCCGTGTTGACTTTCCAGCAGGATATTACAGGTTTCTAATATGGTGCACCAGTGTTCCAGATGGAGGCTGCCGCAACACATAAGCACTTATCAAGCTTTTCCTTGCATTACATTAGCTGATGCCCTTTTGGCCAAAGCAAGATCCATGGGTGGGCCCAGAGTCAAAGTCAACGTGGGAGGCAACTACACAGGGTGTGCATCATGGAGGCCATATTAATGTCACAATCTAACATAGACTACACGACCTGGAAGGTCCTTTCAGTTCCACCATTCTACATACTCCTGGGGATATGAACTCTCATTTTTGATGATCAGATATAGAAATACACTACTGGAGCACAAGCAGCCTACAAATTCCCTACTATCACCAAGATGACAAAATTGGGATGATCTTTCCCCCTGTGACACAACCCTTTCACACATAATGGCATTTTTGTTAAAGTTTTAAAATTTTGGCCCTTTAAGACTGCACTATGCATTTTATTTTAGTTAGGTGTCACTTGTGCAAAACTGTAGCAGGAAGAGGAGTTAAAGTTGAGGGCCGGCTGAGTGGCGCGTTCATTAGGAGTTGGCTTGGGATGCCAGCTCTGAGCAGCAGTGCCCCGGCTTGGATCCCCCATAGAGGGCCAGCGACGCTGCACCCTCTACAGCTAAGATGGTGAAAAACAGCTCGACTTGGAGCTGGGCTGCCGTGAGTCGCCGGCGATGGCGTAGGCTGCAGTGGGGCTGGCCAGCAGTGGTCATGAGCTTTCATGAGCTGCTGTGGGCCGCCGTGAGCAGCCGTCTGATGGCCAGCAAGTGACTGTGTCACCCGGGAAGAATGCAATGATAATACCAACATGGGCCAGGGAAGCGACGTCCTCTACAACTAGACTAAAGAACAAAAGGACAGCAACTTGTCTGTTCCCATTCCCTGATTCCCCAATGCTATTTCCCTCCCCCAATTCCCCAATAAAATCTTTTTTAAAAAAAGTGAAAGTTGGACCTGTGTGTTTAGAAAATGTTTTCACATTAATCTGCACCCATGTTGTATTAATAAGATCATAGAGCATGTCTTTTTGTTTATGATAGCAGACTAAACTCATGCATATACTTTTCCTCCCTCACCAAATCTCATTTAAATTACCAAATATATGTTTTAAAAGAATAAAGCCATACAAGCATTGAGAAACAGTAAAGGGTATGCTCAGCTAGAAAGCAGAGGAGGTTAGATCTGGGTTTCTAAAAATCATCACTATTGACCCTTTGGACTAGATAATTCTTTATTGTGGGGACTGTCCGGAGCATTGTAGGATGCTGATTAGTGCCCCTCACCTTTACTCACGAGATACCAGTGACACCCCCTTAAGTGGTGATGACTAAATGTCTCTAAACATCGTCAAATGCCCTCAGGGGGCAAATTTTCCCCTAGTTGAGAACCACTTGGTTTAATGGATTGGGAGAATTGGAACCCAAGACACACACAAGAGGAGTCTGCTTCTGAGATAAGAGTTTCAGAAGCTTCAGAGTCAGCTGTAGATGGAGACTGGGTGGGCCATGGAGGTGACAGACACCACGAGTGATGGAAGAAGACCTGACTACAGAACAGCTGGGACAGTCAAGCCTTCTCCTTCCTGCCCCCAGAGACTGACTAGCTTCAAGGGATTTGCTCCTGAGCTAAAGCTCATAGAACTACCATTCAAATAAACTGAAGGATCTGGGGGGAAGAGCTTCTATTGGATTGTAGGAAAAGTCATGATGCATGTTTGCAACAGATGGCATTATTCATTTTTGGAAGTACTAGAGTCATTCACATCTTGTTAGTGCTATGTCGTTTGACAGCTGACAGTTCTAGCTTCACTTTTAAAAAATATTGAGCGATTTGGTTGAATTTTGGAGATTTTACACAAGTTGAAGATGGAAGACCAAACTGTGCATTTTTGCCATATTTTACTGTTTTACTTCCATAAAGGGAAGAACGCACGTCAAGCTTGTGAAAAGTTGCATAAAGTTTATGGTGACAATGCTCTACAAGAACATCAGTGCCAACGATGGTTCACGAAATTTCGTGCTGGTGATTTTGATCTCAACTACGCTCCTCGGTCAGGGAGGCCCACCGAGGTTGATGACGACAAAATAAAGACATTGATCAAGTCAAACCCACGTTACATAACACGAGAGATTGCAGAAATATTGAACATTCATCAGTCAAGAAATCATGACCACCTGAAGATATGTAAACAAGCTCGATATTTAGGTTACTCACGAACTCAAAGAAGTTCATTTGATGGCGCATACAAATATCTACAATATGCTCATTAAATGTGAGGAAAATTTTCCTTTTTTGAAGCGACTCATAACTGGTGATGAGAAATGGATTGTTTACAATAATGTTGTGCACAAACGGTCTTGGTCCCGACATGATGATTCGCCTCAAACGACATCGAAAGCAGATATTCATTAGAGGAAGGTTATGCTCCCAATGTGCTGGGATTTTAAAGGTGTCGTGTTTTTCGAGCTCCTACCAAGGAACCAAACAATCAGTTCAAGTGTGTGCTGTCAGCAATTGGATGGTTTGAATGAATCCATCATCCAGATATGTCGAGAGATTGTTAATTGTAAAGGAGTTGCATCCCATCGCGACAACGCGAGACCACACACGAGTTTGATCGCCCATCAGAAATTATTGGAGATTGGATGGAATGTGTTGCCACATCCACTATACTAACCTGACCTTGCGCCATCAGTCTTCCATTTGTTTCGCTTTCTTAAAAACTCTTTGCGTGTAATGTTCAATTCAGATGAGGTTGTAAATCAGCACCTCGTTCAGTTTTTTGCAAATAAAGACAGGTCCTTCTATGAACAAGGAATTATGAAGCTCACTGAAAGATGGCAAAAGGTTATCAAACAAAACGGGCAATATATCATTGATTGATCTTTGTTCTTTATATAAATAAATGACGTTTGAGAAACATAGACAAAGGACGTCATGACTTTTCTGACAACCCAGTCATTTGGATGTTGAGTCTGGAGAGAGAAATAGAGACTCTAATGTTTAAACAGCATGGAAAGAAAAAAAAAAAAAACAGAATGACAGCTCTGCTCAGAAGGAAAATGAAGACCTTGGAACAAAGCCTTCTTTATTGGAAATGATGAATCCTCCAGCCTTTGTCCCAGTTCCCCTCCATTCATTGCGAACTCCCGCCGAAGTCCTCTAGCCAGAGGAAAGGCTTATTGAGGAAAGGAAGATTAAATGATTGCAGAAGAAATGCAACCCACCTACTGACACTGCTGTACTTACTAATTCATTCATAAATAGGGATGATTAACAAAGGGTTTACCACACGTTTGATAAAATCAACAGGTACAAAAGAGAAGAAAGACAAACAAAAATCAATACTAATAAAATATTTTTCACCTATTCATTGGGTGAATGTAAATTAAAACACAGGGAGGGCCGGCCGAGTGGCGCATTGGTTAAGCGCTGGTTTGGGGATGCCAGCGGCCCCGGTTCGGATCCCACATGAGGGCCAGTGACACTGCCCTCTACAGCTAACAACAGCTCCACCTGGAGCTGGGCTGTGCGAGCCCCGGTGATGGTGTGGGCTGCAGCTCCTGCTGCAGTGGGCTACCATACGCTACAGTGAGTGGCCCGCAGCCAGCGTGAGCGGCTGGCAGCCAAGCGTGAGCTGCCAATAGCCACGGTGAGCGACATCCAGAGGCCAGCGACCGATCTGCCTCATCCGGGAAGAGCGCAATGACGATACCAACAGTGAAGCAACATCCTCCGCAACTAAACTGAAGAACAAAAAGACAGCAACTTGTCTGTTCCCCTTCCCCGATTCCCCAACGCTATTCCCCTCTGCCAATTCCCCAATAAAATCTTTAAAAAAAACCACAAAAACACAGGGAAATGCAAATTAAAGCATCTCATTTTCATCTAGTAGAGAGGCAAAAAGAAGAAGAATGATAACATCCAGTGTTGGTAACGCTGTGAAGAAATAGATACTGTCATATATTATCAGTGAAAAGACAAAACCCTTTGGGAAATTAATTTGGAGATAACTACCAAAATTAAAATTATACAAACACTTTGACTCAGAAATTCCCCATCTAAAAGCTTTCCTATAGAAATATTCATGTACACAATCAAAGACATATGTGCAAGGATGTTCATGGAAACACTACATGCAATATAAGAAAAATAAGGCATAGCTTAAGTGGCTTTCACTAGAGGAATGATTGATATAATTATTATATAGAATCTTATGCAGCCTATTAGTAGGACGCAAAAAATCTTAATGTACTGATAAGGAAAGATGTCAGTTATTAAGTGAAAAGAGTAAAGCTCTGAACAATATGTATGTTACGATATCATTTATGTACCAAAAAAATTCCTGTGCCAAATGTGCACATGCACACACACACGTGGTGTATAGAAATGCACAATGGGTCTGGTAGAGAAGAGTACTAGGGAGGGGTCATTTTTCTAAGAGGCATATGATACTTTTGTAAGCTTAGAAACTACTTTTACAAAGAAAAGTAACAAGGAATGTCAGCTCTTACAGAGTTTATAAAGATCATATCTGCTCCCTTTATTTTAATGAGACAAGTAAACTGAAGTTCCAATCTGAACCAAGAACACCAATGTTCTGATTCTTAACCTTACATTCTTTCCATTTATCAATCATGTTCCTTTTAAACTTTTAAGAATTTTATTGTTTAAGGCATTTATCACAGCTGTTATCTTCATTGTAATTTTGCTTATTTAAAAACCACTATGACTTGTAATGTATTTATTTAATATATTTTATAGAATAAGCATGACCTTTACATCAGATTTCAGGTATTACGAAAAGAATCCTTATGTAATTTATTTCACCAAGCATACAATTTTCACCTGATTTGTATTCATGGTTTCCCCGTAGCAGATCAAACCATACATTTATTTTGGTGGTTAGTGCAGACATTCAGAGTGAGCGAGGGAGACATCAGGGGTGTGAGGCCACCAGGGGCGGAGTCCTGTGCTCTGTGGGAGACCCACACTGTTCTCAAAAGCTGCCTTCCTGCAAGGGTGAATGACATGTATATTTGAAAGAAAAATGCGAAGATTCTTATAAACCAAAGGACGATTGAGGACTAACAAATACAATCTTGTTTGAGAATAGAAGAGAAAAGGGTGGGCAAGATGGGGATTTCGTTTCAAGGGTGTAAGATACATTTGGAATGGGCTACCAGGGAGGTCAAGTTAGAGCCAGACTTTGAAGGGATGGGAGCAACTTCAGGATGATCGATGCTCTTCGTCTTCCGGAAGAATGTCAGGTAATTTGAACAGGATATCAGATCAGGTTTCTCTTGCCTCATTTTCACTTACTCAAAATGGTTGATCCCAAGAACCTTGTGAATCTGAGCAGAAACAAACAAACATAAAAACCACAGCTGACCCACTTTGAAGATGTGGAAACTTAGTAAATGATCCTTTTCCTAAGACATTGACTAAAATTTTTTGCAAGGCTAAACTTGGACCCTGCTTAACCTTGAAACAAATTACCCGATATCTTAAAATAGATGCAATTTCACACAATTACTTAGTATTTGACCAACATGTCTGATACTCATTTACTACCTTTCATCTATCTTTAAAGTGACATTTTTTATTTTCAAATATAAGCCATCCTGCTCAGCATTTGGTAAAAATGCAGATGAAATGTGCTCACACAAATGTACATGTTCCATGTCGTTTAGAGCTGGAAACTTCTCTAAGAGAGGGTCAGTACAATCCATGGCTGTCAAAACATCACCAAAATGCTCCATAGGGGAAATATCATGTATAAATAGGTGCTGTTAATTTTCTCTTTTATTTTCTTTACATTACGTGGGAAAGTGATCAAGACACTTTCTTCAAAGGAGAAAGAATTCTGCTTCCTCCCGTGTGAGCTGTTTATTTGGGAGAGTAGCTCCTTTGCTAACAGGCATTCGTGGCCCTCAGAAGTGCTTTATGGGTTGGCAGGAGGAGAGGGAAAGGACAACAGCACTAATGTCACCAGCTGATAAGGTCAGGCAGCAGCCCAAACCTCCAGATCAATAGGGATGCAGACGGCTGCCGGGCAGACAGCACGGTATCTGCTCTGATTTCCCTTCCTCCCTGATCATAGCCCATTGCTATGGTCATGAGGGTCAAAGGAGAAAGCTTGCCTAGGTTTCAGATACATGTAGCTCTTGTCCCAACAGAAAAACGTAGGCCTCCACCCCAATCCAGACAACATTTTCACCAGAGTGTGCACCCACCAGTCTTGCTTTTGGTGGGAGTTGGTGAGATGTCTAGGCCAGCTCCACAGGCCTGAGACACTGGGTAGTCACCCAGTGCTTGGTTTCAAGTTCTGCTGCCGCCATTTTGAAATCCTTACTAATTTTTTAACCAGAGACCTTGCAAGATCACCCTGGGGAAACTGGATTCTAAAATTATACACCCAGTTCTGCCTGCACTCTTGGATTCCCACTCTGGTTGGGGAACATGAATGTTTGTGGGGCTTTGATGATGGTTTTTTGTCGACTTGCTCAGAGTATTAATGGAAAAGAAAAAGGCTCTAGTTTTCACACTGCAACTCACCTTCATGTCAACAGAGAATTCGATCTTTTTGCACTGTATCTACCAATGAAAGTATTTAATAGGAGCATCAGAGGACAGGCCTGGAAGGCCACAGAAGCTGTGGGCATAGGGGCTCGTTTGAATGGACCTTGGTCTTCTCTGGGTGGATGCATCAAAAACCCAGACTTCGAAGCACATAATCATCTTGGAGGGTGACAGGCGTTTTATTTCCAAAGTAGATTTCCACCAATTGGAATGATTTGGGTTATTTAATTGACTTTGCTTTAAAAGCTTCTGGGTTTATAAACTGAGATTAAAAAAACAAACAAACCTGAAATCTCTCACCTTTTGGTCTACAAAGACAACCTTAGCTATAAACTCCCAACTAGTCAATGAGGCCGATGAGACATAGGACATTGAAAGGGCTGTGAACTCTTCCTGTTCATTGTATCACAGTGCTCACTTGGAATCTTGATTATAGTCTTTTATCCATCAATTGCGTTACCTTCTCATCCCTGATCTTGGGTTGAAGAAATGTCAATTCCATATGCCTATGCAGCTCTAAACACCTCAAGACATGGGCTAGCAGAGCCAGCCGGTGGGCAGGGCTGAGATAATTCAAGAATTAAAAGAGAATACTCAAAACTTCAATTAAAAAGATTTTATAATTTCAATTTTCATCAAAGTAATACATGTACATAATTTACAAGGTCAAAGAGGCATATAAAGAAAGCATATAAAGAAAAAGGTATCATTTTCTCCGGCCTTTCACACCTTTCAATCCTACACCCTGAGAAACAAATTTTAATTATTTTAGTGTTATTTCTTATATTTATCTCTACTTTTCTAATTAACATGTTTATTAGTTCTTTGTTTTTATAATTTAGATATTATCTATTGACTTCTTGTACAGAAGTTATATGGGAAATCTTATATGGAAAATCTCACAGATACCCTTAGTCACCCACATCTGTACATGTTCCCTCCCCACATCCTCCCAGCATAGTTATGTGATAATACTTGGACAAATTACAATTAGAAGTTTACAGTACTCATATTATCACTAAAAATTTTGTTCACAATGAAGACAAATAGTCATAACATGATTATTATATTTCTTTCTTCTACAATGATTTGCTTTTCCTGGAGTTAATAATTGGTTTCCTTATTGCTTATTTTTTTATATTCCTATAACTAATATTTCTTTCCAATATCTCAACAAAAGAGATCCACTGATTTTCTTAGAGATATGCCTCCTAGAGTCTTCTCCTCTCTCTGACTTGATGCGCAGCTATAGTCCTGGTATCTGTTGTCATCATCTTCTAGAGAATTTAATTTGCCCCCCTCCTTTCAGGGATTCCCAGTTCTCGGATCCCATGTCTTCCTTTTTCAGTTTCTTCTCTTGTTTTGTTGGAGAATATTCAGCAAGGTATTGAAGGTAAAGTTTCAGGCATTGCATATTTGAAACATCTTTATTTAACTCTCACACTTGTTTGATCATTTGACTGGAACAGAATTTTCAGTTGGAAGAATTTCCCTTCAGAATTTCAAAGGCATTGCTGCACTGTCTTCCAGCTTCCCATGTTGCTATTGAGAAATCCACTAGTGATCTTTGTAACTTGCTTCCAAAAGCTTTGAGGACCTTCAGAATTTTCTGAATCTCTTGTTTCTGTCCTACCCTCTTTTGTGTCTGCTGTCCCCAAGCCCAAGGCACTTTTGTTTGAATTTCTCCAAGGGGCTAAGCCGCTGTTCCTCTGCCAGAGTGGAGCAGTATAGTCACTTGGATGCTGTCAGTCTTCCTTCTGACACCCCTGATTGCAGACTTCTTGCCTCCAGAACTGTGAGATAATAAATTTCTGTTGCTTAAGCCATTAAATTTATGGCACTTTGTTACAGTAGCCTTAGGAAAGTAACACATGTAAAATTCCACCTATACCAAAAAGCTTATTCTTAAGAATTATGTCTATGTTCACAATAAGTTTGACCAAATTCTGTTTTTTTTTAAAAATGTAACCATTGACCAGGGCATACCAATGAGGGTTTCTGGACAGGCACTTCTGCCTGTCTGTTAGCAGGGCTTTTGTCACCAGAACCTGGTGCATAAATCCTGCCCCACTGAAGGGAAGAACATTCTCCTTCCCATGCCGTCCAGTTCCTCTAACGTCGTGATCTCGGAGCATTTGAGGCTGCACCACCTGGAATCCGGCAAGGCTCCACAGGATGTACCATTCACTGAACCCAAGGGCTTGGCAGCAGCGGAGAACAGGGCAATGTGGGGAAGCTTGGCAGCTAAGCCATGGGGTTCACATGATGGACATGAGCCCACCAGGACGTGGTGGCACGATAAGACAGATTGTCCAATAAGAGTGTCCAAGGTCAAAATAAGAACTCTCAGTAGCACACACATGAAAGAATGGGCAGAAGATGAGCCAGGAAAAGAGACAGAGAAGCAGTTGGCAGAAAAGTGGAAGGAAAATAAGTCTCAGAAGCCAAGGAAGAAGGGAGCTCCAAGTAAGCGTATCAATGGGGTCCTGTATCCCAGAGAGTTCACAAGATAAAGACTCAGATGAGGCATTAGATTTGTGAATTGGGAGCCACTGGCCTTTAGACAAACCATCTCTGTGCCATGGAAGCTGGGTTAGCACAGAATGAGAGGTAACCAGAGATGTAGAGAATATGAGTAGCTATTTTAACAGGATTTCATGGTTGAAGGGATGAGAGCGAGATAAGATGGTGGTTTGAATGAGAGGGTTTGCTCTCATTGTTAGTTTATTTTTAAGGTTGGGGAAAGGATTAAATGTTCGTGTTGTGAGGAGAGGAATTTGTGGAGGAAGAAAGACTGAAGCAAAAAGAGAGAAGTGGTGATTGGGAAGTCAGGGGGCAGAGGCAGAAGCAGGAGATCCACAAGGGAAACACCATGTCTGTTGAGCTGAGGAGGAAGTGCATGTGGATACAGAGTATCTGTGGGGCCTGGGACAGGGGAGGAGGGGCGGGCAGGAAATTGACAGAGCTCTGGACTTTATTTTGGTAGGAAAGTAGGAAGAAAGGGCAGGGAAGTTCCAGTTCCTTCCAACACTGTGACTTAGCACAAAACTGGCTCCCATTTTCAAGATCAGTCTTAGAGAAATAGATGGAAACAATGAAATAAAATTCATTAATAAAATGATAATTTTTTAAAAAATCCACTGGAAAAAAAAGCCCCAAATAACTCATGGGTGGAAGAAGAAATCATAATGGAAAGTTTAAAAATACTCAGGACTGCATGGTAATAAAAACACTAAATATTAAAACTTGTGAGATGCAATGAAAGTGGAATCACAGTACAGTCAAAGCATTCAATACTTCTGGTAGAAAAGAAGGAAGGCTGAAAATGAATGTTGTACATTGTCTAGCTTACAAAGTTAAAACAAAAGAATAAAGCCAAAGAGAGTAGAAGGAATAAGATTACAAAAAATGACAGTAGAAAGCAGTAAAGTAGAAAATATAATTCAACAGAGAGGAGTAATAAAGCCTAAAGTTGATTCTTTGGAAAGATAAACAAGATAGATTAATCTTTGGCAAGCTTGATCAAGAGAAAAACAAAACAAAACAAACCAGAAGGCACAAATATTAACCCTGTGAATAAAGAGGAACTCAATGACGCATAAGTAGGGTCCAAAAAGTGGAGAAGAGGAGAATACCATCAAGTTCATGCTAACAAATTGAAAATGTAGACAAAGTGGACTGAACAGTGTACTTTTTGGGACTTCAAGTAAGTAGGATAAAAACTGTAGTTTAAAAAAGTAAAGCACTGATAAAGACAAGTTTTAGTATAGCAGTTACCTCTGGTGAGGAAGGTAAGGGAACAGGGCGGCAGAGGAGGACATAAATGAGTGTAAGTAAGTTTTACTTCTCACATTGGATGAGAAGTTCAAGGGAATATATTTATATTAGAATTTGTTATTTAATTCTTTTAAAAGAGGTCCGTGCATGGGCCAATGATCAGAGTGTTTCAAGAACCAAGAATTATGATGAATCCAATTCTGTGCATCTGAGGCCCAAAAAGAAAATTTAAGAAAGAAAGTAAGGTCATTTGCATCAGGCCTGAGGAGAGTGTTGGGGGCTGTACAACTGCAGTGAGGAAGAAAAATTAAGGTATAGGGTAAAGCCAGAGAAGAAACTGGACATGTGTCCAGCGACTACTCTGACAAGCAGGACTATAAGTGTTTGGCAGTGTGGCAGGATGCTGTACTGGAGAGGAAACTTGTATTTCCTTCTTTGTTCAGATTAAGGAGCTATCAGAAAGTTACTATCGTCACTGGTTAGAAGGAAAGTTATCACTGAAGCAGTGAATGGAGCTGGCTATAGCACACCACTGTCCAGGAAAGGATGTGTAAACATCCTTTTGTGTTTTAAAGATTCTGTATTAGTTCACTAGGGTATTCATAACTAAATACCACAGACCAGGTGGCTTAAACAACAGAAATTTATTTTTCACAGCTCTGGAGGCTGGAAGTCCAAGGTCAAGGTGTCGGAAAAGTCGGTTTCTTCTGAGGCCTCTCTTTTTGGCTTTCTGATGGCCACCTTCTCTCTGTGTCCTCACATGGCCTTTCCTCTGTGTGTTCACACTCTTAGTGTCTCTCTCTCTCTCTGTCCAAATTTTCTCTTATAAGGACACCAGTCAGATTGGATTAGGATCCATTCTAATTACCTCATTTTAACTTAGACATCATTTTGAAGATCCTATCTCCCAAAACAGTCACATTCTGAAGTATTGGGGGTTAGGGTTTCAACAGGTGAGTTTTAGAAAGACACAATTCAACCCATATCCAATTCAAAGGAGAGGCTTCCAGACCCCAGGAGGAGACTGGAAGGAAAGATTTGGGGTGCTCTGTGTCTGTGGGTTACTTGAGGATCAGCACGCAACCCAGAAAGTGAACAAGAATGAATGAACACGTGAATGCAAAGTGTCTGGAATGCAGGAGCCCGCCCTCCAGGTCACTAATACTTTGTACCAATGTTCCCATCATAGTCACATCAGCAGAAAACAGACCCTGACCCCCCAGGCCCCACACAAACAGGACCTGGTGGTTCTAGCACTGAGTACTTCCATGAGCTAGAGCATGCTGGGTACACATTGAGCCACACAAGTGACAAACACAGTGAACTGAGAAGATAGTTATCATTGTCCACAGTGGACCATTAAGATAACTGAGTCTCAGCTAGGTCTTGTGAATTCCAAGAGATGCAGACCTAGTGAGTCAAAGAACCAGAGTTCCGTGTAGATCAGCCAGGCATAGAGGCAGTGCTTTAAATTTTTCATAAGATCATCTTAGACTCTGTGATGGTGAATTTTATGTGTCCACTTAACTGGGCCACAGCTGCCCAGATATTTGGATAAACATTGTGCTGGGTGTGTCTGTGAAGAGGTTTCTGGATGAGATTACCATCTGAGTCAGTACATTGAGTAAAGCAGACTGCCCTCCCTAACGTCGTGGGTCTCATCCCATCCACTGAAGACCTGAATAGAACAGTGAAGCTGAGTAATGGAGAGTTCTGTCTCTGCCTGTCTGCATGCTGGGACATAAGTCTTCTCCTGCCTTTGGACTCACACAGATGAACCACACCATCATCTTTCTTGGTTTCCAGCTGGCCAACTGCACACTGTGGGACTTCTCAGCCCCCATAATCACATATGCCAATTCCTTTAATAACATGTTTTTTAAAAGGATTTTGTTGGGGAACAGTGTGTTTTTCCAGAATCCATCAGCTCCAAGCTGAGTGGTTGTTTCAATCTAGTTGTGGAGGGTGTTTTTCCAGGACCCATCAGCTCCAAGTCAGGTAGTTGTTTCAGTCTAGTTGTGGAGAGCGCATCTCAGCAGCCCATGTGGGAATCGAACGAGCAACCTTGGTGTTATGAGCCTGCGCTCTAACCAACTAAGCTAACTGGCCACCCTCATTACAATATGCAATATTTTTATACATATATTCAATTGGTTTTGTTTCTCTGGAGAACATTGACTAATACAGACTCCCAAACACTTTATAAATATTTTCCCACATAGATTGATAAGCTATTCACACATTATTCTTGTTAGCCCAATAAAAAAAAAATGTAATTTGATTAACTATTTCTAATGACTAAATCTAATTGAAAAAAATAGCATTGTTCTTAAAAACTGTTCTCTCTTTCAGGCTTATATGATTTAAGACTGGCTTTTCCCTAAACAAAGACAAATGAAAGAGCTTTTCACTTTTTAATTCTTAATACCAAATTTGTGCTTGTCAGGTAAGAGGATGAGACTTATGTTTGCTGAGCAACTACATGGTGCCAGACAGTTGTATTAAATCCTTACACGTTATCTGTCATGTGATCTTCATAAGCATCACCTTATTTCCACGAGAACAGGGGAATTACAGACGGAACCAGCTCCTTGGCCTCGAGGTTGCTCCAGTTGGTCAGAATTTTATAACTCCCCAGAACATCTTTAGCATGCAAAGGGCTGGATTCCACATAGGTATGGATCAGGATGAACTTCTAAGAATATTAACAACTGGACACATGAAAGAGAGCAGCACACAGTGTACAGAGAAACCTGGCCAAGAGATTTCTCCCAGATGCTCTCTTCTCCACCCTGCCAGGTTATCCGTTTGGAAAACAACACTCCTGTTCAGGACCTCCAACTTCAGATGACGCCCAAACAACTGCCTGAGCCCTGTGGTTGTCAAAACCCTGAGGTGTGCACTCAGCCTTAATCACAGTTCTCAGTAGCACTTAAAAATGTAGTTGATGAATTTAACAAGAAACACATGTTTTCATTTAAATTACAATTAGCAATTAGAGAGTTAAGTGTGCCCTAGATAGAATATATAATCGTTGTAGAGTTTGTGGCGTAGCTACTTTACTGTTGCTATTTTCCTTTTATGTTTTGCTTTATGATTTTAGAGTAAATTTATGCAGAAACTGTGAGAGAAGCCCCAAGCTAAATAAAGCTGCTGGGTTGGAGTTATTTGGCTTTTAAAACAAGGTCACCAGTCTAGACCCACTGCAGACTTGTTGTCTAGCGTGATTCTCTTTGTTTTAGCAAATGTGAGAAGAGAAGGCATTTTAGTTGCCTAGTTTGTTAGTGAGGGCTCCGGTATAAATTATATCCTTCTGAGCAACGATATATTGGTTTGATCTATCTACTAGTTAGCATGATTTCCTGGAACTTCAGAAAAGGAAAAGCAAGCTATGTTTTCCTTCAGGTCTTCAGGAATGGTTCATAGAGAAATTAATATTCACTTCTGCTTTTCAGTAGAGAGTACTTAAAAAAGGGGGGGGCCAAGAAAAGGTTCCAACACATACAATTTTGGGGACAAATCAGGTGCATTCCAGATGTTGGGGAGCCTGGCTAACGGAATTGCCAGGGGGAAATCCATAGAGCTGAAGAACCGTAGCACAACCACTTTTGATCCATAAAAGGCTTCTGTAGCAAAGCAAGTTGGCAGTCATAATGAAGCCATCTAATGAGAAAGTAATTCTTGGTGAGGAGCACCTCCTTCCCAATAAAATAAAACGAAAGGAGAGAGACATGTTTTATGGTGAAATGACCGCTGGGACTGGGTACAGTACAGATCATAGCCAAGACAAGTAATTGTAGGTGGCTTGGAGACCTGAATATATAACTCCTTGGCATTGTCGAAGGAACCACAGCAGTTTCTAAATTTTAGCAAACCAGACACAGAAGTGAGGGAAGATTGCTCATCAGGGAGACCGGCAGGAATCTGAGACTTTTGGCAGGGTTTGCTGTAGCTGGCAGAGTAGTAGATGGCCACCAGTAGACACTGGAGAGAATCATTTCTGGGTTTCTTTAAAGGGGCAGGGAAGTCACGCAGGCTGAGGGGACTGTCAATAATCTCTGGTTTCTACAAAGCACCAAGTATTTTATTTTAGCTTCCCTCGCAGCTACACTGAAACTGTCACTCAAAACACCGCAAACGGATAGTCTTTCCTTGTTTCCCAGGGTTCAATAACTGTTTCCAGGTGAAAACACTAGGCTAAAAAAAGGTTCCCTATTGATGGTTGCAGGAGAAAAACAGCTCTATCATTATGGAAGCGCACCCTCCACACATAAGAGAAAACTTCCTCGGGAAGAGAGAGAGCTGGGTTCTACTTTTCTCCTTCTGTGTAGTTTTCATCTCATGGAATTGTTTGTCTCGAACATCAGGGAGAGGGAGTAAATTTTCCTCGACAGGCTGACAGATCCTGCGGAACATCTGCATAACGGTGGAATTTATTTTGTTCATTATGACTGCCGCGGAGCGCGGGGCTTTATTTCACTCCCACTGACTAGTTCTGCTCTTATAAATTATCCCGTGTGCTCTTCGCGTAAATGGCCAGAGGTCTTGGGAGAACTGGCAAATAATCTCTGAGTGGCCTCTGCTTCTTCAGTTTGGTGATTTCTGTGTCATAAAAATTATGACATATCAAAGAAAGGATCAAGATGGCCTCTAATAAATACTTTTCAACAAGCTTGAGACAAATCTTATAACAGAGCCACTGAGGCTTCAAAGAAAATTCTAAATGCTTCCCCGTCCTGAGAGCTCAGAAGCAGAGGCACCTTTGGGTGGAAACCCGCACCCCTTGCTGTTCTAAACACTTTATTTCACATGCAGCGATGGAAACGTCATCTCGCTCACTTACTAAACTGTCCAGTTCTGTGGTGATCTGTGTGTTCCTCACAATGGATCTTCCCTTTGATTTTTTGAAAACATAACAGATATAAATAGAAGCAAATCATAAATGCAAAAACAAACAAGGACCAGGAGTCTCTGGACAAAAGCATGACCCACACAGGAGTTCCTTCAAATGTTCTACATCAATTGCCGCCTCAAATACCATTTTCTTCCCTCTCTTGCTCGCATTTATCTTTTTCTTTTTTTTTTTTTTTTTTAGGATTTGGTCAAAAACCACAGGCCTGAAACCGGAGTTATAATTTCAAACAGTTGATCTAAAGTTCAGACTATTCTCTGAAGGGTTTCCCAGCATCGTATTACTGAAAGATGTATAGTCCCATGGAAGGAGAACATTCGAGGAAGAGGCAGCAGGAATTTGGGAACTGGGAGAGAGGGGCGTGTTAGGGTTCTCTAGAGAAACAGAACGAGAGAGAGAGAGAGAGAATGAGAGAGAGAGAGAGAGAGAGAGAGAGAGAGAGAGAGAGAGAGAGAGAGACTATAAAGAATAAAGAAGTGGCTCCAAAATTATGGAGATGGGCAAGTCCCAAGGTCTGCAGGGTGAGCTGGCAAACTAGAGACTTGGAGCCACAAGTGGAGTTCCTGTCTGAAAGCCAGCAGGCTTAAGACCTAGGAAGTGCCAATGTTTCAATTTGAGTTTGAAGGCAGAAAAAAGCTGATGTCCCAGTTTGAAGGCTGTCAAGAAGGCAAAAAGAATGTTTTCTTACTTGGGGGCGAGTCCATCTTTTTGTTCTATTCTGGCCTTCAACTGACTCAATGAGGCCAACCCACATCAGGCAGGACAATCTGCTTTACCCACTTTACCAATTCAGAAGCTAATCTCAGCCCAAAACATTCTTGTAGAAACACCCAGAAAAATATTTGACCAAATATCTGGATACCCAGTGGCCCAGTCAAGCTGACATATAAAATGAAGCATCACAGGCAGTGGTGTGAAATTAGGCCCCAGGGAACATGCTCTGTGTCTTGTCTGCCTGGCACACCCTGGGAACAGAACTGATGGCAGGGTAAACTGGGGAGACTGTTGTCTATCTAATGAGATGTTAGTGAGCAAGAAATCATGCTGCCCACCCCCACACCTCTATGCCCACTAGAAATATCAAAGCTCTTCTATCACGAAAGACTCAGTTTAGTATGTTTTCAGACTGCTGAATTATTTGTTCTTGTGGTCTCAGGATTCCAGAATGGGGTAGAAATGGGCCAAAATGTCAGGGAACAAGGTGTCTTGCTTCTTTGTCTATGGAATCGCTGTCTTCAGTGCTGTTGGCCTAATATGTGATGTTGTTGCTTCATATCAGTTGGGCAATGCTGCCTGACTGACCTTCACTGAGGCACCTTGGGCCCATGAAGCATAAAGACCTGTGCTCCTGGGTAGCTACCCAGCTGGAGCCACAGAAAGGCTTGCCATATCCCAGATGTTGCCTCAGAGCAAAGCCCTTGTTGGCTACCATTGCCATGACTTTGCCTCCCCTCTTCCACTCTGCATAGTCTTCCCAGCTTCCAGATATTCATCTTTCGGATCAGTCCTGTCTGCCTGTTCAACACAAACATTAATTCCACTAGCTGAGCATTGACTTGCTTAGCAGAAGTCTGGATGTCACTTATTTTTAAACATAGCCCCTGAAGCACATGAAAATCCATTGATTCCTCTTGAGGCAAGGAAGTCCAGAACTCAAGATCTCAAAAGACTCACAAAGATTCCAAAGATGTGTAAGTGAGGGCAGAGGGCAGGGGAGGAGAAGGGTGGAGTATAGAAACAAGAGCAAAAAAAATTTTATATTCCTTTCTAAAATCGTAGATGTGGAGAACAAGAATAATAAAATATAATGTTACTATTATTATTTCTGAAGCTCACCCCATTAAATTTTTCATATATCAGGTACAATACTTGATGCTTTTGTTTTTCATTGAATCCTCATAATTTTGTGAGACAAATATTTTTCTCCTACTATAGATTATACTAGGTAGAGAAGTCACATTTTTCATTCTAAGCACTAAGCACTGTGCATGAGTACTTTAGATATCTTTTCATTAAAATTTTACAGCTCTATAACAGATGTCAAATTATGTCCACTTTATAGACAAAAAAACTGAAGCAGCAGTCTTATTTAGGAATAATGCATAAAGCTTATAGCTGTCAGTTTGGTGAATGCCAAGGGGAAGGGCTCCTAAATACTGGGTTTGAAGACAAAGGCCATAATATCTGCCCTTTGGGATGTCAGCTCTAGGCTAAGGTGCACTGGATCTTCCATTCTCTCCCTGGGTATTCTTCTGGAAGTTTCTCTGAACCAATAGTCCTGGTATCTTCCAATGTGAACCCTCAGGCCTCTGGGTATTATTTGAAAGAAAGGAAGGAGAGTAAAAGGGGATGGAGAATTAACTTCATAACGCAGAGATATAGTGCTTATTAAGTAGATCCAAGTTGAAGGCAAAAGGCAAATGAATACTCAATGAGAAATTTTATTTTTAGTTTTCACTTCTGCCTGCTGGACTGCTCTAGTCTCCCTACGGTGTAGCAATGACAATTATATATATATATATATATATATATATATATATATATATATATATATATATATATATATATGACTGCATAATTTCCTTTCATCATCACTGAACACTATTTATTGAGTGTCTATGTGGATGTGCCAGTTGCCGTGGAAAATCATATCTGCTGATTGACGAATTCATAACATGTGCATGAGGCTGAGGCCTCTGGGTGCCTGGGTGCAGAGCTGCAAGTTTTGAAATAATAAGTATTTAGGAATTCCTTTCCCAGTGCACCAAGCAGAACCATCTGTCCCTTTCCAACTCAAAAGGCAGACTGAACAGAGTATATTCTCCGCGCTCAGCGCTCCCTCCCCTCCCCCACTTCAAGTCCAAGGTGAAACACTGAGCTATTTGTTTCCCTAAAACCACAGCGTGAACTTTTCCAGCAATGGCAGGAAAAGGTTTCCCGTTCCCTGCCTCCTCCACCCCATCCCCTTCTCCAATTAATACCAAAGGTTTCAATTATCCTGGAAACTTGAGATCTGGTATGTTATTAAAATCCTGTTTGAGGAAAATGTATTCCCAAGCCCCCAAGTTCTATGGAGATTTTTCCGTTCTCCAGGATGCACTGGGGTAAGACTGTTCTCTGAGGTGCTTCTGGGATGGGGTGGGGGGTATTTTCTTTGTTTCTAGTATGGAACAGGATACCGACATGATGGGGTCTGGGCCGCCTGGTGGTTAGGAGGTGCGAGGAACTTGAGATTCCCTCTTGGTGCTTGAAGCCATGAACATCAGATACAAACTGTTTCACCTGACTGTCGTCTGACACTTTCACCTCCAACCAATAAGCGTGCTGCTCCCGCAATGCGTCTTTGTGAAATAAGGCTTTTCTCTTTGTTTTTCTCTCTTCTAATCCATAGTATAAATTCCTTAAGGGGAAAGGTCAAATACTTCACCCATTTTTAAGAAGAGTAATCAAGAACTTAGCCTAAGAGATATGAACTGAAACCACGATCCTCAAACTAGAAAGAACTACACTCATTTGTCAAATATGGAACTTAACTCGAGTCAACACCTAAAATAGGTTTGCTAAATCAAAACTTGGCACTGGACAAACATAGAAAAAATTTTGTTTGCTTTTCCAAATAGCTGCTATCAACTTTGTTTCCCAAGCCCCATTATTATGGATAGACCTAGGAAAAATGAAAAGTGTCGTAGTTAAAGTTATAATAGCCTCTTCATATTAACTTCAGATTCATCCAGACACTTTCCAGTCTTTTCTGGTTAAATCAATCACTTTTTTAATGATTATTCAGTCAACTCAAAAATAAACTCATCACTGTGGTGCCAGCCTTCAAGATGACCCACAAGAGTCTTGCCTCCCAGTATTCATGCTCTTTTTTTGTTCTTTAAGATTTGTATTAAAATATAGGTAACAAATAATATTATATTAGTTTCAGGTATACACCATAGTTATTCGACAGTACCTACCTGGCACTATACATATTTATTCCCACATTATTGATTATATTCCCTATGCTAAAGAAGTGATCACCATGGTAAGTCCAGCAACCATCTGTCACCGTACCATGCTATCACAATATTATTGACTATATTCCCTATGCTGTATGTTACATCCCCAAGACTTATTTGTTTTATACCTGGAACTTTGAACCCCTTATTCCCCTTTATCTCCCCACCCCCTGTAATATTTCAATTATAGTTGGCGTTCAATATTATTTTATATTAATTTTAGATGTACATAGTGGTTAGACATTTATATAATTTATGAAGTGATCCCCCTGACTAGTACCCACCTGGGACTAAACATAGTTATTACCATATTATTGATTATATTCCTTATGCTTTACTTTACATCCCCATGACTATTTGATAACTGCAAATTTGCATTTCTTAATCCCTTCAACTTTTTCACCCTGCCCCCAACTTCCCTCCCATCTGGCAACCAGCAAAATGTTCTCTGTATCTATGAGTTTGTTTCAGTTTCACTTGTTTATTTTGTTCTTTAGGTTCCACTTATAAGTGAAATCATATGACATTTGTCTTTCACTGTCTGACGTACTACACTCAGCGTAATTGCCTGTAGGTCCATCATGTTGTCACAGATGGCAAGATTTTATTCTTATTTTTATGGCTGAGTAATTTTCCATCGTAGATATGTACCACCTCTTCTTTATCCATTCATCCATTCAGGGACACCCCTTAAGGTTGCCTTCATATCTTGGCTGCTATAAATAATGCTGCAATGAACATATGGATGAGCATGTCTGCTTGAATAAACACTCAGAATTGGGATGACTGGGTCTTTCTTTGTCTCTTGTTATATAGCCTTTGTTTTAAAATCTATTTTGTCTGGTATAAGTATTGCTACTTCAGCTTTTTTGTTTGTTCATTTGTTTCCATTTTCATGAAATATCCTTCCTTTCCCTTTCCTTTCAGTCTTGTTTTCTTATCCATTCTGCCCCCCACCCCCATCTTTTGATTGGAACATTTAATCCACTTACGTTGAAAGTAATTGTTGATAGGCATGTAGTTGTTCCCATTTTATTATTCATATTTTTGGGTTTTGTTTTTTGTTTTTCATCTTAAAGCAGTCCCTCTAACATTCCTTGTAACACTGGTTTGGGGGTGATGAACTCCTTTAGCTTTTTCTTGTCTGGGAAAGGTCTTTATCTGTCCTTTGATTCTAAATGATAGCTTTGCTTGGTAGAGTAATTTTAGTTGTAGTTGTTTTCATCACTTTGAATATTTTGTGCCAATCCCTTCTGGCCTGCAAAGTTTCTGTTGAGAAATTAGCTGACAACCTCATGGGAGCTTCCTTTATTCGTTGCCTTTCCCTTGCTGCTTTTAGGATTTTCTCTTTGTCTTTAACCTTTGCTGTTCTAATTATAATGTGTGTTGGTGTGGACTTGTTTGGGCTCATCTTGTTTGAGACTCTGCACTTCTTGGACTTGTACTCGTATGTTTATTTCTTTTGCCTGGTTAGGAAAGTTTTCAGTCATTATTTCTTCAAATAGGTTCTCAATTCCTTGCTTTCTCTCTTCTCTTTCTAATACCTCTATGACGTCAGTGTTGTTACATTTGATGTTGTCTCAGAGGTCTCTTAAACTATCCTCATTTTGGGGGGTTCTTTTTTCTGTTTGTTGTTCTGATTGGGTGTTTTCTGCTACCTTGCCTTCCAAATCGCTGATTCGAGTCTCTGTTTCATCTAGTCTTCTGGTGATTCCTTTTAGTGAATTCTTTATTTCAGTTACTGTATTCTTTATGTATGACTGGTTCTTATTTGTGGTTTCTATGTCCTTTTTAATGCTTGATATTTCTTTGTTGAAGTTCTCACTGAGTTCTTTGAGCATCCTTATAACCATTGTTTTGAACTCTGTCTCTGGTAGGTTGCTTCCCCCATTTCATTTAGTTCTTCTTCTGTAGTTTTCTCCTGTTCTTTCATTTGGGATGTATTTCTTTGTTTCCACATTTTGGCTGCCTCTCTATGTTTGTGTCGGTGTATTAGGGAAATCTGTTATGTCTCTGCATCTTGGGCGGGTGGCCTTATTTAGTAGGTGCCCTATGAGGCTCAGTGGCAGAGTCTCCCTAGTCACCTGCTTCAGGTGCTCCAGAAGTGTCCCTTGTGTGGGTTGTGTGTGCCCTCCTGTTATAGGTGAACCTTGATTGCTATTGGCATGTCTGTAGGTGGGACTGACCCTCAAGCTCACAGGCTGTGGGGTTTGACCAGCTTACAGGCTGTTGTATGAGGAGCTTACCCCACTGATTGGGATTTGCACTAGTGGGCTCTGGTGCCTGTTAAGACCACCCTTTGTCTGTGCCACTTGTGGGGTTAATTGGGTGGCATTCTGCTGTGGTCTGAAACCAACCTTTAAACATGTTGGTTCTGGGGCCTCTTGGGAGAGGCTCTGGTGTAGGCCCAGGATACCCATTGCCTGTGTCTGTTTGG
Source organism: Aselliscus stoliczkanus (assembly GCA_033961575.1). Lineage (NCBI taxonomy): Eukaryota > Metazoa > Chordata > Mammalia > Chiroptera > Hipposideridae > Aselliscus > Aselliscus stoliczkanus. The sequence goes on along the minus strand of CM066730.1, from coordinate 18,133,749 downwards.
GGGCTAACTGGTAGGAGCTACAAAGTGATCCATGATTGTTCACTGCCTGTACTGAACCTAGAGGCACATGGGAGAGGCCATGCTATGAACCTAGGATGTCTGCCACCAGTACCCGGCCTGGGATAACTCGGCAAAAAACCAGGACATCCTGAGGTCTGCTGCTGCCTGCTGGCTCCCTTAAGTTTCAGCTGCTGACAGAGCCTCATACAGTATGAAAGTTGGGTGAGGCTAGGTCTCAGGGAGTCACTTGAGTGGGAAGAGTTGTGGTCTAGGTTAATGTAAATTCTGGTTTGGTGTGAGTGCTGAGCCTGGGGCTACTCAGCTGCTGCCTGCCAGGGGCCTGCCAGATTCCGATAGTTTTCCAAGGAAGAATGCAATGTAGATGGGGCTAGTGGCTTGTGGAAAAAGTACCTCCAGCATTGGGGGAGTTGGTGGGGTGACATCCCAGTGAGTCAGCAAGATGGATCAGCAGAGTTCATCAGGCCAATCAGATTCAGATTGAACCATGTTGGGGGCAGACTCAACACAGGAAAGATGGTGCACCGCTGCCAGCTGCGTGGGAGGAGGACCTCACACAAGGAAAATGTCGACTGTTCTCCAACCCTCCTTTGAAGTCACACACCTCATTCTGCAACCCCACCCCCAACCCCTATGTCTCCAAAGCTTCCAGAGTCACCATCCCTCCACTGTAGTCCAACCTGAGTGCCTGCAAGCAAATGAGTCTGTGCGTGGGCCTTTTAAGAGGACATCTGGGTTTCTCGCAGCCTTCTGTGCAACCCAGAAGGTCAGAATCCTCACTGTTTCTCACAGCCAGAGGTTGCGGGGACTCCTTTTCCCAGTGCCAGTACTCTGTGGTGGGGATACTGGTGTAGCGGGCTAGGGTCCCTTGCTTGTCCAGGAGGAACTCTCATGGCCAAAATAGTCCTCCCGATTCTCAACCCCCACCCCCACCCCACCCCCACCCCCGGAGATTTGGGTCCATTCCGTGTCTCTGTCCCTCTTACCAGTCTCAACGTGGCTTCTTTTTTATATTTTTAGTCATAGAACTTTTGTTCAGCCAGACTTCAGATGGTTCTCCAGGTTGATGGTTCTATAATTTAGTTGTAATTTTAATGTGTTTATGGAAGGATGCAGGCACAGTGTTTATTTACTCTGCCATCTTGGATCTCTTTCTTGGCTATGTTTCTTGTTCTCCACAGGGTTGGGGAAATTTCTGGGTCATTATATGACCCATGAACCCTAAGGGAGGCTCAGGAGTGCTACCTCAGGCTTCTACTCTAACAGCACCACACTGTATTTTTAAACTTTTGTTTAGCGGGCTCTTGTGGCCACAGGCTCATTCCATGGGACAGTCCTTCCACAGAGTTCCAGAGATGGCAGGGAACTAGACCCTCTGCTTTGGGCTTCCCCATCAGCTCTGGCTTGCCGAAGGGTCAAGACACATACTCCCAATTATTTGCTTTAGTACCTCTGCCTCTCTTTTGACATTTCACAATGTTTAGGGCAGGACTTCCACTTCTGTTTGCTACACCCACCTTCTTACCTAGGGAAGTAAACTTCCAACCTAGCAGTCTTGGGCAGGAATAATTTTTCTATCATGCAGAAGAATAGTATGAGTGGGCCAGACTTTGCTTTTGGTTTGGGAGTGAAGTGCAGTGAAGAAGTAGACTACTGAAGATGAAAATATATGGATTTAATATGCTCAAATTATTATCCTCATTCCCCATTATATTTTATTGGATTATAAAATATAATCTATTTTCCTCAATAAACAAACTAGACAAATGCATGCACACTCACGCATACACGCACATGCACAAACACATAGAACAAGTTCAAACTGGAACTATACCAACATATTTTCTTTAACAAGTTTTTCCAAAAGAACTAAATCTAGAGTATCAAGATTATCTCCAAATTGAACCTGAACTTTCCTGTAATTCATTCAGTTTCAAACCTTGTGCCTCAGATCAGACTGGTATGGGTACAAGTAGGGTCAGGATGCAAATGGCTTATGATAGAGGTAAATACCTCTGTAATTTGGTGTTCTAAAATGTTTGATTACGATCACCTTTAAAAAATTATACTTGTTCATATACATGGAACTATGTTTCCTTCATGGTAACACTTCAGGAAATAAACTAGAGCACTCTGTTCCTGGCATTTGCCAGAAGAAAAAAAAATAGCAACTCAGAACTAATCTTTTGGACTCCTAGGCTTCAACTTTTGAATGACACCATGCCTACTCCAAATTGTTGTTCAGACATTCTTCTAGATCAGGGGATGCAAATCAGCAAGCTTAAGGAGAAAACCAGCCTTGAGATATATCTTATTTAGCTTAGGAACAATTGTTTTACATTCTGGGAACTTGAGAACATTTAGACTGTGCAAGTATCCTCCAAGCTAACAGGAACAGTCAGTAATATATTATGGGGACTATAAGAAAATCTATGCTGAGTGATAGGAACTAGGAAGTGGCCATATTTTTTTTTTAAAAAGATTTTATTGGGGAATTGGAGAAGGGGAACAGTGTTGGGGAACCAGGGAAGGGGAACAGACAAGTTTCTGTCCTTTTGTTCTTCAGTCTAGTTGTGTAGGACTTCACTTCACTGGCCCATGTTAGTACTACCATTGTGCTCTTCCCGGGTGAGGCAGATCGGTCACCGCAGATTGGTCACCAGCCACTGGACGGCCACTCACGGTGGCTCTTGGCAGCTCACACTGGCTGGTGGCTGCTCACATCGGCTGCCAGCCACTTCTGGTAGCTTTACAGCAGCCCATTACAGCCTACGCCATCGCCGGCAACTCACTGGCAGCCCAGCTCCAGGTGGAGCTGTTGTTCACCATCATAGCTGTTGAGGGCACAGTGTAACTGGCCCTAATGTGGGATCTGAACCAGGGCCCTGCTGCTCAGAGCTGGCATGCCAAGGCAGCTCTTAACCAATGCGCCACTCAGCCGGCCCTGGAAGTGGCCATTTTTATCTGGAATGATCAAAAAGAAATATTTAGGGTATGATACTTGAATTGAATGTGAAAAGATGAGGCAGGGTTTGCCTGGAATCAAGAGTCTGAAGGACTTTTCAGAAATGAGCATTATTATGGAAGTGAAATTTTAAAAAGAATATAAAGGAAAGGGAGGTATTTCATTTTTTTAACAAATGTGTGTGTGTGTGTGTGTGTGTGTGTGTGTGTGTGTGTGTGTGTGTCGGGGGGGCAGTAGAGTCAAATAGTTGAGCAAGTAAAATAAGCCCTGAAAAAAATTCTATTAGATTTATAATTAAAGGCTATTACTGATATCCGTTGTCAGAGCAAGGTAGATTTCATGGAGTGTTGGAAATGGGCCAGGATGGCTGAATGAAATGGTCAAAGATGGAGAGATGAAATATAGACTCATTTTCCTATGACTTGGGTGTTAAAAGAAGGAGAGATTTGGTCTATAGCTAATGAAAAGCTAACTGCTTTCTTAAAAGGGGATAGTCATGAGCATGTTTATAGGCTCATGGAAGGAAGCAGGGGAGAGGAGAAGGTTGAAAAGACAGATAACTAGGGGAGCCACATCTGGTGTTGGGGAGATGGCAGTGGGCTCAAGCAGAGCTCAGCAGTGCAGCTATGGGTACAGAAGTGGTGGGTGGTTAAGTTGGTAAAGGTTGGATTTGCTGAGCAGGATTCATGGAAGGGCAAGAGGAGAAGGACACTAAAAATCTTAGAGGCAAAGAGGGGTTCGAGCCATGGACCTTACTTAGATCCTAGGTTGGGTAGAAAAGTGAGGAGAAATGGCTATGGCACCAAAATGAGAATATTGCCCACAGGCATGAAAGACTTTTTGGGAAAGAGAAGAGTGTACCAAGGGACATGGCTTATACTTAACAGGTAAAACTTATTCAGACTCTAAAGGATCCCCTTAAAGCAAGACATATTTTGTTTTGTGAAGGGCTACAGAGGGAAAATGGGCCTATATTTCATGAGGGCATCAGGATAGGGGCTAAAAAGTCAATCATGTGTTGAATGCTTTAGGGTGGTCCTACTCAGAGACAGGGAGCTGGAATGGAAAACCTGAATGTGCCCTAGGCATTGGTTTCATTCTGTGCTATTGCATGTGTGCGCTGACTAAGCTCCTTCCCACTGCATTGTCCCATATGGTAGCCACTAGCCATGAGTGACCATTTCAACTTAAAATTCTTACATTAAATTTAAAATTCAATTCTTCAGTTATGCTAACCACATTGCAAGTCCTTAAGTGCCACATGTGGCTAATGGCTACTCATTGGTTAGCATAGCTATAGAATGTTGCCATTAGCACAGCATGTTCTATTTAACATGGCTGCTATAGAAAGTTCTCATGCCCTTGAATCAAGTATTTCTGGGAATAATTCTGGGCACTGACTGATAATCCCAGCTCCATTTTGCCAGTTCTTTGTTGCTGACCCTTTTATTTTAGGTGCTGGTATGGTCTGAATGTTTGTGTCCCCCTGAAAATGTATATGTTGAAATCCTAAACTGCAATGTGATGTTATTAGGAGGTGCAGTTTTGGGGTGTGATTAGGTCATGAGGGTGAGGCCCTCATGAGTGGAATTAGTATCCTTATAAAAAAGACCCCAGAGATCTCCCTCGCCCCTTCTACCATGTGAGGACACAGCAAAAATGTGGCCTTCTATGAACAAGGATGTGGGATCTCACAAGACACCAAATCTGCCAGGACCTTTATCTTGGACTTCCAGCTTCCAGAACTGAGAAATATACTCATATATCTGTTGTTTATAAGCCATCCAATCTATGGTACCTTTTTTACAGCAGGCCGTATGGACTCAGACAGGTGTCCTCCCTGCTCTCTTAAACTGTCCACCCTTGGCCATCCTTAGTGCCTGGCCTGCCTCACCTGGGATGCAGACACTAGGTCCTCTCTATTCCAAGTCCCATTGCCACACACCAGCCCTATCCACTCTCAGGCCAAGAACCAGCTGTTGTATCACCTGGGGCTCAAACAGGGGCCCCATTTGCTAAGCCTAGCAGGCTGTGTATTCCTGAAGAGGCTGTGACCAGGAGGCAGGGAGTCTGAACTGAGAGTGGAAATCACATGCTGGTGCTCAGTCTCTAGGGACACTGGCTGGGTTTTTTAAGGGTGAATGTTGATGTGCTCTTTGGAGGCAGCGGCCCACAGGGGAAAACTGACAGGGAGGCAATGTCATTCTCTGGGCTGTACAGAAGTTAGAGCCTCAGAAGAGAAACAATAAATAAAAGAGAAGGTGCAAGAATTTTGTGCTTTCCCTCCCTATAGTGCAGAGAGCAGGTTTCATATATATTTCAACACCCGGAGTGCTCAAGAATGGAGCAGACATGCACGTGCCTACAAAACCAAAACACAGCTGGTAGGTCTAATTTTAGGTCCCTAAGCATTGGCAGCGTCCCTCTATCCAGTGAATGCTGTCTGATCTCCCAGAGTCTGTGCCAAGAGCTGGACTCAGCTGAACTCACGGACATGACAGTCCCATGTGCAACTACTGGGGAGGCTCTGAGCCTAGGTTCCTCAGGGGGGACAAAAGGCTGTGCCTGCTCAGGTGTGACCTCTTTCAACCACTGGAAAAGGCAGCCCTTCTCACAGTTCTTCTCCTAAACCTCGAATTGTTTTGGACACCTCTGAGAAAGCAGCCTGAAAAGGAGTCTTAGAAAGAAATATATAATAATACCAAGCTTGTCTGCTGGGCATTCAGAGAGATAATGTTTGCATGAAATAGTGATTCCATGGAACATTATTGTCCATTGTGCATGAATGATTAGAGAAACGGCCGACAGAAGCTTCTGGAACCATGCTGCTTGGGTTTGAATCTGGTTCTGTCATTTACTAGTTTTATGACTTTGGGTGAGTAACTTAACCTCTTAGTGTCTCAGTTTACTCATTTGTAAAATCATGCTGATAATACTGGGTTGTTGGAAAAGTCATGAAATATTTTTTCTATGTTTTTTGTTGCAAAAAATGTGTCATGACTTTTCTGACAACCCTATAGTATCTACCTTATAGCACAACCCTGAAGAGTTGTTGTGAAGGGTAAATGAGGTGATACATGTAACATTAGAATGGTGCCTGGCATATAGCAAACATTTGGTAATTGTTAGCTATTATAATTAATTGATTGCTCTGTTTGAAGCACTTGGCATTGATAATATAATGAGACAGCAAAAGGTAGTGGTAAAATGTGTTTGCTAGAATCAAAGCCCAGTTCTACCAGTAACCAATTTTGTGAACCTGAGCAAGTTAGCTCCCCATGTATCAGTGTTTTCATTGATAAAATGGAGTTAATAATATGTGCATATTAATAGTACCTTCTCCCAGATAATAGATAGGAGGATTAAAGGAGCTAATATGTGTGAAACACTCAGAAGAATGTTATTATTGTTGTTATTGTTGTATGGATTCTCAACTTTCAAAGTCAAAGAATGCAGTAAAGTTCACTGAAGGTTGAAATGAGACTAAGCCTCATTTTTTGTTGTTTTGAGGATCAGAGGGAACTGTGGGATCTTACCAGTACAAATTAAGTTAATCAGCAAATATTTGTAGAACATGTACAATACGTCCAGAACTGGTCATTATTGTAAACATCCAGTAACATTGTGCTGGGTAGTGAGGGCTTAGACATTGCTGCCAACACAGAGTTCAATCTAGTCCTGGGTGGTTTGTCAAAGCAAAGCATTCCCGATGCTACAAGTATCTTGTATTCTCTAAAACATTACCAGTCTCAAAACCAAGAAGAACCAAAGAAGGAAGACCTTGGCTTAAACCCTTAAACATCCCTAATGTGATTCCAAGTGTAGTCAAGGCCCAGACCAAGGAGACAGAATCAAGTCGAAGCCTTATGGGTTTCCTTGGCCCTTCCTCTCCCACTCCTGTGCCTTTTCCTGTCGCATGCCTCATGATTAAAGGAGGATAGGGCACTGAAAGGGCTAATGTTGACGGTGACCCTCACCCTCTTGTGTTATCCCCTTAGGGCCTGTCTACCCTCAGGAAGCTTCATCAGTGGCAGATAAAGCAGCAATAAGACAGAAAAGGACACAAAGGGCCCTTCCTCCTTCAGAGTGCACAGTTGCCTCACTCTACCCTGTGTTACCCTTGAACCTGGCTAAGGCTGAGAAATAGGTTTATAAGTCATGATACCATCTTCACATGGACCTATGACACGTGCTCTGTGAAGAAGTGAAAGCTAAAGGTTAGAACGTCCTCTGGCTGCCCTGCCCCACATACCACCGCACCTTCCTTCTTTTCAGCGTTCTCCTTTTTCTGGAAACAGCGCCCCCCGATGGGGGAGTACCTCCAACCTGGCTCCAACACCTGGGCAGCATGCCCAAGGGAGATGAGAATGAGAAGGGAGGCTTGCCAGGTAAACAGTAGGAATGAATGGAGACGCGGGCATTTCAGATGGAAATAGGACCCTGGAGAACGCTGTCTTCTGTCTTTTTGTTGCCCTTGTGAAATATTTCGGCCTCTCTTCCTAGCGCGGCCAGCCCTGCTTTCTAGAGCCAGCGATGCTTTCACATTTCCCAGAACTGTGAGCTTCAGCTCAGAGGAGCAAGAATGAACATCCAGGAAGTGGTCGCCAGACATAGGGACCTGTTAGATTCCCAAGGCCATCCTCTACAGGAGTTAGGGAAAACATGGGAATGGACTTAGGATTTCCGTTTCCGGAAAGGGAAGGCTATTTCTCAGGCCCGGGAATGACACAGAAATAGCACCCTCTTGCTCTTTTTTTCTGTTGATTGCTTTCAATTTAAGTCAATTAGACAGAAAACAAGATTGCAAAATCTACAGCTGAACACGCCTGGGGTTCTTATTTATTTATTTATTTATTTATTTATTTATTTATTTAATGTTTATTTATTTATTTATTTATTTATTTGGCTTTTTTATTTCCTTCTTCTCCCAGTACCTTGTTCTTGAAACTTGTCTGGTTCAACATTTCACTGGCTTGGTTAAGTATCTTGTAAGGAAATCATTTATAATAAAGCTGGGATGCTTGGGTTTATCATTTCTAAGTGTGGGTCAGGGTTTAGTTCGCTATGTTAAACTCTCCATGCTGCATGTGATTTGTCAAGCTTTGTCAGGAACAAAAAGTTCCGGGATGTGCAAAGCAGGACTGCTTGGTTTCCATGGAGATACTGCTAGTTAGGCTATGGAAATCCTGAAAAGGCCAGAGGATGAGTGACAATACAAGGATTTAGCGGCTGATCTAAAGAGCCAGACTGAATTAATGAGATTTTTCACAGAGCGTTATTAGCAAGGCTAGCACCGTATGGCTCTTAGGCCCTCGTTTTCTCAGCTGCAATCTTGAAAAACAGAAATGGAAAGATTTAATTGCTGTTTTTTAAACCCTTTAAGATTATTTTAACCTATAACATTTTAAGGTTGTAATAGAAAAACGTTTCTGTTTTTTTAATCACTCAGTCACTGTTATTGCTGTGTTTTTGGTGGCAGTTACCCTTTATCTGCATTGAGATGGGAAATTCAATAGTACTTATTATATTGAGCAGTTAATTCCCACATACTGTGAACACATTACTGTTCAAAGTAGGTTATCTGGAGTTTCATTTAGAGCCAAGGGAGAGATACCATGTCATTGGCCTTATATCTACTAGGGCTATATTAATTATTTATTATAGACTGCTGATGTAAACTGTCAGCCCTGGCAGGTCACAATTTGTACAGGTATTTATCCATCTCTCCAGTTTTTGGAGTTTGGATGCAGATTTCTGAAAATGGGCAATTTGTACAGTTTGTGCGTTGAATTCCAAGTGCTGCTGCTGGTGCACTTAACACTGAAAGGAACGAAGCTTAGAAAGGACCCCTCTCGACCATCATTAGGTGGCAATTTCCTCCAAAGTTTGGGAGCCACGCTGTCAGAAGGACTTTCTCTCCCTCTTTCTTTGCAAGGACTGAGCGTAGAAATTATGGGTGTGGTAGCTGGATGGCCTTTTCATTTCCAACATGTTCCCTGCATCAACTCTCCATCAAATATCAGTCTCTGCCACCTCCTGAAATCAGGCTGCAGAGCAGGGAAGCAGCAGGCCAGGCGCTGCTCTTTCCTGCTGGTGTGCGGGAGGGCACGTGCCCATATGTTTCTGGGAGATGGAAAACCATCCTGTGGCTGCTGAGTAATCACAACAAAAGCACATGCAGCCGCATTCCCCGGATTCCTGTACAGTAGACTAATCCACTTAATCCCACTGTTAGCTTCCCCCGAATAGGAATTTCACAGTCTCTTTTGATTTAGTGGTTTGTAAAATCTCTGATTAAGTGCCTTTACCCTCTTTTGGTTGTCTCTCCAGTCCCTAAATGATTTTGTGAGGAAGAAACCAGAGAAATTGAAATCAGGATCAACATGCCCTCTTCTTTCCCTATTTCACTTTATTATTGCTATTTTTTAGATTTTGAGCTTATCTTTTCTTGACTCTACTACCACATGATGCTATTTTATTTTTTTAATTATCAAATATATGATCTATGCTGAGTCCTCCCAGCTAAAGTGATCTCAAATTTAGCTCTGTATGGATTTGTATGCCAATTCCAATTGGCATCTAAGAATCCACTACTCTGTGTGTCTTTAGAAGGACTATGGTAAGAGCAGGAATGATAGGGTCAGACCGTCTTGGCCTTGAGACCAGGTTCTGTCATTTGCTAGCTGTGTGGTTATGGGCAAGTCACTTAACCTCTCTGGCCTTGATTTTCTTGTCTGAAAGTAAAGATTAAAAGCCATAGCATATATAAAGTACCTATGTGCCTACATATAGTAAATACTCAACAAATTATGATAATAATAGAAATCATTCATATCAGTGCACATATTTTGCACAGCAAAATATGTTTTGTTTAGTGGCATTTTATTAAGCCCTTTGATGTGTGTTTTTCTGGTATTTCTGTTTAGATTAAGCTTCTTGATGTTAAGAGCCCACGTTTTCTATTTATCTAGTAATTGATAACTGTATGTAGTTTGTGCTATCATCCACCTGGTTTTCTGCCTCTTAAAAACATTGATCAAAATATTTGGGGAAATTTACCTTGGATCAGTAGTATAAATGATAGGAATAACAGCCATTCAGTTGAAAACCTGCCAGTTATACTAAGGTTATTACTGAACTTTTAAGTTGAGTAGGAAAGCAGTTGAATTTGTGTCCATCCAAAAGGAGAAATTCAAAATACAAAAACAAAAGCCAAATGAAAACAAAGGGTTTTTTAATTTTGTTTTTTGGATTCATTTTTGTCCTCATGGAATTCTCTTCAAGACATTTCAGATTAATGAACACATTTCTACTGGCTATGGGAGAAAGTTGTGCCCTCTTTTCACCCTATCTTCCAGGGAAGAGGGATTTGGAGAGTTTTTCCATAGGCATGGCTGAATATGAATAATTTTATCATAATGATAGCCATGCTCAAACTCACTCCAGTTCTACAAATAAAGCCCCAAACTTTCATCAGAGCTGGTGGGCACAGAAGGTAAAAACTTCACTCTAATATTTAGAAGTAGAAAACATAGCAGTTCTTTATTCCTTAAAATCAGATTACATGTGGCTCCAATCTCCCAACATATGACTGGCAGGAGGTCCAGGACCAGTCAATACAGGTCTGTTGGACTCTGGGCTTCATCACTCACCAATCTTGGCAAGTTACTGAACCACTCTGTGCCTCAAGATATTAGAGCCTCTCTTTTCTATGGAAGGCTATTGAGGAAAATTAAATAAAACTATGTGTAAGTGCTTAGAACAATGCCTGTTTCATATCAGGTGTTTAGAAAGTTTCAGTTTGATCATAACTTTGATGATTATTATTATGAATTGAGAGGCTTATGTGGTACTAGCAAAATGTACGATTCTTAGTCTATAACTCTGACCCTCTCTTCCCAATTCACTTCTTCTGCTCCTTGATGCTCTATCCAATGGTGGTCCTCTATCAACAATCGGCATTGGTATATATTCTGGGCATGTTACAGAGTAGTCTCATAAGCTGACCCTCATCTGTAGATGTGCTCTAAGAATACAGTCTCCCAAAATCCATAGGCCATTTCCACTACAGGACTAGCTATCTCCCTGTGGCAGAATGGCAACAGCATCTTTTTGACCCATCCCACTGCCCATTTTCAGAGTCTCTCTCTCTCTCTCTCTCTCTCTCTCTCTCTCTCTCTCTCTCTCTCTCTCTCTCTCTCTCTCTCTCTCTCTCCCAATGGACTGAGGGCCTCCTAGGCAATCCAGTTCTGTAGTTTTAGGGCCAGAGTCTTTAAGCAAAAGTCTGTTAACTTCCCTCTGAAGCAAAAGATGTTCCACATGCAGGATGGAAAATTCCCTCCCCTCACTATTCTCTTAAAGGTGTGGTGTGGAATGAGAGTGGGATTGGAGTAAAAGAAAGTACCTTTTGTTCCGTTGTCATTCTTTTGAGCCTATAGAAGAAATCAGGACACAACTAACCTCCCATTCAACCTTCATGTATGTTCAAGTGGTGAAGTACAGATGTGGAAGATATTTTTTAAAGACCCAAATCAAACTTCTGGAGATGAAAACTGCAATGCTTGAGATGAAATAATATATTAACCCCTCCAAAAAATAAAATAAAAATAAAATTAAATTAAAAAAAACTCACCATAGTAAAGTTAATAAAATCAGTAAAACAGAAAACAGGCAAAGTAGAGAAAACCAGCAAAACTGAAGCTGTTTTTTTAAGACTGATAAAGTGGACAAGACTAACAAGCCTGATTTAAAAATAAAAAAAGAAAGAAAGAAAGAAAGCTGGCACAACCTCACATTACTATTAAAATTACCTCAAAAGTGAAAACCACTGTGTAGTGAACTTTGAACTTATAGTTAGACCCCTCTTTTTACTGAAAAATCCTTTTTGGTAATTCAGGACAAAAGGTTCTCCTAAGCATTAGCCCTAAGTGAGTGTTATGCGACTCCTATTTGTACTTTTTTGCTTTTCTTGATTGATAGAAAGAAATTTACATTATCCACCATTGGTATAAAATGGCCCTTTGTTGTAAAATGTGGAACCTGGGAGATAGAAATGATATATCTTCTGAATAACATGAATCATATAGTTAACTTTGGATCTTATGTGCTGCCTACCTTAAAAGCCATTGTCTTTAATTATGTGGGTTCAATAAATATTTTATTTTTCCCTCTTGCTTGATAAACAATTTAGATATAATTTATTTGGAAAAAAAATCCTTGGTAAAATTACAAATTAGGAAAGTTGTGTTTCCTAACATCTTAAGTAAGACAATGTTATTTATATTAAAATAAATAAATTGATTGATTAAAAAAATAAGTGACTTTCAGTACACACATCATATAAGCGAATCAGCTGAAATTAAGATTAATGAACTCTGGTGTCTGGTTCACTTTTCTCATCTTTGGATAAAGTTTATCCTTTCTAAAAGGCAAACAAAAAGAAAAACATAAAATTGGGCCAGCCAAGTGGTGCTGCGTTGGTTAAGAGTTAGCTTGTGACACCAGGTCTGGGCAGCAGGGCCCCAGTTTGGATCCCACATTAGAACCAGTGATGCTGCTGCCTCTACAGCTAAGATGGCAAACTATAGCTTGACCTGGAGCTGGGCTGCCATGAGTTGCCGGTGATGGCATAGGCTGCAGAGGAGCTGCAGTGGGCTGTGAGTGGCCAGCAGCCAGCGTGAATGGCCGGCAGCTTGTGTGAACTGCAAAGAGCTGCTGTGAGCAGCCGTCCAGAGGCCAGCGACGGATCTGCCTCACCCGAGAAGAACACAATGATAATACCAATATGGGCCAGTGAAGCAACATCCTCTACAACTAGACTGAAGAACAAAAGGACAGCAACTTGTCTGTTCCCCTTCCCTGGTCCCCCAACGCTGTTCCCCTCCCCCAATTCCCCAATAAAATCTTTTAAAAAAGAAAAATATAAAATTATGAAGGAGCTATTTTTATCACAAAAAAGAAAGTGAGAGAGTAAGGGGAAATGGATTTGGGATGCAAACTACATTTAAAACATAGGCAGTCAAAAAATTAAATTTAAATAGTCCAGGATAAATGTCTTTTAACTTCAGAAACAGGTAATATGATCTGAATCAGTTAACTGATGGGTAAGAAAACCTCTGTATTTTCATGTGTTCCCAAGTCTGGCAAACTGTACATTCATTATTTACTTAAACACTAGACTATCATTTCTTAGCAGCCAAATGTAAAATAGTCAGGAATATATAAATAATAAATTAAAACTAATAATTCACTGATTATGAATTGAGATTAATCAACTACTTAGTTTTGCAAAATAAATTAATTAAATTTAAAAAAAAACAGAAATAGATACTGCACAGATTTTCAATATGGAGAATGAAAAATGGAAAGTCATTACAGTTCAAACATTTTTAAAAAGAAATTTATGCCAATAAATTTGAAAATTTAGACACAGAAAAATTTTTTGAAAAATGAAACTTACAAAATGGAAAGAGGAAAGAATAGAAAAAAACATGAATAATACTATGTCTATTACAGAAGTCAAATTCTAAATGAAAAACCTTTCCTCAGACGTATACCAAGTCCAGATAACTTCAACATGAACTCATACTGTTAAGAAAAAAATAACACTTGGGGAGTGAACAGTTAACTCAGTTGGCTACAATGTAGCATTGACAACACCAAGCTTGCCAATCTGATCCCCTCATGGGCCACTGTGAGCTGCGCCATCCCTAAAAGAGTCAACTATGCCATTGTATTGTAGCATGAAAACAATGTGTGACCAATGACCAGGGCTGTTTCCCAATAAAATTTTTTAAAAAGAAAGAAAAAAAGTAACACCAATTCTTTCAGAGTGTAAATATAAAAGAAGTGTTTTCTATGTCATTTCATGAGGCTAGGATAACCTTGATATAAAAACTTGACAAGGTTACTGCAAGGAAAAAAAATTAGAGGGTAATTCCTCTCATAAACATAGGTACAAAAATCTTGTCTTTTAATTCTTTATTTTTTTTTCAGTTATAGTTGACATTCAATATTATTTTAGGTTAGTTTCAGGTGTACAGCCTAGTGGTCAGACATTTATATGATTTATGCAGTGATCTTCCTGATTAGTCTAGTACCCACCCCACACTATACATAGTTGTTGCAACATTATTAACTATATTTCCTATGCTTTATTTTACATCCCCATGACTATTTTGCAACTTCCAATTTGTATTTCTTTTTTTTTTCTTCTTCCTTATTTTATTTTATTTTTTTTTGAGGGCAGTGTCACTGGCCCTCATATGTGGGACCCGAACCGGGGCCAATGGCTTCCCAAGACCAGCGCTTAACCACCGTGCCACTGGGCCGGCCCCTGTATTTCTTAATACTTCCCAATTTTCATCCAGCCTCCAAATTCCCCCTCTCCTCTGGCAATCATCAGTTGGTTCTCTCTATCCATGAGTCCATTTCTGTTTTGTTTATTCATTTATTTTGATCTTTAAATTTCACATATAAGTGAGATTATATGGTAATTGTCTTTTTCAGTCTGATTTACTTCCCTTAGTCCATCAATATTGTCACAAATGGTAAGATTTCATTCTTTTTTAAAAAGATCTGTATTAAAATATAGCTAACATACAGTATTATATTAGTTTCAGGTATACATCATAGTTATTCAACATTTATATACCTAAAGAAGTGATCGCCATGGTAAGTCCAGCAACCATGTGATACCATACCATGTTATCACAATATTATTGACTGTATTCCCTATATTGTACATTGCATTCCCAAGGTTTATTTGTTTTATACCTGCAAATTTAAACCTCTTATCCTCCTTCACGTTTTCCTTCCCTTTTTAATCTTTCAATTATAATTGACATTCAATCATATTTATATTAATTTCAGGTGTACAGCATACTGGTTAGACATTTGTATAGTTTAGAAAGTGATCCCCTGACTAGTCTAGTATCCATTTGGCATATACATAGTTATTACCATATTACTGACTATATTTCCTATACTTTACCTGCCCAAGGCTATTTTGAAACTACCATTTCATACTTCTTAATGCCTTGATTTTTTTACCCTGTTTCCTAAACACCCCCCAAATATTGTTCCAATAAATCTAGTACCCATCTGACACCATACATAATTATTACAATATTATTGACTATATTTTTGATGCTATAGCCCATATCCCCATGACTACTTTGTAACAACCAACTTGTACTTCTTAATCCCTTCCCTTTTTTCACCCATCCACAATGCCCATCCTGTCTGGCAATCATCAAAATGTTTTCTGTATCCATGAGTATGTTTCTGTTTTGTTTGTTTTGTTCTTTAGATTCCACACATGAGCAAAATCACATTGCATCTGTCTTTCTCTCTCTTATATTCCACTCAGCACAATACCCTCCAGGTCCATCCATGCCACCACAGATGGCAAGAACCCATTTCATTCGCTGGCTGAGCACTATTCCTTTGTATATACCAGCTCCTCTTTAGCCATTCTTTCATTGACAGACAACCAGGCTGCCTCCACATTTTGGCCATTGTAAACAATGCTGTAATGAACATGGATGCACCCATTCCCTCGAAGTAGCGTTTTGGGTTTCCTTGAATAAATATCCTGAAGTGGGATTCCTGGGTCCTCCTTTGCCTTTTTGTTATAGCTTTTCTTTTAAAGTCTATTTGTCTGATGTAAGTATTGCTACCCCAGGTTTTTTTCTTTCCATTTTCATGAAATAATTTCTATTCCTTTACTTTCAGTCTATGTATGCCTTTTGATCTGAAGTGAGTCTCTTGTAGGCAGCATATGTAAAGACCTTGTTTTCTTATCCATTTAGTCACCTTATCTTTTGATTGGAGCCTTTAATCCATTTAAATTTAAAGTAATTGTTGGGCCGGCCAAGTGGCCAGAGTCCCCAGTTCAGGTCCTGCATATGAGGGCCAGTGACAATGCCCTCAAAAAAAAAAAAAAAAAAGTAATTGATGATAGATATATAGTTATTGCCATTTATTATTCATATTTTTCATCTTTCTTTTTTTTTCCATCTTAAAGAAGTTCCTCAAATGTTCCTTGGAATTCTGTTTTGGTGTTAATGAAGTCCTTTAGCTTTTTATTGTCTTGGAAGCTGTTTATCTGTCATTCAGCTTTAAATGATAGCCTTGCTAGGTAGAGTATTCTTAGTTGTAAGTCCTTGCTTTTTATCACTTTATTTTCTGCCAATCCTTGTTGGCCTATAAAGCTTCTGTTGAGAAAGCAGTTGACAATCTTATGGGAGTTCCCTTGTAGATAACTAACTGCTTTTCTCTTGCTGCTTTTAAGATTCTTTCTTTGTCTTTAACCTTTGGCATTTTAATTATGATTGATGTGTCTTGGTGTGGACCTCTTTGGGCTTATCTTGTTTGGTACTCTGTGTGCTTCCTGGGCTTGTATGTCTATTTCCTTCATTAAGTTAGGGAAGTTTTCTGTCATTATTTCTTCAAATAGGTTTTCAATTCAGTGCTCTCTCTCTTCTCCTTCAGGTATTCCTATGATGTAAATGTTTATATGCTTGATGTTGTCCCAGAGGCCCCTTAAACTCTCCTCATTTTTTTGGATTCTTTGTTCTTTTTGTTGTTCTGATTGGGTGTTTTATGCTACCTTATCTTTCAAATTGCTGATTCAATCCCCTGCTACATGTAATCTACTGTTGATTCCCTCTAATGTATTCTTCATTTAAGTTATTGTATTCTTTATTTCTGACTGATTCCTTTTTGTGTTTCCTACCTCCATTTTTATGTTTCCTATCCCTTTGTTGAAGTTCTCCTTGAGACCACTGAGCATCCTTATAACCAGTGTTTTGAACTTTGCATCTGATATATTATTTGTCTCCATTTTGTTTAGTTGTTTTATTTGGGACATGTTTCTTTGTTTTCCCATTTTGGCTGCCTCCATGTGTTTGTTTCTATATATTAGGTAGTGTTGCTATACCCCCGGTCTTAGTAGAGTGGCCTTATGTAGTAGGTATGCTGCGGGTCTCAGTGGCACAGTCTCCCTGGTCACCTGAACTGGGTACTCTAGATGTGTCTCTTGCGTGGGTAATGTGTGCCTCTTTTTGTAGTTGAACCTTGTTGTTATTTGCATGTTGATGGCAGGAATTGATCCTCAGGCTGATTGATTGTGGGGGTTAGCCATGACTATAGTGGAGGAGCTGTGGTGCAAGGGCTAACCTACCCGAGCAGGGCTTGTTTTAGCAGGACTGTGGTGCCTGTCCATAACCCTTTAGGTATGTCATCCCTGGGGATGGCTGGGTGATGCTTGGGCTGGGTCCTAATCTAGCCACAGGGCATGCCAGCCCCAGGGCCTCCTCTTAGGGGCCCCACTGCAGGCCAAGTTCAGCTGCAGCCTGTGCCCTGCCCTGGCCACCTGGCATGAGTTTCAAAGCAATCCGCATGTGGTAGCCGCTCATGCTGGGGTCAGAGATGCCTTGAGAAGGCCTAGCTGTGAACCGGGGCGTGCTGTCACCAGTGCCAGGCTTAGGGCTTCTGCACCAGAAGTACGGGATATAACAAAGGCAGATGCTGCTTCTTTGGGTTTTGTGAACCTTTGAGAGATTTCAGGAAAGTCTGCAGCATGAACCAAAGCAAACCATTTATACAGAAAAGACACTGGAACTGGCTTGGGGTGTACCTGAAATTTGGTAAGAACAAGGTCTCAAGGAACCAGGGCAAGCAAATAGTGTTAGCCAGATTGATGGAGACTCAGATATAGCAGCCGCCTGTGTTTGCACACTGGGATGAGGGAGGACTCAACAAAGAAACAATGCTTCTGCCAGCTCCTCTGATCAGGAGAAAATTGCCCCTCCATCCCTTGCCCTGAAGCCGTACAATTCAGTTCCTCCCGATTTGTCCCTGGTGCCTTTTGAGGTGCAGCCACAGCATTGGAGCTCAGAGCTAGTGAGTCTGTCAGTGAGTAAATCCATGCACAGGACCCCCTTTTTTTTTTTATTACTCTTTACCCCCCAAAGTGAAAACCCCCTCCCCCAGTTCACCACCCCACTCCCCCCCCATATCATACATATCCTT
Organism: Aselliscus stoliczkanus; assembly: GCA_033961575.1. Lineage (NCBI taxonomy): Eukaryota > Metazoa > Chordata > Mammalia > Chiroptera > Hipposideridae > Aselliscus > Aselliscus stoliczkanus. The sequence continues at coordinate 18,115,730 of CM066730.1, read as the reverse complement.
CACAACTCCCCTGACTCCCCTCCACAGTATACTCCACATCCCGTGACCATCCACATATTCAGTTGCAGTTGGCATACAATACTATACAACATCAGCTTCAGGTGTACAGTGCAGTGATCAAGCCTCTACTCCATCCATGAAGTGGTCTCCCTAACAAGACATGTGACTATCTGACATGCCACAAAATTTTTACAACATTATTATATTCCCCGAACTGTGTTTCATATCCATGTGGCAATATTGTAGTTGTCTATTTTTGCTGTCTAATCCCTTCCCCTTCCCCCCATCCCCACCCCCCTCCCAACTAGCAACCCTCAGTGTTTCCTCTACATCTATGAGTCTGTTTACTTTGATCGTTCTCTCAGCTCTTCAGACTCCACACACAAGTGAGATCACATGGTACCTGTCCTTCTCCGACTGACTTATTTCTTGCAACATACTAGTCTCTTCACAACATTATCAATTACATTCCCAGAACTGCCCCCATATCCCTGCGGCAACATTGTAGTCCCACATACACTGTCCAAAATCTTCCCCCTCTCCCTCTTCCCCACTCCTTCCCCACCAGCAACCATCAGTTTTATATCTGCTTGATATGACTTCAATCTTCTTAAATTGTCTCTCTGGGTTAGCTTGTTTACCCCTTTCTTTTGTTTAAAAAAGCCCTTTTAACATTTCTTGCAATGCTGGCTTGGTGGTAATGAATTCCTTAAGCTTATTCTTTTCTGAGAAGCTCTTTATTTCTCCTTCAATTTTAAGTGATAGCCGTGCTGGGTAGAGCAATCTTGCTTGTAGGCCTTTATTTTGTGTCACTTTGAATATCTCCTGCCACTCCCTTCTGGCCTGCAGAGTTTCTGTAGACAAGTCAGCTATTAGTCTAACAGGAGTTCCTTTGTATGTAACCTGCTGTCTTTCTCTTGCTGCCTCTAGGATTCTGTCTGTCTTTAACCTTTGCCATTTTAACTATGATGTGTCTTGGTGTGGACCTGTTTGAGTTCAGCTTGTTTGGAACCCTCTGCACTTCCTGGGCATGTATGTTGATTTCCTTCACCAGAGTAGGGAAGTTTTCAGTCATTATTTTTTCAAATACATTCTTGACCCCTTGCTTCTTCTCTTCTCCTTCTGGCATTCCTATGAGTCTAAGGTGGTTGCGTTTCACCTTGTCCCATAGGGCTCTTAAACTATTTTCATTGTTTTTTATTCTTTGGTCTTTTTGCTGTGCCAACTGGGTGAGTTCTGCTATTTTATCTTCCAAATCGCTAATCCGCTCCTCTGCTTCATCTACTCTACTGGTGATTCCTTCGAGTGTGTTCTTCATTTCAGTTATTGTATTCTTTAGTTCTAACTGGTTGTTTTTTATGGTTTCCCTATCCTTCTTTATGTCCTCGCTAAGTTCCTTAAACATTCTTATCATCAGTGTTCTAAACTCTGTCTCTGAAAGGTTGGATCCCTCTGTTTCATTTGGTTCTATTTCTGGAGGTTTCTTCTGATCTTTTACTTGTGACATGTTTCTTTGTTTCCCCATTCAGGCTGTCGCTCTGGGATTTCTTTGATGTATTAGATAGATCACCAGGAGAGCCCTGGCTGGATCACGCAGGCATACAGCTCATGGCCCAACACTGCCAGGAAAACTCCCAGTCTCAGCCTGTCCAAATTAGCCACTCGCAGATCAGGCCAGGCTGCCCGACAACCAATCACCAGCCTGGCAACTCTGCAATTGCAGTGTGGAGAGCGGGGACCCCAGGCGGCTTGCGCCCTCCCGCGTCTCAGTGAGCAGCCTGTTGGAGCTGGGGCATGCCCGCCCTGCGTTTCCCTGGCAACGCAGCATAAACTGGGAGGAGGGTGGGGATCCAAGGTCGCAGGCGCGTGCGCAAGCACACATGCACTTCTGCGCCAATTCCACCAGACCAATGAGGTCTCGGACCTGATCCTTTGTGGGAGGGCCCAAGCCCGACAAAATGGCGCCCTCCCTACACCACTCGCGTGCAGGCTCCGCACCACGGGAACAACAGTTCAAAAACCTCCAGCCTTTGCACCAAAGGTGCCCAGTTCAGTCCGTCCCTGCAGGCTCCCGGGTCCGGCTCACACAGCCACTCCCTCCACCGGGATCCAGGTGAGTGCTCACTGGCGAGCAAGCCCGGGCGCCGGCCCCACTTATTCTCCAGCTGCTCTTAGCCTCACTGAGCTGAGCAAAGAGAGTCCTCACTAATTTACTGCCGGCTATCTTAGAACTTCTCTTCCCGGCAAAGGAGCTCTGGGCTGGTGAGCTTGGTGTGCGGCCGGAGGGTCTCTGCCCGAACCAGAGGAGCCTCCCCACACAGCTGGGGCGTCCCTCATGGGGTTCGCCCTCTCTCCTCTCCGCCCGTCCTACCAGACCCGACGTGGCCTCCTCTTTAAGTTCTTCGTTTAGTGGTTCTGTTCATCTAGTGTTCCGGGGACCTCCAGGGTTGAATGCTGTATAATTTGCTTGTAATTTTGGTGTGATCCTGGGAGGCAGTTAGCACAGCCTCTGTCTATTGCGCCATTTTACCGGAAGTCTGCACAGGCCCTTTAAGAGGAGCTCCTGGGAGTGTAGCTGTTCTTCATCCCTCTCAGCCATAATCTCCACTGGTTTTCACAGTTAGAAGTTATGGAGAGTTCTCTCCCCAGCACTGGAACCCTGGTGTGGGGCTGGAATCCACACTTCAGGGGGAACCTCCACAGCTGAGATTGTTTTCCCAATTTTTAATGGTCACACGGGTTGGGACCAGACCATTTCACATCTCTGCTCCTCTTAACAGTCTCCAGGTGGCTTTTTCTGTATGTCCTTAGTTGTGGGGCTTTGGTTCATCTAGACTTCAGGTGACTCTCAATGATGGTTGTTCTGTAGATTAAGTGTAATTTTGACATGGTAGTAACTAGAGGTAAGCACAGCATTTGCCTACTCTGCCATCTGGACCAGATCTCCACCTAAAAACCAGGGTTCATTCTCTTTTATGGCCAAGTAATATTTTGTTGTATATATGTATCACTTCTTTATCCAATTGGGTATGGATGGGCACTTAGGTTGTTTCCATATCTTTGCTATTGTAAATAGTGCTGCAGTGAACATCAATATGTATTTCAAATTACCATTTTAGATTTCTTTGGATAAATACCCAGAAGTGGAATTACTGGGTCATAAGGTAGTTCTATTTTTAATTTTTTGAGGAACCTCCAAACTGTTTTCCATAGTGGCTGTTCCAATTTGCAATCCCACCAACAGTGTGTGAGGGTTTCCTTTCTTCCTCATCCTCGGCAACACTTGTTGTTTGCCAATTTATTGATGATAGCCATTCTGACAGGTATAAGGTGATATCTCATTGTGGCTATAATTTTCATTTCTCTGATGATTAGTGATATTAAACATCTTTTCATATGTCCATTGGTCATCTGCATGTCCCCTTTGGAAAAATGTCTATTCAGGTCTTCTGCCCATTTTTTAATTGGATTGTTTGGTTTTTGGTGTTGAGTTGTACGAGTTATTTATAAATTTTGGATATTAACCCCTTATCAGATGTACGTATCATTGGCAAATATCTTCTCTCAGTAAGCTGTCTTTTCATTTTATTGGTGGTTTTCTTTGCTGTGTAAAAACTTTTTAGTTTGGTATAGTCCCATTATTTATTTTTTCTTTTGTTTCCATTGCCTGAGGAGTGATACCTGAAAGAATATTATTAAGAGCAGGGTCAGAGAGTTTACTATGTTTTCTTCTAGGAGTTTTATAGTTTCAGGTTTTACATTTAAGTCATTAATCCATTTGAGTTTATTCTTATATATGAAGTGGCCCAGTTTCATTTTTTTCGCATGTATCTGTTCAGTTTTTCCAACACTATTTATTGAATAGATTGCCTTTACTCCACCATATGTTCTTGCCTCTTTTGTCATAGATTAAATAACCATGTAGGTGTGGGTTTATTTCTGGACTTCCTTTTCTGTTCCATTGATCTATGTGTCTGTTTTTGTGCCAGTACCATGCTGTTGTGATAACTATAGCCGTGTAGTAAGTTTGATATCAGGTAGTGTGATACCTCTAATTTTGTTCTTTCTCAAGAGGCACAAAAGTCTTAAAAAAAAATAGGAACAAACTGAACACTTAAATGTATAAATAGATGCTAATACATCATGACCAAATTGGCTTTATATAAAGTGTACAAAATTGGCTTAACATTCCAAAATCAATTAGTGAAATTCCCCGTATTAACAATGAAGGCAAATGATCATATTATCATTTCCATTGGTGCTTAAAATCACTTGATAAAATTTAACACTCATTCATGACTTCAAAAACTCTCAGTAAATTTGGAATTAAAAGAACTTGTTTGAGCTGATAAAAGGTATACACAAAACACCCATGGTGAATATTATAGTTAATGGCAGAGTACTAAAATCTTTTTCTCTGATTTTGGAAATGTAACAAGATTTCAGCTATCATCATATCTATTCAACGTTTTACTGGAGGGTCTGTGGCAATAAGGACTGAAAAAACATTAGGGTTGGAAAACAATCTTAAAAATTATTATTGTATATAGAAAACATGTTTACACATGTACAAAGTAAAAAAGACTCTACTAATAAAAAAATATGATATTTGATAAGTGAGTTTACAAAGGCCGTTGGATATAAGGTCAGCAAACAAAGGTCATTTGTATTCTTGGATCAGTACAAATAATTAGAAAACAAAGTTTGGAAATGATACCCCTAACCTAGAAATAGTTTCTCAAGACCATTATTCAGAAAACTACAAAGCTTTATGAAGGGAAATTAAAGAAGACCTAAATAAGTAGAGAGCTATACTGTATTCATTGACTAGAAGACTTAGTGTTGGCAAAGATGTCATTTTCTATGTATAGTCAATGTAATCCCAATCAAAATCCCAGCAGGATTTTTTTCCATGTGTGCAGAAATTTACAATCTAATTATACAATTTATATGGAAATGCAAAGGGCAAAAAATGGCAAAGACAATATTGAAGAAATATGGTTAAAATGAAATACCAGATATTAGGAAGTATTATAAAACTTATAATAAAATGCTGTGATATTAAAATAGCACAGTAATTAAAATACTGTGATATTGATGACCATTAGAACAGAATAAAGAGTCCAGAAATGGACCTACACATTCAAATCATTTGATTTACAACAAAGCTTACACCGCAATACAGAGATGAAATGATATTCTTTTTGATATATAGTATTGGAACAATACAGGTAAAAAAGCAATGAATTTTAACACATGTATCTTACATATAGAAAAATACATTTTAAATGATTGTAGACCTAAAGGTTACAGGTAAAATAACAAAGCATCCAGAAGATAAAAATAAGAGAATATTTTCATGATCTTGGGCTAGGTAAAAAGTTTATGAATAGGATATAGGAAGTGACAACCACAAAGGAAAGTGTTGTTAAATTAGTTTTCCTAAAACTTGAAAACTTCTATTCATCAAGACATTCTTAAGAGAATGAAAAGGCAAACTGTGGAATGGGGGAAGTGTATTTCCAATACATAAAGCAGAAAAAGGATTTCTAGCCAGAATATATAAAGAACACTTATAATTAATTTTTTAAAAAAGAAACAGATCGCCTAATAATAAATGGGCAAAAGACTTGAGCAGGTGCTTTACAAAAATGATATCCAAATGGCTGATTCATATATATATATATATATATATACATATATATATATATATATATATGTAAAGTTACTCAAAGTCATTAGAAATCTGGGAAATAAAAATAAAAACCACAATGAGAAACCAGTACATACTGATCAGAAAGGCTAAAAATTTATAAATGAATAAAACAAACAGGAACAAGGATTTGGGAGGATATGGAGAAACGGGAATTTCATATATAACTAATGGAAGTTTAAATAGATCCAAATGCTTTGGGAAAGTGGCATTGTTTACTAAAGAAGAACCTACATTAATCCCGTAACTCATAAATTTCATGTATAAGTATATATCCAACAGAAATCTGTGTACCAAATTGTATGTACAAAAATGTTCACAGCAGCACTATTTGTAATTACCCCAAACTAAAAACCAATACCAAATGCTTATCAAGAGTAGAATGGATATATTTATATGGCATATTACTACAAAAAAATATTTATATTATACTGCAATGAAAAAGGCAAACTCTTCCATGCAACACCATGAATGAATCGCACAGATATAATATTGAGCAAAAAAAATCAAACAAACAAAAAAACAGACACAAAAAAGTACTTATACATGACACCATTTATATAAAATTCAAAAATAAGAAATAAGGATCTATAAGAATACCCATCAGAAGAATACTTACCTTAGGGAGTTATTAAAAGGTTCTCCTCTGCTAGTAATGTTCTGTATCTTTATCTGGGTCATGAGTCCATGCGTGTGTTCACTTTGTAAAAATTCATTAAGTAAAGGAAAAGCTTAAAAGCTAATTCAGGCATTTTGCTTATGGATCTAATTTTCACACTTGGCAGAATGGCTAAAAAGGTTGATACGACCCAACCATTTATTACATGTTCTTCTGCATGTAAGATGGTGGCTGAGAGATTTAAACCCTATTTCTGTTTGTGACTGTATTTAAACTATCCAGCTCTAACTCCGGCAACTACACACTAAGCAAGCTCTCGCCTAGCTTCAGCAGCTTGAGGCTGTCAACCAACACTAATAAAATACAGCATGAAAACAAGCTTAAAAGCACCACTTCTTTCTTGTACGAGTTGGCCGTGGGAAGGAGTTACCACTCTCAACATAGATCTTCCTGGTGAAGATGAAAAGGAAGTCACCAGGAGTATTTCTGGCTTTCATGGGAATCTCTTCCAAGTTATAATAATAAAAACTAATCTTTGTTGTTTTCACCTATGCCCCAGGCACTATTCTAAGTACTTGAAATGTGTTAGCTTTTTGGATAACATAACAACTGCATGAGGTAGTGTTATGGGCTGCATGTTTGTGTCTCCCCCGCCTCCCCATCCATATGTTCAAACCCTAACTCCCAATGGGATGTATTAGGAGGTGGAGCCTTTGGGAGGTGATTAGGTCATTAGGATGGAGCCCACCTGATGGGATTAGTGCCCTTATGAAAGAATCCCTAGCTTGTTTCCTCTCTCTCTTTCTCTCTGCTCTCAGCCATGAGAGGACACAGCAAGAAGGTGGCTGTCTGCAAACCAGGAAGAGTTTCTCACCAGAACCCAACACTGCTGACACTCTAATCTCAGACTTCCAGCCTCCAGAACTGTGAGAAATGTCTATTGTTTAAGCCACCCGTTCTATGGTACAGTAATACCTTGGTTTGCAAGCATAATTCGTTCCAGAAACAAACTACTAGTATTGCAAGACCTCACTTGTTTGCCACGTTAAAATGTATTAGAAATGTTTGCATGTCTTGCAGAACACTCGCAAACCATATTGCTTGCAATCCAAGGTTTTACTGTATTTGGTTATGGCTTTCCTAAATGACAGGTAGGAAATATCATCTGCCCCATGTTACTGGTGACAAAGCAGAGGCACAGAGCCGTTGAGTCATCTGTCAAAGATCACACAGCTAGCAAGTGGGAAAGCCAGCTAGTAGGGCTCTTTCTAGAGCTCTTGCCTTTACACAGACATTATAGAAGATTAAACAACAAATGCCACGCCACACACAGCCTTGATGTCTTCAGTTTTGGTAGCTCCAGGAGGCTCTCAGTGTGAAGATTTCTCCACAGCACCCAGCTCTTGGTGAGAGATTGGCTGTGCAACAGAAGGAAGCCCCTGTGATTCAGGACTCAGGTCTGAGAACAATGAAAGCCAGGGAGGATGATCTCTTCTCTATCTTGTGGTGATGGTGGCTGGTTAGCAAAGTTGTAGATTTGTTTGTTTGTGGGGAAAAAAAAATCACAGAGAAGTGTAAATATCGTAAATTAAGATTTGAGCAACAATGACAAATGCTGAAAGAAAGAAAGAAAGAAAGAAAGAAAGAAAGAAAGAAAGAAAGAAAGAAAGAAAGAAAGAAAGAAAAAAAGGAAGCACAGCTTTTATCTGCTGGTGACCCCCTTGCTCCTACCTTGTGCCTTGTACCAGAACCGCCATTTACTGAGCTCTCAGCAGTAAACTTAATAAAGATTGATATCAGCGACAAATTCTGCCAACTTCTACGCTGCAAAACTTAGTCACAGTGCAAAATGGACCAAGGAAAATAAATAACCCAGGAATGATGAAGTTTGTAAATATTGATATGGAGGCTGGGTACAGGGAAGTTGGATGAAGCAAGAGAGAGCTTAGTGATAGCAAGTTTCCCAACCTGACTGAGTGCAGAAAGGTCTTTTCACATTGATTTTAATTCTCTGGCATTATTTTCAGGATGGGAGTGTGTCTTGGGCTAAACTGTAAATGTTTGGATTCCAAAACACCTTTCTAGAAAAGACACTTTAAAACATTAGATTAAAAAATTGCTATTATACATACTATATATTTCTTCAGGTTCAAGATATCATCATTTGTATGAAACAACATTAACTTAATGACAGCCTTTTTGGACAAAAGGAAATGCTTCCACAGAATACGTACCCATAGGTTCAATCTGATTTCAGAAATACCGAACTTCACAAAACTTGTCTCTTAGACTAGGAAATGTATACCTAAGCATGGAGAAAAAGTCTGAAAGATGCTCAGAGCTAGTATTTTGAGTGATGGAATTGTGAGGATCCTTAATTATTCTATATTTTTCTATGTGTCTTTTAAGTTTTTCTGTATACAGTACTATTTCTATAATAGCAATTTTTTTTTTAAGATTTTATTGGGGAATTGGGGGAGGGGAACAGAGTTGGGGAATGGGGAACCAGAACAGACAAGTTGCTGTCCTTTTGTTCTTCAGTCTAGTTGTGGAGGACATTCCTTCACTGGCCCATGTTTGTATTATCATTGTGCTCTTCCCGGCTGAGGCAATCGGTCACCGGCCATTGGACGGCCGCTCACGGCAGCTCACAGTAACTCATGCTGGCTACCGGCCACTCACAGGAGCTTATGGCAGCCCACTGCAGCAGGGGCTACAGCCTACACCGCTGCCAGCGACTCACAGGAGCCCAGTTCCAGATCAGGCTGTTGTTCACCATCTTAGCTGTAGAGGGTGCGTGTCACTGGCCCTCATGTGGGACCTGAATCCAGGCCCTGCTGCTCAGAGCTGGCATCCCAAGCCAACCCTTAACCAATGTGCCACTCGTCTGGCCCACTATCTATTTATTGAATTTTTCCATTATCCCAAATGGAAACTCTATACCCATTAAATAATAACTCTCCATTCTCCCCTCCTCTCAGCCAGCCCCTGATAACTACTACTATTTTAGTTTCTGTCTGTATGAATTTGCCTATTCTAGGTTCTCTGTATAAGTGAAATCATACAGTATTTGTCTTTTTATGCCTGGCTTATTTCACTTAGCATAATGTTTTTAAGTTTCATCTTTGTTGTAGCTTGTATCTGAATTTCATTCCTTCTTATGGCTGAATAATACACACACACACACACACACACACACACACACACACACACATACACACACTATATTTTGTTTATCTCTTGATGAGTACTTGGGTTGTTTCTGCCTGTTGGTTATTATGAATAATGTTGCCCTGTTGGTTATTATGAATAATGTTGCTATGAATGTGGGTCTATAGTATCTGTTTGAATCCCTGTTTTCAATTACTTTAGGTGTATACCTTGGAGTGAAAATGTTGGATCACATGATAATTCTGCTTTACTTTTTTAAGGAACTACCAAACTGTTTTCCTGGGTGGCTATATCATTGTATATTTCCACCTGTGATGGATAAAGACTCCAATTTGTCCACATCCTCACCAATACTTGTTATTTTCTGTGTTTTGGGTTTGTTTTTTAAGAATATCTATCCTAACAGGTATGAAGTAGTTGTACATATTATTTTGAAACCTGCTTTTTCCTGTTAGTGATATATCATGAACATCTTTTCATGGCAGTTAATATTCTTCTAGAATCCATATCAGTTGTCATTTTGATGACAGTAATTATTCAGTTGTATGTATGCACTTACATACTTTTTAAAAACAGTCCTCCATTGTTGAATATTTAGGTTATTCCCAGTTTTTCCTATTGTAAGCTATGACAAAATCAATTCTTTAAGGCTATTTTTCTGCACCTGTCTTAATTATTTCATTGGTATAAATTCCTAGATATGTTATTGTTGAATCAAAGATATGAATGTGCAAGGCTTTTAATTCATAATTCTAAATTGCCTCCGTTTAGTTTTAAAAGGAAAAAATCAATAGCCTTTCAGTGAGGAACCACCCACACCACCACTACCAACCCCAAAGATTTAACTGTAAAATATTTACACTTATGAGGACTCGAGAAAGTGGATATGAGAATCTTGTCGATGAAATAGAAATTGTATCAGTCAGCTCTTTTGCCAGATGGCTTGACAATTCTGGAAAGATGAGATTTTTTATAATATTCATCTTGGGTCAGAGATAAACATTTTTCAAAGAAGTATGATTACTTTCTTTTTGATCCCATTTTCAAATTTCTCTTCTACCATTTTTGCCCAGAATATGGTTGGAAAATGAAAAGAAAATAGAGTAAAGGCAACCACTCCACAAAAAACTTCTCAAGCTGCTTGCTTAAACTTGAAATTCTAGAGAACCCATGTGCAACATCTATAGAAAAGGAAAGTTATGTCTAAATTAATACACACAACATGCCAAATCTATACTTTAGAAGTTCTTTTGAGAATTTTCTTACCTCTGAAAAGTTGCATGATTTTACAGAAAGCATCATATTTCACCCTCATTGCTTGTTAGGGTAGATGATGCAACATTGTCCAGAGGGTAAATATGGGAGCCGTCATCCTAGATTTAAAATTACCTGTTCTAGCTAGGTCACCTGCCTTAACCCATTTGGGTTGCCGTGGGATACCATAGACTTCTCATAGTTCTGGAAGTTGGGAAGTCCAAGATGCAGGCCCTGGCAGATTGGTGTCCTGGTTCATAGGTGTCTGTTTCTTAACTGCAATCTCACGTGGTAAAAGGGACAAGGGAGCTCTCTGGGGTCTCTTTTATAAGAACACATCCCATGTTCCACCCTCCTGACCTAATCACCAGCATGTCTGATTCAGCAGGTCTGGATAGTGCCTGAGAATCTGCATTTCTTACAACTTCCATGGTGATGCTGGCTAAGGACCACTCTGTGAGAACCACTGCATTCGATGGTATTGCTTCTCACTCACCTCTCTCCAGGTAGCTTTGGATGGTAATTTAGGTGTGTGATTAAAACCAAGGAAGCTAAGTGATAAAACAACTATATAGATTGTGATAATTATGCCAAAGAGCTACAACTATGTTTTATTCATGGGACATTTTTTTTTCTGAGAGAATTATTGGACTCCTCATACTTAGAATTGGCATCAACATATAACAAACTTCTCTGCACAGAAATTAGAGGTGTCAATCTGGATCGTGTAGAAATGCTGATTATTAAATTTTTCATTGCGCTTACTTCAGTGGCTCCACTGACTAATATTTTTATGACATGCATAAATAACACTGGTGGGTGGCTTAAAATATTTTCAAAGATTTATATTGTAGGTTCTCAAATAAAATATGTAGTCCTTGAGGCAAGGATCCTATTTTCTATAACTCCAGGGCACTTTGCATCCAGTCAGCATTCAGTACTTGTTGTTGATCAACTCATGTAAGGAAGTTAATCTGCAAGGTGCTTTAGAGCCATCAGAACATGAGATAAGGACATTTTATGAAGGATGGGAGGTGCAATAGAATGTTACATGCCCTTGTGTGATCCCTTCCACAATGACTCTGGACTTGGCCATGTGATTTGCTTTGGCCAATGGAACAGCAGCAAATGTGATGGAACAGAGAATTGATAAGCATTTGCACAATGGGGCTTCTCCTCTTGAAATTCTTCCTCTTGGAATTCATCTGCACTGCTAGAAAGAAGTTTGGGCTAAAGCACTGAGGAGTGAGCAAAACTTCAGAAGATGAGACCATCCAGGATGTTCCAGCTCCAGCTTCCAGATAAATGTGGCCTCATGAGTCATGTCAGCTATTGCATTTGGTCCTGAGGAACTTCCAGCAAAGTCTTGTTAACTGCAGACTCATAAAAAATAATGGGAGGTAGTTGTTACAAGGTAAGAGGTAACTAAAACAGGGGGAATGCAAAAGCAGTATATTTCAAAGTCTAAAAAATAATTCAATGATTGCATGTGAGATTTCCTCAGGTCGTTTCTACTTCTGTGACCCTTGTATAATAGTCCTTGGTTGAAATCTGAGGAAAAAAAACTAGATGTCATGAAAATTTTATTTCCGTATTTGTTCACTCAACAGCCTTTTGTTCACCTTCTATTACAAGCCAGGCTCTGTGTGAATAGAGAAGATGGGGAGGGAGGAGAGACAAAGGAGACAATCATCCCATTGAGATGTAGGAAGGACGACGGTACACGGCATGTAGAGATGCATGGAGAGGAAGGACAGAGTTGAGGCAACTTTCCAAGACAGGCAACCTAAGAGGGAAAGATTTTGGTAGCTAAAGACTCTAATGGAAATTTGACTTGGGGAGATTTAATTCCCAGTGTCTTTGTGATACTTAGGATAAAAACTAAAAATTAAAAACAAAAACAAAAACAAAAAACTGGAGAGGTAGGCAGGAAGGAGAGACAAATTTTTATTTATTTAAAGATTTCAAATATAGCTCTTCACAAGATACAAGCAATCCTTCCTGGCTTCCTTAAGACCCATCCCAGATGACACATGGCCATAAAACTGTTTCCTTCAGCCTCATGTGGCAATACAAGGCACTCTCCCCACACACTGAAAGTCAGAGCTCAGACTCACACATTCTTGTCCCTGCCCCTGACACTAACAAACCTGGAATTACTAGGAGAAAAGCCTGGTACATGTGGGAGCCACCACAAAAGAAACTGTCCCAGAAGAGAGGTGCTAAGTAGGTGAAGACATATAACTCTGAGCGTTATTTCCTAATTCTAATGGAGGGAGATTCTGGCATTGAGCCAGGAAACAGAAAAAGCATGAAAGGAAGAACTAATTTAGAGCTGGTGAAGTGAGTGTTTTCTGGCTTATTTAAACCCTGGGATATAGAATTCAAACAGGGAGGAGAAATCTGACTACCAGATAGAGCTGCTGAGTGAGGCAGGATGTCAACAATGGAGTTAACAATGTCCAGGCATGAAAGGAGACATTTTGACAGCTGGGAAGCCATAGAAAGAACAATGCTTTGTGGACTGGGGGTGGTGGTGGGGGGAGGGGGTCCACCTTTATAATCAGTATTTTATTTCCATTAAGTCCTTTGGAGGCAGAGGTTGAGGTTATTGGTTTGGCCCCATTTTAAAGGAAAGCCACAACCCAGCCCTACAAAGACCTTTGGGGATATTAGGGAAACAAGTCTAACAGGCAGCTAATCGGCAGGTAGAAGGACCCTCACTAAACATGAATTTGTTGGGTGCCTATTAGGAGGCAGATATCGTGCTGGATTTTAGGGGCACATTGAGGAGCATGACTGATAGATTTCTTGCTCTCAGGGAACATCCATTCAAATTCTCATGTGATATGCCAAAAGCATAGAGTGTATACAGCACAGGGGAGGTTCAGAGGGCAGCTGTGGTGCAGTGGGAAGGTCATGGGACACTTGGCTTGAAGTACCTCTCAACAGCTCACCTGCTCTGTGACCTTAGGCAAATCCCTGAAATTCTCTTTTTCCCATCTGCACACTGATAATAACAATATGTACCCTGTGGTCCTTATTGTGCTGGTACATATCGTGCTGAGGAGTCACTGAGCAATGTGAGGTAGCGAAGATTTGCTGGAAGATGGAGAAGGGACAGGCTTGGAAGAGGAGAGATGTTTTTTGCTGTTGGCCAGGTGGGGATGGAACCCCTGTGTATAGTAGCTCTCAGGGGGTATGCTTGCCCATGGATAAAAATGGTGGAATTAGGACGCAAACCTTAGAGGAAAGAATCAGAGAGAAGAAGTATGCTGTTTGTTTCCAGCCTCGTTTCACAGAATCTGGAATTCATTGCTTCTCCCTCAACGTGATTTCGTGATTCATGCTTCTCCCAATGTGATGTAAGGCGTTCTGAGATGTTTATTGCACTGCATTCAGGGATACTGTACAGAGCCATGTCCAATGTCAGAAACCTTGGAAAATAGTCCTTGGTTTAATTTTAACTCTTTATATAAACAATGACCTAATGTGAGGAAGGCTCAGTCTGGCCAGGCATCCGATCCCTGCATTTCCTCCTCCCCTTCACCCCTTTCTCCTGCCTTTAATTCAACTGCCTCTCCTTTATCTCACATACAGACTTTGCAAACAAGCACAGGGTGATCTGTGTGCTCAGCTAACTTAAAGAAAAGGTGTTAGCAAAGCAATCCAGTCAAGTCATGAACCCTTGCAGGAGGGAGCCACTGAGAAAGAGAGACACACTGAGAGAGAGCCTCCTCTCTCACTGTGAAATGTTATTTCAGCAAGGGGGATGAGGTCCAGGCAAGGACTCCGCTGCAATGCAAACAATGGACTGTCCAAAAGAGAACCCCCTTCTTTCCCTCCCAACCCCAGCTCCAGCTGTATTTTTTTTCTTAGACAATAGTGAGTCAAGTTCTCTTCTTTGTGTAAATTAAGTGAACTAGGAGTGCTGCTTGTGTCTGAAGACACCACCCTCTGGCTGCTTATGGCTTTTGCCTCCTTCACTCCACGCACCATCTAGGAGGGTAAGCCCCACATGAATTTACAGGTGGGCAGCACCTCAGGAACACAGGGGAGTAGAAACCCCCCTTCTAATTGTTCAGGCGCAAACAAAGGTGCTAAACTTCCCACTGGGAGTTCACTCATGAGGGATGAATTCTGGTTATTCATCCCAGTGATGAGTGGGATTGGGGCAGGTGGGGAGGGGAGTGGAAGTGTCGTGTGTGGGTGTGGTGGGATGAAGGCATGGGGCAACAAACAAAGGTTAAAATGTCTTGCCATGTTTTGACTGGGACGCACTAACCTCGGTCAGGGGTCAGCAGACTTTTCCGGTAAAGGGCAGATAGTAAATAATTTGTTCTCTTTGTGGGCCATCCTGTTTCTGTCACAACTACTCAACTCTGCCCTTATAGGACAAAATTGACCATAGAGTATTAGTAAACAAATGGGTGTGTCTGTGTTTCAAGAAAAGATGGTTACAAGAGCAGGCGGCCTCTGGATCTGACCTGAGGGCTGCTGTCTTCCGACCTCTGATCGGAAGGATGCCCTTCCCACATTTCTATTTAGCTAGCTATGTCTGGGAGAGGAGACCAGTGTGCTTCCCTGCTCCCCCAACCTTCCTGTGACTCTGCTTTCTCCACCCTCTCGTTCCTTCAGTAGAAATCCCAAGTGCTGGAATTGGCCATTTACCTCGATAGGTGGCCTCCTAAATGAAAGCCAGGAGGGGTGGCCACCTCAGGTTTCATGATTTTGTTGATAAATTCCCTACCACTTACAGGAACAAGACAGACAGATATTGTAGATGCTTAAACTCACCTCCCAACACACACCCTGTCATTTTAGGAGAGGCATAAGGACATTCCTTAAGCAATTTGGTTTAGAATCATAAAATTCTCCTGTTTTCCACCTCTTTTTCTCTTTCCAGATCTGTTATTATCTGAATATGAATACTTTGACTTCATCCTCTGTATTTCTTACCTTTCCTTTTATATTTTCTATCATTTTATACATCACTTGTGCTTTCCGGAAGAGCTCCTCAGTCTACTATTCCAATTCATTGTTCGTTCTTTAGCTGCCTCCATTCAACTACTTTTAATCCAGCATGAGGACAAGTATAGTGGTCAAGAGCTAGAGTCACAGATAGGCTGTTTTCAAATTCTAGTTCTGTCTATAATTACAGGCAAGTTACATAACCTCTGGGCCTCAATTAACTCATCTCTGGGCCTCAATTAACTCGTCTCTAAAATGGGCTTACTAATAGCATCTATCTCACATTATCATGAGAAATAAATGAGTCACGTTTGTAGAACACTGAGGACAGCAGCATATTTGAGCCCATATCATTTTTAACTTTCCTCACAATATTTTGTACTGATAATGCTTTTCTTTATTTTGTTGCTTATAATTATCATAATCACTTTAAATCCCAGCCCTTCTAATGCTTCTGTGTCATACGGTGTTTGTCGTGTTTGGGGGGAGGAGTGCAGTAGGATTTCCCAGGGGTGTAGCTGTACTTGGATGAGCTCACAGTCCCCTACAGTTTTCTTTTTTTTCTTTTTTTATAGATTTTTATTGGGGAATTGCAGAAGGGAACAGTGTTGGGGAATTGGGAAAGGAGAACAGCCAAGTTGTTGTCCATCAATCTTAGTTGTGGAGGGTGCAGCTAGCTCAGCTCCAAGTCCAGTCACCATCCGGCTGCCCATCAGCAGCTCACACCCACTCAGCTCAAGGTGCTGTGTTTAATCTTAGTTGCAGGTGGGTGTAGCCCACCATCCCATATGGGAGTGGAACCAGCAACCTTGTTAGGAGCATGTGCTCTTACCAGCTGAGCCATCCTGCCAACAGCAACTCAGCGGCAGCTCAGCTCAGGCGCAGCTCACTGGCCCATGTAGGAATCGAACCAACAACCCTTTTGCTCAGAGCTCGCACTCTTAACTAACTGAGCCACTTGGCCGGCCCCCCTATAGCTTTCCAGTGCTATGTGATTTAAGAAAGAGACAGGGCATGAATCCCGAGGAAGATCCCCTGTCTCACCAAGAACATTGTACATCATTCCATCAGAACCACTCTGGTTAAGTTTAACTTTAAACCCTTAGAGTGAATCTGCACTGGGAGGTGGCAGTCTCCAGGTGTTTCCCCACCCACCCACCCTGAGGGACTGGGGGTGCTAGGGAGTGAGAGCTGAGGGCAGCTGCTCAAGGCATCAGCTCTCCCTTTTTGATCAGGGTTTCTTCTGCCCAGATATTAGCACTGCTCACACTTCCAAGCCTTCAGACAGCACCACCTGCACTGAGCCAGTTTCTGTGATGTAGAGGCAGTCATGGATTGTCCTCAGGCCACTGGAGTGGCCTGTGGGAGTGGGGAGACCAGAGCAGAATTTCAATTTCAAACATTTCTTTCTTTCTTCTCCCACTGCCACTTCTGGCCACTTTCTCCAGCACCAAGGAACACAGAGCCGTCAACCTCCCACATACACACCATATGAAGACAACCTTCTGCCGCCCAGTGTCTACTCAGTGTTTTCTGTGGTTAGTATGGTTCTCAGTACCTGGAATTCATTTTTCCCTCTTGTGTCTATGGTTTCTTGAGGATTGATTTTGGTGTCAGGAGACTGTGCTCACTGCTAACTCCCTATCTTAGGAAGAAGCAGAAATGCAATCCTAAAGTCCAAGGAAACTGAGGTGCTGTCTGGCTCTCTGTCTTAGGTATGAAACTCCCATGATTGCCCAAATAAGATGTTATCTGGGCTCTACTTCTACGGCTCTACAACAGGAAACACAAACATGAAGAGATGGACCTGTTCATTTTTGAAGAACTTTTTATTGAAAAAGAACCTATATACATAAAAGTGCACAAGCCATTTTTCACAAAAAGAATGCACCCAAATAATATGCATCCAAATTTAGAAAATTTACAAGTAGACTTGTTCATTTTAATGTCACCAATTGTTAGAAAAGTCTTTCTTATTTTAGTGGAAATCTCCCTTCCTATAATTTCTGCCAGCTTTCAGCACTATAGAGTTACACAAAATAAATACAACATTTTCTTAGTTAAGCATTTGAAGTTCAATATTTGTCTTCCCATAAGTTTTTATTTTTCCCCTGAGTTATACAATCTTCCTTCTTTCAACCAATTTTCCTATTACAAGATGGTATTACAGTGATGACATAAGGAGATGTACAGAGTTGAAGGAATCATTTAGGCAGATGTTTGAAGAATAGATGTTTGAGGACAGAAAATGACTCTCTCATCTAGTCAGTAGAAATATAAGGAGAAAACCAGAAACAGGATGGTGTCTGCCAGCAAAAGGAATCAAGTGCCTTTCTGCTGGGTCACAGTAGGAAGTTTGGTGGCTCTGGGCATCCCAGGTGGATATGGGGTGGAGAGAAAGCAAGGGACCAGCTGCTGTCCAAGTAGACATCTTTCTGGAGGCTGGACGCAAGGCAGTTGAAGCCTAAGAAACCAAGGAGGTATAATCAGAACTGACATTGGGAAGATGATGGTTCAGTGAGGTGGAGTTGAGACAGAGTCCTGGCTGCTTCCAAGGAGCTAAAAAGAGAAGCAAATGCACTCCAGTTCTCACTGGACAGCCTAGGTGAGAGAATAAAGCATTCGGTGTTGGGGGTGACATGGATGAGATTTGCAGAATGGGGTAACCAAGGAATTAATTCTCACTGTCAAAATACAGTCTTAGTGCTTATGTGAAAAATATGTAGTCTGACTTTAAGGCTTCTGCTAACAACTGGGGCCCTGCAGAAGGGCCCTGGAGCCGTGAGAAGAGACTGGCCAAGTGGGTATACAAAGGGAACACATTAAGCCTGGGAGCACTGAATGCTCACTCTTTTCCAGTTTCTTCCATAGTCCATGATCCTGTCCTTTTAGCCTTTCTAGGAGTGGGTTTGAAAAGGAAAGCATGAAGTTATCTGAGCCATAAGAACCTTAAGAAAAGCAGAGCCACCTTCTTTTTCTCCTCCTCTTCCTCCTTCTTTTTAAAATACTGAGTCAATTTAATATAAGGTATGAAAAAAATAGAAAGACAAGTCCTCCAACTTGTGTGATTGAAATTACCCATTATATCTATGCTTACATTTATATAGATGTTTGATATGTTCCTTTTTATACTATTCTTCTTAAATTTAATTGTTCTTTCTGTGTACAGGGAATGACAGAAAATAATAGTGGCTGGATTAGCCTCTTTCATGTACATAAACTATCCATTGTTTGCTAGTAAGATATGTATTTATGGCTTCTCCTGTGTATGCACTTCTAACCTTACGTCTTCTGTTGTAGCCACGTTTGTTCAGAAGGAACTCATCCATTTCCCATTGCCACATGCTTAACTTACTGCTTGTGACTGTTTTCCCTAGCATTCCACAGCCAGACCATGCAATTTAAAGTGTAATGGGTATTGGCTATGGAATATCCAAAAAGACTGCCAGAAAAAATCGCTGGTTAAGCAAAGCTAGGTTTTTTGATATACTGCAGTAAAAGGGAATATCACCTTGACAGAATCTAGTAGCATCTCAGAAGGGAGAGGTCAAGGGTGGATTATTTAGTGTTTTAGAGTCTGTGCTGGGTGATTTTAAGGTAGATTTTGGAAGGCAGAGAACTGGTTGGAATTGGGCAGAATTTATGATACAATGGCTGTGGATTGGTAGGCTCACAGCGGTGAGGGTCTATAAGTGAGCCTGGTGAGTGACTTGCTAAGTTAGCTCCTTTAGTAGTTCCACAGTCTCATTTTCCAGGAGCAAGTATTTATGAGAGCAATTAGCTAGGTTATTTTGCCTTGTCCCAGCATTGTTGAGCTCAAAACCAGGAAACTATGATTTATCCCAGGATTGTTTAGCACAGGAACAGGAAAACATGTTCCTTTGGGTTTTTATGGGTTTGCTAAATTTCCTTATGCTACAATTTATACATGAAGAGTTTTAATATTTTGCCTATAACTGATCTGCTCTTCTGGGTGAGCTGGTTAGTGGGGAAATGACAACAAAGTCAGTCAGTAACACAGTTATTTAAATAGCCCGTTAGCTAATACTCAACCTCTCTAAGTAAAAACGCCCAATCTCTCCAATTTTTCACACTTTCACTCTTCTCTCTGGCTCCTCTCCAAGATTGTGTCTGGGTATATAAAGGAAGGGATGTGACTTGTGTGTCTTCTTGGACAGCTCAGGATTTTCTGCCTCCTCTAGTCTCCAAAACAGTGACCCTTGGCTACCTGCTTGCTATCTATCCTGCTAGATTTTACAACTAAGGCTGACGGGCCAGAATGGTACTTGTTCTCACTTGGTTCAGGCCTCTCAGTTCTCTTGGGAGGAATTGAATTTCCCTCAGCGTTAGCCATTCATAACACTTATAACTGATTCCTCATTCTGTTTTCTAGCATAGGTGTCTATACCCTGTGTCTTAGTCTGTTTGGGCTGCTATATCAAAATACCAAAGACTTTGTGGCTTATAAACAACAGAAATTTATTTCTTGCAGTTCTAGAAGCTGGAAGTCCAAGGTCAGAGTGCCGGCATGGTTGGATTCTAATGAAAGCCCTCTTCCAGGTTGCAGACAGCTGACTTCTTGCTGTGTCCTCACATGGTGGAAGGGGCAAGGGCCCTTTTAAAAAGGCACTAATCCCGTTCACGATGGCTCCACCCTTATGACCTAAGCACCTCTCAAAAGTCCCATCTCCTAATACCATAACATTGCCCTTTAGGATTTCAACATATGCATTTTAGGGAGCACAAACATTCAGACCAAGGCACCCTGCCATAGGGGTCCCCAGGGTAGACCAAATGGCTCCATCAAAGCTTCCCTACTGTAGAAACAAAGGAAAACCAACCACATGTGAAAAGCAAAGCCTTTTTTTTTTTTTTTTTCCCTGAGCTTGCTGTAGCACTTGTGTTTTGGCAGAAATTCAAAGGCAGGCAGAGGAGTGGGAAAGCTTTATAGTGGGAAAAAGGGAAGGCTTCAGGCGTGTCCTGATTGGAGGCTGTTGGCATGGGGAAGCTGTAGGCAGGCTAACTAGAGACAGGGTTTCTGATGTGATTGGTTATGGGTATATACTTAGCTTTCTCTGGTTGGCTCTAAGTTGGAAGCAAGAACAGAAATTAGATAAACTCTCGGTAATTAATCAAGTCTTGACCATTTGGGGACAATTGTTACGGTAGTTATTGTTTAGCTTCCTGAATTATCACTAGAGATAGCAACCTGGCTTCCTGTAAGACTGCCTTATAGCAGGCTGCCTTCCTAGGCCAATTATTGTAGAGAAAGGGTTGGTTTTCTGGGCAGGTTGCTGCAAGCTATAGATCAGAGGCTCTATTTAAGTGTGGTCCAGCCATTATCTATTTGTATATTCTATCTCTCACTACCATATAGGGGCTGATATAACCTCCCAGAAGGGGCAAACTTGATCTTGTCTCTAATCCCACTCTATTCCCCTAACAATGCTGTGCTCCTCTAGTTTGTTGCAGTGCCCCCTGATACTTGGTGTTTTCATCAACTCCTTTTAGATGTTCCTAAATCAAGCCCTCCTCTCCACTCTCATCATTCTTTCTATCATCATCTCCTAAGACAGGTAGGGCAGGGCTTTTCTGCCTTTCCTGAGCCATAAAGTAGCAAGACTCAAGACCTAGTTGTACTTCCTGAGGAATAACTTTTCCATATTCAGGAATACTCCAAGATCGTTGGTGCCTCTGATTGGTTCTTAACAGGCCAAAGGAGGAGAAAAAGGAATTCAGATGGTCTCAGGAAAAAGAAACAAAAAAACGCGTCTTCCTGCAAGACTATTATCTTGTTTCAAATCTGATTTTGAATATCAAAAGCTGAATATCAATTCTTTCTTGCTCTTCTCATATCATATGTGACACACCCACAGACCTCTGGGCAGATGACCTGGAACCAATTAGGAAGAAGGATCTATACTTGCAAACTGAAAGAGAAAATTACATTAATATTTTTTCAAAATATGGCTCCCATTACAGAATACATTTTTCATTATGTTCTCATAGAATGCTTTTGTCCTGCTTGCTTCCATTGGCTTTCTTTGGGGGAACAGAGGTTAATAGGGAGAAATGAAGCTATTTCTTGTGCCCTATTTAGAAACGATCTCTTCCTCTTCATTTTAAGTGCTAGAATATAATGTGTCTTTTATCCTCTCAGTAAAGGGCTCCATCTTCTCAAAAGGGTCTCCATTGGCTTTTCTATTTCTTCCCCATTATTTGAGCGCCCCACCCCCACTTGGTTGAATTTTAATGGAAAATAGGTTGGCAACCTATCACTTTTAAGGATCTTAGTCTTAGAGCTCCCCAGTTACTCCTTCTTTACTGATAGCTCTTTTTAAAGTTTGTGTGTGCATGTGTGTGCATAATAGACCCTCCATCCCTTTCTTGTCTTGATCGTTCTTATAGGCGGCACGTAAGAATAATTTTATATCTGACTTTGGCTGTTACTACATTCCCTCTAGTTCTAACCCATCATTTTACATTTTCAGAGGCTCATTATGACTCATTGGGCAGCCGAAGAAACATAATGAGTCCAAGATGATTGCTCATGGTGGTGCTCCACAAATAGATATTAAACAGCTCATGGAATCTATAAATGTCCTTACTATCCTGAGTGCATTATAAAGCTATGAATCAATAATTCAGGCAAGTTTTTCATTCTCTCTAAAAATTTAGCAATCTTGACTTTTCTCCTCTTGGAAATGGGTGCTAAATTCATATTGGGAAAAGAAAGCGGAGAGAGAGAGAGAGAGAGAGAGAGAGAGAGAGAGAGAGAGAGAGAGAGGAAAGAAAGCTGGGGGGGAGAGAGAGAGAGAGAGAGAGAGAGAGAGAGAGAGAGAGAGAGAGAAAATATGCCAAGAAAACAGGAAGCAGAAATTATTTTAATAGTATAAGGCCCTTTTCTACAGCTTTTCGACAGTTGTTCACATAAAGAATGAACAATAGAGTTCCGGTAAGATGGCGGAATAGACGGATGCTCTCCGTACTGCCTCCCAGGATCACATCAAAATTACAAATAATTTATACAACATTTAACCTCAGAGGTCCCCTGAACATTAGATGAACAGAACCTCTAAATGAAGGACCTAAAGCCTAAAGAGGAGGCCTCATCAAGTCTGGTAGGAGGGGCGCAGACGGGAGAGGGCGAGCCCCATGAGGGAAGCCCCAGCTGTGGGGAGGCTTGTCCGGTTGGGGGAGAGACCCTCCAGCCCCACACTGAGCTCACTAGCCCAGAGTTGCTTTGCCAGGAAGAGGAGTTCCACGATAGTGGGCAGTAGAAATTAGTGAGGACTCTCTTTGCTCGGCTAGGTGAGGCAGAGGGCAGCTGGAGAACCAGTGGGGAAGGCGCACGGATTGGCTCCCGGAAGAGCACTCACCCGGTTCCTGTTGGAGGGAGTAGCTGCGTGAGCCAGGCCCAGGAGCCTGTGGGGAAGGACTGAACTGAGCACCTTTGGTGCAGAAGCTGGAGGTTTTGGGACTATTGTTCCACTGGTGCAAAGCTTGCACACGAGCGGTGTACAGAAGGGCGCCATTTTTTCAGAGTTGGGCCCTCCCACAGAGAGTCAGATCTGGGATCCCATTGGTCTAGTGAATTTGGCGCAGGAGTGCATGCGTGCGCATGCGGCCTTGGATTCCCACCCTCCTCCCTGCTTGTGTTGCTTGCCAGGGAAATGCCTGATGGGGGCCCTCCGGCTCCATCAGGCTGCTCACTGAGATGCAGGAGTGCATGAGCCGCCTTTGGTCCTGACCCTCCGCCCTGCTTGTGCTGCGTTTCCAAGGAAACACCTGGCAGGTGCCCTCTGGGTCCATCAGGCTGCTCACTGAGACTCAGGAGTGTGCAAGCCGCCTTGGATCCCAAACCTCCGCCCTGCTTGTGCTGTGTTGCCAGGGAAACACAGGGCGAGTGCTCTTCAGCTGCATCAGTCTATTCAGTGAGACTCAGTAGCAGACAACCTGCAACAACCTGTGAAGATATATATTTTTTATATTTTTGGTAGTGAGCACGGTTCCAGAGCATACAGCAGCTAATTGTGGAAAGCTCACTGCAACCCTGAGCAAGTGGTCTGCAGATTAAAGAGGACAGAGAACCCCCCACACACACCTCTTTCTTTTTTTTTCTTTTTCTTTTCTTTTTTCCCTCTTTTTTCTTTTTTTATTTTCTCTTCTTTCTAGATGATCTATCTAATACATCAAAGCATTCACAGAACAACAGCCAGAATGAAAAAGCAAAGAAAAATGTCCCAAGTAAAAGATCAGAAGAAAACTCTAGAAATGGAACTAAGTGAAACAGAGGTATCCAAACTTTCAGAGACAGAGTTTAGAACACTGATGATAAGAATGTTTAAGGAACTTAGCGAGGACATAAAGAAGGATAGCGAAACCATAAAAAACAACCTGTTAGAACTAAAGAATACAATAACTGAAATGAAGAACACACTCGAAGGAATCACCGGTAGAATAGATGAAGCAGAGGAGCAGATCAGCAAATTAGAAGACAAAATAGCAGAAATCACCCAGCTGGGACAACAAAAAGAAAAAAGAATAAAAAAGAATGAAAATAGTTTAAGAGACCTCTGGGACAACATGATACACAACAACCTTTGCATCATGGGAATACCAGAAGGAGAGAAGCAAGGGATTGAGAATGTATTTAAAGAAATAATGACTGAAAACTTCCCTACCATGGTGAAGGAAAATGGCAAAGGTTAAAGACAGAGACAGAATCCTAAAAGCAGCAAGAGAAAGACAGCAGGTTACATACAAAGGAACTCCTATAAGACTAACAGCTGACTTTTCTTCAGAAACTCTGCAAGCCAGAAGGGAATGGCAGGAGATATTCAAAGTGACACAAAATAAAGGTCTACAACCTAGATTGCTCTACCCAGTGTGGCTATCACTTAAAATTGAAGGAGAGATAAAGAGCTTAAGGAATTCATTACCACCAAGCCAGCATTGCAGGAAATGTTAAAAGAGCTTTTTTAAACAGAAGAAAGGAGAAAAACAAGCTAACCCAGGAAGACAAGAAATACAAATAACAAAATGGCAATAAATATACACTTATCAGTAATTACTTTAAATGTGGATGGGCTAAATGTTACAATCAAAAGAAATAGAGTGGCTGAGTGGATAAGAAAACAGAACCCATGCATATGCTGTCTCCAAGAGACTCATCTCAGATCAAAAGACACACACAAACTGAAAGTAAAGGGATGGAATAAGATATTTCATGCAAATGGAAATTAGAAAAAAGCTGGAGTAGCAATACTTATTTCAGACAAAATAGACTTTAAAATGAAGACTACAATAAAAGACAAAGAAGGGCACTACATAATAACAAAGGGATCAATTCAACAAGAGGACATAACCCTAGTAAACATCTATGCACCCAATATAGGAGCTCCTAAATATATAAAACAGATTCTTACAGACATAAAGGCAGAGATCAACAGTAACACTATCATAGTAGGGGACTTCAACACCCCGTTGTCACCAATGGACAGATCCTCCAGACAGAAAATCAACACGGACATAGTGGCCTTAAATGACACTTTAGACCAGCTGGATTTAATTGATACTTTTAGAGCATTTCACCCCAAAGCTACAGAATATAAATTCTTCTCAAGTGCACATAGAACATTTTCCAAGATAGACCACATGTTAGGCCACAAAACAAGTCTCAACAAATTTAAGAAGATTGAAATCATATCAAGTGTCTTCTCTGATCACAATGCTATGAAACTAGAAATCAATTATAAGAAGAAATCTGGAAAGCTTACAAATACATGGAGGCTAAATAACATGCTACTAAATAGTGAGTGGGTCAAAAATGAGATCAAGGAGGAAATCAAAAGATACCTCGAGACAAACGAAAATGAAATCACCATGACCCAAAATCTCTGGGAGGCAGTGAAAACAGTCCTAAGAGGGGAGTTCATAGCAGTGCAGGCCTACCTAAAGAAGGAAGAAAAATCTCAAATCAACAGACTCTCTTTACACCTAAGGGAACTCGAAAAAAAACCCACAGCAAAACAAGCCTAAAGGGAGCATAAGGAAGGAAATAATAAAGACCAGAGCAGAAATAAATGAAATAGAGAACAAAAAAAAACAATACAAAATATCAATGAAACCAAGAGTTGGTTTTTTTGAAAAGATAAACAAAATCGACAAACCCTTAGCACCACTAACCAAGAAAAAGAGAGAGAGGACCCAAATTAATAAAATCAGAAATGAAAGAGGAGAAGCGACAACAGATACTACAGAAATACAGAAAATTTTAAGAAAATACTATGAGCAACTATATGCTAACAAATTCGACAATCTGGAAGAAATGGATAAATTTCTAGAAGCATACAATCTACCAACTCTGAACCAAAAAGAAACAGAAACTCTGAACAGACTGATTACTGCCAAAGAAATTGAATCAGTAATCAACAATCTTCCAACAAACAAAAGCCCTGGACCAGATGGTTACACAGGTGAATTTTACAAAACATTCAAAAAAGAATTAGTACCTGTTCTTCTCAAACTATTCCAAAAAATACAGAAGAAGGGAAGGCTCCCAAACTTTTTCTATGAAGCCACTATCACCCTGATTCCTAAGTCAGACAAAGATATTACAAAAAAAGGAAAACTACAGGCCAATATCCCTAATGAACATAGATGCAAAAATTCTCAGCAAAATACTAGCAAACCGAATTCAGCATCTCATTAAAAAGATCATACACCATGATCAAGTGGGATTCATTCCTGGTATGCAAACCTGGTTCAATATCCGCAAATCAATTAACATAATACATCACATTAACAAAATGAAAAATAAAAATCATATGATCATATCAATAGATGCAGAAAAGGCATTTGACAAAATCCAGCAGCCATTTATGATAAAGACTCTTAACAAAGTGGGAATAGTGGAATCATATCTCAACATAATAAAGGTCATATATGATAAGCCCACAGGAAACATCGTACTCAATGGGGAAAGGCTGAAAGCTTTCCCCTTAAGATCAGGAGCAAGACAAGGCTGCCTGCTTTCACCACTTCTATTTAACATAGTTCTGGAAGTTCCAGCCACAGCAATCAGACAAGAAAATGAAATAAAAGGCATCCAAATTGGAAAAGAGGAAATGAAAATGTCATTATATGCAGATGACATGACAGTATATATAGAGAATCCCAAAAACTCCACCAAAAAACTGCTAGAACTGATACACGAATTTGGTAAGGTAGCAGGATACAAAATTAATATTCAGAAATCAGTGGCATTTCTATATACCAATAATAAACTATCAGAAGAAGAAATCAGGAAATCAATCCCTTTTACAATTGCTTCAAAAACAATAAAATATCTAGGAATCAATGTAACTAAAGAAGTAAAAGACCTGTACTCAGAAAATTATGAGACACTGAAGAGAGAAATCAAAGAAGATACAAATAAATGGAACTACATACCATGCTCATGGATAGGAAGAATTAATATAGTTAAAATGTCAATACTTCCTAAAGCAATATATAGATTCAATGCAATTCCAATCAAACTACCAAGGACATTTTTCTCAGAAATAGAACATAGAATCCTAAAATTTATATGGAGCCACAAAAGACCCCGAATAGCTATGGCAATGTTGAGAAATAAGAACAAAGTGGGAGGCATCACACTACCTGACATCAAAACATACTACAAGACTACAGTAATCAAAACAGTATGGTACTGGCATAAAAATAGACACATAGACCAATGGAATAGGATAGAGAGCCACAGAATAAACTCATCTATATACGGTCATTTAATCTATGACAATGGAAGCAATAATTTACACTAGAGTAAAGATAGTCCATTTAATAAATGGTGCTGGGAAAATTGGACTGACACGTGCAAAAAAAATGAAAATAGACCACCACTTACGCCATATATGAGAACAAACTCAAAATGGATTAAAGACTTAAAAGCAAGACCTGAAACTATAAAACTCCTAGAAGAAAACATAGGGATTAAGTTTGCAGACATTACCCTGAGTAATATTTTTACTGATATATCCCCTCGGGCAAGGGTAACAAAAGAAAAAATGAACATATGGGATTACAACAAACTTAAAAGTTTTTTCACAGCAAAGGAAATCATCAATAAAACAAAAAGGCAGCCTACTGAATGGGAGAAGATATTTGCCAACGATATATCTGATAAGGATTTGATATCCAAAATTTATAAAACACTCATGCAACTCAACACCAAAAAAAACCAAACAACCCAATTAAAAAATGGGCAGAGGATATGAGGAGGCATTTCTCTAAAGAGGACATACAGATGGCCAACAGGCATATGAAAAAATGTTGAACCTCACTAATCATCAGAGAAATGCAAATAAAAACCACAATGAGATACCACCTCACTCCAGTCAGAATGTCTATCATAAACAAATCAACAAACAACAAGTGCTGGCGAGGGTGTGGAGAAAAGGGAACTCTGGTGCACTGTTGGTGGGACTGCAAATTGGTGCAGCCATTATGGAAATCAATATGGAGGTACCTCAAAAAACTGGAAATGAAACTGCCATATGACCAAGCAATTCCACTCTTGGGTATCTACCCAGAGGTATCCAAGACGCTAATTCAAAAATATATATGCACCCCTATGTTTATTGCAGTGCTATTTACAATAGCCAAGACTTGGAAACAACCGAAATGCCCATCGGTAGATGACTGGATTAAGAAACTGTGGTACATTTATACAATGGAGTATTACTCCGCTATAAAGAAGAATGAAATCGTACCATTTGCAACAATATGGATGGACCTAGAGACTATTATGTTAAGTGAAATAAGTCAGTCGGAGAAAGACAAATACCATATGATCTCACTTATATGTAGAATTTGAAAAACTGAATGAATGAGCAAAAGAAACAAACAGTGTCATAGATATAGAGGAAAAACAGGGTTGCTAGTTGGGAGGGGGGTGGGGATGAGGGAGAAGGGGAAGGGATTAGACAGCATAAATAGGTAACTACAGTATTGTCACAGGGATATGAAAGACAGTTCGGGGAATATAATAATGTTAAAATTTTGTGGGGTGTCAGATGGTCATATGTTTTGTTGGGGAGACCACTTCAAGGATGGAGTAGAGGCTTGATCACTGCACTGTATACCTGAAATTGATGTTGTATAATATTGTATGCCAACTGTAATTGAATATATAGATGGTCACGGGATGTGGATTATACGGTGGAAGGGAGTCAAAGAATTGTAATAGATAGTATGATATGGGGGTGGGGAGGAATGGGAGGGAGAATTGGGGGAGGGGGTTGTCACTTTGAGGGGTAAAAAGTATAACTATTGCACTTTGTTGTACACCTGAAGCTAATTAAAAATAAATTTTAAAAAAATAATAAAAGAATGAACAATAATAAAGACAAAATAGGCCCTCATAAGTATTTGTTGAGTGAGAAAATAAGTTTTATGACTATTTTGGATTGAGTTTACACACATTGTTTTTTTTTTTTTTTACAAAAACAGGTAGATTTTTATTTATTTATTTATGAATCATTATTATTTTTTTTTTTTTTGAGGGCAGTGTCAATGGTCCTCATATGTGGGACCAAACCAGGGACGCTGGCTTCCCAAGCCAGCGCTTAACCACCGCGCCACTCAGCCGCCCCTTTTTTTTAGTTTCAGGTGTACAACACAATGCAATAGTTATACTCTTTACCCCCCCCAAAGTGACAACCCCCTCCCCCAGTTCGTCACCCCACTCCCCCCCATATCATACATATCTATTACAATTCCTTTGACTCCCTTCCATAGTATACTCCACATCCTGTGACTATCTATATATTCAGTTACAGTTGGCATACAATATTATACAACATCAGCTTCAGGTGTACAGTGCAGTGATCAAGCCTCTACTCCATCCAAAATTTTCACAACATTATTATATTCCCCGAACTGTTTTTCATATCCCTGTGGCAATATTGTAGTTGTCTATTTATGCTGTCTAATCCCTTCCCCTTCCCTCTTATCCCCATCCCCCTCCCAACTAGCAACCCTCAGTTTTTCCTCTGTATCTATGAGTCTGTTTACTTTGCTCGTTCATTCAGTTTTTCAGATTCCACATATAAGTGAGATCATATGGTACTTGTCTTTCTCCAACTGACTTATTTCACTTAACATAATAGTCTCTTCACAACATTATCAATTACGTTCCCAGAACTGCCCCCATATCCCTACAACATTGCAGTCACCCACCTACGCTGTCCAAAACCTTCCCCCTCTCCCCTGAGATTTGTTTTGTGGCCTAACGTGGTCTTTCTTGGAAAATGTCCCATGTGTACTCGAGAAGAATGTATATTCTGTTTTTTCAGGGTGAAATACTCTAAAAATATCGATGAAGTCCAGCTGGTCTAAAGTGTCATTTAAGGCCCCTCTTTCTGTGTTGATTTTCTATGTAAAGGGTCTGTCCATTGGTGACAATGGGGTGTTGAAGTCCCCTACTATGAGAGTGTTACTGTTGATCTCTGTCTTTATGTCTGTCAAAATCTGTTATATGTAATTAGGAGTTCCTATGTTGGGTGCATAGATGTTTATTAGGGTTATAGTGCCCTTCTTTGTCTTTTATTGTAGTCATTTTAAAGTCTATTTTGTCCAAAATAAGTATTGGTACTCCAGCTTTTTTTTCTTTCTCATTTCCATTTGCATGAAATATCTTATTCCCTCTGTAAACAGCATATACATGTGTCCTATTTTCTTATCCACTCAGCCACTCTCTGTCTTTTGATTGGAGCATTTAACCCATTCACATTTAAAAGGATTATTGATAGGTGCATATGGATTGTCATTTTGTTATTTGTATTCCTGGTCTTCCTGGGTTAGCTTGTTTACCCCTTTCTTCTGTTTAATAAAAGCCCTTTTTACATTTCTTGCAATGCTGGCTTGGTGGTAATGAATTCCTTAAGCTTATTCTTTTCTGAGAAGCTCTTTATTTCTCCTTCAATTTTAAGTGATAGCCGTGCTGAGTAGAGCAATCTTGCTTGTAGGCCTTTATTTTGTGTCACTTTGAATATCTCCTGCCACTCCCTTCTGGCCTGCAGAGTTTCTGTAGACAAGTCAGCTGTTAGTCTAACAGGAGTTCCTTTGCATGTAACCTGCTGTCTTTCTCTTGCTGCCTCTAGTATTCTGTCTCTGTCTTTAACCCTTGCCATTTTAACTATGATGTGTCTTGGTGTGGACCTGTTTGAGTTCAGCTTGTTTGGAACCCTCTGCACTTCCTGGGCATGTATGTTGATTTCATTCACCAGGGTAAGGAAGTTTTCAGTCATTATTTTTTCAAATACATTCTCGACCCCTTGCTTCTTCTCTTCTCTTTCTGGTATTTCTATGAGTCAAAGGTGGTTGCGTTTCATCTTGTCCCATAGGGCTCTTCAACTATTTTTATTCTTTTTTATTCTTTTTTCTTTTTGTTGTTCCAACTGAGTGATTTCTTCCATTTTATCTTCCAAATCGCTGATCCGCTCCTCTGCTTCATCTACTCTACTGGTGATTCCTTCGAGTGTGTTCTTCATTTCAGTTATTGTGTTCTTTAATTCTAACTGGTTGTTTTTTATGATTTCTCTATCCTTCCTTATGTCCTCACTACATTTGTTAAACATTCTTATCATCAGTGTTCTAAACTCTGTCTCTGAAAGGTTGGATCTCTCTGTTTCATTTGGTTCCATTTCTAGAGGTTTCTTCTGATCTTTTACTTGTGACATGTTTCTTTGTTTCCCCATTCTGGCTGTCGCTCTGGGATTGCTTTGATGTATTAGATAGATCACCAGGAAAGCCTTGGCTGGATCATGCAGGCACACAGCTCATGGCCCAACACTGCCAGGAAAACTCCCAGTCTCAGCCTATTCCAATCAGCCGCTCGCAGATCAGGCCAAGCAGCCCAACAACCAATCACCAGCCTGGCAATTCTGCAAGCACAGTGCAGAGAGCCAGGACCCGAGGCAGCTTGTGAACTCCCACATCTCAGTGAGCAGCCTGTTGGAGCTAGAGCACGCCCACCAGGCATTTCCCTGGCAACGCACGCAGCACAAGCTGGGCAGAGGGTGGGGATCCAAGGCCGCAGACGCACGCTTGCACACAGGCACTTCTGCACCAATTCCTCCAGACCAATGAGGTCCCGGACCTGATCCTCTTGGGAGAGCTCAAATCCAACAAAATGGCATCCTCCCTACACCACTCACGTGCAGGCTCCACAC
Organism: Aselliscus stoliczkanus; assembly: GCA_033961575.1. Taxonomy (NCBI): domain Eukaryota; kingdom Metazoa; phylum Chordata; class Mammalia; order Chiroptera; family Hipposideridae; genus Aselliscus; species Aselliscus stoliczkanus. Next base: position 18,083,767 of record CM066730.1, on the reverse strand, counting down.
CACGGGAACAACAGTCCAAAAACCTCCAGCCTTTGCACCAAAGGTGCTCAGTTCAGTGTGTCCCCGCAGGCTCCTGGGCCCGGCTCACACAGCCACTCCCTCCACCAGTAACCAGGTAAGTGCTCACCGGTGAGTAAGCCCGTGCGCTGGCCCCACTGATTGTCTAGCCACTCTCAGCCTCACCGAGCTGAGCAAAGAGTCCTCACTAATTTACTGCCAGCTATCTTGGAACTTCTCTTCCTGGCAAAGGAACTCTGGGTTGGTGAGCTTGGTGTGTGGCCAGAGGGTCTCTCCCCCAACCAGACAACCTTCCCACGGCTGGGGCTTCCATCACGGGGTTTGCCCTCTCTCGTCTCTGCCCATCCTACCAGACCCAGTGTGGCCTCCTCTTTAAGTTCTTCATTTAGTGGTTCTGTTCATCTAGTGTTCCGGGGACCTCCAGGGTTGAATGCTATATAATTTGTTTTTGGTGTGATCCTGGGAGGTAGTTAACACAGCATCTCTCTATTCTGCCATTTTACCAGAAGTCCAGGTCTACACACTTTGATTTTGATAATAACATGTATTGAATACTTATCCTGTGCCTGGAACAATGCATGCATCCACTCATTATTCTTAAATATGAGTTAGGAACTGATATTATACCCATTAACTGGGTAATAAAACAAGAGGCCACCAGAAAGAGTAGTATACAAGCTAAATGTTTGATAAAAGCTAATAATCAGAGGGAATTCATTAGTACATGGGGAAAAAAAAGAAATGAAGGAGGAGTGAATTAAATTTGGATCCCCCTTGGGGATTTCTTCTGTTGAGAAAATCATTCCTCTATCTATCAACTTGCCACACCCTCAAAACCCAGGAATCATTCTAGACTCACCACCATAAGCAGTTCTCCACCAAATTCCTATTCCTCCACAGTTCTCATATACACCCACTCCTCCTACTCCACCGCCATGGACAGATTCCAAATTGTCATTGACTCTAGCCTTGGTCATTGAATAAACCTTCCAGCCAATCTTCCTGCTCCATTCCTGCTTTCTTCCACACTGCTCACCAGAGTAATATCCTAAAGGACAAACCTGATCATGTTACTCTGCTAAAAAATATTTCAATATTTCCCATTGTCTTCAGGTTAGAATCCAAACTCATGAACATGTTATTCAGTATTCCTAAAGAGATGTGGAAAAGGAGAGACTTTATTCCGGTGAAAAAACAGGTTGCAAATCATGGAAATGCATCCTCTAGTGGAAACGGAAGGTGCCCTCTGCTGAGACAAAGGGGAGATCATCTTTTAAAAGGAAAATTCCTACCCAGGGTCCCAAATAGATCCATTTTATGTAAATAAGGTAACCAAATTCATATTGGTCTGATTGGTCTGAATTGTGTAGTCCTGATTGATTGGTATTACCCATTCGGATTGGTTGTTATGGAGCAGTTCTGACTGGACAAGGCAGGTCTTACTCAGTCCATTGGCCAGAAGATGAAACCAGGGCTTCCCTGCAGTGGTTGACTCAGACAGCCTAAACCAGCAGGGCACAGTGCAGGAAGTCAAGAATTCAGTCAGAAATTCTTCATGGTATACAGAATACATGAGTGGCCCCTGCCAGAAAATGGCCACTAGACTCTAATTATTTATAAAATTTAGGCCCTCAGTTGATCATAAGGAGCCCATATTGTCAGCAGATAAATTTCTTCTTGGAGCTCACATAAAATGACTCTTCTCAGGTTCCACAAACAACATACAGAATCCTTCATGATCTTGCCCTTCCCTCCCCCTCCAGCCTCATTGTTTACCACCCTTTCTCCCACCTGTTATTCCCTCCAATTATAGTGAACAATTGAACCTCATCCACTACATGCTCCTGTCTCTGAATGTATACATTTTGCTTTCTTAAATTATCTCTTTCTTCTCATCATTTCTTTTTTTTTTTTAAGATTTTTTTAGTGTAGGAATTGGGGGAGGGAACAGCACTGGGGAATTGGGGAAGGGAAACAGACAAGTTGCTGTCCTTTTGTTCTTCTGTCTAGTTGTGGAGGACATTGCTGCACTGGCCCATGTTGGTATTGTGATCCTTGTGCTCTTCCCAGTTGAGGCAAATCGGCCACAGGGCATTGGATGGCCACTCACTGCAGCTCTCTGCAGCTCATGCCACTGGCCGCTCACACTGGCTGCTGGCCACTCACGGTAGCTTACAGCAGCCCACTGCAGCCTTGCTGCAGCCTACACCATCGCCGGTGACTCATGGCAACCCAGCTCCTGGTCAAGCTGTTATTCACCATCTTAGCTAATAGAGGGCAGTGTCACTGGCCCATGTGGGATCCAAACCAGTGGCCCTGCTGCTCAGAGCTCAAGCTCCCACGCGAACTCTTAACCAACACGCCACAAGTGAACTCAACCAACACACCACTCGACCGGCCTCTTATCATTTCTTTAGCTGGCTTTTTCAAGACATCTTTCAAAACTTAGCTTTCTTTTTCTCTGAAACACTTTTTTGGTTCTCCTGTCCTGCCCCTTCCCTCTTTTTATCTCACAATTCTCCTGACTACCCGCAATGTATTTACATCTCAAAAGTGGGTTTCATGCCTATATCAGCCAGGGTCCCAACAGGAAACAGATGGTACCCTCTGATCAGTCTAAATTTGAGGAGGATTTATTTATAAGGGACTACTTATGAAATTGTGGGTGAATGTAAGTGAGACCACAGGAGCTGATGTAGAAACTAGGCTAGTAGCAGCCACAAAGCTGCCAGCAAACCTGGGTCAGAAGGAAGAAGTTGAGGGGGAGAGTAGGTCAGCTGAGAATGAGTAATGGATTTTGATTGAGTTATCCTCCCAGTGAGGGAGATCAATATCCTGAGCTCCCTTGTGTCTCCCTTTGGTCTCCTGAAATGGTCCTTATTGGTGAAAGCCTACAAGAAGCCAGAGCACTGAGGAGCCTTATTGTCCTGGTCCATGTAGAACAGCTTCCCAGGGAACAGCAAAGGGAAGTATAAAGAAGGAAAGATTTTGTTCTCTACCCTCTTAAGTTCTGTGGCTGGGCCTGAGAATTATACTGACAAAAAAACGGTTAACAGGAGAAAAGCATACAATTTTTATTTGATGCTAACACTTTTCCATGACACAGGAGTCCTCATGAAGAAGAAATGAAGACCCAAAGAAGCGGCTAGCCCTGAGAGTTTATATACCATTTCTACAAAGAACAATAAATTGTGGAGATGTGACAATACAAGAAAAAAGGGTCTGGACTGGGGTAGCAAATTATGGGAAAGTGACTAGGAAATATGTGGGGGAAATCAATGGAAGAAAAGGGTTACTTTAGTAGGTTTGTTTGTACAGATTCATTGGTGTCAACTCCCCATTTGGGGCAATAAGAGTATTCACCTCTTTTAGGTATACGGAGGGCACTTTTCTCATGAGAAATGTGTGTCCTACTTTTAAGGTAGAAAGGGGAAGATAAGAGAGCCCTTCTTGCAGCTGCTGTTTCTCAAGTGCTTTCAGCTCAAAACAATTGACATGCCAAAGTTACATATTTTGGGATGAGATCTTCTGATCCTCTTCTGTGAAGTGGATCGGGGAAGACAGTGCCCTTCTGCGCCCACAGCCTCTCACACACACCTCTGTGATCCCACACTGCCTACTGAACTCTCATCATTTAGCTGCTTGGCTCTCTAGTGAGTCTGTTGGCTACTTGGAAGGGGGTTGGGACTTCCGTCTTTTCACCCCAGTGCCTACCACAGTGAATGGCATGTAATACGTACTCATTAAATATGATCTAAACTAAAATAACAAAATTTTGAATGTATACAGAGCCAGAGTCATTAGAAACCTTAGAGATAACTTAATCCACTTTTCTTAGTTCAAAGATGAAAAAAAAGATAAAATTAAATTACTTTGGACCAAAGATGAAAAAATGAAAGGCCAGAGGTAAATGGACTTGTCGAGGGTTGCAATTACTAATTACTAAGTAGTAAATTCAGGACCAAATCCTACTTCTCCTGATTCCCAGTCTTCCTCTACTACTTAATTTAAACTGCAATCTTATGGAAAGAGAATTCACATGAGTTCCCCATAAAACTGAGTCTTATATTTTGGCAACAAGGAGACAATGAGAAGGGTTTGATCTGTCTGCTTGGAATCCTTTGCTAAAAGCAACCTCTGAGCTCTCTGCATAAGCAACATTTTCAAACCAAGCAAAGTGCTAGGAGCTGGAGTCATGAACAAAGCGTGGGGCTCAGGAATAAGGCGCTTATACTAACTACCTCTGGTGGTGGGTGGTGAGGGTGGTTTCACTTTAACATCCTATTAGCACATTATCTTTAGTTTCCAAAACCTTTCTTGGTTCCAAACCTACAGGTGGTAATGCTGGGTGGGAGGGAGATTGGTAAGATGTTCCTTAGTCAGGAGGCAAGGCTGTTGGTGCCTCCTCACTTGATGATTCAGTGATTGGCTATTGCTGCTTCTGCTGCTGCTGCTGCTGTTTTCTTCCTGGGAGAAATAGCCATTGCTTTGGAAGTAATTATATGCCAGGAGCAAAAGATGGGAGCATTGGGCCTGCCGAGTGGCGCGGTGGTGAAGCGCTGGCTTGGGAAGCGGCCCCGTTTCGGTCCCACATATGAGGGCCAGTGACATTGCCCTCAAAAAAAAAAAAAAAAAAAAAAAAAAAAGAGGGCCGGCCCAGTGGCGCATTGGTTAAGAGCTGGTTTTGGGATGCCAGCAGCCCTGGTTCGGATCCCACATATGAGGGCCAGTGACACTGCCCTCTACAGCTAACAACAGCGCCACCTGGAGCTGAGCTGTGCGAGCCCCGGCGACAGTATGGGCTGCAGCCCCTGCTGCAGTGGACTGCCATGGGCTACAGTGAGTGGCCGGCAGCCAGCGTGAGCAGCCGGCAGCCATCGTGAGCTGCCAATAGCCCCGGTGAGCGACACCCAGAGGCTGGCGACCGATCTGCCTCATCCGGGAAGAGCGCAATGATGACACCAACATGGGCCAGTGAAGCAACGTCCTCCGCAACTAGACTGAAGAACAAAAAGACAGCAACTTGTCTGTTCCCCTCCCCCAATTCCCCAATAAAATCTTTAAAAAAAAAAAGAAAAAAGATGGGAGCATTTATCATATTGTATTAGAATCATCTGTTTATTTATCTGCCCTCAGGGAACTGTGTGCTCTTTGAGAGAAGAGGTCATGTCTTTTGTCAAGTGTCTGATGCATATTGGTGCCACCCCAGAAAAAGAAGAAAATACCTGGTGGCCTTGAAGACATGGATTTAGTGGTGAGGGGCTAGATCTTAAGACCTGGTATCCTTCTTAGTACTCCTATGTCCACTCACAACTCTAACAGGTAATTCTATCACTGTAAAGTGGCTGATGGGATGATCCAGAAAGATGTGCTTGAAGGTTCATGTGACATGAACTGGAAAGGTTGGATACAGCTTAATTTTTCAGAGGCCATTGGGTAGTTGTATGACTTGGGACAAGTTAAATCACCTATATGGGCCTCCGTGGTAAAATGGGAAGGTTGGTAATTATGACTTAGAGTGTCCTTTTCTTCTCTGAAATTCTCTTAAATTTCCCTGCCATCAAACACCTTGATTTTCTCCTTTGGTAGGGTAAAAGCCTGTCCATGGAGATCCCACTAAGAAGAATAAAGGGTGAGCTATGCAGATTTGTGCCCATTACCAGTTTTGCTACTGCCAAAAGAAAAATACAGCACTAATTTGTTTTTGTTTTTCGGAGGACATGCAATGTTTGAAAATCATCTTCCTTTTTACATTTTCAAAAAAAGTAAAAGAAAAGTGGAAGAGCAGTCACATTCCTTACACCTCTTTGCCACTTATAAACAGAATTTTTCATGCTTTTTTTTTTTTTTTTCTGGAGGTGTATGGGAGAATTCCCATAGGTGGGGGAGTGTGGAAATCAGGGAACTGTGGGAGAATGCAAGTGTGACTGTGGGACTACACTTAATTCATTAAAATGTGTGGTTTATGAAAACCATTTTGCCAAAAATGAGCTTAGTGGGATGGAGAAGGCAGCAGGAATATCGGTGTGTGGGGGGAAAGGGAGGAGTAAGAAGTGTCAAGAGAGAAGGCAGTCTTATTTGTTGCAAAATGTTGAATCCCACATAACAATGTGTCATGAGCCAATTCAAGGAAATTAAAATGCAAATTGGGGGAGTGCAAATCTATTAGGCACAGATATTATGCATTAACATTATTATTATCCTATTTTTATACTAGTTGTGAATATTCTCTAATGACTTAAGAAAGTTTGAGGAAATTTTTTGAGTTATCCTCCTCTTTTTATCTTTTCTCAAATGGAATGGCAGTAATATCTTAACATTGTGCTTTTATTTCTGTCAATACTGTGAATTATTTCAGAGACCAACTGCATTAGTTAGGGCAACACTAGCTGCTGTAACAAATAAACCCAAACTTTAGTGACTTAACACAACAAAAGTTTATTTCTCATCCATAGGACAGTCCAATGCAGGTACATCTGATGGGCACACAACTTTTCTCAGTGATACAACTCAAGGACTGAGGTGCCTTAAACCTCATGGCTTTGCTATCTCATAGGAACTGGAAGTCCTTAATATCTAGTCATGGAAAGAAAAACTAAGAATGGAGAAGCTACACCTTTTTCTTAATTGCCTTGGCTCAGAGTGACAAATACTAATTCTATACATATTCTATTGGCTCAACCCAAATGCAAGAGGGTTAGAAATAGAGCCTCTGCTGGGATAGCTCTATACCAGCAGAACATTTTACTAGGTAAGGAGGAGCATGAATTCTGACAAGCAGCCATTGCTGCTCTGCCCACTTATCTTCATCACTCTTAGACTCTAAGAAAAATGGCAGCACTTCCTAGGAGTATAAATTTTTCTCTAAAGATTTTTAAAGAAACCCTAATATATCTCTTCTGTGAATCCCACAAGGGAAGTTCCACACAGGCTCTGCCAGCTTCATTACACATTTGCCTCTAGGCTTTCCCCTCCCTGATTCTTCTCCATCTCTGTTTGGAATGCACTGGTATCCTCAGGTACCAGTGCCCAGCCCCTGTGATTTCTTCTTGCATTTATCATACCTCTGCTTGTTTTTACTTCAGGTGTCTTCTCTCTCAGAGATATTTCTTTAAAAAGCTTCACCTCTATCAGTGGCATTCCAAGCATTCACAAACCAGTGGGGCCATAAGTTTCCTTTAAGAAATCTCTTGACAGTGAGACCCCTCAGATCATACCCATGACATCCCTGGCTGTGTCTATACTCACCAGTAACCAAAGGCTTCCTCTTCCTCACATATAAGTCAAAGAATGTTAAAGTCCCCTTTTAGAGGTGCAGAAACTGAGGTACAATGAGGTTAAGTAGAGCCTTACCTGTAGTTTCACAGCTAGTTTGTGAAGAACCAGACTTAGGATTCAGGAGTCCTGACTCTCCACTAGTGTTCTTTTCATGCTATCATGCAGCCTTAAGAGCATAGGGGCGTGTGAATCAATACCAACAGACATTCAAAACCCATGGAAGAGATATTTAAGTAAATATTTATACATATGCTATGTGTTTTTTTTGTTTGTTTTTTGTTTGTTTGTTTGTTTTGGTCAGTCTTGCATTTCCCTTTCCCATCTAAATCTTTTTAATTTTTGGGACATGGACTATCATTTTAGGTTCCCACAATATATTCATTAGGGCATGGTATTTGGCAGGTGACTAGTAGGTAGTTGATTACTTTTTTTTTTAACACAAAAGGTAGTTTTGACATAAAATTTAATAGTATCAAAAATACCTAGAAATAAACTTATCAAATATATACAAGTCATCAAAGTCAAAAAATCTAAATATTGAAAGAAATTAAAGAGGACCTAAATAAATTTAAAAATACATCACGTTCATGAATTGGAAGGCTTATCATTGTAAATAAGAAAAATCTCTGCAAATTGATCTATAGAGTCAATACAATATGAATCCAAGTCCTGGAAAGTTGTTTTGAGTAAATTATCAAGTTGATTGTAAAATTTATATGCAGATGCAAAGTTTCAAAATAGTAGAAACAATCTTGAAGAAAAATAAAGTGGGATGATATGACTTGCTATAAAAATGCATCAATTGCAATAGAGAGGCATTGATCATGGCCAGAAAATTAGGCCAATGGGAACAAATTAAAAAAAAATCCAAAAAACAGATCCATGCATACACATATACTTGATATATGACACTACAGAGCCCTGGGGAAAGGAAAATCTTTTCAATAAATAGTACTAGCTTAATTGATTATACATATAGAAAAAAACTAATCTTGATCTTTACCACATACCATTCACAAATATCAATACCAAATGTGAAAGGAAAAATAATAAAGCTTCTAGAACAGAGTTTGGCAATTTTTTTTCTGTGAAGAGCCAGATAGTAAACATTTTGGGCTTTGAGGGCCATATTGTCTGCCATTGCAGGGCAAGCAGTCATAGAAAATATGTAAATGAATGAGAGTGACTATGTTCCAATAAAACTTTATTTATGAAAACAGGTGGCAGAACAGACTGGACCACAGTCCATAGTTTACCAACCCTTGTCCTAGGAGATAATATTGGAGAATATCTTTATGATCTTGAGGTAGGAAAAAAAAAGCTTCTTAAATAAGCACAAAAAGTGCTAATCATAAAGGGAAAGATACATTATATTGCTTTAAATTTGAGACCTTCTGTCCATCAAAAATACCATTAAAAAAGTGAAAAGGCAATCTATAGAGTAGGAGAATTATTTGCAATACATGTTACTAATATCCAGAATATGTAAGAACTACCAACAATAAGGAAAAGACCAATAACCAGATGATATAATTAGGCATTTCACAAAAAAACGTAGACAGATTCACAATAAACATTTTATTTTATTTTATTTTAGCTGAGCCATCCTGCCACCTGTTGGCAGCTCAACGGCAACTCAGCTCGGGCTGGCCTTGAACCGCTGTTGCTCAGAGCTCAGCTTGCTCTCTTGAGCGAGCTCTTAACCAACTGAGCCATTCGGCCGGCTCCACAATAAACATTTTAAAAGGTACTCACCCTCATTAGTCATCAGGGGAATGAAAATTAAAACCACAATGAGATACCACCACACACCTACAGCAATGATCATAATTTAAAAGATTGATAATACCAAATGTTAGCAAGGATTTTGAGCATACACACTGCTGGTGGAAATGTAAATTGGCACACTCATTTTGGAAAACTCTTTGGCAAGTTTCTCTACATCGAATATATGCATACTCTCTGACTCAGCAATTCTACTTCTAGTCATATATCTCCCCAGAAATGTGTGACAAAAAACATGTACAAGAATGTTCATGGCAGCATTATTCATTATAGCTGCAAATTGTAAACAACCTACACGTCCATTAAATAGGCGACAGGATGGGCCAACTGAGTGGCTTGTTGGTTAAGAGTTGCCTTGGGAGCACAAGCTCTGAGCAGCAGCACCGCCAGTTCGGATCCCATATGGGCCAGTGACACTACGCCCTTTACAGCTAAGATGGTAAACAACAACTCGACCTGGAGCTGGGCTGCCATGAGTTGCTGGTGACGGCGTAGGCTGCAGCAGGGCTGCAGTGGGCTGCCATAAGCTACTGTGAGTGGCGGGCAGCCAGCGTGAGATGCCAAGAGCCACCATGAGTGGCCATCCAATGGCCAGCGACTGATCTGCCTCAGCCAGGCAGAGCACAATGATCACAATACCAACATGGGCCAGTGAAGCGACATCCTCCACAATTAAACTGAAGAACAAAAGGACAGCAACTTGTCTGTTCCCTTCCCCCAATTCCCCAATAAAATCTTAGAAAAAAATGTAGGCAGTAGGATAGATAAATATATTATAGTATATTTATATAATGGAATACTATATAGCAATGAAAATAAAAGAACTTCTATTACACACAAGTATATGGAAAATTCAAATATAATGTTAAGTAAAAGTAGCCAAATGTGAAAGAATATATAATGTTTAATTCTATTTATATGTGGCCCAAACACAAATAAAATCAATGTATGGTGTTATAAGTCAGGTTAGTGTTTACATTTGGTGAGCAGAGGGAGAGCAATAATTGAAGGGCGGAAACCTGCAGGGGATTTTTTTGGTGCTAATAATGTTCTACTGTTTGATCTGGTTGGTATTTACACAGGTATGGTCATTTTGTGAAAGCTCATTGTCCTATACACCTATGACCTGAGTATTTTTGTGTGTATATAAAATACTTCATTCAAAAGGTTTTAAAAATCTATTGGAGGAAAACAACAACAACAATCCACTATTCCTTTTCTAACTATGGGTTTCAACCCCCAGAGTAGGGCAAGACACAGTAGCTGTACAGATGATTAGGGAAAATTGAAAAGCAGCTGAACAAAGAAACATGACTAGGAACTGTGCACAAAGTCAAAGACCCAGATATCTCTAATATATTAAACTTCAAAGGTCATGTAGTCTATTGACCACTACACAGAACGAATCGTTTCTAGATACATTCAGAGGACTTCATCTCAGAATTATTGGATCAAGAGAACAAGGTCATGAAGTTAGAAGAACTGGATCACAATTCTGTTCTTCTACAACTGTCCCACATTAGTCTCCCTCTTTCTAGTCACTGTCCATGGGTAAGTCTTGTAGGAGGTGGTTTTACTCACAGGCTCTGTGCACCAGCTGGCTTAGACTTAGGTTTACCTGGAAACAGGATGGATTGATTCAACGTATTCAGGTCTCCATTTTTTGTTGATTTTTTGTTGAGGAATTGGAGGAGGGGAACAGACAAGTTGCTGTCCTTTTGTTCTTCAGTCTAGGTGTGGAGGACATCACCTCACTGGCCCATGTTGGTATCATCACTGTGCTCTTCCTGGGCGAGGCAGATCAGTCGCCTGCCTCTGGACAGCCACTCACAGTGGCTCTTGGCAGCTCAAGCTGGCTGCTGCCCACTCACATTGGCTGCCGGCCACTCACTGTAGCCTATGGCCGGCCACCGAAACAAGGGCTGCAGCTACGTGGTCACCTGGTGACTCACAGCAGCCCAGCCCCAGGTGGAGCTGCTGTTCACCATCCTAGCTGCAGAGGGCAGTGTCCCTGGTCCTCATATGTGGGATCCGAACCAGGGTCCTGCTGCTCAGAGCCACATCCCAAGCCAGTTCTTAACCAGCGTGCCTCTTGGCCGGTCCTCCATTACTTTTTTAATATGTAGTAGCTGAGGATTCTACTCCTGAATCCTGGAACTTTAATCTTCATAAAGACAAAGGGAATTTTTATCTCCTCAATCAGAATAGAAAAAGAATTCTTCTATCTTCTTCATATTTTTCTCTTCTAATCCTTGAAATCTTTGGTGGCCTGTAATTGAAATCTCCTAAATTCACATACTCCAAGTATTCCACAGTAGCTAGAACCATTATTGGTGCTGAGAACTTTTTTTGATGGAGGTACAATTGCTCTTCTCTTGGTGTCCAGTGGAAGTTAACCTCAGTGCCATATTTTCATAAGCTTTGGTGGTTGAGATACTGCTGACAGGATGGCAAGCAGGCAAAGCTTCAAACACACCCACTTCAGTGTAGCTTAATAGAAAAAATCTCAGGTTTTGGTATCAGACAGAACTAAGTGCAAATACAATGTCCAACAATCATTAGATGCTTGACGATGGATAAATTAGTTAATTTCTGTTAGATTCTATATCCTTAATTATAATATAAGCAAAATAGTGTTTATTTTATGCAGGTGTTGTAAGTGAAACATAAAACAATTGATGTAAAGCTCCTAGTACAGTGACTGACCCAGAACAATAATAATAATAATAATAATAATAATTAATAATAACAATAACTCTTAAATAGCACTTACTATGTACCAAGCATTGTTGTATGTGTCATATATATGTTGACTCATTTGCTTGTCACAACAATCCTATGAGATAGGTCTTGTGAATATTACCAATTTATAAATGAGGAGCCAGAGCACAGAGAGGTTAAGTAAACTGTCCAAGGTCAGACAGCTACAAAATGGCAGAGTGAGGATGCTGACCCAAACAGTCTGGCTGTCCATGTTCTTATCCACACCAAACTGGTTTCTTACCCCAAAAGTGGAGGCAATAAAGCATGGATTACTTGGATAAGAAACTCTTCTTTCATCTTCTTTCTCATGAATCTTAATGATACCTCCAATTTTTACAGTTAGAAAGAGAAATAGAAGAGAGCTCTCTATGTCTTTCTCCTTTTAGCAGCTCCCCCTATACCCTGTTTACACCTCCTCAGTTATAAAAATCTAATAGAGAATAGGACTGCTTTGGTAAGCTCCCATGTCATTAACAATCACAAGTTGAGTACCTGTGGCACCCCAAGCACTGTGCTAGGTGATAGGGAAACAAGGGGGAAGTCAGCTGCTTCCCCACTCACCCACTCACCCCAGGTCACATGGAAGCTCTGTGACATAAAGCCTGAAGAACCAGCTTTGAATGACTGATGGGTCACTACTCATACAGCCCCACCTCCTCAGTCAGCTTTCAGAGAGGCTTGTGTGAGTCCAGAACCAAACCAACCCTGAGTTATGCCAAGGGAGCCTTCTCCAGCCTGAATTTGCTTTGCTGATTTGCTCCAGAAACAGCAAGCACATTGTTCCTAACTCCTGGACACACTTGCCAGCAGCAGCTCATGACCTTCCAGAAATTGGTTTGCTTTTTTATAGCAAGCTTTAATTTTAACTCCCTTCCTTTTTTTTAATCAAAAATTAATTAAAACACCATTGCAAGTACAGAATTCACTCACTCTGATTGTCAAGAATGAAGGAGAAAAGAGGAAAAAGCATGGAGTTCATTGCTCATCATACCTGGGTTGGCAGAGTCCTCAAGAGTTTTGCTACGTTGAAATCTAAGATGATCCCTCTGGCAACCCAAATACCTCTGCTGAGGGTGGACGTGCTGCCCTGGGCTCCCCGCCTCTGTGGGTTGAGAGGAAAAGCCAGGCTGTGAAGGGCAAACCTGGCACAACTTTAACTTAATACAAACACAAGGCAAATTTTGTTGGTGCCCACTGCCTTCTTTCTTTCCCTCCCTCACTCTACCTCTCTCCTTCCCATGTAGCTCCTCCTTTCCCTGACAAACCTAGGAAGCATCCTCCCTAGGAATAAAACTTTCCATGACTATCCAGGTTCAAGTCCACCATGACAAGGCCATTGGGTTTCGACAGGTGAAGGTAAGTATGAGAACTGGGGTTGGGAGACTTTTCCTGACACTTCTCTTCCTGTTTCTTCTCCCCCAACCTCACCCCGCTAGCTTGATGTAAGTGATGTGTATTGAGATGGAATAACCCACAGGACTTTTGAATATTTGCTTGTAGGCTTCTGAGCCAAGCGTGTATCTTCAGAATTATTCCAGGGATGGGTTACGAGCAACAGTGATTATGACAAGCTCAAACTCTGCTTAGTGACCTGCGGAAAGTTTCCTGGGGTTAGTGCATGTCATGTTGAAACAAATGTTGATGTTTCTTCTGTACTAAATACTCTTGGAGTTCACGTAAAGGGAGGAAGGACAAGCTTGTGGAATGGTAGTTCTCCCATTTGCTTCCCTCTTTACACCATGTCCACTGCTGCCTGCTCTGCCGAGCAGTAGGAGTCAATTCAATGGCTCAAAGGACTGGGAGGGAGGAGAGTTGACAGCTCTTAGTAGGGGAGCTTGTGGAGTTTCTACACAGTTTTCTTGAGCTACAAGATTTTCTGCTGGATTTCCCAAGGGTCAATGAATCTACAGTCCTCCTTCCAAAAAATATCAGACTCTGGGGAGACAATAAGAAGGAACTAAAACTATTTTGAAAAGTTTTCCAAAGTTGGTGAGTGCCACATAAGGTCCCTGTAGGCTTTGATTTTTGTTGGGCTAGAGGGAGAGGGGAACTGCATGTCTGGAAGCTTTGGCCATGGCCTTGGTACTCTGAATTAAGACTGTTGTCTGTTATGCTTGTGCAACAGGATAATAGATTCTTTCATGCTAAGAATCTTTATGAGGGGCAGCTGGTTGGCTTAGTTGGTTGGAGCACGGTGCTCATAACACCAACGTTATCAGTTCAACCCCCACATGGGCCACTGAGATGCACCCTCCACAACTAGATTGAAACAACTACTTGACTTGGAGCTGATGGGTCCTGGAAAAACACACTGTTCCCCAATTAAAACAAAAAAATTTTGAGATGATATAAGAAGACTGAACTTTAGAGAGAGATGAGAAGCCATCTGAGCTGCGGGTTGATTCTGGGTCTCAGTGCAAACATTTCCTCTTGTGTTTTGTCTTGTGTCTCAGGTTAGATTTCCCAGAAGCAGACCCTGAATGATTCACTTAAGTTGGCCACTGAAAGGAAGGCTGCCAATAAGGGTCCAGCATCATGCAGAGCCTCAGGGAGGGAACCAGTGAGGTGTGACTTAAACACTCCAGAGCTTCCTGTGACCCCCATTGTGGTCCTGATTTTATATACCCTCCTCCCACCTGTCAATCATTGGTTAAGGGCTGTCATCCCAGGAAGGATGCACATTCCCATTATTGTTTTCTATAAGCAAGGAAAGTCAATCAGGCCCCCAAAGGTACGTATCACTCTGACTAAGAGATACAGGTGCTGCTAGGCACACTTAGAGCTGGTGTGCATGAAAATGATAAAGGTTCCCAAGGGGTGTGGGCAGAGCACTGATTTCATTGGATATACCTTGTCTGGACCCAATAGCCATAGGCTGGCAGTTTATCACTTGAGGTTAGTGGTAGGTATGCAGAGTAGGTATGATTACGTGTCAGAGAAACTGCTATAGCAGTGCATGGGGCACAGGTACAGAAGGATAGAGGTGGCTGCTATGAGTACCCTAGACCCTGCCATTGATCCCAGAGTTACTGCCAACCAGTGGTTCTCTGAGGCTGTGCCCTTCATCTCACCTTAACTTGTTCTGGGTCGCACATGCCCTGCTTGACTATATGGGGTGGGGTGGGGGGTGGATTCTGAACTAGCCAGAGGACAGCAGTCCACATCTCTGCCTTCTCCTCTATTGCCAGGAAAAAAAAAAAATGCATAAAGCCAGATGCCCAAAAATGAGCACATCTTTCTAAACTTCCTGTCCATCCTGCAATCTGGAGTTCTTACAGTAGGAGCCATTTGGATTATAGATGTCCAGCCAGCCTGTTCACGTAACCCAAAGGTGTGACTTGAGCTCACAGTTGTTAGCACCTAAACACAACACTGCAGGTGAGACTTCTGAAGGCCCGGGCCTGTCACCTAACAGCAAGAAAGAACTTCTGGAAGCCTGAAACTCAGCCATTGCCCTCTAAAGTGTGGCCTGTCTAATGGTGGCCTGCCAGCCTGGAGAGGAACAGGGACATTAGCTGGCAAGCTGGGACTGGTTTTGTGCAGCATTAGGAGATTGTAAGGAGTAAGGGAAATGAGGCAAAAACCAGGAAGCAGAAGTGCTAACTCTACTGGTTTTGCAAAGGTGTAAATCCTGCTAGTTGTGCCTTGCTACCATGGAGTCTCTAGATCCTTGTCAAACATCTTCCTCAGACTAAAAATAATCATTCGTATGTAAACAAATGTAAATATATTTTTAACATGCCTCAGAAAACCACCTTCCTGTTGGGTTTCAAGGTTCTCTGTCCCAGTCAACTGGCAGATCACAAAAGCAACTGCAACTGCTTGGAACTTTCCACCACAGAGAGTCAATTGTGACCCCAGCTGACATCTGATTGCGGGTGCCAAAGTGACTGTGTTGAGAGATTGCAATCTCTAACTGCTTTGTGGTTTCAGAAGGCAAGAGAGGCTGACAGCTTAAAAATTCAGGGTGAATAACTCCCAAAGGACCCACACCTTTTGAGGGTCATTGGTGTGGCTTCCTGAGGAAAGTTTTATAAGCCAGAGCACCATACCGTTGAAACGTTAGCCAGCGGAAACAAAGGAAACCCGTCACTCAGCCAGGCAGCTAGCTGACTGGCAGCTTCCAGATGGCGATGGTATTTCACCCTGTGAGGGCAGGCGGAGATAGAAGAGGAACTGACCAACTGACACCAATCTGAAAGAATTCGACATTATAAAAAATGTATTTCTTTTAAAGGTGTACACACGGCCGATGATCCCTAAGGAGCAGCTTATATCTAATAAAGCAACATTGTGTTTTCCTACCAAGGTAGTCTTCTTCTAACTTACTTATCAGATATTAGACACCTCTTACCTCTTCTTGGCACTTACCATCCTTTCATGAAATGAGAAGATTGGGTCAAATGAGGAATTGTATTGGGAGGACTTTATGTGGTTTTCAGGGAGTGGCCCATACCCCTGGGAGACAAGGCTAGGAATAATTAGAAAACATTGTGGGTTAGAGAAACAGAGATAGAAAAGAGCTAAGATGTATGCTCAAAGGCAAATGGCTTTTAGAGCTAGTCAAAGGGCAGCGGCATATTGCTGGGCACCAAAATTAAGGTCACTTGACTCTTAGGTGCTGCTTTGATGATGAACTAATATTTCCTATCCCGATGAAGTGGTGGAAGCTCAGGCCAGCGAAACAAGCAAGAAGACTGTGCAGGAAGGCAGAGAGCTCTCTCCTCCCATTTTCAAGTCCATTCACAACCTCCTACCTCTGCCCTTAGTGCTGTTTGGGAAGTTCTTTCACTTTGGCCTTCAGCCGCAGACAATGTAATTTCTCTGCTTGGGGATCATAAGAAGAATTTCTCTCACTGTGCCAACATCACCCCCGTTCTTCTCACTCCTAGGAGAGAACAGAGAGGTGGTGAGACCAGGCCTGCCCAGAGATGGAGTTTTTGAGGCATGAGGTAATGTTGGTTCCCCTTCTATGGCTGCAACCGGAGGGCTTGGCAGGGGCTGTAATGGAGGATAGTGCCGGCTTTGAGATTTTCTTTCTGTTTGGTCTGGATGTGTTCCAAATACAAATTAAACTCAAATGAAAACTTTAGAAATGTTATATTACCAAAGTGTGCCTGTGTGTGTTTTAGGAAGAATAAGGGTGGGAGAAGGGGGGTTGCGGGGCAGGGGGAGCAGCTGCCATACAGCTAAACAACTATATCTTAACCTAAACCTAAACAACCACAGCATTCAGAGCATCCAGGCTCTCATGACCCCCACTCAAGGGGAGGGATCATTATTGCCCAAGTTCTCGGATTTTGTGTTTCAATTACACACCAGTCCACGTGTGTAACTGGAGCACCTGGGTCACAATCATTCATTTGCCATTAACATGGTTGCTAACCTTCCTTATCTCTACTTCTCTGACCCTCAGCCTCTTCAACTGTAAATTAGAGGTATGCATCAGATAGCAGGCATCTCTCCACCCAGACTGCGGTTCTAGTATGTGATTTCTAAACATCAGTCACCCATGATTTTAAGATGGATTTGAAAAATGGAAAATGTTGAGTGGTTCTATGCATTTCATTTCTGTCTTTTTTAGAAGACCTTTCCTATTTCAGGCAACTGCCTCTGCGGTGAGCATGTGTGTGTGAAAGCATATGTTTGCAAAACAGATGAAACATTTGCGTATAATAGCATTTTCACAGCAGTTAGTATAAACAGGCAGAAACTTATCTTCTGCAAGTGATTAGGAGTGGCTTTTGGTAGGTGTCTGTGAAATGACAGATTGTGCAATTTTTAGAAGAAAAAAAAAGTGTGTATGAAAAAACCCTACAGGCAATAATATTTTGACCTTGAGGGGAAAAATATGCTAGTTTGTTTATAGAAAATAAACTCTGCTCCAAAGTTTACATTCAGAAGAACCTTGGTTGCTTGCTCATTAATAAATTGAGAACAGAATTGTTGATTACTGAGGTTAATGTTCTTTTACTAAAGTAAAAATATTGTATGTAATTAGATTAAGAAGAGATTTCAGAAGAAAGGGTGATGATTTGAATAATCCTGGAGTCAATACAGGCACATTTTGATTTTATTAGCTAACTATTAGGGCAGTCTTTGGCATTTTATGTGTGATACACAGTGTTAGGATGTTACTGTTGAAAGTCATTTGTGTCCGCTGTCTGGACTAATTGAGCAACAATAATAAAACGCTGTTTTTAGATAAACAATGGGTGGCAGAGCTCCATTGGTCCCCGCAGGGAGCGTGTTTATGTCTTTCAAAGAGCAACTGGCTGAGCTCACATGCCACAGTCATTTCACAGAGGAAAGTCAAGTCATTTAAATCAACTAAATTGAACACAGTTTTGAAATGGAAATCAGTAATCCCAGTTAGGAGCTAGCTGCCTCATTGTCAATGGGAAGCTCTAAGCACAGATTGCCTTCTGGTTCTCTCCCAAATCTCATTCAAAGGCAGGAGGCCCCAGAGCAACGTAGATTGCAAATTAGCAATACAAGGGAATAAAGTGTCACATGTCATATGTTTTCTGTAGTGTGTGGGTGCTGAACAGGTTGACTTGGAAATATCATCATAAACCCAGCTGCCCACTTCCACCCCCTTCCTCCTGCCCAGAACAAGATGGGCCTGAGACAGACTGACAGCCAGAAGGCTCCAAGGAGGATGGATGAAAATGGGTGACTTGCTGCTGTCCTCACCCAATAGGAAGCATTTCTCTTTAGGAGCATGAACGTTTGCATACCTTCTCTCTCCTCCTCAAAATGTGTTCCTTCCTTCCTTCTCTCTCCATGCCCTTTAGAATAAAGCATGTCTAGAAACGAATCTCAACTTTTTGTAGAGATTAAGATCTGCGGTTACAGACTAAGAACCAAAAAGCACTGGCAGGCCGGTCTCCTTAAATGCACTTTGTCTTCACACAGGCTCACACAACCAGCAGGCTTTTGTAGCCACCAAGGGGTGACTGAGGGGTGAAGGGTTAACTCCTCAGCTATCAGCTTTCCCCAAGCCATCTGAAACAACCACACAATCTAGGTAAAAGCAGAGTGTTTGCTTGGCAGACATAGCTTCCAGGTAGGTTCACTGTACACCCCACAAGCTAAATTGTATCTTTCCTAACTATAAAATTGTGTTGTCACCACTGAGCCTTAGGAAGTTGGGTGCAGTCCACTGACATTTTCATTCAACAACTGTTTCTTGAACACCAGCTAGGCACCAAGTCCTCTGCTGGTTGCCGAGGAGACATCCTCTCAAAAGACCAGCCCAAGGACCAGCCGAGTGGCGCAGTGCTTGAAGCGCTGGCTTGGATAGCCAGCGGCCCCGGTTCAGTCCCACATGTGAGGGCCAGTGACACTGCCCTCAAAAAAAAAAAAAAAAAAAAAAAAAACCAACCACAAAAAAAAAGAAAAAGACCAGCCCATGGAACTTTAAGTCTTGTGGGGACACAAAGAGGCAGACAAGCGCAATACAATAAAATAGTGCTTTGATGAGGCATGTTCAGGGAGCAGGGAGCCACAAGGGGCTTCCTCTGTGTCTTAGTCAGCTCAGGCTGCTGTAACAAAATACCACACACTGTAGGGCTTAAACAACAGACGTTTACTCCTCACAGTTCTGGAGGCCGGAAGTCCAAGACCAAGGTGCCAGCAGATTCAGCTCTTGGATTCAATTCTAGATTTCCTTCTCATTCCTCAGCACAGGAGGAGCTCTCGTATCCCTTCTTCTTCTTAGTAGGACACTAATACCATCATGGGGTCTCCACCCTTATGACCTCATCTAAGTTACCCCCCAAAGGTCCCACCACCACATTGGGGGTTAGGGCTTCAGTGCATGAATTTGGGAGGGAGAGGGTAGAATCATTTGGCCCATCTCACCCTCTAGTGTACCCAGCCCCAGATCAGCCAGTTCTCTTTTAGGGTTCTTCCTTGTGCCTCTCAGCCCTGACTTTCTAGACACTTCTAATTCCCAGCCTCTATGCCAGGGCCAATTCCTTTGCTTCTTGATTGCTAAAAACACAAAGTCCTTTCTGTCCATTCCTCAGAAAACCACTGTGACAGATTAAAACTCTTTATCCAATCTTCAGGTGAATAAATGTGATGGCTAATGTTATGTGTCAACTTAGCTAGGTTATGGTGCCCAGTTGTTTGGTAAAACACCAGTCTAGATGTTGCTGTGAAGGTGTTTTTTTAGATGTCATCAACATGTAAATCAGCAGGCTGTGAGTGAAGCAGATTACCTTTCACAGTGTGGATGGGCTCAGAAGACCAGCATGGAGCTAAAGAGGATTATTCTCAAGTCTTGAAATGTAATGGAATTTACTCTGCTAGGTTTCAAACTTGCTTGGGACCTATGACCCATACTTCCTTCTGATTTCTCCCTTTTGGAATATGTCTATCCTACGGCTGTCCCACCATTTATGTGGGAAGCAGGTAACTTGCCTGTTTTCACAGGTTCACAGATGGAGAGGAATTTTGCCGCAGGGTGAATCATACTTCTGGGCGCCCCCTGATGTGATTTAGATAAGATTTAGAATTTAGAGTTGATGCTGGACTAGGTTAAGACTTTGGGGACTGTTGGAATGGGGTGAGTATTTTGTATGTGAGAAGGACATGAATTTGGGTGGCCAGAGTGTGGACTGTTATGGGTTGAAATTTGTCCCTCTAAGTTCGTGTGTTGATTCCCTCACCTCAGAATGTGACTGTATTTGGAAATAGGATCATTGCAGATGCAATTAGTTAAGATGACATCATACTAGAATAGGGTGGCCCCCTAATCCAATATGTCTGATGTCCTTATAAGAAGGGGTCATTTGAACGCACACACACAAACACACACACACACACACACACACTCTCTCACACACGCACACACACACACTGGAATACACCATGTGAAGATTGGAGCTATGTTGCCACAATCTACAGGTTCAAGGACTAGGAAAGAGGTAGGGAACAGACTCTCCACTGCTGCCTTCAGAGAGGGTATAGCCCTGCTGAGACCTTGACCTCACACTTGTAATATCCAGAAGTGTGAGACAGTGAATTTCTGTTGGTAGTACTCTGCTAAAGCACCCCCAGCAAACTAACTGTGCTCTTCCTTATTGCCCCTGTACTGCACTCTGCACTGGATCCATCCCTGGAAGCCCACCCTCTTGGCTCATAGCTCCAGCACGAATGTTAGAGACAATTAGTTACATGCTGCTTGACACCTATACCCTCCAGGTAGGTTTCCCAGGGAATCTCAGAAGTACCAGCATGGGAGCGGACACTTTCCAGGGCATGTGCTCCCACATCAGCAGCTGTGAAGGAGAGCAGGTGTCAAGAAGGTGTGACATTCTCTGAGGTTGCACAGGCTGGAAACTGGGGCTATAGACTCCCTGGTACAGATCCCCACAAATCTCAGAACTCCCTCCCTCTTCCTACATTGTGCCCTCCCTGTTGACTCCCCCACAGTCTCCCAGAGGTCATTGTGGGCTTTTCCAGGAAATAGATTAGGGACATGTACCTCTCCTTCCTCTTGTCCTTGGGGACAGCATGTGTGGACCACCCCCAGCGCTCTGTTTCCTTAGTCTCATCTCTCGGTGCCATAGCATTTCCCACACCACCCACAATGCTGCCCCACACTTTGGGGCTCCCTGCATTTAGCAGGAATTTCACTAGCAAGGGAAAGGCTGCCTGGAGGCTGATTTGTGACTGAAGAAAAGGTGAAGAAATTTCCGAAGAATGGTTCAGTGTGGGGAGGGAATTGCAGCCCTGGTCACACTTGTGGCCAAGTCTCTCCCGAGTGTTTTGGTTCTCTTGGTAGACTGCTTCTGCTACTGTTTATCCAGCACGGAGAAGTGCTTTGAATTGATGTCTTGGCTGACACGGATCCCTTTGCTTCGTGAATAGGGCGATTACTAAACAATGAAGCTATTACATAAGGAGCAGAGCTGGCTGGAGCCAACAAACCTTGTACTCTAGGTTTACAGAGCTATAATTATCCAAAGTTTTAAAACACAATGGTATCTGCTGAAAGAGAACATCTGGGAGGGAACCAAGCCACCCCAATTAAATGCCTAATGCACATCCCATGGATTGCATGACTCTACATTAATGGAGCAGCAATTTTTTTTCATTGTCACTCAAGTTAACAAATGTGCTGAAAGGTTTAAGCAGAACAAATGCATAGGGATGGGGGAATCAGATCAAGAAGAGAGATCTGTTTTATAAGACCAACTATAAATTGACTGGAGAAGCATTCCGGACTGCTATCGTGCACTCTAATCGAGAAATGAATGCATTATGAGGCTTTTCCCATATGAAAAGACAAGTTTTTTCCAGTCGTCATTTCATTTCAAAATAAACTCTTTTAACCGTGAAAGAGTGGTCTGGGCTGAGCTGGGCTGGGTCAGCAGGGAGGGCTGAATCAGGAGTGTTCTGAGGCCATGCTGGACACTGGGACATGCTACAAAGATGAGTGGAAATCAGTTGTTAGGAGAGATTGGGGCTTTAATCCTAAAAATAGATTTGGCCCAGATAGTGGCATTGGACTCTACTTTGAGAATGAAGGTTACAGTATGTTCTCTTCAAATTATCTGTCCCCAAACTAAATGTGGTCTGTGTGCTCACATGTGTGGTCGGGGCTCCCAAGCACGTTTTCTTTCTTTTTTTTTTTTTTTAAACTTTGCGCTTTTATTTATTTATTTATTTTTTGAGGGCAGTGTCACTGGCCCTCATATGTGGGATCCGAACTGGGGCTGCTGGGGTCCCAAGCCAGATCTTAACCACCGTGCCACTCGGCCGGCCCCCAAGCACGTTTTCAAGATCTACAACCTAAATAAATAAAGGTCTCTACCCCAGCTCTTCCTTTTGTTGCAGGCAGTTCTTTCAGGTAAAAAAACGAAAAGATCAGTTATAAGAACAACAAACAAACTGAAGAGTCTCTCAATCATCATCATACACCTAAGAGAATGTTTGCTTTCATGGAATGAGAGTTTCAGCTGGAGGTGGGGGTGGGGTATTGGGGTTATTCTTTCAATTGTCTTCCTATCTGCTTGTGGGGTGGCAACAGCCACACACAGGAACTCTGCTCAGGCCTGAAGGTAAACATGATTTGGGTCATTACGGGCTGCTGATAGAGCAGGGCAGGCAAGAGGCAAATCAGGGAGGTGGTAGGTTGTCCAGGTTCTCCCTAGCTGCCCTCTCTGGTCTTTGCCAAGCCACCTCCGTCAATGTGTGCCCTGCTCATCTCAGTGCCCTTTTGGTCCCCAATTCTGATGGTTTTACCCAGAAGTACACCAAAATATGCTGACAGAGCACTTGCTAGTTTTCATGTATACTACACAGGGTGAAAATTTTTAAATCTACTTATCAACTTCCCCACAGGTATTTGTATCTTAATTGCTAAAAGCAATATCATATACAAGTAAACATGAAAAAATTAATAATTAAAAACAGTTAGCAATTAACCTACCACCCTAGTACCATCTGAGCCAGCCCTGGGCCCATTTGTCCTCCAAGCCATCACCTGACTTTTCTATCCTGCTTTGTTAGATATTTGCTTATTTCTAAATTTTACTATTAAGGATAATACCTCCTTCAACATGTGCATTATTTTTACCTTCTGTGAAAGATCTTTCTAGAAATCTTGGATTCTGATGCACAGTGTTATAAATTGAATTATGTGCTGCCCCTACCTTCCCCCCAAATTCATGTGGAAGTCATAATCCCCAATGTAACTATATTTGGAGGTAGGGCCTTTAAGGGGTAATTAAGGTTAAATGAGGTCAGAAGGGTGGGGCCTTAATCTGATAGGACCAGTGCCCTTGTAATAAGAGGTAGAGACACCAGATATCTCCCTCTTTCTCTCTCTCTTCCCACTAAGAAAAAGGGCCATATGAGGACACAACACGAAGGCAGCCATCTGCAAACCAAGGAGAGAGATCTCACCAGAAACCAATCCTGCTCGCACCTTGATTTTGGACTTCCAGGTTCCAGAACTCTGAAGAAATACATTTCTATTGTATAAGCCACAAACAGCCTATGGTAGTTTGTTATGGCAGCCCTAGCTGACTATTAGACACTGTGCTTGGACTGAAAGGTAAGAAAGGGGAAAGCAGCCCTTGACATCCAGGAGCCAGCCTGGCGCTTACAGTTCTGTTGAACATAAACAATTTCTCAGCACACAAACATCAGACATGGCTGCTCAAAGGCCGCGATGGATCAAGACAGAAACAAGATCATGCCATAATCATGCCTGTACCTAGACAAAACATGAACACAAAATTAATCAAACACCTTCCTATCCTGGATAATATAAGTGACTGCTGCTTCTCTATCAAGTTTTGCTTTAGTCTCACTCTTTTTCCTCTTTCTAGGTAAGATTTATTCATAGAAGTATCCTTACTTCCCAACAACATCCAATCCAGAGCAAGGCCCCACTTCCTTAAACCCTCCCCCAAAACACCTAGCACAGCCAAAATCCTATCATAAGTTCTGTCTAAGACTCTTACTGTGCCTCTTTATGGATTTCCATGAGCATTAAACCCAACTTAGTCAATTGCAGATGTCTTGTGTGTTCCTGGTGTTCATTAGTTTGAGGGCATTGACAAAGGTATAAGCATGGTTTTTAATAACTATTTAACATTGCTTATTGTTATGGGCTGAATGTTTGTGTCCCTCCCCTGCCCCCACCTGCACACCTACCTCCCAGCAAATTTGTGTGTTGAAGCCCTAACTCCCAATGTTATGATATTTGGAAGGTGGTGCCTTTGAGAAGTGATTAGGTTTAGATGAGTTCATGAGGGTAGGACTCTTATGATGGGATTCATGCCCTTGTAAGAGGAGGAAGACAGAGAGATCTTGCTCTCTCCCTGTGCATGTACCCAGGAAGAGGTGAGGACATAGCAAGAAGCCGGCCATCTATTAAGTCAGGAAGGGTGCTTTCACCAGCAACCAAATCTGTCAGGACCTTGATCTTAGACTTCCCAGCCTCTAGAACAGTGAAAAATAAATGTTTCAGTAGTTTCATTACAGTGCCTAACAATGTATTCCTCAGAATGTATCTTCACCTTTAAGTGGTACATGACTGTATTTGTCAGTTAACCCAAAATGCTGAAAGATATTATATACATGGTCACCCAGCTTCTTGCTTTTTTTAAATGGTTCATTAGGACTATATAATGGAGCTATTTTACTTATCTCTATTGCCAGATCATACCATGGACTATATCTGTTCTCTCTTTACGACTAGAAACAGAGTCACTAGCATCTTTAAATCTAATTAGATTAGAGTCAATTCCCAGAACCAATTCAGAAAACTTATCCTTAAACTTCTGTTCTTCTAGAAACATCTCAGTGGTGTGGATCATTGTACAACATTGTGAATGTAACTTAATTCCACTGAATTGTATACTTAAAAATAGTTAAAATGGTCAATGTTATGTTACGTGTATTTTACCATAATAAGAAAATATAGAGATTAAAAAAAAAAAAGAAAGAAAGAAAGAAAAGAAGGAACTCAGGCTTGAATTAAGCAAGCAGGTGGCAGAAAGGCCTTGAATTCAGAATTGAAATCGGTTCTGAAAGTGCTGATCAATTCAATGGCCAGAGGAGGGTAAAAACTCAGAGCTTTAGAGTTTTAAGAAATAAAGTGTGAGTCTAAGGTTTTCTATTTTTAATTTTACATTAATCCTTCTTCCCCTTCTCCCTCCCTTTTCAGTAGTTTGGTTTCAAAAGTCTTTTCAGCTTTTGGACCTAAGATTCTATGCTAATTTGCATTTTTACTTTAGCATTTGTAGTACAATTTTCTCCTTGACAAAATTAAAATAAAGAACAAACATTAACCTACTTCTCCAGGTATAGTTGTGGGGAATAACATACATGGGTTCTGAGAAACTTCACAAGTGTACTTTCTAATGTAAATTCTAAACTGTGCCAAAAAATTAGCTTCATCACATTTCCATAGGACTTCAATATCCCTTCTGCTCCCATCTTACCTAACATCTTCCTTTTGCCTACTTTCCCAGAGATCACAGCAGTAACCCTAGGTGGTGGTTTTAAGTCCCAGTCATTGCTACTTGCTAGTCTGCTTTGTGTTGTCTCTTTGGGGCCACTGGCAATTGAAATCCTCTGACCTTTTCTTCTGACATCCAAAAATCTGCAAAGTGAGTCTGTAGGGGGTGTCCAGTTTTTCCATCTTCATGGTAGATGTGCTTTCTGCCTTAAGTACAATTGTTCCCAAATGCTTGGGAATTGCAATATGATTTTTCCATCCTGAAAATCTATGAAAAAGAGATTCTTCACTCCTTCCTCTCCATGCCACCACCAGGCACTGCAAATGGCGGTTAATACCCGACACAGCCCCTCCCCAAAACATGATTGAGTTTTTGCCTGCATTGCATCTACTTCACAGCTCGAGACATGCCAAATGACACACGTTCTAAGTACTTGTTGCTAACAACAAATCTATCTTCCTAAGTGGCCAAGCACAGGTTATATTTAGAAGGTCAAAGAACCTCACTGCTCCCTGGCCCACTTCCTTTAGCTGAGACGTCTCCAAGAGTTAAAGCAACCTCATCTATGGTTCTTGGTTCTACTTCTCAAGAGACAACTCCAGATTGACTCTACGAAACACAAAGAGGCACAAAGACAGAGAAACCACCAAGTTCTTTCCCATGAACTCCTTTGTCCCCTGTAAAAATGAACATTATTAGTCATTCCTACCTTATGGGACATCTGTGAATATTTAATGAGATCATCAAATATTAAAAATGGTCAGAGTGGGCCAGCTGAGTGGATCGTTGGTTAAGAGTTGGCTTGGGAGTGTGAGCTCTGAGCAGCAGGGTCACCAGTTCGGATCCCACATGGGCCAGTGATGCTGCACCCTCTATAGCTAAGACGGTGAACAACAGCTCAACCTGGAGCTGGCTGCTGTGAGTTGCCAGAGATGGTGCAGGCTGCAGTGGGACTGCAGTAGGCTGCTGTGAGCAACCGTGAGTGGCTGGCGGCTGGTGTGAGCTGCCATGAGCCTCCAGGAGTGGTGGTCCAATGGCTGGTGACCGATCTGCCTCAGCGGGGAAGAGCTTAATGATCATAATACCAACATGAGCCAGTGAAGCGACGTCCTCCACAACTAGACTGAAGAACAAAGGGACAGCAACTTGTCTGTTCCCCTTCCCTGATTCCCCAACACTCTTCTCTCCCCGCAATTCCCCAATAAAATTTAAAAAATAAAATGGTCAGAGTGTGGCGATTACTTAAATACTGCTAAATATTTCTACTCCTTTTCTCACCCTCGCTCTATTTTTCCATTGAAGTAGAATTCACATAATACCAATTTAATCATTTCAAAGTGAACAGTTCAGTTGCATTTAGTACTTTGACAACATTGTGCGATCATATCTCTACCTATTGTGGGAGAGAGGGCTCTTCTTGGCGCAAAGTCCAGGTCCTTGGCAACTCGAGCAAAGAATTGAATGAGATACCAGAGTAAAGCAGTGAAAAAGTAATTTATTAGAAGAAATAGTACATTTCAAAGAAGTAGAAGTAGGCCTGAGCAGTCGAGAATGGCTCAAGGGCCCATTATTAGAAGAGAAATTATTTCAAGCATATGGAGGGGACCAAGAGCAAAGGCAAGGCCCAAAAGGCTCAAAAAGGAAGAAAGCGGGTCAAAAGGGAAGAAGCGGTCCAAAGGGAGAAGGGGTCAAAAAGGGCGGACTTCCCAGGACTTGGAGTTTTTATCCCTTTTCCTCTAGAATGGGCTGTTCTCCTATGGGCGTGGGACCACTTGATTGGCACCTATGATTGACAACAGGCTATTAGCTCATCTCTTTAGACTGCACATGTTCCTTCCCAGAATTCAGTCTGTTATAATATTAACAAACTTCGGGCATATGTATGATATTATAATAATGGGAATAATGAGGCCAGGGTGAAACAAAGGTCGTTATGGTCTTCACTGCGCAGGTGTGAGTGACTGGTCTAATCCAGTCAGGTATTTTGTACCCATTTGGTTTAGGGGTAGTTACAATGAAAAGAAGCTTTAGGTGTAGAGGGGAAGTAACCTGGGCGGTCACATTCTGTGGGACATGCAGGAATGCAGAGACCCCAATGCCTGCCTCTAACTGACTGCTTAGTTTTTCCTTGAGACACATGATCCCCATAAAAGTTCTATGGGAATCTGAGGGACAGGAGGTCTTTTCTTCTGTATCTGCTTCCTGCTGGGCAGGGGCATAGAGCTGTCCCTGCCTATAGGTAATTCACAGAACTCTCACCCTAGCTGATCTCAGACGAGAGGAAGGGGTCTAGAGATCAGCCTGGAAGACCGCACTGGCTTCTTTGGTTGTGACTGGCAATCTTGCTGGGATAGTATCTGTATCCCTATGGCCCCTAAATGAGGAAAAATAGATGTTAATTAATAAATCTGTTAGCTCTCATGAAGCCCGTGTCCATTCAGCCTGTCACTCAGGTGGCATCAGTTGTCTGGGCCCAGAATGGATTTGGAAAGAATCATTAGGCTTACTGGCCTGGGGGATAGTAAGAAGTCACGGGCTTTCAAGTCTTATCTGAAGCAGGGGTAGGAGACTTCTATGAACAATTTACTGTTTAGGATTCAGAAACCAATTAGATGAGTAGGAGCTAAAGAACTAAGAAACTAGGGAGAAGACTTAACATTTCTATACTTAACATTTCTATGGGAAAACTTAAAAGTTTCTCAGTGGGTGGGGAGGGGGCTGCTCGGTTGGCTGGTAACATTCCTAGTTCCAAAATATTTTTATCATTCCCAAAGGAAAGCCTGTACCCATTAAGCAGTCACTCCCCATCCCACCCCCATCCTTTCTCTGAGCCCTTGCAAACAACATCTGCTTTCTCTCTGCACAGATTTACCTATTCTGGATATTTTATATAAATGGAGTTATATAATACAGTCTTTTGTGCCTGGCTTCTTTCACTCAGCATGTTTTTGAGGTTCATGCATGTTGTATCATGTATCATTATTCCATTCCTTTTTATGGCTGAATCATGTTCTGTTGTATGGATATATCACAATTGGTTCATCCATTCATCCATTGATAAAAATTTGGGTTGTTTGCACTTTTGATCCATTGATAAAAATAGTGCTGCTATGAACATGTACTGGGGGTGCCAAAACAATGTATCCACATGACTTGTATTTATCTTTTGTTATCGGTATACATTGAGTATTATGATTTTAATACAGTATTTTCCTTTCTTAAAATGTGTATACATTTTCTTGGCACCCTCTATATATATGTGAATTTAATTGAGTACCTATTTTCAATTCTTTTGAGTATATACCTAGGAGTGAAATTTCTACTCACTCTCTTTTATTTCCCTTTCTTCTCTCAGTGATCCATGTCTGCAGGATCTGTGATGATGCCCTGTTTTCAAAATCCTGACATAGCTTCATTGTGCCTCTTCTCTATTTTAATTGACAAGTCTTGACAGTAATTGCTAAATTTTACTAGTAATTTAATGAACTAATCTATGATTTTGTGGATCTTATCCACTTATACATTTGAATTTGTTTTAACTATTGTGTTCCCTTTGGGTTTGTTTGCTGCTCTTTCTGTAACTTCTGGAAAGACTAAGCTGATACTGTTGGGGCTCTGCCCATATGCCCTAGGATGCCCTTGCCATTCCCGTGCACGCCAGTCTGGCACCAAGGGCCAGCCCTGGATTCTTTATCAGAAGGCTGTCCTCAAACCGCCTGAACACAGTTTGTAAACACAGTGGACTAGGCATGCCTGGGAACTAACATGTCCCAGGGGAAACCCTTACCAAAGACCAAAGACTGTCGGTATAAATACCCTAGCTTCTTGCCCCTTGGCCAGGATAATTCTGAAGCCTATTTTACATAGTTTTCTAGAGCTTTCCTTGGCAATCTATCTCCAGTCACCTGTTGCTGTCATCCCTTGAGAACATGCTCTTTATTGTCTACCTCCCCTTCCCTGCATTCCTACTTGTCTTCCCTCAAATTCCCTATTATGAACTGAATTGTGTTTCCCCACCACCACCACCCTGCCACACACGCCAAATGCAAATGCTGAAGTCCTAACTCCCGGTTTTTCAGAATGTGACCGTATTTGGAGATAGGGCCTTTAAAGAGGCGATTAAGTTAAAATGAGGTCATTGGAGTGGGCCCTAATCCAATATGATTAGTATCATTATAAAAAGAGGAGATTAGGACACAGACACACACAGAGGAAAAACCATGTGAGGACACAGGGAGAAGGCAGACCTCTACAAACCAAGGAGAGAGGCCTCAGGAGAAACCAACCCTGCTAACACTTTGATCTCAGACTTCCAACCCCCAGAACTGTGAAGAAATAAATTTCTGTTGTTTAACCCATCCATTCTGTAGTGCTTTGTTTTGGCAGCTCTAGCAAACAAAT
The DNA here is from genome assembly GCA_033961575.1 of Aselliscus stoliczkanus. NCBI lineage: Eukaryota > Metazoa > Chordata > Mammalia > Chiroptera > Hipposideridae > Aselliscus > Aselliscus stoliczkanus. Next base: position 18,053,534 of record CM066730.1, on the reverse strand, counting down.
TCACTTCCAATAAACTGTTCACCCTTGAATCCTTGGCTTAGAATGTAATCCTAGGGAATCTAAATTAAGATTCAAAGTTTATTGATTTTCAGCTTTTCTCCTTTGCTAATATGCATTTGAAGCTATGAATTTCCTTCTGAGCACTGGTATAGCTTTAATATGTAGTATTTGATAGTACAGTGATACATATTTGTAGATGAATGATAAGTTTTGACATGTAATACTATTGTTTTATTTCAACTATTTATTATTTTCCATTGTAATTTCTTCTTTGACCTATGGATTATTATAACTTGGAAGAGTCTCACATTGGCCTCACATATGCTCTAGCCATGATATGTGTCATTTCTGCTCATAGCTCAAGAGCCAGAACTAGCCATAGGGCTCCACCCAGCCAGAAGGGAGCCCAAAGCGCAAGCTACTATAGACCTGGAAGTGGTGGGGAAACCCGCAGCATCTGGCTAACAGCATTAATGACTACCACATAAGCCAGGCTGCATAGAATATCTTTCTACAGGTTTCCTTTTTCATATGCACTCGAATTTCTTCAGTATACAGGATGAACCTGGGAATGAAATTGTAAGTCACCTTATAAACGTATCTTCCATTTCAGTAGGAATTGCCAAGCTGCTCTCCAAAGTGGTTTTGCCAATTTTCATTTGCACCAGCGATGCACATACATATTGCTCTGCACTTTCACACTTTATATTATCAGACTTAAATTTTTTAACAAATTGGTAGGTTTGAAATAGTGTCTTGTAGTTTTAATTTGTGTTTCCTTAACAGTCAGGTCAGTCTAGTCTCTTTTATATCACTTGTGCCATGGTCTGTTTCTAATTTATAAAAGTTAATGGCTCGGGCCAGCCGAGTGGCACGGTGGTTAAGTGCTGGCTTGGGAAGCCAGTGGCCCCGGTTCGGGTCCCACATATGAGGGTCAGTGACACTTCCCACAAAAAAAAAAAAAAAAAAGTTAATGGCTCATTAATGGAACTCTCATTGCAATCAACAGTCAGGGTTAAAATCTTTGCTGGGTCTCAAGACTTTTTCTCCACCTTCGTACCTTACAAGGATTTTCTTAGATTAGTTTCATGAGCATGGCTGGGACCAATGGTCCCAAAAGACTTATTCTGCCTTCTGACTGCTACACACAGCAAAAGCCAGGGGCTCAAACCTTCTAGTCTCTAGGTGACCAGACCTTACTCATCTCTTCCCAGTGGTTCAAAAACACCCATATTACCCAACATCTGAATACAGTTGTGAAATGCTTTACAAAATGATTTGTCCAGACCAGTGAATACTGGTACCATGTTGTGTATAAAAAGTGAAAACTCAATAACAACAATAAACCTTTTGTCAGAAAAAAAGAGAAATACTTAAGAAGGTCATAAGATTTTTCTTCGGAGGGTTGTCATGTATCAAAATGGATGAAATGGTTCTAGGATACAAAACAGAGAATAGGGAACATCTGAGAACATTGTTTGTGAACCCAAAGCTGATTTTGGACTGGTGCCAGTGATGTAACTATTACACAGGCCCTCGGGCTTATCCCAGGGATCTTACTTGGCAAGGCTAGTATCACGGTGCCTCAACATCATTATATTTGATCTTCTCTGAAATGCTCTGGCATCTATTCAGTATGTAATTGGATGTTTGCTACTGTCTCATTTTGGTAAAGTAGAAAACCACATTCTGGTCAGAGCAGCCTAGTTTCTTTCAGGCCTGCATTAGCCTCCACTAGCTATTACTCTCAAGTATGGAGATTCAGTTGCATACCATGTGTTGCCCGAGGCTTCTCTCTCAATAGCTGGAATTTTACTTCTCTTCTACCTTTGAACAGTTTTGTTTGAGGGCAATACATTTACTGATATTGTCAACTCAGGTCGCTGCAGAATATAGACATGGGTCCTACATTCTCCCAAAGGCTGAGCAGAACCTTCTTCCTGTGAACATTTTCAACAGATGGTTTTCAAGGCTAGGAAGTAGGAAATACAAGGGAACGGACATCAAGGACATTTTTTTCTTTCTTCATTTACTTTTGTTAGTGGGAACCTTTCTATCAAGGAAGGCAGTTTTCTTTCATTGTACCACATCCAAATGAGCTATGGTACCTTTGTTACCCAGTCTTTATTCATAATTTATTTTAGTAACAAGGGACCTGGTGATAGCAGTTATTGATGAAAACAAAAGCCGGTAGCTTTCTGAAAGAAGTGGCAGATGCTCTCAAAAGAGTTATGTCACAGTCATGCTTATCTGTCTAAAGCTTCTAATTGTTTTTTTGAGAGTTTTTGTGTCTTACTGGCCACCAACTGTGAAAGAAAGGGGTAAAGAAGTGGAAGATGCCGAAAGTGTTCTTGTGATGTTCAGGTAGATCCAGAAAGTCTTCCCTTCTTCCTATCCATAATTGATCCCAATTCACATTTTTTAAGGTAAATAATTTTAGGTTTCAGTAACCCACTATAGCATATAATGCATACACTGTTAATGAAGTAAAAGTAATTCCTGTAGTAATTGTCATAGTGATATTTCTAGACTGCATGCATACCAATATCTCTTGAGAACCAAACAAGATTTGAAGCCTAGGGTGAGTGAAAAAAAGCCATCCATTTATCCATGGAATGTTTATTGAATACCTACTATTTTAAAGGCATTGACTTACCACTCTGGGGGATGAATAATAAATTATAGGAAAGAGGATGAGGACAAAAAATATGGGAACTGATTGGATAAGGACTGAGAGGAATAGTCAAGGATTCCATCTCCAGTGGTTCCATAGTCAGATTTGTTCAATTTTCAAAGATATTTGTTCTTCCTTCCTTCAATTCAGCCCCACCATGGCTCTACTTTACCCCTTAGAGACTCAAGTTTCACTATATTTCAGAGAGGAGACCACAACTGACTCTTCTGTAGGACAAAAATTGGAACAGGCATCCTATTCTAACCCCTTGCTTAAGGAAATGACATTTTTTTCCCCCATGCTAAATATATTTTCTAAGGGGCTATGATTAACACCTTCTGAAAAGCAGAAATTTAAGAGAAAGAGAGAAGGGTATTATGGGAGAGGATAGGAAGTTTGTTTCTAGGATTAAATTGCAAAATATCTTTTCTTATCTAATAATTTTCACATTTGCTATATTCTAAATGAATCCAAACTGTTATGCCTAAGACTTTATTTTCCTCAGTATTACAGTATTCTGCTCTAGAAGATTTAGAAGATAAGGGAGGTTTTGAACTAGCCTATTTACTAAGCAAGAATAATCTTTTATTTGGAAAATGAAACAATGGTTATTTGGATCAGAATTGACTCAGTCATTAAAATATTCCATATCTAATCCATTTGCAGTGGAAGATTTTTGCACTGTTTTATTTTATTGTGGAGCATCTCCTATTATGAGTTTTGGCCATCTGCATATACTTATGGAGTCACTGTCTCTTAGGATATTCTTTCTTCTTTCCTGAGCTGGTGAAACCTAAGGGAATCACTAGAATCAACTTGACTATTTATTTGGATGTGTTTCACAGGGAATCCTTTGTCTAAACTGAATCACTCACATCAAAATATCCATGGGAAGTTCACATAACCTCATTTCCCTCTGTTAATGTTACTGAGTTAAGCACAAGACAGAAATATACTTAGAAGATATATGGCTTCCTCTCAATCAGAGCTGGCCTAGAGTACAGAAACAGAGCCCCTGGGGACAAAGCAAGACACTCATGAACTCTGGCCACTGGAAGACAAACAATAGGGACCTTATTCTTAATTTAGTTTCTAAGCAAAGGTTTTCCTGGTGACCTTGTTTCTCTGGGGCAATCACACTACCTACTGATGGATTTGCAGCTTGCCTTGGTACCCTAATTTCCCACTTTGCTTTGCCTCCCATTTTCTTTCAGGATATCTGGATTTTTCTTCTCATTACACATTTCCTCCATAATTCTTCATAATAACAACAATAAATATAACTTCCTTCCTCTTAAAACCTGATAGCCATTCAACTAGCAGAAGGGCTATGATTTGCAATAAATTGAAATAGTCTCTATGTGGTGTCATGCCTAGCAATAATCCCAAACTTGATCTCATAGTGAAGACAACCCAAAGATTCTCATGTTTAGAAAACCACCAAGCTGTGCTGATGCTTAGCCAGATGTAGCTACTTATTGCCCTGAGTGATCCACACAATTTATCTGGGGTGAGAGTTCTCACCAAGAATGCACTGCACCAACGTCTTCCTTCAATAAAGTCTTCACTGCATCACCTCCACTGCCCCATCTTGTAAAATGAGGAGAGTTAACTGATAGGAGAATCACAAAAGAGGGAAGATGGAGGCATGTAGAAGGATAGAAAGGGCGAGGAAGGTTGTTTCCTTGGAGACCTAGGCTTTCTCTTGCTCTTGTCTGCTGCTGATAAGAGAAGAGTGTCAGAGGCACTAGCCTGATTCCTCAGCTGCCTATGGAAGACCCAGGCACACCAAAGTATCAGCTTTCTTCCATCAAGGAAGGTCCCTTAAATCACCCACAAATAACAATATGTGTGCTTTGCATATGTTGCACCATCTTTCAATGGAGCAAATACAGCCAGTTTTTTCCATTATTGAAGCACATCTCTATGTCTTTTCTTAAGCACCAGATAAAGTAGTTGGTGTGCATTTAAGGACCATGTTGTATGAAAAACATGGTTGTGGTAATTGTTGAATGTAGTTGAAAGTACGTAAGTTGAATGTGAGTGTGACATGTCTTCACTATAATGCAAAAAGGTATAGGGAGCTCTCTATCCTGGTCTTGGAGAATGCTGACAGAATATTTGTTATATTCTAAATTTTATATGGTCATAAGGTTAACTGACAGGCAGAGCTACACTTCCCTCCTTCCCCAGGAAATGCCTGGTATTCATTCCATGTTAAATCTGATTCCAAAAATCTACTGGTTTACTCATGGCTCTCCTCTATTTCTCTTATTTAAGTACCCTCCCATTCTAAATATTTGCTTAGGAGAGGTGAACATTTGAGGACCTAGTCAATCAGATCAGACTTGGATTTCCATTACAACCCTGGGACTTCCTATATGAGCACTTTATATCACAGAGAAGGAAGTCTGGAGGACAAAACATAGGTAGCTTAGAGAGGTCTCCATTAATGTTTACTCAGGCTTTATGTGAAAATAGTTTCCTCTGCTTCCACTTCTCCCATTTTTAAACACATAGACATTCAGGAAGATGAGCACTATTTTCATTGATTGCTGACACACACAATGGAGATAGCAGGGCGAATCTATATTTCTCCCACAAAATTTGGGGAGGCATAATATAGGCTAGACGAAAACAATGTGTGCAAGTACAATAGAATGGTGTCTTGTATATTGTGATTTGTCAATACATATTGATAGAACTGAATTAGATAAAAGTAAATACCATAAATATTTTCTTCTGCCAATATGCTTAGAAGTAGAATTTTGTTTCATTTTCCCTCTTATCTTGCAACATCTCTAACTACAAATCAAAATTTTGTATAACTCCAATATATATGATGTATTGGCATAAGGTCGTATTGTGTTGAAAAGATTGTCACAAATTTCTGATCAAATTCAAGGCTGATGTAAGTATTGAACCTAAATGAGTAAATAAAGATGGATGACAAAATCAAAATTGGAGGTTGAGATCATTTTGCCCAGCCAAGATCCTGTTTTCAATCAAGATTTGGGATATTGTTTTAGGGGATTCCCAACCAAGATAGTATGAAATAAAAGCCAGATGAGTGAAATAAATAAAGAGCTATGGGAAATTAAGGGAAGAGATGGTCATTTTTGTGAGAAAATTCTGAGAAAACTTTCACAGACAATACAATCTTGGAACAAAGGGCATGGACCCTACTGGTTTTGCCTTACATAGTACCTAGAGCCAATTTTAACAATTAGTAGATTCTCAATAAGTAGTTGTTGAATTTATAATGGAAGGAAAAATGAAGAGATAACAACTAGAGTTGTAATCTTAGAAAATATCCATATTTAGAGGGCAGGAGGTAGATTTAAAAGAAAATTTCAAAGAAGTCAAAAAGGAAAAGGGATAGAAAATCATTCGAGGTATGAAGACATGTCAAATAGAACATGTAGAACAGTATTTCTTAATGCTATAGAATAGTATTATTTATAGTGTGGTCCTCAGACCAGCAGCATAAGTATCATCTGGGAACTTGCTACGCATTCAAATCCTTGTGCAAATCCCAGATCTACTGAATCTTCTGGGGTGAGAGGCCAGAAATGTGTGTTTATTACGTTTTCAAAGTGATCTTTATGCACACTAGAGTTTGAGAAACAACATTATAGCATATTTCTGGAAAATGAGTTGCTATTGACATAATGAAGTTTTCTGATTCTGAGAAGAGTTCAAGAATTTGGTTCTATTATAGAATCTTCCCAGAAGTAAGTTGTAGGGGAATTATTATATTAAACTGCTAAAGTTTAAATTATATTTAAGCCATTCAGGTAAACAGCTTATACCATGATTTCTTAAAATCTTTCTTACAATGCCTAACTTCAGTTAGAGTAAGAAAGAAAGCTAGGTTAACATTACTCAGTTAACCATGCCTAAAGATCACTCAGATTTATTGTTAGACAGCTCAGTTTACCTCTGTCAACTTCAGTCTCAAGGAAAATTAGAAAACAACTTGAAATGAACAAAAATAAAAGTACAAAATCTCTAAACGTGTTGAATGAAGATAAAGCAGTGCTTGGAGGGACATTCACAACATTAAATTATTTCGTTAGAAAAGAAGATAGACCTCAATTCAAAAATGTAAGCTTTCGTGCTCACTTCAGCAGCATATATACTAAAATTGGAAGAAATCAAAGATTAGCATGGCCCCTGTGCAAGGATGACACGCAAATTCGTGAAGCATTCCATATTTTTTCTATTACATTGTTTTGTACTCCTAAAACTAAAAAATAAAAAATTTAAAAAAAAAAGCTTTCACTTTAAGAACCTAGAAAAAAAAATTCAAAGAAAGCATAAAGATATAAAAAAGACAAGAACAGACATCAATGGAATTTATATTTTTTAAAAATTAATAAAATAAACTATTGATTTTTCAGAAGATCAATAAAATTTATAAACCTCTGGCTAGTCTGACAAAGGGAAAACAAAAGAGAAGGCACAAATTGCTACTGTAAGGAATAAAAGAGGGCACATAATTACAGACCCCAAAGACATTAAAAAGCCACTAAAGGGATGTTATGAGGAACTTTACAAACATAAATCAATGACTTCGATAATATGGACCAATTATTTGATGGACACAAACTATCAAATTCACCCAAGAAGAAAAGGAAACTTGAATGGTTTCATACTTATTAAGGATATTGAGTTATAGTTTAAATTTTTCCAACAAAAGAAATCTTCAAACTTAGATGATTTTGCTCATTAATTCTACTATACATTTAAAGACGAAATAATACCAATTCTACATGAAATGTTTCTGAAAATTAAAGAGTTGAGCATAATTCCCAAGTCATTCTTTTAGGTCAGCAATACCCTGATATAAAACCAGAATGAGACAGTAAAAAAGAAAAGAAAAGAAAACTGAAGAAGGATATCCCCCATAAACATGGATTTTTTTAAAAATCCTCAAAAAATGTTAGCAAATCAAAAAAAAAAAAAAATATATATATATATATATATATATATATATATATATATATATATATATATCTCAAGTGGAATTTATCCTGGTAATCCAAGACTTGTTCAATATTATAAAGCTAACCAATGTTATTTATAGACCAAAAAAGAACAACCACATTATCATCAGGATGTAGAAATGCAATATGCATCCTTGATTTTAAAAAAATCTCAGCAAAGCAGAAAAGAAGAGAACTTTCTTAACTTTATAAAGGGATTTTCCTTATTATTGGAAACAAAATTAGGATATACACTTTTGCCACTTTTATTCAACATCATACTAGAAGTCCTAGCCAGTGTGTTAGGCAAAAAAAAAAAAAGAAAGAAATGAAAAACATACAAATTTAAAAGAAACAAACAAACAAAAAATTGCCTCTATTTGAATACAACATAATTATCAACATAGAAAAATTCATAGAATTTATCATGCAGGATACAATATCCACACGTAACCATCAATTGTATTTCTATAGACTAGCAATCAATAATTGGAAACTAAAATTAATACAATATCATTTTATAGTAACTCCCCCAAAATGAAATATTTAGTTGAAAATCAAAGAAAAAACATACAGAATCTGCATGTTAAAAATTTCAAAATGCTAGTGAAAGAAACCAAAGCAGGTTTAAACAGATGGAAAGACATACTATGTTCATGAATCAGAAGACTTAATATAGTTAAACTGTCAGTCCTCCACCACTTAATCTACAGTTAATGTAATCTCCAGCAGTGTTTTGTTTTGTTTTATTTTGTTTTTGGTTTGGTTTGGTTTGGTTTGGTTTGGTTTGAAGGTACAAAAACATCCCAAGATGTATATGAAAAGTCAGAAAACTAGAGTAGTCAAAACAATTTTGAAAAAGACAGAAAGAATAAAGTTGTGAGGCTCACACTACCTGATTTCAAAAATCAGAATGTGCCTATTGTCTTGCCGATATTGTTTGCTATGTACTTCTACTGGGAAAACAAAAAATAACAATTATTGTTGCCCAGAAGCAGCTCAGTTTGGTGCATACTCATCTTCAGTTTCACAATGCAATTCCCTTCCCCTGATGTTCACAAACACTTTTTTGCCTCTGCAACCTAATAGGCAAAACTAAAAACCATATAGATGTGTTTGAAAGATTTAGAAAGACCTATGCCTTGGGTAGGCACCTTTTTGTTTGTACTAATGCTTACCAGGTCTTCCTACTCTGGGCATTAGAATCCTAATGAATTTTAATTGGACACCCTGAGTTTTGCTTAAACAATGCATTAATGTAGCACTACTGAGCACATTTTACTACATTTCCATTTGGATTGGAATATGATATGAACTCTGCCTTCAAGGGGTTCCCAACTTAGTGAAGATGCCAAACTAAAAAGATTTGTGAAAAAAATTAGATGGGACTAGAAAACAGGGTCAAGACCAGTCCTCAACTGTCATGTTAAAAAGGTATAATTTTATCATATTGATTATGGCAAACCATTGAAGATTTTAAACCAGGGAGAGCTATCATTGATGCTTTAATTCATTTATTCACTTATCCATTCAATAAATGATTGTTGAGTGTCTATTAAGCATCAGGTACTACTCAGGATTCAGAGAATACAAAGATAACTCAGCCCTGACCCTGCCTCCAGCAAGCTCACAATACCAAGAAACACTCTACTGTGTGACACTGATTGGTTTCCAAGTGAAGTGGGATAGCATTTTGAGAAAACAATCCATGAGATTCTTTTATCTTAGCCCATCACTTCTGTCCTCTCCCCCACCATTCAAGCATGCTTCAAGTTAACATTCTCAGATGAGGAAGGTGGCTGGGTTGAAAGCAGAAATCAGCTGGCATATTTCCTGGGTATAGCTTTCAAAAGCCTAAGCTCCAGAGTAGGAGAATATTATAGTGAGAGGCAAATACTGGTGGCCAAATGGAAGCTTGAGCTAAAAGATAAATGCTTTCTTCCCTTATTGTCTCCCTATCAGACTAAAATCCTCATATTACAGGGAGGAGGAGGAGGGGAAGAGTCTGAGGTCTGTGAGTCTCAGAGCAGCAGGAAGCCAGACCTGGCTCCCAGGCACCCTGCTAAGACAGTGGAAAGATCACAAAGAGAAATGAGTGCATAAATTGTCTAGGAAGCAGATGAGACTAAAGGTAAATTTGCAAAGATGTTTCTATCCCAAACGTGGTGGAGCACAAAAGCTGCAGAACGCTGATGTACCCCAACGGGCTGGATGGAGATAGACAGTGGTTCTCAGGGATAAACTGTGTGAACAGAGGATTACCAGACAGAGACTCCATCTCCATCCCACCAGAGCACTGGGATGTGGTACCCATGCAGTCCCATGACACAGTCCAGGGGTGGGGAGAGCAGGTCCCAGAGGGGACTAGATTTAAAGTTTCTGCTAGCCTGGCAAGGTGAGACTTGCAGTCAGAAAAATGTGTTGTGTTCTATCTAATGAATACAGTGATATGTCCTACACAGCCAAGTAAGCAGACAGAAATTTAGTTCTGCTACACACATCAAATTACCCTGTGCAGGCAAGTTAACAACTTCTGCTAGGCCATAGGTGTGGCTGGAATATTATTCTGCCTTAAAAAGGGAGGACATTCTGACACACTACAACATGGACGATCCTTGAAAACATTATGCTAAGGGAAATAATATGATTCCACATATATGAAGTACTTAGAACAGCCCGATTTATGAAGACCGACAGTAGAATAGAGATTACCAGAGACTGAGGATATAGGGTGGAGGGTGGGTAGTTATTGCTTAATGGTACAGAGTTTCCATTTTGGGTCATGAAAAGTCCTGGAGATGGGTGGCAATGACGGTCACGTAACAATGTGAATGCACTTAATACCACTGAACTGTATACTTCAAAATAATTAAAATGTTAAATTTTACATTATTTGTATTTTACCACAATGAGATTTTTTTTTTTTTTAAATTTAAAACTAATTGGAAGCTCTGAGCTCATGGGTAGGATTTACACACTATGGAATCAGGCATTTCTTTGGGGATCCCTCCTTGTCAATTTCTTAAAGGCTTTCCACTTCTGGATTCTCCAGAGACTTTCCAAACTCTTGCCCCAAGGATAGAGACAAGCTGCCCACGTTCTGGAGCAGAGTGTGGAAGAGGTCATTGTCAGTCAGCCTATAAATAGCTATTTAATCCTCCTTTGATCCTACTTCATCCCTCTTTCTTTAAAGTACTCCTGCCCCAAACTGTGTCACGTATAACCCCTATCTAGAGGTCTCCTCTTTTATTCTATCTCTGGAAAGTAGACACTTGGGCTTCTACTGAGGTAAAGGAGGGCTGCCCAGGGACAAGATTTTGTCTTAAACAGATTTTTTGACCCGTTTTCCTGTTTTGATGCTGCACCTTAAGCTCTCCTTCTAGAGATAACTGATGACACCAATTTTCTGAACATTTTGGGTTCTTCAGTGTCACCTGTTTTATCTGCTGTCTTCCTGCTGGTTTAAGATTCATCCTTTGCAGGTCTGGTAAGGCAGTTACCATTTGTGCATCTGATTTCCAGCTTCCAAAGTGTTATACTGTTTCTCTCTCATTATGTTGGTCCTTATGGATTTATGCAAGCAAAAACTTATCCTTTACTGTTATTGTAGTGGGGCTCAGGGTAGAGCAAGAGTTAATGTGTACATTCGGTCTACCATCTTTGCCAAGTCTCTTCTGTAGTTTTTACAATGCCACTTAAAAAATTGTTGTGATTTCTTAGGCTCCATTGACAGAAGGAAACCATGTGAAATCAAGGAAATGATGGTGGTGATTGAAGTCGGGAGCACTGTTTTCTGTTCTGGGTGCAACTTTTCAAAACTAGAAAAACTGGAATTACTTTGGAGGATGGTGACTAGAATATTAATGGAACAATTGAAGGGACTGGAAATGTTTTCCACAGAGAATGGAAATTTCCAGCAGTTGACTTCAAATATTTGAAAGGCTGATGTTCATTTATTCATTCATTCTAGTTCTGCCATGTGTTAGGAAAGATTCTTCCAGCATGGGAATACAATAGCAAATAAGATCGATTTCTAATTCTGGTGGAGCTTACATCTAGTGAGGGAAACAGTGATTTGCTCTGAATGGGTCCACGGTAGAAATAGAACAAATGAATAAAAGACATTGGGAGATCAATTTCAAGTGGATACGAGGAAGAACTTTAAAGTGTTAAAACTGATAAAGTTTGATGAGCAATTTGTTCAACATCCTCGGAGGGTGAGGAAAACTAAGATCTCCCAATAAAACTTTAACAGAGAAGTTAATTGCATGGGCTTTGGTTAGAATCCCAACTCTACCTTAACCTCTCTGGGCTACTATTGTTTTATGTGTAAAATATGGCTAATAATAATATACTGTACATGGTTTTATGAGGATTAAATGAGTTAATGTGTGCAAAGTGCTTAGAAGAGTATCTGTAGCAAATAATAAGTGCTACATAAATGTTAACTTGTATTTATTCTTAACAATTTTTTATTTTGAATACATTTTTAACCTATTGAAAAGTTGCACAAGTAGTACAATGAATATTATATACTCCTTACCTAAATTTCCCCATTGTTAACATTTGCCACATTTGCTTTATCTCTTCGTCTGAGTGGTTTGTTTGTTTCTTTGTTGTTGGACCATTTGAGTATTCATTGCAGCTTCATTCCTACATACTTCATCCCTACATACTTCTTTATATGATTCCCTGAGAATGAGATTCTCCCACATAGCCATAATTATGTTATTAATCTCATGAAATTTAATATTGATACAATGTTATTTTCTACTAGGTGGTCCATATGCAGTTCTTCTCAATTGTCACAATAATGTCCTTTAGCTTTAAATCATAATCCAGGGCCCGCTGAGTGGCTCAGTTGGTTAAGAGCTCACTCAACAGTGCGAGCTGAGCTCTGAGCAACAGCAGTTCGATGCCCAGTCCAAGCTGAGCTGCCACTGAGCTGCCAACAGGTGGCAGGATGGCTCAGCTAAAAAAAAAAAAAAAATCATAATCCAGTCAAGGATCAGATGTTATATTTAATTGTCGTATCTCTTTAGCCTCTTTAATCTAGAACCATTCACCAAGCATTTTTTTGTCTTTTATGACATTGACATTTTTGAGGCATCCAGGCCAATATTTTTCATAATGTACTTCAATTTGGGTTTGTCTGATTTTCCTCATGATTAGATTCAAGTGTAACTGTTCTGACAGAAATACGATATGGGTAATGCGGCTTTTCTCAGAACATCACATCAGGAGACACATGATGTCAGTTTGTCCCATTATTCCCATTTGGTTAAGGTGGTGCCTGCCACCTTCTCCCTTGGTCATTAATAGGTCTCTGAGACTGTGGTTTTAGCATCCATTAATGATTCAGTTATTATTTCACAATAGGCATGGCATGGTCAACAGGTGAACAAAGAAGATAACTTTGGTTCAGGGAAAATATTGCCACAGGGTATAGTAGGGCCTGTAGCAGGTAGTTAGCTCCACCTAGTTAAAAAGAGCATAAGTTTTGGTATGCACACTTATGTGACAGTTACTAGCTGAATGACACTGGGTAAATTTCCTTAAATGTAATCCTCTGTGAAATGAGAATTATAATTTCTGTCTCACAGGGTTCATTTGTGGATTGATACAAAGAGAACCTTGAGGAGGGGAGGATGGCTGCAGTATTAAAGGATGAAGAGGATTAAATTATTAGCTAACTAACTCTGTGGAGGTTGGAGAAAGAATGGAAGGGACACACAAGATAGGATGGGGGAAAGGCACTTGCTTATAACTAATCAGATATAAGAAACAAAGGACACAAGGAAAGTCTCAGGGATCAAATACTTGTTGAATGCTCCCTATGTATCAGCCATGCTAGAGTTAGCATACTTAATCAAAGAGTGATGTTGATTCTAAGATATACAACAGGTCACAGAAATTAAGGCATTGCTTCCTGGGTTTGGACAAATTGGGAGGGTCAGAAACAGGCAGAAGGAAGTAGACGAGTTTCATCTTTGTCATATTCAGCCTCAAGTGGTGGTGATACATCCAGTCTGAAATGCAATGCAGAGGTGGTAAGATTCAGTGTTGGACTGTTTACATAACAACCACCTGAAAAGACTATAAAAATTGTAAGTTTCTAAACTAAGCTGGCCCTTCAGAGATTCTGATTCAGTATGTCTCGGGTGAGGTTTTGGCCCACTGCCAGGGAAGATAAAGTGTTACATGAACTGGAAAGGTCAACTCGGGTGGAAAGTCAATTTGTGTGTCATCAGATTATAGACAGTAATCATATACCTGGGTGTGATAGCACTGACCTCAATCCTGGCTTATAACAAGAATAAGGCACTGAGGTCTTGTATTGATAAGTAAGACAATTCAACATGTACATTGCTGAGGGAGTTGACATGGAAATAGCCAGAAAGCTCTGCAGCCAGCTCTGAGAGTTGTACCTCAGATCTGTGCTATCCAATATGTGGTCACCAGCCACATGGGATTCAGCTAGAATGAAAGAAGCAATAGTTAATGTACTTTTTGGATATACTTCTCTGAGTGCTTTGAGTAATTTAAAAAACTTTTACTAAGGAAAACAAAAATTGAATTGAATTGATATTTAATTTTAAATTAATTAAATCATAAAATCAAACAAATAGCCCCTCAGTTCAACTAGCTCATTTCAAAGGCTTGGTAGCCACACATGGCTAGTGGCGATTATAGCAGGATGGTATAGGTATAGAACATTTCCATCACTGCAGAAAGTTCTATTGGACAGTATTGCTGAGTAAGTGTTGATAACCTGCCGAAAGCCCATGCACAATAAAAAATAGTTGTTACTGGTCTCACTCTCAAGACTGGGAAAGACTTGATGTTTAGTGAATAAAACACTATTTTAGATAGTCTTATTGCCAACTAAAGGGCCAGCCAGGAGCAAGCCAGGAGATGCTTGATAAAGTGAAGAAAAGTCATCCATTTATGTCCATTCCCTTTCTTTGGTGTGTGTGTGGGGGGAGGAGGAGGCTAAGCTTCTAAACTTGATAGCCCCCAGGAGCAAACTACCTAGAATATCACCACTCAAGCGATATTCTGTGAGCCATTTTTGGATCCTACTCTTCTCCTAGTCCTCGCCTCCCACTCCCTGGACAGCCTGGCTGCCAAGATGGTTGGCAGTGCCCAGGTGTGATACCAGGTAGCTGCACTTCCTGTCTCTGTGTGTGCTCTGTTGGCCTTCTCTAACTATAGTTTGCATCCATCTGCTCCTCTCGCCCTTTCATGGTGCAGTTAGGTGTTGTTTTGTCCCCTGGAGGAAGCCCATATTATCCTATTTCTACCAGAGAAAAAGCAAATCAGGAACAACAAGGAAAAATATGGAGTGTAAGCATGTGTTTCCAGGTCATCAACATGCAAGCAAACGTGCATGAAAGTGAGTGTTAATTTACTGCATGATTCAGTGTTTGCAAGACTATCAAGTCATTTCCCATAGGCAGCCCAACAGCCATCACATGGTAATGAATTTCTATTATAATCATGTATGATGGTTGAACCAACAAACTAATGATCAAAGAAAAGAACAAAATAATAACAATGGTGATAACAATAATGATAATGTAATAATTAACTAGCAAAGGCATTTTTAACTGGGGTCAATTGGGTAATATAGTTATTTGGGACAGTTACAACAGGTCTGATTTTTCTAATTTTAATGTTTGTGGTTTCTGCTGCCTTCATTAAAAAAAAAAAATTCTCAGCTGTGAAAATAAACCCAGTCTAATGATCAAAATAGAAACAAATTGAATGGATAGTAGGTTTTGTTTTTATTTATGTTTTTCATATTAGATTTTGGAGGTCCTTTAAAATTTGTCTGGACTGTTCTGCAGAAATTGTTAAAACCAGAAAAAGACTCCAGCTTTTTGGAATTCTGTGTTGAGTTTAGAATTATAATCATTACTAATTTTCTCATTCATGCATATGCGTCTTTGGCTCTGTTTTAGTTATCTGTAAAATTCAGTGTGAATTGTACTTTAACATAGACAAAATCATTTGGAAAAGAGACCATTTAAAAGATAAATAGGTATTTTAAAAATTTGTTTTATCTTTTTTTTAGCCCTCTTTACTATTTTCCTCTTGTCATTGTTTTTTCTGTTCCTTAGTTGTTATTGTCTATTTTTAATATCTGATTGAAAGGAGAATTGATCTGATTTTAACAATGTAAATGTATATGATGAATTTAGATCGTCCAAAAGAGAATTCTGAATAATGTAAATAAGAGCTTAATGTTTAGTTAGCACTTTTTCTTGAAGAGTTGTCTCAGTTCATGCTCATTTTCTTTCGTGGAGTGTAGTTAGTTATCTCATTCTAGGCAAATATCCTCTAGCAGATCTCAGCCAGAACAAATATTTACAGTTAAGCCCTAAACTCCAGAAAATGGCTTTGTGTGTGTGCTGGAGGTGGGTGTGGAGGGGGGGGCTGTTTAAATGGAAAGGCTGACTTTGTCTTGGCTTTAGAAACACAAATGGAGTCACCACAATAAATCATTCAAAGACACTCAAACGGATGTTTATCAAAAGAATGCTTACCTTCATTAAGCTAAGGTATAGGGTTAAGAGGCTGTGGGGGCTGTGATCCCACATAACTAATGGGCACACTTCACAGACAGAAGGCCCATGCTTTAGTCATAGTGGGAAATCTGCAGTGACAGACGTTTGTTCTATATTTGTGAATGACCTGATTTGGCATGCATGCAGCTCATTCTACCAACAATAATGGTAACATGGTGTGAGGGGAAGGGAGGGAAGAAAGGGGAAGGAGCAGTAGAGGGAGGAGAGGGATCCAGGCAGACAGAAAGGGAGAAGGGGAAAGGAATATGAAACAATGGGAGGCCAGGAACATGGAATGATGACTCCAGGGGAACCTGCCTTCAGTAGCTTATTAGTTCCATTTGGGAACAAGTCTAACTGATTCAGGAAGAATCACCGCCTTTCTTTCCTTCATGCTCCTACCCTCTTCCTCTCCCCTGCAATCTCTGAATAAGATAGATATTTAGACAGCTGTCAGATGGTACAGGATGCTCTGCATCAAGGGGTCCCTTGTAGTTTGCAGAACTTGTTTGACCCTCCACCCTTTACTGCAATCCTACACTACCTTCAGGTAAGAAAGAAACCGGCCCAAAGCAATGAAAAGTGTGAAGGGCTGTCAATAATTGAAAGAGAAATAATGTTATGCAGTCTGCCACCTCTCCTCCCCTCAAGCTATTCCTTCTTAAAGCAACAGATATAATCCATGGCAAGAGCAATTGTGACACCCACAGAGACCTCTGCTGAGAGTAAGCTAGCTAGGAGTGGCGAACAGAGCACTGAATGAGGAGACAAGAACCCTGTGTCCTGCTACAAACTTGCTGTGTGACCAGACAAGTCACTTCCCCTCTCTGATCTGCAAAATGAAACAGTTCCAAAAGATCTTGAGGGACGGTTTTTAGCATTAAAAATCATAGTTCTCATTGTAAGCACATAGATAGGTAGGTAAGTAGCCCTAATGCAACCTCCTCAGACATCTTTCCTGACCAGCCTATCCAAAATATCGGCTATCCCCATTGAATATAGCACTCACCATCATTTGAAACATGTTTTTTGTTTGTTTCTTTGTTTTTTTTTAGAGCCATTTGATTAACCAACCAGTATGCAAGCACTGTGCGAATAGGAACACAGTCTGTGTTACTTACCACTTCATTTTTTAGTGAAGAATATATATATATTTTTTGTATTATTTATAGTCTCACAAAATAAATGCTTGAGTATTCTATCCAGCTATTTTCCTATGTTGAGCTTTTTCAGTTCGCAAGCAAGAGACCTACTGGGGTTGCCTCCACGAGTGGGCAATTATAAGGGATACACAAGGAAGGAAGGGGTCAGGAGGCTCTCCGGAACCCATGAGCAGGTTCTACTGACAAGTGGTTCTACTGACAAACTGACAAATAGCTTCCTAAGATAGCATGGGTAGCACTCTTTAGGATCCAGTCAGAGCTTTATACCCTGACAGTCCCTCTGAAGACAGCATCTACTCTGTTTCCTGTCCACGCTGATCAAGCATCCTTACTCTCTGCTCCAGGGCTTTGCCATTTCAGCAAGACAGCCCACTGAATCACCACTTCTGTGGTTCTGGACTCTCCAGCATCACCCCCTCTCTGTGGGGTCCGAGGTCAAACTCCTCCAGAAAGGCTTGATTGGTTTATCTAATTGCTATCCAGTATACAGAACTACTCTGGGGCAAAACTGCCCTGAAACCAGCACACAGGGGCTCCTTACCAGGGGAGCACATCAGAAGCAATTGTATAGCTTTTTCAAAGCATACTTCCTGGGGGCCCATTAATGGGTAATTAATTAGAATCTCCATCTGGTGCTGAACTGGACATCTGGTGTTTTGAAAAGTCTTCCCAGTTGATACTGTTGTACACCTCTGGACCAGAGCCACTGCCACTGATGACTGACTGCCTTTAGGCCAGGTACTCATCCTTGGTCCAATCAGCTATGCCCAGGGAGGTGGAGTCCCAAGTGCAAAGCACAGAAAGCAAGCATGGCAGAAACTCAGAACTCCATAGGATCCTTTCAAATACCCTGTCTACCTTTGCATCTATCTGGCCATCCTTCTGGCTATCCACTTATGTACCTGTCTACCTTTCCATTGATCTGTCCATTCTTCTTGCTATCCACCTACGTACTTGTCTTCCTAGGTATGGTATTTAGATATTGAATATTGATTCTAATATCCCTGTCTTTTTCCCTCAGAAACACTTATGAGGTTTAAGACAAGTTTGAGTGGTTCTAAAAACTGGGAACAAAAGGAAGTACATTCCAGCAGTCGTATAGAGAACAGAGCACATAGCTCTAGATTCCATTTCAGAATTAGAATTTAGCTTCCTAAGATAATTATCCTGTATTCTGTAGTCTTTCTCATGCTTTTCTAGGTACTCCAAGGCAGGAGGAATTTATTCTTTTCTGGGTCACATGAGGGCAGCCCACTGAATTACTTATGAAATTAACTTTAAAAAACAAAACAAAAACCTGCTGTTCATTTCCTTTACAAAAAAAGGCTAAGAAAAACAAAGATGAAGGGGGAGGAGGAGCAGGAGAAGAAGGATGCAGAGTAAAGGGAAAAAAGAAAAGGAGAAAGAAAACAACATCAAACGTGGTTAGTTGCCACGGCTGATATCAGTAGGTCCTTGGGAAAGAAAGGGTTAGCAAGAAGTGAGGAAGACTGGGAAGCAATTTACCCAACAGAGTGTGTACTAAGCTTCAATTTGTATGCTGTATAAAAGGACTAGAAGATATAGCCTTGCCTTCACTAAGCTGAAAATCCAATAGGGGAGACACATGGAAAGGATCTACAATATTAGATAAGATAATGCACATAAAGACCCTAAGAGGTGCCACCACTGTATGATCTCCATAGATGTGAGTTCCCTTTCACCAGAAACAAAGGAGTTGATTAAACAATAGTTTTCTGTATCAGTCTTAACCTAACCTCCATTCCAACTTCCTTCTCCTTTGCCTATCTCTACCTGATTTTCCAGGCTCCCCTGCAGCTCGGGGAGCCGTTTGACACATGAGAAGTCTGCTGGTATTGTGTCTACCCTTTTGTACTAGGTTGGCTAGTGTCCCCCCAAAATTTCATGTCCACTTATCAATGTGACCTTATTTGGAAATGGGCTCTTTGCAGATGTAATTAAGATGAGTTCTTATTGGGTTAAGATGAGTTCTTATTGGGTTATATTCCTAAATATAATATTGGAAATCTGGACACAGAAGTGCAGACACAGAAGAGAGAAGGCCATTTGAAAATAGAGGCACAGATTGATGTATCAACTTTAAGAATGCCAAGGATTTCTGGCAACACCAGAAGCCACAAGAGGCAGGGAATGATTCTTCCCTAGTAATTTCAGAGGAAACCCAGCTCTTCCCCTGACTTGATTTTGGATTTCTAGCTTCCAGAACTATGAGGAAATAAATGTGTATTGTTTTAAGCCATGCAGTTTGTGGTACTTTGTTATGGTGACCCTGGGCCACTCCTTTCTTCTTCCTAGAATGAGGATGTGATGCCTTGAAGAAGAGCATACTTCTTATGTGTATGAGGGCAGAAGCCATATTTTAAGCAAGGATAGTAGACCAGGAAGACAGTAAAAACTTGCTTTCTTGGAGCAAGCTCTCCAGAATTTAGATAAATAAATCTTAGGTGTTTCAGTTATTGTCACTCAGGTTTTCTGTTAAGGACAGCACATTTCTGTCTAATGCCCTATGATGGAGAGAAAATGACATGGGAATTCATGTTGTTATATAGATGGGTGACCCTTGGCAAGTCATGAAAGCTTCTTGAGCTTCATTTTATTCCTCTGTAAAATAGAAACAATAATAGCTATTTGAGTTTTAAATGAGATATTTCATGAGAAAACCAGGGGACATCAACAAGGCAGGGGAAGCTAACACAAATTACCAAGACCGAAAACCTGAGAGACCTGGAGCCTGACTATGTTGCATATCAATTATATCAAGACCACTTTTCCTACCTCTATCCTTGCTGGAGGAACCCCAATTTATTATTTATTTATTTATTTTAAATTTTATCAGTAAGCAGTTCTTGGTGAGCATACTTTATAAAATATAAAGAACCATACCACTTCTGGTAAAATGGCGCAATAGACAGACGCTGTGCTAACTGCCTCCCAGGATCACACCAAAATTACAAGCAAATTATACAGCATTCAACCCTGGAGGTCCCCGGAACACTAGATGAACAGAACCACTAAACGAAGAACTTAAAGAGGAAGCCGCATCGGGTCTGGTAGGACAGGTGGAGACGAGAGAGGGCGAACCCCGTGAGGGAGGTCCCAGCTGTGGGAAGGCTTCTCCGGTTGGGGGAGAGACCCTCCGGCCGCACACCAAGCTCAACAGCCCAGAGCTCCTTTGCCGGGAAGAGGAGTTCTAAGATAGCCGGCAGTAAATTAGTGAGGACTCTCTTTGCTCAGCTCGGTGAGGCTAAGAGCGGCTGGAGAATCAGTGGGGCTGGTGCCCGGGCTTGCTCGCCGGTGAGCACTTACCTGGTTCCTGATGGAGGGAGTGGCTGTGTAAGCCGGGAGCCTGCGGGGACGGACTGAACTGAGCACCTTTGGTGCAAAGGCTGGAGGTTTTTAGACTATTGTTCCCGTGGTGCAGAGCTTGCGCACGAGTGGTATAGGGAGGATGCCATTTTGTCGGGCTTGAGCCCTCCCGTGAAGGATCAGGACCGAGACCTCATTGGTCTGGTGGAATTGGCGCAGAAGTACGTGTGTGCATGCGCGCGCATGCGGCCTTGGATACCCGCCCTCTGCCCAGCTTATACTGCGTTGCCAGGGAAACGCTGGGTGGGTGCCCTCCGGCTCCAACAGGCTGCTCACTGAGACCCAGGAGTGCGCGACCCGCCTCGGGTCTCTGCTCTCCGCACTCCGCTTGCAGAGTTGCCAGGCTGGTGATTGGTTGTCAGGCTGCTTGGCCTGGTCTGCGAGTGGCTGATTGGGACAGGCTGAGACTGGGAGTTTTCCTGGGAGTGTTGGGCCGTGAGCTGTGTGTCTGCGTGATCCAGCCAGGGCCCTCCTGGTGATCTATCTAATACATCAAAGCAATCCCAGAGCGACAGCCAGAATGGGGAAACAAAGAAGCATGTCACAAGTAAAAGATCAGAAGAAACCTCCAGAAATGGAACCAAATGAAACAGAGGGATCCAACCTTTCAGAGACACAGTTTAGAACACTGATGATAAGAATGTTTAAGGAACTTAGTGAGGACATAAAGAAGGATAGGGAAACCATAAAAAACAACCAGTTAGAACTAAAGAATACAATAACTGAAATGAAGAACACACTCAAAGGAATCACCAGTAGAGTAGATGAAGCAGAGGGGCGGATCAGCAATTTGGAAGATAAAATAGCAGAACTCACCCAGTTGGCACAGCAAAATGACCAAAGAATAAAAAACAATGAAATAGTTTAAGAGCCCTATGGGACAAGGTGAAGCGCAACCACTTTCAAATCATAGGGATACCAGAAGGAGAAGAGAAGAAGCAAGGAGTCGAAAATATATTTGAAAAAATAATGACTGAAAACTTCCCTACCCTGGTGAAGGAAATCAACATACATGCCCAGGAAGTGCAGAGGGTTCCAAACAAGCTGAACCCAAACAGGTCCACACCAAGACACATCATAGTGAAAATGGCAAGGTTAAAGACAGAAACAGAATCCTAGAGGCTGCAAGAGAAAGACAGCAGGTTACATACAAAGGAACTCCTGTTAGACTAACAGCTGACTTGTCTACAGAAACTCTGCAGGCCAGAAGGGAGTGGCAGGAGATACTCAAAGTGACACAAAATAAAGGCCTACAACCAAGATTGCTCTACCCAGCACAGCTATCACTTAAAATTGAAGGAGAAATAAAGGGCTTCTCAGAAAAGAATAAGCTTAAGGAATTCATTACCACCAAGCCAGCATTGCAAGAAATGTTAAAAGGGCTTTTTTAAACAAAAGAAAGGGGTAAACAAGCTAACCCAGAGAGACAATTTAAGAAGATTGAAGTCATATCAAGCATATATAAAGGAAAAACTGATGGTTGCTGGTTGGGAGGGAGTGGGGAAGAGGGAGAGGGGGAAGGTTTTGGACAGTGTATGTGGGACTACAATGTTGCCGCAGGGATATGGGGGCAGTTCTGGGAATGTAATTGATAATGTTGTGAAGAGACTATTATGTTGCGAGAAATAAGTCAGTCGGAGAAGGACAGGTACCATGTGATCTCACCTGTGTATGGAGTCTGAAGAGCTGAGTGAACGATCAAAGTAAACAGACTCGTAGATGTAGTGGAAACACTGAGGGTTGCTAGTTGGGAGGGGGGGTGGGGATGGGGGGAAAGGGAAGGGATTAGACAGCATAAATAGACAACTACAATATTGCCACAGGGATATGAAACACAGTTCGGGGAATATAATAATGTTGTAAAAATTTTGTGGCGTGTCAGATAGTCACATGTCTTGTTAGGGATACCACTTCATGGATGGAGTAGAGGCTTGATCACTGCACTGTACACCTGAAGCTGATGTTGTATAGTATTGTATGCCAACTGCAACTGAATATGTGGATGGTCACGGGATGTGGAGTATACTGTGGATGGGAGTCAGGGGAGTTGCGATGGATATGTATGATATGGGGGGAGAGTGGGGTGGCAAACTGGGGGAGGGGGGTTTTCACTTTGGTGGGTAAAGAGTATAACTATTGCATTGTGTTGTACACCTGAAACTAATAAAATAAAATAAAATTTTAAAAAAATAAATAAATAAAAATAAATAAATAAATAAATGTGGTTTTCCGGCGGGGGGGGCGGGAATAAGAACCATACCAACACTGAGGATTGTTTAAGTACACATGAAATAGCTCCATCACACAACTTTTATAAGAAATGTTACTGGGATGACAGACTCCACATGCCCTCATCCAACAAAAAAGAGCAGAGGTGATTTTTTTCAAGTTCTTTCTGGGACAGTCCAACCCCACCATCTTCCTGAACCAAGCCTTTCTTGCCCAAAGTACGTCCTGCCCATCACAGGACCCTTCCTTTGGTTATGAGCAAATACAATTCATGAGCTTGTAGCCTGTGGTAGCAACACTTCCTACTTAGAAAGCAGAACAAGTAGGAAGGCAGAAGAAATGTAAGGATGGAAAGTTACTCCAAAGGCCCGTGGACCCTCATACAATTCAATGACTAGCTTCAGGGGAGACCATAGAAGCACATCGCATGTCCCTGGAAATCTGAGGTATAAGCTGGACTTTCTTAGAAGACACAATCAACAGACTACATCTTTTTATTTTTTTTGAGGGCAGTGTCCCTGGCCCTCATATGTGGGACCCGAACCAGGGCTGCTGGCTCCCCAAGCCAGCGCTTAACCACCGCGCCACTCAGCCGGCCCAACAGACTACATCGTTACCCACTTCCCACTTTGCAGAAAGGCCTGTCCATGAGCAAGCTCAATTTTCTGAAGGGCTAGCGCTTCCCAATATTTAGTACATCCAAATATAGGTCCATGTTTGGCTTGCTGGCCCAGCTCCATTCATGTCTTGTTCCTCTCAGAATTTAATTCAAATCACCTATTTGTAGACTCGAGTCTAAGCACAGGCAGGCCCTGATCTGTCTTTTCCTCTCCCTTCCACTCTTTCACACCCTCTCACCACTTTAGAGCTAAGTGAATATGGTTTTCCAAATATAGTTTTGCAGGCAGTGTGTTAGACCTTCTAATGAGCGAAGACGGTAATTGCTTCTGCTATTTTCCAAAATGAAAATCAACCTCCGAAGAGCAGCTGGTTTGTTGTAATGTTCTCCTCCCTCTGATTACATCCCCCATTCCTACAAGTCAGTCAAAGCCCGGCCTTGACTGGTTCATCTGTAAGCAGGGCCTGTGGGACATGGCAGGAGGAATGTGCTGATGGCTGGGAAACTGAATAAGCGAGCTATTGTGCACTTTATTATATTTAAGGGAATAGGGAAACAGGAGGAGGGAGGGAAAAGCTTGTTTTTACTTTTGATTTCTAAGATATCTTATTATGTGTTTTGCTTGTTGATGTATCTAAAAAGATAACCAGGTTTTTAGATGACAGGGCAAAGATGTTTCCACCCTCCTCTTTTTTTTTCTTCAAGAATCATGCCCAAACAACAAAGAGAACATGAAACAAAAACACAAACCCCATATTCTTTAAGGGCAGGAGACATCTGTGATCTGGAACCACAATATATGAAGATAAGAAACAGATGGAGGAATAGTAAGACACTTAGTAGATCTATGGAAAGTCAAACCTAAACGCTTGAGGGTGATATCAATGCAAATCCAGCTGAGTCACTCTACACAACACAGGAGCGTCCAGAAATTGGAAGGCCCACATGCCACAGTGGATGGGAGTGAGCGTGCCAACATGCCAACAACCGCTGTGGGGAAAGGTAATAATACCAGCTACCATTCGTGAGGCACTTGTTGATCCCTGGTCCTTTACACATATTGTCTCCTGCAATCCTCATAATGACAGCAAAAGATATTATTTTCCCCATTTTATAGATGCAAAAACTAGGGCTTGGCAAGATAAAATCATTTGTACCAGATAACAAAAAAGATAGTAGTTGATGCTTGAACAACATAGCTTTGAATTACAAGGGTCCACTTCTACACAGACTTTTTTTCAATCAACAATTTGAAATCACCCACAAAGGAATCACAGAGCCTAAAACAGACCCTGTAAGCTTATGATATCAATAAATAGAGTACTGTAAATGTATTTTCTCTTCCTTATGATTTCCTTAATAACATTTTCTTTTCTCTAGATTACTTTATTGTAAGAATACAGAATATAATACATATAACAGACAAAATATGTGTTAATCGACTGTTGATGTTATTGATAAGGATTCTGGCCAACAGCAGGCTATTCGTAGTTAGGTGTTTAAGGAGTCAAAAGTTATACACAAAATCAAACAAACAAACAAAAAAGTTATACACAGATTTTTTTTGACTGCACAGGGATCAGTGTCTCTAACCCACATGTTCTTGAAGGGTCAGCTGTATTTTTAATTCCAAAGCTTTATCACTAGACCCCACCAGCTCTCCATGTAAAACCGAGCCACGAGTACCAGGTGTACCAGTGTTGACCACGTGGCCACATTGTCATATAGTCGGTAGGCATGATGGCAGGTGCTGGTCAGGGCTGCTGTTGTCTGAGGTCAGGCTTCAGTACTTAGTTCAGCTGTGTTGCTCAAGCTGCTCTGTTGTTTTGAGAATTTCTACAGAAACAAAAGTGTAACCACTCACCCCTTGCTGTCCTCAACATGATCTGGTCTGGAGGAGCCCTCCTGCTGGGTTGGGGGTATATTGAGAAAGTGAGCCCTCTGAGGCTCACAATGGCTGGGGATCCACCAGACACACTGGTCTGTGTCCTGACAGGGAAGCTAGGGTATCCAGGGAACTGCTAATCCCTTCTGACACTTGCCTGTTTGCTTCTGCCCTTCTACCTGTCCTGGACCTCCCAGAGCAGGTAGACATCCCACTGTTGGGTCCTGCCCCCACCGTTGAGTCCTCAGGTCACCAATAGAACAAGAGTCTGGGTAAATCTAGGTCATAAAGAAACAAAGCATTGAGTGTCAAAACTGCATAATAAAGTCTGCAGTATTCATTCTCTAGTTTATTTATGCTTTCTGTTCATAGCTTAAAAATCAATCGTCAGATGAGAATCTACTATGTAAGTAGTCACCATGTTAGGTGCTTTAGAGGTAGAAAAAAAACAAAAGACATTGTTTCTGCTGTCAAAAATCCACAACGAGAGAGCTAGAGCATCAGTCCCTGAAGCAGGAACTGAAGTTATAAGGCTGTGTGTGATTGAGAGCTAGAGGGAGGTTCTCAGTTACTGAAGTCCTCAGAATCTGTTTGTATCTCTGGCTCTTCCATTAAACTGTGAACTCTTTGAAGGGAGGTTGGTTGGTTTGTTTTTTCATTTTTATTTTCCCAGGCCATAGTAGTTTGAGAGGTACATGCCAGCTACTCTACATGCATCTGTTGAATGAATGAATGAATGAATGAACTAATTAATTAATCAATCAATCAACATATTCAGTAGAAGGAGTGCACACAGACTTGAAGCTGTTAGGGAGGGTGTCCATGAGGAGATGGGACTGCAGCCAGGTAGAAAGCTGTCATCCAATGACTCCATAATACCAACAGAAATGTTCAAAGGACAAGACAGCTTTAGAAAGAGACAAACTTGGGAATAAGCCCGGAAAGAAGGCATGTTGCAATGAACTTTGGTGAGACTGATGGAGACAAACGGATGCCATGGGGACATCAAAACAGGGCTTTTCCAGGAAGCAAGTAAAAAAGGCAGCTGTGAGTAAAAGAAGTATCTACATAGATATGTGTTCTGATCCAGATGTTGACACTGAATCTAAATTCCTAGCTTGCAAAGACAGGGCAACTTTTATTTATTTATTTATTTATTTATTTATTTATTTATTCATTCATTCATTCACTCATTCATTCATTCATTTATTTGGGAAGCTATGTCACTAGGGTTAAGTGCTCCAGTGACCGAATGGGATCTTCCCAAACGTTTGTCCAAGTCCTGGACATCCTCCTTAAGCACCATAGGATTAGGTTTTGAATTGAGCCTATATAAATGGCGAGAGCCAGGGCGAGGATGTCCAGCTCGGCTCTCCTTCCTAGCTGGAGCCCTGGAGCCCAGCGCATAGTGGGCTCCCCATCAGTATACATTTGTGGAATGAAGAGATGGAGCAGCCGCGTTTGTCTTAAGCTACAGTGACCAGGAACATCCTGGTGGCCTCTGGGGGCGCTGTCGAGCGCCTTCCCAAACGCCAAACCCCTCAATCCACAAGGGCAGCTTGCGACCTCCCACTGAGATGTCAGCCTCCAGACTGGCCTGCCTCTGCTCAAAGTCTTCTAGGGACCACACGAGAAGGAAGAAAATTTTTTCCACTACGGGTTTAATTGGAAGATATTTTACTTATTAAATGTACATGTTTTAAAGTAATAAGAAAGCCCGGAAAACAGGAAAATATTTCCCTGAACCCCTCCACCCAAACTCACCCCGGTTGTTGTTGGTAGCAACAACATTTCTGTGGACAAATTTGTTAAAATTTTCTCCAGCCCTCATTCAGGCACCTCTCTACCCTACTCCCGCACCTGGCAGTGTGATACTGGGCAAGTAAATCTCTTCTCCTTAAGACTCTTGTTTCCCCACAGACGGGGACCAGGAAATGAGAAGGGGCACACGTGTATGAAAAAGTTCAGGAAGCCACTTTCCGCTCTGGGGAGGCAGCGGGTGCAGGCACAGAGAGGGCACAGTGGGGTACAGGGGCAGGGGGTGGCCGAAGCCAGTGGCACACTGCCTGCTCTCCCAGAAGACAGGACAATTTTTATAATGCATTTATTTTTACTTTGGCAGGTCAGTCTGATCATTATTGGCCAGGATTCATGCCCAAGCAGCTGTAACTCTTTACCTACAATCAAATACTATTCAAATAGGTGTGAAATTCTTGTTGGCATTGAACAAATCAGAGTCATGGGTTCCTATTGGCCACTTATACTGACGTATCCAGTGATCCCAGCCAATTCAAACTAAATTCTGTCCATGCTACTGGTAAAGTGAAGTGGTGGTTATTCCTTCATTCGGTAAATATTTATGAGCATTCACTGTATAGCTCAGCACAGTCCTAGGCAGCAGGCTGAACACTAGAGATTGAATTGGGGAGAAACAGACAGGGTTGCCTCTCTGTGGACTCCGGGTCTGGTGTCTGCATAGGTGTTCAGTTCTTTTAGTAGCTGGTAGTACTTCTAAGGAACAGGCAAACTATAACCAGTAGGTCAAATTCAGCTCCCCACCTGTTTTTGTATAGCCCTCAAGCTAAGAATGTTTTGGGTTTTTTTGTTGTTGTTGTTTTCTGTTGGTTTTTTTTCTTTTCATATTTGAATGGTTGGGGAAAGTCAAAAGAAGACTATATGGCACCTGAAAATAATATGAAGTTTAAATTTGAGTGTCCTAAACCAAACTTGTGTTGGAACTCAGCCATGCTCATGAGTTTATGTGTTGTCTACAGCTGCTTTCATGTTACAGCAGAGCAATTGCTACAGACTGCAGGGCTGCAAAACTGAAATTTTTTGCGATTTGGTTTTTTACAGAAAAAGGTGGCTGACTCCCATTTGAAGCTAACTTTCTCAAATCGCACTCCATAAAACATTATTTCTGAGAAATATCAATAATTGTTATATTTTTAAAGTTTCATTGTCAGTATATTTAAAAACAATAAGTTATAAAATGTTAAAAGTTTCTTTACTCAATATTTCTCTAATGTTGGGTATGCCAAAATGCATCTTGACCTTCTAAGGCAGCATGATATTGGATGTGGAATTCTCCAAACCTGTTTATACGATTGTTTATTTCCAGAGAATCTCATAGCACAGGGGAGTGTGCACACCCCTCTCTGGGAAATACCAAGCTAAGTCGTTTTTTGTTTTGTTTTGTTTTTTGTCACAGGTTTATTTGTATTATTTCTGAAACCAGTTGCCAAAAACCACAGCAGTGTCATTGCACAGTGAAATAAGACTTTTTCTACCCAGATCTGAAGCCACTTCCTCTTAAGCATAGTGTGATTGTTTTCAAGATTCCCTGTTCAATTTCAGCTAAAGAATTAACGTTTAATATCTACCTATCACACTTGAAGCGTTTCTATATACATCCTGAAATGAAAACTTGTGGCAGAAGATTTGAATCTTCCAGTTGTTGGGTCCCTGACAAGGAGCTGTGCTTCAGTTATACTATAGCTACACATTGATTTATCCACACATGTGCTTTTAAAAAGGATCTCAGAATGAGTCCAGGACGAGTCAGCAAGGGTTCAGGCATGATGAGATATCTTTAGAGAACTGAAGTTTATTTGCACAGGGGCCAAGATGTCTCCTGGGAGAACATTAAGGGAGAAATAAGCCAGGTACAATGAGTTTGACTCAGCAGAAAGTCTTAATTGTGCTAGGGAAGGGGCAGCTCTCTCAATTGTGTGATCCCTGTCCTGGAGATATGTCTCCTGGTCTAATACCCGCTGGCCACCTGTTTGAATCCTGTGCAGAGATGGCAATGGGGGAGGAGTGTAAATGACAATGAAGAGAGCTGTGTCTTGAAATTCTTAAAATCTTAAAGCCGGAGTGAGACTGTTTCTAAATTGATGAAGACATTCATTCTGCCATGCTGCAAGGCATTGGTACTGCAAGCGCTCATGGCACTGGGGATGCTGCAGCCGAGGCACCGAGGCTGAGCAGTAGTTCTACCTCCAGGGGGCGCTGTTTGCAATGGAGCAGCCACACCACCCACCTGCTCAGCTGAGCAGTGATGGTGTGGAACCATCAAGAAACAACCTTGCAAGGTGAAGCAGCGGACAAGATGTCCATCAGCAGGGATTTAGGTGTTCAGCAGGAGAGACCATGGGGCCAAGTGAAGCAGCAAGGGAAGGGCAGCAGCATCTACCAATGTATAATTGAAACCATCTACTGGTCCTCCCAGTGGGGGGTGGGGTTGAAGTGCAGAACTCATTGTGGGTAATGTGCATGGGGCAGCCATTCTGTTAGGCTTGTGACTCGAAGAGCTAGCAACATTTGATTTCATTCGTAGTTTCGGATTTGAAGGCGCTTGGGGGAAATTTGGATTTCTTCTACATAGTCATATTAACACACATAAGCACACACACTTAACATGTATATCCTATCAAAGATGTGCTATGGATGTAAATGCTCTCATGAACCAAAGCTGTGCTTATATATGAATTATAAATTGTTAAAACAAGGTGGGGGTGATTGAGAGTTAGGTGAGGGGGTCTAAGTGGGTGAGTCTGAGTCTTAGGGTTTCACCATCCAAGGTTCAACCAGAGAGCTCTGCTTTTATATGTTATGCATACTGTGCTTCTGCCTAAGACTTCTTTTAAGAAAGGTTTCCATGGTGAATAGTAATTAATTAATTAATTAATTAATTAATTAATTAAAACGTTTGAACACCCACTTGATATATTCCAACACTACCACTTTATAAATGAGGAAATGGGGACACAGAGGTTAAATGACTCTCCTGAGGTCATGACAACAGAAGTAATGGATTAAGGGCTGAAGTCTAATGTTTTTGTTTTGTCTTATTTTCCTATTACACCATGCAGAGAAAGAAAGAATATACACTAGAACAATGAGTCTGGATATTTTACAGAGCTCCATGTGTTTCTCAGTTTTAAATGGTTAGAGGTTTGAAAACTGGCTTATTAGATATTTTAATTCTTCTAGCCATGATTTTATAGCGAGAAAAATATTAGCTATGGGGGCAGTAATGTAGATTAAATTAATACAATTTTGTATCATATAACCATAGTTAATACAATTTTAGATTTAACTTTAAAGTTGAATTTAGAATCTACTGGACATGTTGTACTAATCAGAAATATAGAACAAATGAGATCATTGTGTTTTAGAATGAGCTTTGAAAAACATTGGCCCGATTTTCTAAGCACAGAAGGAGACAAAAAAGATAATAAAGTTCAAGAAGAAGTTCATGAATAATGTTAAGAGAATAGAATTATTCACTCTGGAGAAGAGAAAGCAAAAGAGGCTAACCATTTCCAGAGGCATAAAGGATCTCTTGACTGAGATGAACTACTTTTCTCTTCCATAAGGAGTACAGAATAAGGGAGGACCTTCAGAAAGACCATAAGAGATGTGAGGTGGAAGAGTCAGTAGAATTGAGAGTCAGAGATGGTGATACATACCTTTGAGGTTCTCCAGGCCTTGCAGGGTTGTAAGGTTCAGAGGCAGTGGATGTTAAGTGACCAATCCAGGTTAGATGACTCCTGGTCTCTGTTATTATTTCAGAAACTATCACCATATGGTGGAAGCTAAAGATAAGTCAACAAGGAGGCATAGAGGCAGGGAGGAGGAGGTTGGGGGCACCATTTTCCATATGAATGCTAGGATGGTCACTTAGAATGTCCACCCACTCTGCAGGGCTGGCTCCCTGACCAGGTCTGAATGCTCTGCTGTACTCTGCCCCTTCCCCTCCTGCTGTCCAATTAGAGATTCCCAGCTGCCAGATGGGCATTAGAAAGAACGCTAAGCAAAATAACTCAGACAGAGAAAGATAAATACCATACGATTTCACTTACATGTGAAATGTAAGAAACAAAATAAAACAGAAACTCGAAGATACAGCGAACAAATTGATGGTTGCCAGAGGAAGAGGGAATGGGGGGATGGGCAGAAGGTGAAGGGAAATAAGAGGTATAAACTGCCAGTTATAAAATAAGTCATGGAGATGTAATAGTTTACAGCACAGGGAAAACCGTCAATAATATCATAATAACTTTGTATGATGACAGATGGTTACTAGACTTATTGTGGTGATAAATTCATAAGATATATAAATGTCTAATCACTATGTTGTACACCTGAAACTGATATAATATTGTATGTCAACTATAATTTAAAAATCAATTAATTAACAAAAAAGACTTTGGGTGCATCTAATGTCCTCATTTCTTAATATGCTGTGATAAACATCTAAAACATGATAGAGTTCTGGGTACACATAATCTGCACAAATGCTACCTCCTGTGTCACCTTTTTCTCTTTCTTTCAAGAGAAGGAATTTGAAGCTGGTGGCAGTGGGACATATAAGCACCTAGAAAGTAGATACAGGCACATCTCCCAAGAGGGGGTTGTAATAAGACATACTCACGTGAAAAGTGACTAAGGTGGTGCTAACAGGAATTCCTAGTGTAACCCTTAGTACTTGGGCAGTGTCCCTAACAGGAGAACAGAACCTGTCAACTCCCCTCTTGTCCATTTTCCAAGTTCCCTTTTCTTCTGAGTCCAGGTCCCAGTGGTAGTAAATATAAGAGAAAAAAATAAGTTCAGAAATACAGTGATTGTTCACTTGAATTTTGATGGACCCAGAAAATGTATTAAAATCCTACAGAATAAAAGGGGTATTTATGATTGGTGAAAAAGTTTCAGTCAGTTAACCTCAAGACATTGGTGTAATTGGAAAGTTACAGCTAAGATTTTGGGAAGGTGTATCTGCAAGTTTTTAGTTATGAAAACAACCAAACAAGCCGACACAACAATAAAACTCCAACTCACTAGCTTGCCAGATGCCCTAAGCTTCTTGGATGATTTGGTGTCAGGTGTCACATTCACTTTCAGAAAGAAGGAAATGAGCAGCTGAGACTGTCTCCCCAGGACAGACTCTGACTAATTCTCTCGTTGTTCACACTTTTCTCAGGACTGGCAAAGTGATTAGCTGGAAAACGCAGCTTCAGCTGGTGAGGTACTCTCTTGCAAATTCCAAGGAGTGGGTATTAATAATTCGCAATGTCTGATGGTGAGTCAGGTCTCTGCAGACAGGCTGTTTCATTTGCAGCCCAGCCCCATTTCTCTAACTGTGCCCTGGTCCCATATGTCCCTTCCAGGATCTCACATACTTCTTCAGGGCTGTTAGACACACCTCTGTCTTCACACCTCTAGAAGTATGAGACACCCAGGGGGGAACACAGGCCCCGTTGAGTGTAAGTTGTTGAATCAGCCTACTTTGACTGATTTTCTGTCATGAGTTTGCTGTTGAGAGCAGCCGTGCCCAAAATAACTCAGGCTGGGAAAATGAAAACTTCTACAGATTTACTGGGGGTAGTCATTGGAAAGCATCTATATGTCCTCCCACATGGGTCTATGGACAGGGCTTAAGAGGCATTTTGTATATTTCCAAATTTGGAAGGTCTGGTTAATCACAGCAATTTTCTATGGATGTTTAAAAATTGATATTTTGGAGAGTGACCTGAGCAATTATTTCAATGAGAAGACAGAAAAGAGCAACAAGATTTTAGGTTAAAGATGGAGCAGAAATCATGACCTTGAACCAAAGAATTGTAATAGTACAAAATGATTTTTTTTTCAAGTAAGCTACTAAAATAAGGAAGAATAATTATTTAAGTAAGTTACTAAAATAAGGAAGAATGGTGGATACCAAACTTATTTAAAGGTTAATTAAAACTTTACTCCCTTCAAATGGTGTTTCAGTCCTAGTATGTTGCAAACTCCTTTTGAACCTTTCTCTCACTAGCTCTCCTAGTAATGGTCCCCCACCCCCACCCCATATCTCTTTTCTCTTTTTTCCAAACTCCTCAAATATCTCAAGCTCATGTTACAGCTCAGCCCAGGCCCTCCCTACTCATTTTCTCAAATCCTTGCTGACTTCTATTCCACTAGAAACATTGTCCTTCCTAATGCACATCACTCCAGCCCATCTTAGTTTCTCTCAGTTTTGTCCCACATCCCGATTCTGCAAAGAAGGACTCTAGGATCAGAAGGAGCAGCATAGAATTTTTTTGGACAGGTGGAAAGGGGATGAGGCTATAAATAATTACTGATTTATTTATTTTTTCTGTCACACAGGAAAAGGCCTGGTACAGTGCCTGGACCATAGCAAAGAAAATGATCAACAAAATAACTCATTAATATTAGCTGATAGAATTAACCTGTAACATCTCCCCAGCCATCAATATCATCATATTGAAACTCACCTCACTGATATAGATATTCTTCAGTGGTCTCCCTTTTCTTTTCTTTCCTCCCTTCTTACTCCCTCCTTCCCTCTTCTTAAATATCTTGTCTCTGTCTTAATTCATTCAGGCTGCTATTATAAACAACAGGAATTTATTTCTCACAGTTCTGGAGGCTGGGAAGTTCAAGATCTAGGCGCCAGCAGATCTCCTGTCTGGTGAGAATCCACTTCCTGGTTCATGGACAGCTCTCTTTTCACTGTTTACTCACATGATGGAAGAGGTAAGGGAACTCTCTGGGGTCTCTTTTATAAGGGCACTAATCCCATTCATCAGGGCTCCACTTTCATGACTAATCACCTCCCAAAGCCCCATCTCCTAATATCAACACATGGGGGGTTAGGATTTCAACATATGAATTCTGGAGGGACACAAGCATTCAATCTATAGCAGTCACCTTCAAGGGCATTCAAGGATAAACATGTTGGATGAGGGTAGGGTTTCTAGACAATGTGATTTGTCTGATTTTTTCCCCCCAAATAACCATAAATTGAGCTTCTTCAAGTGTGAGGGAGGAAAATAGTGCTTTGCGTTGATTGCATATATACCAAGTCATCCTGTGCCCCATGGAAGCATTAACCCTCTCACTCCTTACAACAATCATGCGAAGTATGTATGTAATTACAGTGTAGTCACGTGATGCATGCACTTGACTTATTCAACCTAGACAAATTCTACTGTGTATACTTCACAGAGAGGGAAAGGTACAGGAGGAAGAGAGAGAGAGTCAATTTAATATAATTGGTGCAAATGATTTTGTCCCAATTCCACTTGGTAAACTTAGTTGGGCCCCAGAGTGCACAGAAGATAGGAATTCCCTCAAACTGTGTTTCTGTAGTGCCTCCCATGGTGTTAGCATCTCAGGGCAGTAAGAATGAGTCTGGTGATCAAATTTACAACACGATTTTTTTTTTTTTTCATCCAAAATGGCCCATAAACTAAGGCCAAGAATTCCATCTGTTTTACTGTTGGAGGAAAATCTGGTTGTGTTAGACCCACGGAGAGATAATTTAGGAGAGAAACTTTACAGGCATTTTGAAGCATTACCAAGAATACATTTTGATATATGCCTCATGTGTTTAGTTTTGTCTCATATGTGACGCTCTATCTCCATTTTACAGATGGGAAAATTTAGGCTCAGAGAAGTTAGTAATTTGCGTCAGGCCAGACATCTGGGGCTGAGATGACATCTGAGCCAAGTTAGTCTTGGTTCCACAGCACATGCTCTTCTGACTGCCCACATCCAGCTCAGCTCTCCCTCGAGTATCAGTTTCAAATAATCATTGCCTCTTGGCCATGTCTTGGCTGTCTGCATTGTCTTTCTTTCCCTTGACTCTAAAGCCTCAGTGGAGAACTATTTAGACAATCACGGACCATGGTGGAAATCCAGCCAGCCCACACAGGTACTGCCACACTGGTTATTTGGACTGTCACCTATTTTATGACCATACCACCACTCCAATTGGCCAGACATCTATCCTGGTATGCATGCCTCACCGACTCTTAAGTATTTTGAACATCAATCTGGCTATACCTCTCATGATAGTATAGAGAGATTCATATATGACAAAAGTAATATTCTAAGTAACTTTACAATGGTTTTTCCACATGAGTCAAATGCAGTCACTGATATCTTCATTTTCCAGAACTGAGAACAGAGGTCCAAAGAGCACACCTTGTACAAGGCCGTAGGTGGTGAAGCTGGGACCTGAACACTCCTCACTACATCAGCTCACACTGGTTTTTACACACAGCCACCTGCCTCAATCTTTGCTGAGAATTTAGCATGACAACTGATGGAACTTTCTTATGAGAATGACCAAGTTACAGATTGAGCCCTGTAAGAACAAATGAGGATCTTATTGTCTTCTTTCAGAAATGTGTGGTCTAGTCATAAGGTGGTGTTGGGGTGCAGAGTCACCGACAGTTTCAGGACCTCTTTTGGGGCCGTGTGTCTGCCTTGTTTTGATCTATCGTACTGCTCCTATTAATTACATCTTGCCGTCTCAGTGGCCCACACCTCACCTTGCAGAGAGGAGCAGGGTCCCCTGCCATCATGTCCTATGTCACCCTGTAGGATATTAAAACTGACTCAAGATTGTGTTGAAAAATGTTTTCCTTTTCAGTATGCTAATAAGGACAAGATCATATCAATGGATGTGCATCGTGGCAGGATTTTTCTGCAGCTGAGTCTTTTAATGAGCCGCTCCATAATGAGGGCTAGATCGTCACACAGTGTCTGTGTGCTAGACAAAGTTTAAAGACCTTTATTTTCCCCCTATTCTCACCCTCTTCTAAGCCCTGGCTCTAATTCTTTTAAATAGTAACATTAATTGGCTGTTAAGTAAA
Source organism: Aselliscus stoliczkanus (assembly GCA_033961575.1). Lineage (NCBI taxonomy): Eukaryota > Metazoa > Chordata > Mammalia > Chiroptera > Hipposideridae > Aselliscus > Aselliscus stoliczkanus. The sequence goes on along the minus strand of CM066730.1, from coordinate 18,017,352 downwards.
ACAGGAGAGAACACAAAAGATTTATGATATTTTGAGAAGCTATACCAGTTCTCAAGCATTCAGAGAAACAGGTTTGGCTTTATGAGGTAATTATGATTTAGTGTTTTCTCTCGCCCTGTTGAGTCTATGGCCTGCCTCTAAAATGGATCTGGGATGAATGTCAAAAACAGGATTTACAGTCAAACCTTTTCAACATATAAAGCGCAGGAGAAGTTTATTTTATTTTTTTCCTAAGCAATATTTCCTTCTGCATTTCTGCGCTTAGGTTTTGTAGGATCCCCCCCTACCCTGTCTTTGAAATGGCATCTATAAATTACTTCTCCTGATAAGGCTGCTGTATCATCAAAAAGTGATTGTTTTTGCAAGCAATCACAGGAGAGCATGTCAATTTAAATACTTTCTTTTCCTCTCACTCCTTTTTCTCCCCTCACCCATTACAGGAGAACTGCTATCATCTCAGGTTTTCAGAAATGAGCAGCAACTAAAGAAGACTGATGAGCTTGAAAAGAGATCTTTTTGCTCCTTCCTTCTGTATCTTTTTTCCCCTGATCTCCCTTTGAAATGAGGAGTGTTTAGCTGTTGCCTTCAGAGAGAGCAGACCCTGGGGATCTTCAGGTTCCAAGGGTTTCAGATTTGGCTCCCCACTTATGTGAGAAGATGTTAGGTAGTTCCTTTCCCTCAGGGAGCCTCCCTTTACTCTCTTAATTTTTAAAATAAGGCAGAGGGTGGTTTGTAAGGCCTCTTCCACCTCTAAAATGTTAATGTTACCAATATATGACCCAATAGTAATATATTAGGCCACCTTGGTGTGTGTTGTTGAAGGGAAGATGCCATTCCAAAATATGCCGCTTTGGCATGAGAATTATTTTAAGTAGAAGGCATTTCAGTTCCTGAAACCCCTTATTTGCCTAAAAGCAAAGCCTCCCAAAGGCACTTAATGGTCATAAATCCCTGCCCTGGGAGTGATTCTCATCTTCTCTTCTGGAAGGTGAGAAGTAAGCACCACACCCAGGCCGACATGTCACAAAACTATCATGTCTCCCATCTGTTCTCCTAATAGCCCACTTACTTTCCCAAAAAGTCATTTGTTTTCTCATAATTGCCCTTCTCCCCTCCTCTTCTCCTATTCAAATAGTATAGAAGCCCCAAATCCTAACTACCTCTTTGAGCTCATTTTTCTGTGAACTCCTATGCTTGTATGTGAGTAAAAATCCTTTTTCTTGCTAATCTGTCTTGTGTTGGTTTAATTTGCAGGACCCTAATAATAGAACATTAAAGGGTAGGGAAAAAGTATTTTTTCTCCCTGATATTTGTGTGTGTCTGTGTGTGTGTGTGTGCATGTGCGCGCGCGTGCGTGTGTGTGTGTGTGTGTGTGTGTGTGTAGAGGTTACAGAAATGGGGGAGGGGATTATGCTAGGAGTAGAATTTTTCTTTTAACAAATATTTTTATGATGAGCTTAGGGGAAGATATCAATAGAAGGTCAGCAGTTTTTCGATATGGGCTTAGATGACAGCTATTTGATTGTAAAGGGTTTTTTTTTTGTTTGTTTGCTTTGTTTTATTTTGTTTTCTGTCTCATTGGAGAGTTCTTGGTAGCTGTGCCTGGGCAAATTGGGAGTAGGTGATTTGCACCTCTTGCCTATTCCCTGGATGTAATCATGGAGGAGATAATTCAGTGACTCACACAAGAATCTAGAAATAGCCCCTGAACGTTTGATTAGATTACATATTCTGTGCAATACATTATGTATTATATACAGCACCATCGACTGTGTAATGCACCTAAGTGTCATCCTATATTGTATACAGCTTTATAATATGACATAGTTTATTGCAGCTACAATTTATTGAATATTAACTATGTGCCAGGCCTGCTATTAAGCATTTTTCTTATGTTTTCTCATTTAGTGTAGATGATGTAGTTTATATAAATGATAATTCCAAATAACACTTGGTGTTAATAATTTCTTCTAAGCATTTCCCCTGTCTTAAGGATAAAGAAGTTAAGACACATGGAAAAGAACCCAACAGCAAGAATATCCTTGCAAATAGATGAGAATAATAAAATGGGGGTTATTAGATGTCCTAACCCTTCCTCCCCCCACCCCATCCATCCTAACCAAATGCACACAAAACACACACACTCACATCCTTAAAGGTCTAGTATAGAATAATTCAAGGGTCCTATTATGTTCTAAAATCTCCCAAGCTGGGATAATTGGCTTTGGAATCTCCCTTATCCCCATGACTCTTCCTCTCATATGCCAATATCTCTAACACATAGATAATTTATGAAAACAGAGTAGACACTTTTTAATAATTAAGTGATAGTTGATAGGAGCTTTTTAAAAAAGCTGTAAGAGCTTGGAAAAGGAATGGGGACTAAGATGGTTAGTCATCCATGTATTTATTTGGAACAACTCGAAACGAATCTTCATCTTGTACCCCATCCCTGCAGTGGATGGCCCTGAAAAGTTTGCTTTCTTTGGGAGCTGGGGTCTTTTCCAGCAGGCATCTGGGAGCCTCTGTCATTCCAAGGGAGAACCACATGCCTGACCCAACCTCAATCACCCAGCATCACCCACTCTATTCTCTTCAAATTATAGTGCAAACAATAACACAGGTAAAATTAGTCAAGGCACTAATTATGGAGTGCAAGTGTGTAAAGGATGTAGAATGATAAATGGCAAATGCAGAACGTGTTGTGTCATATCATGTAATCTCTCTGGCTGCTGGGCCCAGGAACAAAGGGAGAATTGTGCCCTGTTTGTCTAACATGTTCCATATCACAAATTGGAAATCCTTCCTAATTAAGATATTGTTGAATGTCCTTTGTTAGCAGATTTTAACAATGTTAATTAGGAGGTTAGAGTGATCATTGTTCATCTAGCAAACAATTAGGGTGATTTGCACTATAGCTTTGGAGAGACTTCTGAGCAAGCCAGAAGTTTCCTTTCTACAGGCATAGAAGCTGCCGAATGAAGGAGGGAACAGGAGCAGGGAGAAAGGGCAATGTTACTCTTAACATTTTTGGGCTGTGGGCCAAGGCAAAGCACGAGGAAATGTTAGCTGTGGGCCTGGCAGCTGTTAGAAAGCAACGTTGGCCTTGACCTTGTGGAAAAACAATATTTGTTGATGTAAAGTCTATCTCTACAATGGTTCTTATCTTGATAATTCAGGAGAGTGTGGTCAGAGAAAGTAAAATCTTCAGGTCTCTTAATCCTCTGGCCCAGTAAAGGTGTAGATGGGTTCAAGACGTGCTACCCCCAAATATGGCACTCTGGCATATTGCATGTTTTAAGCTAAAGGAGTCTGAGAAAATGGCTGAAAGGTCACTGTGACTTCCTCCCACCCTTCTACCCTGAAACAGTCCTAAAACTCTCATGTGAGGGGTACCCTCCCGATGCCCCAAGGAGAGGACTATTCTTATCCCCAAGATGGAAGGAAACTGAGAAGACTCTTGGCCTTGTTAATTTCCTCCAGTTCATTGCACTGACCTCTGAGCCCCTTGTTCTCCAAGATTGCTGCCTTTTCTTCAAACCTCGCATAACAATACTCAGGCCTAACTTTCTAACTCAGGCCTAACTTCAGGTCTTCACTTCCCTAAGAAGGCTCCTATGTCACATAAAGTTTAATAAATCTGTATGCCTTTCTCCTATTAATTTCTCTGTCAGTTTAATTTTCAGACCTAGCCAGGGATCCTAAGAGAGATAAGGAAAATATTTCCTCCCCTAAAGTGTCTTCCAAAAGTAAGGAAAGCAATACCCTGCCATCATTTTTCAGAACTTTCTATTATTTTAGAACCAGATGAGTCTGGGCCCCTACTGCTATCGCCTCCAATCCCCTCCACCTTTGCACCCTCTAGTATACACATATGATATAAAATGGTTGGCAGGTTTTTTTCTTTTCTTTTGAAAAGTAGTAGAATATGTCACCCCAAAATATGACTCCAGAAGTTCAGGACAAGCTACCCCAAAATGTGTTGCTTTGTTATATTGCAGGCACTTGAAAAACAGCACATGCATGAAGGAAGAGACTTTCTCTGAACTCCCCTTATCTGCCTAAAGACAGGTCCTCCAAAAGGAATTCAATTGTCATGAGTTCCCTCCCCAGGAGTTCCATCAACTGGGGAAGATTGACTCTTACCACTGGAGAGGAGACTAGAAGTTGACTCTACACCCAGACACACTTCACAAACTATCATTGTTCCCATTTATTCTTCTAAGGGCCCATTCATCTTTCCTAAAAATCATTTTCTCTTCTTTAAGAGGCCTTCATCTCCCCTCCCCTTTCCCTATGAAGATGATATTCATGCCCAAATTCTAAGCAACCCCTTTGAGTTACTCATTTCCACCGGTATCTCCCATGTAGATATGAAATATCCATGTTAATAAACTTCTGTTGGGTTGGCCGAGTGGCGCATTGGTTAAGAGCTGGTTTTGGGATGCCAGCAGCCCCGATTCGGATCCCACATATGAGGGCCAGTGACACTGCCCTCCACAGCTAACAACAGCTCCACCTGGAGCTGGGCTGTGCAAGCCCTGGTGACAGTGTAGGCTGCAGCCCCTGCTGCAGTGGGCTGCCATAGGCTACAGTGAGTGGCCGGCAGCCAGTGTGAGCGGCCAGTAGCCGCGGTGAGCGACATCCAGAGGCTGGCTACCCATCTGCCTCATCCGGGAAGAGCGCAATGGCGATACCAACATGGGCCAGTGAAGCAACATCCTCCACAACTAGACTGAAGAACAAAAAGACAGCAACTTGTCTGTTCCCCTTCCCCGATTCCCCAATAAAATCTTTAAAAAAATAAAAATAAACTTCTGTTTGTTTTTCTCTTGTTAATCTGTCTTTTATTACAGGGGTCTCAGCTAAGAACTCAGAAGGGTAGAGGGAAAATTATTTTTTCTCCCCTACACTTTCTTTCCTTTTTTATTACTCCCAACCTGATAGTGGAGGTGACAGGCTTAAAAGGAAGGAAGGAAGGAAGGTAGGAAGGAAGGAAGAAAGGAAGGAAGGAAGGAAGGAAGGAAGGAAGGAAGGAAGGAAGGAAGGAAGGAAGGAAGGAAGGAAGGAGAGGGGAAAAGGCTTTGTTTTGCTACTTTCACACTGCAAATATGAAAGCAAAGTATATTTGGAGAGGAGACAAGAACTGGCTGTTTGAAAACTACCAGAGTACTCGAGTTGTTTTGAGAATCTCATTCTCTCTTAGCAAAGGTGCTTGTGGCGAAGGAGGGCAGGCATCTCAGCAAAAGGAGGTATTGATTGGATATTGAACACAAACACTCAGTTCTATTCCTGGCTCTGTCAATGATTTCTCAATGCAAACTCAGGAAGAGTCACTTAACTAAAAGTCATACCTGCTTGGAGATAGTACCAGGTATCCTAGTGTAGTGATTTTCTAACTACCCAGACACAACTCTAGGGTAAAAAAAATATCTAACAGATATCTGGCAGCTACCCTGTGCCGGGCACTGTGCTAGAGACTTTACATAAATTTAATCACAGCTAGCACTTAGCTCCAATCTAAACAGCCCTGAGGCCCATTTAAGTGGCTCTCAAGTCTGCTTTTAACCTTGGGGGACCCCATCTGCTGGGGGGATAAAAAGCCCTTTTATGTTCTACAACCTCACAGACCACCCACCCCAATAATTTGTGCTTTGTCAAAAAACCCTCCATCCAATTAACAGGGCACAATTTTGATGAAACAACTGGTGAAATAAATTATTCATGCATGTCAGAAATCAAATATAGATCAGGTCATCTTGTAAACTGTTACAATGTCTATAATTTGCTTTAAAGTACTTGAGCTTAGATAATGTAATATTATGTATGTGTTAGCTTAATTTACAACCTAAGTGTAAGAGTTGTCTAATAAGAATTTACCTTTTCAGGGTGGGTAGTCATAGTTCTCATGGGGAAATTCAGCCAGAGTACTCTCCCCTTATCCACAGTGGATAGGTTCCAAAATCCCAGTGAATGCCTGAAACTGTGGATAGTGCCAAACCCTATATATACTCTATTTTTTCCTACACATACATACCTATGATAAAGTGCAATTTATGCATTAGGCACAGTAAGAGATTAACAATAATAACTAATAAGAAAATAGAGCAATTATAACAATATCTGTAATAAAAGTTATGTGAATGTGGTCTCTCTCTCTGATAAGAGATGGCTGGCTACTAAGTGACTCACGGGCAGAGAGCATATACAGTGGGTATGAAGGACAAAGGGATGATTCATATCCCAGGTGGAATTGCATCACACTACTCAGAATGGCATGCGATTTAAAACTTAGGAATTGTTTATTTCTGGAATTTTCCATTTTGTATTATTGGACTGTGGTTGACTGCAGGTAACTGAAAGCTTGGAAAGTGAAACTGCGAATAAAGAGAGACTGCTATACTACATATTCACTTCCATTATCTTATATTGCTCAATACAGGACAGTTTGCAAAAGAGCATGGCCACGGTCAGAAATGGGTCTTCATTGGTCAAATTAGTGGCTTGTTAATTTGCATACTGGCTGTTATAAATGAGTTCTCAGTGGCACAATTTGATCTGAGAGTTGCATAACTGTTAAGTGTAGAGATGAACTCACTTTTCCGTGTCTTTGCACTCGCACACATATGAATTGATGTGCGCCTTTGTTCTCCTAGCCTGCTGTGTCTGTTTGCTCCCCATTAACATATCTAGGGCCTGGCACAGAGTAGGTGCTCAACACACATCCCTTGAATGAATTATGAAAACTGCTCTGTCACAATTGGGGATAATTCATCGGGTAGAAAACTTGTCCACCTTTTTCAAGACCCAATGGAAAAACTTGGCAGCTTTGTATTTTCCTTTTCAAATTTCCAGACGGGGCTTTCATGAGTTGATATGTGTTGCAGTTTGAACTCTTCAAAAATCGCCAGTAAACCATTTACTTCCACTTAGAACCCTTGGTCATCTTAAAACAGGTCAACTTTTTCCACCTGCCTTTATCCAGGAATAGCAGCAAGGAGACCATAAACTCATTCAAATTTAGGCACACAATACTCAAGGGGAGTGGAGAGAATATTCAGGCTAGGAAATTCTGATGGCTCATTACCATGACAAAGGTTGTAACAACTTGGACAGGAAGCTGAACAAAAGGCATCCTCCGTTCTATTTGCAATTCTAGGATTGTATTTGTAATCTCTCTTTGCAGGAGAAAGAGACTGCCACAGTAAAAGGCTGAAGCACAATAGGAAGGGAGAATCCACAATGCTGAGAGAGACCAAAGGGATCAGTGATTGTGAGATTGTGCGCACACGCAGACACACACACACACACACACACACACACACACACACATGCTATGTGTGTGTATCTTCCCTGTGTAGGTACACATTTGACAAGAGTAAATTATTGTCACGGGTAAGAGTTTAACATTATTGACCTATAAGATGGCTTTTAAAAATATATTCAACATGGCTGGGATGCCAATTTGAAGTGAAGAAGCATTTAAGGAAAATGAATAGGCTAAGCCGCAGTATTTTCATAGAGCAGAGCAAGTCTCTTTAATTTGTTCACTGTGGAGAGCCTGAGAGTAAGCTAACATTGTAACCTGCTAAGTAAGGTACCATGAGTGTGATTAATAATGCAGAGGGGAAATGCTCAAGAGTTATTGTGCTCTGTAGGTTTTGGTGTCAGGGAGGCATTAATTGTTCCAAAAGTCACTGACAATTTTGGTTAACAAGTGATACAAATGGAACGGCTCAGTCTGCTGTTCTTTGGGGCCCTCCGTTGCCAGTAGCTGCTAAAATCTGCAAATTCTGATTCATTGCTATTTGGATCCTCTTTTGTTAGCCATCTAGTCAATAACTACAGTTGGGAAGTGTGTAGTGGCAGGGACCATTCAAAAAAGGCTGACCATCCAAGGAGCTCAAAAAGCAAAGCTATTGCTTTTATTCAGCTGTAAAAGAATTACGCCCATAATCTGTTCTATTGGCCCACTGTAAACCAGGCCCTTAATTGACACTTTGGCATCAGTATTTTAAAAAGTGTGCAATGACAATTTAGAAGTATGACATCATGGAGGCTGAAGTGACTTCACCTCCAGGTTAATCTTGTCTTGAAATGTTTGCATTTGCTGTGACTGTTTCCGCCTCCTAGGAAATGTGTATGGCTGCTCTTGATGGAGGGCAGACAGGGTTGCTCTTAGATTACTGGGCTGCAGTTAATATGCTGCACTAATAGTATTCTCTGATGCATTGATCTTCTTCCTTCCACCCCTCTGGCCCCTGATGGACATTAACAAAGTTGGCACCTAACCACACTTCTCATTCTGCTTCCTTTTGTTTCCATCTTATTAGGTGCACATGACTACAAATGTCAGTTTGTCAATCCCATTTATGCTTAGAAAGTGAACACCTGAGGATGAGACAATTAACATTGAGCAAATTCAATGCAACAAACATTTATTGAACCTCTGACTGTAATTGATCGAAAGTGCTGAGTCATTAACAAAAGCACTTTTGTGACTTTCACAGCAAAGTCAAGGTGATGCTTCCAGTTAGCCATTTGGGTATGTGTTTATGCCTGCCAGTGGAGCCTAGGAAGTTTGGTGTTGATGATATCTAACTGTGGGAACTAAGCAACCTATAGTTCATGTCAGCTCAGGTGAGTGCCAGTCTGCAGTCTCTTAACTTACGGTAAGACTGACTCTGGAGTTTCTATGATTGGACTTGATGGAATGCATTATGTAATATGGGCAATTGTGAAGAGTATATCTCTACTACAAAAATATTCAATGTATGGACTCCAAAACTTCGGTATTTAATCATTCCAGCTCTATTCTTCATTCATCTAGCCTGCCAATCCTTAAACAGTAAGCATCATCAACTTTTTTTATACACATTTAAATGAGGAAAAAATCTTTTTCTCCTATTCTTCTAGATTCTCTAGCTGGAACCTTGTAAAGTAGACTCACAGACAGATTAATAAGAGAAAAGCATACAAATCTATTTAATGTAAGTTTTATGTGACCCAAGAGCCTTCATAAGGAGATGAAGACCCAAAGAAATGGTGAAAGCTAAGTATTTTTATACTGGGTTTTATGAAGAGTGGATAGTTGTGGAGAAAACATAATAGGACAAGAATATGAGTCATAGGTTGTAAACTGGGGAAACTTAGTAAAATCTTTTCATTTGGATTATTCTTAGGATCTGTCCATCTTTGGGGATAAGGATGCTCCTGTCCTCCAGATATAGAGAGGGCACCTATCCCATGAGGGTCTTATGATCTGCTTCAGGGTAGAAGGGAGGAGGTCAGAGACTCCTTTCAGCATTTGCTGTTTCTGTGACCTTCAGTTTAAAATGATCAATATGCCAGGTTGACATATTTTGATGTAGTGTGTTCTGAACCATATCTATATATCTATATTTATTGAGTTGTCAGAAAAGTCATGATGCATTTTTGCAATGAAAAACTTAGAAAAATACGTCATGACTTTTCCGACAACTCAATATATCTGTATCTGTATCTATCTATATCTATCTGTATCTATATCTATACCTATACATCTATCATCTATCTATCTATCTATCTATCTATCTATCTATCTATCTATCATCTATCTATGTATCTATTCTTTAAGAAATCATCTGCTTCTTAAATCTCTTTACTCTTAGGTAGGGCAGTATCCATTTTATAGCAGAATGGTGCATTAATAAAGGAAAATATAGTTAATTTTTAGAAAGTCTATAAAGAGAATTTTCTTCAAATCCAAAAGGATAGGATTAAGATGTTTTTTCTTCTTGTTAATATCCCAGATTAACAACACTTTTCTTGCAAGCTGAAAATAGAGGATTCAGAAATGTTTATTAGCATATGAAACCAATATAAGCTGATAAATGTGCTTTTAAAATAATAGTATTTGTATTAATTGATGTATTTTTCTGAAAAGCAGCTTATCAATAGACACCAAAGTCCTTTTAAAAATATGCACACCGGGCCAGCTGAATGTCTTCTTGGTTAAGAGTTGGCTTGGGAGTGTGAGCTCTGAGCAGCAGGGCTGCTGGTTCGGATCCCACATGGGCCAGTGACACTGCCCTCTACAACTAAGATGGTGAACAACAGCTCGACGTGGACCTGGGCTGCCATGAGTTGCTGATAACAGCGTAGGCTGCAGCAGGGCTGCAGTGGGCTACCCATCATTAGCTACCATGAGTGGCCGGCAGCCAGCATGAGCTGCTGTGAGCCGCCTTGAGCAGTCGTCCAATGGCTGGCGACCGATCTGCCTCAGCTGGGAAGAGCACAATGATCATAATACCAACATGGGCCAGTGAAGCGACGTCTTCCACAACTAAACTGAAGAACAAAAGGACAGCAACTTGTCTGTTCCCCTTCCCCGATTCCCTAATGCTGTTCCCTCCCCCATTTCCCCAAAAAATCTTAAAAAACAAACAAACATTTGCACACCTATTTACCAAGTAATTCCCTTTATAAAAAACTATCAGGAAAATAACTGGACAAATGGACAAAGATGTATGACTGAGGACATCAATGTTGATTTGTTATAGTGGGGACACATTAGGAAACATTTAATGTTCATCAGTAGAGGATTGGTTGAATAAACAATGGTTTATTCATGCAATAGAATATGTTATAATAATTAAGAATGCTGCTACAATAAAAATATATATGTTATATTGGAATAATTCACATAGTGATCAAGTGTAAATATCGAATTACAAAATTCTCTATAATATGACTACATTGTTGTAAGAAAAACACTGGAAAGTTACACATAAAAAGTTAATAGCAATGTTCCTGAAAACCAGTGCATCAAAAGAGAAATTTTTTTAAATCTTGAAACAAATGAAAATGGAACACAACATGTTAAAATGTATGGAATACAGCAAAAGCAGTTCTAATAGGGAAGTTTACAATGATTAATGCTTACATTAAGAAAACAAAAGATCTCGGGCCAGCTGAGTGGCGTGGTGGTTAAGAGCTGGCTTGGGACACCAGCGGCCCCGGTTCAGATCCCACATATGAGGGCCAGTAACACTGCCCTCAAAAAAAAAAAGAAAAGAAAAGAAAGAAAACAAAAGATCTCAAAAAACAACATATCTTTACCTCAAAGAACTAGAAAAAGAACAAACCAAGCTCAAAGTTAGTAGAAGGAAGGAGATAACAAAGGTCAGAGCAGAAATAAATGAAGTAAAAACCATAGAAAACAATAGAAAATATCAACAAGACTAAGAGTTTGTTTTTTTAAAAAGATAAACAAAGTTGATAAATTTTTAGCTCTGCTTACCAAGAAAAAAGAGAGAGAACTCCAATTACAGAATTACAAATCAAAGGAGGGACATTACAACTAACATCACAGAAATACAAAAGATTCTAAAAGGATACTACAAACAATTATATGCCAACAAATTGAACAACCTAGAATAAATGGATAAGTTTTTAGAAACATACAACTTACTTAGATTGAATCATGAAAAAAACCCAGAAAGAGCAGACCAATAACAAGTAAAGAGATTGAATCAGTAATCAAAAACTTTTCAACAAAGAAAAGCCCAGGGCCAGATAGTTTCTCTGATGAATTCTACCAAACATTTAGAGTGAAATTAAAGTGAGTCCTTTAAATCATGAAAAAAATTCAAGAGAAAAGGACACTCCCAAATTCATTTTACAAGGCTAGCATTACTTTCATACGAAAGCCAGATAAGGATACTACATGAGAAGAAAAACACAGGCCAATATCCCTGATGAACATAGATGCAAAATACTCAACACAATATGAGCAAATTGAATTTAACATCACTATAAAAGGATCATACACCAAGATCATTCGGGATTTATCTTTGGGAGGCAAGGATGGTTCAACATACACAAATCAATAAAGGGAATACACCACATTCATAGAATGAAAGATAAAACTCATATGATCATATCAATAGAGGCAGAAAAAGCATTTGATAAAATTCAAAATGCTTTCATGATATAAACTCTCAACATAGTGGGTATTGAAGGAACATATGTCAACATAATAAATGCCATATACAACAAGCCCACAGCTAACATCAATGGTTAAAGGTTGAAAGCTTTCCCCTGAAGATCAGGAATAAGACAAAGGTGCCACTCTCACCACTCTTCAACCCAATACTGGAAATTCAAGCCAGAGCAATAAAAAAAAAAAAAAAAAAAGACATCTGAATCAGAAAGGAAGAAGTACAATTATCTGTTTACAGATGGCATAACCTTGTACACAGAAAACCCTAAAGACTTCACCAGAAAAACCTTTAGAACTAATATTTGAATTCAGTAAAGTTTAGGATACAAAATCAATATATGAAAAATATAGTTGCATTTCTATACACTAAAAATAGCTATTTGAAAAAGGATTAAAGAAAATTCCATTTATAATAACATCAAAACAATAAAATACTTAGGAATAAATTTAAACAAGAAAATGAGAGATCTATACACTGAAAACTATATGATTGGACAAAAAAAAATTGAAGAAGACACAAATAAATGGAAAGATATATGATGTTAATGAATTGGAAGAGTTATTATTGTTAAAATGTCCATACTACCTAAAGTTATTTATAGATTCAATGCAATCTTTGTCAAAATTACAATGGCATTTTTCACATAAATAGAACAAACAATCCTAAAATTCATATGGAAGCACAGAAGGCACAATATAACCAAAGCAATCTTGAGAAAGAACAAAGCTGGAGGCATCACCCTTCCTGATTTCAAACTATATTACAAAGCTATAGAAATCAAAACCATATAGGACTGGCACAAAAACAGACATGTAGACCAGACCAACAGAATTGAGAGCCCAGAAATAAACCCACACATATATGGTCAAGTAACATTTGACAAAGGAGCAAAGAATACTGAGGGGAAGTATAGTCTCTTCAATAAATAGGGCTAGGAAAACTGGATATTCATGAGCAAAAGAATAAAATTGGATCCCTAGGTTATACCACTCACAAAAATTAACTTGAAATGGATTAAGGACTTAGATGTAAGACTTCAAACCATAAAACTCTTAGAAGAAAACATAGGAAAAAAATCTCCTTGACATTGGTCTTGGCAATGATTCTTTGGATATGAAACTAAAGACCAAGCAACAAAAGCAAAAATCAATAAGTGGGACTGTATTATATTAAAAAGCTTCTGCATAGGGCCTGCCAAGTGGCTCAGTTGGTTAAGAGCTTGCTCAAGAGTACGAGCTGAGCTCTGGGCAACAGCAGTTTGATGCCCAGCCTGAGCAGAGCTGCTGCTGAGCTGCCAACAGGTGGCAGGATGGCTCAGCTTAAAATAAATAAATAAAAAATAAAAAGCTTCTGCATAGCAAAAGAAACAATCAAAATAATGAAAATGCAACCTACAGAATGGGTGCAAATATTTGCAAACCCTATTTTGATAGGGGGTTAATTTCCAAAGTATATAATATATAAGGAATTCATACAACTCAATAGCAAAAAAGCAAAGAGACAGAAAAAGGAAAAGAAAAGTGGAAAAAAAACACAATAAATAATCGATTTAAAAATGGACAAAGGACCTGAATAGACATTTTTCCCAAAGAAGACATACAAATGGCCAACAGGTACATAAAAATGTGCTCAACATTACTAATCATCAGGGAAATACAAATCAAAGTTACAGTGAGATATCAGTTCACACCTGTTAGAATGGTTATTATCAAAAGACAAGAAATAACAAGTGTTGGTGAGGATGTGGAGAAAAGGGGACGATTGTGCATTGTTGGTGGGAATGTAAATCATTGGAACCACTATGGAAAATAGTATGAAAGTTCTTCAAAAATCTAAAAATGGAACTAACATATGATCCAGCAAATCCCACTTATGTGTATTTATCCAAAGGAAATGAAATTATCTCATAGGGATATCTGCACCTCCATGTTCATTGTAGCGTTATTCACAATAACCAAAACATTGTTGAAACAGTTTCAATGTCTGTCAGTGGTTGAATGGAAACACACACACACACACACACACACACACACACACACACACACACACATAGTTTGTTTGACAGTATTCCATACCTCATGTAATTTTTTAAAATAATGAAAACTGAAACAAATAGAGGATATCTAGATTTTCCTTTCTTTCTTAATTTCAATATAAAGTAATGCCTTCTACCCACCCCGTCCCACCCTACTTTATCAAGGAAGGGAATTGGTGGGTATTATAACGAGTTCACCACAAATGATGGTTAATTTATGTGTCAATGTGGCTAGACTATGGAGCCCAATTGTTTGGTTAAACACCATTATAAGGTGTTGCCATTGAGGTATACTTTATTTTATTTTTTTACTTTTTTTATTAGTTTTAGGCATAGAAAACAATGTAATAGTTAGACATTTACACCCCCCACGAAGTGATAACCCCTCTGACATTATATATAGCTGTTACAATCCTGTTGACTCTATTCCCTATGCTGTACTCCACATTGTGTGTGTGTGTGTGTGTTAAGATATATATATATATATATATATATATATATATATATATATATATAAATATATATATATATATACAGTTGACATTCAGTATTATTCAGCTTGAGGTGTACACTGCAGTGGTCAGGCATCTATACTGTCCATGAAGTGGTCTCCCTAATAAGACAAGTGCCTATCTGATATCCTATAAAATCTTTACATTATTGATTATATTCCTCAAACTGTCTTTTGTATCCCCGTGGCAATCTTGTGGTTACAAATTTGTACTTTCTAATCTCCTTACCTTCTGTCTCATCCTCACTCCCCTCCCAACTAGCAACCATCAGTTTTTTTCTCTATATCTCTGAGACTGTTTCTGATTAGGTTGCTCATTTATTCTCTTCTTTAGATTCCACATATAAGTGAGATAATATGGTATTTGTCTTTCTCTGTCTGACTTATTTCAATTATCATAATGTTCTCTAGGTCCATCCATATCATTGCAAATGGTAAGATTTCATTTTTCTTTATGGTCGAGTAATACACCATTGTATAAATGTACCAGTATTTTAATCCAGTCGTCTACCGATGGGCATTTCGGTTGTTTCCATGTCTTGGCTATTGTGACATTAAAGTATACTTTAGATGTGATTAACATTTAAATCACTAGACTTTGAGTAAAGCAGATTACCCTCATAATATGGGCGGGCCTCATCCAATCAGTTGAAGGCTTTAAGAGATAAGATTGAGGTCCTCTAAAAACATAGAAATTCTGCCTCCAGACTCATGTTGTACTCAAGGCTGCAACTTCAACTCTTGACAGAATTGCCAGACTGCCAGCCTGCCCTACAGATCTCAGACCCACCAGTTCTACAAGCCTATGAGTCAATTCCTTAAGATAAATCTCTCTTTCTACACCCCTCCCCCATTGGTTCTGTTTCTCACATAGCCAGGTTAATGAAAAGATAATTTGCATAAGAAATTCTGATGCCTTAGGGAAAGCACACTGGTGACCAAGTTATTGCAGAGTGGCATTGGTTGCTGGAGCAGCTCAGTCCACAAGTGCCCCTCCCATTTGAAAAGAGATCAGCTGCCTGGCTATATGTACTTAGTTGTCTGGCTATTAATGGGGCCAAAAAGAGCTGAATCTGACTGGCTGATGCCAAATGGCTTTACAACAATAAAAACCTTGGTGCCTGGAAGGCCTGTGGTGTCTTTGCTGGCCATATAGATGAGACATCCTTGATGTGCCTTCTCTGCATGGCTGCCACCCACCAACCCCCTTGGGAAAGGATACAAAAGCTTTTAAAGCTAGCTTTAGCTACACCTTCGTTAAAGGAGGGTATTGTGAGAGCCAGAGGTGTGGTCAGCCTAGTGGCACTCACCAACCAATAGAACCTGAAGACTTGTGAGGTCACGGATGATGTTTCATTCTCCATTGCTTCCCCAGCATCTAGCACAGTGCCCGACATCTGCTGGGCTCTGGGTTAACTATTGTCGAACAACTAGATAAAGAAAGAATGGATGGGAGAGCTTCAGATTTAAGGGAAGTCAACACAGGTTCAGAAATGAAAACCCAAATTCAGAGGCCGTCAGGTAATGTACAGGTAAGGTACAGTTGCTTTAAGAAGCAATTACTATTTCATTCCCACCCCTGTGCATTGGGCTGCTTGGGCCATGTTGTTCTCACATGATCACTGTATGGTATACATCACCTGGGATGGTCACCGGAGTCGACCCATCTGGCTCACTCTCTGTATAAGTAAAGCAACCGAGGAAAACATCAGCAGTGAAATAGCAGACGTTTCTACAATTCAGTTTCATTTTGTTAAGAAGCCAGGCAGAGGAATGTATAAACTTGGCAGGGGCGGGAAGAATGGAAGCAGATGCGACAAATACTGTGTGTGTGTGTGTGTGTGTGTGTGTGTGTGTGTGTGTGTGTTCTTAAATAAGGTAATTTAAGAGACGGCAATTGGCAAAGGGGAAATATACATTTTTAATAGGTTCTCCAATAAGCAAAAGCAAACATGAGACAAAACCAGCGTGTGCTCATCTGTTCCCCTGCTTTCCTGCCTAGTGTCTTCCCAATTCACTGTCTGCAAAAAGCCCTTGAGAAATATTCTATTTAACAAAATATTCAAATCTGGCTTTGCCATGCTTTTGTGGAAAGGCAGTTTCCTTTATGTGCCTGTAAGCTATGACCCCATATTTCCTTTGGCCTTCGACCTTCCTTTCGTTTGTCTTTTTACACTATATTTCTTCAACTTCTTTTCCTTCCACTCAAGTGTCATAAGATCCTGTGGTTATTATCAATCACGGCAAGATTTTCTAAAATAAAAATGAGGACATAGTCTGAAAAGTGTAAATGCAGCCATAGAATTGTGTGGTTGGCTCCTTCAGGAAGTAGAGAGCCAGATGGAATTAGAATGCAAGAGATTTATTGGGGTAATACTGTGAGAGATAAAGGGGAGAGGGAGCAAGAGTAGGAATTTTCAGACTACACAGGTCTGATACTGTGAAAGAACAGAGTTAGGATTCTACAGGAACCAAAAGGAAATGTGTGTGTGTGTGTGTGTGTGTGTGTGTGTGTGTGTGTGTGTGTGTGTGTGTGTTTTATGTATATGTATTTATTTTAAGGAATCAGCCCATGCGATATGCAATTTTGGGCACTGACAACTTTTTTATTTTATTAGGTTCAGGTTGACAACTTTAAAATCTGTGGGACAGGCCAGCAGGCTGGAAACTAAGGAAAGTGTTGATACTTCAGTCTCTAGGCAGAATTCCTTCTTCTCTGGGAAGCCTGTTTTTGCTCTTAAGGCCTTCAACTGATTGGATGAGACCCATCCACATTAGGGAATATCATCTCTTTTACTTAAAATCAACTCATTGCAGATGTCAATCACATCTACAAAGATCCTTCACAGCACCACCTAGATTAGTGGTTGATTACATGGACTATGGACTAGCCAGGACATATAAAACTAACCATCATGAGTGGGGGGGAAGGGAGGTTGGCTAGGAAGAGTCTCCCTGTAAAGGGCAGCTCTAAGAAAGTCTCAGTCAGTTCAACGGGGAGCCTGGGCAGAGTGCTCCTTAGGCAAAATCTTAGAACCCTGCCATGCTCAGCCATTGGTTGGAAGCTGCCCAGCAGGAGCATAGTCTTAACTCAAACCCTGGGGCAGGTGCCCAAAGTTCTGCAGCTGGAGGCTATCAACTGACAGCACCCTTGATTAGAGAAGAGAGAGGGGCCTGGCACATAGTCATTGTTCAGTCACATCTTTCATCTTCTCACACCTATTCTGATACCCAATGTCTCTGTTTCATGTTGTCCATAAAAATAGCATTTATAATCAGGATCTTCTGTCCTTCTTCCCCTCAATTCTACTCCAATGTTTTTTCTAGTTCTTCTTTCCTCTTCCACCTTCCTCCTCAGTTTTCTCCAATTCTCTCCCACCTTCCTTTTGTTGTTTATGAAGTCTCTTGTGCAACCTCCCTTTTCTGACCTTTCAAGAGAATGGGGGTTCCTGCTGCTGTGTGCAGGAGGAGGCTTCCCAGCACCCCTTCTTAGCTGTGGCAAAGAAGGGCAGGCTGGCACCGACCCAAATGCATGCTTAAATAATGGGCAAGCCAGTGCCAGAAAATTAAAACACAGCATGGAACTGCTGAATTCACAATTTTATTGTCGCTGATTGCCTGGTGGCTCTGCATATTGAGAAAATCTTCACAGCTTCTTCCATTTTCCATGGCTTGGTTAATGTGCAGATAATTCTGGTGGTAAACTTTTTACTCCCTCTCATCTGTTCATCCCCTCCTTCCCCTCCCAACCAGGCAAAACAGAAAAACAAATTCACAACCATCATAAAAAGTGTTTCATATTTCATCCCATCATCCACATTTAATAGGATAATAATATTTTATAACTAAAAGATTCTTCAAAATCATCTATTCCAACCTCATCCCAACTTTGCAGATAAGAAGAGTGACTTGTTAAAGGTCATGCAGGAAAGTTGTGGGAAAGGCAGAGCTCGGGCTGAGTTCTTGAGCCCCCAGCTCAGTGGGTGTTCATGACTCCCTTCTGGGGGGTTAAATAAAGAGGCAGACAAGCTAGATGCCATTGCTTCCCATTTAGAGACAAGGAAACTGAATCTCAGCCCTTCCCAGGCAGGAAAGGGCATAACCAAGTCTTCCGACCGTTTTATTACTATTTTCAACACATCATGCTATCTTTTGCGAAGTACCAGAATGGTTAGCTTCCTTGTTAGAATTAGAGGTAGAGTCTGACAAGTTACACTCAGAAATAGAACACCCATGGAATCTGCCCAGCATGGAATAATGATAGATATGAAATAACACCTATCCCTTGGCTAGTGCTTCAGTTTTCTAAATCACCCCTTATTCATTATTCTGCTTGCTCCAGGAGGTAGTTAGGCCATGATTGAATAGCCCTCTTTTGATGGGTGAGGAAACAAAGGCCCAGAAAGTAAATGATTTGCCCAAGTCACATGTGAAGTGAGGAAACAGGACTGGAAGCCTGGACCTTCCGACACATCCAGTGCTTTTTCTACCCCGACCCATGAGCTCACTTGAGGGTGCGGAAGGTTTCTGGTGGAATAGTCTTATACACGCAAGCATGAAGTGACAAGAACAGCTTGCGACAAAGTTAGCCACTTCTTTCTATCTCAGTGCCATTATTCTGGTTGCTCTCATGCCGCTCTCATTTCTACTTCAGTCCACACAACCGCTTCCTCCCTAGCTTCCTTGTCTCTACCCTTGCTGCCCTCCAATCCACATCACATGCTGTTGTATGCTTCAGCCCCAGCGAGCCCCTCAAGCAATCGTTCTGCACACTCATCTATGAAGTACACGCTACATACTACTGCTACCATATTAAGTGCAGGTGAAAAACACATACAGAATTAGAAAGATTGAAAGTGTGCATTTTAGACGATGTGGTTAAAGGATCTAATATTTTTTCTTATTATTCTGCTTGGGAAATATTACTCACAAGTGCAACACTAACCTAAAACTAAAATCCAACTGAATATGAGGCTCTTCCAGATGAGCACCTGCCCTTCTCTTAATTCTGATTTCTTGCTATTCCTTACCTGAATGCCACACTTCAAGCAAATAAACAACTTGCAATGTCCCTGCTCCTGCTCATCTATCGGTGGGTTTTCCTCCATTGCTGTCATGTCTGTCTGGAACGTGATTACATGATTCTCCTCCCTCTGCATTCCTTTTTTTTTTTTTTCCTGGTCCCTCAGGTCTCAAATTAAGCTTAACTTCCTGTGGAAGGCTGTCCTGCATCCTCTGAGATGAGGTCAGGTGCTTCTGGGTGCCCTTTAAGTAGCACTTACCACACTGAAAAGTCATTTTCATTTTCTATTTACTTGCCTTTATTTCCCAGTAGACCATGAGCTTCTTGAGGGCAAAGTGTGGGGTTTGTTGACAGTTTACTCTGTAGTGCTATCAAAATGCCAAGGGTGTCAACAACTATTTGTTAAAGAAATCCATGAATATCTGCTCTCAGCCCCAAGCTTTCTGTTTAGTGGAAAATAGAGAATGCAACTATCCTATCCATCACTAGTTCTCATGGGGTGTAATATTTCTGACACCCACTTTCTCTTTTAAACTGCCTAGCAGGGAATCTTTCCCTTATCTGGGAATAAAAATGTGGACACTCCATACCTCACGACTTTCTGTTCACTCTTAGGCAATAGAAAAAGCCACAGTCCTTTCAAGTCTCAACCATATTTCAAACAATTTAGTAATTAATGGTGTGCTCCCCAATACACCAAGCAACTTCAGTATTCACAGGAAGATTGTGGTGGGGGGAAAAAGTTTTCATCCACCCCATAAGTTCCCTGGCTGGGTCTGAACATTAATTCAACAAAGACAGATTAAGAGGAGAAAAATGTGCAGATTCATTTAATATAAGTTTTATGTGACACAGGGCCTTCATGAGGAAATGAAGACTTGAAGAAACAAGTTAAACCTGGGTGTTTTGTGACAGGAATGATGAAGAATGGGCAGTCTTGGAGAAGAGTGATAGGACAGAGGGCATGAGGTCAGTGCAGTGAACTGGGGGAAATCTAACAAGGGCTGTGTGTCTGGATTCTTCTTGGTGTTCCTGCATCTTGGAGATAAGGATACTCCAACGCAGGGCACCTCTCACGTGAGGATTTTATGACCAGTTTCATGGGAGAAGGGCAAGGGAAAGGTCAGAGTGATCTTCCTGCCTCTGCCGTTTTCTCAGACTCCTTCAGCTTAAAATATGTCAAGGTGCTATATTTGAAGGTAACGTGTCCAGAATACCATCAAGATACAACATTTTGTTTTCCACCAATGCTGCTGTCTTTCTTTGGAGAGATGCTATGGTTACGTTCTGGACAAACTTCTCCCCATTCACTGGCTACAAGTTCTAACCCTGTGGGGTAGAAAGGAAAGGACAGATAGATAGTAAAGTTCTTAATTGACCAATACTGCCATATGATGGCATCATGACCCTGGACCTTACAGATGTTTCAAGTTGACATTTTCTTGTAGGCACTTTCATGTGTCATTGCCTCTCAGGCTCTTAACTGCTTGCAAGATGCTTTCCAAAATAGCCCCAGGTCAATATACCAAACGAGGTGCATATAGGGTCTCTAAGATGCAAGCAGCTTTGACTTGCCACCGGGGAAGAGTGCAGTGACACAGTCCTCTTTCTGGGGACTACAGGTCACTAAAGCTTTGTTTGTTTCCAAGGCTGAATCTGGCAAAAATATTCCATGTATTCCCAGCTGCAGAGGATATGTGTCTAGTTCTCTGTGTGGTTTGTTGAAGCTGCTCTCACTGGCTATGAAAGAAGGATCAGGTGTCTAGCTATAATAGAAGCTCAGTTAGAGAAAGGTGGTCCCAAAGGTGGGGCTCTAAAGTAAGGTTGAAGCTTTGACTCTCAAGCAGATTCACTGGGAATAGACACAAGTCCTGGACCCGCCTAGGTGCTGGGAATGAAAAGATAAAACCTAAGAGTTGGGGCCTCAGGGGGCCCACCAGATAGGGGGTGGTGTAGGTATGTTTAGTACCTCTTCTTACCCTGTGATTGTGCAATTCTGTGAAAAGAAAGAGGTTATAACAGGAAACCCTGAGACTTCAGTCTGAATTTCATTGGTTGCTGAAAACATTAGGTTAAAAAGTTAAGAAAGGTGAATGGGGGCCAGGTCTTCAGGAGAACTGGCCTTTCTAAGTTGCAGACAATTCCTCTGAATTTCCAAGTCAAGGATTAGATGAGCAGGCCATGATCTGCATCCCATTTACCAATGCTCTGTCTCTTGCTTATTTAAAAGGTGAAATTTTCCATAATGATTAGATTGACTTTTAAAAATTTAGTTAATGAATTTTAAAAATACACAGTCATATTAAATTGACTGATCTGTCCCCCTAATGCTGGTATTTCTTATCCCATGCCTCGAAATGTGTTGCAAGATGGCAATTTTATGTGGAACCCCTCTAAGGCAACTATAGCAAGATGAGACTTCCTGCAGCCTTTCAGAGTAGGAAAAAAACATTTTCAGGGGCATTGCTTAATCATCAGTTTTAAAAGACCCAAATGAAGTCATAAAATGCATGTATGTCTCTAAAAGTATGTTCTTGATAATATCATCAAAAGGCCTTACTAACAGACTTACAGCCTAGAAGGGGGGAAATGAAGGCATTCCTCTGTGAAAGCAGCAGAGGTTTCTTTGTTTCTCAATTTAATGGAATTCTAATACAAAAAAGCCTGATGAGATGATCTATTTAAATAACAATGCCAGGTCTGACACAAAAATTCACAAAAACAAGGAAATTAACACTTACAGCTGAAAACTCAGGGCAGCCATGTTGCCCTCAGCTCAGATTTATTGCGCCAACAAATTTAAAAAGAAGGAAGACCTGAGGTGCCGCAGAAATGTGTCGCTGTGCTTACTAGACACAAGTGTAAAATTCCTGGCTTTGATACGAGTTAGAATTTTTACTCCTGAAGAAAATGTTTTGGAGCTCAAAATGCAATTCCTTTGTTTCCTTTGAGTGCTCTGTGTGTGTGTGTGTGTGTGTGTGTGTGTGTGTGTGTGTGTGTTTACAACTAAATGGCATTTGAGGCCTTAAGTGTTTGAGTCCATGGAAAGTGAATAGACCATATGGTCTATTGTAGAATAATTACAGACTTATTAAAAATACATGTTAATTTTACTCACGGATACTTCCATGATAATGGCTTCCTCAGGATCTAATCCATTCTGCAGAATACACGCATCTTTTTCTGGTGCAGGAACACTTGTCCTGAATAAATGGTTTGAGCAAGATTCAAGCTGACCCAGTCCTAAACCAAAGATAAAATCACTACTTTTCAGTGATGTAGACAATTAAAAATTATTTTCTTTGTTGCCCTTTAAATTCTTATTTCAAGCCAGAGGCAAATAAAGTTTCTGCTCCCCTCAACATCTCAAACTGAAAGGGAAAAAAATAAAACCAATAATTTCACTAGGGGTAAGGCAGAAATTTCCTTGAGTTGCTTCTTTGAAGAATATAGTACTCATGTAGGTTAGCAACCTACATTGATACTTGGAAATGGGTTTACAAATTTTATTCCGACCTGGTTTGGGGAAAATAGCTTTGACATTTCTTCCAGTTGCTAATGACCAAGTTATTTATCAGTACTTCTCAAACTTTAATATACTTATAAGTCACCAAGGGATCTTGTAAAATGAAGATTCTGATTCAGTAGACCTGGGGTGGGGCCTGGGATTCTGCATTTCTAACAAGCTCCCAGGTGATGCTGGTCCAGGGATCAGTCTTTGAGTAGCATAGACTTTGCTGACTAACAAGGTGCCCTTACATGCGTCGAGTACATGCACACTCAAGCTTGTGAATGGACCGAGTGGCTATATTAGTGCATTATTAGTTGACTATTGATTATAACCCAGGCATTAATTCAGAATATTAAATTTTATTCTCTTAGACTTTCTTTATCCATTGAAGTCTCTTTAAAGTTGATTAATTGCACCCGAAGATCATGGTCACTACACAATATCATTCTGGAATATAATTATAGAACATATTTCTCTCTCATAACTTGGGCATGCTAGTCATTCATTTGAGATCAATAAATCATCAAAGTTTTGTTACTTCTGAGTATATAAAATTCAAATCAAAGCCATGTTTCTTATTTTTAATGGAAATGTATATATTATTTTTGAGGATGACAAATAATGTATGCTCCTTGTAAAAAAAAATCAAACAGGAAATAATATCATGTGTATTCTTCCAAAGGCAATTTAAATTTGTATCTCAGCAAAATATGATACATCATGGACATTTGAATAGTTGAAGCATCAAATATGAAGCCTGGAACACCAAGGCTAGTAATATGCATCATATACTGAGTGTCTGTTTTGATGTGCATCCTACTATGTGCTCTGGCTGGGCTGTATGATCACTTTACAGATTTTAATGATCATGGGTTCCTGCATTCAAGCAAAATACACCAATTGATTAACTCTAAGCAGAAAAGGAATGCGTTGGAACAGTGTCAGAAGTTTACTGAATGATGACTAGAAAACTGAGCTCTGAAAATGGGTGGAAACCAAGGAAAACTGGACAATTGGGGACACAGTGTGGCTCTTTTCACAGGATCACTCGGGGTTGGGATTCATTCCCAGCCTCACCACCATCAGATTCTGAATTTCTGAGGCAGCTACAAAGAATGGTTTTGCATCTGTACCCCAGAGAGGAGAACCTGAGGGAGAGTATGTTGAACCCTGCCTCTTTCCCAGGTCTTACACAATGAAGGATTCCCACAGGGCAGTCACAAAACAAAACAAAGCCTACCACTTTTCATTATATGATTTAATACTCACATACTACCCCCAAAATATGGCACCTTGACATATTGAACACTTTAAGTTGAAGGAATTGAAAAATGGCAGGTGCAGGATAAACTTTCTGACCTTACCCTGAAGCAGGTCATAAGACCTTCCTGTGAGACGGCCCCCTCATACCCGGAGGACAGTTGCATCCTTATCTCTAAAGGAAGTCTGAACACATAGACCTTGCTAAGTCTCCCCCAGTTCACTGTACTGATCCTGAGTCCTATCACACTTCTCCATTCTTCATTAAACCTCACCTAAGAACACCCAGGTTTAACTGTTTCTTTGGGTTTTCATTTCCTCATGAAGGCTCCTGCATCTCGTAAAACTAACAGTAATTAAGTGTACATGCTTTTCTCTTGTCTTTTTCTTCCCCCACAGGGGTCCCAGTTGAGAACTTAGAGGAGAAGAGGAAAAAGATATTTGTTCTCCCCTATACCAGAAAGGCTGACATAATTATTGCCATTTTCAAAACGAGAATCCTGGGTCTTAGAGGTGAAGTGACTTGCCTAGGAAGAGAAAGGAAACCTAGCACTCTCACCCCAAAGCTTTGCTTCCTGGATCCTTTTAATTTCACTCTTTACTCTGGGTGGAGGACATGACATATCAGTCATCTGTGTATCTTTTGGGTCGTAATCTTATTAGTGTTCTAAGGAGGATCAGGAAGAGAAAAACCCAAACAAAATTAAGGAATTGATTTTCCCCCCCTCCAGCTGCTGTCAATCTCGTCATCTCTGAGAAAAGCTAGAGGGGGAGAATTAAAGCTGCAACTTAACATGCCTACCACCTCTTCCTTTGCTTCTTCCCCTGACCTATCTTAGCACAATAGCACATTACTAATTTCACGTGGAGAATTTAGATAATGGCTTTAGTGTTTAAACCCATCTCCAAGGGAGAGCTTCCTTCCTCCCCCACCTGTGGTCACCACCAGTTCCACCTTATGCAATGTATTAACAGGTGAAAGTTCTTGATATCTAAAGTATATCCCTTTGCCATAATAGAATGCAGCATGGGTAAAGAAAGCCGTTTGGCAGCAACACGGCTCTGGAGAGCGTGACTTTTTGTTCTAATGGGACTTTTGGTCCGGGCTTCCGCTGGAGGGTGGCCTTTGTTTTAAGGAGGTCACAAAACCAGGATAGAGGAGAAGCTTGTGATAACCTGAAGTCTGTGGCTCTGGGCAAGCTGGGGCACTCCATCAAGGTGCCTTAGTGAGGTCAGAAAAAGAAATACTTAGTATATTTCCTAAAGTCTGGAGATGAAATTTTCCCCTCATTACTTTCATAGCGGTCTAGATTTCACTTTCACTCCCAGACCTATTCTCACTTTGGTAGGAAAAAAATGCTTAGATCAGCACAAAAGATTAATACATCAGCAATTCTGTTATTGTGTATATTGATTCTCAAGGGGCCAGAACAGGACCTCAAAGGTGAGTGTAAGTGGAAAATACACGTAGGCAATATTCCACCAGCTGTATTTATGAGGCATTTAGAGTGTCCCAGGAGGGCTGCGGTTTAAAATCTATCAAAGCTTTGGGTTTTTCTCTTTTTTTCCAAGGAGATGTCAACAATTGTTCATTTTGTCAGTTTCTATAGGATCTGAGTGCTTCCTGTGAATCGTACCTAGAAGGAAAATAGTGACTGTCCTGCCTATAAATGAGAAATGCTGGGGGGTTGAGGAAGGTTCTCTTAATTACAAAATAATCAGCGTTTTGTAAGCCTGTGGTGTTTTCATTTTTCATCTTCCACCTATCATTTTAATGCTCTGAATGTGTACATTCTGGCCCACGATATGGCCAGTTACCCTTAGTCTTATGTGCGGTGAGTTTTATCATAATCTGTGGGTATATTACATATCAAGGACCGCAATCTTGAATCTAATTTCTTAATTTGTTTCTTTTCTTTTTCCTCATTGTTTAGAATGGCCTCTAATCTCAGGTCACAAGAAACAGGCTTGCTGAGTCATGCAAAACGAAGCCAGGTTATTTAAAGATGGATCTGGTCATTCCTGTTGATTTATTATCCAAAAAATATTTGTGTAATGTTCACTGTGGGCCAGATTTTATTCCAAAGTCCAGGGATAGAGAAATATCCTCTAAAAAAGCTCACAGTTCTGAGGATATGACAGACAGGTAAACATGATCACAGAACAGTGTAGGGAGTGCTATAATAATAAAAATAGCTACCTTTCTTTTTTTTCTGTTTTTCTTGGTGCCTGTATGACAATAAAATTTTATTTGTGGAAGCTGACTCTTGAATTTCACATAATTATTATATGTCACAAAGTTTTCCCTTAGATGTTTTTCCAGTCATTGAAAAAGGTAAAGGCCATTCTTGGCTCGCAGGCTGTACAAAGCAAGCGGTGATCTAGATTTGGCCTCTGGGCTATAGTTTGCCCATAGCTACCATTCTTAAGCACTTACTATTCTGTGCTACATATGTTAATGCATATTATCCCTAATCCTCCCACTACTCGCCAATAAGTTTTATTTTCCCTTTTGTTTTAGGAACTAGAGATGTTCAGAAACTTGCCTAAGGTTAGCTTGCCATACATTTTTGGGATCTAAACTGAGCCTTTGTGGGCTCAGAAACTCCTGTTTTTGCATGTTTCTCCTACGTGTGCTAAGAGAGCAAAAACAACTATTTCAGGTCCACTGTGGGCTGTAGGACAGTTTTCCGGAGGAGGGAGAGGAATGTCCCTTTACCACACCACCTCATAACCTCATAACACCTTTAAACAAAGCCTCATAAAAAGGTGCCCAGACTCCTAAGTTATGGGAAAAAGAAGGAGACAATCCCACCTTTCTTTGGTTGTTATAGGAAAGTAATAACTGGGGCGGGGGCGCGGGTGGGGGGGAGAACCAAAGCAATAATCAGGTGGTAGCTGTAGTCCATGGAAAAGGTGCCATTTCTCTTGGCCATGTTGGGTCTGAAAGAAGGGTTGTCGGTTGTAATGACATCCACCAAACTGTCCTGAAACACACAACTTCAGCTTCGTCACTTTGAACAACCAAATCTCCTGCCCAAGGCTTTGGCTAACTTATTTATTATCATGTGGCTCAAGACAGCTGCTGAGGAACCTAAATTAAATAGAGTAAAACCTTATGATTTTGAAAGACAGGCGATTGTGTCTTATTTGAAATGATTTTTGAAAGGCATTCTAACTCTAGGATTTTTTAAAAAGAAATACTGATAATTATGTTGTAGTATTTTTCTTTTTCTTTTTTTGCTATGAACTCAGAAATGAATGGGGTACTAATAAGGAAAATTAGCCAAATGAATCTAAGAGTACAATTTATACAAACACTGTGTTATAGATGTAGATCTCATAAAAGTGCAGATTTCTAAATTACAGCCATTCATTCAAACTTCTTACCCAATAAAATCACTGCATTTTAATTAATATAAATTCCAAAATGCTGGGCCCAATTAAGGAAATTTTACTGCATAGCAAATCACGAGGGGAGTTGTTGTAATGCTCTACTTACATTAAAAAACAACTTTCAGAAAAGTGGTATCAAAAATGTTTGAAGCCGCTCATAGCAGTGGGAGAGACTTAGCATAAATATATTGTGTTGTGTCAGAAGGCACGTAATTGCCCTGGAACTATTTAGCTTTTTGTTGCTGGTCACTGAATGCCTACCGTGTGACATGGTCTCTACAAACACGAGCACGGCCCAGTCATTAAGGCACACATGTGCTGAGGATATGACATGGCTCTCACACATAAACACTGTGTGCATGGCAAATACAACACATACATTCATAGTGTCCATTTTCCTATGGCCCCATTGTCCCTGGACAGTGAGTTGAGTACTTTGGTAGACAAACTTTCTATTGAAAGAAAGGAAATAATGGCTGAGAATTGTCACAGCATCACTCCAGCACCCAATTTACAGGAGAAACAGCAAGGATAGGATAATCAGGATTTTGTAATCAGACTGACCTTTCTCTTGGCTGACAGGGTCTGTGGCTCCAAAGCAGATTTTAAAATTTTTTCAACTTTGTAAAAATTAAATGTGCCTGGCTAATTTAACTGAATTTGCTGGCAAACCTAGTTTGCTTGCTTTTCTGACTGACGGTGAAGGGAAGGGCCATGGGTAGAGTGACAGGCTCACAGGGTCTAGTTGTCTGTTTTTTTCCTAGCTATGGGAGAAGGCTCTGGAGAGTTATCTAGCAGTCATTAAAACTCACACCCTGATACTTACTTTACTCCCAATTAATTAATTTGTCCCTCTCAGAGCCCTCCTGAGAAGGGCTCACCCCACCCGTGCCACAAGTATTTGGTCTGCCCAGTGTTCCTCAGAGCCACTGCACTGTGAGCTTCCACCAGAGCTGCGGGGCGACGCCCACATCCCTGCTCTGGTCTCAGGTGGGCGCTGTTCCCTCTGCCTCTCCTCTCACCCTCTCCTCCCATTCAATGTCTCTCTGCTTTAATGCGCATTTTCTCATTAAGCATAAGCCATGACAGATGGTGTTGGGGGCTGATTAATAAACACTCTGGGAGCATCCTACAGCACCTGAGATGTACATTCATACGGAAGGGCTCCCACTTCTGCCGAAATGGCTCCCTGTGATCACAAATCAATTGCAATAAAAGGAATGTATGAGGTGAGGGGGAGGGTGAAAAAGAGAAAGCAAGAGAGAGAGGTGGGGAGAGAAAAGGAGAGAAAGATAAGAGAAAGAGAGGAAGAGAGAGAGAGAGAGAGAACACGCCAATACTCCATATGCTGGAACTTGTTTTTTAAAGTACGTTATTTAATGATTATAATTTTTAAATCCTGTCTCAATCCACAACTTAATGGTAAGAAGAACTGAAGAATGGCAAAAGAGGACTCTCATATCCCTACTCCACTGACCATTGCCTCTTGCCCAGTTTATTCTCCAGAGATCTGGAACCACGTAAGGAGGCAAAAGCCTCTCACTAGAAGGAATAGATCGACTAGCACAGCTCCAAACTGCTTGTTGGGGTTTTTGTAACAAAGGACAGAACTATAACTCCATCTCAGCCACAGCTCTCACTGAGTGACTTTGATAACCTTTTCCACGCATTCCAGTTTGATGCCTGGGGTTGCCAATGATTTTCTCTCTCTCATTTACAGGAGGCACTCCGTGCAGCTAGACACATGAGCTCATTTCCCCCATATTCCGTGACTCTCACCTCCCTATGCCTCTCCCCACTACCTCTTCCCTGTGCACATACGCACACGTGCGCGCGCGCGCACACACACACACACACACACACACACATTTCCCCATATTTGCATCATGATTCATTTCTTTTTCCACTGTAAAATTTATTTCACCTATTCCTAAAAGAAACACTTATGAAACACTTATTAATGCCAAACTCTGAGCTGGGTTTTGCTCCCTAAGAGGGTACAAATCTGCAAGTCATAAGAGAGTTGTCACCAGCCAACTCCAGGTTACTTAACCTCCCTAACCTCAGTTTGCTCATCTCTAAAATGGGCATCTGCTAACATGTATCTGAGAAGGTTGTTCCTACTAGTAAATGTGATGGTGCATGAGGAATGTAAAATCTTTACAAATGTTAAGCACCTTGGGCCGCCCAAGTGGCGCGGTGGTTGAGCGCTGGCTTGGGAGGCCAGAGGCCCTCGTTCGGGTCCCACATATGAAGGCCGGTGACACTGACCTCAAAAAAATAAATAAAAATAACAAACAAACAAACAAAAAATAAATGTTAAGCACCTTTATTGAATCATTAAGGTGATTTCCAAAGAAAACATTCTATGCCTAGAGTTTTCTGGTCAGCCACTTGAAGCTCAAAGTTGCCTCCATCTATTTGAAAGAAATCATCTTTCTCCACCTGAGGATGACCCCCTTCATTCATCATCCCCGTTTGTAACGGAGCTGTATTACCTTAGTCCACATGATTTTGTTTTCTTCTTCCTCCTCCATTTATTATTATTATTATTACTATTATTATTTTTATTTACTATTATTAGCCAAAGTCCAAATGTCACACAGGTTGATTGTAGATTTAGCAGAGACCTAGAAGAGACAAAGAAAGTGGAGGAGATGGAAAAACTGAGGGGGCAGCCCACCGTCAAGGGCACACGTTATCAGATTGGCAGCCAAGTTATTAGAATTGAATACCTTTAAGACATGATTACTTGAACTATCTTTGGGACAATTTAGTAACAATAAGAATGATGCATTACTTTTGTCCTGGCTTTCAGCCAGACCAGCCCTGGGAAGTGTGGTCGGTGTTTCTGACTGAACATGGCATCTGGAAATCAAGCTAAACCTCTTCAAACATAAAAAGTTTCCCTCTGCCCGCTGAATATTTGCAAAAGAAAAGAGACAGTGAGAAGTATAAATATTTGAAGATCATGTAATAAATAATGCAGTATTGTTCTGGCCGCCAACCATGCCAACATTGCAAAACCCTCCTGGTCGCCTGTAGCCACCTCTTACTTCTCCATCCACAGGGTAGCTATGTGCAATTTGTCCCCTATGCCAGGGTCCCCTATGCGAGTGAGGTATGGGAGGGGCAGCCTGCTGTACTCAAGAAGCCATTTGCATGTTGGGATGCACCAGCCAGCAGAAGAGTATCTTTTTTCTAATTCATACAAAGGCTTTTTGGTGCGAGCTGGAATCAGTCCACTCTTCCTCCATATTTTGTGGCAAAAACAGCCTTATGAAAACTATTTTCTCCTTGCTTGTCCCTGAGCACGTTTTAACCCAAATGGATATTTGTCCATGTTTTTCCCCTTCCAGGAAGCACATATAGTAGAGAA
Source organism: Aselliscus stoliczkanus (assembly GCA_033961575.1). Lineage (NCBI taxonomy): Eukaryota > Metazoa > Chordata > Mammalia > Chiroptera > Hipposideridae > Aselliscus > Aselliscus stoliczkanus. The sequence goes on along the minus strand of CM066730.1, from coordinate 17,986,253 downwards.
AATGTAAGCATTTGGATTTAGACTGAACTGTGCTGGAATCCTACATCTGCCACTTTCCATCCAGATGACCTTGCATAAATGGCTTACCTTCCCTGAACTTCAGTGACCCCACCCATACAATAGGCACAGTAATAACTGTTCTTGAAGAATTTTTGAAGGATAAGAAATAATATAATTTATATACCTGGGACAGAATAAATACAGCCTTTTACAGTCAGCAAATCACCAGGAAAAGAAAAAAATACCTTTCTTGAAGTTTTTAAGAAAAAAAAGAAAATTTGAACCTGGCACCTATCTTAAATACACTATACCAACTTGAGTGGGTTTTAAAAAATTGTTGCATCTCATGCTAAAGTAATGTGAATGTATAAAAATATAGATTTACCAAACAAAAATATGTTGCATCCACGTTTTATTTTCTCTTTATAATATGCAAGCAGTCCTACTGCTTGAAAGAAGGATTCAATTTTCAGTTTTTTGATTTGTTTGTTGCATTTCAAGGGAAACATATAGCTCATAATTAAGTATACCTCTAGATTTTGGATGTGCGCATGTCTCTTACAGAACTGAACATCACTAACAAAGATAAAGGTAAAGCGTCTGCAAATGACAAATGAATCAGGGGTGCAGAAACAAAACCAGCTGATTAAGTCATATATCACCAGAAGAACGTAGGGCCTAGGATAAGAAAAACAAGTCAATACCTCAAATTTTCAAAATGGGTTTCAGGACTCATTTGTCTAGAGAAGGGACTGAAATAGAGAATTTGGTTAAGTTGGTGAAATGTTAGAGCTGAGCAGGACCTAGTGATCACATCATCCAACCCCCTGGTTGGGCAGATGAGGAAACCGAGGCCCAGGGAGTCCCACAGCTTACTTAGGAGGCAATGCTCGTGCCACAACTCAGGTTTTCTGACACCCTGGCCACTGGAGAGATCTCCACTTTATCCACAGCGATGTCAGTTAATGTCAGCAATGTCATGTCCTGAGACACACATGATTCTGAAGATATAGGAAAAGAATTTCAGGTCAAACCCTTTCTGGACTGCACATTTTCAGATTATACTCTATAGTCTCAATAGGAGAGGCAATTGGTATAATGAGGGAAGACATTACCTGGGAGATGGACTTTCCCTCGAGTTTTGTATGTGTCTCCCCATGCCATCATGCTAATAAGGTGCCTGGCACGTAGTAGGAATTCAGTAAATCTTTATTGGATGAACACACTTCGAATATGCACTTTCAAATCTTATTCACTTAAGAAATGCAATGATGATGAATATGCCCTTTTGCTGATTAGCAAAGAAGAGGGCAAAGAAGGGGGTACAATATACATAAATAGGAAGATTAGGGGTTCAGTAGCCAGGAAGAATGGTTTTGAATCCTGGCCTTTTACTCCCAACTGTCAGATGACCCAGAACAATGATACTTTCTGAACTTGGTTTTTCTCACCTGTAAAATGGGATAATAATGTCTATTTCACAAGGTTTTTGTTTTGTTTTTTAAAGATTTTATTGGGGAATTGGGGGAGGGGAACAGCATTGGGGAACTGGGGAAAGGGAACAGACAAGTTGCTGTCCTTTTGTTCTTCAGTCTAGTTGTGGAGGACATTGCTTCACTAGACCATGCTGGTATTGTCATTTGCTCTTCCCGGGTGAGGTAGATTGGTCGCCGGCCTCTGGACAGCCGCTCATGGTGGCTCTTGGCAGCTCACACTGGCTGCCAGCCACTCACGCTGGCTGCCTGCCACTCACTGTAGCCTATGGCAGCCCACGGCAGCAGAGGCTGCAGCTGCGACCATCGCTGGTGACTCACGGCAACCCAACTCCAGGTGGAGCTGTTGTTCATCATCTTAGCTGTAGAGGGCAGTGTCACTGGCCCTTATATGTGGGATCTGAACTGGGGCCCTGTTGCTCAGAGCCGACGTCCCAAGCCAGCTCTTAACCAATGTGCCACTCGGCTGGCCCTATTTCACAAGGTTTTATGAAGGATTTTCATAATAATATTTATTAACTGCTTGGCATTGTACCTGGCATAGACTAGGAACATGAGAAATAATAACTGAAACAAGAAGAGAGGAAGATATTGTAGCAATAAGTGTCCTGCTGATTTAAAAGACTGTTATGCATAGAAGCAGTGCTGTCTTACAACATCATATTCCAACGAATTGGACGCATCTCCACATCAAATCAAACCCCACACATTGGTCCTCAGGATTAATATGAAGTGTCTCACTCCTTCCACCTTTTGGTCTCAGACATACTTCACTTCCATTCACTTTCACTTCTCATGTTCATCTTAGTTGCCCTGGCAGGTTTGACGGTTCCATATGAGTGGGTCTCTGAATATACACTACAGTCACTATTCTCAGAGGAACTGAGACAAGGCTATGGGGCCCAGGGTCTGTCATGTCCTGGAGGGACAGTTGTGGTTTAGTCTTGACCTAGGAGAGACTCTTCTCAAAGGCCCTAACAGTCATATGTCTCTCCTAGGGTCTCAGGCCAGGAGAGGCTTCAGGGAGAAGTCTACAATGTGGGGCACTGCTCAGAGGGCAGGCCCCTATGGCAAACCCTTAGCAACTAAGTATCCTTTCCCAGGGTGACCAGGGTAACACTGGAACCACCAGCCCTCCCACCACCCATCACTCCCACACCCCCAAGAAGATATCTTTGGCAAGCGCTTGAATCATTTCCCTGTTTGAGTACTTGGGTCCAAGCAAGCAATTTAAAGACAAAGCAGTGGGAGCAGTTTGTGGCAGTGATACAGCCCACAGTGACAACAGATCAGAAGAGTTTGTATTTGTAAAGGATAGCTATTAGCAGCAGGTTCCAGCCACTCTTGTGAAAGTGCTCAGGAAAGATGCAAATCAGGGCAGGGATGTCCAGGCACCTGACCTGAGAAACCACCAGGTCTGTGTTTCCTCCTCTGCATGTCCTTTTATAGTTTACTAAGCACTTGCACAGACTCTGGCTCATTTGCACCATAAGAAAGTGCAAAGTGGGGCTCTGGTCCAAGATGGAGACACAGAAGGCTCTAGAACTCATCTCTTCTCATGAACACAGCAAATCTACAGCTACACACAGAACTCCCTCTGAAAGAAATTCAGAATCAGAGCTCAGCAACTCCAACACATTGGGTGAAAGAGAAAATACCCCCATTGAAATGGGTAGAAAAGGCTTGCCATAATATTCACCCCTGGCGCAGCAACATATGATCAGGAGGGAACTCACAACTCCCAGCTTCTGTCTGAGTTGCAAAGGATTTGAACCCAACATCTAGGAACACAACTTTTAAGTCTTCCACTTGAGGGATGGGTCCCCCCCAAAACACCTTGCTCTGAAGCCTCGTGGGGCTTGTGCCCGTGAGACCAGAATAATAGAGCAAATAGCACAGAATTAACAACTAGGGAAGCTAGAATTTTAACCCCAATCTGATCAACTCCCCATTTCACACTGTCATCACAATACTGGGCCTTCTCCATTTTCTAGGACTTAATTTCCATTCTTAGCAACATGGGACAGCTATAGTACAGTGGATTGAATAAGGGGTCCCAGAATGATATGTCCACTGGAAGCTGTGAATATGACCGTATTGGGGAATAAAAAGGGTCTTTGCAGATGCAATGAAGTTAAGGACCTTGAGACGAGGAGATCTTCCTGGATTCTCTGGAGTCCTAAATGACAAATGTCCTTACAAGAGAAAGACAGAGGGTGATTTGAGACTGACAAGAAGGGGAAGACACACACAGAAAGTGATGTGAAGATGGACACAAAGATTGGAATGTGCAGCCCCAAGTCACAAAACCCCTGCAACCACCAGAAGCTGGAAGAAGCAAGGAAGGAGTCTCCCCTAGAGCCGTCAGAGTGAGTGTGGCTTACACTGATTTTGGACTTCTGGCCTCCCGCACTGTGAGAGAATAAATTTCTGTTGCCTTCAGCCACCCAGTTTGTGGTAATTTGTTACAGCAGCCACAGGAAATTAACACACACGAGAAAGCTCAGGGTCGCCATGCCCTGTTTCGTACACGCTCAGGCCTTTTGGCTTTCTCAATGGCAGCCCAGGAATGGAGGACCCACCAGATCATCATCTTCTAGACTGATGCTGAACCCTGAGTGCCCCCGTGTTGTCACAGGTGATGTTGCTTGGAGAGAAAGCACTCTGCAGATGAGGCTGCAAAGGGTGAGGTGGCCCATCCATAGCCTCGCCCAGGGCTGCCCTGTGTGGCTGAGACTGGACAGACCTGAGTTGTCCATAGTTGCACTGACTCAGGATCAACTGGCCAGAGGAAGCAGCCAATGGAGACGCAGGGAGAGAGACAGCACAGGATGGATAGCAAAACTTTCTGGATCCTTCTCAGGAATTTCAGAGCTCTTTTCCTCCTGGGTTCACACTCTGGATTAGCCCTTACCTCTGTTGCCTGGTAGGGAGTTCACAGCAGCAAAGTGAGGCTTTTTCCGTGGAGAACATCTCAGAAAGCACGGGGCTGCCTGGGTTGACAGTGGCATCCTTGCTGGAAAGATCCCCAGCTCTTGGCAGACAAGTGCTGGAAACTCCTCTGGGAACAAGGGCCCTCAAAGCCAAGGCTTTGCTATTTCTCAGAATTCACAAGAGAGTCCTGTTTCCAGACATGGGGCTCAAGTGCCAGCTGCAGCTGAGCGGGGCCCAGTTCCTCAGCAACCCAGAGCATGGGTCTCCGAGTGTCTCTACACTGTTTGCACTTTATATAATGATTAGTCCTCAGCTTTCCTGTGCACTGATAGGCAGAGGCACCCCCTCCCGTCTTCGGACCCATCTTTCCTTTTTAAAGCTCTCCCTTCTGTGCCGGGTGCTCCTCATTCAAACTCACAATGGCTCTGGCAATAACAAGGTGGCAGGGGGGAAGAGCTATGGTTTAATAAAGCCAAGGCCCAGCATCCTCCCACTGCCCACACTTAGGGCTCCAATAAAGCCCTTTCATCGTTCCAGGGTTGCAGTGTCTACCCTGGCAGCTGTGAATGGCTTTCCCAAATGACAGGATGCTTTATTTGGACTTAAGACACAGCTGAGAGTAGTCACAGATTTCAGCCACCCTCTGTCGGGTGGGAAAGGGAGTCAGGGGATTGTGTTATGACAATTCAGTCCCCATCCTAATCAGGTGGCAGGACTTCCTGGGAACCACGAAGGTTCTAGAAGTTTCTACCGTGGCTCCTATCCAAGTTCACCTCCAGTCAGAAGTCCAGGTGGACTGCATCACTACCTTCAAAGCATAGTTAACTTGTTTCTCCCACGTTCTTTTTGTGTAGAGAAACAGCTTTTTCACTCTTCCCTCTGAAATCATGTAATAGACTGGAAAAGAGACCCCTCAGAGGCATCCCTTTTTCCAAACCCCACTGTTTCGCAGCACTTTATAGGATGTGAGCCAAGAGCTTTCATCACCCTTGTATATATTTACTCAGTGAGTCGCTTGTGCTATTACTATGTGTGTTTTTATAAAGTGTTTTTATAAAGTGTTACCTTTTTAATTACAAAGTCGTTCATCACACTGGTTAAAAATTCAAGTGTTCACGAAATGTATGAGTTAGAGACTGCAAGACCCCTACAATCGCACCCTCTGGAGATCGGCGTAATGTATGCCTGTGAGGTTTTTATTTTAATTTTCCATCTTAGTCATAGGCAAAACAAAAGGATGCCTGCCGGATGGGAAATCAACAGGAAATCCACAACAGAATCAGTTAATTCTGCTCAACACACCAGGCTGAACCTCTGTCCCTGCAAATGGGGAGGGTTCTAACTTCTGTAACTACTTTCTCCACCCAGGTAACACTTTCAGCTGGCAGGGCTCCCAGGATTCTTGGCTGGTGTGACTGAAGCACAAGTGGGTCAGTGTAGTGTTAGGGTGTGTGCTGAAATAGGGATGCTATAGGCTGAATTACATCCCCCCCACCCAATTCATATGCTGAAGTCCTAACACTGATGTGACTGTTTTCGGAGATACGGCCTTTATAGAAGTTATTAAGGCTAACTTAAGTAGTACATGTAGGACCCTGATCCGATAGGATTAGTGTCCTTAAAAGAGATACCAGAGAGCTCAATGACTCTCTGTCCACCATGTGAGCACTCAGGGAAAAGGCAGTTGTCTGGAAGCCAGGAAATGGGTTCTCACCAGAACGTGACCATGCTGGCACCTGATCTTGAACTTCCAGCCTCCAAAACTGTGAGAAAATAAATGTATGCTGTTTAAGCTGTGCTGTCTATGGTATTTTGTTACAGCAGCCGGAGCTGACTAGGACAGAGAGGGAGGGAAAGTATTGCACTCAGCCTAGCTGTCCCTTCATCCCAGCCCCTGCCCATTATTGGTCCATTCACATTTCTTTCCTTGCTGCTAACAGTGGGATTCTGAAAATGGGATTGAGGTATAGGAGTGTCCTCTTACAGATGCGTGTGTGTGTGTGTGTGTGTGTGTGTGTGTGTGTTTGGACTCCACTTCCTTTCCCCAGTGAGGCCTTCTGCTTCTGTTTTCTCAATTGCAGCCAGTGGACCACTGAACTTGACTCCAGTGGGACACAGAGCTTTGGGGCATATACTGGATACCACTTAATCATATTCACAGTTATATCTGTGAATACCACTTATATCTCAGCTGTCTTAGCTCAGATATAAATTCATTCAGCAAGGCCTTGATTTAAAAGTTCTCTTTTCACTCTTGCTAGCTCCAAGCATACTCCAAGCCTAAATTATTGAATTATTAATTATTTGGCCTGTCCCTCCCTCCCCACCTCTTGTCCCCACAAAACCTACTGTGGACTCCAGGTTTGCCTCATCAATTTTGGATCACGCAGACCCTACAACCAGCTGCTATGACACGAGGCCCACATGCAATTTTAAAAAAAGAAATCAACTAAAACCCAGGAGGCATGTGGAGTTGAAAGGAAGATTTCTAGTTTTTGCTGTCAATCTTTACTAAACACACTGCCATTACCACCTAGGTGTATTCCAAGGTGCAGGGTGTCTTTCTGAAGGGGCCATGAGTAGGACAAGGGAAACTTGAGGAAGCTGAGTGACAGCAAGGATTGACCCCTAAATTGGTGCTTCAGGCTTTCCTACTGTGAATCACAAAAAGGCACCTTACACCACCAACCAGTAGTATGGATGTACACACACACACACTCACTCACGCGCGCGCACACACACACACGCACACACACACAAGCACAACTTGAAACAACTGTTTCACAAAACGTGAACCACCTTGATTGCCTGGGATGTACTCTAATAATTATCTAGTCTGGTCTAGTCTAGCCTATGTCATTGAAAATGTTGGTTTGGAGATAAACTGGTGTGATGGTTAATTTTATGTCAACTTGACTGGCTTAAAGGATGCCCAGAGCTAGCTGGTAAAACACTATTTCTGGGTGTGTCTGTGGGGGTGTTTCTGGCAGAGATTAGCATTTGAATAGATAGACTGTGTAAAGATCACCCTCACCAACGTGTGTGGGCCTCAACCAACCCATTGAGGGCCCAAATAGAACAAAAGGTTGAGGAAGGGTGAATTTGCTCTCTGTTGAGCTGCAACATTCATCTTCTGCAACCCTTGGACTTCAGTGCTTTTGGTTCTGTGTTTTGGACTCCAGCTGGGACTGACTCCCCTGGTTCTGAGGTCTTTGGACTCGGACTAAGTTACACCACTGCTTTCCTGGCTCCCTAGCTTGCAGATGGCAGATTGTGGGAATTCTCAGCCTCCATAACCACACAAACCAATTCCTGTAATAAAGGCCCTCTTACATTTCTCTCTCTCTCTATCCTCGTTGTTCTGTTTCTCTGGAGAACCCTGACCATAGCATTTATTACTATTTGCAAGGATGTGGAAAATAATCAGTGTTAACTTTTTAGGGACATACTTTGGTCAGAGGGAGCATAGCATGTAAGTTAAGATCCCTGTCCTTGGAGTCCAGTGTGGCCCTGGGTTCAAGTCTCAGCTTTGCCCTTTAACCAGCTGCACAGACTTGGATGGGTCCTCTCATGTCTGTGTTTCATGGGGACAATGATACTTTTCTCACAAGGTTGCGGTAAGAGTTTTGAAAGATGAACTACACAAAATGCTATGCACAGCTTTCTACAAGCAGTAAACTCCAAGTGAAATAGTTATTATTATTAATGGGCAAATACCTAATGGGTCATTCAGACATTTGTTGTGTGCCAACCCTGGAGGCTCTGAGCTTTTTCTGGTAGCCGGTGAGTCCCATGTGGCAGGATAGGCAGTGAAGTCTGTTGTAGATGGGCTTCTGGGATGTAGATGCTGGGATGTTTGTTAATAATAATAAATGGAGCAACATTCATTTCAGCTGCTAAGCATGCTCCTCCGAGTCTCATGCAATGTGAGTCTTAAATCTTGGCTTCTGCTCTGCTATTTTGGGTCATTTTCCAGCAACATGATCTTGTCAAAAATGGACATGAGGAGGGTGAGTTCTAATCTCTCTTAGATGCTAATTTGTTGTATGAGCTTTTACAGGCATTTCATTTTTCTGTCATTTTTTATAATAGTGTATCTGCCCACCCTATCTTACAGGCAGGTGGAGAGGCATGAGTACATTTAAAAATATAGAAAGAGGCGTTGAACCACTCATGGACAGGCATATTATCAATACAAAGGTTTTGCTGTTTATCATTACTGTCTATCTTTCCTGGGTATTTCATTGTGAAGATTTGTGGTTGGCACTTCTTCTTTTCTTCTTCCTTTTTTAAATTTAATTTAATGTAATTTTTTTTTGAGAGCAGCGTCACTGGCCCTCATATGTGGGACTGAACCGGGGCCGCTGGCTTCCGAAGCGGCGCTTAACCACCGCGCCACTCGGCCGGCCCTCTCTTCTTCCTTTTTAAAGGATAAAATTCATTTCTAACTACCTTTTGAAAGCCAATTTATGCTTTAGCCATTTGATTAATAGGAGTGGCGAAGACCAGCTCTCCAATCAAAGCCCTTTTGAATAATTCAATGCCCGATATTAAAAGAGGAGAGTCCCTGTCTGACATGGTTTACCGTCTACCTTGTGGAACAAATATGAGCTGCCCTTCCACCCAGACGGATGACTAGGCCCAGCCATGCCGTTCTCTCCCTCTCCCTCATTCACAGCCCCACCAGACCCACAGATAGCTGTGCAGTTTTTGCCAAAAAGTAAGAGAACAGCCAGGGCTACCCTCCAACTTGTGTCCTGCCTGAGGCTCGGGTCACAGACCCCATGGAATGGACATCTTTTTCTAATTGTTCCACCCAGAAGGGGTGCCTTTTTCAAATTGGCACAGAGTTACTGTATAGACTAACAGAGGCCCTGCTACTGAGTGAAAAGCTTTGGGAAAATACAAGTCCAGGCAGGGTTCCGGCATTGACTCCATGGGTCATGGCCACAGGTGGCCTTGCAGACGCCTGGATGGAACTGACAATGAGAACTGCAGAGTCCTCTTTCCCACAGGTGCCTCCTAGACCTCAGGGAAAGAGGGCAGTGCTGCTCTCTTCTCTGCTTTCCAGCAGGGCAACGCCTGCAGTGGTTCAGGTGTGGCCTCAGGTATGGAGCTCACCTGGGTGTGAATCCCACTTCAGGGCTCCTCAGAGGACTTGGAAGCTTAGTGCTTCAGTGTTCTCATTTCCCAGCCTGTTGTAAAGATTAAATGAGAGATACACATATGTGTAAATTACCTGCTACAATGACAGCAGTGCTCAAGAAATGCTAACTATTGCTTCCATCTCTTCCCACTCCCTGTCCACCTTTAACCCTTTCCACTTCAGCCCTTTTACTATTTTCCTGCGTCCCTCCTCTGCTTTCTCTTTTTTTCTCCTTCCCATGCCCAGGCCTCTGAAAGATTCACAGAGACTCCAGCTGTGTCCTGTATCTGTAATGGTCACCTCACCTCAATATTCTAATTTGCTTCATCTTCCCTTAGTTTCCTGGATTTCTTTCTTGTTTACCAACTTTCTTCAATCTTAAGGGCATAATAAATGAGAGTACAGATGATGGATTTTTTTTCTCCTTTCTTCTATTCTAAGTGCTTCAAAGGCAAAGATCCTCCTAGTGTATTCAGTGTATTCTCCCAACAGGAAGCCAGGAGAAGTCCCCAAGGCCATACATACAATAATGTTGGTAATGGTGTCTCTGGGTACTCTATGGCCATGGGATCCCCAAATCTGGCCTGGTCATTCTGGAAGCTGGTGGTAGAGTTCAGATAGCACTAACCCACCTTGGAAACAGGAGGAGTAGTGCTGGTCTTAGGTATGGTCAAAATCTTAGTCTTCAGTATAATATGTCTTGAGTTATATCTAAAATCTGCTCTTGTAATTGAGTCCTTCTATATTAAAGAGCCTCATAGGAGTGTCTTATTTACCATTAATAATTCATCACACTTAACTGTGACTTCATTGATCAGATTGTAGAGACTGAGACAGACAGTTGAGTCTAACAATGACCTGTTTTATCAGAATGTTGACTTCAAAGGGCAAAACTGTTATCTTTTTCATAGCTGTCTGACGAGTGTCTAGCAAAATGCCCAGCACATAATAGCCTCTCAAAAAATGTTTATCGAATAAATGAACGAATGAGTGAATAATATGTGCTTAATATGGTGCTGAACACCATGGTCTACCAAGATACGGAGGTTCAGTGTCCTTTCCACCCAGTAATGGAGGCCACATAAACACATACCTATAATCTGTTAAGTAATCGCTGTAATCTTGTGTGTGTGTGTAAAGTCTTAAAGGAACATGAGTAAGAAACAATAAATTGAGTGGTATATGGAGTGAGGAGAGAGGGGAAGGCCTAAATACGCCATCCTTTCAAGTCACACATGAAAATTTTAAACTGAAAGAAAAACATTTTAATTTGGGGGATAAATTATTTATAATACAATTCTCAAAATACAGTTAAAACCCGGAGAACCAACCATATACCAAACCTTGGTGATGGGTAGGGAGAAAGGCGATCTCGTGGCTGTAGGCCTGGCCATCAGTTGTCAGGCCCTCTGGGCCAGCTTCCTGGAGCCTCCTGATGGGGCGAGGGTTGTGCTCTCCTACGCTGGCCATCCCACAGTGGAAACAGGCTCCACACCACCTCTTTTCCTTCCTCCCTCCTCAAACAAAACAGAGAAAAGATTTCAAGAATCAGCTTTGTTAACCAAATGGGTATGGTTGGATTTTCTTGATTTTTAGGCTAGCCTATGGTAACCCAAAATGTCAGAATCACCTCAGGATTCTTAATAAGAATGAAAATTACTGGGCTTCACCCTAGACAAGGGATCAACAAACTGCAGCTCATGAGCCACATATGGCTCTTTGGGTGTATGTTCCATCTCAAAAGTTTGCCGACCCCTGGAAGAGCCAATCCTGTCCTTCACAATTTAAAAATTATTCAAGAGCCATAAATATATATTTACAAATAAGAAAAAATTAAAGTAATATTACAAATGAAACTATGATAGTTTTATTTTCATTTTCAATTTAACTTCAGAGCCACATGTACCTACACAAAGAGCAGCATGTAGCTGGTGAGTCACAGTTTGCCAACCCCCGGCGGCTCTTCTGTCTCAAAAGTTTGCCGACCCCTGCCCTAGACCTATTGAATTAGAATCTCTGGATATGGAACCCAGGGATCTTTAGTTTATTAACTAAAGTGCCTTAGATGAGTTATTTTTTTTTTAATTAATCAACTTTATGTTTTAGACTTCACAGAAAAATTGAACAGATGGTATGGAGTTCCCATATAACCCCCTGCACAAAGATTTCCTTATTATTAACATCTTATATTACTGTGGTACATTCGTTATAATTAATGAACCAATATTAATACATTATTATTAACTAAAGTCCATAGTTTATTCAGATTTCATTAGTTTCTACCTAATGACCTTTTCCTGTTTTGGGATCCCAGAACATTAAATTCCCTAGATGATTTTTGCTTCTTTTTATTAATTTTTAATTATAAAAGAAATTCGTGAATATATTCTCTTGTTAAAAGTTAAATACTACTGATGAAAAATCCTTTTGGCAGCACCCTAGTTCTTAACTCTTTTTCCAGAGGCAAACAATGTCAAAAGTTTAGAGCAGACCCTTCTAGTTATTTTTGTGTACGCTCATATTCACAGACAAATTTATAAAAGGATCTAGCATTCTTTTTGTATTTCTTAAACATAAATTAAGTGGTCCTATTAAAATAGTCTATGCATGTCATTCAGTTCCTTCCTTTTTTTATTCAGTAATAGTGATTGCTGAATGTTTTGTGTTAGTATAATGAAACTTACTACAATCTTTTAAACTGAGGTTAAATATCCATAATATGAATATGCTGTACTTTATTTATCTACTGATGACTATTTAAATTGCTTATCAAGATTAAATTGATGAGATGTTTTTACACCCAACATTGGTAAAAATTTAAGAAGTTTGATAATATCAAGTTTTGGTGAGGATAGGAGGAAATGAAAAGTACCATCAGACATTCTTGATGGGAGTGTAATGTGGCATAACCACTTAGGACAACAGTTTCTATTAAAATTTAAAATGTATATTCTCAATCACCCAGCAGTGATCTAGAAGGTAGATTCTTTGTGTCTCAGGGAATATGTCAGACTCATTGAATATCAGGGAAAATGCGATAACTTCAATATATGTTTAGCTCTACGCCGTCCTTTGAAATTTCTTGAGAGTCTGTTTTTGCGGAGGGTGCTGCAGAGTGTTACCTGGATGCCCTTTCAGGACAGAAGCGCTGGTCCTCAGCTGACACGAAGGGCCACCAAAGGCCTAGTGGATAAAGCTACTGGGGAATTGTGCTCGGCCCAGGGGAGCTGCCTCATCCATCTTGGGCAGCCTGTACCCAGTGACTCAATTAATGAGGGCATAGACAGCCTACCCTTTACCTCAATTCTAGAAAATTTGGGGATCGCGTTTTCCAGGCACCTCTAGCGTGGCCTGTGTCCCACATTATCTCCAGTTACACTATTAAACTATTTCCACTCCTCTAGATTGTAGTTCTTAGGTTTTCTTGTCCCTGTGGTCTTTTACAATCTTCTACTATATATAAATCATTGTTTTAAAATGTAGATTTTATTTTTATTCAGGTATGGTAAGGCCGACAGATCGGGAGATTACCATTGAAATGATAGCTTATGATTCACAGTTCCCAAGAGAAGGGGGGCATGGCTTGCCAAAAGGAGGGAAAGGGGCATAGGGTAGCACCAGGGTCTGTCAGGAGGCAGAGAAAACAGAGGGGAATGTGGGTCAGAGCCTTTTGTTGTGGTTTCTGTGGGAAGGAATGGGTGAGGCAAGGTAGGGAAGCTTAGGATTGATTAGTTTGAATGATTTTGGCTGGCGTGGAGGGATAGGGGCTGTCCCTAGTTGTCTAACACCTGGCTGCCTTAGTTTGAGCTGCTATAGCAGAATCCCATAAAGTGGCCTCCACTCATTACTACCATGTTGGCCAATGAAATGTCACAAAATGTGACCAATGACAGCAAAACCTCCTTTGGAGGGTGAAGTTTTCTGCACCTACTCCCAATCCAAGAAAAGCAAGGAAAAGAAAAAGAAGAGCCTTGAGTTCTTTTTACTAGAAGCCAAGGATCCAGTGCTCCTTCTAGTTCACCCCACTGAGCCCCACCATATCGCTTCAGGTTAGGAGTTTTAAGTTCACTTCTGCCATAACTTTACCCTGCACTCAAGTTCTTCTGTTGATCAAAACAGGTGACCGTGTTAAGGTTTCCATCACCACAAAGAATGGAATGTGTGTGGAAAAAAGTTGATTGTAAAATTAACCGTAATGCATACAATATTGTATTCAGAATCTTGAGCAACACTCATTGTGTTAGAGAAAATATCCTTAGATCAGGATAATTAAAAACTACTCTAGCCTCCGTATGTGGATCCACACTTAATGTAAAAACACATCTGTCCTTAGTTCCTAAAGGCATTGGAAAGATATATTTTCCTTAGTTTAGGGCACCTATTGTTTGTTAAACAAACAAATGGTTAAACAAAAGTTTTCCTACAAATTAGGAAATTAATTTTCAGTCATTTCTTTTAGTTGTAAGGCCTCCTACCCTCTCTCCAATGCTTACTCCACTAGACTTCCCCAAAAAACCTTTTTGATTAACTCCATCAGAATAAATTCATAGAGCTATGCCCATCTTCTTGTCTCTTTTGCTGAATCTGGTCTTAATACTAATATATGTACTTTCATCTCACTGTAGAAAGTTGAGTAGCTAACTCCAGATTTCATGCCTTTGTAGTTATGCGCCACACAATTTAGGCCTCTTCTTGCTTTCTTCTTAGAGGAGATGCTTCTTGAAATAGGGATAATGTCGGGGGCTTTGATTGGAATCACCTAGTCAAGATCAGTTCTCCACACAGCACGAGCATTCAATAACTATTAATTGACTCATGGTCACAAAGTAAATGAACACGCAGATATAGTTGGTAGAAAATGAACATTAATCTCCCTCTCTACTTTTTCTAGATATCAAAACTGTAGTTGCTTAGGTTATTTTTTTCCCCAAGTTATAATAGTTATTTTCTAGGAATCTTCCCTTAGGCAATATATTTTACAGCTTAAATACTTTCTTCTGATGTTGGAAGTTATTGGACTTGTAAAAACATATATGACCCTGAGTTGGCTAAACAGCCTATTATAATAAGAAGCCAATTATTCTGCCCAATATAAATACATATTAATTTTGTATTATGTGCAAATATTTAGGTATGGGTCCATGTATACATGCATCCATTAAGTAGTCAAATACCTAAATCAAAACTGGCAAGCCAAAAAAATTCTGAGTGCAAAGGTGTGATTGCTTTGAAAATAGCCAATTTAGAAAAGAGTTTGGCCTTTAATTGGCTAAGTTAAACAAGGCACAATTACTACTAACTTGGTCCCCAAAGATTGCCTCTAATCGTGTCATGTTTAACTTGGCTGGTTAAATTGCAAATAGTGTTCTTTTTTGATTTGGTTCATTTGGCTAATTTAATGCCTTTCTATGACTGACTTTTTCTTTCCTGACTTAGCCCTTTCTGTGAATGGAAACTTCATGGATTAGAAAATACTGTGCCTTTTTTTGCAGAAAAACAGCAAATGTATATGTGGTTGTTGTTACATTTTTTTAAATTTCTGATCAACTTTATGAGTGTATAGATGTACAAGTTCAAAGGTTCATCATAAAATTTGTATGTGTTTATCAAAGCTCTTTATAAACCTGGTATCTCAAAATACTCTTGCAGATTTTTGTTTTGCTTTATATTAATGGTAAAGAAGAATGTTCTTTTTGTACCCACTTTAAACTCCTCTGTTAGTGAGAAATGAGTAGTTTAACATATACATTCAATGTTCAACTAACCGGCTCAGCTCCCACATAGATCCACGAAGGCATAGGGAAGGATGGTTAAATATTTATCTCAATTTCTGTCGAAGAGTATTAGAATTCAGAGAAGCCCAATTTCTTTGTTCAGGATAGTTAGTTCCACACATGGTGGATAAAAATAGCATCTAATTTCATGTGAAATACCATGAAATGGATCAAC
This sequence comes from Aselliscus stoliczkanus, assembly GCA_033961575.1. Classification (NCBI taxonomy): domain Eukaryota; kingdom Metazoa; phylum Chordata; class Mammalia; order Chiroptera; family Hipposideridae; genus Aselliscus; species Aselliscus stoliczkanus. The sequence continues at coordinate 17,970,731 of CM066730.1, read as the reverse complement.
CTAAACAAACTAGGGAATCTTTTTCTCTGATAGAGAAACATATATATGCATGTGTGCAGTAAGCATTTATTTATTTACTTGAAAATAATAAACATTTATGGAGTGATGAAATGTGCTATGTTCTATATTAGGTACCAGCTATGCAGAAATTAGTAAGACACAAACTTTGTCTTTAAGAAAGCTTATATGTACTATATGTTTTTATTGGATTATTTGCAAGTTAACAAGTCAGAAACAAAATGGCTCCACATACCAATTTTTAGCTTTTTATGTCTCTTTTTAATTTATAACATAGGTCAGTTTGTCTTCAGCATTTCCCTCTTGCATATCACCATCCAACTCTATTTGGCCTTCCTCCTCAGTAACACTTACTCTCCCACTTCAGGTCCTACTGCTCTCATGGCCTCTACAACCTCAAAATGAACTCTTAGGAAAGCACTAATTAGTCTATCTTGTTATGACACATCATCTAATAAGAACTTTCTGTATTACTTCTCCCATAGTTGTTTGCCCCGAGGCAGAGACAACAAAACTGTATGCTTATGAAAGAGAGGTAATGTTCAGAAAACTTCAGGTATATTATTTACTTAAGAATAAACTACAGACACCAAGTCACTTTTTTTATCTGAATCTGCTGCTTAAATTCTCACACCACATTTTCTATTTCACCAACTCAGGACCTACTTTCAGGCCCAAAAGTACATTGGGAGATGGAAGGGTAGGGGGCAAAGGCCTACAAAATCCCACCCCGATCTACAGATTGGGCATAGAGATGGTCCCATCCGTTCATTTATTATCAAAAGTAATATCCTGATGTGGCTTTATCTGATGTGTTCTTTCAGAAGGATCCAGGGTTGTGGCCGAAAACGATAAATTCCCTGCATGAACATATTGCTCTGTTGCAAACTTTTGACTTTCAGTAACGCATGAACAATAAAATGAATCTGTGCGCATAATGTCTGTTAGCCATGTTGATCATTACACATTCCTGTAAGTGAGCCAATGAATAAAAACCGTCCCCTACATAATGAAAGGAGCATGGGGACTAGAAAGCCAAGATCAACAGAAGTGTCAGTAATATAGGCTCTATACCATAAAGAATAATTTACAAGTAAAATAGAATGTTTTCTTCTGGGATTCAGGAGATGGTATCTAGATGTGGGATGTGCTGATATGTGTGACAGGAGTGCCTGACACCACAAGAACTTTTTGTTGTTTTTCAAACAAAATCTCACCAGAAGCCCAGGGTGTAAGTAGGTGAAGAAGGAAATAATCTTGTTGAAGTTGGAAGAGAAGTTGCCCTGTCCTCTCTGACACACACCCACAGTTGCACACAAGCCACATACACACACACGTGCACACACTCACATGAGTGCATGTCCGAACCGTGGCCTGCGCTTCACAGAGCATACTCAGAAAATCTCTGCCAGTATTTACCCCAGTCGAGCCTGGAGCAATAATAGTCGGGCTTGGCTTGGTGCTTAAACTGTAAATTTGTAATTAGTTCCAGAAGAAAATGATACTCAAATCAAGAATGAGCTTGAGAGAGAGAAAACTGATTTGGAATGTCTGCATGTGCTTATGAAATCATATGTGAAATATTGGGACTCTTGAGTTCTGGGTTTTAGCTTTGGCTATTAACTAATCTGCATGGCTTGAATAAGTTACTTAAGCTGTTTGGTCCTTCAGGTTTCTCATGTTTGTAACAAATAATTGTAGTAAAAGATGTCTGTCTACAATCCTTTATGCAGATGCTGTGTGCTACCATGTGTAGGAAAATACATTCCAAACACAAAAACTGGGCCATCTAAAACTTCTTTCCCATGAACATTCAGTTTATTGGGCAATAAATAAAAGAAGAATACAAGATTATTCTGCAAAACACAGCCTGTCCTTTTGAACAACTCTGACTCATCTTTCATCAAGCACTCCCTTCTGATGGAGAACCAGTTCTTAGATTTAGAAGAAACTCACAACATGATGCTTCAACTTCATAAAATGTTCTTAAGTCACTCTCCAGGTAGAAAAGGGACCCAGGGGTGGAACCAACCACTGTCTGATGCTACAAGATCTGGCCGATCACTGTATGCATGGGACTTGATGCCATTCCTTTTCTGAATTTCCAAGTGGAGCAGCCATACGGTACGAGCTAAAGCATTATTGGACAAGAGGAAGGTGTGTTGGTGTGGACCAAAGCCAAGTGGTGCTTTTAGAGATCCAAGTAAACGCTCAAGCATTCATTACACAATGATGTGAAACAACTTGGAAGCACAGAACTCCTTGGAAAGGACGCAAAACATACTCAGTTACCTTCTGCCCGAAGTTATCTTGTCCAGCTCCTGTTGGAACACTTCACCTTTTGCTTTTTTATTTGTTTGGCTGCTGCGCTTTCACTCAGGTCTTCATGTCCCCCCAGTAGGAACAAAAAGTTTGAAAATCATGATTTTGTCTTCACAGAAAATACTATGTATTCTGAATGAAAATGAAATCCATATGAAAGACACACGGTAGAAGGCATGTTGGAACACGCTTCAAGATTATTCCAAATATGTGCACATACAATTCGACTCATTCTCAACTAAACCATCCCTTTCGGGAAAGATCTTTTGAGACATCCTTTTATAACAATTCTGGTACTATTAATTTTAGGAATTATTTGAGAATCAGCCCTCCTTAATTAGCTTGGCTAATTGAAATTTTTATATATAAGATTATTTCACCTTGACATTGGTTTTTATAGGTTGTGAGTGAGGTTCAAATGAATAATTAGGGCATTTCATGTAATTTAAGATCATGCTCTACTGAAGAAAGAAGGAAAACATAGGATTTTGTTTCTTTATAGCAACACTGAAACCAAACATTTGTTTATTTGACATTTCTCTAGCAACTATGTTCCAGGCACTGTGCTAGGCACTGAGACAGAAAGCAGTGAAACAATCTACCCTTGTGTGTCTTCTTTATATGGAGAGTATTTTGGTAACATGCTGCAGAGAGGGATAAATTTGAGGAGCTATCTGTAGTAATGCCTTCTCCAAGTTTTAGTGTCACTACAGTTGTATGTAATGAAAACGAGAACTCGATTTTATCAAACATTACCAGAATCACAAAAACAGGCCGAAAATAGAACAGGAGGAGGAAATTGTCTCTCTTTAATAAATTCCTATAATATTAGTTATTTTTACACTGAAAATTCTCCCCTGAACTTACATTTTTGTGACAAAGAAAGGTTATCTAATAAAATAACTAAATTGAAGGTACATGCCCTAAGAAATAGGATGACCTCATAGAAAAGGCATTAGCTCTTTCCTCTAATTCTGGGGCACAAAGAATTACACTTGAACCTCTGAGCCTCAGTTTTCTCCTTGGTAAAACTGAAGAAAGATTGCTGTGACACCTTGGAATTAAATGGCGTTTATAGTTATTGTCTTTTTCCAGGACAGGCTAAATTTGTGAGGGCAGAGACCATATTTGCCTGTTCCCCCATGTTACCCTAAGTTATAAACTCTATGAGACACTCAGAAATATTTGTTGAAAGATGGTACACATCTGTTAAAAATTTTTGTGAGAGTGAGATGAGAAAATCTATGACAAATTATTTGTACATTGTGAAACATCATTTTTAAAGAACTCACTTTGAGATTTGGGGATTTTGCAGTTTGGACAAATGCTTGATGTCTATTTAGGAATAACTAAGTCCCTTACTAGAAAGACCTCTGGACCCAAACTTTGAGAACAAAATCTTAGTAGCTAGCTGCACCAGCAGTTACTGAGATGATTTCTCAGTCAATTTAACACAAAGTTTCAAAGTGAAATTTCATCTAAGTCTCTGAAGCACCTTCTTCCATTGGCACTAACATAGGATTTGTCCAATGTCCAATGACTAAGATGCATACCTGGAGTTTTACTGAGTCTGGCTTTGAAACAAACTTTCTACGTATAATGAATAGCCAGGATGGAAATCCACAAAAACCCCAATTAAGAAAAGATGTGGACAAACTCCTCAAAACACAATTGCAGTAAGTCCTGTAGTTTGGGTCATCCATCCCACCCTCTTGTCCCATAGGAGGAACCAACTTCTTTGCTGGCTATGAGCACAGCATTTCTTCACCCAAGTCCACTGCAGATGCCTTCCCCATGTGCAGTGCTCATAACCATTCCTCACCATCCTCTGGGCATAGGACCCTGTTAATTCATCACTCACAGCTGTTAGTGAGCTACACATTTCAAGTAAAAGTATTTTCTTGGATGGTACCTTCAAAACAACCGCCCTCACAAATTACCTGTGAGATCTCTGGCCCCTAATGTCTTCCTTCTTCTCTCCGCCTCCCCCTCCCCCACTCGCCATGGCACATCACATCTGTGAGTCCCGAATCTCTGTTATAGACAACCAGTCACCATCAGCCAGCAGACTTTTGCCTCAGGACTTAGCCTGTCACAGACAGGACCACCTCTCTACCACCCTTTAGAGCCTGCCAATTTCATCTCAAGCCAAATCTCACGCAGTGCTTTGTGGAGGGTCCTCTGAGCTCTCATCACTGAGTGACGGAGGGCAGGCTCCTGACAGTCCTACCTCACTGCCCAAGTGAAACCATGCAGAACAGCCACGTGATGACACACAGTCTAGCATCATGACGGAAGTGTTTCATTTATATCCCCTCAGAAACATCACTATATATTTTTTCCTGCTCTCAATGAATACCCCATTGAAAACCCTAAGGAGAGACAACTAACTGTGAAGGACATTTACCACCAGCATATTCGTTCCTAGGTTTTATTATGTGTCTGACAGAGCCAGACACAGATATCTTATACTGGGCACTTATAATTTCCTGGAAAACCAGCATTGCCCTGCTCACACCTGAAGCCTTGCTAAGTGTTCCTGACTGACAATTGTACCCAGATGTCGCAATTAACCATTGATGTTCAGTTTCCTTCTTTCTTTCTGGAGGTGGAGGCTTTGCAGGCAGTGTCCTGATTCCTCAGGGAAGCCACAATAAAGCTGAAGAATCTGGATGCTGAGTAATGTAGGACTGAAATGAGCCCCCAGGGAAGACTTGTGTGGGGGGATGTTCTCAGTAAGTTAACGTGCTCACACGTACGCATGTGTGTGCACATGCAGGTGTGTGTAGGAGGCAAAAGATGTTCTGAATTCTAACAGGAAGGATTAATTCTTCTGAAGTCTAGGGAACACAGAAAAGGATATATCTGATAGTAATGGTTAGGGGAAAATACGTTTTAAAAATATTTCTGAAGGTTCACAGATTGTTCCTGGAAAGGATGGTAAAAGCTGAGTTGTTCTCCTCGCTTCCATCTCACCTCCTTCCCTCAGTGTTATATTCAGGTCCTTCCTGGAAGGCAGCAGAGCTTCTCCTCCTACCCTGCAGGCCAGGACAGCCTCTTGTCATGGTGCTAGGAAGATCTGAGCCAGTACTGTAGCCACTCCCAGCCCCAGGCAAATCTCAACTGTCCACATAGATGTGGAAGGCCTCCGCGTGCATTCACAGCCTTGGATAAGGCCAAGGCTGACGAACTCCAAGCAGCTGGGAGAGTAACAATAGGACCTGGAAAATAAACAGTAACTTCCACGATGGAGCTGAAGCTGACACTTTGCTGGAACAAAACAACATTTTATCAACTATTGGGAAAACGAGCCACTACTGCTTGGGCCTAAGGGATTTGTATGGTATTTATTTTTAGTTTTGAATAATTCCAGACTTAGAGAAAAGTTGTAATAAAGCAAAACATTCCCATAACTTCACCCAGATTACCAAAATATTAGCATTTTGCCTTTACCATATTTGTCTTTTCATTCTCTTTGGATGGATGGATGGATAGATGAATAGATGATAGGGAGATATAGATATATACATACATACGTGTGTGTGTACATATAGCTAAAATTTTAATACTATAACTAATAAGATACATAATTTTCTTTTATGAACTGTTTAAGTTGCAAGAATTATGTGTTTTGCCCCAAAATCATTTAAATAATACTATCTGATAAAACTTGTCCAAATTTCTTCAGTTGTCCTAATAATGTCCCTTATAGCAAAATAAAGTAATTTTTTTTTTCTAGTTCAGGGTTCAATCAAGGAGCAAGTGCTGCATTTAGTTGTCTTGTTTTAGTCACCTTTAAACTGGAATAGTCCTAGAGTCTTTCTTTGTCTTTCATGACCTTGATATTATTGTAGAATGTCCCTCAGTTTGGATTTGTCTCATTTTCCCCCATGGTTAGATTCAGCTTATGAATGTCACAGAAGGGATGTGTGCTTTCATACGCTATATGAGGAGGCGCTTGATATCGATATGTCCAATCAGAAGTGAGGCTAGTTTTCATCACTCGGTTAAAGTTCAGTCTGCTGGGTTTCTCCACTATAAAGTTACTGTTTTCCTCTTTGTAACTAATAATAAATTTGTGGAGAGATACTTTATAACTAAGCAAAAATCTTGTTTGTCATCAAGCTTTCACCCATCCATTGATGTTCCTTGCTTGAATCAATTGTAATTGTTATGTTTGCCAAATGATACTTTTCAAATTTTATCATTCCTTCAACGTTTATTAGATGGCATCCTTCTTTCCTTTGAATCTAGTTTTTAAAATTGTTATCAGTGTGGACTCATGGATTCTTATTTTATTCAATGGATTATAACCGTTAATGTGAAATTTATTTTTAAACAGTGACAGTAGTACATTGGGATCTGAGAGGCCATACAGAAGTGTTGCCTGACTTTTTCAATGGTCCCTGAAATACATTTTCTGAGAGACTACTAGAAAATGGAATTTGTTGTTAGTGAGATGTTAGTTTGGACTGTGGTCAATAAAGAAAATTGACTTGTGGTCACACACAACTGCCATCTGCAGTATTCATTGTAGGTGGTGCTAAGAAACAATACCTCTCCCAGAGATTCAATACTTGGGACCCTCAGATGGTCACTGTAACCAGTAGCAGGAACTTAGACACATGGGTTGGATGGTGTGCTGGCCATCTTAATGAGCATGAAGACCAAGTCAGGAAAAACTCAACTAATTTTGGAAATCATTTGACCTTCATAAAAGGTAAGCTGACTGTTCACGGAACTATGAATTGAAGATTACCAAAGGTCCCGGGATGAGAGAACCTCTGAAGAAACTTCTGTTGGCATTTTAGATTCTAGAACTCTCTCATATGGTCCCCCTTGTCTTACCTCCCCCTGGCTTTCTCTTTGATATGCCTCCTCCTCATCTCTTCTTTCTCATGAGCCTGCTACTTTTATTACTTTTCCTTTATTCATTGACTTGCACCTGAGGCACCCAAGGGCATGGCTTTATTCAGAAGGTTGGGTCTCAGATCTGAAGATTTTACTTACTGAATTTTTTCTAAACTGGGTATATGTGTTCACGGTCACTTGTGAGTTATGATTCAGAGGAACTGTGAAGGATCCTGTATTGGTCAAAACTCTTCACTTGCAAGCAACAGAAATCAATTCAAGCTAGTTTAGAAACAAAAAGACATTTATTATAAATATGAAGAAGCATCAGAACAAACCCAAGCGCAGAAAAGACAACAGATCTCGGAGAGGGTTTAAAATCAGACTAAAGAGCTGTCCAGAGCCTCTGTGTTTGTTGCCTCTACCCCTATTTTGACATCAGCTTTACTATTTTCTCTCCTCTCTGCAGACTGACTTTCCCTGCCTCTGTGGCCCATGTGGACGAATACGGTTGCCCTGTGGGGTCCAGAGTTTACAGGGAATGGTGCCAGCAAAAGTCCAGAAAAAGAGGATTCCTTTTCTGTGTATTAGGCAAATATTCAATGGATGTCTCCTAGGCTTATTACCCCAAATTTTCCTTCATTTATGTCTTAAGTTACACTAATAATAAGTCATTATTTTGTATTGGAAATCCTTCCTCAGGCATGCTTAATAAAATGTTAAACAATTTAAAAGTAAATTGTTGGAAACAAACAAACAAAAAACCCATGCATAATATATCATCTAGTGATAGTATTATAAATATTTTGACATACAGTCTTCTATCCTTAAAGCATATGTGTCTGTATATGCTTATTAACAACATGGATACAATATTATACATATATTGTCTTATAACTTGTTTTTCGCACTCAATTATCAGTATGTTACCTTGTTATTTGCATTTGTTATAAAACATAATTTTTATTAGTTCTATGGTCTTCCTTCATATGGTTGTACCATAATGTAAGCAATTCTTTATGTGTTAGGGACTGTTCGGGGTGTTCCTTCAGTCCATAAACCAACCCAGAGAATTAATTGCTTTTGCTCCAAAGCTAGGATATAGCTCTGACTTTGTTCCTCTGGTTAAATTTATCAGCCTGGAGTGAACCAATGATCCAAGTTCTTTCCCAGAAATTTGGAATTGGGGCCTAAGACTCCCAGTTTTTTTGTGAGGTTATACATAACTTTTGGTGGCTGTGGGCAGCTGAATCTTCCCATGGGGATGAAGAAGCAGAAGCAAACAGCTGACTAAGATACAGATGAATGAAGCAGGGACAAGAGTGGAAGGATAGTGACTTCTTGGATTCTCTTTAATTTATATTTTCAGGCTTTAGTCCTGCAGTGGGATGAATAGCATCCCCTCCACCCCAAATTCATATCTACCTCAAACTTTAGAATGTAGCCTTACAGTAGGCTATATTGTATGAAGATGTAATTAGTTAAGGGTCTCAAGTGGAATTATTCTGGATTCAAGGTGGGCCCTATATCCAGTGGCTTATATCCTTATAAAAAGAGGAAGGACACAGGGACAGAGGAAAAGGCCATGTGAAGACAGAGGCAAGGATTGCATTTATGGTGCCACAAGCCAAGGGTCAGTTTGGGGCCATCAGAAGCTGGAAAGGCAAAAAAGGATTAATCTTTGGAGCCCCCAGACAGAGTATGGCCCTACTGACACCTTGATTTCAGACTTCTGGCTTCCATAAGTATGAGAGGTTAAATCTCTATTGTTTTAAGCCATGTCGTTCATGGTAATTTGTTATGGAAGTCATAGGAAATTAATATAAGTCTCTTCCCGATGTCCAGCTGCATTATTGATCTTCTGCTCAAGCAATAGAAGGCCCTTGTCTTGAGTTCCTTGTTATTGAGCCCCTGTATTGAGATTTCTGTATACCCCACTTCCAGCCAAGCCCTCCCCAGGTGGGGCGAAGAGATGTGCTTATTTGAAACCCATACTTTTCGGGTTCTGAACCACACTCTGAGTGACCAAGATCCCTAAATTCCCAGCCCATATGGCCCCAGGCCACTTGAGGGCCTGTGTGGACCCCTTTGCTGGGTCTGTCCTCTCAAAGGCATTTCACCTTGCTGGTATAGGCACCCCTAGATCCAAAGAGTACGCTAGGGTGATTGTTTGCAGGGGATGAGGATGGACTTGAATGGATGGGCTGGTGCGTTCACACAAATGTGATGTGTAAGCAAGGTCCCTCAAGACCTTGGGCACTCCAGGAGGTGAAGAGAAAAAAAGGGCGGGTCAGGGCCAGATGGTCAAGGGACCAGGAATGGGAGTGTGGCTCTCTTTGTGCTGCATTTTCTGGCACAAAACTCTGTGAAGTCTATCTATCACTCCAGATTGTTTTCCAAAGTGTACTTGTCAAGGTGGGATATCAGAACATTGTATTTAACTGTTAGCTTTGTGTGTAGCTCTTAAATATGTAGACATCTGAAATGTGGACCTGCATTTGTCCTTTTGCCTCAAGCTACAAACGTCAAAGGCAGGATGCCCAGTTGTACTTCCACTCTTAGTGCCATGAGACATGGTGTCTTTGTATCATTGAGCCTCCTCCTTTGCTTAGGCTGGCCTGTATAGGCTTCTTTTTCTTGCCTCTATAGAATCTTAGTGCACTCTTAAAAAAAAAAATTAGATTATTTTCAGGTTGTGTCCATTATAAATTACACTAGAGGGAATCTAAGAACATACAATTTTGTGCATATCCCCAATTATTTCATTAAGATAAAGTCTTAGAAAGGGAATGACTAAATCAAGGGGTGTACAGGTTAAGATTTTAATACACAAATTCTCCCCCACAGGCAGTGTAAAAGAATGCCTCTTCTCCCCTTCCCTGTCAACAGTTAAAAATGATCTTCTAAGGGCTTTTTCTTTGAACTTCAAATGCATTAAATTCCTAGTGTGAGTTAATTTGATCACTCTTCTGCTCAGTGGAAGATTTTAGAAAATATTGGGCCCTGGGTTTGGGGCTATGCAAGACTCACTAAAAGGGGTACACAGATATTCACAGGTGGTAATACTAACAATGAAGACAGACATCCCTCATCTCCCAGCTTTGCTCAGGGCCAGCACTGCCCTTCCATCTTGAGACTGTCAGAGTCCCCGCTCTTCTTCCATATGTTACTGAAGATATTGTTCAAGCAGCACTTTAACAGAAGAATGCCAGGGAACCCTATATGTGACCTGCACATCTTATCTGTGTTTTCTGGAGAGGTAGTAAAATGATGGCAGAGCACCAATATCATTCTACTTCTGCACGTTGAAGTGGTCTGTCTTGTCATTCCACTGTGAGGAAGAGAATGAACACATGAGGATGAAGGAGCAGAAATATACAGCTGACAGGTGATATCACCAGGGTGGGGAGTGGGGGCTCTTTTGAAAAGAATTGACAAGGGCTATAAAAGCATATAGGTTAGCAGGGACAAGAGTCATTATTTCAAGATGAAAGGGAGATGAAAACCAGATATTAATCATTAAGTCTTTTCTGGGCAGTTAAATTAAAACTCACCCTTAGATTCTTCCCAAATTGTCTGACACACACACATGCACACATGCACTCACACACACAAATGGACTTCATGCAATTCTTCAGCCTCTGCCTGTGGAAACAAAATCAATATTGTGTTGCACATAAAGCACCTATTTAATTTAAAATTGCATTTTATAGTCCATTTACCCCACCAGAATCGCCCAAAGTCAGTCACTTCTCTCTGTTCATTTCTAACTGGCAGCTCACTTTTCATTGTTCTCCCCATCAGTGTTAAACTTGTGAAAGGGGCTTTGAAATAGACAAGAAAAGCTCCAAGCGGGAAACTGCAACCCTGCGACCCTGGGTGAAATAGTAGCATGTATGTGCGTGCGTGCGCGCGCGCGCGCACACACACACACACACACTCACAGTCCTAAGCTGGCATACATTCTTTGGCTTTTTTGTTCTTTCAGTTCACTGTAGCATGAAGAAGAAAGAAAGAAAAAGAAATAAAAGCCCCAGAAGAGTGTGTGTGTGTGTGTGTGTGTGTGTGTGTGTGTGTGTGTATGTGCACGCTCGTGTGCAGTTCTGTGTTGGGCAAATGGGTTATGAAGTAAAAACTGCAGACACATAATGACAGTGTTGTCATAAAGTATATTCTCTCCCTTAGGGGCCTGTGTTTAACTTGAGTAATCTTCTGTCCCTCGGTCAGTTGATTCAGTCCTTGCATGGTGTATTACAGTATAATTCCTTCTTCATGTAAGGAAAAGAACACTTCAACAGAACCGTAATTATGCTGAGCTAAAACAGGCATTATAAACACCTGTCTTTTGAAGCATCCATGTGTGTAGTTCAGGGGTGTCTGAAAGACCTCATTCATCGTTGCTATAATACGTGTGGCAGCAACAAAGTCAGCCCATAAATGCATGTAGATAAGAAATTTAATTTTCTTTCATTTCCTTTAACTCCATTTCTATTCTGAGCCTTATCTTTCCAGGGTCTTGGGACATATTCTCTGTCAGCTCAGGGTCTTCCATTTCTCTTGAGACTGCATGTAATTTCCAGGGTGACCATGTTCTCCTACCAAGATGCCAGGAAAGGTATGGGTCCCCATTGTTCTATATTCACAATGGCACCCACTGAAGATGCCCACTGATGGGCTCAGTCCCCAGATATCCATCTACACAGGTGGCTGCACCCTCTCCTGTCACCCTGTTGTTCTGTCTTCTCCCATGCACAGGGTTGTTCTATTACTCCAGCAACACTGAGAACTCTGGAAAACTCCAGCTGCCTCCCTGCCTCTCCCAGGTCCATAGGGTCCTCTGGCTGCTCCCACTGAGTGGCTGCAGACCACCATCTAGACATGCTCCATGCCAGGCATCTACCTCCCATGCCAGGTTCCCAAGAACGAGGCACAGGTTCCCTTTCTGGTTCCTCAGGATCACCTGAGACTCAGGACTCTCTTAACAGATGCTGGGCCTTTTCTGAGTGATCCCATCTCCCCTTGATTCGTGCTTACTTCCAGATTGGGGAATCTTTTAAAACCTATAGAAGCTAGAGCAGAAACCAGATATGCTGGGTGCCTCATCCAAGTCATAGAAATCCTTTAGTTGTTTTTTTGGGCCCATCCCCTGGCTCTGTGTGCATTTGCATTTAATGGCCTGCACCTGCCACTTCCTTTGGAGCCCTGCCCTGGAGCCCTTGGAGCAGCTTTGCCTTCCCTCATGCACTCAGAGCCTGAAGTGTCTAGTTTACATCCAAACCTCCCACTCCAGGGTGGTCTTTAGCCAAAGATTGATGGGTGAAGCAGTATAAAAGCCCAGTCTCTTGTTTTGAGTTTGCACAAACTCTGACACCTAATTTGTGCCCAGAGCTCCCTTGTGGGATCAGGCCAAGCCTAGCAATCATACTCCTTCTGGTGTCTTCCGTTATGTAGGGGACACTGCGGTGTGCCACCCAGACCCTCCTCAGAGCTGAAAGACCCTCCTCAGCTACTGGGAGTGCTGTGAGCAGACAGTCCTCAGCTGGAAGCCTTCCTGGGAACTGCCTCAGCTGAAGAGAGGTGCCTCAACCCAAAGCCATGCCCCTTCTCAGGGCAGCCCTCATGCGATGACTCGATGCAGGAATATAAAGACGCAAATGCCTTGCCCCAAGTTGGGACAAGTGCTGAAGAGCCACTCCGCCTTCAGAGTTTGTCCTGTGGTCAGCTGAGACCTTCGCTGAGACTGTCTCCCAGCCCCTCATCCTCTCCTATCCAGTCCTGCAGAAGCTCCATCCTTTTCACAGGTGGTAGTATTGAGAGAACCTCCCGCACAGATTGATGCAATGGTTAGGAATGTAAACCCTATGGGATTAATGAGCCAGCTCTGCCACTTGCCAGATGTCTCAGTCTGTTAGAGCTGCCATAACAAAATAGACTGGGTGGCTTAATAAACCACAAACAATCCTCTCTCATCGTTCTGGAGGCGGGGAAGTCCAAGATCATGGTGCCTGCAGATTTCAGTGTCTGCTGAGGGCCAGTTTCCTAGATGTTCATCTTTTTTCTGTACCCTCACATGGCAGAAGGAGTGACAGATCTCTCCTGGATGTTTTTTATAAGGACACTAACCCCATTCACCAGGGCTATCTCATGACCGAATCACTTCCAAAAGACTCCACCTCCTAATACCATCACCTTGGGGATTAGAATTTCAGCATATTAATTTGGGGGTGAGGTGGGGTGGGGTGACACAGACATTCAGCCTATAGCACCAGAAATGCCATTTTGGTCAAACTTCTCCATTTCTCTGTACCTCAGTTTTTTCATCTGTCAAGTCAGGGTGATAATAGTACTGATCTTTCTGAGTTGTGATGAAAATTAAAAGAGATAACATACTTTCAATAGTACCTGGCACATAGAAAGTTTCCAGTAAATGCTAGCTGTGTTATAATGCATACAAAGTCTTTGCAATTTTTCTGAGGGCAAGACTTTTGAACTTCAGATGCCTAGAAAATACTTCGTGCTTTACCTATGTCATTGCTTCTTGAGATGAGTGTGGAACAGTCTAACTTGAAAAAAGAGAAACAGGTAAAAGGGAGAAAAGGCAGGCAAAATGGGAGAATTGGTTACTATTTCAAAGGTTAACATTTCAATGTATATACTTAGAACCTTTTATCTTGGAATAAGCTTATGCACGTACCACAGAAAATGTCATCCAGTTATCCTGTGCTAAGATTTTTTTTAAAAATTAGGAATCATGTTTGTGGACCATTTTCAGGTCCTCAATGTGGCTTCTCTTGTGCTGTTTAGTCAAGATTGGAGCTCAAAGTTTCCAGTTAAATCAGCCTAATTCTGAACAGGATCACAAGAAAAAGACACTATCAGATCAGTCAAATGGCTTTATTTGGTGGGAGGGAGGAGAAAGCAGGGGTTAGTTCTGACAATAAATCCTCCCCAGATTGAGGTGGTTTCAGGGTAGAGGGCTAACCATACAGATGTTGACCATGAGGCTTTTTTCTCCCACGGCATGTGTGCATGCAATGCTTAGCCCCGACTCCCATGGTATGAAGCAACAATAGGAATTCTCTGCTGATTGAAAAATAGTTCTGAGACACCCACCCTTTCTAACCTTCTTAGCTATGAGAATCACCCAACTCTAAAGCCAACAACTTCAGTGGGGAGACACCTTATTGACAATGGCACTAGGGGAAGTGTGGCTTCGATTTGGAATAAAATATTTATAATCCGTCTCTGGGGGCAGTGAGTTTAGCACAATGGATCCGGGGCTCTGGCTCTCCTGAGGTATTTTTCTCATTCTCCCTGGCATGGATAAAATCTAAACTGTACTTAAGAAACGGTGTTAAATGTGTTAGTTGACTGAATCTGGCATTTATAATGCAATTTAGCAAAGTTTTATATTGACAGCATGACATTTTTAAAGGGCCCTTTCTGATTAACAAGGTTCAGAATCACTCCCTTGATTATGCTTGCAGAGTGAGTATAAAATGCTACAGCCTCTGGAAGCAATGAATTGGGGCTCTGTTAGTATTAGACACATTTTGCTTTCTTAGTGATCATTTTGAGGGAGGATCAGGCTGGGACAGAAGAAAATCTGTTTTCTCGCTTTGGGGGGATTTTCCGTGCCTCAATGGGCAGAGAAGCGGCTGTAGATTTCAAGCCAAGATTGAACAAGTGGTCCTTACCGATGCTCAACTGTTACCTTCTATTTGCTTGTCTGAATAAAGCCAAGATGTCCAGCTTGGGGCAGATGTGAGGGGGACAGAAAATTCCCTTTCCAAAGAGCAAATTGAGAAAGCTGTTAATTTATCGTAGCTCCCCTACCATTACTATTACTGTTACATTAAACATTTTCTGAATATCCCCTAAATATCCAATAAGCACTTTGGGTCTTGCAGAGGAAAGAAGGGACACATGTCAGTGATCTGCTACAAATGGAGCAAATGCAACACAGAGTGCAATATAAATGGTCCCAGCTGGGTTACAGCAGAGCCGGACGTAAGCGTCCACTCTCTTGAAGACGATGAAATTAGCAGCCATCTGCTGAGCATCTGCCCATGTGCTAGACACTAGGCTAGTGTGCTATCTATCTTTTTAAAATGGTGATAGACTATATATGACATAACATGTACTATTTGTGAGTGTACTGTTTGGTGGCATTAAGGACATTCACACTGTTGTGCTACCATCATCACCATCATCCATCTCCAGAAGAACTCTTTTCATCTTCCCAAATTAAATTCTGTACCATTAAACACTACCTCCCCATTCCCCCTTCCCTCAGCCAATGGCAGTCACTGTTCTACTTTCTGTCTCTGTCAATTTGACTACTCTAGGGACCTCATACAAGTGGAATCATACAGTGTTTGTCCTTTCGTATCTGACTTACGTTGCTCAGCATAAAGTCCTCAGTGTTCATCCATGTTGTAGAATGTGTCAGAATGGCTTTCCATTTCAAGGCTGAGCAAGACTCCATTGTATAGATAGGTACACCACATTTTGTTTATCCACTCATCCATCAGTGGACATTTGGGTTGCTTCCACCTTGCGACTATTGCAAATAATGCTGTCATGAACAGGGATGTACAAGTGTTTGCCACCCGACTTACAGGATTTTTAGTATGATCCTGGAGCAGAGATATTGTCTCTATTTTATAGGTGACAAAACTGACACTGAGAGAAGTGACCTGCCTAACACCGTACTCCTAGTGAGTGGTGATGCTGGAATGTGATGCCATATCTATCTGCCATCCTCCTCATCTCCATGCCCTAGTTCAGTTCAACCCATGTGCCATGTCTAGCGGGCATCAATATTTCTATTAGACAGTAAGTATCTTCTGAACAATCTCTCTTCTTCATCATCAATTGTGTCATGTTTTCCTGTGTATGGATTGATCAGAACCTGGCAAGAATCTGAGAGCAGATCCTCAGAGAGCTCAGAGATGTCAGGTGCCTCCTCCTCTATATGTAGGGTAGAGTTGGAGAACTTAGGAGAAAGTTCCTGCATGAGCTGGGCCACTGAAATCCATCTTGACAAAGGAGTGGAAGAGGTTCCACTCTCAAAGCCATGAGATCCAGAGCCCACAGGTGGCACAGATATGTGATTCTCATCCACCGAACTGCAGACCACCAAAGCCTTGGGGAAAGGGATATGGAGACCAGTGCAAAAGAAAAAAGAAAAAATATTTGATGTTCCTGATACCTAAGATTATATTAGGTCTCCTTACTGATGTTTCAAGGAAAACTATTTGTAACCTAACAGAGACTCTAACATGTCTAATGACTGGTGGGCAAGTACAGAGTGATCCACTTTGCAGAATCTGACTTGCATAGGCTTTGTTTTAAACTAAGGAGGAAGAAGGAGGTTAGCAGGTAACCAAGCGGTTTAGACAAGAGTCTAGTGTACTAGCAGGCTGCTGCCTGGCCTGCCTCACACAGCTATGGCAGTTAGGTAGTTAAGTCAGGAGCTATGCCAGTTAACTCACAGCCATGAGTTAAGTAGACAGAGCTGTCCTTGTGAAGAGACACAGGGCACTCGCCCTGTGAGCCATGTTACCAGGTGACAGGAAAGGGAGAAGAAGAGATTCCACTCTGGCATCCCAAGTATACAGATCTCTGGGAGCATCAGGCAATGTGGATATTTTCCAGGCAGTATGGGGCAGTGGCAGTGAGGGGCATTTCTCAGGCAACCAAGGGGGCAGAGGCTGTTACCAAGTGGGGGTGACTGAAGAGGAAGAAAATGGCATGTGATAGATGAGGAGCAGCTGGCAGATGGGGGCCTGGGTGAGGTTATGTTGGTCATCTTACATTTGAGTGAGGGAGACATTGTTCCTTTGGATGGACCCTTAGTCCCCACAGCCTATGGTCAGACTCTCAGAAATTAGATGACCTTTGAGATTCCTCCAGCCTGTTAACATCCTCTGACTCCAGACAGCAATATTAACAGTGTGCTACAGAGTCAAACAAAGACTAAGAACCCACCTGGGGAGGCAGGAAATCAGTCAGAGCACATGCCACAAACACCATGACAATGTCAGTGCCTTGAAAACAAGTTTTACATGTTGTTTCTGACGAGCCCAGGACACATGGCTTCAAGCTGCTGATTACAGCACTAATGTGAGACCCCTGGGCCCAGGCACAACATCTGAGCTCAGCAGCCCCTTCCCATCCCATCATCCTGATGCATGGCATCCAATCCCCCAGGCACCTTACCTCTCCGTGTCAAAGCAGTGCCTGGCAGCATGTCACAATTAAAGGACCTCAGCATTTCCATTCTAAATACCCACTTTGGAAGGATTTAATATTTGCCCATTAAAGTAAACTGAAGACTTGCTGGGACGCAGGACCTTAGCATGGAAACAATTTGTTGGAGGGTGGAAGGGGTTTGTTTTGGGGTGTGTGTGTGTGTGTGTGTGTGTGTGTGTGTAATATAAGACTAGGTTCAAACTTATTTGTAAGCTAATGAAAAACACCATTAAAAAAGACTTAACAATCAATATACATTATTTTTTCCTAGAAATAATGGCAAGTGACAGTCAAGAAGTACAAATCTAATCTGGAAAGGAATTGTTGGCCACCTTTCCTCTTCCCAAATACCAAAGCCGAGCTCTCTTTGCGACTCAGCCCTAATGAATTGACCAATTGATTATCTAAACAATAAAGCTGCAGCAGATGGCACCTATCCCAGGCACTTTCTCAGGAGGCTTCCTGGGGTGGGCTAATGTCCCCCAGCTCTGGTGACAGAGATAGCACCCTAACAACAAGGCTACCGTTAGCGCAAGCATCTCCCTCAGAAAGTCCTGCCAGCCACAACCCCTTCCTTGTCTGTGGTTATTACTGGGGGGTTGGGGGGGGAAGGCTCAGACCCAAACCTTAAATCACCTCTAACACCACAGAACATGCTTTTTTTTTGAGGGGCAGAATCACTGGCCCTCAGATGTGGGACCCAAACCAGGGCCGCTGGCTTTCCAAGCCAGCTCTTAACCACCGCGCCACTCGGCCGGCCCTCCACAGAACATGCTTTTAATGTCTGTGTTTCCGAGTGATTTCAGCAGGGAGGTTTTGGACTGGTCGTTTTTGTTTCTTTTTGAAACTGAAAAATGTGACTTTACAAATGCAGAGCTGGAAAGGAGACTTTTGCTAGGAATTTCCAAAGACTGTCATCAATACAATTTCTTAGCCTCGGTTGGCAGCACCGAGAGCGGAGATGAGAAGGAAAGAAATCCCAGCTGAAATGAAGCCAGAGGCTTACCCAGAGATGGCTTGGTGAGGTAATAACAGCTAGCATGAGGCCTTTTCTACCGGGAGGTACCAGGCCCTATTCTAGGAACGGCAGATGTATGAACACACTTAATCCTACCTGTGAGCCAGGAATCACTATTCCCCCACTTTCACTGAGAAGGACCCCGAGAGACTGAGTGGCTCATCCAAAGATGCACAGATAGTACGGGGTGCAGCAGGGTGTCCGGCCCAGTCACCTGAACACCACACTCCCCAGCCAGCAAGCCCTGGCCTGCTGCCCCTTCACTGCTGCAGAGGTGCACCCCCCGCCCAAAAAAAAGGCCAGCCTGAGCAGACTTTAAGGAAAGGGTAGTCTCACCCTTTATTTTTCACCTTAAAAATAAGTTTATACACTTACTTTGGTGTGTGTGTGTGTGTGTGTGCGCGCACGTTCGCGCATGAGGCACAAAGGCATGTGTCATTTAACACAACAGTCCTTAAGCTGAAGAGAACGGCCTTTGGGGAGAGCTCATCTGGTCTAGAAAAGCAGGGGACTGCCTGTCCACAGCCCACCTCACACAGCCTGTTGGTCCGAGTGAGGCCTGGAACCCAGCTCACCCACCTCAGTCCAGGATGCTGCTGATTACAGAGCACAGGTGTGTCTTTGACAAAGTGAACAGTGGAGGTGGAGTCTGAGTATTAGGGAGGACCAGGTTTGACCAGTCCAGGACAGAATTAACATTAGCCAATAGTCTCTATAATTGGGGCTTTCCACAGTCTTCCAGTAATCTAACCCTCATGTAGAAAAAACACTTGTTACTTTTGGCAAATGGGAGGAATCTAAGGGGGTGCCATGCTTCACTTGACTTCAGCCCTCCAGCATTACCGGTGAGGGTCCACCCACCCTTCTGGATAGGTCCTCATTTCTCACTTACAAACACTCTTGTTTTTAAGAGGTCTAATTAGGAGAAAATGACGTCAACAGATATTGCCTAGGCAGTGCTCCAACGGTCCTGGAAGTCCAAACTCCTTCCCAGGTCCTTAGAGCCCAAGAATAAATATAGCTTCTCACCCCTCCCCTCCCCTCATTTCAGGGATCACCCAGAGGCTCTGGGGAGGAAGCAGAGAACCTGCTCAGCTCGGTACCCATGGTCTCTGAGATTGACTCTGTCTCGCAGATGTGGTTGGTTTGGATAAACCTTCAAACATTAGAAATTGACATCTTCCCTCAGTTCTTTTCCTTAGTCATTTCTGAACACGTGCAACTGTTCTTTTTAACTCCTTCTGTCTTGGTAGGAGGACTTTTCCATATCACTTTAGAGACCACTAACACCACACAGTTTTTTAAACACAGAAAAGGGGAACTTCCTTCCTGCAGGTTTTGCCTCTCCATTTTCTCTGTGCTTCTCACTGAAAGTCTAGTCATATGTGTCCCTCTCGGGGGAACTGCCTCCTCCCACAGGATTTTCCACCTTCATCGCAAGAGAGCACCCAGTGGAGGAGGGTGAAGGCAGACAAGGCAGCTGTCACCCTTCTTCCCCTGAGTGCCCCCTGCTTGGTGAGGAGGGTCAGAAGGCCACCAGGCTGTGGTGACAGCCCAGGGTCTGACTCCCATCTCAGCAATTAGAATCTATATGGACATGTTAAGTAGCTGCTCCTCAGTTTCCTCATTTATAAAGATAAGAAACAGTGTCCACTGCAGTAGGGCCTCTGTGAGGATTAAATAAGATGACGTATATAACTACTGACCTGTTATAATAGGTACTAACTAGTAGGTCCTCAGGAGATGGTTCTATCAGTAACCGAAAGCAAAGAGAGAGGGCAAGACTGAATTCAGGGTTTTTTTTTGTTTTTTTTAAAGATTTTATTGGGGAATTGGCGGAGGGGAACAGCGTTGGGGAATCGGGGAAGGGGAACAGACAAGTTGCTGTCCTTTTGTTCTTCAGTCTAGTTGCGGAGGATGTTGCTTCACTGTTGGTATCGTCATTGCGCTCTTCCCAGATGAGGCAGATCGGTCGCTGGCCTCTGGATGTCGCTCACCGCGGCTATTGGCAGCTCACTCTTGGCTGCCAGCCGCTCACGCTGGCTGCGGGCCACTCATTGTAGCCTATGGCAGCCCACTGCAGCAGGGGCTGCAGCTCGCACAGCCCAGCTCCAGGTGGAGCTGTTGTTAGCTGTAGAGGGCAGTGTCACTGGCCCTCATGTGGGATCCGAACCAGGGCTGCTGGCATCCCAAAACCAGCACTTAACCAATGCGCCACTTGGCCGGCCCAGAATTCAGGGTTTAAGATGCCAATCATCTCTTGCTCGCTCACTCGCTCTCTCAATCAAAGGCACATTAAACAACTTTTCTCGCCCCAAGAGAAGATTGAAAGCCAGTTGCCACCAGCATTTCCTACTTATCTCAATTTGCAAAAGCCACCAGCCACCTCCCTTTTTGTATTCAAAGTGCCAAGTAACTAACACTTCCAATTTTTACAGGCAAAGAAAGATGTGAGACCACTGTGAAAGCCTCTTGAGAGTGTGTTGACCCAAGCAGACCCATGGAGGAGGGCTCTGAGCAAGCCTGTGATGGGCACTCTAGGAGTCCTTACTAGATCCCATACTTTCCAAGAGAGGCCTGAAATACAGAATTCCATGGGACAGAGGTGTTGACCTGTTCAGGTCATTGGTGTACATAAAGTTCCCAGAAAAGTTCCTGGCAGATAGTAGGTAGGTCCTCAGAATTTTGTGTTGAATTACTAAATAGTTGCTGACCAAATGAGTACTTCAGGGGTAGAATTGCTTCAAAGGTAGCTGGCCTCAGATTTGATTCCCACCTTTACCACTTATGAGCAGTGAGACTTCTTAAAATTCATTTGTCCTACTCCACCCTGTTCCCTTACCTCTAAAATAGAGAAAGTCCCATCAATGTGGGATAGTCTTATGGATTAGGGACAGTATAATTAAAACATGTAGCATGTAGAGAAGAAACTAGAGTGGCTTGGCACCCTTAGATAGTGTTCCAGAGGACCTGGAGTCAGGAGGATCTGGCCCGCTTAGGAAAAAGAAAAGTCATCCTGATGCTGCATCCTTAAGGTGCTGCATACCCTTCAGCCCCGCCCTCCACCCTGAGACAGAGAAGGAAGCCTACGTGTCCATGATTCTTAGCCCCAGTCAGAGATTCTCAAGGAAGATCATGCTCTTGTAATGAAAAACCCGTCCTCTACCTGGTGGTCCTTGTGACAAATGACCCACACCAACAAAACCCTGTCCTCATCATTGCTGGCCTGTAGGCATGCACAGCTGGTTACCTAGACTTCACCTCCCATCTCAGCTCTTCCTCGCTCTTTCCAGCTTTGGTGGTTCAAGGCCAGAGCTACCAAGAAGGATCTTCTTACATACCCTCAGTGGGGCATTACTTGGCTAAGTGATGGACTCTGAAACTGCAAAACAATTTGGCCAACTATACACCAGTAGGGTATTTATCTCACTTCTAGAAAAATATGCCTGCAAGATCAAATTATTCCCACCGTACCAACATGCACAGTCTGTTTGCACTAATATGGCTTCGATAGAACTTGTATCAGTATAAATATTACTTTAGCTTTTAACTGCTAATTATATCAACATAAACTTAATTTATAGCGATAATCACAGTCATAATGTGCTGCTGCCAAACATCCCCACTGATGCTTTGAGGCATCGTGTAAACTCAGCTATTAGCAATCATGTAAATGTCCCCATTACTTATCATGATACTGGCTAAAGAACTTCTCTAATTGACTTCTTCCCAAAGTCCATAGTAGGCAGGAATGACAGAAGATTAGGCGATGTTGATCAATTTATTGCAGTTAATTCATTTCTTACAATAGCCCATGCTGGGAAATAGAAAATTGCAAAGAAAGACCTCAATCTGGCAAGAACATGTTCTCAGTTTAAACTTAGTTTTGGTCACATTATCTCAATTGAGTCATAACACTCTCACTAAGACAAATGCCAAATAACACTTAGTTCATTCGACATGCTACTTCTATTGCTTCATGTCAGGATTTTTAAAACGAAAATTTTGCCACATCTTGTAAATTCATAGAGCTTTTTAATACAAAAGATTCAAAGTGTTTCACTTATCTCAACTACTGTTCCTTTTTGTGTGGCAGGTAGTGGATATTTGTTGTTTATGCCACCCATTATTCACTTTCTCATCTGGGGGGCAATAGTATCCCAATTTTGTTTGGGGAACTCCCCCACCCTATATTCTCTCTTTATTGTTCTCATAAAGAAGACTCCATCTCAGGCTCCAGGAGGGACACATGTGATCTAGGAACAGCCAATCAACATATTCCACCTGTACTCTGTCAATAGTGATTGGTTCAGGGGTGAGCATGTGACCCAAGTCTAGGCAATCAAGGTCATTAAGACTGACATCTAGGAAGCAGAATATTTCTCCTCTCCTTTGGATATGAGGCTCAGAGGAAGGCGCTGCGGACTATAGACCAATCCACTGACCCCCAGGGAGATCCTGAATGAAGCAGCCCTGAGGAGAACACAGCTAAACTGAGGGTAGGAGAGAAACAAGTGCCCGTGACATTTAAGCTTCTGAATCATGGTGTCTGAAACCAGCCCTTTCCTTGGATTTTTCAATTTTACAAGTCAAGAATACCTTTTTTGTTGAATCCTGTTGGGCTGTTTACTGTCATTTGCAATCAAACAATCCTAATGGATACAGGCAGCAGGTGGACATAGGGCCTGATTATACCAATTTCTAAGATAAATATGAGCATAAAGAAATGATGTCCAGTCAGCAATAGCGCCAATGTAAATTAAATACAGAACGGTGAGCAGATCCTAAATATTCGAAAACCAAAGTGCCCTGCAAATACAAGAATTTTAACACAATTTAAAAATCAGAAGCTGGAGTGGCAGATACAAAAACCCATGTCTTCTTTTTCAAATATTTTGATTCAGTGCTAAAATAAAGAAAGCAAAATTTCTGGAGTGACAAACGGAAGCTTCAGGAGAGATGTAGGAAACACAAGGGGCCTGCGGGGTAGAGGGGAGGGGTTTATGTGGAGTCAGTGAAATGATCAATTCCAAATTCAGAAAAGCTGGTGAGGGACGAAAGTAAAATGTGAGAAGCTGGATATGTAAGATCCTCTTGTACTTGGAAATCTAGTTTAGCGTGCACAGCCGAGCAAGGGTGAGAGAAATCAAATCCTCTGGGCTTTTGAAGATGCAGTTATTCATCTCTGAATCATATTCCCGGCACCCCACCTACTGCTCTCTGTGGTGCCGGGACATGTTATCTGTCATGGTCCCCCCAATTAGCACTTTGAATGCAATCGCAACAATGAGGATCATGCCCTCATCCGCCAGGGGCGGGCTGGCTTCTGCAATTAAGCTAAAGTTCAGATTTTGGCTAATAACAGGAGAGGAATGTGACAGTGAAGGGAATGCTTACTCATTAACTCATGCTAATGGGTGCTATACCCAACCAGCCACCAGCCCGCCAGTGTGAGAGCCAGGCATGCCATGTCACTCTGATCTCAGAGTGTTTGCAGGTTTATTTCACAACATTACTGAGGTCTGGCAGTTATCTAATAGGGAGCGGTTTTAAGTGGGGGAAAAAAAGGATCATCTTGTTTTAAGTGCCAGTCTTAGGTCTCAATATTTTATGAAATAGTCATTAATTTTCCGTACCAGGCTGATGGTGATATTATGAGGCCGTCGTGTTTATGCATAAAACATTCTCTGGGTATCCCTAACAGTTTGGTGAATGGAAGGGAAACAATTATCTCTTATTTATGTAAGGCAAATGGTAATTATCACACCAGTCCAAGTTGTCTGAGAAGATAGGTCACTGCATACACGGGGACAGTCTGACTGTGATGCTGGGTAATAAAGGGCACATAAGCTGCTTTGCTTGTTGCAGAAACTTATAGAATCCATCCATTCAATTGTGTCCAAAAAATCTTGAACATAAATGTATCAAGTACCTACTAAGTGTCACTGCGATAGGTGCTGCGTGTTCAAGAGTCAACAAAGCAGAAACAGCTGCGCCCTCTGGGAGCTTGCATCCTCTGGGCCATAGGGAATTAGGTCTCAGGAGACCCAATTAGGTCTGGAATACAGGAAAGGTGTGTAATGGAGCAATTTCAGCCACCCAGCAAGCCTTTTACTACTTCTTGCACTTATGTCACCCAATTTTAGGCACTGGTGACCTAGAAAAGTGTTGACGGTTCATGTAAACATTATGTTTGAGCATTTGGGATCCTAGGGATTAACCTACAAGCATTATGCAGACTTTGTTCTTTTCAGGTCAGTCAGATAAAGCAGGCACGTGGACATGATCCTTTTTGTCCCAGCTAAGCCGACCTTCTCGATCACATCATCACAGACAGTGCTTCACCTCAGCCTCATTCAGCTGCCTTGCAGTTCCACAGTGGGAAACACACAAAGGAGGTGCATGGATCAGACCTTTTCTATCATGACTAGAGGATAAACAGCTTAAAACAGATACTCTAAACATAATGAGTCATTTGTCAAAAATGATAATGTCTGTGAAAACCCACCTAACAGTTTTAAGGACTTCTCAAATCTATGTGTGATCAGGGTCATCTGTCATGGGGGTTATTTTGGTTGGACACTATGACGACAGCTGCAGATGTGTGCTCCTAAATTGATGCTTCCATTTTAACTATTAATAGCATGAAGGCAAGTTCCAACTTCCCTCTAGAGCACCATCTATTCAAAATTAATTTATTAAAAATGCATTCTCGTCATTAGTGCTAAGCAGATTTATGAAAAGCAGATCATCTAGGATACATAAACGTGCAAGCCCTGAAGTTTATGTCTGTGCCACATTTTCTATCATTTATGTGGAATCCTGGTGACGTGTGTCAATATTTGTAGCCTACCACTTTGGGGGTTATTTATTATAACCTGGTCCATTTTTCTGCTGGTCCATTTTTCATGGTGACACGGTTTTCCAACCTTGTCTGACAGGTGGTAGTTGACACCAATCTATATTAACTTCAGTTTATGCTGAAAATATTTCACTAAGTGAAGGCAATGTTCAGAATACAGTCTGGCTGCATCCTGAATGCTAGGGAGAGTCTCAGAATTTCTCCTCATTTTAAAATGATGAGCGTTTTGGCTTTTAATTTGTTGACTGGCATATTTACTATTTTCTTTTTTTTTTTGGTTGTCAGCTAACTTAGAGACAGTTGACAACATCAGTTACAAAATATATTTTTTCAAGAAAGATCTTTACTAGAACTCAGGTAAAGTCTTGAGTAGAGTTCCTCTATTAACCATTTCATCAAGTAAGGGAATGGATTGTACTAGTGGAAAAGCAGAGGGGAAAAAAAACTGGATCTTTTCTCTTTTAAAATAGTAATCATAAAAAGAATTAATTTAGGGCCCAGCCCTTTAGGCTGGAATCGTGTTTTCCTTGAAATTGTATAATTCCTTGACTTAAGAAACATGTAAGCCAGTTTCAAATTTTCAAAAGAAAATTATGTTTACCTATTCATCATTGAATTTTAGAGCTAAGGAAGTTAAAGTGCGTGGCTCATTGGAGCCTTAAGCTCTAGTGGTGCGGCTCCCACTCAAACCAAGATTTTTCTATATAATACCATGGCCCCCTAACACCCTGCTTATCATTCTTTGTGAGTAAACTTTGCATTACCTTAGCTCACTGCTTATCAATGGAGAAGAGAGAAACACAGAATTTTAGAGTTGGAAAGGATTCATTTCCTGGTTGGTATACATTGCATGAAGATTGATTTAGCTAGTCCCTATGATGTGCCAGACATTATATTAGGTATTTTGAAAGCTAAGAATAAGTCACTTCCCTGCCACTTTTCATAATTTGGTGTGCGTGTGCATGCTGGTGTTGGTACAGCGGTGAGTGTGATGGTCGGAATGGACAGTTGCCAAGGGAGAAACGCAATCTAGTATGTGTCCTAAGTGTTGTAAGGGATATGATGCCAAGTCTGTCCAAAGATAGAGGGTGTGCAGGGGAGAGTGGGCTCCCCACTATGGTCTGCAATCCAGCGTTCAGAACCATCCAAGGAGTCATATTTTTAAAAATTCAGCTTCTAGAGTATATCCCAGAGTCACTGAATTGCAATTTCCAGAGTTGGGACCCAAAGTTGTATTTTTAAAATACTTCCTGCATTGTTCTGCTGACCAGCCATGTTTGCCAACCATTGTTGCTCTATTCTACCCAGGGGTAAGGGGCTGGTCAGGATCGATTTATAAGAGTGGTGTCTCTTGCATGAAAACTTGAAAGCGGAAGGACGTTCCAGCAGTCAGGGAGGACCTCACTTTGTCCAGAGTACCTCAGTCAGCCATTGTCTCCACCAGGACACCTCTGACTCCCAGCAGAACAAAAGTCAATGGGTCACTGTACAACACCTAGGATTCAAAATGCTGCATGTTCCTTTGAACAAGGACCCAAAGTTTTAGCAAACAGAGCTCATGAGGCAAAGGAGCATGGTGGGCAATATCTTTCAAAAATATTGACCTCACTGGGATTGAAAATAGGTCCCCCTGAAACCCCAAAGTAATTCCAAAACGATCATTTGCGTTCCATGATAAAAATATTTTACCATAAAATGAAAATAGAGGAAAAGGAGGTGAGTTTCTACTCATTGAGTAAGCTAAACTTACTCAATTTTTAAAGCTCTGAGTAGGAGAATCTTAACTGCTTAAAGTATGCAAATAATAGTTAATAACATTTTTTTTTTTTTGAGGGCAGTGTCACTGGCCCTCATATGTGGGACCCGAACCGGGGCCGCTGGCATCTCAAGCCAGAGCTTAACCACTGCACCACTCGGCCAGCTCACATTTTTTAAATGTTCTTATTTGGAAAATAAAAAATTTTCAAACATATAAGAGTCCCTGGAAAATCACAAAAGGTTTTACTGGTCTCTGAAACCCAGAAGTCCGGGGATCGCCACTACACGCCTTCTAAACAAAATTCTTTTTTCCGTCCGCTGTTTTCTTTCACTCCACCTTAGTCCTTGCGTCCACTAAAATCACACTGCAGAATACCCTCAAGCTTTATAATTCGCTTCTTTTTGGGTCCTGTCTTAACAAATTTTCATATCTGTTTGACTTATTTTATTCATTATTATCCGTACTTCCTAAAATCAATCTGAAATGCAGGCATATTTGAAATGACTTATTTAAACATTCATTAGGAGTATGGCCATTTATTTGAACCCCTAAAAACACTGAACAGAATTTTAGAGATATTAAAAACTGTTTTCACCAGTGAAGTCAAAGTTGTTCCTTCTCCCCAAACCAGTTTCCTCTGGAGAGTTTCTTTCTTCCATCATAATATTTGATGTCATCTACGGCTCCAGAATTTTAGATCAGGGAGTAGAAGTACTTGTCTCCCTCATGGCTAGGGGCTGAAATTTATGTGGATATGAGTAAGATTTATGGTGTGTAATAAACATTACTAAAACGTGACAAAAGAGTGAAGATTTAAAGACACTTACTAATTTAAGCTGACATTTTAAACATTCACAGTCCTTAGAGCAATACATATTTCAGGTCTTTATACAGGTTTCCAGGCAGAATGCCTATTAGGAAATGAAAATCATCTGTGTACTTCTCTCTCTTTGCATGGCCCCCCACCCCCATTTATCGCTTCCCAGTAGCTACCTTCCCCATCAGCGTTTAGTGGTGCCTTTATGCTCAGCACCTAGATGTTAAACAAATTAGAATCTTAATATATGAGGTGTGACTATGAGGTCTAAAAGGAAATAGAGAAGAAGAAAAAAGTGCATATATATATATATATATATATATATATATATATATATATATAAAGCTGGCCGTGACTTCAGTTACGGATGCCCTGGCAGGACTCTAAGTTTTAAAGGACTGAAACTGACACAGTGCCAGTCTTCTGGAAAATGCTGCCAATGCTATTTTTCCTCTTACATGGGAAATTATACAAGTAAGTCTACTGAGAAAACATGTCATGGATTTGGAAAATTGGGGCTTGGCCAATTTTCACACATCTGGTTCGCCGGGCAGTCTCCGCTCATCAGCTAATAAGGACTTGCGTGAACCCAGCTGAGTTCGGGGCCAGCCCCTTGATCGGCATTTGATCTCACCTGGATTCCAGCCCTCAGCTCTGGCCTGGCCCTCTCCGTTCAGGGCCTCTTTTATTTCCAACACAAAATGGTGTCGTGTTGTTAAATGGTCTCTAATTTTTCTAATAGCAGACAGTAGAGTTCCTTGCTGGTTTTCAGTAAGTGTGCTTTATTTTGCTTCCCTAATTTGCTCCCAGTTGAATCTGATTGCATTTACTTGGGCAAAAGGGAGGGGCTGTGGCTACCCAGAAAGTCATGGACTGGAAGTATTCCTAATGATCTCATGAAGTGTTGTGTGTAACGCAAACCCCAGGTCCCCTCCACTCTGTGTAGATGCCCATCTCACTGACGGACATGTACTGAAGCACTCGGAGCTGTTTTTCAGTGTGTGATTTACTCTCTCTCCCCTTAATTACCCTGGAGATGGCAAGCTGAGAATATTTGAGGCTTGGTTTTTCAGGGTAAAAGGTGTTCTCTGGAACAGGTCACAAGCTGTACCTTGCCTCTTCAGTACCTGAGCTAATCCAGGGAGGAGCTCTGTGACAGGTTCCAGGCTGGGCCTATCTCTGCATTTCTAGTCAATTCAAAAAATGTCTGTCTAGTAGAGGAGCCGCTGTAGTGAATTATGGTCAATCACCGAAGAGAATTTAACTCATTCTGAGGTAGCCCATAATGTGCAACAACCCATATTATAGAGCGCTATTTCTCTCTCTTCTCACATAGTGGCAGTTACTATCCCACACGTGGAGGGGCTTAGGGTGACTCCCTTTCTTGCATCAATAGCATCTGTGCCAGGGGCCATCCAGGTACCACCCCAGCTTTGTCAATAAATGAAAGTCACGTTTGCATGCCACTGTACAGGCTTGGAAGAACAAGAAGCGAGTCAGGGCTACAGAGCTTGTAAAGGCGATTTCTTTCAGCTGGGGCTTTGGCACACCCATACCCGTGAACTCTTTATACCAAGTGAGTTTCTTTTCTTTCATTATAGATGCTGTACCTTATCTACCATCAGATAAATATTTTTCCACCAGTGGGGAAGGAGCTGCAGCTTGCCAGGCCCACCTTTTTCCCTGGGCAGAGAGGGTCTTGGGCCATCCAGCTTCATCATGGCCCCACTCTCATATCTGAGTTCACCATGCCACTGGAAGGGCCTTCTCCTTGAAAATGGTAATTCCCTTATATTGCAGGCAGTTTTGTGCTATGATCTACTATGTGGATAGTATCAGTCTAGTATGTCTTGGTTACAAACACAGCAGATGTTTTTCTTGAAGAAAACTTCAGCAGTTAAAGGAACTTAAAGGTAGGCTCCAGTTCTAGAAAGGCTCACTCTTTATCCCTTAATATTATCATCAGTATTTGGAGGCAGTGTGGCAGAGTGGTTAGGTGTTCAGGCTTTTGCATCAGAAAGGAAGCTGTGTGACCTTAAGAAAATTACTTAATATCTCTGGATCTTAATACCATCTTCTGGTGAGGATGTTGGATCAAACAGTCTCTAAAGTCACTTTTGGTACTAAAAATCTGTGATTCAACACTAACAATAGTTGGCAGGCCACTCTACACATTCTACAGTATACAATGAACAGTATCCGCTTGTCTGGATGTTTGGGAAATTTCCCTGTTTTTCAAATCATGCTCATCTTTGCTCAGTGACTTAGTTACACACGTCTGTTTTTTTCTTCCGGTCATTCATAATGTGGACTGGCTCCTTTTGCTTTTCTCTCAAAGCAAATGAAGCTATTCAGGCTTGTCCTTGAGCGGAAGTGCACAAACTAGATCCTTGAAGCAAACAATAAGAACTATGAGAAAGAATTGTGAAAATCAACTCCCAAATTAATAGATGTCATTTAACTAAGCAAGTGGGGCCATTGGGAAAATTCTCCAGAAACAGGGTCCCTAAAGCTCAAGGAGTCTAATGCATGCCAGCTCGGGTCCCTGTCACTGTGTCTAACTGCGGCTTGAAATGTTAACCCCTGCGAGTATACAGGAGTGAAATGATATCATCTGAAACAAACAGAAACACCAACATGGAGAGGGAAGGAAAATGAAATAGGTACAATATTGATAGTTACTGAAACTGAGTGATGGATAATGTGTACACACGCTCATTATTCTCTTTACTTATGTGTATATTTAAAATTTTCTAATATGAAAAGTGTTTTGAAAGTCCAGTCCTGCAGCAGGTGCTACTCGAGAACTAGGTTGATAGACAAGAGACAATAGTTTAGTGGTTACCAGAGGATAAGGGGGGAGGGGGGTGGTAGAGGAGGGTAAAGGGGTCAAATATATGGTGATGGAAGGAGAACTGACTCTGGGTGGTAAACACACAATGTGATATATAGATGATGTATTACAGAATTGTACACCTTCATGAAACCTATGTAACTTTACTAACATTGTCACCCCAATAAACTTTAATTTAAGAAAAACAAAAAAAAGAACCAGGTTGAGGATGCAGAAGTAAGGGTGGAAGGCTCTGGAAAGAATCTGACTGAAGGCCCTGAAGGCACCAAAGAGAGGGTATGGTGAGTGTCCATCCTCCTTCATTGACCATTTTGGAAGCCCCAGAACAGTCCCAGAATGATTTTACCAGCGTCAGAGTTGCTCCTCAGAGAAGTGGAATCATTGCTACATCATATCTAAAAGTGGATCATGAACCGTGATGAAATTAGTTAGACAAGGCCCAGAAAATTCTTTTTTTCTGCATCATATAAATTTACTTGACCTCAACTTCCCCGACTGGGCAATGGTTTATGTGTATGCTGTGAATTTTCCATTGGATATTTCTAATATGGGCTCTGAAGGTCGGAGCAAAGCTAGATTGGGTGAAGAATGAAGGAGGCTTATTGCTAACTCTTCATTTCATTGCCTGTTTCCTTGAATAGACTGTGAGCTACTCATCTCCATATTCCCTAACACCAGGCCTGCTTCCTGGCAGTGGCACAAGGAATGCTGGTTGAATGGGGTTATAAAGACACTAAAGAAAGAGGTTTAGGGCCAGCGGAGTGGCGCGTTGGCTAAGAGTTGGCTTTGGACGCCAGCGGCCCCAGTTCGGATCCCACATATGAAGGCCAGTGACACTGCCCTCTACAGCTAAGATGGTGAACAACAGCTCCACCTGGAGCTGGGCTGCTGTGAGTCCCCAGGACAGCATAGCTGCAACCCTTGCTGCAGTGGGCTGCCAGAGGCTACAGTGAGTGGCCGGCAGCCAGCATGAGCAGTCGACAGCCAGCGTGAGCTGCCAAGAGCCATCGTGAGAGGCTGTCCAGAGGCCAGTGACCCATCAGCCTCACCCGAGGAAGAATACAATGATGATACCAACATGGGCCAGTGAAGCAATGTCCTCCACAACTAAACTGAAGTACAAAAGAGACAGCAACTTGTCCTTGTCTGCTCCCCTTCCCTGGTTCCCCAATGCTGTTCCCCTCCCCCAATTCCCCAATAAAATCTTTAAAAAAAAAAAAAAGGAAAGAGGTTTACCAGATATTCCTAAAGGAAACCAAATTCTCAATGCAGCAGTTCAATTAAAGGGCACACACTTTGGAGTCAGACAGGCTCAGGTTCAAGTCTACCACTAGGGAGCCTGGTGGCACTTGGTCTGTGACTGGTCTCTGCATCGAAATGATGGGATTAATTCCTCTGCTGAGCCACATCACTGGAGGACCGTGGTGCCACTGTAAATCAGAATATGAATGTGCTTTGGGAAAAAAGGTAAATTTCAATGCATTATGCAATTGTAAACATTTAAATGGTGCAGATGTTTTAAATAATGTAAGCAATTCATTTCAAAGCTGCAAATGTCTTAAAGTATTTTTTAACCAAAAATCTTACAGCTGGTTAAGTTCGAAAACCTCAAAATTGCTTCTAAGTAAAGATTAATTGATCATTTTTTTCCTACCTCAGTTTAAAATAGAAAGGTTAGAGTCTACACAGAAAATGTGCCTTGGAGAATTAATATTAGGATTGCATGGAGAGCCTGATGACCGAGGGGTAAGCAATTCTGAGGTCTATAGCCAGTATGAATTGCAAAAGTAAGGCTATATTTCTTCTCTGCTTTTTATGACTAAATATATATTTTTCACCTCCCTCTTCGATGCTAAGGGAAAGCTCTAGATGTCAATCCTTGCTGAAGAAAGAAAAATAAAGCAGGGTTGGTCTTCTATCCCATCCCCATACCAAGATTCCCTTGAGTTAACACAACCCCTCTCCATGGAGGAAGATCCTCCAGCCTTTCCGATGGGCCTGAGCTTTACATCCACTGTAAGGCTCTGGGCCTCCTGGGCATTAGTCAGCCCTGGGTGAGGTCAGGGTGGTAATAAGGGTCTGGCAGAGGTCATCACTGTGCACTACGTGGCCTCAGAGAGGCTGAATCTGCTACTCCCTGTTACCATCATTGAGATGAAGGAGGCAGATCCAGGGCACTGTTGGCCATGCAACAAGGTTGCCACTTGTGACCTCTTCACTGGAAAAATGAGGGTGTTAAGAGAAGTACAAAACTGAGGTCATAGCTGTAAGTTGTGAATTGACCTTGGACACAGCATGATGACTATAGCTCAAAGCTGCTATATGCACAGGCTGTCTCTGCTTGGGAGGTGGACTATCCCCCTTTCAGTCCCACACCCTTGATTTGGAAGAAGGCAGAGGAATCCTGACCCACACTGGCAGCTACAAGCTGGCAGCTTTTTGGAGAGAGGAGCACAGCGTTGAGAATGAGCTTTCCCCACCTTTATGGCATCCTGGCCAGACATGTGAGCCCCCCACTTTCTAGCCCCAGGCAGGGCGGCAGACATAAAGGAAAGTCCTAGGCCAGCCTCACCCTTTCCTAGGCAGTCAGGAGGACCTCCACTAAAGCAGGCAGTAGACCCTGTCTCAAGTTCTTTCTCTTGAATACCTTGTCCATCACATCTGTCCACAGGTGTGCATTTATCTGTGAATAGAAGTTTCATCCATTTACTCAATCACTGATGCATCAAATGGCTATTAAGCACTTTCTATGAGACAGGTACCTCACCAGGCTCTAGGTGAACAATAGCGGATGAGACACTACTTTGCCTTCAGGATCTTTCCAGTCCAAGAATGTTTTGCTGTGTTTTTATTTGGTTTTGATTTTGCTTTGGTTTGGTTTTAGTTCTTTGTCTCAGTGCCCATGAGATGTCTTTTTGCCTTTGTGGCCTTTCCTGGCCAGGAATTTTATTTGGTGATTTGTTTGTTTGTTTCCTTTTTTTTTTTTTTAAAGATTTTATTGGGGAATTGGGGAAGGGCAACAGTGTTGGGGAATTGGGGAAGGGGAACAGACAAGTTGCTGTCCTTTTGTTCTTCAGTCTAGTTGTGAAGGACATCGCTTCACTGGCCCATGTTGTTATTATCATTGCACTCTCCCCTGGTAAGGCAGTGGTTCGCCGGCCATTTGACGGCATCTCACCGTGGCTCACAAAAGCGCTCGCCAGCTGGTGACTCACAGCAGCCCAGCTCCAGGTCGAGCTGTTGTTCACCATCTTCGCTGTAGAGGGCGCAGCGTTACTGGTGGTATGTAGAATCTGAACTGGGGACCCTGCTGCTCAGAGCTGGCATCCCAAGCCAACTCTTAACCAACACACCACTCTGCCAGCCCTGTTGGTTTGTTTCTTTCAGTTCCTTGTTTCAATGCCTGGGATAGTATCTGATCCTTAGCAGTTGTGCAGTGTGTCCCTATTACTACTAATAAAAGTGGCCAGAGCTGTGGGAAGCCGACAGCCTCTCAGTGTCTGACAAGGCCCTGCTCAGCACTGGATATTAGGGGGGCTGCCTTATGGTTGGTCATGTAATATCTCCTGCCTCTATGAACCCATGTGCCTTTCCTCCTATAGGAGACAATATATTCACTGCATTTGTGATAAGTTCCTGTGGTATCCTGATGATAGCTGGTTGTGTAAGTCAATGACAGGGCAAGATTTCCTAAAGAAAAGGAAACTCCCTAAAACAGGCTACAACCCGAGGGCACCCCTGAACTGAGATATTGGGGAATCAAGCCCCTTGGAAACTGAGGCACAGACCTATGACAAACTCAGGCCAGAAAACTCAGGCCTGTGAGAAGCTGATGCACTTGCCTAAGGGCCCTGCTGTGAATAGTCTCCTTGAAGATTAAAAGTCTTCAGGCCATGAGAGTTCTGGTAAAAGACAGCTCGCTGACCATGGGGTATGTTAATCAGCCTTGTGTGAATTCCTTTGCCCAGTGCCTTGTTGTAGCAACAGATACTGAAGCTTTGACTGAGAAACAGATGCTACCTCCATAGGATGAGAGGTGTGAAATCCCCTTTGGTTGCTAGGTATTGTATTTACATAGGAATAGATTTTAGATGCTTTTACCCTAAACACAGCCACTCCTAGTCTTTTAGTATAGCTCAAGTATATGTCCTGTGAGTTTTATAATTGTGTTTAACTGCTAGGATTTAGGATAATTTCTAGATAGTCAAGATAGCTATAGTAAACATTCTTTAGGCAATATGTAAAAATATGTCAATCCTTAACATAAGATAGTCATAATAAACATTCTTTAGGTGATATACAGAAACTAAGTCTGGGTTTCATGGTAATTATCATAATAAAGACAAGGTAATCCTTTAACGGAAGAGTAAGTCACAGTACACCCTGGAGAGAGCAATTGCAGGGGAGAAAAGACTGTGAAAATCCTGGGAACTACAAACCACCAAACTCATGTACATGAGTCTCTATAAAACGGACATGTTGTTGCATTAAAGTGTGACACTCCTGAGACACTCTTTCTGGTGTCTCCGCTCTCTTTCTTTCTCTCTTCTTTCTTTTTCCCTCGCCGACTCCATCCCACCTGAGGGAATCCCTGGACTCCTACAAGGCTGGTCCCCAGCACAGAGCCGCCCACATGGAGCAGTGGAACCCAGGACAAGTCATGCCTTATGAGAGTACTTCTCGGTCACCTTGACTTTTCCCAGAAGGTAACATCTAATTAAAGTGAACAGTAAGAAAACCTTGGAAAAGAAACTAAGGCAATTTCCCAAAAGGACAACTTTGAGCCTGAGGTGCAGGGGAAGGGAGCATGGGGTGAAGGTGGGACAAGATGTAACTGGTAGGCTGGTGGGAACTTGCTCAGCGTGAGAACTTTTAAAACCTTCTAACAGGTTTTCTGTTAGGACCTCCCCTTCCGTTTCCCCATTCCTCTCACCCCAAAGTAGTTCAAGCTGCCTGATTAGAAACATCACAGGGCACCCACATCACCAGGCCAGGACTCAGTGTACCCTTTCCTCACTTACTGTATTCTATACATCTTGAACAAGGACCTGTAAGCCAAAAAAGGCCATGGGGCCCTTTCTCTCTCTGCTGTGGAAAGCAGTAAATCTTTACTCTCTTGTTCTCAAAGTGAGGGCTTCTGGCAGAGAGCCAGAACTGGGGATTAAAACCATATAGCTGATTCCTACACCCCCCATTGGCAAAAACCAGAGCTGAGTGACAGAGAAGATGATGAGAGAAAATCCACTGGGCAAGGACATAAGAGTGCCCTTGAGTGACTGAGCCCTTGAGTTTTCCCCTAACTGTTCTCTTTTGAATCATAATTCCCCACCCAGACCCCACAAGGAATTCATGAGGATAAAGGAATTAATAACTGTGAAAAAGCATACCAACAGGTCCTGCCTTAATCTTTCAGTGGGTATTCTAATAGCACCTACCTCAGAGGGTTATTGCAAAGGTTCGAGTTAATATTCCTAAAGGTTAGGATAGTGGCGAAGATAGAGTAAGCATTTATATAAATGTTTGCTATTTTAACAGTCAGGTCTGGGCAGGACACAGATGGTACAAAAAGTTTAACTGAAGACTTGCTGAATGTTGGTACTATTTACAAGCTCATGGCGATTTTCAGTTAATGAACAAGGAAGAAATGACTGAGGATGACAACAGTTGGAGGCCAGAGCTGTGGAAGGGGTGAGGCAGAGATTGAGGAAATGAACACATTGACCTTTCTCCCCTCTCCCTCTGATCTCCTGCCTATGTCTCCATCACCCAAACCAACCAGAAGCAGAGGGCGTGTCTCGGTGATACAGTCTGTGCAGTCAGCCTCTGGGGGCACAGAGCATGGATCTGATAGGGACCCTAACCAAGAATAACTAGCACAGCTGGTCTTACTAGTGACTTTGGTATTAGTATTAATAGTAGTATTATCCAGTACCAATTAATGCTATTTCTATTAACATCAGGTAGCTCTCATAACAGGGACTATTTTCTTTGCTATAGATTTTTGTGTTGTTCTGAAATGGCTTCATGTTTTGTTTTGTTTTGTTTTTGTAATGGGTCCTGACTTTCTGTTTGAAGGATGTGTTGACATCAGTGTGGTCATTTGGGTAGCTGTCCTTCATGAGTTAAGAGCAACCAGAGCCCAAGGCGACTGGAGTCTGGTCCTGAATTTGGAATCTCAAACACTGCCCTGCATGGAGCCCATCTCACCAGGAGCTTCAATTTCCCTTACCATAAAAAGGAAAGAAAGAAGAGTTCTAACTCTTACAGCAGAGTTATGAAAAAGAATCCCCTGCCAGAACTGTACAAATACAAGGAATTGCAGATAAAACAATTCTAAAAATTTTCTAAATAATATGCATGAGTTCTGATTTAACAAGCATGGCATATTGTGGCTACCCTGTTTAAAAAAAAAAAATCCACTGATCATTTTCACAACTTACTTATTCTTGGTGCCTATATCCTTTCCAAGGAA
The DNA here is from genome assembly GCA_033961575.1 of Aselliscus stoliczkanus. Classification (NCBI taxonomy): domain Eukaryota; kingdom Metazoa; phylum Chordata; class Mammalia; order Chiroptera; family Hipposideridae; genus Aselliscus; species Aselliscus stoliczkanus. Next base: position 17,933,501 of record CM066730.1, on the reverse strand, counting down.
GGAAAGGAGATAAAAGAACTTTGACATCTTTTTTCTTTACAGGATACTTTTATGTTATTCCCAAAAATCATTTCCACATGAGGAAGATATTTAGGGGTCTGCCTTCTAATTAAAACAAACTGAATTATTTCCTATAGACTTTTTAAGCATTTTGTTCACCTAAATGTGTATATTTCTGCTCTAATTGAAATTCCTAAATAGTCACTTTCTGAACTGTCAAAATTGGAAAGCTGTTGATGGGTGCAGCACTGGGGTTTCCATGGCAACTACTTTCAGTGCCTAGGTGACACTGGTCTGGTGATATCACCACTGAACTGGCTCAACTCTTTAAAACTTGGCGGTTCCCAAAAATGTTCAACCATGCCCTGAAAGTTTAACGGGCTTTTATTTTTAATGGCTGGCGCCAAGCTTGAATCCACCAGGACTTGGGAAGTGGCAGCTCTGTTCCGAGGTTTTTTGTTGTGTAGGGGATGAGAAATTTGACAAGCATGCTAATCCTACCATATCCTATTTGGATTGTGACTTTTTATGTGAATAGCTCCCAAATAACATTACCATCAGTCATTACAGCTGAAATGGAAATGGAGTTAAGTGACAGACTCTTAGTTCACTCATGAGATAGCAAGATGCTTCTAAATATAAGTCAAATTTGGAGTATAGACTGTCTCATAACTCTATTTTTCCTTCCTTCCTTCCTTCCTTCCTTCCTTCCTTCCTTCCTTCCTTCCTTCCTTCCTTCTTTCTTTCTTTCTTTCTTTCTTTCTTTCTTTCTTTCTTTCTTTCTTTCTTTCTTTCTTTCTTTCTCTCTTTCTCTCCTTCTTTCCTTTTTTCTCTAGTCTGAAGAAAAAAGCGATGCCAGAAGCTGGAAATATCATTCTTTTTTCACTTTGAATGTCTGTTTGAATGTGGTGTGTCATTCCTAAACTACTTCCTATTAAACTGTTTGTGGGAAAGTTACATTAACAATAAATCTTTTTCTTTTTTTTGAGGGCAGTGTCACTGGGCCTCATATGTGGGACCCAAACCAGGGCCGCTGGCATCCCAAGCCAGCGCTTAACCACCGCACCACTCAGCCGGCCCCAAACCATTTCTTGATAAACAGTTTTATTGGTGCATGCTCAACAAGTACCCAGGGAGAGAGAGGGATCATTTAGTTCGCCTCTTTTTTCCTATCTATGGAACTCTACTTTCTTCTAATTTCATCCGTTGGATCATTTAAACAGGGTGGTCAATTTTAAAGCAGCCACATTTAAATCTACTTTGCATTAAATGAGCTTGCTGTTAGATGAGTTTGGCTGGCTTAAGAATGCATCACAAAATGCAAATCTGATGATAAAGAAAGCTTTGGCTACATCATGGAAATGGGGAGCATTTCAAAAAATGATGTCAGCACTGATGCTAAGCGAAATGGCACCCCAAAATATGACACTTCTAATATTTTAAACATTTAAATCTGTGCTACTGAATCAAGTATGTCCATTTGATATGTGGCAATTCATAAGTAACACAAAATAAGACAAAGCGCCAGCTTTCCCTCACAAATTAACACTGGTGAAAAGACAAGAGTGGAAAAGTGCTGTTAGAAGTCAAGAAAATGAGGAAATGTCTCTGCATACTTCTATTTGAGGAGTCATTTGGAAGTAACTAGAAGGCAGAATGCAAACTATGTGCCAATTATTACTCATCTCCTTGGGACCTTAAGCTGTGGAGTTGTTGCCACTCTTGGCTTGGCTCTCAGGAGAAGACAGAGGCAATGTAAAAGGTAGAATATTAGATACGACTAAAAATAATTTAGTAAGCTTTTAAAACAAATACTTCTGACTTTATACATACAAAAAAGGATTGGTCCCTTGAAAGTATTAGCCTTTTGGTAGCCAATCTAATTACAACGATGTTGCTCTTGTTTAATTATTTTAATGCCAATTTTTTTCCTTGAGATTGTCTTTAAAGACTGCAAGACATATGCGGCACACATTTTTAATTATTTACCAAGCCCATTCTTTCTTCTCCTGTACAAGCTGAGTGAATGTGGCTTCCATAGTAATAAAATGGCCCCTGGGCACATGGCTATTCAGCTGGTGATTACCAGGTGCGGTCACATGACAACATTCTCAGCAGAAAATGCAAGGTCTATGGGTCATTTTCAGACCTCTGTTAAAATATTGCACATGAGCTCCTCCATGACTTTTCCCATCCTCTAGGAACCATAGGAACCCAGCATCGATCCATACCCTAGGAGGTGGCAGAGCACCATATTGGAAGGAATCTGGGTCCCTGAATGACTACAAGGAGGAAATCTGCCCAGCCAACTGAGTTCTCTCCTCTTAAACTTGTTAAGAGACATTTAAGATACATATAGTTCTTTTTTTTAATACCACTGCTTTGGCAGATTTTTGGTTATAGGTTCTACAAAATGTAGGCACCTTGGGCCAGCTGAGTGGTGCGGTGGTTAAGCACTGGCTTGGGAAGTCAGCGGCCCCAGTTCGGGTCCCACATATGAGGGCCAGTGACACTGCCCTCAAAAAAAAAAAAAAATGTAGGCACTGAAAATAATTATTATAATCTGTAGCAAAACCTAGTTGGATAGGTGAGTCCTTACATGGATGTTTAGAAAGAAGTTTCATTAGTTTACAGTTAGTTCTTGTATTAGGCTCATCAAGTGAATGAACTGTAAGGACACAGAAAAGTGCATGGAAGGCAATGACAGGAGGATGAATCAAAGAAACACTGGAGAAAACATGATCAAAATTAATAAGGCTCAATATTATAAGTTTTTAATATAGGATATGATCCTCCAAATCTTTCTTACATTGAGGTGCTCTATATAATAGAATTCTCATTGACTGAGATTCTTTTGGGAAGGACATTTTGTGAAAATACTAAAGTATCAGAAGGATCTCAATGGGTCCATGATTTGGTTATCTGCTATTGTGTAATAAACTGCCCTAAAGTTAATGGCATATAACTACAACAATGTATGATTTCTCACAATGCCATGAGTCACTTGGATCATCTGAGAGGTTCTTCCTCTCTACATGGTGTACCTGGGGCCATATTCAGCCAGGAGGTTGGCAAGAGCAGGAACATCCAAGATGGCCTCTCACCCTCTAGGACCTCTCTTAGTCTAGTCTCTGGTCATACAAATATCTAACCTGAGCTTTCTAAAAGCATGGCCACTGACTTCCAAAGTGAATGTTCCAAGAGAGAAAAAGTAGAAGTTAGTAGTTCTTTTAAGGCTTGGGTGAAGTTATTGAATATCACTTTCTTTGCATTCTATTAGTCACAGCATGTCTGTCATATGGTCAGCTCCCATTTAAGGGAGGAAAAGTAGATCCATCTCTTGAGGATGGGGGCAGTTTGCACCTACAAGGGTGGGGGAAAGTATTAGGTAGCCTTAGTTGAAACCTACTTACTCTAGACCACTGTGATATAATAGAAAATATAACTGATCTTTGTCCCCAGCTCCTGGCATAGAACTTCAAAAGCCGTCGGAATATCCTGAGCGATAGGCGTTTCTTTTGTTATTCATAATGAGCACCTTTCTACCACACCTGAGTTTATGCTGATGAGATGACTTATTGCAGCACCCCTAGATATCTTCAGGAATGAGGTTAGTCATTAGAAAACTAACCACAAAATTAGAGGGTTAGAGTTTCAACCCCACCCTCTGACCTCTGGGGAGGGGAGAGGGACTGAAGATTGAGTTCAGTGACATAGCCCATGATTTAATCAATCGTACCTACATAACGAAGCCTTGATTTAAGAAAAAACAAACAAAGACGGAAACAAGGAGGCCCAGAAAACTTCCTGGTTGATGAACACATCAATGTAGTGGAAGGAAAAATGCCTGGATTCCATGACAAGAGGGTACGGAAGCTGAGCCACCCCCACTCCCCAAGACCCTTCCCTATGTGTCTCTTCCTCTGGAAATTCATTTGTGTCCTGGATATTGGTAACTGTAAGTAAAGCACTTTCCTGAATTCTGTGAGTCATTCTAGTGAATTCTAGAACCAGAGGGGGTGTGGGAACCTCCAATTTTATAGTTATGTCAAACAAAAGTATGGGTAGCCTGGGACCCCACTGTAGCTGGTGTTTGAAGGAAGGCAGTCTTCTTGAGAACCTTGCCCTTAAACGTTGTGGGATCTAATGCAAACTCTGGATAGTTAGTGTCAGAGCCGAACTGAATTGTGGACACCCAGATGGTGTTGAAGAATTGGTGCCTGATGGCAGCAAGTCACCTGCAGCTGAAAGAAGGATCCCAAGATGAAGAGGGCTTGGGTTAAATTGACCTCCCCAGAGGTCAACATTCCATCATACTGGTACTATCCATGTGACCTCTCATAAAGATTTAGTTTTCTCATTAGCTAACATTAGCAAAAGAATAATACCTCCATTCAGGGCTAATATGAAGTTTCAATATATAGGAAAAGCACTTTGTGAACTGAGGAACACAAAGCAAATATTAGCTACTATTATGGCCCAGATCCTAAAATGCATAATCGAAAATCTTATTTATAACCCAACAAGAGCTTTGTGGCCAGATATTTACCCATTTTCAAGACAAGTGAGGGAAATAATGAATGTAGATTCCCAAAGCTAAAGATATAAATTTGGTTCTATGTGTCTTTTGTGTGCATGACTGGGATTTTTTCAACCAAGTTTTTTCCATTCAGTTCCAGGCAGAAACTCGACAATTTCTTCTCATGAATCATCTTTCTATGGCACTATTCCATACCCAGCAGAAAAATTATGTGAGGCCACGCACGGTCTTTGCTGGCCTGCACTCAAAAAACAAAAAAAAAAACATGCAAAACTGAACTCCATGTAGTCTTTGAGTCATTCCTTAGATCCTGAATTCTCTCAGCCTTGGAATCAGAGTTGGGGGAGTGGCAATGCCAGCTGGATGCTGTGGAGACACGCCCTCTCGAGGCTCAGCAGAAAGAGATGGGATGGCACAATATGAGTAAATACAGAGCTTCTGCTTGCAGCATTTGCTGCACCCACTCGGGGAAGGAGACTCTGACTCCCAAACAAAGGTAAAATAAGCCTGTGTGATTTTTAGCAATTCAAAGCTCTGGTTAGAAGAATGCTACTTTCCCAGGCTAACTATGCCCAGGTGGTCTGATGGTCTGATGGTCAAGAACTGGTAAGATTTTTATAAGACAGCAAGAATATACCGGGAGTGCAAAAAAAAAAAAACAATGTAAACGAGTGAACACTTTGGTCAACATTGCTCAAGCAGGAGTTCACCATAATCAGAAGTGTCTGGACACTGAGGGTAACCACTTTGAGCACCTCTTGTAATTCCAGAAGTCAAACGTGACTGGTATTCATCTTTTGTTATTGGTATATATTGAGTATTACAATTTTAATACAGTACCTTTCTTAAAATGTGTATACATTTTTTGGCACCTTCTGTATGTGGACAGACTGTGTACCCAGGACCACAGGAATTAATTAGGAAAGATGAGGAAAACATCCAAAAACTGAAATCAAACTTATATTGAGTACTTCCTTTTCACCAGCTGTGAGGATGCATAAAATACTACAGTCTCAGGCTTCAAATTCTCTGCGTACACACACACATTTTAGAAGAGACAATATATAATGAGTATATCTTTATACTTTATATTGATCAGTACTTATTATCAAGGTCTTACAAAGGACACCCAAGAATCATTCTTCAACACTCCAAACACTGGCTTCTTTCTCTTCGTGGATCCTGAGACCTCGGATGCTGGACTTAAGTTGCCAAAAACTCACCAAGATGAATTGGTATGCAGAAAAAGCCATTTCTCTCCTGTTAAATGACATGGCCTCATCATGAAACTGTAAGAAGAAAGCTTCCAGATTATTTGTCTCCATCATAAAACTTATAAAAATGAGATTTTTTTTTAAAGTTATTTTGGTCCATAAGTTTCAGATGGGGTTGTGTATTTCCCTAAAGGGTCAAAAATAGAACATGTATTAAAAGTTCTTCAAAAACCAGCACAGGCCCCAGTTGTCTTTCGAAAGCTCTGATTTACTACATATCACTCCCTTGAGAAAGGCCTTTTTTAAAATGTTCATTTCCATTTTAAGAGACTCAGGGCTTTGATCTGTTGGGAGCATTCTTTTTCTTTCCCTGACTGGGGCATGTCAAGTACCCCAGGCAGAGTTGGAGCCTTGCTTTCAGGGCCTGTACTTTTCCATGGACTTCCCTGGCACCCCCACAGCATCTCCTGCATCTGCAGGCCCCCTCATTAATATAGGGGTCAGAGCTGGTGAGTCCCTATACCAGGGGATGTGTGTGGGGCCACATTTTTTCATCACACCTCAATAAAGACCCTGCTTCCAAGAGGTAAGATAAGATCAAGGCAAGATGGGCTTTGGCATCTTATGCCCAATGGAAGCTGCCAGATCTCCCCTTAAATTATTCAGAATTTCATAATAAATTGAGTCATGTACACCAATAAAGCCAATTCCCAGCCATTGTAATATTATAGTGTAGTTTGCTTTTGCAAGAGTCGTGTCTTTTAGTTAGTTAGTTCGTATTTATTTATTTTACTCTGTGTAGGTGATAGCAGTGTTTGCACAGAGTCTGCTGGCCGTGAGTTTTTCTATTTTAGACAGCTTGGAAGACAAAGGCTGATGTGAGTCTCTTTTAGTATCAAACCTGTTGCCTTGCTTTGTTTTCAAATGATACTACTCTTCCCCCTGACAGAGCACCTCTGGCCCCGACTGTGTCTTAGTGCAAATTTGAGAAAGCTTCACCTTGTGGGTAGATTCAGGTCCCACCAGGCTGCCCATCTTTGTGACCCACCCAACACTGAGTTTGAGCTCCCACTTACCTTAAATGGTAGACACAGTGTTGCCTGCCCTCCCGTTTCCATTCTCCTGCCCTCATCTGCCCCAAACACACACACACACACACACACACATGCACGCGCACACACGCACACACATGCACACACTGACCTCACTGGAGGAGCACCAGATGTTCCTTCCAAGGCTTCACAATTTATTACTCTTCCACTTCTCCTCTTTCTCCTCTCTTTTCTCCTCTCGTCCTTTCTCTCGTTCTCTCAGTGAAAGTTCCCATAAGCTTTATATCCAGCCAACCTGAAGATTGTCTTCCAATAGTTGAGGGCTGGGCCACACTCAGAGGTAATTGTCACTCAGCATTTTATCACCGGCTGTTCTATTCCGAGTCTATTCCATATGCTAAGTGATTGTTAGTAGAAATAGGATTCCAGGGGTGCACAGAGAGAATGAGCAATTGATAGAGTTGGGCCCCCCCGCCACGGGCTCCCGCTGCCATCCTTCACGGGTAAACGACATGTACAGGCTGAAAAAAACCACTCTCCTATTTTCTTGTAGCACATTTTTGTTTGTTTGTTTGTCAGATTACATGTTCAATCAATTGTGACAAGCCACTGCACTGTGCACTGCATCACCTAATCCGGTGTAAACCCGGGACTCCCTGGGCAGAAAGGAAACCAATGCAAACCATACTCTAAAGGCTGTTACCCACTAAAGGCGTAGGGGGAAGGTGGTAACACGGGGGGTTCTTTCCAACTGACTTTCTATCGCAGGGAGGGAAAGAAGTTGTGTTCCCCAGGAGAAAGTGGTTAATTTTATTTTATTTTATTTTATTTTTGTAGCTGCAGGCAGTCTGTGGATAAGTGGGTATTACGATCCTGGTACATCTCTAATTAATAAGATCAATTGCCACTGTATTTTCTTTTACAAACTCATTTAGATATGTCAGGGCTGCAATTATTTTGAGAATGATCTGGCTTTACGGTTATTCATCTTTCTTCTTCCTCAAGGAGAAAATAAAACTGTCAGCTTAAATGCCCTTTGAAGTCTGTTTTAGATCCTTGATTGAAAATTAAAAACAAAGTCTCTAGCCTAGTGCCATTCACAGGGTCAAAGTTCTTGTCCTCATATTGTTGTATGTGTGCTCCTGCATGTGTCCGTGTGTACGCCCATGTGTGTGTATGCCCATGTGTGTGCGTGCCCATGTGTGCATTAATTTCTATTTTTAAAGGGTCACATGTTGGCTTTCTAATAATATGTTGCACCTCTTTGCTTTAATCTCCTTAGATCTGTAAGAATTCTGAAGTCTTTTATTTTAAAACTGGGCAGTCATTTTGCTTATGTGTTGCTTTTTTCAATTCTGAGAAGGAACTCACTCCAGTTGGACATTAGGACTCGTTACAAAGCTGGAGGTTAGTTTAGGAAGCTTCACTCACCATTTTCATGCTCTTGCAATAGTTACCACCAATTGAAAATGCAGAAATCCACCGTCACTCCTAAGGACGTCTGGGTGCCCAGCTCTGACAGCTCCTGCGCGGAATGGCCGAGAACCTATCCAGCGGTTCCATCCCTTTGTGAACAACTCCCACAAAGGCAGACAAATAAACTCGGTCATCCCCGTAGCACGAGGAACGCTTCTAGACTCTCCATCTGCGCAGAGCGACCCGAACCTGCTGCAAAGGAGATTTAAACAGTTTCTTGGAGAAGACCTAGGGTGGCATGGGGCAAATAAATCAGAAAAAAACAGATTGAGCCAAAGCGGCTGCTTCTTCCAGGCCAGACCCTTTCTGCTTCTCCCACCCCTGCCTTCTGTCTGATTTGTCTTTAAGGTTTTAGCATTATCCCTCTGTTGACAAATGAATGCTTTTCTGGAAAATGAGGTATTTCCAGAAGCTGGCAGACACTGACTGGAGCGCAGTAAGTGCTCAGCCGTGCTCTGGCTCCCTCGATTCATTATTTGAACTGGAGAGGCCTGGAGATTTGCACTAGCGTTACATTCAAGGTGATGATAAATGTAGTCTGGCCGGGGTGGTAATAATGGAATTTCTAGCCAGGTCCTGTCTAGACCACGGTTTGTTATGGAGTGAAAGCCACAAAAGGGGGGCCTGTAGTACCCTTCTCCTCAGAGAAATTGTCCTCAGGGAGCTCCAGGCACATTTCAAGTCCGAACCTTCGTCCGGCCCCTCACTGGGGCTGCTATAAATAACATTAGCCTGTCTTTCAGCAAGCTCAAGGAAGCTTATAAACTGAACATGATTTTTGTTGTCTGTAGTTGTGCATTAAGCTCAGTACTGTCAAGTCTAATTATTCTCATTAAGGCCTGAAAGTTTTAGAGATTAATTAAGCAGAGAGCAAAAGCTTATGCAGATCAGCAATATTTTCCCCCTCAAGGATTAGCCCGTCATTCTGGTGGGGTTTTCCTCGAGCACTGCCCATTACTTTATAAGATAGTAAAGTGTGGAGCTCGTATAATATGGATTAAAAATAGCCTACATTTCACATGTGCTGTTCAGCCATGAAAATAAGTCCTGGCCCTTGTGCCCATAACCCAGAAGGCTCGCTAATGAGAACCAGGCAGTGGGGCTAATGAGAATTTCAATATGTGCTGTCTCTCCTTTCCATTTCCTTTCAATTTACTTTCCACAGGATCCGATGTGTGTAAGAGTCTGAATCGATGCTAGTATCCTTCTCTTTACTTGGTGGGGATCTCAGAGATTACCTAATTCTATCCCCTCCTGCTGCTGATGTGGAAGCTGGGATTCGGTGACTTGGTTAAATGGCCATAGTTATTGACAAAGCTCCTTTAAGAGAAGCTGGCAGGAAACTTCTGGAAGCTTTGACAATCATCAGGTATATTAGAGTGGTGAGGGTCTTTAGCACTTAGGGTTCAATATGACCTAAAATTCATCAGTAATAAGATGGCTCCACACTAAAGAGAGGATGATGGTGGGGCCCTAATGTCCACGCAAGCCCCGGGGGAACTCTGGGACACCAGGAAGTACCAGCAGGAGTCCTGTTTGCTGAGGGATTTCAAGGCTTCCTGAAGAAATGGGGGAAGGTGGATGGCTAGTTAGGCTCTGGTACCATCAGATATGAAAAGGAGAGACAGAGGTGGTTAATCACCCTTGCCTTATTCCATTAGCTCAAGGTTGCAGTAAGACAAATTTTCAGGGGTCTGTTTCTGCCATTCATCTCTCTCACTTCACATAAAGGTACCATTCCCATTTGATGACTTAAAATGGAGCATTCCTGCCTCCCAGACTCCCAAATCCATTCATTCATTTACCTCCGTAGATTGGCACCATGACGCATGCCTAGGACTGGGCTGGACCAGGGCCAGAACCCTAGGGCTTGTCTTTGCTGAGCTGTGACTCCCACCGGTGAAGATGGGAGTACCCCTTCCACCCCAGACTCTGCCATACCCTGCTGACTCTCCCTTCACCTTAGCATTCCTCCACCAGGCACACCCAAAGAACTGCCAGTGTCCTGAAAGTTGCCAGAGAGAGCACCCTCTGTAGATGCCAGCTATTGTAGAATACTGCTTGGAAAAAGGAGCTTGGCTTCCATACTGGGTCAGGTACCTCAATGTACTGTCCTTTCTGGTCTCTGGAGAACTTGTTTTGGCTCCTCAAATCAGGCAACAGGGGAACTGTAGATTGTAGATGCTGAATTCACCGAGTAGAACCATATCCCAAGAGCACTGGGCAGTGAGACAGGTTATGACAGCAAAAATGGGAACAGCAACTATCCAACAGTGCTGGCGAAGGGGCCAAGGGAGCAGCAGCCACCACTGCGATCATCAGCTGGGTGCCACTTCCTGATGTGACATGTTCCTCTAGTCCCTTTGTTCAAGAGCCCTCATTCCCTCCTCAATTCTCCCAGGCACTTTAATTGTAGTTCTTTTTGTTTTCTAAGTGCTGTATTTGCTTATATGCCTATCTCTGCATGAACTGTGAGTCCCAGAGGGTCTCATTACCTCATTTATCTTTGCTTCCCATGGCCTAGGCTATGAGTGTTTGTATCCCCAAAAAATTCACATGCTGAAGCCGTCACCCCCAATGTGGTGGTATTTGGAACCGGTCCGATTGGGAGGTAATTAGGGTTAGATAAGGCTATGAGGGTGGTGCTGTCATGATAGGATTAGTGCCATTATAAAAGAGGATGTGACAGGAGATCTGTCCCTCCTTCTCTGCCTACACTCACTAAGGAAAGGCCATGTCAGGTCATAAATAGCAAGAGGATTTTCACCACGAACTGAATCAGCTTGCACCTGGATCTCAGACTTCCCGGACTTCTTAGACTGTGAGAAATAAATGCTTGTTGTTTAAGCCACCCAGTCTGTGGTAATTTATTAGAGCAGCCCAAACTGACTAAGACAGCCTGGCTTAGTGATTGTCACATAATAAGTGCTTAGCAAACTTGCTGAATGACTGGCTGAGGTCTCTCTCACCTACACATAAACAACAGCCCAACAATGAATTCATAAATATGTTTTCAACATGTATGTAGGAAACATAATATGCTGAGTAGTGTGAAATCATAACTTCTTTGCAGAACAAAACCAAAGGTCCAAGTAATTTAACACATTATTATTTTTTTTTCAAATGCATATGTGTCATTATGCATGCACGTCTAATTTTTTTTCCAGTGTTACACTGAATAGCTTGAGAGAAAAAATCAATTACAGAAATTCATGTTACTCATAAATTGAGATATTTGTATCTCAAAGTTTAGGTTCCATATCAGAACTGTTTAGCATGGGGGATGGGAGGGATGGGTGCTTTTTAAGAAACTTAAGGATTAGGGACATAGTAACTTGTATGTGTGAATAGGTTATTTCTATCTTTTTAATGATGTGAGCATAGCAGGTGAAAGAGGAATACTTATAGATAATAGAACTAATTGACAGGTCTTTTGTTATTTCTAAATCTGCTAACAGAGGCTGTTGACTTAGCATTTCCACCCCAGGTCTTCCACAGGTGAAGCCATATGCACTGAAGCAGTCATGAGGGAAAGACATGATAAAAAAGGATATCATGAATACGGGTTAGGAATAAGTAATATCATTTTCCTTGTTGCTTATTAATCGCAGTAACTCCTCAGATGCTGGAAGCTTATGTCTTCCTGTCTTTTTAATTTTTTTATAACTTATTCTGTTTGATGAGCACCCTGGTTGACACGTGTAAGGCATGCTCAGGCATACTTAGCCAATGACACTGTGGGATGGCCCAATTTAGCAAAAATGGTGCTTTATGGCCACTTCACATATCTAACATGTGTGGAGAAAATCAGGTGCACTTTACCAATAGATATGTTTTTCTTTCTCTTTTAAGCTGCATTTTCTCCCATCCATTCTTGACCACCTGCTTTTAAGGTTGCCATTGCTAGGTAGCTGGGATGTGACAAGAGCTTCTGCAGCTTGAAGATCAGAGATATCAGGGAGCTGTGGGCAGTTAAATCTTTCCTCTTGGGAAAGCAACATCTGGTCATGCACTGGTGCTTGCCCACACTCCCCAGCCCACACCCTTCCTCTCCTCCACCTCCCCAAACTCAAGTATAGACCAGCCACTGGATAAGTGAGCAAAGCAGGAGAGGGTGTCCCATCAAAGTGCTCAATGGGTGGCTACTGTTTAGCTCCACTCTTTAATGTTATGGGGAGGGGACACATCTGATCTTCCCATGTTTTTCTGGTGATGCCACTTATGTGGATTTGATGTGAAGTCACCAATTTCTTAAGGTCTGGTAACAAATACAGATTTTTGAAATACATTGTGCAAATGAAAGTAAGCATCTCTGTAGCCCCTAGGCCGCACCTCTGGTTTAAGAGAAACCCAGCAGATGTTCTTCTCCTGACCACCACCCTCAGGCCTCCACGGACTCACTTAACTATTATTTTTGGACATCAGCTATGTGCCAGACACTGTTCTGTGTGAGCATATGCATACGGCAGGTAGAACTCAGATCAACACCTGCCCTCAGTTGGCTATAATCACTGAGGAAAGAGACAGTAAATAAAATGAATAAGGAAAATACGTAGTACATAAGAAGTGTTATAGAGGAAAAGGAGACAGGGTAAGGACACAGGGCCTATGGGTTGGGGTCCACTTTTGAAGAGGAAAATTGAGGAGAGCTTTAGTGGGAATGCAACATGTCAGCAAGGACCTGAGGAGGTGAGAGTGAGCCATGAAGCTAACTGGGGAAGAGCATGAGAGAGAGAGAGAGAGAGAGAGAGAGAGAGAGAGAGAGAGAGAGAGAAGCAAATGCATAGACCTGAGGTATTTAGCAAAGGGACCAGGCTAGCAGGAGAGCATTGAGTGAGTGTGGGGAAAGTAGTGGGAGAGGAGGCAGAGAGATGGGGTGAGGGCAGCTAACCAGCAGCCTCTGTGAGACATGAAGCCATGGGAGGCCTTTAAGAAGAGGAGGGGCTTGATCTTGCATATTCCCCTGGGTCATACTGGTCACTATGTTCAGAGAGGACTGAAGGGAGACAAAGTGAGCTGGGAGGCTGTGACAGTGGCCCAGGTGGGAGATGACAGTGGTGTAGGCTAGAAGGACAACACAGAGGTGGAGAGAAATGGTTGGATCAGTTGAAGGAGAATATTTGATTGGCCTTGGCCACAAAATTGCAAGTGCAGAATGTCCCGCCTCCTGGGTTTTTTCAGTCACCTAATGAAAATAAAATGTAGCATCATTTTAAAAATGATTTTAAGTTGGAAAAGAGCCCAACTGTCCATTTAGCAGCCTTAATGACCCTTAACTACCTTTATAGTCTGGATTCCTCTATTCATGGAGAGCTCTGTTTAGGAGGGTGAGTTAAGTGTCCGTATGTGTTACAAGATGCATAAAGGGGAAGGGACAGATCAGAAAATAAGCACTGGCGCATGCACACAGAGCTGAAGACAAACCAAAATAAACTGCATCTTCCCCCACTCCCGGCCCCACAACTAGTTTATTTTTTAATATATTTATGTTTTGTTATTGTTGTTATTGGGGTTTTCTGTATTTGTTTAGCAAATTACAATTGTAGAGATGGCAACCGGTTGAAGAAGGAGGATGAGAGGAGGAAGAGGAAGGAGAGAGGAAGAGGACGGGGGTGAGTAGGAAAGGGGAGGAGTGTGGTGACGGGGAGGCCAGAGCCTCAGGACCCCTCGTGGCTCTTGGCTCTGGCTATAGCAGTGGCTATGGATATAGAGAATGGGAATTGCAGATTTCAGCCATTCAGAATCTCAAAATGCCTCTAATCAACTACAGATTTAACATTTGATAGTCATGCTACATATCACAGCATTTCCTGTTAACTGAAACTTATCCCATAACTGTAAGAGGACACATTCAATATTCTAGATATTCCTGGGAGGGCTTACGAAAAGTGAGTGAATGTACAGGTCTACTTGGGCTGCCATAACAAAACACCACAGACCATAGGGCCTAATCAACAGACATTTATTTCTCATGTACTAGAGGCTCAGCGTGCATGATCAAGGTGCTGACAGCTTCTAGTGAGGGCTCTCTCTTTGTCCTCACTGGGCCATTTTTCTGAGTGTGCACACACAGAGCAATACCTCTGATGTCTCCTCCTCTTCTTATGAGGACACCAGCCCTATTGAATAGGGACCCACCCATTGGACCTCAACCTTAATTACCACCTCGCAGGCCCTATCTTCAAACATAGTCAGTCACATTAGAGGTTAGGGTTGCCATATATGAATTTTGGAAGACACAGTTCAGTCCGTAACAGGGAAGAAAGCAATAGCCCTGCTTCTTCCCTTCAGACCAGAGTGACTGGGCACATTATCTGGTCAGGTGACACTTCCTCCCCACCCCCCTCAGAAGCTCAGGTGCCCTATTAAAAAGGTGAGTACAGGGGGCCGGCCGAGTGGCTCAGTTGGTTAAGAGTTGGCTTAGGGCATGTGCTCTGAGTAACGGGGCCTCCTGTTCGATTCCCACATGGGCCAGTGAATGCTGCGCTCTAGCTGAGCTGCTGCTGAGCTGCCAACAGGTGGCAGGATGGCTCAGCTGGTGTAACAACAAGATTGTGTGTTCAGTGGTAGGCTATGCCCACCTGCATCTAAAGATTGAACTCGGCACCTGGAGCTGAGCTGCCTCCCGGATGGCTCAGTGGATAGGTCGTGTGCTCTTAACAAGGCTGCTGGTTCGACTCCCACATAGGACGGTGGCTATGCCCACCCGCAACTAAGATTGAACACAGCACCTTGAGCTTGGAGACCACGAGCTACCGACGGGAAGCCAGATGGCAACTGGCGCCCTCCACAACGAAGATTGAAGAACAACAACTTGACTGGTCCTCTACTCCAATTCCCCAACACTGTTCCCTTCCCCAATTCCCCAATAAAATCTTTAAAAAAAAAAAAGTGAGTACCTGTTTTCTCTCACCTCAGGGGATTCCTCCACATTCTACTTTCTACTCACACCCTCTCTGGGCCCCCATTCTGGCCTGGGCTTGGTCAGTGGCACCACGTTTAGGTTGTCCTACTTTTAGGAGAGGTCCTTGGCACTCTGCCAGGGTCCCCTCAGCATTCCCCTTTACATCCAGAAGCTACTTACTGCAAATCCTGTGAGTCTGCTTTTTTTCTGGCTCTAGGAACACTCCAGGCCAAGTGCAGGGAAAGCCATAGGTCCTGAAGGTCAACACCCATGAATCACTGATGAGCAGGGAATTGTTAGATATGCCCAGCTTCCTCACCCCTCAGCTGGAGTCAGTCTGAGTCAACTGGAGCTTCCTGGTGAGATCGAGCTCCAGTTGCCCACAGAGGCAAATAGTTTGATAAAGCCCTTCCTTCTGTCTCCCGTCCCACTCCTCTAGCCATGCTTCCTGGCATCACCTCCTGAATAATTTGCACCTGAATTCTTGCCTGCATTTAGGGAGACCTGCACCAAGACACCCTTCTGACTGGTGACGAGGCACTGTGACTGGCCCAGCCATTGACTTGTGCTTCCCCAAGGGAAACTTCTTCCTGCCGGGTGCCCTGGCCCTACACTGATCGCCACACGGGCCATTCCAGCCAAGGCCTGGGTCCTAAGGCAGATTCGTAATGCAGCCACACAGCCATATCCCTCCTATGGGGGAGCATTTTGGGGAGGGCAGGCATTATCCCCTCATTACCCTCGCCTCCATCCCCAGGGCTCACACTCCATTCTGTCTGCATTTTCATTACCAGCAGCCACATGCAAGCTGATGAGAACACTCCTGGGCCTCACCCCAGACTTCCTGCCTTACCAGGCTGGCTGCTGCTGAGATGAGCAGGGAGCCCATATCTGGAGACTTTTAGAGTTTCCAGAAGAGTTTCTAGTTTCCAAGAGCATCCTTCTGCTGCCGAGCTCCATATGCAACTGAAAGAATGGGAGCAGAGGTCGAAAGGTGGCAAAAAAAAAGGTCTCTCAGCAGTGAGCAGTTGCCCACTGAGGGTGGGGTCTTGAAGTCAGTCATCATTGGGATGTCTGATGGTAACGCAGCCTTCTTATGAGAGGATGAGCTGATAATGCCAGACAGATTGTTTATATTCAAAGCTGTCCTGGTTGGTTCTCCAGTGGTTGCCATAGCAGCACCTTTGGCCCAAACCTGACATAGGTGGGTTTAGGGCTCTGAGATAAAATCCAGGCCACTCCATCTGGCAAAAGTTATCTTGTGTGGGAGCCAAGGCATCCAGAGATTTCTGGAAACACCCTTGAGATTTGTTAGTGCCCCATTCCTCACTCTTCCCCTCTGACAATCCCTAAAAACAACCTTAACAAGCAAGGAGACACCCCAGTTTCAGCATCAGGAGCCCTTCCTCACCTCCATCCCTGACACCACGTTGGGTCTATCACTTAAGCGCTTCCGGCGCAGGCTCGTTGGTGGTAGTCAGCCTTTTCAGAGGACTTCTGACCCTAGATCCCTCTACCAAGTGCTTGATTCTATCAGAAGCTGGTCCACAGCAAAATAAGGTCCAGGAGAGCCTGGGTGGGTTTCATGTTCAGCATTGTATCTCCAATGCCTAGAACGCTATCTGCACATAATAGGTCTTAATAAAATTTGCTGTTTGTATGAATAATAAAGTGATCCCTCAAGAAGGCTCAAAGCAGTGGTGAGGCCAGCCCCTGAGGTCTGTCCCCAGTATCGTCTCCACCCGGGTCACATCCCCTCGTCTGGATGGCTAAACACTTCTTGTTTTCTCCTGTGTAAAGTAGGACCCAGTGGAGGTTGTGAAATGGGAGTGATGTGATTTGATGTGGGGGAAGAAAGCCAAAGCTGGCAGAATCAAGGAGGTTGAACTGAGCCAAGGAAAGAGTAGAAGACAGAAGTAAATTTATTCATCACAGTGAAGGAAGCTGTGATGAGGATTGAGAAGTGTGACCTGAATGTCAGGAAAGAAGACAGGACCAGGTCACACAACTGGATATAGAGGTAAGATAGAAGATGGCATCATGGATTATTCCAGATTTCCTGGACTTGAGAGTGGAGGACACCATTAACTGAAACCAGGAACATATTAAGAATAGATAAAAGTTCCCCTAGTCCTGAAGTACCAGACTCAGCAATGGTATAGCCTGACTCCCTCACTAGCAAATCAGAAATGTCTACTTCACTTGAGAAATTTGATTGAGACCTACAGATACACCGGCACATTACAGCTAAATCAGTCCATAAAGTGTATACCCTATCAATATACAATGCACAAAATATATACTTTGTGCCTCCCTTCCTTCCAGAAACATGCATGACCTTTTGAGGCACACAGACTACACACGAAACAGAGTTAGAGGTCACAGCTGGGTAGGGTTTGTTGTCGTATACTGGCTCTCACAGGGCCACACAAGCCAGAAAAGGCTTCTCGGGTCTGAAGGTAATACATGGCATATTCGGAGTACATGCTGACAGCACTTGCTTTTCAAAGGCGCCATAAATTTCAGCTCATTGTTCTTTCCCATTTCCCATTCAGAGGCACAGCAAGATGTATTTGGCAGAGCTTGAATAATGCTGTATGTGTTCTAATCCCTTGTAGGGTGAACTTCAGTCTTGCTCTCACATTCTCCCTCACTCCTCCCACCCTCTGGGTCTTTCAACTTTCTTCCCCTTTTCATTTTGGTTTCTGATTTTTTTTGTGCATCATGTGGCTTTATGTACAGGTAAATTGTTCTTTGGAAACGGCTATTTCCACAACACGTGGAGATGGGACATAGACTGGACTGGTCAGAATAAGTTCCAATCCTGATCCTGTAGATATGGTATGAAGGAAGAATGGAGGATGGAGGAAGCATGGCAAGTCTAGAAGGATCCATTGGACAAACCCACTGGACAAGCTCCTGTCATGCTGAAGGTAAAGTTGCAGCAAGAACAAGGAAGTCCCTATCCTCAAGGAGGTTGGAGCTCAGTGGGCCATGCTAGGCTTGAAGTCACCTCCCTGAAAAGAAAGTGTTGTCACTGCTGTGTCTGCCATGTGCAAACTCAAGTGTGGAACACTGTCAACATTCCCAGCATCCAAACCTTATGAGTAGCCAAATTCTCAGGTCTCCCAACTCTGCCCTCTTTGTCATGACTGCCTGCTGGCAGAATAGAGGATGATTCTGTCAAAGATTCTGAATGACCTTTACTACCTATTAAGCAGAACAATATTCTTTTTAAGAACAAACAAGAAATACAGTTTAATGTCATTTTCTGGCTTCCTTTAAGTTCGAGATCAAGGTTGCAGAGAATAACTTGAAAATTTGACCTATTATTTAAGACCCCTTGTGATAAAACTGGCTGAGACAGTGTGCCTTTAAACATCCTATTAAGCCAACACAAAGGAAGTGAAGCTCTTAAACCAGTTCAATAAATGGCAGCTCCAACATTTTAGAAGACCCATAGATATCATGTATAGTTTTGGTTACTAGCCCCTCTTCTTGTCCAGTATCTGCCTTCCTCTAATTACCGTGTCCCTTTTGTCACACTGTGGCCTAATGTCCTACTTCAATCTCAGGAATGGATGGTTGGCAGTGTCACCAATATGGTGCTCCAAAAGCACTACTTTCAAATTTGCCAGGTAAGGAGGGTGGTGGTGGGCCCAGATTGCAGAGGGGAATCACCTTTTCTCCCTTTCTTCTGCATGGTGAGGAGGTTGGCACCTTTGACATTCAAATGTATTTCCTTAAAACTTAAGAAATTCTAGCCTAGCTTTTTCTGGGCAGGAAAGATGTGGGGGACAGGAGGAATTCAGATCTCCAGGCAGCTGCTGTGAGCTGCTTCAAGTGTGGGCGGAATGCCCTGAGAAATCACACTCCCAAGTCCCCAGCACAAAGCTGCTGGCGTGGGGATGTCAGCACATAACACCCTGCCTTGGGCTATCCCCAGATGAGTGGCTGCTTTGATCAAAGGCAATATGCCACGTGCTGGAGGGGCAAGAGACAAAGCCACATGTAGTGACAGGTTTGAAAGTGGAGTCACCATAAGTCAGAGAGGAATCTTCCCAACTGTGCTGTCTGGGAGAAAAACCAGGTGCTCGTCAGCTCAGCCACACCCAGCCATGGGGATCCTGGGAAGGGAAAGAACACACAGAAAGGCATGGAAGCGTCCTGCTCTGTGGGCGAGAGAACCCGTGTCAGGGTTAGAGCTGCATGCAGGACATGAACAAGCCTTGAGTGAAGCTGACCCAGGTTTGAAGGTAGGCCCATGACTTTAACTGTGTGGCCTTGGGCAAATCATGAACCTCTCTGAGCCTCACTTTCCCCATGAGTAACAATAACTACTTCAGGGACTCACTGTGGGGATGACATGAGATGATAGGTACACACACACACACACACACACACACACACACACACACCCCTAACACAGTGGCCTGGCACATAGTAGGCCCCCAATTAATGTTGGTTTTCTTATTACACCCTGCATCCCACTCACACATTTTGTGAAAGTCATTTGAGGCAGGGATTCCTGCCAGAGAGAGCCTTCATTTATAGGTTAAATGTACTAAGTACGCATCTGAATTCTACTCAACCATTTAGAAGCAATAGAAATAGTTAATTCCACAGGCTTTCTAGATGTGTGTGTCCTCATTACAAGCACACCACTCTGCCCTTCCAGATTTCGACCAGCATTCACCCATCGGATGCAGCCCAGGGCTTCAGAGCCTTGGTGCTTTCTGCTAACCAGCCCAGCATTTCACTCTGCCCTTTCTTCCCTGTGGACCGCCGTCTAAGACTCCCACTTAGCCTGTTACTGCACGGGGTTTACCCCTCACTCCCATTTCGAGTCTTGCCTTCCAGGATCTAGTTTTTGCTTAGATGTCCTTCTTACCCACATGGAAACCTTGTTCTCTCAGTCAGCCACTGCTCCTGCCTCTAAGTGGAAGCCGATTGCTTCCACTTAAATCCAAAAAAATGCCAGGGGATTTTTCGATAATGACTCTGTCCATCAGTGGAGTCTTGAAATTGTGTCTCATTTATGCTCACATGTATATGCAGAGCCCATGACTGTCTTGTTTCTTTTCTTACCTTTTAATCTTCCCGAAGTTTAATATATACAGTTGATCCTTGAATAACACAGAGGTTGGGTCACCATCCCCAGCACGGTCAAAAATCCACGTATCACTTTTTTTTTTCTTTTTTTTTAAAAGATTTTATTGGGGAATTGGGGGAGGGGAAGAGCGCCAGGGAATCGGGGAAGGGGAACAGACAAGTTGCTGTCCTTTTGTTCCTCAGTCTAGCTGAGGAGGCATTGCTTCACTGTTGGTATTGTCATTGCGCTCTTCGCGGATGAAGCAAATGGGTCGCCGGCCTCTGGATGGTTGCTCACTGCGGCTATTGGCAGCTCGTGCTGGCTGCCAGCCACTCACTGTAGCCCATGGCAGCCCACTGCAGCAGGGGCTGCAGCCCACACCGTCTCCGGGGCTCGCACAGCCCAGCTCCAGGTGGAGCTGTTGTTAGCTGTAGAGGGCAGTGTCACTGGCCCTCAAGTGTGGGATCCCAACCAGGGCCGCTGGCATCCCCAAACCAGCGCTTAACCAATGTGCCACTCGGCCGGCCAAGACTTTTTTTTTTAAAGATTTTATTGGGGAATTGGGGAAGGGGAACATTGTGTTTTTCAAGGACCCATTAGCTCCAAGTCAAGTTGTCCTTCAATCTTAGTTGTGGAGGGCACAAGCTCAGCTCCAAGTCCAGTTGTTGCTTTCAATCTAGTTGCGGGGGGGAGGAGGGGATGCATTCCACCATTCCATGAGGGAGTCGAACTGGCAACCTAGTTGTTAGGAGCACACGCTCTCACCAGATGAGCCATCCTGCCATCTGTTGGCAGCTCAGCAGCAGGTCAGCTCGGGCGCAGCTCACTGGCCCATGTGGGAATTGAACCGGGGACCCTGCTGCTCAGAGCTCTTAACCAACTGCATCACCTGGCCGGCCCCCCACATATCACTTTGACTCTCCCCAAAACTGAACTACTAACAGTCTATGTTGATCAGAAACCTTACCAATAAACAGTCCATTAACACCTATTTTGTATGCTCCATGTATTCTTACAATATACTGTATTCTTACAATAAAGTAAGCTAGAGAAAAAGCAATGTTATTTTTTAAATCGTAAGGAAAATACATTCACAGTGCTGAATGTATTTATTGAAAAACAAAACCCATCTATAAGTGAACCCTCACAGTTCAAATGTGTGCTCTTCAAGGGTCAAGCATATATCCATGTAAGGTTATATCTAACTGTTAAGCACCTAGTAAACCTGTTAGCCATACTCTGTGATTCTCTTTTATTTGGACACTGCTTACTTAGAAGTGGGTCCTTAGAAAAGCTAGATGTGAGTTAAGGGGAAGAAGGTGTCAAATTCTCTTCACAGAAAACATCAAAGAAAAACGCTGAGACTCCTTCTCCCCACCCCTTTTCCAGCCTTGAAGCTCAAGTTCTGAGCTCCAAAGCAAGTTCTGATTCAGTGCTTGCCTCCCTGAAATAAAGGATGGGAGGGCGTGGGAGAGTGGCGAGGCAAACCTCTCGGGAGGCTGCAGAAGGCAGCTGGCTAGGCCCAACCTTCTCCACCCTAGGCACCTGACTTAAGGGATATATTTCTCCTCAGCTCTGAAGGAAAGGAAGGTCTGGTTAAAAAGAAGCATTTCCTCCATTGGCATCTCAGCTCTCACTGATTGAAGAGAAGCAGCTCAAAGAGCCACAAACTCTGCTAAAGTTCAGGCAATTTCCAGCTCCCACCTGAGGTGATATATCCACTTATACAGCACGATCACTCCACAGCTACCCAGAAAATCAAATGTCTCTCTGTGAGGGTGCCATGGTCCTGGGCTGTGAGCACACATCCAATAGGAAGCCCATTGCCTAATGTTAGGTTGTGTCATGTGATCTAGACCTAAAATGGAAATAGTTGCTTCACTCAGAAATGGCTTATTTGGCACCAGCCTCGGGCCTTGGTTCTGCCACCATTGGTACAATATAGAGTAGTGACACAGAACTGAATCTCAGCCATGGAGGATCACAGGGTTTCTTCTCCACTGCTGTCAGCCAAAGGTATAGAGCCGCAGAGTGGGTTGAATGGTAGCCCCCAATAAGATGAGTCCATGTCTTAACTCCCAGAAGCTGTTGTGAATGTGACCTTATTTGGAAAAAGCATTTTTGCAGATATAATTAAAGTAATGATCTCGCCAGTGAGCCTCAAATCAATGACAAGTATCTTTTATAAGAGACACACACAGAGAGAAGAGAAGGCCAAGAAAACAGGCAGAGGTCATAATCATGCTGCTACCAGCCAAGGAACGTTGGAGCCATCAGAAGCTGGAAGAGGCGAGGAAGGCTTCTTCAGCACCCCACCCAGAGCCTCCAGGCAAGCGCGGCCCTGGGAATGGCCTCCTCAGGAAACTGAGAGGGCACGCACAAATTTGCCACCCGAGAGCTTGGCCTTCCTCCATCCTCTTTTCATCTCCACAAGCACTGCTTTCTTCTATCTCTTCTACTCTGTAGAGCTACACAGATCCCCAAGTCCCCAATAGAGTTAGGGAAACCAGGGGACTCTTGGAGGTAGGTTGAGTCATGCCATTCTCTGGGCATGGAGTTAAAGCAGGAATTGCTCCTTTTCATGAGGGACATGTCATATGCACAGCACAAGGCCTGCTCCAGGGTCAGGACATGGACATGAACAAATGAGCGAGTGAAGATGCCCTTCCTCCTCCCCTCAGCTGCCTCTCTTCTCAGATGACAAGCTCTTGCTCTGTCTGGGTGCCCTGCTGAGGTGACAGTATCAATAGGGCTGCTATGAAAGATTATGGAGAGTGGGGCTGTGCTGTACAAGGTGCCTGGCTGGAGGGTAAGTGGGCCAAGTTCTAGTCACATTATTTTCACCACAAAATATACCCAGGCCTGGGTTTTCACAGCCCAGGGGGGCATCTTTTCTCATTTTTCAACTCAAGGAGGGCATCTTTTTTTTTTAAGATTTTTATTGGGGAATTGGGGGAGGGGAACAGCGTTTGGGAATCAGGGAAGGGGAACAGACAAGTTGCTGTCTTTTTGTTCTTCAGTCTAGTTGTGGAGGACGTTGCTTCACTGGCCCATGTTGGTATCGTCATTGCGCTCTTCTCTGGTGAGGCAGATCGGTCGCCGGCCTCTGGATGTCGCTCACTGCGGCTATTGGCAGCTCACAGCGGCTCTCGGCAGCTCACACTGGCTGCCGGCCACTCACTGTAGCCTATGGCAGCCCACTGCAGCAGGGGCTGCAGCCTACACCGTCGCGGAGACTCACGCAGCCCAGCTCCAGGTGGAGCTGTTGTTCACCATCTTAGCTGTAAGGGCAGTGTCACTGGCCCTCATATGTGGGATCTGAACCAGTACCACTGGTGTCCCAACCCAGCTCTTAACCAACGCGCCACTCGGCCAGCCCAAGAGGGCATCTTTTAAAGTCATAAAAAGATATTATTGGGCAATGAAGAAGTTTTGACAATAGATTGTGGTACAGTTGTACAACATTGTGAATATAACTGATGGCATTGAATCATACACTTAAAATTGGTTATGGTGGCAAATTTCATGTTTGATATATTTTACCACAATTTAAAAAGATTAATAAGGGCCGGTTGAGTGGCTCAGTTGGTTAAGAGCTTGCTCAAGACTGCTAGCTGAGCTCTCAGCAACAGCAGTTCAATGCCCAGCCTGAGCTGAGCTGCCGCTGAGCTGCCAACAGGTGGCAGGATGACTCAGCTAAAAAATAAAAAATAAAATAAAATAAAAAGATTAATAATGTAACATATCAAATGCTATTGAATTGTAAACTTTAAAGGGAAGAATTGTATGCTCTGTGAAGTATAGGTTGATGAAGCAACTTTTTAAAATGCAAATACAAAGGCACATTCTGCAAATAAAAAAACTTAAAGTTCCAATTAAAATGGGTCTGTGAAAAAATTTTTTAAAGAGGCTACGTCCTTGCACTGTCTTTAACCGGCCCCCTTCTCATGAATATTTTCTTTGCCCTCCACCTTCCAGACAGCTCAGGTTTGGTGACTTTGATGCAGGAAATTGTGTAAGGCTGCAGGCAAAAACCTTGGTTTTGGAACTCTGATTCAATAGCCACCTGGCTCATGTGCCGGGCTACCCATCTCTTGGACTCTGACCTTAAAAATCTAATTTTCTCTCTTCTCTGTGCCCTAAAACCCAGTGTGCAGGTTCTTTCTTTGCCCTTCCTCTCTTAATTAGCACATCTTGCATTTTCCAAACAATCTCTTCTATCTTGGTTTTCCCTTAAGCCTTTAGCTTTTCACTACATCACACCTTTAACATACTGAGAGCTGCAAGCAGGGTCATAGAATGTTTTGACTGTAGAAATCATTAAATAGCAACCATTTTCAACACTCTGTATATTTGTACACCATAAATACAAGTAGACACAAAAAGAGAAACCACTTGTCAGTTTAACTCTTTGCACTACATTGGGAAGGATAATCTGGAATTCCTGACATACAATATTTGTCAGAAAAAGGATTGGAAACACCCAGCAATGCTCGAAGAACTGGGTTGTGAAAACACCTGAGATATATAAATAAGTGTCTATTGTTCCTGGGGCAGTGCCATGTCCAGATCAGGACCTATATTGCAATTAGATTTAATGCTCAGACAAACATTCTGCAACCTGTCATTTTCTCAGTGCGATTTGTGCTTTCTCACATAAGACAGCAAAGAGTGGTAAAGAAGCACAGAAGTGTGAGGGAAAGCAATTAGGGCCAAAAAAAGAAGGAAAACATGAAAACAGTCTTGAAAAGATAATGTTCCCCATACATAAGAGGTGCTATTTGGGAAGAAGATGTTAAGAGATTTTTAAACAGGGATTAGACACTCTCAGAGTGGCTTTAAGCATATTTTATCTTATTTGAATTTTTGGGAAGTCAGCAATTTGCATACTGCACCTGTATTGATCTGGTACGTGATTGAGCAGAACACATCTGGTTCCTTTCCTCCATTAAACTGTCCGAAATGCCACTGGGGGAATTGACTCTGATGTTCAAACAAGTAGCAGGGAGGAGAGTCTAAAGTCACCACTCAATAAAATAATTTGGCACTTTTAATAGGAAATCATTGTATTTACCAAAGGAAAACCTCATTTTGACTGCAAACACAGGAAAATCAAGCAAGTAATTGCAGAGGCTGCCTGGGAAAGATTAGTCAAGTACATATCTGTCCCCAAAGAAAGACAAGCTGAACAGGTAAATCCAACTTTTGATTATTCAGCGTTGTAGGGAGATTAAACGACATCCTTGCTTCTGTTTGTTCTCCTGGCACTGCTGGTTGGCTCTGCAAAACCTATTCTGAGCTCCCAAACACTCACTTTCCAGTGTCCTGGTATCTAGTAGTGCCAGTGTGCCTTGGTTTTAGCCAAGGAGACACAAGAACGTTTGCTGAGGATGAGGGTTGGGGTATGGAAGGCTTTCCCTCATGATGAAAGAGACAGGGAAGGAAAAAGTGAGAGCTATCCTACCTCTTCCCCTTGTTTCTGCTCTGCACATGGCTTTGATGCTTTGAGCTGCAATAGCCATTGTGTGATTGTAAGATGGCAAGGACAAGGACAAAAAGTCAACAACAAAGGATGTCCAAGTGATGAGACAAAACACCTGGCTCCCTGAAGACTCAGCTGAGTACCTGAACAAATACCAGCCTCCAGCTGTCTCTGGATTTCTGAAATGGAAAAGCAACTGCCTATGGATTGAAGGTATTGTTGGTTGGGACTTCTGTTACCTGCACCCCAAAGCATTCCTAACTGACACCATGTATTGGGTTCTCGGAAAAGTAATGATGTATGTTTGCAACAGATGGCACCAGTTCATTTTTGGAAGTACTAGAGTCATTCTCATCTATGTTAGTGCTATGTCATTTGACAGCTGACAGTTCTAGCTCATTCTTAAAAATATTGAGCAATTTGGTTAAGTTTTGGAGATTTTACAACAAGCTGAAGATGGAAGCCCAAACTATGCATTTTTGCCATATTTCACTGTTTTACTTCCATGAAGGGAAGAACGTGCATCAAGCTTGTGAAAAGTTGCATAAAGTTTATGGTGACAATGCTCTATAAGAATGTCAGTGCCAAAGATGGTTCACGAAATTCCGTGCTGGTGATTTTGATCTCAACATCACTCCTCTGTCAGGGAGGCCCACCAAGTCAATTACTACAAAATAAAGACATTGATCAAGTCAAACCCATGTTACATGACACAAGAGATTGCAGAAACATTGAACATCCATCATTCAAGCGTTCATGACCACCTGAAGAAGCTGAGATATGTAAGCAAGCTCGATATTTGGGTTCTGCATGAACTCAAAAAAGTTCATTTGACGGCGACGGCATGTATAAATATCTGCAATATACTCATTAAACGTGAGGAAAATGATCCTTTTTTGAAGCGACTGATAACTGGTGATGAGAAGTGGATTGTTTACAACAATGTGGTGCGCAAATGGTTTTGTCCCAACATGATGATTCGCATCAAACGACATCGAAAGCAGACATTCATCAGAGGAAGGTTATGCTCTCAGTGCGGTGGGATTTTAAAGGTGTCGTGTTTTTCGAGCTCCTACCGAGGAACCAAACAATCAACTCGAATGTGTACTGTCAGCAATTGGACAGTTTGAACGAATCCATCATTCAGAAACACCCAGAGCTTGCTAATTGTAAAGGAGTTGTGTTCCATCATGACAACACGAGACCACACACAAGTTTGATCACCCATCAAAAATTGTTGGAGCTTGGATGGGATGTGTTGCCACACCCTCCATACTCACCTGACATTGCGCCATCAGACTTCCACTTGTTTCACTCTCTTCAAAAGTCTGTGCGGTATAACATTCAATTCAGATGAAGCTGTAAATCAGCACCTCGTTCAGTTTTTCGCAAATAAAGATAGGTCCTTCTATGAACAACAAATTATGAAGCTCACTGAAAGATGGCAAACGGTAATCAAACAAAACAGGCAATATATCATTGATTGATCTTTGTTCTTTATATAAATAAATGACCTTTGAAAAACATAGACAGAATATGTCATGACTTTTCCAACAACCCAGTAGCAGGGGTCCCAGTGGCCCATGAACCAGCATCACAGTAGCCTGCAGGCATCTGTTTGCACTTTGAAGAGGTCAATGACAGGTACCCAGGGACAAAGACAGAGATAGAAGGGATGGTATGGGGTCTGTGGCCTTGGTCTATGCAGATAGGGTCAACAGGCAGGAATGTTTGAAAAGCCATGGGGTTTTCTGAGAATGGGGCACAAGCGGAACTGCTTTGGGGTTTCAGTTACAAAGTACAGCACACATCTGGGGACAGCAACCTGCTCCCCAGGTCTGTGAGGAACTCAGCTTGGCTCAGGCCCAGTGAGGCTGATAAGAAATGCACTATTTGGTCACCAGGAGAGCTTGCAGCTTTACAAATCCCAGGAGATGGTGCCCTGAACAAAAAACGTCCACAATGAGGCAGCGCTCTCATTTGATGGTGACCTTGAAAGCACTGGGTCCTTGAAAGCACTGGAGATCCATTTACAAGGGAGCAGAGCTGGAAGACAGTGAGGGAGAGAGGGCTGCTCAGCAAACAGTAGGAGTGGAATTGCTGAGTCACGTGGTATGTGTAAGTTCAGCTTTTAGTAGATACTTATGTAGTTTTTCAAGGTGTTGAGCCAATTTACACTCTATGACACTACATATATAGGATATAAGAATTTCCATTGTACCCTGCATACCATACTGAGTAGTCATCAACACTGACTGAGTATTGTCAGTCTTTTTAATTTTAGCTGTTATGGTAGATGTGTCCCAGTGTCACATTATGGTTTAAATTTGCATTTCCCTAAAGACTAATGGGATTTAAGACCTTTACATATATATATTAGCCATGTGGATATGTTCTTTTTGAAGTGCCTGTTCATGACTTTTGCCCACTTATCCATTGAATTGTCTACTTTTTCTTATCAATTAACAGTCTTTCTTTATCTACTCGCAACAGATTTTCATCAGATTGATATATTGCCAATATCTTTTCTCATTCCATGACTTGATTTACAGTCTCTTTATGTTTTCTTTTTTAGGAATAAAAGTTCTTTTTTTTAATGTAGTGAAATTTATGAATCATTTATTTTATGGTTATTATTTTTGTGTCCTGTTTGAGAAACAATTGCTCACCTTAAGGTCATGAACATAGGCCCCTATTTTTCATTGAAAGTTGAATTATTTTAGCTTTCACATTTAGATCTATAATTTTCCTGGAACTGATTTTTTTTTTTAATATGGTATAAGATAGGAATCAAGATTTGTTTTCCCATATGGAAATTTAATTGACTTAGACCATTGTGGAAAAAACCTTTTTAATCAATTCACTGCTGTGTTAACTTTGCCATAAATCAAGTAACTTTATATGAATAAGTCTGTTTTTAATATGTTTTTTGCTACATTGTTTAATATTTCTATTTTATATCAATATCATACTCTCTTAATTGCTGCAGGATTATAACCTCTTAATATAATAAACCCTCTAATTTTATTATTATTTTTTTAAATTCAAGGAGTACTTGGCTATCATTCTTTGCATTTTCATATAAATTTAAAATCAATCTATCACTTTCCCCAAAAAGAAAAATGGCAAAATAAATGAAACATCCTAAATATCCTAAATCCTGAAAATGTAGATCAGTTGGCTTCTTTATAATATTGAATCTTCTGATTCATGAATACAGTCTATTCCTCCTTTATTTAGACCTTTAATTTTTCTCATGATGCTTTTTTGCACATTTTTCATTAGATTAATTCTAAATATCTGATGTTTGGGGATGCTATTGTAAATGGTATGATTTATTTCCTTTGTAACTGTTGCTAATGTATAGGAATACAATTTACTGTTGTATAGCAACAATGTATTTAATGGCATTGCTGAACTAATGATTCTGATAGTTTTTCTGTAATTTCTTTTGTCTTTTTCTAAATGCACAATCATGTCATTTACAAACACCAAAAGTATTACATCTTCCTTTTGAAATCTCATTGCTTTTATTTCTTTTTTTCTTCCTTTCTTTTTCTTCTTCTTTTTTTTTTTTTTCTTGAAATTCTGGTACAACACTGAAGGAAAATGATTCAGGTATCTTTCTTCATTTTTAATCTCATAGGATGATTTTCAGTATCTTACCTTTAAGCATGATGTATCAGGAATGCATGTTGAATTGTATTAAATGCTTTTTCTACATCTATTGAGCTGGTCACATCTCCTTTATCCTATTTTTATTATTTTATATACGCTACATTATTCTATGTTCAATTTCTATTTCTCCTTTATTCTATAAATGTGATAAATTGAAATTGCTGTCTTTCAATTATTAAACCACTTCTGCATCTCTGGAATTAACCTATATCGGTTGTGAGTTGCTCTTTTTTATACATCACTGGATTTGACGTGAAAATATTTTCATAAAGAATTTTATATTTACATTCATGAAAGAGATTCACCTGCAATTTTTCTGTCTGTGATGTCCTCACATTATTTTAAATTACATCTGGCTTTACAAAACAAGTTTTAAAATGTCTTTTGTTTTCTTAATCTCTGGAGAATTGTATAAGAACTGTGTGCTTTATTAAAGTTTGGAAAAATTCATTGGTGAAACCATCTGGGCCTGGAGTTGTCTTGAGGGAAAGGTTTTTAATAATGGATCCAATTTTAATAGATATTGGATTATTCAGAATTCCTATTTCTCTCTGTATTCATTTTGATAAGAAAAGTTTTTATAAATTATCAAATTTTATAAATTATCAAAAAGTTGTTCATTAGATCTTTCTTTTAATGTAAGGAGAATCTTTAATCATGTCCATTTTTTTCTAGTCTTCTGTTTTCCTAGGGATTTATTAATTTTATTAGTCTTTTAAAAACCAACTTTTGGTTTTGTTCATTTTCTCTATTACACATTTGTCATCTATTTCATTAAATACTTATCTGTATTATGTTAGGGTCTAGTTGTGTTTTATGTTTGAGATTATACATTTCCTTTATTATCATTACATTCAGTTTTGTTATTGATTTCTAACTTAATTCCACTGTAGCCAAAGACTGTGATTTCAATCCTTTAAAATTCATTGACTTGCTTTATGGCCCAGTTTAGAATCAATTTTGGAAAATGTTTCACATGCATTTAGAAAGAATGCACGTTCTGCACTTGTTGGGTGTTCCTCGTCTACCTGTTAATAGGTCAAGTTGTTGGACCTGCTGTTCATATGTTCTATAGACTTACTGACTTTTCATTGCTTGTTTATCACTCACTTACACTGTTAAAATCTCCCACTATCGTTATGGAATTTTAAAGACATCATTTTATTCTCTTCTGACTTCCATCATTTCATTGGAGGTCAGGTGTTAGTCTTAGTTTCCTCCTTTGAAAGTAATGCTTTTTTTTTTTTTTAATTGGTTATGTTTAAGATTTTCTCTGTCTTTGTTCTCAGTGGTGATATATCAGATTATGATATACCTATATTCATTTGTCTTGTATTTTTCCTATGGGCTTTTACTAAGCTTCTAGAATCTGTGGCTGGATATCTTTTTTCAGGGAAATTTTTGCCTATTATTGCTTCCAATTTTGCTTCTGTTTCATTCTCTTTCTCCTCTCCTTCTGGGATTAATTATAATTTGGGACTTCAATTCCATAATCATTAGGCCTTTTGTCCTGCGCCCCACAGCTTACACCTGGAAAAGATCCACGGGCTCGAGCTGCCCCAGTGAGAATAATACATGTTGACACAATACATGTTGGCACACTTACGAGCCCACGTACCATGTACACGCCTTGGAAAGTTCTTTCATAAAGTTTCTCTGTGCTTCACCCAATCCCCATCCTTTAACTTTCTCCTTAAACACATTCTGAGATATTTCCCTGTGCCAAAGACAGTGACCACTCTGCTTTCTCTTTCATTGACCTGACAACCCGCTTTGACAGTTTTTTCCAAGATGGCCCCCTGAATAGCCAGAGAGGGCCTGAGGTCAGGGCTCTGCTTTTGCCAGCTTTCAGCTGTCTAATAGCATGCCAGGAAAAAGTAATATAATTAGTAGGGAGGTTAGGATAATGCAATTCTAGAGTTAAATAACTGACCTTTTTACTCCAAGGGAGTATAAGACAGCCATAATCCTTTCTGGTTGTCAGGAAAGTTTCATCATGTTCTTAAATGATTCCAAAAATGATTTGATTTAAAGAAAGAAAGAAAGAAAATCTTTGTCTTAACTACCCCCTTACCCCAAACAAAAGAAAAAAGTAAGCCCATATACTTTGTATATAGTCCCACGAGTTAGCCTCATAGCAACCCGATGAGATAGATTTATTATCTGCATTTTAAAGTGGGGCAAACAGGCTCAGATAACAGAGGCAGTAAATGGAACAGGCAGGATTCGAACTGTTGGTGTATGTGTCACGGTGTCACATTATGGTTTAAATTTGCATTTCCCTAAGGACTAATATCTGTCTCTTTTCACGTCTGACACTTGCAGTGGTATGAGAATCCCACCTCACTGTTGTTCTCCCTGACCTGCCTACTTTCTCTGTTTTGTTCCAAAAACACATCCAGTAGATCTAATGAAAATCAGGTGACACAGGTCCATTGCCCCATCAGTAGCAAAATCCTTCACATAGCTCGCACTTGTGTGAGTCGTGCAGGGAACTGTAGCTCGGCTCACCTATCCATCGAGTTTGAAGCTTTGCTTGGATTTGCCAAGCTGTGGTGCTGGGCTTCCCCAGTCCTCTCACCGGTTCCCTTCTCAGTGATTCAACAAGATTTCTGCACCCGTGATGTTCCCGGGCTTTTCATTTTCTCATGCAGCAATGACCCTTCAATGAGGGCAAGGGCCCAGACACTTGTTTGATGAAAATGGAGACACTTAGAAAAAAACAAAACAAACAAACAAACAAGACAAGGAGAGTGGAGAAAGGGTCACAGATGTCCTTAAGAAAGCAAGTTGATTTTACAAACAACAAGTGCTGGCGAGGTTGTGGAGAAAAGGGAACCCTGGTGCACTGTTGGTGGGATTGCAAATTGGTGCAGCCATTATGGAAATCAGTATGGAGTTGTCTCAAAAAACTGGAAATGGAACTACCGTATGACCCAGCAATTCCACTCTTGGGTATCTACCCAGAGGAATCCAAGATGCTAATTTGAAAAAATATATGCACTCCTATGTTTATTACAGTGCTATTTACAATAGCCAAGACTTGGAAACAACTGAAATGCCCATCAGTAGATGACTGGATTAAGAAACTGTGGTACATTTATACAATGGAGTATTACTCCGCTATAAAGAACAATGAAATTGTACCATTTGCAACGATATGGATGGACCTAGAGACTATTATGTTAAGTGAAATAAGTCAGTCGGAGAAAGACAAATACATATAATTTCACTTATATGTGGAATTTGAAAAACTGAATCAATGAGCAAAGGAAATAGAAACAGTCTCATAGATATAGAGGAAAAACAGGGATGCTAGTTGGGAGGGGGGATGGGGATGAGGGAGAAGGGGAAGGGATTAGACAGCATAAATAGGTAACTACAATATTGCCACAGGGATATGAAAGACAGTTCTGGAAATATAATAATGTAAAAATTTTGTGGGGTGTCAGATGGTCACATGTCTTGTAAGGGAGACCACTTCATGGATGGAGTAGAGGCTTGATCACTGCGCTGTATACCTGAAATTGATGTTGTATAATATTGTATGCCAACTGTAATTGAATATATAGATAGTCACGGGATGTGGATTATACTGTGGAAGGGAGTCAGAGGAAGTGTAATAGATATATATGATATATGGGGGGAGGAGTGGGGTGGCGAATTGGGGGAGGGGGTTGTCACTTTGAGGGGTAAAAAGTATAACTAGTGCACTGTGTTGTACACCTGAAGCTAATTAAAAAAATAAAATTTAAAAAAAAGAAAGCAAGTTGATTTTATGTGTGTGTGTTCAAAAGCCACTAGAAGTGTGCGGACATGCATTTGTGTGCATTTTGTTGGCTTCGAGCATGGACAGAACTGCAGAAGGGGCTGAGTGGGTTTGACCAGTCCATGGGTAAAGGAGAAGGGGTCCTCTGGTGGGGCCCTCAGGTGGGGAGGGGAGGTGGGGGCTGCCTCGGTGGCAGCTCTCAGAGCTGCTCTGGAGCACACTGACTGACATATGATTCTGGGCAGGCCGTCACTCGCGTGCTCGTCATCCTGCCACTCAGCCTTAAGAGATGCTCTGTGCTTATTCGTCTGGAAGTCCTGGCTCAGGCTGGCCTCTGCCTCATTGGGCAGGCCGTCACAGCCATCAGCCATCATCATTCCAGAGACCTGTCACACGGCCCGACACCCAGCACAATTCCCAGGAATTTGAGAGACACCGGGGTTCCTTCTCAGCACGCAATGGCCCAGCACCTCTCTGCTCCATCCTGATGCTCTCTCAACTCCCACCAGCAGCCCACCACACCCATTAGCGCCTGACAGTACCGACAGCCCCAGAAACACAGCAGTCAGGGGATTCTGCTTTCCACTGTTGTTGCCTCCAAGTCAGGTGTGAGGGTTGAGGGCTGAGGGGTGAGGCTGTTAATCAGTTAGGAAACCCTGATTGCATCTTAATAACAAATGCAAAGCACCCAAGAGCAGCAATTTGCAGTAATGGGAAAAATCAGCAGGTCCCTGGGGTTTGACAGGAAGTAAACACTCCAGGATCAAACTGGGGGGAGGAAAAATCATTTGTGAGAGTGCCCTGGCAATGCTGAGAGCTGCCAGTGCTTTCAGTCACAAGAAGGGAGAAAATGGAATAGAAGAGGCCAAGGCTGGATTGAAGGAAGGTGAGGCTGAGTCCGGAGTGGCCTGTCCCTCTAGGCAAGGCAGCCCCACTCTCCTTGCCTCCCTGCTGGTGGATTCCCATGTGAGAATATGACACACTTTCTCTCTCTGTCCCTTCTGCCAAATGCCCACCAGAAACAAACAGAAGAGACAATCACTAACAAAATCTGGCCAAATAAGTGTATTCAATTCAGAGCATCCCTGGTTGAGGGGTGACCAGGAAAAGGCTCATTTTGCCCAACAGCCTGTGCTGGGACCTCACCTCCCCCCCCTACCCCCCATTGGGGGATTCCTTTTTCTTACAATTTCCTTGGAATGGAAAGGGGCATTTATCCCCACTAGAAGGTGAAATGTTTTTCACAGTGCCAATTTTTCTTCCTCTTTGAAAACGTTCCCAGCACTGAATACGCATATTTTTCTTACATGTAATTTGATTTGGATGGTTCCTTGACCTACATCCAAATCGAGCTGTGGGTAATTATTACTGTCACTATTGTTATTAATACTGATATTTATCATAATCTCACAAATGCCGGGGACAGCCTTTAATCTTGCTGTTTTATTTGGTTGAAAGGAAAATGTGACTCAGTGGCTGTCCTCCCAGTTTATCCCCTTGCATTCACTTTTAACCAACTCCTACTATGTGAATAATTTGCCAAGTTATTACCAGCGATGTCCCATCAGGTATAACTGTAAATTGCATTCGGTGGAGAGAGCCAAGGCCAGCAGGTGCAAGTGACAAAATGTCAGATTTATCTCATTATAATGAGAAAGTATCTAATTGTTAGGATTTCTAGTCAGATGCCTCCTGAAGTAGTGAGCTCCCTTTCCCAGAAATATTCAAGTAGAGCCCACAAAGATTATCCTTCAGGTATGCTATTTAAGGAGGTAATGAATTACAGCTTTGGTTCTCAAAATTTAGGACCATAAGAAGGCTTGTTTACAGATCACTGGATCCCACCCCCAGGGTTCCTAATGCAGTAAATCTGAGACAAGGGCCAAGAACTTGCATTTCTAACAAGTTTCCAGGTGATGCTGCTTGTCCAAAGACACACTTTGACCTAAGGAGAAGGCCAAACTAGATCCTTTAAAGCTTTTTTTCAGAGTCTAAGTATGATACTACAAAATAAGATTTATTTAAGAAGTGACCAAGAGTGACTGGCTCAAAGTAAAGGGATAAGAAAGATGTGCCTGTTCCCTTACGAACTTAATATGGACGTTTAACAGGAGGACAATCAAAGTCTTCACCTTTTAGCACTGCCGTGTCTCCACGGATAATGTGATTTATCCCACAAATGCTTAAACGTTGGCTCAGCATACTGCTGGAAATTTTCCACTGCCTCACTTAGTTCAGGTGGAAATCCACACATATTCAAAAAGATAAACCCCTGGCTTTCACTCTCCCTGCAATAACCATATACCTTCTGGCTTCAGTGCTATCCCAACAAAAAGAAAAGAACCACAAAAAGTCCTTTTGCCTGACATGGTAACACAACCTTATCTTATGATTTCTGTTACTCTGTTTCTTTCAGGAGCTGTTACTCTGTTTCTTTCAGTGAAATCCCCTGGCACAATGCTTTGTGGAAGCCATACATGAGCCCACCGGGCGGCAGAAAAGGGGAACAAGGAAAGAAGCGCGTCTCAGAATTCCTCCCAACACATGACCTCGCGTGCAGAGGTCCCTCCCATGACTTCCTGGCTGCAGAGCATTGTCCACGTCCATTATCATAGTTGATACCCCCAAAACCATGCAGGATAGGCATCATTAATTCCATTTTACTGGGTTCGACACTTTGCCCAAATTGTCTAAATGTCACCCAATGCACAACAAATACTGTAGAAGAAAATTTCAAATTTTCTAATCCCTGAGTGATCTTTTCAACTACCTCACCAAGCTGCTCTTGAAACACAGCAGTCGGCAAAAAGGTGGGGCGGGGAAGATGACCAGGCAGATGGTAAATGCGCAGTAGTCAGAGGGTTAGAGCCTCTAGATGGTCACCAGCTCTCCTTCCTTCTTCCCCACAGTTGCCTGGCAGGCTCTTTACCTATCCGTCCACCCACCCATCCATCTCATTTTAAAGATGAAACAAAAACAGGCCAGACCAAGGTCAAATGTCTTGCCCAAGATCACACGGCTAATTAATAAGAGAGTCAGAACTAGAAGTAAAAATAGAACGCACCTTCTGACTCTCAGTACAGACTACATACTATGCTATTTTTCATGAGAATGGCAATATAATATTTGGGTAGATTTACTGATGTGTTTTCCCCTGTGTTTTTTTTTTTTTACCCCTGTGTTTCTTCCCTTTATCCTAGAATTAGCTTGAAATTTTATGCTATTGCCTGAGTGGAAGAAAGAGATACAAAGGTATGTGAGGTGCCAGGCAAATGTTTTTGCAGGGGGTGGGGAGCTATCCTTATAAACAGTTTGAGCCACCCAAAGTCAGCTGTGAGTAGCACCAGCATGGTAGTCTAATCTCATGCACTCCTGAGAAAGAAATACTGCTCCAACCAGTGCAAGTGGTCTTCTCTCTGAGCTACCATTCTAGAACCAGAGCCCAGCACTGGGGGCCTTGGATGATCCTACAGCTGCAAGGTCTGGGGCTCCCATATAGAATAGTCAGGCAGTGCTCCAAAGGAGAGAAATGGGAATGGGGCCCACATACCTTTCAGGGACCAGAGGATGATTTAGAAAAGACCAAAGAAGATACTTCAAAGCACAGGGTCTCCTGAGGCATGAGGCCTGGGGCAGGGGTCCCATTTATCCAGGTCTAAGGGCAGTACTTCGCCAGGCCTCAGGGGACGGAAAAATATTTCAACACAATCTTGTAAACTTAGGGCATTCAAAATATATGCTGATATAAAATCAAGGTTTCCCAGGCTGGCCAAGTGGCTAAGTTGCTTAAGAGCTCACTTAAGAGTGTGAGCTCTGAGAAACAGGGTCGCTAGTTCAACTTCCAGTCTGACCTGAGTTGCCAACAGCTGCCAACAGGTGGCAGGATGGCTCAGCTAAAAAAATAAAATAAAAAATAAAAATAAATTATAAATGAATTTTTAAAAAATAAAAGCAAGGTTTCCCCACCCTGGGACTAGATAAAGATTCTGTGAGCTAGAGGAGTGAGGGAGAGGAAAGCTGAGAGGCAGTTAGGCCCTCAGTTCTGCTCAGCCAAGCAGGAGAGTGAGGAACAGAAGTGACAAAAACCCCTGAACTGCAGAAAGGATAACGCCCCTAGTTCTAGGGCAAGCCAGGATGGTAGTAATTCCCATCTATCCCTCCACCTGATTCCACCATTCCTGGGAAGGTGAGGAGCAGAAGAAATGTCTGTGAAGTGTGTCTAGGTGGGCGGTCTTGAGGCAGCTCTCAGAAGCCCCCTCCCTCAGTGTGGATTGGGACCAGTGATATGTTTTCTGTGTTCCCAAGAGTGGTGCAGGTGTGGGACGGGGTGGGGAAAGAGAGAGAGAGAGAGAGAGAGAGAGAGAGAGAGAGAGAGAGAGAGAGAGAGAGAGGAGTTTCTGCAGAGACCCGGATAAGGAAGAAGGGCAGAGAGACTCTCACAGAGGCCAGACATAAGAACACCCAGACTAAGGTGACCCTTCCTTCTGCTCCCCACTCTCTACATTTCAGTGCTATATGCCTCCTGGAGAATGGATGTAGCCTTGAAGAAAGAGAGGAAGATACTGATGTAGCTAAGAATAAGTTTTTACCCCTTGGCTGAATGGGGCTCAAACGTGAAGGTAAATTGTTAATAAACACACAAAAAAAGAATTTTTTAAAAACTACATTTTTTTTCACATCTCCATTTTTGGTTTAACTTTATAGTTAACACAAAAGGCTCCAATGAAAAGTAACAACTGAAATCCTATTATCTTTAGGATTAGTCCTAAATAATAGTCCTATTATCTTTTCCATTTTGTCATTGAGATGCAGTGATGGTTGGGCAGGAGAAAATGGATTCTGGGAATTCTTCAGTGTCAGTTTGTATCTTGGGATTCTGAGCCCTGGTCTCTTGCATCTCCTGGGGATCTGTGATGTGGAGAGGTGACAAAGAAGAAAAATAGTCTTGCTATTGAAATGAGGCTCTCAGGTCTCTTCTCTTTCGTGCCAGCCTCTTACAAAAGGCTGTGAAAAGCATGTAAAAATAGTTCCAAGCATCTCTCCTAGGAAGATACACAACACAAGTTTGTCTGGAACGCTCAGGGTCATTGGCTTTGTTCTAGTTTTGACAGGTGTGAAGCAGGTAGCCAATGCCTGGGCACACTGGCCCGCCTTGACCTCTGCTAAAAGGAGCCCTTCCCCTCATCCCTGGGCAGATTCCTGGGAAGCTCTGGACACAGAACCTGCCAGCTCGAAGGACTGCACAGTTAGAGGACTCTTTTGAGGCACCTGCTGAAATCATTTCATAACCTGATATGAATCATGTCACCTTCTGCTGTTTTCAGCAGTGAGGACATTCTTGTTTTCTCCTGAAACAGCCTGGGTCACCTGAGGACACTTCTTGCAGCGATCCAGCTGGCCTTTATCTTTGTGTCACCCAATTCTCTGTGTTTCCTCCAGGGGCAGTAGCCACTTTTTTTTCTTACTGTAACAAATACACTGTAAGTGAAATAGTTAGGAGGATTAAAAAAAAAAAATTCTTTGTAATCTGCTAAACAATGCCTTGATCCCTTGTCCTCTTTCAGACATGACCAGAGGAACTAATATCCCAACAGGGTTTAACCTGGGCTTGCCAGAAAGAAACACATTTTTTAAAGAAAACAAAAGTGTAATGTGAACCAGCCATACATATAAATATTTCATCTACATGTAGAGAATGTATCTCCAAAGTTAGGTTTTGGGAAGAACCTTGCAATATAAGAATAATTAAGTAAGACCACTTGTTCATTACGTAAATTATATATGGAGAAGTGAGTCATATCAGGTCATATCATGCCAAGAAACCTATCACGTCCCCTACTATCACTTATTAAGCTGTTATTGTTGTTGCCCCCAATCCCCAGCACTACGCTAGCGGGATAGGTAAAAAGAAGGTACAAAACTGTCTTCACCCTCAAAGAAATGACAAGCTAGTTTGGGACTCACGGTTTTACCTAGCGGCAACAATGGGAGAACAATATAAAAATTATAATTGGTAAGTGCAATAAGAATAATGGTTGAACTGCATTAAGTTTCAGGCTCTTTGGTAAGCATTTCACATATGTTATCTCATTAAATCCTAAGGAAAATAGACAAGTGCTAGTATTAGACCAACTTGATAGAAACAGATTGAGAAATTTGAACTGGCCCAAGGTCCTGTGGTCAGGAAGGCAGGACTTGAACTTGAAGTCAAGTCTCTGCTTGACTTCAGAGCACTTAAGCACCCCCAGTTCTGCATGTGTGTCAATGACAAGAATAGAGAGTGTCCGCTGTGGTCACTCAGAAAAGGTAGGACACTGAGCTCCAGACAGCTAAAGAAGGCCATAGGCTAATAGGTACAGTGCAGTGTGCCAGGAGTACCCCTAACTGGCCTGAACTGGAACCAAGTTAAAGAAATATCCTGGCAGCTATTCTAGGGCTCTGTTCTAGGCAATGGGAGGGAGTTGTGAGTTCTAGGCAACTTGAGCTCCATTTCTCAAGTCTGTTTGACTAAGACCTAAAAAGGTAAGCAACTTTTGCAATGTCACACAGATCCCTTAGCTGTGAAAAGTGGTAATTTTAAAACATGCTGTTCAACTCTTGGGGACCAGAGTCAGAGGAGGACAGTATACAGCTCAGGATACAACACGGGCCACTCTGGAAGCTAATCTCCTTTGTAGGAACCTATTTGATCGGCTGCGTTTGTGCACCTTGCTTTTCATCAGATTGGCACCGACTCTGACACTCAAAACCATGTGAGGTGGGCACATTTCACCTATTCTGTGAATGGATGCTAAGGTCCCGTGCTTTTCCATTTAAGGCCTTGGCTATCTCCAAGTAACCCAGATCTCAGTGATATGTAAAATACAGTGTTGCATCTCAATTGTGTGAAATCAGAATCTGAGAACC
Organism: Aselliscus stoliczkanus; assembly: GCA_033961575.1. NCBI lineage: Eukaryota > Metazoa > Chordata > Mammalia > Chiroptera > Hipposideridae > Aselliscus > Aselliscus stoliczkanus. The sequence goes on along the minus strand of CM066730.1, from coordinate 17,893,388 downwards.
TCTCCCCTCCTAGGGAGGTAAAGTTAGAGTGAGACTGAAGTATAAAGATGGGAGTAGGAGGTGAAAATAATCTTGTGGAAAGGTGAGAGATGTGAACCCAGGGGACCAAATTCTTTTTCTTTATCAGAAGCTAACTTATTCATTTAGTGGGAAAAAAACATCTAAGGAAATGTTTCTGGGAACTTTCAAACAAATCTCTAAGTAAAATTCCAAAATCCTCTAGAGTATTATATATCTATTCTAAGAGCAATCCTTGTTTTATTCTTCCTGTTGGTGACACACACTGTGCTAACAGTCTGTCAGCATTCTCTTATGTGGTCTCCAGCCATTCTGTGAGGTCGGCATTACACCTCTTACCTACCGCTGAGGGACTCAGGGAACAAGGAGCTCAGTAATTTACCCAAAGTCAAATGGCTGGGGAATGCTAGAGCCAGGGTCCAAACTCAAATCCGCCTGAACCCAGAGCCTCAGCTCTGGACTGGCTCTGTCCTTTGCTTTGATGGCAGCATAATTATCAAGTCACTTTGCTCCCTCCCTGCATATGAGATGTGTCCATAAGGAAACAAGACGGTCTTGCCCAAGTGACTCCTTGGCATAATAGGATGCACAATTTTACATACAACTTATTGTTTGTACTTAAGAGTTTCTTTTTCAAGCCAAAAGATCACCATCAGCAACAACAACAAAAATATAATATGAAGTCTTTTAGCAAGAATTAAAAAGTAGGTGTTTCAAGTCAACAGCTATTTTGGTTTCTTTTTTATTTTTTTTATTAGGTACTTTTTATATGTAGTGAAAAGTACAGGTCATAAGTGTACAATTATGTGAGTTTTGGCAAAATTATACACCTGTATAACCACTGCCCAAGATACAGCATATTTCCATCACCCCAGAAATGTCCATTTTCCTATCCCACAGGTACAACAGTTCTGATATCTATCACCATCGATTAGTTTGCCTATTATAGAACTTCATATAATTTAAACTATATAGTGTGTATACTTTTCTCTCTTGCTTCTTAGGCTCAGCAAGTTTTTGAGGTTCATCTCTGTTGTTGCAGGTATCGGCCCTTCATTCTTTTTGCTGCTGAGCAGCATTCCCTTGTATGAATATACACACTGTGTTTATACCCTCTCTTGTTGATGGGCATTTGGGCTGTATCCACTTTAGGCCTACTATGAATAAAGCTGACATATCAATCTTGCACAAAATCTTTTATGGGTATATGCTTTCTTGAGTTCTTTTTCTTGAGTTATTATCTAGCAGTGGAATGCTGACTTACTGAAAAGGCATGTATTTAACTTAAATGACACCACCAAAGAGTTTTCCAAAGTGATTTTACAACAAGAATGTCAGTTGCTTGATATCTTTGCCTACATCTGATGTCAGATTTTAATTTTAGCCATTCTAGTGAAATGGTGTCTCGTTGTGGTTTTACTTTGCATCTCTTTAATGACTAATGATGTCGAACATTTTTTCATGTGTTTGTTTGCCATCTCTGTATCTTCTTTGATGAAGTATCTGTTCAAGCCCTTTGTCCATTTGTTGTTGTTGTATTGTGTTTTTTCTTATTATTGTATTCTTTATATGTTCTGGATAAAAGCCTTTCATCGGATGTGTGATTTGTAAATGTTTCCTCTATATGGTCTCTCAAAAGTGCTTTTTTAAGAGCAGAAGTTCTTAATTTTGATGAAGTTCAATTTGTCAGTTTCTCCTTTTATCAGTTGGGCTTTGCTTGCTGTTTTCCTAAATCGAAGTTGTAAAGATTTCATCCTATGTTTTGGTCTAATAGTTTAATAGTTTTAGGGTTTTCTTTTAGGTATATGATCCAATTTGAGTAAATTCTGTCTCTGGAGTGTGGTATGGATCAAAGTTAATTTTTATTTTGCATATGAATATTCAGTTGTTCAGTACATTTTGTTGAAAAAAACTCTCCTTTCTCCACTGAATTTGCTTGACACTTTTGTAAAGAATCAACTGACCATATATATGTGGGCCTCTATCTGGGCTCTCTAGTCTATTCCACTCATCTATTATCTGTAATACCAATATCTTAATTACTATATCTTTACAATAAATCTTGAATTAAGATGGGATAAATCTTTTTTTTTTTTTTTTAAAGATATTATTGGGGAATTGGGGGAAGGGAACAGCATTGGGGAAGCAGGGAAGGGGAACAGACAAGTTGCTGTCTTTTTGTTCTTCAGTCTAGTTGTGGAGGACGTTGCTTCACTGGCCCATGTTGGTATCGTCATTGCGCTCTTCCCGGATGAGGCAGGAGGATCGCTGGCCTCTGGATGGTCGCTCACCACGGCTATTGGCAGCTCACTCAGGCTGCCAGCCACTCACGCTGGCTGCCGGCCACTCACTGTAGCCCATGGCAGCCCACTGCAGCAGGGGCTGCAGCCTACACCATCGCCGGGACTCACACAGCCCAGCTCCAGGTGGAGCTGTTGTTAGCTGTAGAGGGCAGTGTCACTGACCCTCATATGTGGGATCCGAACCGGGGCTGCTGGCATCCCGAAACCAGCTCTTAACCAATGCACCACTCGGCCGGCCCAAGATGGGATAAATCTTTGAACTGTGTTCTTCTTTTCAAAGTTGTTTTGGTTATTCTAAGTCATTTGCATATATATATATATATATATATATATATATATATATATATATATATATATGAATTTTAGAACCAGTTTGTTAATTTCTTCAAAACAAAAGTTTTCTGGGATTTTGATCGGAAATGTGCTGAATCTATTTGTAGAGGACTGACATCTTACAACATTGAGTCTTGAGTCAAGAAAGAAAGTTCCTGAATATGAAGACTTCATTTAAGCCTTCTTAAAAAACTCAGCATTATTTTGTAAGTTTGTTATATTTATTCCTAAATATTTAATGTGCTGATGCTATTGTAAATAAATTTTTTATTTAATTTTTAAAATTGTTTGCCATTATTATATAAAAATAAAACTGATTTACATATCTTGATCTATACCCTGCAAATTTGATAAAAAACACTTGTTATTTCTAGCTGTTATTTTGAAGATTCCTTAGGATTTTCTGTGTATACAGTCATGTCATTTTTATCTAAGGACAGTTTTATTTCTTTCTTTCCAACTTTATACCTTTGTTTCTCTTTCTTGCCTTATTACAGAGGCCAGGACCTCCAGCACAATTTGAATAAAAGTGATGAAAGCAGATGTCCTTGTCTTGTTTCTTCCGTTGGACAGGAGGTTTTCAGTAGCTCCTCATTAAGTATAGTGTTAGCTGTAGGTTCTTTATTTTCGTCTTTGCCCTTTTTCAGTTTTAAAAAGTTCTCATCTTATTTTGCTAAGAATATTTATAAATGGATGTTGAATTTTATCAAATGCTTTTTCCTCATTTCATTAGCTTTTAAAATTTGTGTTTAAACCTAGGTTCCAAATATTTCTGCCAACTATTTAACATGCCCTAATATGTGTGGTCTTCCAGCAATTTTGTGACTCCAACACAACATGAAGCTGGATTCATATGACATGACTGAAATCTGGTATTTCCTGACAGCTGTACTTTTTGTGTGGTAGCTTCTGTTTTCACTCAAATACTGTTCATTATGGGAATGTTATTGATATTGAGCCAAATCATTCTAGAACTACATATTTAACTAGTATTATAAATAGTTACTGGAGATACCTGAACTACCACATTTCTTGAAACAAATGCAACCAAAAGCCTCAAAATCTGGCGTGGTTATCAAAATCAATTCACAATTTGAACAAGAAACGTGGATGTATTATAGCCCCCCCCGCCGCGCCCCCTTTCCCTTCCCCCCACCCCCTATCACAAGCCATGTAGCCAGGAAAGATTGGAAAGGAAATGAAACACTGTGCTATGCCATGGGGCAGCCAAGTTCCATGTTATCTGAGGGTCAACCTGACCAAACCACATGCATTATGGGCAGTTTGGAAAGAAAGTTACATCACTGCAGACTAGATTTGCCTGGGGAAAATAACTACCTCATCCCCAAGGATTGCTAGAAACTTCTTATACAATTTCCTTAACAATTTTACTCAATTTCAAAAGGAGTTATCCATCATATCATTACTTGTGACACTCAAAATGCTTGAAGCCAAGCTAATTCTTTTAAGAGTTCTTTTCTTCTTTCTATGGCTTCATACCCATTTTTCCTTTCCCCTCATTTTCTTTGTGTCCAAACTTTTCTGTGAGTTAAACATACCAAGTATTTAGAAAGCAATTTTTGTTGTGATTAAAACAGAACATATGCTCAAACTAGGCTTGCCTTTTGTGATCAACTTGGCGACATTCTTATTACAATGGTACTTTCACCTCTCAAAATATTCTGAAGCACGCATTCCTTTGAAATTATCTTCAGGGCCAGTCTCCCATGAAAATCAGCCTTAGTGAGTTAGGGAGGAATTTTGTGTCCAGCGAGAAAACCCTGCCAAACTAAAAGAATCTGGGGGTCAAACAAGTTTAGGAAGTGTAGCATATTATTACGTCCTCCTAGAAATTCACAAGACACATTTTCATATCAAAAGCTCTCAGATATTCCCTAACCTAGCATTGCCCTCAATTTTTTTGATGTTGGAAACTATTGTTTTAATGAATTTAAAGTTAAATAACTGCATGGTTAGTGGCTATTGTATTGGAGAGCTATTGATCTGGGTGCTAGACCCTTGAGGAGAAAATAAATAATCTTTATCATAGAGCTTTGGGATGGTTACATCACATTTTTTTTTATTAAAGTTTATTGGGGTGACAATTATTAGTAAAATTACATAGGTTTCAGGCATACAATTCTGTAATACATCATCTATACATCACATTGTGTGTTCACCACCAGAGTCAGTTCTCCTTCCATCACATGTATTTGATCCCTTTTACCCTCTTCTCCCATCCCCCTCCCTCCTTATCCTCTGGTAACCACTAATATTGTCTGGCTACACCACATTTTGAGTCATGGAAAATCTGATAACCCTATTAATACTTTCCTTAATTTTAGACTAACTTGTGCATGCTATAGTAAGTCTTAAGATGCATAGTTTTTGCAGTGTCCATATTTTTGTATATACAAGAACTGTTTCTCCTAATTATTTGACTTTAAAATATCTAGAAGGCTGTGTGCATAGTAAATGTAAAAGGGCTTTGGAGTCAGACCAACTTGAGTCAGATTCTTCATCCTACCACTTACAATCTCTAATGACCCCCCAGTTTGCAGAGTCAGCCCCCTTTACCCCCTATCTGTCTACAAGGTTGCAGTAGAAAGTGCCTATTGCTTATTCCTATAATGTGGTTTTTCTCCCTTTTCTCCTACCTATAGTTGATTCATTTAGAGAGGACAGCTATCTCAAACTGGGCCAACTTGTCCTCTCCCTGGTAAATTTGGAAGGAGGACAGAAAGAGAGAGAGATCAGATGTTTCAGGTGGCTGAATTTATGCCATTAACATCAAGCAACATTGGTGTCCTTGTTTTCAACATATGGACCACAAAATTCAGGAGAGCCTGTGTGCAAGAGAAAGAAGACTTATATAGAGAGGGAGAATGGGGCACAAATAAGAGACGGAACAATGACAGTGAGAGTCACTTAACCTCTCTCCGGGGGACATTACAGTGCTCACCAATATCTGGCTCTCTTCTCCTTCCCTGGCATATGGAAAGATTCCATTTCCCAGTCCCCGGCATTTAAGCAGGGCCATCTGACCAGAAGTAACGTGTGTCACCTCCTGGCGTGAGGCAGTGGAAGTCCCCTCTGAGAATCTCTTACTTCCCCGGCTGGAGCACATTTGGAAATCTAGTGTTGAGATGATAAATGCAACAGTAAAAGCAGCTTGGGTCTCTGAGTTACCAAAAGGAGAACAACTGCCCTGGAGAACCACCCAACCTGCACATTGGGGGAAATAACATTTGTTGTCTTAAGCCACTGACGTTTTGAGATTGTTCCAACAGCATAACTTGGCTACCTCTGGCTATTATTCTCTCTGAGCCATAGTTCTCTCATCTGTCAAGTGAGAGATAAAACTGCTCTGTTAAGGCTGTTGTCATGAATGCATGGAGTCACGTCTATTAAATGCCTCCATAGCACCCTCACAGGGATAGCTCACAAAAAAGCATCGCTTCTTTCCTCTTAAGCAGCTGTGATCTCTAAGTCTACGTTCTAGTACAATCTAAGTCTACCAGGCTCTGCAGTCATGGGATACAATCAGTGCAAGTCCCTCGTCTTCTGAAATACATTCGCATCAGCCTGTGGAGTTCAAACTAGTCTAAAGAGGGATCCCTCGCAGAGGATGAGTTTTCTTTTGTCAGGGGAGGTACAAGGGGGTGAGTGTGATGCAGGCCTGGGACTGCTTGTTCTGCTGTGGGCAGCTGCAAACTCCGTGCCATCCTCACAGCAACTCGGAGCAGTTGTCCAGGGCTTCTTGTGATGCGCCACCCTTTCTTCTTGCTGCTGGCAGATAGGCAGCGACTCCCAGAGCCAGCACTTGAGAGAAAGGAATTGACTCAGCCAGCTGGGGCTGAAGACAAAGAGAAAGAATAAGGTCCCTGTAAATCTGGCAACACTGAGGCAGGCATTATACATCCTTCCCACATCACTACACACCCCTCATAGGGGGGCCTGTGACTCCATTTCTGCCCAATTTCACATCTGTGGAAATTTGGAGGTTTCCCGTCAGTGTGTGTGTGTTTGCATATATGTGCTTGTGTGTGCGCCTGTGTGCGTGCACGTGTGTGTGTGTGTGTGTGTGTGTGTGTGTATGTGTGTGTGTAAGGAAATTCATTTTGGGGGACGCAGCAAGGGAAACCCACTGACATTCTTCTTTAGAGTTCTGCTTGGCACTTATTGCATTTAGTGTTTACTGTTGGAAAGATCTACTGTCATGGTGACAGCATTGCTCTCCCAAGCCCTTGTTCGACCAGTCAGGACAAAGGTGCAAGTCTGAAAATGAAACTGAGGTCAGTTTGGGTTTGTAACTTTGGAAACAATCTTATTATTCAATCGTCATCAGTTGTGGACCCAGTAGAGAACAGTTTCTGGGAGTTAAGAGGCTTGTCTTTCTTTCTGAAGTGCCGATAGGCCACGGTTTAGCCAGGAGCTTTAGAATCTGTGTAGGTTAGGAGGCCACACGTTCTTGCACAGGCCATGAGTGATGTGCAGCCTTCACTGAGATAGAAGGCCTTAGTGGAGAGAGAGGAGCTCTGTCCTGGAGGGGCTCTCCAGTCTATAACCAAGCCAGATGTGCTTGAATCAAGGTGCCATGCCTCACATACACTGGCCATGACCACAGGACAGGCAGAAATAGATGAAGAGAATAAAAAGTGATTAATCCTCACCTTTGGTCATTCCTAGGCATCCCCAAGATCTAATCTATTGAATGGCCATTTTCATTCCTAACTTCCCTCCACTGGTTCTTTCACCGGGTAGGGAGGGGGCTAGATTTTTCTGGAATTCTTTTTGTCAAGTCCTGATCCCCAAAGCTCAGTCTGGGGCCAGAAATGTGTGTGTGCATAAACCTTCTTAAAAGGAAACCTGAGCCCCTGAAGCCTGTGTCTCCAAGACTGAACTGAAACCAACTGAAAAGAGAATTTGTGTATCTGTTTGTGGTTTAGAAGGTCAAAGACTCCATTTCCTTCCCCTGGTTTTTGAAAAAGGCTTCCTGCTCTTCTCTCAAGGAGCATTTTATTTGTGAGCCAAAGGCATTTGTTTATGTTAAGGGCAGTGTATAAAATTCAGTGAACGGCCGGTTATTTCATTTCTAGCACTTCCAAGTTCTTCTTCTACACTGCAGTTATTCACAAAGTTTATTGTGTTATTTGTTTTCTTTTTAATCTCGAGGGGGTTTTAACAAGGTTAGCTCTCAGTTATTCAGGTTATCGAGTTTGTTTGCGGGCAGCAGCCGAGTTGGGCCTGGAGTAGAGAGTAGATGGGAGCAGGAGGGGCAGGAGGTGCTGTGACAAAAGGAGGGCTTCTCTGGACTAGTAACACAGGAACAGAGGAAAAGGATAAAGGCCCAAGAGACCAGGTATCGGGGTTACTTGACAGGTGTGATATAAAACTCAAGAGCATGAAAATAAAGGATAACTCCACGGTTGCAAAGTCTAGAGCAGCCTTTGTACAACTATGGAATCCACGTAGCTAATTAGAAATTTTCTAGTAGCCAAATTTAAAAAGTGAAAATTGGGTTTTTTTTTCGTACTAACTCTTCCAAATCTGGTGTAAATTTGCCATTTACAGCACATTCAGTACAGAGTGGCCACATTTCCAGTATTTAGGACCACACATGGCTGGTGGCCACTTGTAATGGTCAGAAAATGCATAGAGAATTGGAAGGATGTAATGTGAGATATGTGGATTCTTGACTTGGGGAGGAATTTGATGAACTTTTGTTATGTTTTCGATCGTTGTGGAATGCCCAAGAGATGACCTGCAAGAAATTAAAGAAGTGGACTTGGTGGTTGGCATGGGGGAGGCACAGAAGATGGGTCAGGTAGGTCTGAGGTAATAAAAATGCTGTCACTAATTTCAGAAATACTTGTGTGAATGCCCAGGCATTGTTTTTGTTAAGATTTAGCCCCTTGATGGATGCACCCTCAAGAGTAAAGGCCTGACTATAGGGCCCAGTCTTGCCATGGAGCTTTTGAAACTTAAAGTGTTTGGGAATTATGATTGCTTATCTGCTGACCATGGAGTCATTCCCCAGCATACCTCAAAGAGTCAGGTACTAGTGCTCTGTGTAGATGCCACCTGACACTTTAGCTGTGAAGTTCCCAACCTCCTCGTTGCCAGCATGCCTTCATTCCTCTCAGCCAACATTTTAGTGTCTTCCAGAGGGAATCTCTACTGCGTTACTTTTCTGCCTTACAAACGTTGATTTCATTTCCAAATAACATACATACATACACACACGCATACACATAGGAAGTTCTTCAATACTTTTTTTTTCAAAACAGAAGTATTTTTACTTTCTATTATAAAATATGTTTAGGATATATGTATTACAATGTCAGTAGATATAGACAAGTATAGATTAAAAAATTAAATCTGTTCTTAACTACTCTCAGCTATTTTTTTCCTGTGTTTCTTATAAAATAAGGATGCATCATACCATATCATATCATACCATACCATTTTCTATCATCTGCTTTTGTCTTTAATGTATTTTGTGGACATACTCCTCCATCTCATTCATTTTAATGGATGCATAGTACTCTGTCTTATGGGTGTTCCACCATTTATTTATCTAATCTCTTTTTGATGGTGGCTTATGTGGTTTCAGATTTCTTTTCTGCTATTATAAATAATACTGCAATGGCTGTCCTTTTACATACATCTCTGCACAACTGTCAGCTTTGCTCCTTAAGAAGACATTTCTAAAGTGAACTGTACTGTCATCAGTAGGGACATTTTAAAGATCTCAATGAGCATTGCTAAACCCCTCCATGAGGCTTATACTTACGTATGCTCCTTGCAGCTACTTCTTGAGAGTTCTGTTCCCCAATTCCTTGCCAATACCAGTAGAGTCCTGGTTATTTTCATTTTCAATCTTTTCAATCTGATAGGCAAAGAATATCTCACTACACTTTGCATTTTCACTTCTTTGGTTGCTAGTGAAGTACAGCAGCTTTTAAACATGCATTGAACATTTGTATTTCTTCTCCTGTGAATTACCCATTCCTATTTTTTTTTCCCATTTCTATATTGGGTTTTTGCCTTTGTCTTACTAACTTACTCATATTTTGTCATAAATATACCCTCAGATATTCTCTCATTCGATTGCTTTTGACTTTGTTTGTGATGTCTTTGCTTAATATTTCCATTGCAGGTAAAAACCAGGTTAAAACAATTATGCGGAGAAGCTATATTTGGGAATTGGAGGAAGGTGTGACAATGGGAAGAAATAATTCAGTCTTTTCCCTTAGTGGCACAAATATTGCCTAAAAGCAATGGCAATCTCTTAATTACCCATACATCTGGTGTAATCATTTTGTTGAAAACAAAGTACAAGTTTGTACAGTATTTTATTTTAGTAAATAATTGAATATCTAAACTCTAGTAAGATAGAAAAATTAAGAAAAATATTTTCTCTTCGGGAATTAATTCTGATTTTTCTTCAGAGAAATGCCAATTGAGATAGAGAAAAGAAAATGGTTTTGAAGACCTAATTTTCTTAACTTTAAAAGTATAATAATCATTTGGAAATACTTTTCAGTTTCAATAAGTGTTTCCAATGTTATCTTTTTTTATCACAGATGGGGATACTAGGCTAGGTTAAGCAGAGTTTATTCCAGAAATATTCTTCAGCACCTACTCTATGCTAAGTGCTTTGGAAAAAGGAAGAATTTCTTGCCAGTTGGCACTGGGCAAAAGCATAAAGAAAATGGGTGTTACTCTAAATGTGCCTGGACCCATAAGTATAATTTAAAAAGCCAATTAGCACATCCGAGTGCTGAGGGCCTTAGAGACTCAGAGGGAGTGAGGGTATTGACAATGGGTAGTGCAGTACTTCGCCAGCACGCTAGGGGCGCTACAGTGTGGTAGCGCCCTACTCGGAAGGATCCAAAGAGGCAATCCGCAAGCCAAGTGTGGAGGGAAAGTATGTAGTTCAACTACTCAAAACCTAAGAAAGCAGATTTCAAGTAGAACAGATAAAAGATAGATGTGATGCTAAAGACCAAGAATTCTAGAAGCACCTACCATACTCAAGATGCTCTCTCGGCTAGGAGGTCGTTTGAGATATATAAAATATAAATAGTGAGAAGTCTCAATGCACAGACCATCAGATGAGTAGAGCTGTGGTAACCAGCAGGTGAGCGTCCATAGCTCCAATATGGACCAATTTTGATGGGGCTCTTTTTAAAGTAACGTGCATTTTCAAGCTATAATAATAATAATAATAGCTCTCACTTAAATGGCCCTTTTTACTTTCCAGGACCTGTTCCAAGCACATTACATACAATAGCTCACTTAATCCTCATAAGAACCCTATTTCCCCCTTTTGCAGGTAAGAAAACTGAGTCACAGAGATTAAGGCACTCACCCAAGGCTATTTGGCCCACAGGTGGTGCTGTCAAAATTTGAACCTGAGCTGGGATGTGAACTCAGCCATCCAATCCTCATCATCTGTGTTCATAATCACTGTTCTCCAAGCAGATTCATTTATTGAGCATTTACTATGTTTCTAATCTGTGCTAAGCACACATATGTATGATCTAATTGATGTAACTTTGTGAGGCTATGAGGTTGATATTTTAATTAGCCCCTCTTTGATAGATGAGGAAACTGAGCATTAAAGAGTTTAGCTGCTTGCTCAAGAGTCACAAAGTAGAAAGTGGCAGAGCCAGGATTTGAATCCAGGGACAATGACCCTGGAGATAGCTAAAGCTCATAGGCATTGCCATGGACATACACAATGTAGGAGGAAGGAGGTGATGGTCCCATAGCATTTGGGGCTCGATGTGCCATGTCCGCCACCATAGCTCTCTTTGGACCCCCCCCCCCCCAAGCAAGTCAATATTCAACAAATGGTCTGCAGACATTTGAGGAAGTGTGCAGGAACTGGGGATGACAGGCTTAGCTAAAAGGGAACTGGGGGCAGGAATACATGAATGTCCTAATTATCTGGAGAGCTGCAAAACAAAGAGATAGGACTTACTTTCTATGACTTCAGAGGTGAGAATTAAGGGGGATTTTCCCATAGTTCACTCATAAATGCATTCCATTTGTTGTGAGCCCCTTGATACCAGACATGTTTGAGACAAGGCTGGAAAGAAATTGTTAGAAAGTTTAGAAAGGGGAATTCTGTGTTGGATGCAGAGTTTAAGTTGCCTTTAAGTTCACTCTCTTCTATTAGCTTATTGAATCTTAATCATCTTCAAACATGCTCAGTGCCTTTTAAGAAAATTAGTATATGATAGAATGAAGACATAGGAAATTCATTAAAAAGCTGCTTATCTAGCACTCTATTAACTAGCATTTGTATGTTTTACCAACTCCTTGTAGCATGGGGTTCATAATAGTGCTCCCAAGGAAATACAACTGCCTTCAGTATTTTCAAAGATACACTGGACTATGTTCCTTGTCATTTATTGTTCAGAGTATTTTGTAGCATTCTAATTCTTTTGAAAAGCTGTGCTCTATGAATGATATCTAATAGCTCACCTTTAACCAGACTATATGATTAAGTGGGATAACCCACCCCCTAACCATGACAAATAGCAAATATTCTGGAACAGTCTCTGAATGAGAAGATTGAGCCGGGCAGTGTGTGAAGCAGTTTACCAGTGGGAACTCCCTGTTCATTTCCTCCACTGGCCAAGCCCTGTTCCCAGAGATTGTTACTGAAATGTTGGCCTTTGGTTTATTCAGCTGTTTCAGGGATAGAAGCTTTACTGTTTGTAAGTCTGACTGCCTGAAGCATCCAAAAATCAGCAAGTGCTCACAACAAGTGCATTCTTTTCCAAAGCACGAAAAGTCAATTCTTACTCAGGAATGTCTGTTGGCCTGAACAGTAACGCTGAGAGGTGAGTACATCATCTTCAGGTAAAACCAACCACAGCAAGATGCCCGCATAGAATTCGTCCATGGTAACTCACTCAGTTAATTTAGGGAGCTTCTAACCCACTGACAGTATTGGCAGTGTGCTCACAGCCAGCATGGCATATTTCAAATCCCTATTTCATCATCAGCCTCTCCCATCTGACTGACCTAATCACCGACTATAAATGTTAAGGATTCACGTTGTTAGGGTTGGCCACCCCCACAGCACTCTGTGTCACCCAGCTCCTGGGACTGGCCTGGCAAAATCCCCCTTCCCGTGTCCCAGAGGGAAAGTGAGTTGCCCCAGTAAGAGGAGCCCTACTGCCTGGACTGGGACCGGAGGAGGCTTGTCACCAGGTCCTGTGCCACCCCTGGCCTTTCCTCCGCTTCTGTCCTGTCACTGACTTGTCATTGACCCTGTTCTCTTTCCCTCAGGGGTCTCCTTCCCCTTCACACTATTTGGGAGCCTGGTGTGTGGAGTGTGCAAGCCCTCTGCACATAGAGCTGTGCCCCAGAGGAAGTGCGTGGACCAGAGACCACAGGCCTGCTCTTTCTGTGTGGTCCTGAGGCTGCAAGCCTTGTTTCCTCAGCTGCAGCCTGGGAATAACAACCACTGTCTGGCTACAATATAGAGAAAATGGGGCTGAAAGGAAAAAAATGGGTCTGAAAGGCCTCTGGAACTGACAAACATGATACAAAGTAAAACAGGAGAAAGGCAAAAAGGAAGGGAATTCTGACATCTGCGACAACGTGGATGAACCTTGACATTATTCTAATGAATATGCCAGTCACAAAAGTAGTTGTTCTGTCTGGCTACCAATTCAGGAGGTGAATTAGGAAATAAGTACCCTGGATGAGTAGAAAAGCATCCCAGCAGAATATTGCAATGTCCCAGAATTCTCTCATGGAAGCCTCTTGAAGTTTTCAGAGGGCCCAGGTACTACAGTATGGAAAAGAAGTCATGCACGCCATATGTTAAAAATATAATTTAAACACTGTGCAGTTGGAGGGCAGCAGACTGGATGACCACAGGGGCCGTGCAGGTGATGAGAAATGGGCATGGCAGGTGTGGGGCTGTAGGCAGCCACTGGGTGCCAGGTGCAGTGCCAAGGCCACTGCAGACTGCGAGCCCCCTGATTCTTGCCCTCTGGCTCTGGCTGGGGACCCTGGGTCCTGATGCATACTGACAGGCAGATGGGCACTGCTGAGCTCAGCTTACACCTGTGCCCTCCTCAGTAAGACCGGCAGAGATTGGTACACACCCTCATGTCCCCGGAGGTCTGCAGTCTCCTGAGCCTGGAGGCCACCGACACCAACAATGAGATCAGCCACCTGACGCTGAGGTCTACAAATGCACTGCACCCAGCGAGCTTCCGTGCCACGCGTGACATCCTGATTGAGCACCACCGGTATCCAGAAGGGATTCGAAAGTATGAACAAAACCCCGACTTTGTCATCGTGGCCTCCACTATGACATTCAGAAAGAGCTTTCTGTGGAAGACTGATACCTTCCGTCAGGTGCAGCTGGGTCTGGCCTCCTGGGGCCTGCAGCTGTGCTAGACAGGGAGGTGATGGACCTACGTGGGATACGGAGTACATCCCACTGTACCAGATGAGCGGCTTCTAGGTCCTTCCTCTAGCAGGTCATGGACATCTTCTCGCTGCTGGAGATGGCCCTGCTCTTTTGCATGCTAGACCACTACTTTGACCACGGCCTGCAGTTTGACCAAGCGCACCTCTACAAGGATGTGACAGATGACATTCAAAAAGTGCATGTGAGGGCCGGCCGAGTGGCGCATTGGTTAAGAGCTGGTTTTGGGATGCCAGCAGCCCCGGTTCAGATCCCACATATGAGGGCCAGTGACACTGCCCTCTACAGCTAACAACAGCTCCACCTGGAGCTGGGCTGTGCAAGCCCCGGTGACGGTGTAGGCTGCAGCCCCTGCTGCAGTGGGCTGCCATAGGCTACAGTGAGTGGCCCGCAGCCAGCGTGAGCGGCTGGCAGCCAAGCGTGAGTGGCTGGCAGCCAGCCTGAGCTGCCAATAGCCGCGGTGAGAGACCATCCAGAGGCAGGCGACCGATCTGCCTCATCTGGGAAGAGTGCAATGACAATACCAACATGGGCCTAGTGAAGCAACATCCTCTGCAACTAGACTGAAGAACAAAAAGACAGCAACTTGTCTGTTCCCCTTCCCCGATTCCCCAATAAAATCTTAAAAAAAAAAAAAGTGCATGTGAAGGGCCCCATGTACCAGCGGATGGAGGGGGACATGGAGAAATACATCCTGAGAGGGAGCAAGACATTCGCTGTCCTGAGCCTTCTGGTGGCCCATGGGAAACAGCTGTTGGTACACTCCTTTCAGCTCCACGGACAAGCGGATGTGCATGTGGTGGGTCCCAGCTGATACCAACTCTTCACTGTGGTCATCGTCCAGGTGGACAAGCCCAGTTTTCTCACGGACCCGTGCAAACCGTTCAGAAAACTCGATGAGAAGGGCTCGGGGCAGTGGGGCCCCATCACCTCCTGGAAAAGGGCAACATCTACTGGCAGGGAACTGTTTGTCATCCTGCACCTGACAGAATAGCACAGCACCTGCGTGTTCGACTTCGGAGATCACTCTACAGGCACCTGGAGAATCACTTGCTTCCACAGGGCTGGCGCGCAGGCGTCATCATCCTCGGGATATGCTCAGTGATGCGGCCGCAGGGGCTCCCCGGGCTGCTGGGTGCATGCAGACCGGCCAGGACGCCAATTGACAGTTCTGGCTTCCTGGATGAAGGAGCAGCAGGAACTGAGGGGAGGTGCATCACCACGTCTCTGTTCAACACTCAGTTGGGAAACATCTTCCGCATTCCCCAGAAGCCCAACTACTGTTCAGGGCACCTGGGGTGCTTCTCAGGCCTATACGTGGCCTCCCTCAGCTGCCCGCTCAACTTCCCTGCACCTCATCTCCTATCCACGTCACACACCTTACAGCAGGAGATGCCGCTCTGGATGGACAGCTCTGCGCTGGCTGCATGAAGATGTTCTTCCTCGGCAACATGGCCTACATCCACTGAGGGCACCAATATTGTCTGAACCAGCCCCTAGGAACTCCTGCCCCCGCCCCCCCGCGCTGCAGTCTGTCCAGATAAGCAATAGAAATAGGTTGCAGCCGGTGGAGTGGCTCTTGGTTAAGAGTTAGCTTCTGAGGACGCCAATTGACAGGTCCGAGGCCAGCTCTGAGCAGCAGGAACCCCGTTCAGATCCCATATTAGGGCCAATGACGCTGTGCCCTCTACAGCTAAGATGGTGAACAACAGCTCCACCTGGAGCTAGGCTACCGTGAGTCACCTGCGAAGGCATAGGCTACAGCCCCTGCTGCAGTGGGCTGCCATAAGCTACTGTGAGTGGCTGGCAGTTGGTGTGAGTGGCCAGCAGCAGTCATGAGCTGCCAAGAGCCACTGTGGCCGTCCAATGGCCGGCGAGTGACTATCTCACCCGGGAAGAGCGCAATGATAATACCAACATGGGCCAGTGAAGCGATGTCCTCCACAACTAGACTGAAGAAGGAAAGGACAGCAACTTGTCTGTTCCCCTCCCCCAATTCCTCAACAAAAAATCTTTAAAAAAAATCTCTTTCCTTAAAAACACAAACAAAAAACTCCATTCCTTATTATTCATTAATCACTGAGATTTAAACTTTCACCAAGATAA
Organism: Aselliscus stoliczkanus; assembly: GCA_033961575.1. NCBI lineage: Eukaryota > Metazoa > Chordata > Mammalia > Chiroptera > Hipposideridae > Aselliscus > Aselliscus stoliczkanus. The sequence continues at coordinate 17,877,161 of CM066730.1, read as the reverse complement.
TCAAGTTTTTTCAGTGCAAAAATCCTATGACACTCCACTTATGGGTGTATATCCCAAAGAATTGAAAACCGGGCCTCAAAGAGATAGTTGTACACTCATGTTCATAGCAGCATTATCCACAATAGACAGGAGATAAAAGCAATTCAAGTACCCGTTGATGGATGAATGGATAAGAAAAGCGTAGCATATTCATAAAATGGAATATTCTTCAGCTTTAAAAAGGACACATGAGGCAACATGGATGAACCTTGAGGACATCACGTTAAGTGAAATAAGACAGTCACAAAAGAGCAAATACTGTAGGATTCCACTTACAGGAGGTATCTCGTTAAATTCATAGAAATAGAAAATAGAATGATGGTTGCCAGGGTCTGAGCGGAGGGGAAAATGGGGAGTTATTGTTTAATAGGCCCAGTTTCTATTTTGCAAGATGAAAAGAGTTCTGAGGTTAGTTACACAACAATGTGAATAAACTTAACATTACTGAATTGTACTCTTAAAAATGGTTCAGATGGTAAATTTTATTTATGTGCATTTTACCACAATTTAAAAAAGATAGGAGACATGGGCTCAGGCACACACACTCAAAGACGATTTTCTTTTAGTTTCTGAGCCTTACCTGTATGAAACACTCAATGTTTATGGAATTGAAACTCTATGTTGTATTTCCATTTCTTTCTGGGGTTCTTCAGTAAAGAAAAGGCCTCCAGATTGAGAGAAGGCTTTGATTGAATGATAAGGCTTTCAGCCACATCATCATTCATGTGCTTGGAAGAACCTTCATCTGAAGAAGAAAAACCTGAGCCCTCAAAAAACAATCAAACGAGGGAGTGGTACTGGGAGCATGAATGGAGGTGCGGGGACCACCATGAAGAGATCAGCTTCTGTAGCTATTAAACAATAGCTCCCCATTTCCCCCTCCCCTCAACCCCTGACAACCACCATTCTATTTTCTGCCTCTGAATTTAATGAGGTACCTCCTGTAAGTGGAATCCTACAGTATTTTCCCTTTTGTGACTGGCTTCTTTCACTTAATATGATATCCTCAAGATTCATCCATGTTGCAACATGTGTCAGAATTTTCTTTTCTATTGCTGCTTCTATTACTTCAGCCCTCCTCACCCAAAAAATGGACCCCAGATGCAAGGAGCTCCTTGCTCATGACAAAGACCAGGAAAGAAAAGACACGCATACACTTTGTATCCCTCCCATCCCCACCTTCTCAGCTGACCTCAGCTCTTACTTCACAGAGAACTACAACCATCACCTGCCAAACCCCTCAGTTACCAATGCACTTGCACATGAACCTTTCCTTTGGTCTCCAGCTTCTGAACCATAGGTTTTTATATCTAAGTGCCTACTGAGGATCTCCATTTGAAAGCTTTTCAGTATTTCTTTCCACCAGAAACCTACCTGCCCCTACCCTCCTGGCATTTCAGTATTACCATTACCACCACCATTCTCCCAGGTACAGAAGTCAGAATCAAGAAGTCATCCATAGCTTTTCCTCCTTCACCATGCTACATTTAAGTCCTATGGTTTTTATCTCCTAAGTATCTTTGGAATTCACTGAGTTTCTTCTGCCACTTTCTCACTACCACTGTGGCCTGATGGCTGCAACAGCCTCCCACTGCTCTACTATAATCTTCTGTATCAGGGCAGGGCCCAGCAGATGGCACACTGCCATGGGGTACTTGGCAGGTTAACCCTTAATTTGGCAGGTTAAGGTAAATCAACAAAGGATGGAGAGGCACCCTGGGACTAGAGACTCTAGGGAGCCTTAGATGCCTGAACCTGAAGGGAACAGTTATTATATATAACCTAGAGAGAGAGAGCCACAGCTGGGAGAAAGGTCTGCCAGGCAGGAGCTGTGGCTGCAGTAGGGGAACTCAGCCACCACCCATCTGAGGCCAAAGCAGGGAGGGAGTTGAGGAACAGATACCCTGATTTCTCTGTCCTCCCACCCTCCCATCTCCTGCTCCTGCCTCCTGTGGGCTGAACCCTTCCAGAAACCAGAGGACAAAGAAGCAAATAAATGAACCCAGCAGCAAAGCTTGTTGATGCAGCCAAAAATATGCCAGCCTATTAAGGCACAGAGCAGGATGGAGAAAGGTAGTGAATGGGTCTGGAGGGGCAAATGAGAAATACACAGGGTATCCTCCGCAATTCAGTTTCCACACTGTAGCTTAAGCAACTTTCCTAGAGCACAAATCTGATTTTGTGATCCCTTCACTTAAAAGTAGTCAACATCTCTACCTTGCCCCAGGAGGATGTTTGAACCTCTCACCACCATCCTGGCATGGCGTGACTGCCTACATCTCCAGGCATGGACCCATGACTCTCTCTCTCTCTCTCTCTCTCTCTCTCTCTCTCTCTCTCTCTCTCTCTCTCTCTCTCTCTCTCTCTCTCTCTCTCTCTCTCTCTCTCTCTCTCTCTCTCTCTCTCTCTCTCTCTCTCCTCACCTCTATTGCAGCACAGTCTACTCACTCATTTAACATGATTGTTTTTGCCTATTTCCTATCCATTTCTCCCCCAAACTGGAAATATATTGAAAGCAAGGACTGATGGTCCCAACACCTAGCACAATGCCTGGCACGCAAGCACTCAATTCATATTTGCTGAGTCAATGAATGAATACTCACAAAAATCCTGTGACATTGATGTTCTTCTTTCATTTTTTTAATAACTGAGAACACTGAGGTCTGGTGATGTTTAGGGATGCCCAAAGTCACAAAGTTGGCTCCAGATGAAGCCTGCATTCAAACAATCTGTGTTTGTTTTTTGTTTTTTTTTTGATGGGTGCCTGTTTTTCTTCCTGAGGTTGCCTGCCAAGGATGCTCCCGAGCTGCCAGAAGAAGGTGCTGCTGCTTTGCCCTGACACGTTCAGAAATGCCCAGAAGCCACTGGATGCAAAAATTGGCTTCTTCTCCCCATGAAGCATGTGAATTGCACTGTTGGTCTGCAAGTTTCTGACTTTTCTACTGGTTTCTCTGGCAACTGACAAAAAGCAAGCATTGATATGGGGAAACAGTGGCAGAGAGTTAGAGAAGTGAGGTTCTACAGACAAATGTTTTTGCTGAAAAGAGGAGACAGGATTGAGCAGCCCAGTATCCCCATCCCACCAACGAGTCCAGCAGCAAGTCTGACCCAGCACTGGAGTGCTTCTCACACGACCCTGTCCTGTGGAAAACTCCAGTCCCTTTGCAGATGACATCTATGCTCTTGATTTATTTTCTCAAAGCAGGGCTGAGGTCCAGGCTGGTGAAACAGCAGGGGGAACAAGGAGAAGCAAAAGACTACCACCTATGTTTTGTGAGCAGTTATTGGATTTCTGCTCTGTGCCCCATTTTCTTCCTTCCTCCTGCTGAATAGAGAGTATTTAATAGGGAGATTGCAGGCTTTCATCCACGGGAACAAACAGCTAGCAAGGCTGGCTCTCGAAACACTGGTAGGATGTCAACATGGGAGCCTCAGAGAAATTCTTCTTGAAGAGTACTTAAGTCAATAATACTGGGGAAAATGTCGAGAGGGCAGAGCGAGCTGAAGTGAAAGTGCCTTTCTGTGAATAATGAGAATCGCAGCGTGCCCTGAACTCTTCGTTCCCCAAATGGGGGGCTCCAAGTACTATAGAAATGCACAAAAGCCTCCTGGCACTCCGGGTAAAAGGAAAAGGGGTCATTATGTCCATTTTATAAATGGGGGTGCAGAGAAAGGCAGAAGTGCTTTGCCCCAGTTCATAGCACAAGAAGACAGAGAAGTCAGGTGGAGTTCTGCCTTCCAACCTGTCTTGTCTCCCAAGGGTCTTTCTGGTCCAAACAGGGAGCACCTGATTACAGGGCTTGGTCCCAAGAACCCCACTTTCCTGAGAAAACTCATAGGTGTAGGAACCTCCAAAAAGAGGCAACAGAAAGCTATATGTCCTTTTTAGTGTAAGGCAAAGGGGAAAGTATATTACAAAGGACACGAATGAACAGAGCAGCAGCAAAAGCTTGGGGCTCAGTCAGCTGAGCGGTGGCATGAGCCCCTTGGAGGAGAAAGCTGTAGGCTCAGGTTGCATTCTTGCTTGAGGAATCTCCAAGGACTTCATATATGGAGGCTTCTTTAAAAATGAAACTCTCAAATAAATTGTGCTTAGGGCTTTAAAAAAGGAGTGTCCTTCATGGAACAAGCTCCATAGTAACATGATGCTGCCATAAGCCCTTAGGAGAGTCGGGGCATATGTATCGGTGCCCCAGTGCCCAGTGGGTTTGAGGTGGAGTGGGTGTAGGAGGGAGGGTGGAAAGGAGGGCCCTGACTGATAGGGACAGTTACTTAACATCCCTGAAATAAGGATGGTAATTCTTACTGGGCAGTGTTGTTCCAAGGTTCAGTGAGATGACATTTGCTGGGCCCCTCGTATGGTCCTGGCACTACATTTCGCCCTTTACATGTGTGAATTCCCTTCCTCTGCCTTTTACCAAAGCACCTGGCTGCTGGGTTTCCTAAAAGAGATGAGGGCAGTGGTGAACTTCACCAGCGTCCAGCCTCCCAGAGCCACCTGACCTGGCAGCTTGGGTGGCCTATGAAGAACATGCTTCTATCAGCTCACAGCTAGAGGAGAAGTATGTGCTGCATGGGTGTCATGCAGGGTGGGCATGGTAACCATTTCCAGGTCCTACCAGCCAACGGTAAACCCTGCAGGTATCATGCATTCTACCTCAGTAAGGAAGGCCGCAACGCCTGCTGGGCCCAGGGGCTTGCCTTGAGAGTTCATTCATCCTGCGGGGGAGTCCTCTTTTCTGGGATGGTGCTTTACTAATCATAATCAACATCTCTGCTCTCAATCATTACAGCATCTTAATCCCTGATCATCATTGTAAAAGGCTCATTAAGTCTCCAAAGAAAATCCAACTCATTCTTTCCATTTTGCCCTTTTTTCGATGAGCGTGTAGTAAGGACTCCCCATGTGCCCTCATGGGAGCCGAAGTGAACAGAAAACAAGGACACAATGTGGCGGCCTGTGGGAACTCAGAGTTACAGCAGGGAGCTGGACACCACACCTCACTTCCTGCTGCCACTCGCCAGCTCTCCACATGAACGGAAGCTGCGGAGGGAACAAATCATATGGGACAGCAAACTGTAATGTTGTCATCATAGAAACAGAAGAGTAGGGAGACATGAGATGTGATTTTTCAAGGTTACGGAAAATCTGTCCTGCTCTGGGACACGTGGGTTCGAGCCACATTAGAGTGTGGGCTGAATCGCAACCAGGCTGCCCTTAGCTTGGTAGTTGGTTTCTTTCTTTCATATGTTCTAGTGGTTGTCTTATCAACCAGTGCAGGCCCTGTGTTTGCTTTTGAGCAGCTCAACTATAGCTTTTTTCCCATCACCCACTATGTGCTATTCCTTTTACTCTCCTAATTGTCATTATAACTATAATCTACTATGTTCAATTTACAAAGGACAGTTAATTGTTTATGTCACAATGTATCTGACCACCCTTTCATGTGTCATCCAACCCATTATTCAGGATTCTGTGATCTCCTGTCATGCTTCTGGGTACTGTAAATACCACGACTTTGCAGAAGAAAATTAACAAAGAAGCAAGGAAAATTATGGGGTTGCGTTTTCTGTTTTGTTTTAAAACATAAAACATTTAAAACTTTTAATCATATTTTTAAGTAGTGAAGATTCTAGGCAGGAAAATACATTTGTATTAGTTTCTGTGCCATTGGCCCATTAAATGTTTACACAAATCTGATGAAATTAGGAATAGTAGCAATAGTTCCTCTAATTCATTCAACAAATTTTATTATGTACCTACTATGTGCCATCATTGTTCTTAGCACCAGGGACAAAACAGTGAATAAAATGGAGTCCCTGCTCACTTGGCAATGACAATCTAGTGAAAGGAGATAGAGAGCGAGCAGGTATATAATGTCAGGTAGCAACGCATGCTAAGAAGAGAAAATAAAGCAGGGTAAGGGAGCAGAGAAGATGTGGGTGTTGTTTTAGATAAGGAGATCAGGGAAGGCCTCTTTGATAAAGCAAAAGAATTGGCAATGTGGATTTCTGGAATCAGACTGTCCCAAGTAGAGGGAGCAGGCAGAGCAAAGGCCCTGAGACAGCAGAGGTCTGGCAGGTTAGAGGACAAAGAAGAGCCAGGGACCAGAGTGGCTGCAGTGGAGTGAGGGGTGGGGTGGGTGGTGGGAGACGAGGTCAGAAAGGCGGTCGGAGGACACCACAGAAAGAACCTGGGGTCTCCTCAGAGGCTCCTGTACAGACTCTGAGGAGGACATCGCATCAGTCTTTAAGTTTTAGAAGGCTCACTCTGTCTGCTGTGGAGCATAAGATTTGGGAGGGAGGCAGGGAAGATGCAAAGAGGTCAACCCGGGCCACTACAATAACTCATGATTCTTAACTAGGCAAGAACTCGTGGATCCTTAACTAGACGTAACACATAGTTAATGTTTGACATATATTTTCTTTGACTCACATAAGCTGCTTTTTTCCCTCCTTGGTGGAAATAAAGTTTCATATTCCATAGCTAACCACATAATACAGACTTTCTTAAATGGAACATAATGCTGACTAAAGTTATGTGACCAATATATTCTTTTCATCTTATTCACCCTAACTTGAAGGAAATACAAGATTCGGGGTTTTTTCTGCATAAAAGTCCTCCTGGCAGTCAGTCTCAAATTTCTGAGAGATTGGTACAAGACTAGATTTTGAATTGAGAACTCTGCTTTATTAAATGTTTTCTTTTAGTAAAAGTGTGTTTTTTAATCATTTCTAAACTGTTCCTATCAGACTTTCAGAAGTTATCCTTAAAAAGGAATGTTTGTGATGCTGATTTTTAGGGATTGAATCACATTCTGAATTATAGTATCTGGGAGTTTTCATCTCTATTATTGTAAGATTGCTACTGAGTTTCTACCTCAAAGCTGGTCAAAAAAGAAATGAAGAAAGCAAAATATGGCATTGTATGTTTTGCTTCTGCCCTGCCTCCTTCCTCAAAGTTTATACTCCAAGACAGACAGAGTGAGCCTTCTAAAACTTAAAGTATTCCATCTTCTCCTCAGAATCTGCACAGAACCCTCTAAAGACACCCGAAGTCCTTTTTGTGGTGTCCTTCCACCGTCTTTCTGACCATCCTCCCCCACCACTCACCTCCCGCCTCACTCCACTGTGGCCACACTGGCCTCCTGGCTCTGATACACTGTTATTTGTTTATAATATTCAGTGCCCCTCCCTAAAACCCAGTTCCTGCAGAACAACTCTACTTCCCTTTCTGCTAACGTGCGTCTTGACCATTTGAGTTGCTTTTGCCAATGAAATGTGAATGAAAATGGCCAATGCCATGCCTGCCACAAGTTTTCAAAGCTAACAGTGTCTCCCTTGCTCATTCCCTCTGCCGTGAGGCTGGCATGTCCCAGGTGGGGCTGCTCCTTCAGGTTCTGGAGGTTAGGTTCTGTAGAATTAAAAACTACACAGAGGGCCAGCCGAGGGGCTCAGTTGGTTAAGAACACGAGCTCTGAGTAATAGAGTCACCGGTCTATTCCCACATGGGCCAGTGAGCTGTGCCCAAGCTGAGCTGCCGCTGAACTGCCAACGGGCAGTCGGATGGCTCAGCTGGTGAGAGCATGTGCTCCTAACAACAAGGTTGCCGACTGAACTCCCGCATGTGACGTGGATTACGCCAACAACGCAACTAAAATTGAACGCGGCACCTTGAGCTGAGTGGCTGTGAGCTGCCAACAGGCGGCCAGATGGAGACTGGACTTGGAGCTGAGCTAGCTGCGCCCTCCACAACTCAGATAGAAGGACAACTTGGCTGTTCTCCTTCCCCGATTCCCAACACTGTTCCTCTCCCCCAAATCCCCAATAAAATCTTAAAAAAATAAATAAATAAAATAAAATAAACAAAAACAAAAACAAAAAATTACACAAAATAGTGCCCAGGTGGCCTGCAAATAGTGACATGAGGGACATAAAGACCTGGTTTTTGTTAATTGTAGCATAACTACAATTGTTTATTATTATAGCATAACTAAACCTAAGCTATTATATCTGATAAAGGTATATACTTGCCTATATTTCACCCATTTTTATTTCAAAAAGGTGCAGCCTCAGAGTAGGGTCTGTTGCTTTCTTATGAATCAGTATAGCTGGATTTGGACTAGTATAAAGGGACCTAGAGAAAACATTAGTGGCATTTTGGAAACTTCTTAAAGTCTCAAGGGGTCTCCATGTTCTCGCCTGCTTAGTTACACTTTTGGGATTTTCTAATCCAGAAAATCCCCAGAGTGAAATTTCACCTGTGGCCTTCCCCCTCAACCTGGAGCCAGGGATACAGACTACTTCCCTGTATCCCTGAAAACTCCTGAAAATTAATTTCAAGTCAAGACCTGTTGGCACGGGAGGTGGTGAGGAGAGACTTCTGACATGCTGTGCCCTCCAGCAGACTGGGTGATGTTGGGAGGTGGACTGGTCCCTGTTATCCCAACCTGCTTCCCAGATCCTAGGTTGAATATTAATGAGGACTATCGATAGCTTATCATTTCAGGGAATGTCCTGAAGTTACTTAGAGATCTTCCTAAATGTGAGTATATATCAGATCACTTGTATTTCCCCAGCTTAAAGGTCCTCTGTGCTTTACCGATGAATGTACTTACAGTAAAAAGCTGAGCTCCTTCCCAGGCACGTAAGGATTGGCAGGAACCAGCTCCTGCCTGGCTCTCTGACCTGCTGCCTGTCTCTCTCCCCCTTTGCTCTGTCTTCTCCATTCACACTGCTCTTCATTCAATTTCCCAAACACCTCAAAATATTTCCTGTTAGAGACTGCAATTACTGTTCTTCCTCCTAGAGCATTTCTGATTCTTCACCTATTTTATTTTCCAAAGCATAAAAGACCCTGCACGAGCAGTTGGGGCTCCTGAAAAAAGGTGCTCTGAGCATCGTATCCTCAGCAGTCCACGTGTTTATTAGCTCTCAGGATTGACAGGAAAGCAGAGAAGACCATCAGGGGACTCTCCATCCTCCCTGGCTCAGGTTTTCCCAAACCCTTGCCTGCAGAGTACTGCCATGCACACTCTTTGAAGAGGCCTGATCAGTGCCATGGGAAACCACCTCATGATTCAGAGTGCTAACTCCAATCAATATTAATAGCACACCTCTTTGTTTTCCAATTTTTCTGTCCCTTCCCAATGAATTGGAAGATTCAGAGTACATAAATTTTCCTGCACATCGCTGGCTATATAGAGAGTTACAATCAGAAGGCAACTCTTTTCATGATGTGAGTGGAGAGGGCAACTTCCTTTAAGTGGCGGGACTGCCACCAGTGTGATTTCTCTTGTTCTTCAGGTCTAGGCTGAAATGTAGTTATTTTAAGCTGTATGTGTGATCGCTGTCACTGTGTGTTCCCTAAAACCTCCACAGATCCTACTGCAAGTATCTTGGTTCCCTTTATTTCTGCAGGTCCTCACCCCAAGAGGGAAAAGGATGAATTTTACTTCATTTCTCTCACTGAATTTTCCAGATGCTTGGGGACCATGCTTAGAGAAACCCAAACAGAAGAAGAAAAAAGAGTGATGTTCAAAGACCATCAGCCCAATGCCTTCACTGGGCTTTAGAGTGAAGAAAAAGGCCCTTCCGTTGGGCTGTGGTCCTTTAGAAAGGGTTGAAGAAAAACCTTTTCTTTCCATGGCACTCTCATTCACAGCCCATGATGCTTCTCTTGACATTTTGCAATGGTGTACTGCATGAAGCAGTGTGCATGCGTTCACACACGCATCTGCATGTGTGCCAGCCAGGGAAGGTGGGAGGGCTTCTTCTGGGAGCCGGCAATAAATATCATTAGAGCTAAATACAGTGCTAACGCCTATCAGGGACTAAGCAAATCCTTCATTCCCAATTGCTATCCCAAACTTGGGATGTGTTATACTTTCCAAAGTTTTGTGATTATCAGCATTATCTCTATTTTAGGTACTCCCAATCTTCCATTCATTACAAACAATATAAAAATATTACTACTACAACTAATAGCAAAATATAGCATTCTGACTGCTTATTATGAGCCAGATGCTAGACTAAACAATTCACATGAGTTATATGCTTTAATTTTTTAAATAACCCTATGAGATAAAAATGATTGTTGTTGTTGCTGCTGCTGTTGTTATTGTTATTATTATCATTTCCCACATCATAAAACTAAGGGTTAGAGATGTTAAATAATATCTGCCTGGGTCTCACAGCTAGGAAGGAGTGGAGCTGGATTTCAAATCCAGGATCTGACTCTAGGAGCCAAGCTCTTAAATAGAAATTGGGTTGTCTCACTATGGAAACCACTGGAAAAGCAGAAAGCAGGACAGCAGAAAATTCACCATCTAAATAGAGCTAAAAGCAGTTACCATTTTACCTAATAAACCCAATTCTACCTAACAGGCTTTCCCTCTCATTGCAGTATAGTCTGGGACAATTTCCCAAAAATCTCTTCTCATTTCTTAGTTACACTGTAGCCACATTACCTCACTTGAGCCCCCACCCATAGCAACAATCTGTGAGTGGCTCAGTCTTATAATGAAATCCTTTGGGCAATCCCCTCAAACTCACTGGCTGGAGTCCAAGAGGGAAACTTCTTATACTAAATTCCACTCCAAATTATATTTTAGAAAGGACCCCGCACATTCATAGTATATGTGAATACCCCTCTTCCCACTTACAAAAGTGATAGAAATTCTGGGTGAGATATTGCCACCAAAACAGATGATCTTCTCTTTATCAGTACTGGGGAACCAAAGAAATGTCATAATCTGTTGGAGACAACCAGCCTCTTGAAAAGATCTCATGAAATACTTACTTTGGAAAAGGAGCTCGTGGCTTTACACACCCAGTCTCTACACACCCAAACACCAGGGTTGAAATAATTCATTTTTAATATCCACATAGCAGGGAACATAGAATTCAGCTCTAAGTATTAGAGAAACAGAAAAATCACTTTTGTGGGAGTGCAAGATGACAGCCAGGCACAAGTTCAACCTTAACATGCTCAGACACCTGTGTGATCCGCTGCAGAACTCACAGCAGGCGTGGGGCTCTGGGCAGCCTCCTGGAAAATGTGACAAATAGTCGAGCGGCCCCCCCTTCGGACATACCTGTGTACACCAGGATGTGATTCTACCGAGGAGTATATTAATTCTTTCCAAGGCCTGGCAATAACTCTTAGGATTTCTGCAGCAGAATTTCCAGAATAGCACTCCAAGCTCTGTAGGAAGAGGCATAAGGGGGGTGGGAATTTCCTACGTGTGGCCCTAGGGCCCCCTCCAGCAAACACCTTCCATTTCCTTAGCCACACTTAAATAATGTCCAAGGCTGCGTTGAAAATGGGAAATGAAATAATTCAGTCACTTCCTTGAATCGGTCCCCAAATGTGTACTTGTCACTACAGAATTCCCAGCACACCAGAATTTTATTGCTCTTGCCTCATGCAGCTTTCTTTCATCTTTCCCAGAGGAAGTCTCTGCCCTCAAAGTCCACCTGTCTATTGCCTTCTATACTGCATGTCCAGTCCTACCTCCTTGCCTCAGGGGATGCTTTCTGCCAGCCCAGAAGGCTCTTCAGCCCTTCCCACAAACTCATACCCTAGCCCTTCATTAGAGTCCATTAGACTCCAAAGTTGGCTTGGATCAGAGGAGGGCTTGGTGGTCTGTCCTCTCTACCCCACTCACTCCCTTTCACCCTGGTGAGAAAAAGTTAGGCTGTGGGAGGTAACTCTGACTAGGAAGAGAAAGCTTCCTCGTCTTATGGACGCTCATTTCTGAAGACTGGTGAAGCTAAGTTGAATGCAAGGGAGGCCTATGAGGAACCAGTGAGTGTAGGAGTCTCTGGATGGAGGTGGAGCATGGGTCTCCACCTCTGGACCATTCTGGGTGCTGGCAGGATGGCACAGACTCTCAGGACATGGTGGGAGCATAAAATAGAAAAGTGGCAGAGTAGGGGAAATGGGGACTGATCGGAGTGGGGCTGCTATAAATCAATTAAAGAGTGACCAGTGGGAAAAATGGAGGGTTGTTTTACACCGTCTGAAATGTTGTGTGTCTAGGGACTGCCTATCAACAAGATTATTTTCTTGCTTCCTATGTGGCCTTTTAGACACAGTAAAAAAACAATAGCAGAGTTCAAAAAATGCTAAGCTACTCCAGCCATTCTTGATCTGACCTGGTTCTGTAGTTTCCCGGTGCTGGTTATCAGTACTGCACACATTTGCCCTTAAATAAAGATGTTTTGCTCACTCTATGGCCATACACCTTTTCTTCCCAACAAATTTCTAAGTTGCTTGAAGGCAAGGCTTGTATGTCACAGCCTGGGACTTAAGCAGGTGCTCAATTGATAAATTATATAATTTTTAATAACATGTCATTGCTTCTTCATCTCTTATTGCTGTGTAAAAACAGCATGGTAGATTTTCATTGTATTGGCAGTTATTTTTGTTTTGGTTTTTTTGTTTTGTTTTGTTTTTTGGTTTTGTTTGTTTGTTTTTTGTTTTTCTGTTTTGCTTAATACAAATGTATTATCTTACAGTTTCGGAGATCAGAGGTCTGAAATGGTTCTTGCTGGGCTAAAATCAAGGCGTCGGCAGGGCTGCACTGCTTCTGGGGGTCCGAGGGAAGAATCTGCTACCTTGCCTTTTCCAGCTACAAGAGGCTGCCCACCTTCCTTGACTCTGGCCCCGTCATCCATCTTCAAAGCCAGTAGCATAGCATCTTCAAATCCCTTTCCAGCTCTGACTCTCACCAACAAGGATCCCTGTGTATAGGGCACATCTGGATAATCCAGGATAATCTCTCCATTTCAAGACCTTTAATTGAATCACATCTGCAAAACCCTTTTTGTCATGCTTACAGGTTCCAGGGATGAGGATGGGCATCTCAGAGGAGCTGTTATTCTGCCTACCACAAGTGGGAAACTCTTATTATACTATCGCCAGGCCTAAAGGGGCAGGAAAAAGAATGGTTTCCAGAACCCAGGATGAGCGATGGCAGTGGGGACATCTCAGCCAGGGCTCAGGGGTGGCCGTGATGATAAAGACCGGCCTTCAATCCCATTTTACTTTGCAGAGCATTTTTGAAATGTTCTGACTTAAAGTAAAAGATACACAACATACATATAAACTTAGCTCTGGGTTCTTGGATGGAGGGAGTCAGTCCACCTGAAGCAAGAGGCACTCTAACACAGCGGAGAAAGCAGACTTCCTGGGTTCAAATCCCAGTGACCATGTACTGGCTAGGTGACCTTGAGCAAATTATTTCATCCCTCAGTATCCCTATCTGTAAAATAAGGATGACAATAGGAACATCTGGCTCATAGGGTGGTTGTGAGAATTTGTATCCATGGAACACCTAGCATGGTTAATAGTGAGCATTATTGTCATTCTTCTTTAGAGAGATTGCAAATCGATTTCAAGGAGAGACCTCTCCATGTTGCAGACAGAGAAAACAAAAATGGTTTCAAAATAGAAGGTTCAAGGTCAGAACCACAGGTCCTCATTTTCAGACAACTTTTTTCTCATATTGGGCAACTCTAGGTGGACTCCTTACAGAGTGCAGAGCAAGCAAGATTTACACATTTCACATGCACATCTGGAAGACCAGCTAGGGCTCAACTCGCACTTGTCTAATTGACGCAACAACTCAGTGATAGATTTAAAATATGTCTACAAAGTCTTTGATGCTCCTCCCTTAAAGAGGTGAAGACTAATTCCCCTCCCCTCGAGTATTGGCTGGACTCACTTCTAATGAACAAAATAAAACAGAAGTGATGTTGGGCAACTTAGGAGACTAAATCACAAAAGGCACTGCTCCTTGCTCGTTTCTGGGATCACTCGCTTGGGGGGAAATATACGGCCACATCATGAAGACACTCAAGCAGCCTATGGAGAGACCCATGTCCCAAGGAACTGAGGCCTCCTGCCAATCACCATGTTGAGTGCACCTTCTCGAAAGCACATCTTCCAGCCTCAGCCAAACCTTCAAACGAATGCAGCCCCTACTGACATTGTGACTGCAGCCCCATGAGAAACTCTGAACCAGCCACATAGAGAAGCCATGCCCAGATTCCTAAATGTCAGAAACTGAGATCATAACTATTTGTTATAATAAATCACTAAGTTGGGGGGTAATTTGTTATGCAGCAATAGAAAACCAACAGGAAATCTTTTGTTGACCAGATATCAAACAACTCATCTCATTCTTTTACTATAATAGTAACATCTTGAAACTTGTTTCAACATTATGCCTATATGAGTGCTTGTACACAGCGGGCAGTGAACCAGAATCTTCCAGGGTTTTGTAAATGTATTTTCGATGTGTGCAAGTGTTTGTCCAGTGAGCTGGGGGGACACGTAGGGGGTTCCCTTTGCACAGTCCTTTTTCAGATCCACACGACATGCATCAGGATGGTGCTGATATAGCATGCCCTGCTGCTACATGTGACCAGTACACCCCTTGCTATCTTTGAGGGACCTACCAAGGACTTAAGAGAATTTTCCTAATTCATTCTGAAATAAATCCCTAATCTAACAGAACCTAACTGTCATTCTCTGAATGTCTCACACACATATACATACAAACTTACAAAGGAGTAAAGTTCATTCATCATTCATTACTAATAATCACTAATTTATAATGGATGCATCAGGCACCAATTTTTATGAAGGTGAAAAAGCATAGCCCATGCCCTCAGGAACCTATAAGATAATCACTATAAGGTAGTTATGTCGGAACTACAGTAGAGCAGCGTTACAAGGCTCCTGGAGGACGGTAGGAGATGGCATGGCTTCAAAGAAGCTAGAGTGTTTGTACTAAGACGCCATTCTAATTTTTAAAAAGGATTTCGTAGCAGTTTCAGGACCCCTACCCTTGCCCTGAGTGGAAAATCAGAAGCAAAAGAGCATGATGTTTCTGATCTGGAGTATTATACAATGCCTAGTGGAGTATTCAAGTTCAACAAAAGCACCAAATAATAACAACCATAATCCAGGACGTCAACATTAGCCCTGAACACCCCCTTGGTTCCTATGAAAGGTTGGAGTCAAGTGCTCAGTGCCGGGCAGGGTCGCAGCACACATTTTTTTTTCTTGGCAGGCTTTGTTCCAGGTCAGTCTGAAAGGTACACAATACTGCCTGAGCTCAGAGTCCAGCAGAACTCACATAACAGGTGGAATTATATATCAGTAAGAGACTTACAGAGTGTTTATTCACTTGCCAGATTTATTTATCAGGTATGGGATTGAAAGGATTTCCCCACAGGATATGGAGAGATTAGTGTGCAGTGAAAATGCTTTTTCAACAAATGCTTCCACTAATCAGGTCTTGGTTTTCGTATTCTAGTAGAATGTGCTTGTTGCCCTTCGCTGGCATTGCTGGCAGGAACCAACACACACGCTGACAAACAAAGCACGCTGAAAGGTGGACATCTATCTATCACTCTGAGGAGCAGCTGCCTGTCACTTTTTACGAGCCCACAAGCACATTTTAATATTATGCTAGATTAGTATGTTTATGACAAAACAATTCTAGGTCTCCCTAGCCCTAAAACACCTGAATGAGAAGGGAAAATTTCTCTTACCCACGGCTTTGTCTACCTGCAACCAATCACTTGATGATTTCCAGAAGCTTCTCGTACTCATGCTGGGTATAAGCAATGTGTTCATTAAGATTCTGCCGCATCTAAGCTTCAA
This sequence comes from Aselliscus stoliczkanus, assembly GCA_033961575.1. Taxonomy (NCBI): domain Eukaryota; kingdom Metazoa; phylum Chordata; class Mammalia; order Chiroptera; family Hipposideridae; genus Aselliscus; species Aselliscus stoliczkanus. The sequence continues at coordinate 17,861,443 of CM066730.1, read as the reverse complement.
AATGCAGCCAAACCTTCATGGGTCTCTTGAAGGGCATACCCCGAGCAAGGACAAGACCACTCCAACCCACTCATATAACTCGCTCTTTCCCTGCATCTATAGCGAGGCTAAAACAACCAGATGAAGAGTGAAAATGTCACCCCCTCATCTGGACTAGTTGATGCTAAACATCTGGTTGTTACATAATAAGCCATTAGGGTCGTTTTTCTTGCTTTCCTTTGTTCTCTGTTAAAAAATAGTCCCAACAGTTAAATCTGGTTTCAAACTCTAAATTTCATATATTTTCCATAAGCTCTTTGAGCGGACTGGTCTTGATTATTCTTTTCTCTTAAAACCTGTATAGTAAAGCTCAGAGAGCTTTAAAACAAAGCTGATAACCACAAAGGTAATCTCTGGTCCTTCCTCAGAGTCCTCAGATTTCCATTCCTCAGAGGCAAATGGCCTTACCACAGGAAGGAACATACCAGTGTGCACCAAACGACCAAAACTTTGAAGAACACTTGCTTCTTGCACAGTGGCTCAGTTTTACACAAAGGGGAATAACAATTCAAAGAATTTCCTTTTGTTTAGTTCCTTACAATTATTCAAAAGTACCTTTGGACAGAACAATGGACTAGAAAGTGCTCTCAGGCCACAGCTGACCATAAGATCACCAAGTTCTTGTTCAAACACAAGGTATAGCCACGAGGAGTGAGAGCCTTGGTTCTTTCTATAACACACACTTGCCTGGTTGACCCTGCTCCAGGCCTTCCTTAATTTTTCAGGAACTGGTGTGTCTTTCTCTGCTCACTTGAGTCTGTTTTAACTTTCCTGGGTACTCTCTTTTCTGACTCTTGGTTTTCCTATAGCTCACTTACTGCCATCTATTCCTAAAGAAACAAGCACGTAAGTAAAACAGTGAACCACTGTATCTTGGGTACTGGGGCAGGGACATTCTCTCTCTGAGGAAGACATTATCTCTAGATTATTAATTAGGCTCAAGGAGATTAAGTAACTTGCCTTCTAAGTGGCCAAGCTGGAATTTGAACTCAAGTCTGTTGATAAAAATAGTAGTGTAAAATCGTGGTTAAGACCTTGGCTTTTGAAATCAGCAGACCTGAAGTTAGCTGGAAATTTGAACTCTGCCACTTAACTGTGTCATTCTGAAAAAATTGTTAAATTTCTCTAAACCGCACTTGACTTATCTGTAAAGTGGAGGTAACAACAAAAGTGTCTCCACAGGGTTTTGTGATAATGAGAAAATGAATGTAAAGTACTTGGTATTGTGACTGGTATACTATAAGCTTTTAATAATTATTAGTTATCATTATTAGTATCCACTAGATTTGTTATATTTCACTCCGTTACACAACTTCCACAAGAACACTCTGCCTATTGCTATTAGGCTGTAAACAAAATGCCTAAATTATTCTACCTATAGTGGCAAGTAACAAAAACACAGTGAAGACTGGCGGAAACCACAGGGATTTTTATTGTTTGCTCAGCAAGAAGTCTGAACGTAGATGGTCCTGAGGTAGGTTTGGTGACTTTATGATACCATCAAGGAACCAGGCTCATCTATTATTTCTCATGATTACAATATGGCTACCACCTCTCCAGACATCTTATCCTTATGTGCTAGAAGGGAAGGGAAGAGGACCAAAAAACTTTCTCCTCATGTTCCTCAATTTTATCAGGAAAAAAAGTCTTTTTCAGATGCTTCCAGCAAACTTTACCTTACATTTTCTTGGTCAAAAGTGATTAGATGTCTACCCTTAATCCTGGCAAAGGAGAACAGGATTGCCATGGCTACTTGCAAACTTTTTCTGTAAAGGGCCAGATAGTAAATAAATTAGCCTTTACAAGCCATCCGGTCTCTGCCACAACTACTTAACTCCGCTGCTGTAGCATGAAAGCAGCCATAAACAAGAGGTAAACAAATGAGTGTCTGTGTTCCAATAAAATTTTATTTACCAAAAGTGTCGGCAGCTGGGTTTGGCCAATCCCTGCCTTAGACCAATGATAATTCATCAGTGTCACTGAGTGCATGGCTGTCCAGATTCAAGTTGGGTTCCATTAGCAAGGAAGAAAGGGGAATGACTATTAGGCAGGGTATGCCCCCAGGACGGTGGTCCCAAAATACTCTGGGGAAAGAGAAGAGGTTTGCAGTTGTGAGGAGCAGATCTGGAACTTTCAGGAAGCTGGGGACTACACTTCTACAGAGATACAAAAGGGACACACTGATGGAGGGCTCCCCAGTGTTTACACTAGTGGTTCATACTGCTTTGAAAGACCCTAAGTGGTGCCTAGGGTGTGTGTATGAGGGACCACTTTGAAGGAACCAGTCCCAGGCCCCTATCCCCAAGACTTTAGCCAGAGACCTTTTACATTTATCTGTTCTACATATTATGTTTCTGTTTAGGGGGCCTTTTTAGGGAGGAAGCAGAGAAAAACCTCCAATGATTAAAAAAATTAGAAACCACTGGCCTAGAAGATAAAGATCTACTCTGCCCATAAAACACCCCCTTCTAATTATATCTCCCATGATAACACTAGTTAAACTCTGCCCCCGTGAGATGCTTTTATCAAGTAGGCCAAGTGTTTCTCATGTTATTCTACCCTTGTGCCTTTTCTTCAGCTTTGCACCCCATCTCCTCTGCATGGCATGACTCCCCGCTTAGTTCTACACAAATAGAAAGTTTCCCCACATATTGGGTTGTCGGAAAAGTCACGATGCATTTTTGCAACCAAAAACATAGAAAAAATACGTCACGACTTTTCTGACAACCCAATACAAGGCTCTGTCAGTTTCACATACCTATTTAATATTTGCTGCGTGCAAGTCACTAAGTTACATACTTGGTATGAAAGGGAATACAAAGAAGTAAAAGATGCAGTCTCTTTCCTCACAATTCATAATCCAGTTGTACAGAAAGAAGATAATGAAATTTGAATATAAAGTGATGAGCATGGTTAGAAAATACCTACATATTTTTTTAAAAAAGAATATATATTTCCAAATGACTTTTACCCTGCCTAGATTTCTTGGAATACATGCTTTCTAGTAAAGCTGCCATGACTCACTTCTTGGAGGAATTTTCTCCTTTGGAATTGTATGTAGAACCAGTTTTTAAACCACGAAAAAAAAAAAAAAGGTTCATTCAGTTATAGCACACCCTATTTCCATTAACCCCAAATCGTTTCTCTTACTTTGATCTCTGGCTTTTTCACTGGACTTCAAATGACTTCTGGACAGTTACAAACATCATGTTCACCTTCAAAAGATCAGTTGCCAGTACCGAAGGTATTTAACAGGTTCTGAAGCTGATTCCTCAGAAGATGCCTCCACTGTCTAGCGCAATGCCCAGTCTGCAGCAAGGACCACACCGCTGAAAACAGAGCAGGGGAGGCTCCTTCAGCTGTCACAGTCAAGGAAGTTTCTAGAAAGCAACAGTTAGAGTTGGGCCTGCAAGTTGGGTAAAGTATGATTAAGAACAGGAATAAAGATTCACAGATGGGGAAGCACTTTAATTCCACACCTAGACTGAAATCTGAACTCCAATCCTAGTTTTGCCATTTACTAGCTGTAGACCTTGCACTATTTACTTAACCTCTCTGGGCCTCAGCCTTCTCATCTATGAAATAGGAATAATAAGACTATCTCTCAAGGCTGCTGTGCGGACTAAATGAGTTAATACATGTAAAACACTAACTATGATGCGAATGTTTGCTGCTGGTGATGTTATTAATTCCCACCTCTGAATGAAATCAGCTTTCCTGGCCAACCTCAGGGATTCATGAATTGCCTCATTTTTCAGATATTAAAAAGCTTATTCCAAACAAAATGAAAAACTTGACTATTTCATTCATCAGTGCTTTTCTCCTCCCACTGACAACTGGAGGCTGGCTTAGGTTTAGAAACTTGTGATTGGGAGAGGGACATGATCAGTGTTGGTTCCTTCTCCTTGGATCCTGCCGTCTTCCCGTCACTGGCTGGTGGTTCAGGTCTTTCAGAGCCCAATGACCAGATCTCTTCAAGGAGGGCTCAACTGTAATTAGGGGTTGGTGGCAAATGTACAAATGCTGGCTTTCTCTTATGGGGTATTTGTGTGGGTTTCTTCCAAACCCCCTCCCCCACCGTTGAAAGTCCCCTTCCATGGACAGCCTGTGCTGCCTGGCCACTCACTCTTCCTGCACGGGTCCTTATTTGTGCTGCTCACCTTGCCCAGCCTCTGTCATGGGAAGTAAGTCTACTTTGCCAACAGGAAGACTAGTTAGTACATGTTTACCTTGCCAACTCTTGGAAGTAGAGGTTGTTCCAGATACCTCCTTCTCCCGCCACTGCAAATAGCTCTCCCTCTGCTCTCAGATGTCTCCCGTCCCAGTGCCCTCCAAATTCCAGGAGACAAAAGGTAGTTCTCTGGAGCCCTCCTCACTTACCTCCAAGTAGGTGGAAAAGCACATCATGTGGACACCTTTCTTTAAAAAAATTGTTCACCGCTGGCCTCGTCGGGGTTCTTAGCTTCCTATCATACAGCCTGGAGGTGAGAAATTATGCTGTACGTCCAGTAATCCCCCAGAGATGGTCTATACCTCACTTGACAATGTGGGTGGCAATTATTTAGTACATACTGTTTCCTGTCTGAGTCTCAGCAGAAACTCCCGCACATGTGAACACAGAGTACCCCTTTAGCATCCGTCACCAGTGGATGAATGTTGGTTTGGAGCAGACGAAGAGTATTGTGGGAAATTCCCTGGAGGGCAGCTTAGGGGGCCGAACAGAAAGGGTCTGACCAGGGAATGGAATTTGGCCTCGTGGTGTAGATAATAGTAAGTAAGGAGTGTTTTTCTTTCATTTTCTACATTAAGCACAGCCCCAGTTATGGTCTTGTCCTCACCTCCCCTGACCTCACTCTTTCCCAGGGTCAGGTAGGCCCAGAGAGCCCTCTGAACATTTTGTTTAAAGTAGAAAAGAAGAGTAGCAAACATGCGCGTGCGTGCGTGTGTAGGGGGTTAGACAGCAGTAGGGGACATAGGACCAACCACAAGCCAAGAAGAAAAGTAAAGGAAGAAAAAAAAAAAATTCCAGTGAGCCGAGAGAAAAGTCGACCCTGCCATGCCTCACACACTAAATGGGGACGCCTGGCGCCTGCAGTGGGGTCAAGAGAGGTCGGAGAAGCTTATCTCTCCGTGTGCCTGGAATTAAGGGTATCCTGGGACAGCTGCAGAGCGGGAGGCTCCTGGTGTTCTCCTCTCTGGAAGCCAGTCAGGATCCCAGGGCTGCGGTGCAAGGAAGATAGTGGGTTAGATCTCTCACTACGAAAAGACAGGCTGTGGATTGCTTCTCTGCTGAGGGAGGCTCTCAAGAAAAGACACAAAGAATAACTGTCGGATTGCTTGTATGTCTCTTTAAGAGTCACTTCTCAGGATAAGGTCCCTGAAGCAAAACAAACAACATTAACTCCTGAAAACCTCAACAGACCTGCTTCAATTACAGGCCCCAAATCCTGATTCTGAGTTGAGGACAAGGAGAGACGCCATCGGGGCCATGAAGTGCCAATCGTTCAGAGGAACCCCCAAACCGGAGGACTGCGTAGCAGCGGCCTGGGAGAGCCCGAGGTCCCCGTGTGTTTGCATTCATTAAAACTTTTGCAGGAGGGCCGCGCTAGCCTCGACCGCCCAGAGCGGCTGGCGCGAACCCCAACCTGGGCACAAACAGCGCAGCACTGCCACCTTGTGGCCGCGGTCCCGCTAGGAGAGCTCAGTCAACCCGGCGGGCGGCGGAGGACCCGCTGCCCTGCAGGAACACGACGCAGAACCGCAGCCCGCGGGGGCGGGGTCCGGGGGCGGGGCGCTCCAGCGCCGATCACGTGGGTTAGCAACAGGCAACAGCCAATGGGAGTGAGAATCAGGTGGTGCGTGTGCACCGCCAGCCGGAGAGGCCGGGCCAGGAGTGCAGGCATCTCTGCGCCAGGACGGAGGAGTGCCCGGAACGGGTGCCAGGGATCGGAGTGCCTTGGATCCTGGAGCCCCTGGCCGCGGGGGGGGGGGCGAGCACGAGATTGAAATTAGGACTTTCCCACTCGCACGTGCCAAAGCAGTGATCCCGGGGGCACGGGGCGGCGGCAGGGGAGGCAGCGGAGGAAGAGCAGGCAGGGCGCCCCGCCCGGGGGCGGGGGCCGGCGTCCCCGCTCCTTCAGTCACTTGTTGCTGTGCCAGGGACTTGGGACTGAAACTGCCACTTGGATCCAATAAGCGGGTTAAAGCAAAAAGAATAGTTAAGTGTCTGGCAGTGGCCGGCGTGTGGGGGCCACCTCACCCTGCCTGTGGCAAGCAGTTAGCGAATATGGCCCCCATCCTTAGCGCCTCGCAGAACCAGGACGTGGCCCCAAGAGGTCAAAGCAGAGGCAGGTCGGGAGTTGGGTCCAAAGAAAAAGGCAGCTCAGTAGTTGTGCTATGGTAAGTGGAAAAGCCACATCCAAAAGTACATCTATTGACTTCTACGGTAACCCCACCATGGTGACATAACCCAGCCCACCCCTGGACGCAGACAAGACACAACACAATATACCAGAGGCGCGTGGGCAAAACCAGGACCAACAGAGAAAGCCTGGTGCCCATCACATTCTCACCCTTCTGGTTTCATGGCCAGGCACACATTTCATCCCGTTAATAGGGGGGCGCTCTCTCTCTCTCTCTCTCTCTCTCTCTCTCTCTCTCTCTCTCTCTCTCTCTCTCTCTCTCTCTCCCTCCCTCCCTCCCTCCCTTACGATGTTCTCCTGCAAGCTCTTTTACTTCTTTTGTTGTTTGTGAGTTACCGTGTGTCTTCTTCCCCTGAAATGACTCCAGGGAGCAGATGGCCTCAGAAGGGCATCCATCTAGTACATTGCCCTGCTTCCAGGCACTCTGAAAGACTATAAACTGGGATACTGTTGTAAGGTGAGACAAGAATATCTCAACCTGCAGGATCTAGCCATCCTATTTTTAAAGTTACTTAGGGAAAGAAGTTGCACAGTATTCTTTGATAATCCTACAAATGCTAACCACCCTGGGGAAGAGATAATAAAAACGTTCTGATCCCAGGTTTTATTTGTTTCTGTTTAAGCTCGTTCAGGGTCAGGCTATCCCAGAGGGCAATTGAACATCTGCCCAGCAGCTTATGGACATGATGTGCATTTCTGTCAGGAACAGAGGTCAGTGGTGCCAGCTGCCACTGGGAGCTTTGCCTGGTGCCCGGGTACCATGGGGATTTGCCAGGGCGGCTTTGAGGAGGTGATTCACTCTGCGTCCTATTTTCTTCCTTTATTCCAACACTGTCAGCTGAGTTTTTTGATTCATTCAGTGAACAGGCCTTGTGCACTTACTATGTGTGGAGATGAATCTACTATACTTGATAGTTATGTTTATGCAAATTTGACATAGTATTGGATTTTGACACATATACTCGGGTTCTTGACCAACAAAAGGTTTTGAAAATGTCATGAGAATTCAACACATATTTATTGAGCTCTAACTAGGTGCCAGACCTTTGTTTGGGTATTGGAAATATGGCCTTGCAGCAAGAAATTTGCATGATGAAATGGACTCATGAGGAAAGGAAGTGAAAATGGGTCAACCTATTTCCATGTTCCAGGAATAAGTCACCTTCCCCACATTAGTTGATTGTTACTGTCTCTTATTCGACTCCCTCAAACTTCTCCCTTTTTGTTCTTCGTTCTTTTGGGGACTTATTTGATCATGGAGCAATAAAGTTACCCACGTGTTTAATAATGTGATGAGATGGGGAAAGTCACAGGCTGGGAATCAACATATACCTGGTTCCATCCCTGGCTCTGCCATTTGATGAAACCCATAACTTTCTGCAGATCTCGTAAGATTTGAATCTTGGCTCCCTTATGGGGTGGTCCTTGTTTGCAACCCCCCAGAGTCAGATTCAAGGGCATGTTTTTCTCTTCTGTAAATTGAGGGATTTGAACTAGATTTAAGGTTTGCAAACTTTCTTTGGAAATGAATTTGTCTTTTAAAATAAAATCTAATATAAAACCCCAGCATATAAAACAAATGAAGACAGGCTTGTCCTCGTATCCCTAAAGCAGAGGCTCTGAGTCCTACATACCCGCTTTCTTCCCCTGTCTGTAAAAAAGCCCATGAGGCACCTTTGTGGAACCCTAGGTGTTCCACTGCACACAAGATGAAAGCCACTGCTAGATGGTTAGAACCTTCCAGTTCTAAAATTCTATAAATAAAAATTTGCTAACATTGTATATTTCTATGATGAGATTTAACCCTTGTTTTCTTCCTTCATGTATTAATATGTTTTGGGAGATAGGCACTAGCTTTACTGAAACCAAAACACATTACATTACTCTCTCCCTATTTGGAAAGCCAGTCTTTCTGCCACAAAACAAAACTAGATTTTGATGGAGCATAGTATTGTGTAATGAGAAAAACACCAGACTGGGAGTGAGAAGGCATGGGTTCTAACCCTGGTTCTTTGCTTTTAACTATCTCCATAACTTTGAACAAGTCAAGGAACTTTACTAACCTATCCAAATCTACAAAACTAGGAGGCTAAGTACATTTCTGGACCCCATACCAGAATGAGTTTCTTTAAATTCAATAACTCTCTCAGATTTCACCCTGCCTACAAGCCAAGTCACTCCATCACACTCTCTTTAATATATGTACTCACCCTATTTAGAGAGGAAGGGGAGGGGAAGAAGACAAATTAGGTTGTAAATGACACCACCAGGACATCAAGCTAGAAATATCAACTGAATCATTGTTTTGTTTGCACAGGTGGTGTGAGCCCACAGTATGCCTTGACCCCCAACTCACCAAGCAGAAGCCACATCTGCATTAATAAGGATTCTGCTAGGCATTAAACACGGGATGGCATTTGTAAGGGCAAACCAGAAAATCCCAGAATTTGAAGAATATTTGAAGATTACAGTTTGGATTAAGGACCCAGGACCTGGGGTTGGACAAAAAGGCCTGACCCCAAAAGAGACAAACAGCATGATTCATTGCCTCCAAGTGTGCATGTCCTGGGAAAAGGCAACAGGCTTTGCCTGGGAAGCCAGGGCACTTTACGGGTGGACACAAGAACAACAGTTCTGGTCATGGCTGTGACTTGGTTATAAGTTAACTTTATGGGTCACTGAGTGTCTGGAAACAGACTATAAAAAGAAGAAAGGGTGGCCCAAGCAGCTTTGTGTTGGAAATGGCTGTGACCAGTTGCTTCTGGAAGGGAGATGTATTGACTGCAATAAAACTTGATGGGCTCAGTCCTTGTCTGTTACGGCTGAAATCGGAAGTAAACTTTGGACCTAAGTAATTGGTAGGAAGCTGTGCTTAAGAGAGGGAGCAGAGGGCATTTTATCTCATGTGGTAAACAATATGGTATCCAACTGATGCACATGACCTGCTTTCTTGGTGACCTCTAATCCTATCATCTTATCAGCAGATAGACCTTCTAGATTAATCTCACAATTCAAACAAGTTGGAGCAGTTTGACTTTCACCATACTGACTTTAAAAAAGAAAAACAAAAAACCATGTTGATCTTGGAACAGCAAAACATTTAAGGTAAAAGTAAACGTCAGCTTTTGAGAGTTGCTATCCTTAACTGTGGCTGTTGAGGGTAAACTATGCATTGTCTTTAATGTTAACTTTTATCCAGCGGTCAACCCTAACATTAGCATTCTTCAGTAAGTCAACAATTATTTAGTATACACATATTTGCACATAATCTGATGTTATAGAACATACCATCCAAAGTTGTAGGCAACCAATAAAACCAGATTATGCCAGAAATATTTTTTAAAACAGACATCAATTTTTTCACTTGATTTTTTTTCAAGGTTTTGGGGGAGGCACATTGCAAATTTGACTCCACGTACAATGCAGAAAGGCCAAATGCAGAGTTTCAGGAGTCCAAAGAGCTAATCTTGACTCATTCATTATCTAAAGCTGTGTGGCAATCAGAACGTAACATTCACATCTCTGAGCCTCAAGTTTGTTCATCTGAAAAATGAGGGAAGATAAACAGGATCATAGTCTGCATCACAAATTTAACTATAATAATGGCTAATGTTTAATGAGTCAAGCACTTTACATTCTTGATCAGTTATTCCTCATAACACCCATATGATGTATGTATTATTTTTTTCCCCACTTTTCAGATAAGGAAGTTGGGCTTCCAGAGATTTTGAAATTTGTCAGAGGTCACAAAGTAAGTAGCAGATCTGACATTTGACCTTAATTTTCCCCCAGCTCCCAAGTTGCACTTACCCATTTCACATTAACAAACTGCCTTAGAGTCCATACAGAAAGGAAAGCAACCTAATTTTTTCCTTATATCAGATTTTCACTTTGACTTCCTCAGAGCTGCTAATAGATATTACTCCTCCATTGGTTACTCCTTCATAATCTTTAGAGAGTCACCCATAAATGGTTGCTGAAGCAGATGAGAGAGGAAACATCTACCCGGAGAGAGGGGATTACTTCACGGGATAACATGACCAGCCCTGTGAAGACTGTGGTAGGAGATTAGATTTTTGGCTAGTGCCCCAGCATTCAGAATCCAGGAGGCAACAGTTGTCCAGAAAAGACCTAAGTAGGAGTGACAAAGGGAACCCAGTAATGGCTCAGACCTTCCCATCACTTCTCACACACCCCTTAGGCCAAGCTTGGCTTCAGATCTCCCAGTAGGTGTCCAGTTATCACAATGCCACACGTGTAGTTGGGCATAGCTAAGAAATAGGAATGGAACCCTCTTTCTCAGGAACCTGTGGTATCCAGAATGAGGGATGGGGAAGCCCAATTTGGTTTCTGGTTCCCCCACACCTGGGGTCACTATTCCTTCATGGGCCCCCACAAACTGTCCACATGCTCCATCAGGTGGAACACTACTTAAGATCCACATGCCGAGTGACCAAAGACTTGGTGTCCTTGGAATGAAATGATCCCACTGATGCAAACCAATCTCCACACACTTTGGGGAATGTTTGGTTTCCACAATGTTTAAAACAATAATTAGCAATTTATACAGGAAGGGACAATCATGATCCGGGATGGAGTATGCACAGTCCCTGCTCTTGGAAAACTCACTGTCTTGCGGGGCCCACCAGGCTTCCTTCCCCTTTGGATCTCTTGGGTGAGTCCAGTTATCTCAAAATCAGAAAGATAAGAGACAGAAATATAATTTTGTTTAAGTACACAAATGATTAACATGTATTTAATGGATTTTAAAAGAAAATAATCAGTTGGGGAATGTCAACCTCAAGAAACTGCACATTTTGTCTTGAAAATACTGAAGCTATCAGAAACAATAAAAAATAATCTTAGCCATTTTCAAGAAAGAGGAAGCAATTATGCATATTCTCAAGACTAAAGTAGAAGAGTTAATTCTCCATTACTTGTTTATATTAGATTAATCTTGAATCTGTATGGTGGATATAAATTACACTTCCTCCAATAAATTCAATTTTGCAGATAAAGATGTACTTCTCCTCCAATCTATTTTTAGTTGCTTAAAAAATTGCCCCACATTTTGCTGACCACATATATATATATAATATAAACCCTCATCAGCTCCCTGAGGTGATAATTACTATTTAGGGAATTTCTCTGGAGGAATGAGTGAATATTCCACTGGAAAGAACGTGACTTAGATGCTATGAGACAGAATTGATTCTAGCTCTGTCCCTAACTGGATGTGAACTTACAAATTACTTCACCTCTCTAGTTCTGTGGGAAGCAAGGGAGCAAAATTAGATGATAGCTTTCTAAGACTCCTTCCAGCTCTAAAATTCAGTCTTTGTGCAACTTCCACAAACAAAAGCAGGGATTCCCTCCAGTATAAGAATACTGGATCTATTGGGAGGGACGGAAAGGAGCCTCAGAACTGGAGGCTAAGCCAGGTCCACTGGATGCAAGCACATACAAAGCAGGCAGGGGCAAAGGCTGCTGCCTAATTCCCAGGAAATTCCCTGGATGATTCCAGAGAGAGGGAACTGTTCCTGGTTTTCTCCCGAAGCACACACTGAAGATTGATGCAGTGGGATTCTTTGGGGCATGACATTGAGTAGACCCATTTACAATATAATCTTCTGATTCAGCCAGGATACTTTCATCAAGAGAAGGGACAGTTTGGGTTTGGTTTGGTTGTTTGTTTGTTTTTAATGCAGCAAGAATGAGAAGTTCAATAAGAATGATACCTCTGGTGAAAAGAGACCCACCTTCTATCCCAGTGGCAATAGAGCCTGTTGGCTCTCCATTTGTGGTGATGGGAGCAGTAAGTCAACAACAACAGCCTGGCCTCTTGGAAAAGCTGACCCTTGGAAACGCATCTCTGTTGAGATGCAAGATAGCAACAATGTAAGCAGCCATACCCCAAAAGGCTGACCCAAGAGAACATTCCAGTTTCAAAGGGAATATAGGAGCCCCCTAGATCCCAGGTAGAGGGAGAGAGAAGCCTTAGGAGGAAGGCAGGGGTGTTTCAGTGAGTCTGCACATGGATGATTCACATGCAATGCTTGTTCTCATTTCCCCTATAGTTCATGTTCAAGAGAAGGGATTTACATTAAAGCCAGAGTCCCCTCAGCCACCCACCAGCAGGGCCTTGGCATCCCCTCTATGTTGCTTCTCCATAGGTTCTTCATAGCTTCTCACAGTGTAACATCTAGCTTCCACAACAGTGATTGAGTGGAGAGAGAGAGAGAGAGCGCGCACCTGCGCCAAAGTCCAAGACAGAAGCCAGCCTTTTGTAGCCTAACCTTGGAAATTACATATCATTGCTCCACCATATTCTATTTAATCACACAGACCAACTCTGGTACAGTGTGAGACATGGTTACAGTGTGTGAAAACCAGAAATTGGGGATTGTAGGAGGCCATCTCGAAGGCTAGCTACCACAATTACCATGAGGCCTTCCAGACCCTCACTTTCCTGGGTCCAGCCATCTTATTAGGGGTTCCTTCTTTCTCCTCTTCATTCATCTCTTCCCCCTCAAAACAGTGAACTCTTTCACCTAACCCTTGTCTTCTGTACATTTCTACAGGTTCTCACCTACCCCAAACAGGCATTTCCAGAGCCAATTCTCTATCTAAGAGGAATTGTTAGTAAATCTTTTAAGAAATGGCAAGTTATTTTTATCCTGTTTTATAGTTCATGTATGTATTTATTTAGCTATTGGTCCATGATAACAAAAGGAGAAACTTTAAATACACAAAACACTGACTGCTCCTTAAATTCTTCTCTCAAATTTCCCACTCCCTACCCAAGATCGCAGTGCCCTTTTCCTGTGAGAACTTTTTACTTCTTGGAAGCTAACGAGTTTACTTGTCCCTGTGTACATTTCCCCCTCCTGTTTCCCAGGCCTCATTCAATCCATGCTATGTAGAAAGGCTCTTAAATTGGCCGAGTTTGGGGAGAGAAGCCAGAGGATAACTGCCCATCTATGCCAGGTGGGGATATTGTCAGCTTCATTTGTATTAACATAAATGGAGGTGGCTGGGAAGGGCCAAGTCGTTTTTCTGAGACACTACCTCATGAAGCTGTTGTGAGAATTAAATGAAATAACACAGATAAAGTGCCTGGAATGGCGCCTGGTACCAAGTAAGTGCTCTATAGCTGTTAACTATTGTTCTTAGATAAATGACACAGATGTACATAAGCTTTGGTTATGAACAATTATTATATCAGTGACATCCACAAACTTAGGTTATTATAAAGTTTCCTTTTCCTCTTACTACCTCAAATTACCAATATCTTGCTGTGGATTTCCCAAGGAATACCTTTACTTTTTTAAAGCACAAAAATCCTTATGCTGAGAGGAAGAAAACTATACAGTGGAAGATCATTGATTCAGGATGTCCAAGGCTTAATTTTTATGTTTGCATAAACTTAGCCAGTATTATTGAGCATCTACTAAGTTCCAGGCGCTATTCCAGGGACCAAGCACACAGGGTACAAAGATACCCAAAATTCCTGCCCTCGAGGAGCTTGTTTTCGTAGACACAGACTGGTAATAGCGCATAAATATATACAAGGCTAAGAAGAAAAATAAGCAGTGAAGTGGGGTGACTATATTAGATCAATCAGTCGCAGAAGGTCTTTCTGATAACCCATCCCTATATTAACTTTATTTTCAGAATTTAGACCTATAGGCTCCAAAGAGTACAATAATTGAAAAAAAAAGATGTTTTACCAGATAAACCTTGGCATATAATGTAAGAAATAAAAAATGGTAAGAAATAAAGGAGTTAGAAAACACTTTATACAATATACACATGTCATTTGAATCCTCCCCAGAATGTATTAAAAATCTGTCATCAGTCTGCATTCTTTGAATACATCTGGGTTTACCTTAGAACAAAAATAACATGATAAAACAGAAACTCAAAATATTTAGTGATGGAAACAAAATGAATATATATCATTTTTCAATTCTTCCCTGGAAAATTGAGATATTCGATGTATACTCACTTCCTTAAAAAATGGCCTAAACAAGCAAACAAAAATAAAATCATTTTATAATGAAAAATATATGAAACTTTTCTTCGGTGGGAAATCCTTATTGATGGCATGTGGAGGAACTGCAAATTCGCTATCCTCAGAAGGTGGTGTTATGACATTCATAGATGGAAAGGGAAGAGGAGACAGCAGCTCTTTTTCAAAGAACTTTCTGTATCTCTGGAGAACCCTTCCTATGCTTTCCTTTCCAAATGTCTCTCTCACCCTCATTACCTGATGAGTCTGCCGCACAGTAGTCAATGTGCAGCATTGTTCTCTGAGACCTGTGAGCTTTTTGCAAGGTTAAACGGCCTCAGAGTCATTTCGATCTGCTCTTTACTACCCACATGACCTGCCCATACAGAATCACCATGAGGTTTCTCTCCTTGTGGGACCATCGCCACACACCATGTGCCTTAGCAAACTGTTCTTGGTATTGGTATTCAGAAAAACGAATGAATGAGACTTTAAATTTTCATCATTTGGCATTTTTCTGTGTTTAGACATCTACATAGTAATCAGTTATAGTAATGTTTCTATCATGTTAATGATTTTATATTTAACAAAGCCCTCTCCTACATTTTAACTCATTTAATCTTGTGAAAAGATGGAGGTTGGAATTGCTAGCTGATCGATCACCCAAACCATTTCCTTTTCCCCCTGGACACATTACTAGACTAAATTTTCCAGCATCCCCTACGCATCCCTTGTGGACTGAGCCACTTCCTGGTGCATAAAAACTTCCCACAGGAATTCCTCCATATGCTTTCTCCTTCCATAGCAAACCTGTGGAGATGGAGGAGCCACAAGATGGAGTTTGGGCTCTATATCTTCACACAAAGCAGAGTTACCAGAGTGTTAGAAAGTCCCATTTTCGGGGGGAAAAAAAAAAGTCTATTGCATTACGCTACAGATACGTAGTGATTTTTCTATGATAGTAGCTAGTGTTACCTTGATAATGCATATTTCTCCAGTGTTTTATTGCTAACACAACAGCTTCGTATATTTTATTTCATGTGAGATACCTGGGAGCAAGTACTATTTTTTATTATCCTCCTTTTCAAATTGGACAAACTAAGGCTCAGCAAGACTAAATAATGTACCCAAGGTCACAGAGCTGTTAAGAGTTGGAATTAGGTATATGATTTAGATCTAGTCAGACCCAAACCCTCTGGTCTTTCCACTAAATCATGATAATTCCCAAGATGTTACAGATTACATTGATCTTAACCTTTTAGGTCATTCTGTAGGTGCTGTGTTGAGGGAGATTCTTTATCAGCATGCATTTGCTGCTAATATTTTACTGGGTCTGAATTGAAGAATTAAACCTAGCATGTAGTCACTTGCTCACTGCCCCCTAGGGCTGCATGAATAGTGTTATCCCATTGGTTTTTGGTGGGATGCCATCTATCTTCTGGCTAGGCAGTTTCCTGGACTTTTTTCCCTAAAATCCAATATAAACAAGTCAGCCCTTTTCATTCTGCCCTACTTTAAAAGAAAATGCTTGTATCTTTTAAATAATCATTGAATAAATATTCAGTGCCCACTAGGTACAAAGTGTACAGTGCTGTGAGGGATTTTAAAATAAACAAAACACACAGCATAGTGGCTAAGAGGACCGACGGTAATAAGTGCCTGAATTTAAATTCTGGTTCCACTACTTACTAGCTGTGTGACCTTGGACAAGTTACTTAACTTCTCTGTTCCTATGTTTTCTGACCTGTGGAATGGGGATAATATTAATACCTACTCATGGAGATGTTATGAGGAATAAATGAAACAACACATTTAAAGCACTTAGAATGACACCTGGCACCAAGTAAGTACTTGATAGCTGTTAAATGTTATTCTCAGATAAATGAAATAGATGTACTAAGCCTTGGCAATGAGCAATTATTATATCAGTGCCATCCACAAACTTAGATAGTTTTGAGAGTCCATATCCTCTTACTATTTATAATTATCCATGTCTTGGTGCAGTGTACTAGTGATTTTCCACTCTCAAATCTTTTCTGTAATCAGGCACTAAGGGAAGAAAAAAAATCCACACACTTTTTTCTCTGTGCCAGTCACTACACTAAGCACCTCTGGGTTTCTGGGTTTTTTATGCTGTATTTAATCCTCACAGCAGCTCAATTTCCCATTTGCAGATGAAGCCTTCTCGACTTCAGAGAAGACAGTATGTACATATCATACCTGGGATTCAAAACCTGCTCTGTCCTGCTCCAAAGCCTGAGCTACCAAGCCTTAAGCTAATCCCCTGGCTGACCAGCTCTGTGAATTTAGGCTAGTGTGATAAAAGCCCCAGAATTTCACATCTTCTAAGAATACAGTCAAGAAAGAAATCATTTTTTAAAACATGCTCCCGAATCTAGGAAATGAGGGGCCTTGATATAAACAACGCCGCTTCTCTGCAAAGTGCAGAGGGCCCTTAAAAAGGGTATTTTAATCATGGGTGTCATATTTTATGATTGTGTCTGTTTGTATTTAGTACACTTGTTATCCTTGATGTTTTCGCCCTGAGGACATCCAACTGAACAAAATTGCATACATCTTTGTGGATTACCCTTTCTGCATCCATAAGTTATCTGCCCTTTTAAAATGATTTGCACTAAAACACCAAGTGCTTTTTCTAATGACAATAGACAGCCTGTGTTTTTTGATGCAAATGACTTCTCCCCACTTTCTCCCCAGCCCAGAGCTAAATGTGCAGCAGAGGCAGAGGGCTCTGTGCTTCCAGAAGCAATTGAAGCTCAGCAGTTGGGAGCTGCACAGTGACTTAAAGCCCCCTGCTTGATGTTAGAGAAGGCGAAATGAGCCGTGGAAAAAGATGCGGTGTGCCGAGCAGGGGTGTTTTAAGGGCACTTACAGTCTTCACCTCTCTTGTTTTGAAGAAACTAGCTTCCACTCAGGCAGTTTTGTGTTTGTGTGTAAAGATTAAACTGTTAAGTATGTAAAATCATAAGCATAATCCATTGTATCACAAGGCTTCCTTTTCTCCTGGAGGTAATAGGTTGGGTTTTTGTTCCCCCACTTTGGTAGTATTCCCGAACTCTATCCATGGTGACTCTCTACCTGATGCTGGCATTTAAGTTTGTGATGCTATGAGTTACTAAGTGTATGTCTTTATTTAGCTACTTTCCCCTGAATAAAGAAGCCAAATCTCAGTGCAATATAATAATAGATTTGAATAGTGAAGTAGGAAAAGGGAAATAAGCACTGCGCCCAGAAAGGAAACCTCATGGCTAAAAATAAGTATATTTCTCACGATACTCCTTTTTTACATATAACTGACTTTGGAAGAAGAATATATAGGAAAAGAACCACTATCATAAGAAGACTAATGAGATGTTTGAGAAATGGGCTCTGCGGGCAAATGGCAGCCCATGGAAAGAAGTATGCGTGATCTTGATTGTTGTTAGGATTATAATTAATAATTACAGTTTGTTCTTCAGCAGTAATTGCTTCAGTGTTACTTCCAGCAAAGTTCTGGCCAGAGCACCCAGGACAGCAGGTCCCCTGCCTGTTAGCAGTTGGACAGCACAGTCCCTTTGTGGTGGGAATGGAGACAAGTTACCCTGGGGGGATGTTAAATCATTTGCAAATCATTAAACGAACTGCATGCTGGTGGAGCCAGGAGTCCTCCAGCAGCTTTCTCATGCATTCCACACGCCAGCCTCCCATGCATTCCGCACTGTCCACAGGTCCACGCTGGGACCCTTCACGTCCTCGTGAGCACCACAACCTGGCCTCGCAAGGCACAGACCTGCCACGTCGGAGGCTGCTGCTCTTGCAACATCTGCCCTTGGTCATTCTGGGCACCTAAGTGAATCCAGCTCTAACCTCGTGGCTCTCAAGGTGCTGTCTGCGGAGTACTCGCATCATGATCACAAGGGGGAATGTCGAAAATGTGAATTCCCAAACTATGCCCCAGACCTATTGCATTGCACCCTCAATGGGCCCCATGAAAATGTACTTGTCACCTTCATGCCTCCCCCGATTTTAACGCATGCAAACCACTCTGCTAATTACATGAGTCATTTGCCTTTCTACCTCAGATTCCTCTCACTCCTGCTTTTTCTTCTCTAGCATCTCTTTTCCCATAGCTCACAAGAATTCCCAGAAAGAACAAGATGAAGGCTCCGGATAGTCTCTGGTCCTCCCCTAAAAGCCTCCCTTCTGCTCAGCGTCACTCCCTAAACTCTTTCCCATGAGCAGACTCAAGGACATTTGAAATTCCATCCTTTCCCTCTCCCACTTTAAAAGCAAATGCCTGCATCTTTTAAATAATCATTCTTCTGTCTCACTGTCCTCTCTTCTCGACCTTTTGGCATGATGACAGAGTACAAAGCCAGGCTTTCCCCCTGCTTTCAGGAGGCAGGGTCCCTGGGATCAGCCAACACAGCTTCCTGCCAGGACCCAACACCTTCCCACCCCACCCCACCACCACACCGTGCTTCAGGTAGTGGCCTCCTCTCTCTCTGGGCCATTCCAGGCTCTATTCCCAAAGAAGGAGTTGGCTTTATGTTCAGACCAGCATATGAGAACACCAAATGTGTGACTGTGCCAATCTGATATCAACTCCCACGTGTGGTCCTGTCTGCAGTTACACATGAACTACAGACTACATAAGAAAATCCTGCTGCCAGTGGGAGTCACGTTCTTCTGGACTCTCAGAGACAACCCTTGTGGGATGGACAGATGCCTTCTCGGTACCAACTCCCCAGAGAGGCTTCTCTCTATAGGCCATGAGGAGGGAAGAGCGATCTGGCTGGATGAATCTTCTCAAACCCCTCCAAGCCCTTTGGGTGACAGGGGCAATAGAAGTTCAAAGGATGGCCCTTAACTTATTTTTAAAAACCTTTCAGCCTACACATGAGTCATGAATTTTAAGATCCATGAATGTTAAGATAAGGGTTGTTCCCACTTTTCTCTTTATTCCCAGGGCTAAGACTCCACTGGCTCTATGAAATGGAAATGGAGTCTGAGGAAAGAGCTATCTGTGTTTTGGCACGTAAGGCAGCCCTTAGTGCATTCCATTTTGTTTCTGGAATTGCGATACCCACCACCCCAGAGAGAGATCTTTTTCCTTTATGGAATAGAATCCTTACTATTTTTCATACCAGTCCCATGAGATAAAAAAGAAGATGACTGGCAAAAAGGTTGAGGGCCTGAAATTTGACCTCACATTCTATTAGGGACGAGATGAATTATGTAGGAGAGATTTTACAGTGCGCTGTTTCTGACCCAAATAGCAAACAAATATTATCCTTTCTTGCTCCCATTGCTGAAGCAAGAAACAGCTGTGTGCAGCATCTGGAAGAGTGGTTCCGACCTTGTTGTATCCTATTTGATTCCCACTGGCTTTTATGTTTTCCATAAGTGATTGAGGAGAAGTTCTCAGTTGGAAATAGCAATAAAGTCTTCCATAAATTCTTGGTTAGCACCAGCTCCAAGCAGCTCACTGGATTCTCATTCTTTAGTCTGGAGGTTTGTAAAGGCTGGTGGTGGAAAAGAGAGCCTGGCTCCTGTCGCAGAGAAAGCCACACAACCAGCATCTTCTCTTGGCCCTCTCTGGCAACCACAGCATATGTAGTTTCTCTTCTCAGCCACTGTCCCTCTTATGGTCCCTCCAAATTCCTTTTTGATCTCTGAACCTCCGTTTCTCCATTTATTAAATGAGGAGAATAATAGATTCTGCCTCTAAACATTCAGGACAGTGCTTAGGACAGATTTATTTTTATGTGTCATTGTAGCAATCACTGCTTAAGAACTACTATTAATCATTCACTTAAAATATAATAATGAAAATAAAGAACATTTATTGAGAGATGGAGATAGCATTTTATCTGTTTGTGGTGTTTAGTCCTCCAAACAGCCCTATGAGGTAGATATTATAATTCCATTTTATGAAAGAAAAAAGTGAAAGTTTTGCAAATTTAGGTAATGAACCGAGGGCCTCTCCGTTTACGAGTGGTAAAGCAGAGGCTGTGCTCACCAGAACCTGTGCTCTTTCCAACATTCAACAAAATCCAGTCTCAAGAGCCTGTGGTACTTTCTGGATACTGGGGATTCGGGAAAGACAAGATGGAGAAAAGCTCAGTTCTCACAGACTTGCTGTGACTCCCAAATCCTTAAATGGCTGGTGATAAGGTCATTGGAGGGATGTAATGAGACAGCCACGTTCAGCTGCCCATCTCTCCCCTGGAGGATGGTTTCCGGATTCTCTGCTTGTGTGACATTGGCCTGCCTGAATCCTCTCCCAGCGCTGTGTACTGTTATACTCTCAGCTTCATTTCTATCCATTGGTAAAGCAAGAGTGCTACCCAAACCAACTGCCTATCAAATTGGCTTGGGAAATTCATGTCTAATTGGATATGAGCCTCCTTAGAAAGCCTCATTGGAGGATCTCTGCTCCTAAGAACCCAATGTCTGAAAACTGGAGAGAAAGGAAGCCAATACTCACCAAACATTAAGAAAAACAGGGGGGCCGGCGGAGTGGTGCGTTGGTTAAGAGCTGGCTTGGGACGCCAGCAGCCCCGGTTCAGATCCCACATATGAGGGCCAGTGACACTGCCCTCTGCAGCTAAGATGGTGAACAACAGCTCCACCTGGAGCTGGGCTGTGCGAGCCCCGGTGACAGTGTGGGCTGCAGCCCCTGCTGCAGTAGGTTGCCACAGGCTACAGTGAATGGCCAGCAGCTGGTGTGAGCTGCCAAGAGCCGCTGTGAGCAGCCGTCCAGAGGCCAGCAACCGATCTGCCTCATCTGGGAAGATCGCAATGATGATACCAACACGGGCCAGTGAAACAATGTCCTCCACAACTAGATTGAAGAACAAAAGGACAGCAACTTGTCTGTTCCCCTTCCCCGGTTCCCCAACGCTGTTCCCCTCCCCCAATTCCCCAATAAAAATCTTTAAAAAGAAAAAGAAAAACTGAGAGGGGGCGGCCGGTTAGCTCAGGTGATTAGAGCGTAGGTTCATGACACCACGTTGGCCGTTTTGATCCCCACATGATCTCCACAACTAAATTGAAAACAATGACTTCACTTGGAGCTGCTGGGTCCTGGAAAAAACATACCGTTCTCCAATAAAGTTAAAAAAAAAAAAAAAGAAAAACTGAGAAAACCAGCCCCGTATTGACTCAGGCTCTATCCAGTCTCCAGCGCATGCTGCTTATGGGCAGCAAAAGCTACCTCACCTTCAAAGAGTGAGCAAGGGTTTGGGTCTTCTAACATGCACCTTCCTATCACATCTCTAGGGTCAGATTTGGTGATAATTTGACTCCAATTAATAACGACATAAGGGGATTTTGCAAATTTATAATTTCCAAAGGGCGCATCAGTTGATATCCTATAAATTTCTTTACTCCATTTCTTTCATTAAGAAGATATTTTTGTTCCCAAGTGAGTCATTAGCGTTTCCCCCATTTTGATTAATTTGACTCATATTATCAACTGCTACCGAAGGTTGTCTACACTGATAGGAAATGAAGCTCTTGCTTTTAGCCAGTCTCTCACCAGAAGAAATCCTCCCAATTCCAATAGTGTTTAAAGGATTTTAAGTGTGTTTTTTATAAACATTTCCAAAACTGTAATAAATGAAGGGTGTTTTTCATGTCACAGAGGGTAGTCTTAACCTCACCATAAAATGTAGAACCACATGGGGATTCTTTCAATAACCCAATGCCACTGTCCTAACTGAACCAAACCACAGTTTATCTATACCAAATAGGTTTCTTCCCTTCTACCACTGCCTGCCACTGTTTACTTCGGGGCCAAATGAAGAAGTTTGTCTTCTGTTCTTTGGCAAAAGAGGCCATAGACAAATGGATAGACAATTGCACTGTCAAAACTATAAACTCGTATAACCTTCTGGGAATAGTGGAATAAAGTCATTTTAGGACCTTTTCCAGGAAGCACAAAAGTTTGACGGGTATGTAAAGGGAAGCATAAATGAGAAGGGAAGATATTTTCTGTGTGATTGATTAGGAACTGAATATTTCTAAATTAATGCTATTTTTCAGAAAAGGGAAATGGGGAATGGGATTGAAAAGGTGTCTACTGTGAAATCGTCTTTTTACCAGGATTTCAACATCGTTTTCAAATGTTTCATGGCAAGTAAAACGGGGTATCATCTCCCCTCCTGTCATGAAGCTGAGCAACACTGATGGACCCTGGAAGACAAAAAGAAAATATGCAAATTCTGCTTTCCTTTCCTGTGCTACTTTGTTGATTTGATTTTCATGGAAATGTTAACAAACAATGGAATTTGCCAGTGTCTGCTTTAATACATATCACGTCTTATTCTTCTCTCAGTCGAATGAGATGGGGCAGGGAAAAGGGACAGGTAAGAAGCGAACCTGGGAGGGATAAAGAACAATGTCCACAAACATGGGTGTAATCAACTTAGGTTGTGGGAGCCAATGAAAATGTTGTTAGGCCCAGACATAAATATTTTCTCCCTGTCTGCCAGGCACTGTAGTTTATTACAGGAACCATGATTTAGAAATTCTCAGGCAAGTGTTATAAAGGACATAAGTTGGACCCCTTCCCATTCCAGTAAGCAGTCACAGGTGTGGTTTTCGAAATTGTATATTTAGGGAAGAAGTGGTTGGGAGGGAGAAGAGAGAATTGCATGTTCTAAGCAAACTGTATTTGCATACATATTATGTATGTACCCAACACACACATGTGCAAAGATGATTAAATATGTTTTGTGTTGGCAGCCTCTTACTGTGTTTCCTTGAAGCAGGAATAGCAAATAGGTTTGTCTTTCATTCCAAACCCAATCAATGTGTAGTGACTCTTTGAAGTGATGTGTTGAGAAGGATTCAGAGGTCATATCTGGGTTTATTCAACAATTTTTATTTTGTGCCTACTATGTCCCATTATTACTTCATGGGGGAGGGCAGTACATTCCCATAGAGTTCAGTATAAGTGGTGCCCCCTGGAGTAGTACAACGCCACAGCCCTGCGTGTGAGGCCCTGGGAGGCTGGATAGGTTTGGAAAGCATGTGGTAATCCATTAGTATTGTCTGCCAGGGATCACATAGCATAGGAGGGCAGCAGTGGGTTGTGGGCAGGGTATTGTGCAATGTTTGTGTCATATATTTGTCATCACTGGTGTAGAAGCATCAAAAATATGCTCACCTTTCCATATTACCAACTAACGCTTTATGCATCTAAACAACAGAGTGTTGTGTCACAAAAGTGTTTATAGTTGGGACAGAGCAGTGCAAAAGGTAATAATAAAATAAAGGCACTGCCCCTTTAATATAGTGGAAACAGAGAAGGGTCATTTGGGGGCTTGTGACTGTGTGGCCATCATTTTTATCAAAGACCTGGACATAATGAAATTCCCTGTACTTTGAATTTCATTGTTTTCCCTCTATTCTCAAGTATCTGTTCATTTAACTATCCTTTTAGCTGTTCTTGCAGGCTATTCATTGATACCCATTGAATACCTGAGTGGAAGGAACTTCAAGGGCTTTTTGTGGGTCATTCTGCTGCCTTTGGGAAAGTCACATCCGGAGCATGAGGGTCTGTTTTTCCCTGACAGAGTTCAAGGTGAAGAGCCCCACAGCCAGCACGCAGGCTCCAGACCTCTACTGTATATGCGGAAAGTTCCTCCAGAGGTGGGAGTTGGGCTATGAGAGAGTGAAGACTACGCACATTAGAATATTTCAACATTCTCCCAAATCTCCTATAGTTAGTTTAAGGAGTCAAGCAGGCCAACGCTTTCTTTAAGGAAGACAATGCGTGAACTAAACTTGATAGCAGTTCTCCTAACCTGAGCCCATGAATTGCAAGACATACTATTATTTCCTCTGCTTTTCCCCAAGCGTGCTTGAAAGCTATATATATGAAGAGACCTAAAAAGTCATTAGAAATTCTCTTCTTCTTCTTCTTTTTTTTTTTTTGTGCATGACTGGTTCATTTAAGTTGATGCTGGTTAGTCATGCAACAACCATTTATTTATAAAGGCTATTAGGCATTTTTTTTCACTCATTCATTTAACATGCATCTTGAGAACTGTGGCCAGACAGATTCAGGCACATGCCTTAGGAAGCTGGGTGCTCCCTAACAGTCCAAGGCAATCACACTACTATGTGGTAATTGCTGGGATGGGAGAAGTCTGGGGTGCTGGGCAGGCAAGAGGGAGGCACCTCCCCAAGATGTGAGGTTCACGAAAGGCTTCTTAGAAGAGGCAACATGGACACTGATACTTGAAGAACAATTTCTGACCTTCAGGGTTGGGTTAGGATGAGAGAAAGACATGCTAAATGCCTTAACAATGTATTTGTCAAATGGTGAAGCTTTTCCTTCAAACAAACAGTTCCATTTCTACAATAGTTCCTGGAAAGCTAATCAGACAAGTGCCCAGATGTGTAGGGATAGAGTGGTCATCAGTGCCTCATTTATAATAGGAGAGAGCGGGAGAAAGAAGGGGATGAAAGAGCAAAACCAGAAAAGATACTCAACAATAGGAGAGTGGGTAGCCAAATCAAGATGCCTTCAGGTGACTAGATATGAATGCAGCCATTAAAAGTCACCTTACAGAACTGTTTTTTGATAGATAAAAATGTTTGCAATAGGTTTCTAAAAGAAAAACAAATCAGACTATAAAAAGATGTACCCCAGTCTAGGGATTTGCCATCGGTTGATCAAAAGATGGTCCCTGGGCCTGCCGAGTGGCTCAGCTGGTGAAGAGCTCACTCAAGAGTGAGAGCTGAGCTCTGAGCAACAACAGTTAGATGCCCAGCACAAGTTGAGCTGCTGCTAAGCTGCCAACAGGTGGCAGGATATCCTCAGCTTAAAAAAAAAAAAAGGATTGTCCCTGGACCATCAACAGCAGCATTACCTGGGAACTTGTTGGAATGTTGACTCTCAGACCCCGCCCAGATCTAATGAATCAAAACTTGCATTTTGACAAGAGCCCTAAAGGCTCCAAATGTACCCTAAAACTTGAGGAGCGCCGTTCTGGACAGCAGACTGCTGTGGGTCACCTGAAGTTTCCATGAGTCCAGGGCATTGTGAGGGGGAAAATGTACTGAGTGTTTCACAAAGTTAAATTTTTTTAATTTGTAGCCCCACTCTTTATTCTAAGATTAAAGCCTTTCTTTTATAGGATTAAACTCCTTCTTTTATACAATGATGCTAATTTGGGGATAGTGGGTTTTGTTTGTTGATTTGTTCTTGTTTCAGTGGCCCTAGATAGCAAAATAAACAGTTGGTATGGCAATTCTGTGTTATTTTTGAAATTTTACTAGAAAATCTGTGAATCATGATGAATGCTAACACAATTGCTTTCAAGTATGTGTGTATGGTTGGGGGGGCGGGGCTGTGTACATTACACGTAAACAGTGGTTCCCTTTGGGAGGTGGGGCTGTGGACACACAGCATTTTCTTTTCTTCTTTTCTGAGTTGTCCAAGTTTTCTGTATTTACATTAAAAATGTAGGTTGATGTGGAAACTGGAAGAGCCTATAGAAGGCAGATGTTTAGTCCCACAAGCTTAGGAAGCTTGTCTGTATCAGGGGACCCTGAAGCATTGATACTGCACGTGGACTGTGGACTCAGTCAGCCTGGGTTCCAACCCCAATGCCACCACTTTTAAGCTGAAAAACCTTGGCCAGGTCCCTTATTGTCCTTGTGCCTCAGGGTCCAGAACTGCTTCAGAAAGTGGCAAGAACAATGGGATAAGTGTGTTCGAAGTGAGGGGGAGTATTTTGAGGAGGGTTAATGGCAATGTGCCTTTTACTGTAATAAATTTTTTTTAATTTCAACATTCATCGTATTATTTGATCATACCTCATAAGTGTTATTTAGGGCTGCTGAAACAAATTACCACAAACTGGGTGGTTTAAAACAACAGAAGTGTATATTTTCACACTTCTAGAGGTCACAAATCCGAAATCACGGTGCTAGCATGCCACGCTCCCTCTGAAGGCTCTAGTGGAGCCTCTTCCTCTTCCTCTTCCTGCCTCTTCCAGCTTCCCGGGCCCCAGGCATTCCTGGCTTGTGGCTGCATCACCCCAATCTCTACCTCTGTCTTCACATGGCCTTTGCTCCTTGTCTTCTCCTCTTCTGTCTCTTATAAATGGGTAATCCAGGATGATCCCATTTTAAGATCCTAAACTTAATTACATCTGCAAAGACCCCTTTTCCAAAAAAGGTCACATTTACAGGTATTGAACATGGGGATATCTTGGGCCACCCTCCAACCCATTACAGCATATAGAATTCAACTTAAAACAGCACATGACACATAACAGGCATAGTTTTTGTGTCATTTCATTTCTCTGGGAAGCTTTTGTTCCAGAATGTTCTCTAAAGTTTCTTGCTTGGGTAGAAGCCCCTTGCTTTCTAATTTCTAACTCAAGTGAATTATTAATATTACTAAAGATCTCCTTTTCAAAAACTATTGTTATTAAGGGATACAGCATTTCTGTTCACTCTGGTTACCACTGAAAATGGAAAGAAAGTTTGAGGAAAGCACATCAACTACTAACAGGAATCCTCTCTTGATTACAAGTGAAGTAAAGGGAGCCCACTGAGTCATTTTATCTATAAAATTCCGTTTCTTGTTCCTTTCTCCAGGCAGTAATCTTACATTCAGCTAACAGATAGCTGTTCCTTCCCCAAAGAGCCTGTTGACCTTAGGCATAAGACAGTTTGTCTTACAGGATGCCTTTTATAAGGGGGACCCTCCAAAGAACACAAAGAGAGAGCATTAAAAAACAGGGGCCCACATCTCCCGAGTGGTCCTCCAGACCTGCTGGTACTTGCTAGCACTGGTTCCTCAAACTCGCCCCAACAGATTGTTTTCACCATTACCAAATCCCTCGCCTTGGCTTCAAAAAGCTGAAATAACAATAATTCTTTATAACTGTTTTCAGTCCTCAAATGGGGTGAAAATAAAGTTGTGTGTCAGGATGGAAGCACAGTGTTTGGCCTGTGGTAGAAGCACAGCACATGTTTTGAATGAATGAATGAATGAATGAATGAATGTGTTTGTGACCTCAGGAGACTCAAACTTTAAAACTGAGGAGAAATACTTTCACCAGACAAGTTATATACTTCTTCAAATAGATGATTCCTTCTCTATCACTCCCCACAGTAAGGGTTTCCCTAAATGGAATCTAAACTGTGGAGAAGGGGCCACCTTTCTACAATGTGCTCTGTTATGCATTTAGACCCAGGACTCAGGAAAGGATCCTACAATACAGTTTCTTGAGTGTACATGTGAGGTGCCCAGTCACCCAGCAGCTGCCTCCCCCACTTGTGGACCATCCTTACAGGGAGGCCAGCATCCCCTCCACATGGTACCCCAGCTATTTGAATAATGGTGTAGGGGAGTCACAGACAGAATCCTTTCCTAAGTCTTCCCAGGCAGCTTCCAATCTCAGAATTGTAAATCCATGCTACAAGTTCCCTAGAATGATGCAGACTTTTCTTTGTGCATATTCAGGAATATATTTGTGGCTCTCACTGGCTGGCTTAGGGACTATATGGAAAAGGAACTTGCTCAGTCACCCATTTTCAGTATCTCTTGAAACTCAGCTGCCTAACACTTGGCCCATGTGGTCATCTCCACGTGCACACATGGGGTAAAGCTGTCATTTGGATATTTCAGAGTGAAAATTATTATAACCTCCTGCAAAATTCAGACAACTAAGATTGAAGCTAAAGTGGTTATTTGGATGGGCAAGAAAATCACTTCCATTCTTCCTTCAATCTATATTCACCTACGAATGAAGGTTTGAATGACATCCCTGGTATTAGTGCTGTTTTTCACTGGTGGACTCTGAAATTAAACTGGTTCAGCCATGATGCCATTTTACAGCATCTCAAACTTTAGAAGTGAGATTCCAAATAATTAGAACCAACAATAATTACAAAAGTCTTACAACTGCCCTGTGGAATGGTATATTTGGCTAATTTTTTTACATCTGTGATAGTGGTGGTGTTTTTATTTCAGGCCACAGGCAGGCTTTGTAAGAATGTGAAAATCAATAAGAAAGGTTTGTCGGGGGTGACATGTTTGTTAATGTTTTATTGATTATGCTATTGGTTGTAAATTTTCTAACTTAATAAAGCTCAAGATTTTTTTTTTTTGCAGTAAAAGACAGAGGTTATTTAATTAACTGGCCACTTAACTCAAACTGTGAACATGATACATTGTGACTGCTCCAAAGTGACACCCAATTCATCACTCTCCAAGTGGGCACGATGTCACACACAAACACACACACACACACACACACACACACACACACACAAGAATATTATGCCACTGAAAGAATTAGGCAAAGAAAGACTAACATCAAAGGGAAAAGCATCTATATGTAAATTTAATGCTAAAAGAATCTGGCAATGTGCATTTAATATCAAAAGAAACTGAACTCAATACTGAACATGCATATAGCTGCTTTCCTTACATTATAAAAGAAAATTAGGAATAAACTTTTAAAAACCTAAGCCAAATTAAATGCCCGTAATTCAAGTAGCATTGTAAAAAAATTGGTAATGATCCTTTTTCTGTACCCAGAGTGGAAACACTGACTTAACCCAATGATCTTGTGAAATCACAGTGATTTATTCAACATATTTAAGAAATCAGATAAATCCAGTCCCACAATGGTTAATGTTCCTCTCTCCCAAAACTTTTTGATCCATTCTATACATATTGTAGGCAGTTGTCCTTAGTATCATTCATGGAGGATGGGTTCCAGGAACCACCCCCTATACCAAACTCTGAGGATGCTCAAATCCCTTATATAAAATGATGTAATATTTACATATAACCTATGCACATCCTTCCATATACAGTACTTTAAATCATCTCTAGATTACTTATAATACCTTATATAATGTAAATGCTATGTAAATAGTTGTTATATTCTATCATGTAGGGAATAAAGACAAGAAAAAAAAATCTGTATATGTTCGGCCCAGATGCAACCATCATAGACCTAAAGTACATAGTGCTCATCAGCAACAACGTTAACATTTTTTCCCCAAATATTTTCGATCCGCAGTTGCATGAGGCCACAGAAACTGAAGCCGAAGAAACAGAGGACTGACTGTATTCAACCTGGAAGGGGGCTGGTTCCTAGTTTGCCGCTATGGAACTTAGCTCTCATGTCTATTGAGATGTGACATTGCCTTCAAAGCCACAGAAAACGCAGTACTGCTTGGTAAACACTGATTTTAGTCTTGATCACTTTCCACACTTATAGCTAAACCGGCATTAATTTTTTAATCTTCTTCCAAACTTCTTTCCTCAGGAAATGATTTTAATAGCTGTTTTATAGTCACAAAAGCCTCTTGAATCACCAACTCTTCCAAGAAATTGTAAAGATTCTCATGGAACCATTTCAATAAAGCATTTATTTCCTTAAAAGAAAGGAAGGGGAAGAATTACCATCCTAAGCACTCATTTCTCCAATTACCACCGATGGGTTTTCTCTCTACCTGCCAGGTTAATAACCAGCCTGTTTTATCACTAGCGTATAAAAAGCCTCCTTATCTGATAATTACCTTTTCTCTCTTTCTTCTCTTCCTCTTTTTTGAATTATTTGTAATGTCTTTTCAAGCCTTTTCAAACTTTCTAATGAAGCTCTCATGTGAATATTTCAAATTTTTCTTCCATTAAATCTCACATAAACTCTTCCAAACTCTCAACAGTAAGTCCTGATTAATAAAAAATTCACTGAGGCATGAGTTCTTTTCCTTTCCACTAATTTAAAAGCCTCCCATATGGCTGCCTAAAATATTTGGAAAACAATTTTAAAATGAAAATAATTCTATAAATATATAGCTATGAAACTGGATTCTCTTTGGGCTTAACCTGCTCTTGGTTGTAAGTTAGTAAGTACTCCTGAAAAAGGCCTTTTTTTCTTTTCTTTCCTTTTTTTCCCCTTCTCTTCTCTTCCCTCTCCTTTTCTTTTCTTTTCTATTTATACAGCTTTGCACCTTTTGTATTAATTTTCAAAAACACTAAAATTTTAAAATATGCCTATTAGAAATTCACGTAGAAGAGATAAAACTACATAAACATTAAAATAACAAAATTAGGGACACAAGATTATAGACGTCCTTTCCTCGGGTAGAAGACGACAGATATGTTATCCTGGGGATACTGACACAATAAAGTCATTGACAAGGCCCTAGTTTTATAATGGGTGATGAGTTCACGGGTGCTTATTAAGTAAACATGAGTGAATGAATGAAGACATACATGGAACTAATATTGAAAATGAGCCATAAGGCACGATTACGGTTAATTCAAATCTATGCACTTGAGGCCATGGAGAAACAAAGTCAAGAAAAAGAAATGCATAGGCAATATTTTATTATAATTTGTATATACTAACAAATTATGCTCCAACACAGCAGTACGACACAACCTTCATGGTATTCATTCCCCTCTTGCCTTTAAAGTCACCACATTATGAAATGCGTGATCTTCTAGTTTTGACCTCAATGGCCTTGATTAGGAAGGATTGGAACATATTTTCATATGCTTACCAGCCATTTTAATTTCCTCTTCTGTGAACTGACATATATTTGACCCACTTTTCTATACTTGGGAAAACGAAAGTTTCATTCATTTTAGAAGACATCAACTTCCAGTCTTGATAGAATTACAAGTGTTTTCAAACATTGGAAATAAGCAGTGAAAACTGTGATCCCTGAGAGAAAAGATCAATGAGGTGAGCCCTGCAACAGAAATTGATTTGTAGATATCAACACACATATGCACTGGACACCAATCTGTTGTCTGTTTCACATATGCAAATATAGTCCTCTAGTCCACAGGATATATCTTGTAACAGAAATTTTAATTTTGACATTGTTAAATTTGTGTCTCTTGACTTTTGTAGTTTTGTTTTCTGTGTCTTTTTCAGGAGGGCACTCCTATCCACAAAGTTATAAACAAAGTCTCATATTCCTTGGGTCAGCCAAATGGCTCAGTTGGTTAAGAGTGCGAGCCCTGAGCAACAGGGTCACTGGTTCAATTCCTACATGGGCCAGTGAGCTGTGCCCTATCTGAGCTGCCACTGAGCTGCCAACAGGTGGCAGCATAGCTCAGCTGGTGAGAGCACATGCTCTTACAACAAGGTTGCAGGTTCAACTTCCACATGAGATGGTGGGCTATGCCCACCTGCAACTAAGATTGAACATGGCACCTTGAGCCAGGAGGCCAGATGGCAACTGGATGTGGAGCTGAGCTACCTGTGCCCTCCACAACTAAGATTGAAGAACAACAACTTGGCTGTTCCTCTTCTCCAATTCCCCAACACTGTTCCCCTTCCTCAATTCCCCAGTAAAATCTTTAAAAAAAAAAAATCTCATATTTCTTCATAATTTTGAAAATTATGCCTGTAGTACATTTTGAATATATTTTTATAACTGCTATGAAATAAGAAGATAATTTTACTTTTCATTAAATGAAAAGCTAGTGTTCTTATTATGATTTGCAAGTATTTAAAAAATCAGTGGAAAGAGGTAATTCTTGGAGGACACTTGGAATCACAGAATGTCAGAACTATAAAAACCTGAAAGACCATCCTGTTCAATTTCAAATGTTTCAGGTAAAGGACCTGGGGTCCAGAAAGATTCAGTGACCCACTCAAGGCCACCCAGTTGGGTAGTGGAAGAATTAGAAATCAAACCCAGATTGCCTGTCTCCTAACCCTGTCTCTCTCCTCACCCACAATGCCTCTTCTAAAACCTGTCATCAAATATCACCTGAATGTACCACGTGAATCCCATGCACACTTCTTAAACTAGTTTAAATTACTATGGTAGTCTGCATCCCTGCCCTGAGTGTGAGTGTGTGCGTGTGTGTGTGTACACATGTGAGTGCATGAGTGTGTGTTTGGTACAAAAACTCTTTGCATTGCACTACTTCACTTAAAATTGCATATTGAGATCCCAGCACCCTTGCTGGAAATGATTTAAATTTAATTCAAATAGAATAATTTGGAAATAGAAATATTTGTTCAAATAGAACAAATCACTATTTGTTTCAAACATAATAAGAATATAATTCATGAAAACACTGTGAATTTTTAAAGTAATCAAGGCAATCACTCCACCAAATTAAGAAAATCTGAGGGTCTTGGTTATCCTTGGCTGGGGGAATGAACCATAGACCATCCATCTCAAGAGCTATCTTGGTATACATTGAACAGACAAATGTATAACATGTTTGGGTAAAATCCCCTTTAATTCCAGGGGAATCTACAGAATATCAAAAATGGAATTTAGGCTTTCTTGACATGGCTGAATGAAAGAAGAAAAATTTTTTCTTTTAGTTTTCCTGATCAGAGATCAAAATATAAGGTTGAGACTGTCTTCTATGAATGCTTCCCATATTGTTAGTGGGAGACAAAGTACCAAAATTTAACAGGAAACCCCAAGGGCTGAAGAAGGGGTGAGTTAACCTGAATGTAAAGCTGTGTTGCACAGGGGTGGGGGGAGAGGAAGAGAAGAGATGGTGTGGAACTAAGTTCACCCCAACAGACATAAGGATACAGGGTTCCTGGAACTAGTCTAGGTATTTAGATCTTGTATCATTCACAGAGTAACAGAAACTCCAACAAATTGTGGTTAAGAACCAAAAGAAAAAAAAAACAAAGAGAGGAGAGAAGTTTCTAAATGCAGAGACAGGCAGCTCAAAGCTGTAGCAAATCAACCATTCTCTTTCTATCTTTCCTCTTTGCAATTTCCAGCGTGTTGGCTTACGGCCTCACAGACACAATATGACTGCTGATGCTCCAGCCATCACAGTTGGGTTTCAGAAAGAAAGAATGAGAAAGTCATGGCGCTAGTTTCATGGGTCTCATTAAAGCTTTCCTAGAAACCCCCAGTAGACAGAATTTGGTTTGACTAATTGGCTCAAATGCATCACATTACCATCTTGGGTTAGATTCATCCATGTTCTCAATGACCACAAATATATGGCCTTGGAAAAATTCATTATCCTCCCTAAGACTTGTACCTTCATCTGTAAAATGTGAGTAACTATTTCTATATTGCAAGTTTGTCATGAGATTTCTTTGAAATCCTGTAAAGTGTTCATTATCTTAAGAATGAAGAGCAAAAGCTTTTTGCTGTCAGACAGGTTTAAACTGAACTTGAACACCTACCAGCTGGCTGATTTGGGATGAATAATTCAACCTCTAAAGGCCTCCCGTTTTTTATCTATAAAAGGAAGGTAGTGATACTTACACTGCTTCATAGGGCTATTGCAAGGAATAAGTAAAAAATCTTGTGAAGTATTTAAAACAGTGCTTGGCATAAGGTATGTATTCAATAAATATTAGCCATTCTTCTTTTTTAGGTACATGTACCTGGCACAATGTGAGCTGTAATAGACAATAAGAATGAGTTTCCCTTTCCCATGTCACAAGATTTTCATGCAGACTGAACAAGCTAAGAATTATGAATCTGCTTGGTGAATTCTAAGGACTTATTGAAATGAAAGGCATTATTCAGACCATGGCAAAGAGTGGGGGTGTAAATCAGGGAGCAGGCATGGAGGGTAGGGGCAGCCAGAACCCCTCTGGGTCAGCTGGGCTGGTGCTGGGTTCCATCGCACCTGCCTCATCCCTGTCAAGCACAATAGCCCTGCAGAGATAAAAATTAAAAATTTAAAGCCTCCATGCCTTGGCCAAACTCTTTGGCTTTCTAGTAGACAGAAAACATCACCTTTCAGAGAAGTTGTTGAGGAAGCAACCAAGTTTTCTCCAGGTAGCTGGGCCAACCCATCTTGCAGAGTTGTGGCTGCTTTCTCTCCAGCAGACCCCATCTGGTGATGAGGACTCTACTGCCAGGAGGTCCAGGGAGCAGACAGCACTCCCAGAAGGCTATTGAAAAGGAACTTAGTACGCACTTATGTGACACCAGCACTGGTCCTATTTTGGTAAAAGACTGGGGATGGGAGATGAGAAGCTGAATGTTCTTTTCCATTAGGTGCTAAACCCTGTCCCCACCTAGAGAACATCTGTCCAGACATCCTGGGGGCCCCTTTGGTCTGTGAAACGGCAGCATTTGCCTGGGAAGGTGAACATGGTGCCTGAGGATTGTTGACATGTCAACAGGGTCTAAGGGTAGGCATTTGGAAGGTGCCTGCTGGGCCTCCTCACGGATAAGAAAGAAAGAGGGAGAGAGGGGCGGGGAGGAAAAGGGGTTGGGAAGGGGGGGGGAAGAAAGAAAGAGAGAGAGAGAAAGAGAGGAAGATTTCTCTTCCATCCTGGATTTTCCATATTTAATCAACGTGCAGACCCCAGTGCATGCTCTGGCCCTGCAGAGGATGGGAAGTTACCTTAATCCTCTACTACAAATGGGGGCAGCTCTTGCCAGAGAACTTGCTGGAAACTACCAAGCCATGAAAACAGGTGCTCAAGACTTTCTGATTATTTGGTAGTCAGGGCTCCATTATCATGCTCAAATCTTCCACAAAGCAGCTGTTCTTGGGTATGATTTTAAATTCAAAACTTCTTACTATCATGTGTAGCAGTCACAGGCAGAATAACCCATGTCAAGACTAATTATCGGGCTGGCCAAGTGGCATGGTGGTTGGGAGCTGGCTTGGGACGCCAGGGGCCCAGGTTCGGATCCCACATGTGAGGGCCAGTGACACTGCCCTCTTAAAAAAAAAAAAAGACTAATTATCAATAATAATGAGGGTACACTGCATGCTGATTCTGTGCTAGGCACTTACTTTGCTTGGGGTTTTGTGGGCATTCAC
Source organism: Aselliscus stoliczkanus (assembly GCA_033961575.1). Classification (NCBI taxonomy): domain Eukaryota; kingdom Metazoa; phylum Chordata; class Mammalia; order Chiroptera; family Hipposideridae; genus Aselliscus; species Aselliscus stoliczkanus. The sequence goes on along the minus strand of CM066730.1, from coordinate 17,826,183 downwards.
TGATTTTTTTTCTCCATAATCACCCTACAGGGAGGTACTATTTTAATCTCCATTTTAAGAATGAGAAGTCTGAAACCTGGAGAGGTGATGTAACTGCCTGGCATTCAGAACTATGAATGGACTAAACCAATGTGGGCGTAGGCATCCAAGTCCTCTGGGCCCCGGGCTTTTGTGCTTCATCACTATTAGATATGGCCTCCCTGAGAAGGCAGCATGCATCTGGTTGGAGCATAAGATATTGAATCTGAGGGTTCAGCTTCTATATTTATGAACACCAGAAAAAGTGCTTCTGATCAGGACTCAAGAAACCAACAATAGGGCTCAATTAACAAAAACACAAATGGTAAGAACGATGGAATTGCTGTGTGTATTTACATACAATGGAATCTAAGCAATTTAGAGTAGATTCTGAAATCCCTCTTCAGGGTAGAGATGATCAGTGGCCATATGAATAATTCAAAGTGTCACACGCAATCCTTGTCTCAGCAATGGCGCCTGTTCTAGAATGGCCCCTTAACCAAGTCTTGTCCTAACAAGTGCAAATCTTTGCTTAAGCCCTTTGACTAAGTACTTTCAGCATAGATGCAATATCAATTGATTTATCAAGAAATCTTTGCTTTTCCCCTGTACAGTTTGCCACGTATTGCCTTCAACATCTGACAGCTGTCTGTCTAGGCTCTCTGGGCTCTCTGGGTTGGTCGCCTGCCTCTGGGGTGTGCTCTTCAGGATATGTGGCAATGCAGGACATGGGGGGTGTGGAGGCTTCCTTGTTTGAGCTGGAACTATAAGGATCCTCTATCGGGTAGATGTGTAAATGCAACAAAACTGGCACTTCCCACGTGGCACCATTTAATGTCCTCCTGACAGCCATAGCTGATGGACACAACTGTTTAATTATTTAAGGTATTATGTCATGTGGGCCTTGGAGTTTCCTTTGGGCCTCTGCTCTACGTGTCTCAAACCAGCACCCCAACCCTCCTTTCTATTACCCAGGAATGTTATCAGTCAGCAGGTGATTATTAGAGACTTTGTCTTACAGACTAACTCAGGATCTGTCTACAGTTTCTGAAATTCATCTCTTAAAGTCAATGTTTCCTGCTGCAGCCACACCAACTTTGCAGTTGCATTTCCATCACTCTTACTCTCTCTGTTCTAATTGGTCCCGTACAAGTCCGAGCAAAGTTTCATCTGAAGATGGTGCTATCTCCATTGGGCCAGCCTCCAGATGCAAGCTCCCACTGAAGGTCTACTGCATCTGCGTATAGACTTCAACAGCGTTAGGTGAGCAAAAAGGTTTCTTCTTTAGCTCAGTGCTGCCGGAAGGCTTTGCTCTCCTCCACTGGCTAGTTCTCATTCTCTGCAGTGGTTTCCTATGTCTCCCATAAATGAAACACTTTACTTAGGGATGGATGGACTCTGACTGAGCTGCTATGGTGCTAGTTAACCACCAGAGGGAGGATATAGACACTGAAGTTCTTACAGTCTAGGTGTATCAGTGTCCTATGGCTGCTGAGACAAATTACCACAAACTCAGGCTTAAAACAACTTACCTTTATTATTTTATAGCTCTGTAAGTCAGATGTCTAAAATACGCTGAATCTTTTTCTTGTCATTTCTAGCTTCTAGAAGCCACCTGCAGTCTTTGGCTATGGCCCCCTTTCTCCATCTTCAAAGCCAGCACAATAGCATAGTCAAATCAATTTCTCTCTCTCTCTCTCTCTCTCTCTCTCTCTCTCTCTCTCTCACAACACACACACACACCCTGACACTCATGCCTTCCTTTTGTAAGGACCCTTGTGATTACATTGGGCCAACCATGTCTAATCGCCCCATGTCAAGATCCTTAACATCTGCAAAGTCTTTTCGTCTTATAAGGAAACATATTCACAGGTTCCAGGGGTTGGGATGTGGGCATGTTGAGAAGACGGGGGCATTATTCTGCCTGCCACACTAGGGAAGAAGACAAGATGCCCAAACTGAAAAAATAAACACTTACCAGAAAAGGGTAGATAAATTAACAGCAGATTCTTAGGCCACCAAGATACAGAGGCCTGTGAAGTGGACTTAAAAGATCAATCAGCATCCTCAATTGCAGAAGAGACTGAGACCCAGAGAAGAGAAATGTTTGTCACATACACAAAGTTGTTTAGTGACCTGACAGGAACAGGAATCTATCCCCTGACTCCCGGACCAGTGCTCTCCACAAAGCAGTGGAACCCTTCCAGCCAGTTTCTTCCACTCCACATTTTCTCCTCCTTCTTTTTAAAAGAAATGTGTTGCCAGATGCAGCCTCTTCATTTCCCGGCTGTTTCAGGGACAGCAGGCTTCTCTTGAAGCTAAGAACCCCTTCATGCAGGCCTTTCTGTCATGTGCTCTATAAACGTTGCATACAGTGCAGTCATATTCTTTGAAGATTCCCTTCTTTCATCTGCTTAAAATAGCACCTGCCATATTGTTCGCCTCAGAAACTTCTGAGTGAGGACCCAAAGGAATGGGTAAATTTATCACCTGGTGAACTGACCTACATTCTGCTTAATTGTTTTTGGCCTGACCGTTACCCCAGGCATCAGACTAAAAAGGAAGAAAAGAGATGGTTAGATCTCAATGTATATATAGATTTTATGGCTCTGGTTGATCCTGAAAATGAATAATTGTCAGGAAGAAGTTTAAAGATAAAAGATTCTTTGCATAGAGTTAATTTTACAAAAGACCCACTTCTGATGTTTCAGGAAGAAGAAATTATCAAAATGATAACTTGTGTGTTTCTCAGAGGTAGATCATCTGATCTGGTTCAACTGCTCTTTTATTACGATGTGTTGGGTCAGGTTTTATTTTATTGCAAAAAGACTAAATTGGATGCCATAGCTTTTCTAATACGAGCATTATTATATGAGCAAAAGACACCAGGTTCTCTCTAATGTACAAAATGCATTATATTATCAGTTGTAATAGAAGAAACAAAGGATTTTGTGAAACCTGAACTGAAAATGTCAAAAGACATTTAAGATGTTTCTAAGGCCATCATCAAAGGCATATTATCTCCCTGGGTTTTTTTTTTCTGTTTTTTTCTTTTTTTATTAGTTTCAGGTGTACAAAACAATGCAGTAGTTATCTTTTTCACCCCTTACAAAGTGACTCCTCCCTCTCTCCTCCCCGCTCAGCTGTCGCCCCACCCCCGATATCATACATATCTATTACAATTCCATTGACTCCATCCCCACACTGTATTCCACATCCCATGACTATAAATGTGTTAAATTATAGTCAGCATCTAATATTAATCAGCGGCAGCTTCAGATGTACAGTGCAGTGGTCAGGCCTCTACACTGTCTATGAAGTGGTCCTCCTGCAGAGGTCAACCTGACAAGAGTTTGGTGGACTTTAGCCAGGACCGGCACTGGGTTTTTTTTGTTTTTGGTTTTGTTTTGTTTTTTTCCCTTTACTGGTTGCTTGTTTTGGTTCTTTTTGGTTTTTATTTCTATTTCATTATTATCATTTTCTAGTTTTTAATAGAGGCATATGTATGAGTGCATATAGGTGAATATATGTCCATATATATGGGTGTGTAGACAAATATATATATATTTTTTTTCTTTCTTTTCTTTTTCTTTCTTTCCCACCCTCACTTTCTCCCTTCTTTTGTTCATTCTTCTCTCTGCTATACTTTTCCTCCTTTCCTTTTTTCTGCAAATTTTATTTTATTTTATTTTATTTTTATTTTTATTTTTTGGTATAGCTATTTGGTTTCTCGTGTTTATTCTATTTTTTATTTTATGACATTATGTTTTACTTTGTTTCCTCTTCTGTCCTTTTTGTGTGTGTGGTTGTTGTTTTGTTTTTGTTTGTTTTCTTCTTTTGTATATTTGATATTTCTGTACAAGTTGACTGTTGGTTGATGGTTGGTTTTTTTTTTTTTACATGTGAGAGCATTTGGTTTCCTTTGGTGGCTGCGGTAGTTGTACTTGTTGATCTGTTTTGCTCTAAAATCACTCTGCAGCTGGGCCCAGACAAAGAGACACAAGAATCATCATCCCCAGAGACCAACTTTAGATAAAACCAGAGCATTTCTGGGTCTCCCTGTTGTTGTTTTTTTAACACTTCAGTTTTAAATCCTTTTGGAGAGCTTCAAAAAGACACTCACGTCCTTCTAATCTGATCATTGAGTACATTTGGCAGCTGTTGTATTTCGTTTTCTAACGTGTTTCTGATGGAGATGTACATTGCATGGCTTGTTTAATATAATTTGTTGTTTATGCGTCAGCATTCATGGCATTATCTGCCTACACATGCAAAAAGGGGCTGGGTAGATCACTGTTTTTGTTTTTGTTTTTTAATTTTTAAGTCAACATGGGTTTTCTGCATCTTGCAAAATGTTATCAGTACTGAGAGAGTTTACACATTTTAGCCAAAGAATGATACTTCTTCAAATCTCTCCAAACAGTTCCCAGACCTCAGATTACTATAAGAAAGGTAAGATAAGGTAAAATTTTAGCTTATGAATGCCATTTCAAAAGATGCTTCTATTTGGTAAAGTAATTTTTTGTCTCAATTGCAGAGACCAAAAAAATGAAACTGTTAATCTGACCATAGCATGGTTTACAGACTGTCCATTTGTATTTTCCAAGTCCCACAGACACTTCAGATTAAACGTGTCCAAACCTGAACTCATCATCATTCACCCAGATTCAATCTTCTCCCACTGCTTCCCACCTCAGCAGTCAGCACCACCATCCACCCTGCTGTTTGATCCCCATCCCCACCACCACAGCCAATTACCAACCTTGTCAGTTTTCATCTTCTAAGTAGTTCTTGTATTCCTCCTAGTCACTTTATCTGCTCTCCTGGCTGGAGTCACATGATAACGTCAGTGGGCCCTGGGTAGTTCTGCCTTCGTGGGCCCTTCAGCCATAAAAAAAATCTTTCAAATTATGTTTTATGACTGGTGGTATAAAGACAAACATATCCAAGCTGGGTTCATTATTATATGTTCATCATTATTATATTCACTTTAAAATTCTGATTTTAAGATAAACTAAAATGAAACATTTTTAAAGGCCACTAAATGTGCTGTGGGCCCCAGACACTGTGCCAAATGGCTAAAATGGAACTGCTCATGACCCTGGCCCTGACCTGGACTACTTAGGTTGCCAGTTACCTGGTCTCTTGGAAACCCATTCTCCAGCTGCAGCCAGAGGACCTAAATGTTCCAATTTGCTTACCACCTTTCAAGGCTTTGCATTTCTTTTTAAAAAATTACTGAGATAAATTTCCAATAACATACAATTCACCATTTTAACCATTTAAAAATATACAATTCAGTGGTTTTAGCATAATTACAATTTTGTTAAAATATCACCATTATATAATTGCCATCACCCCAAAAAGAAGCTCCATGGCTCTGAATTCTTGCCTTTCCTCCGCCCCGCCCCCATGACCACTAACCTACTTCCTGTTTCTATGGATTTGTCTGTTCTGGATATAAACGGAGTCCTATAATATGTCACCTTTTGTTCTGCCTTCTTTCATTTAGCATGTTTCCAAGGTTCATCCTTGGAGAGTTTTTCAGTACTTCCAACCTTTTCATAGCTGTATAATATTCCGTGTGTGGATGTACCTACCACACTGCATTTATCCAGTCATCGATTCAAGGACATTTGTGCTGTTTCCACTTTGGAAAAATATCTATTCGAGCCTTCTGCCAATCTTTCAATTGCTGTCTTTTTTCTTGTTTTCTTTAAGAGTATTTTTATTTATTCTAGATGCTAGACTCTCATCAGACATATGATTTGCAAATATTTTCTTTTCACTGGTCTTTTCATTCTCTTGACAGAGTCTTTGATGTACAAAAGTTTTAATTTTTTATGAAGATGAATGTATCTACTTTTTCTTTCATTGCTTCAGTTTCTTATGTCATATTTAAGAAACTATTGCCTAATCTGAGGTAACAAAGACCTGTATTTCTTTCTACGACCTTTATAGTTTTAGTTCTTTTATTTAGGTCTTTGATCCATTCTGAGTTAATTTTTTTTTAAGATTTGTATTAAAAATATAGCTTACATACAATATTATATTAATTTCAGGGGTATGCAATAATTATTCAACATTTATATCCCTAAAGAAGTGATCACCATGATAAGTCCATCTGACGCCGTACCATGCTATCACAATACTATTGACTATATTCCCCACACTGTATATTACCTCCCCATGACTTATTTGTTTTATACCTGGAAATCTGAACCTTTTATTGCCCTTCACCTTTTCCCCACTTTTAAAATTTTACAATTACAGTTGAAACTCAATATTATTTTATATTAATTTCAGGTATACAACATAGTGGTTAGACATTTATATAATTTAAGAAATGACCCCCCCTGACTGGCCTATAACCATCTGGCACAAAAATAGTTATTACAATATTATTCACTATATTCCCTATGCTTTACTTTACATCCCCATGACTATATTTGTACTTCTTAATCCCTTCACCTTTTTCACCCTGCCCTCCAACCTCCTTCTATCTATCACCTCAACAAATCTAGTACCCATCTGACACCATACATGGTTATTACAATATTATTATTGACTATATTCCTTATGCTGTACCCTACATCCCCATAACTACTTTTTAACAATCAATTTGTACTTCTTTATCCCTTTCCCCTTTTCTTTTTACCTACACTCCTAACCTCCCTCCCATCTGGCAACCATCAAAATGTTTTCTGTATCTATGAGTTTGTTTCTGTTTTTGTTTGTTTGTTTGTTTGTTTGTTTTGTTCTTTAGATTCCATATATATGAAAAATCACATGGCATCTGTCTTTCTCTGACACTCCACTCAGCACAATACTCTCCAGGTCCATTCATGCTGCCACAGATGTCAAGAACCCTTCCATGGCCAAGCAATATTCCATTCATATATGTACCACCTCCTCTTTATTCATTTTTCTATCAACAAGCACCCAGCCTGCCTCCACATCTTTGCCATTGTAAACAATGTGCAACGAATATGTGGATGCACATGTCCCCTCGAAATATCGTTTTGGATTTCCTTGAATAAATACCCAGAAGTAGGATTACTGAGTCCATTTTTGTCTCTTGTTATAGCCTTTGTTTTAAAGTCTATTTTTTCTGGTGTAAGTATTGCTACCCCAGCCTTTTTTTTGTTTTTGTTTTTGTTTTTGTTTTTCGTTTCCATTTTCATGAAATAACTTTTCCCATCCCTTTACTTTCTGTCTTTGTGTGACTTTCAATCTGAAGTGAGTTTCTTGTAGGCAGCACAGTAAAACTTTGGGTTGCGAGTAACTTGGTTTGTGTGTATTCCTCAAGACGAACAAACATTTCTACTCATAAAGGCAAAAACCGCTATTACTTTTGCACCAACCTAGTAATACATTTCAACTTCGTAAACGAGCAATGTCTTGCAATACGAGTAGCTTGTTTCCAGAACAAATTATTCTCGCAATCCAAGGTATTACTGTATATGTAAGGGTTTTATTTTCTTATCCATTCAGCCCTCTTATGTCTTTTGATTGGAGCATTTAATCCATTTACATTGAAAGTAATTGTTAATAGTATGCAGCTATTGACATTTTATTATTCATAATTTTGATTTCTTTTCTTTTTCTTCTTTTTTTTTTCCATCTTAAAGAAGTCCCTCTAACATTCCTTGTAATACTGGTCTGGTGGTGATGAACTCTTTCTTATCTGGGAGGCTTTATATTTGTCCTTTGATTTTAAATGATAACCTTGCTGGGTAGTACCCTTGGTTGTAGGTCCTTGCTTTTCATCATGAGGAATCTTTTGTGCCAATCCTTTCTAGCCTGCAAAGTTTCTGTTGAGAAATCAGCTGACAATCTTATGGGGGCTCCCTTATAAGTTACTAGTTGCCTTCCTCTTGCTGCATTAGAATTCTCTGTTTGTCTTTAACCCTTGTCATTTTATTTCATTTTATTTTATTTTATTTTATTTTATTTATTTTTTGAGGACAGTGTCACTGGCCCTCATATGTAGGACCCAAACCGGGGCCGCTGGCTTCCCAAGCTAGCGCTTAACCACCGTGCCACTCGGCAGGCCCAAAACCCTTGCCATTTTAATTATAATGTGTCTTGAAGTGGGCCTGTTTGGGTTCATCTTGTTTGAGACTCTGTAATTCCTGAACTTGTATGTCTATTTCTTTCACCATGTTAGGGAAGTTTCCGTAATTATTTCTTCCAATAGGTTCTCAATCCCTTGCTTTCTCTCTCCTCCTTCTGGTTCCTCTATGAGGTGAATGTTGTTATGCTTGATGTTGTCCCAGAGATCTCTTAAGCTATTCTCATTTTTTTGGAACCTTTCTTCTTTTTGCTGTTCTGATTGGTTGTTTTCTGCTACCTTGTCTTCCAATTTACTGATTCAACCCCCTGCTTCATCTAGTCTGCTGGTGATTCCTTCTAGTGCTTTCTTCATTTCGGTTATTGTACTCTTCCGTCTGGCTGTTAATTTTTATGGTTTTTATGTCCCTTTTTATGCTTGCTATCTCTTTGTTGAAGTTCTCAGTAAGTTCCTTGAGCATCCTTGTAACCATTGTTCTGAACTCTGTCTCTGGTAGGGGCTTGCATGTATCTTATGTATCAGGTAGGTATGCTATGTCTCCCAGTCTTGGTCAGGTGGCCTTATGTAGTAGGTGCCCGGTGGGGCCCTGGAATAGTCTCCCTAGTCACCTGCTCTGGGCGCTCCACAAGTGTCCCTTGTGTGGGTTGTGTGTGTCTTCCTGTTATAGTTGTCCCTTGTTTTTTATTGGTACATCAGTGGGTGGGTTTGAGAAGGATTGGTATCAAATCTTCTATAAATGTTTGGTAGAACTCTCCAGTGAAGCAATCTTGTTTTGTTTCTTTTCCTTTTTGGAAGTTTTTGATTACTGACTCAATCTCTTGTTAAAAGTCTCCTAAGATTTCCTATTTCTTCTTAAATTAGTTTTGTTAGTTTTTATATTTCAATAAATTTATCAATTTAATCTAAGTTATCTAATTTGTTGGTATAAAACTTTTCATAGTATTTTCTTATAATTTTTTTAAATTTCTGTAGCAATGATAGTAACGTCCCTGCTTTCATTCCTGGTTTTAGTAATTTGAGTGTTTTGGTGTTTTTTTTCCTTAGTCAGTTGAGCTTAAGATTTGTCAATTTTGTTAATAATTTTCAAAAACCCAACTTTTAGTTTTGTTGACTTTTGCTATTGTTTTTCTATGTTCCATTTCATTTGTCTCTGCTCTAATGTTTATTATGGTTTTCCTCCTACTTGCTTTGGATTTGATTTGTACTTCTTTTTATATTTTCCTAAGATGGGAGGGAATAATTTGGAGATTTTCTTATGAATGGCAGTCCTTTGACAATCTGCTTTTCTCTGCTAATCAGTCAGTGCCAAGGGGCTATTTATTCCTGTATTTTGTACATGATGGACAAAACTTTCATAATTTTGTACTTCAGTTTCATCTAGATGCTTGGATGGCTAATTTGGAGGCCTATGGGTTTCTTTCTATACCTAGGGGTTTTTTGTTTGTTTTTTGGTTTGTTTTGGTTGTTATTGTTCTAGAACAGCAGTGATCTTATAACTATTCTTTCAAATACATCTGACCAGTTAGCTTCAAAAAGTAATTGGAATTGTGAATTTCTTTAATATGGAAATCTAAACAAGACCTCATTGAGCCTCTCTATGCTTCTCTTCATTTCCAAGCCACCTTTTATTACATGGTTAAATGGTTCCTCTGGTTCTGTCATTTATTTCCTTCTTTCTGTTAGAAAATTTTACAATTGGATTTTGAGTGCATGATAGCGATTAGTCTCCTTAAATTATTTTTCCCTAATTAAAACGTATTTGTAACTGACAAGCTTAGTTTTATTTACTTTCTTGATCTTTATTATTAAGCGATATTTTCATTTTTAATGGTACTTTCTTTCACTCTGCCATGTAGCCATTTGGAAGGTTTTTCTGGGGAAAAGTAAGGCTTTTAAAATCATCTCCCATTTTTTTTTATTCTGACCCTCTAGTATACAATCTTTGGGCTTTCTATGTAAGCTCCATGAGAGCAGCATCTTTGTCTGTTTCATTTATTGTTGTATGTCCAGCACCAGACTAGTAGAGAGTAGGCACTTAAATATTTACTGATGAGTGAATGAATGAATGAATGAACGAACTTTTTTTTTTCCCCAAAAGATTTTTATTGGGGAATTGGGGGAGGAGAACAGACAAGTTGCTGTCCTTTTATTCTTCAGTCTAGTTGTGGAAGACATTGTTTCACTGGCCCATGTAGGTATCATCATTGCACTCTTCCCAGGTGAGGCAGATCGGTCATCGGCCTCTGGATGGCCATTTACAGTGGCTATTGGCAGCTCACTCTGGCTGCCAGCTGCTCACACTGGCTGCTGGCCAGTCACTGCAGCTATGCTGTCCCCAGGGATTCATAGTAGCCCAGCTCCATGTGGAGCTGTTGTTCACCACCTTAGCTGTAGAGGGCAGTGTCACTGGCCCTCATATGTGGGATCCAAACCTGGGCTGCTGGCGTCCCAAGCCAGCTCTTAACCAATGCGCCACTCAGCCTGCCCTGAATGAACTTTTTAAATCTATTTTTTTACATTTTTCCAAACTCATTTGCATTTTTGGTTATGATTCTGTTTTCCAATTTTGAGTAGCCATTTAATAAATTTGTTTGCTCTTTTGTAGATAAGTTTGTTTTCTCTTTTCCACCTGAATGTTGTACATCATCATGCTTTGATGATAGTTACTCAGGGTTTCAGCACCTGTTCTTTTAAAAGCAATTTAAATTATTTCCCTCCCTATAGATCCAAAGTTCTCCTGCTCTAAGAAATAAAGGAGAGCACATCCTGCATCACATTGTAGTGTTTGCAGGATGAATCTTAGAATAGTGTGACCAATAGGCCAAGACTGAACACTACCCACAGTGTGGCCCACAGATCTTGGATGGTCCATGAACTAACTGTCACCCATCTTAAATAAATATAGGAAGTAAAAACAAGCACTAAGAAACTTTTTATTGCACTTTGACATTGCGACAGCATTCAAGCACCTGATTTTGTGTTTTATAGACATATCGGTCCATGATATATTGAAATAACAAGCACTGGTGCTTCACCACAAATGTTGAGAGAAGCCCCAGCTGAGTTTTCAGTTAGATCAAATGTAGAGGTGGTTCAGTCTGTCTACAGAACAGGCTGTGAGCTTTGGGATGGTCCACATCATGTGACTTTCTAAAAAAACTGTAAACCAGAGGCCATAATGTTCCTGACGGGTGGGAATCATAAGGCCTTGTATATATTTCAATAGAAAAAAATTCTGTTTATGAAATAATGGACATTACTCTGAATTTATGTAGTATGGTGCTGTTTCAAAACCAATTTATCTTTTGTCTTTGCAGCACACAAATGTGGCTACTCTGCAAGGAAAACCATTCACTGGTATAAAAAGACAGCTGTGCCAGAGGAAAGAATAATAGGGGGAGCTTGTACTGAGTCAGAATATACCTCATTGACACTAAAGCTGATTGATGAGCAAGGAGACTTCTGAGTCCAGAGGAGAACAAAATGGAAACAAGATAGATAAATGGTACCAGGATATGAGAAACTGTAGGTGCGACACAGATGTGTGTTCTCTGTGCAAGAGAAGATTAGGGTCTTTCAAGGCTGACAGTTGTTGTCAGTGCAATTGACATAAATTTTGCTAATGTTAATGGAAATGTACTAGCATGATTTACCAAAGCCATTTACAGCTGTTGCATTAGAGTGAAATAGAAAGCAATTGTAGGAAGAAGAACCCAAGAGGTTTCATACTTGTGTGTGTGAAGAAATGCATAATTTAAAACTGCTATATACATAGAGTGTTCTTCCTACTGTGACAATTTCTATTTCTCTTTAAAGTTTTCTTTCCGATCTTAAAAAACTATAGCAAATTCTATGGTTCCAAAAAATCCTTCTCAAGCTCCCTGCTTCCTCCATTTCAAGACTGGACATCTCATGTTAACAGGCTTTTATTTCCTAGAAATTCATTTTTTATTTTTTATTTTTTTAGGAAATTATGTTCTTTCATCCATCCTCATGATGCTGGAATTAGACATTCTCATCTCTGTTGAGTCATAGGAGTCACAAAGTATTTTGGAATCCCAAGACGTTGTTTTCAGCCATCAAGTGGCAATACCAAAGGCATGTGAAGATTCTATAGATAATGGGTCAAATAAACAGAGCATCAAAATCCAACCTTGAAGTGCATGAGACGAGGCACACGACATCTCTATGCTGCTGCATCCAGGGTTGCTAAGCCAGCCAAGAGAGTTGGTGGTAGAGGTAAATGCCTTCAAGAGCAAGGGATATTGCCTAGCATGAAGCAGGAGGCAACTCGATGATTCCATCCAGGAACTTCTCCAAGGATCTGAGCAGCACAGGCTGTGCTAGGCAGTCAGAAGGATTCTGGAAAAGAAAAAAAATAGGGAATTTGAGCAAAGATGGGAGGTGGAGGAGTAGAAAAGTATTGTGGAGAATTCTTTGAAAGATAAAAATAGGCTATATTTTATATAAAAGATGATGTGCGAACTCCTCCTGGACTGGCGTCTTACATGAAATGACTTAGGCTGGACCAGGGAAGAAAGAGGTAATAAGACAGCCCTGGTAACTAAGCTCTTCTCTACCTAAGATGCTAGTGGTTTTCCCCACTGCGATCCAGGAGCAGAATGGCTCTGATGCCACAGAATGCAGTGTTTTCATCAGTGTTTTACTTACCCTGGACTGTCCATTTTCCGTGTTTCACTTGCTGCCTTCAGCTGACCCTCTTGCTGTCTGTTAGCGTCACTACCAAAGATGAGCATGAGAACATAGGAAGCTACAGGAAGCACACGGAGTGACAATTTTTAGTAGAGTATCGTACAGACAAACTTGAAGCGTCTGTGCTAGCTGAGGTGGGTATGACCCTTGCTTCCCCAGGTGACACTCAAATCCCCTCACATCAAGTCTGTAGTTTCCTGACAATGATTTTTGACTCTTGAGTCCTGTGTAAACCAGCCACTGGGATTCTTTGTCCCCAAGACCCTCTTTCTGAGCCCTAACCGGCTCATCCACTCATGGAAAAAAAAACCTTTGATGTTTTCTGCTGACATTTGCCATTACTTCTGAGACACCTCTGCTCCTCCCTAAAGAAGCCTCTCTCTACTCCAGGTGCTTCTTTGCTGTCTAGCCTCTTTGGTCTTGTCCTCGATGGCTCTTTTCCCAGGGGGACCCTCTGAATCTCTTCCTTTTTCTTTAGGTCAAGACATGTGGTTACTTCTTCAGATGTTTCAATCACCCTTTATGAAAAGTCACTCCTCCTGGCTTCTTCTCCATTCAGTCTGTAAGCATTTATTAAGTTTACTGTGTGTTAGGACTTTAGCCAGGGCTCAGACTTGCTTCTTCCTTGTGTCATGTTTTCAATTTATCAATATGCTGAAGCTTTAATGCTATAGCCTAAGATGAAACTCAAGCTGCAATGAAGGCAGAAAACCATAAAGGTGGGTTCCCACTTACATTAGTCTGCTCGGGCTGCCATAATGACACCATAGACTGGGTGGTTTAAACAACAGAGATTTTTTTTCTCACAGTTGTGGAGGCTGGAAATCTAAGATCAAGGTGCTGGCAAGGTTAGGTTCTCCTGAGATTTCACTCCTTGGCTTGTAGGTACCACCTTCTCTGGGTGTCCTCACATGGACTTTTGTCTACACAACATCACTGGCGTCTCTTCCTCTTCTTATAAGGACATCAGTCCTATTGGCTCAGGGGACCAACCTTATGACCTTACTTAACCTTAAGCACTCCCCTCTTTAACGGTCCTATCTCTAAACACAGCCACATTGGGGCTTAGGACTTCAACACAGGTATTTGGAGAGGGACACAATTGAGTCCATAACACAAGTAAAGATTCTTTCTCTGGTAAGTAGCAGAAACTAAACTCAAATTCAACTCTCCTGTTGGGTTGTCCAGAGGAAGAGAGTCTCCACTGTTTATTCAGGGGCTGAACAGGGACTCAGGTTCAATAGCAACCATTGAAATTATGTTCAGTTATGGGCATAGATCCAAAGACAATTATTCTCAAGTCCAAAAATGGTTTTAAGATGCAATGGATCTATTCTGCCCAAGTCAATTAATATTCATGAGAAATACCAGCAACACACATTATACCAGGCTATATTATCGCAGGGTATGCAGGCTGATTTCATCCTCATCCTCACTGAAAATGACATTAACCTCACTTTCCTAGTTCATTTATTCAGAAAGCGGTTAATGGATAGACACATAGGTTTTGCAAGGCCTCAGGTTAGAAGCTTTCAAGACCACCAAAATGAATCAAAACTAGAATGCTTGTACCTTGTTTTATGAATCCCAGGGCACTCACACCCCCATCAGAAGAGAATTTTGAAAATTCAGATGCTCAAGAGAATATAAGTGAGGAACAAATAAATAGTGGCACTCCTTAGATTCAGCTTGTACCTGCCAACTGAACAATTACTTATAACAAAGAATCAGACTTCAGGGGACACCAAAAAATGCAGTTTCTGCTCCTTCTTACTGTTTAACATGGGTTTATTTTCTTGATTTGTCACAGATTCCAGCAGTTTTCTCCCCTCTTCTCTCTAAGGTTTTCCATCTTTCCTTTTACAAGTTTTATGTCACTCTCCTTCCCTCCCTCACCCCAAAGCCCCTGCTTCTCGTTGTTGCCTCCTGCATACAATGCTCCTTCCTCTCTTTCCTGACTCCATCTACTCTTCCCCACAGCAGCCTTGAGGGACAGATTCCTTTCAGAACCCTGAGTCGATGTTTTAACTTACCTTTAGGAAGTCACTCCTTAACACATGTAGACATTTCAGGTGAGAACCAACAGCACTGTGTGTACAAACATAGGACAATTAAGTTCCTGAACTTGTTGCAATGATGTTACTAATCTTTTTTTATATCAGAGGGATTATTCATTATTAATTTGTACCAACTGGACAAACTGTTAACCAAGTTTACTATTTGGAAGTGCTGAAAAAGCTGCATAGAAAAGTTAGATAAAAATGACCTGAACTTTTCACCAACAATCCATGGCTCTTGCATGATGACAATGCACCAGCTCATACTGCACTGTCTGTGAGGGAGTTTTTAGCCAGTAAACAAATAACTGTATTGGAACACCTTCCCTACTTACCTGATCTGGCCCCCAATGACTTCTTTCTTTATCCAAAGATAAAGGAACTATTGAAAGAAAGACATTTTGATGACATTCAGGACATCAAGGGTAATATGACGACAGCCCTGATGGCCATTCCAGAAAAAGAGTTCCAAAAGTGCTTTGAAGGGTGGACTAGGCTCTGGTGCCAGTGCATAGCTTCCCAAGGGGAGTACTTCGAAGGTGACCATAGTGATATTCAGCAATGAGGTATGTAGCACTTTTTCTAGGATAAGGTCGCGAACTTAATTGTCAGTCCTCGTAGTCTAGATCTGGGAGTCTCAATCACAAAGCTGCTCCTGAAAATGGAGCAGGAGCATTCGGTATTCTCTTTGAAACAGACAAAATGTTAGAACTGTTTTGGGGCATATTTTTGCTTGTCATTATGACTTGGGGATGTTAACAGACATTTGATGGACAGCAAACAGGGCTGCACTATTGACCAACAAAATATTGTCTCTCCTACAATGAAAACAGTGCCCATCCCCAAATGAAAAACTTAGTGTACTCTAGACAATTAACTTCCATTGTCTACTTCCTAAAGGCTCCTTGACTTTCAAAGTCATGAATTTCAATGGAAGAAGAGCTAAAAACATTATCTCTGCATTGAAGGTTCCTTTTTCTCTACAACCTCCCCAACCTATTACGGTTGCTTTGATAATAATCTTTCTAACACGTGTGAAGTGGTATCCTGTGTGGTTTTGATTTGCATTTCCCTAATAGCTAGGGAAGCTGAGCACTTTTTCATATAACTATTCGGCAGTTTGTATGTCTTCTTGGGAGAAATGTGTTCAGGTCCTCTGCCATTTTATAATTAATTGGATTGTTTGGTTTTTTTGTTATATATTTTGAATATTAACCCCTTATCCAAGTTGTTGTTTGCAAATATCCTCTCCTATTTGATTGGATGCCCTTTGTTTTGTCGAGCTTTTGCTCTGCAGAAGCTTTTTAGTTTGAGATACAAAAAATTAAGAATAGAATTACTCTATGATCCAGCAATCCTTCTTCTGAGTATCTACCCCAAAATTTTAAAGTATTTAATCCACTATATGTATCAGGAATAGCCTCTTTCCATAGAAGATGAGGCTGGAGCATCAAAATGAGACAGCATAAACATTTCTTAAGCCATGAGCAAATAAAGCTTTGTGCTATCTCTGGAAGGATGAGACTCATCATGGTGGCTGGTATGAGCTTCTTAGGGTCTAAGGCAGCTGTGGATACACTTGGCATGGCCAATTGGGAAGTACAGAAAACATTATGGGCACTTTTTCAGGGTTCCCGTCCGGAACACCTACTGCATGGTCAGAATTTGCAGACTTAAGTCCTAAGATCTATCCATTTCACTTGCTCATGCTCTACTTTGGTCCTTGAATGCCTCATTTTCAACCATGCCTGTTCTTCGTTTTATCCTCTGGCTGGCTCTTCTGCTTTGCATCCACTGAGCAGCTAACATCCAGCTCCCAAGCATGATTTCATTTCTTGGCTCCTGTTTTTGTGCTGTTCCTTCATCATGACAACCCAGATAGATCATTTTGTAATGACCATTTTGCCCAACTTAGCCCTGGAAGCACCCGCACAGGGGCAGAGTCCACCCAGGCAGTCCTTTCCCAACCTTGTTTCAGTTTCAGTGCCATGGCAAAACCAGATTTGATACAGAATGAACAAACAGTAGTAAGGTGTGTACCCAATCATTCTCGGGAAAGAACAATGGAGGAAAGGGTTTAGAACAATGCTTATAGCTTCACAGTTCAGATGCAAGTTTTCCTAGTATAAGTAATGAAGTTGAATCTATGAATAGGAAATAAATGTGATCTCATGGGTTTAGCTGAGAATTGGTAGCGCATTAACTAAAAAGTGGGTAGATCAAGGAGCTCAAACAATGTCAGTCAAGTAGTAGTAAAATGTTTTGGTTTTGCTTTCTTCTGTGTTCTTCTCAGTCTTTCAAAACTTTCCACACTTGAAGGATGATTGAGATAGTTATAGAAAGTACAATTTAACATTTTATCAGGAAACCCAGTGTAAAGAACTCTCATTTCTCAATTGTTCCAGAAAACGTCCTGGACTTGGACTCTCATTCTTTGGTTTAATGTGTTACATATCCCTGAATCAAACACAAAGGGCAAGTGTTTGAAGTGCTCTCTTTGGCTCCTGTAGAGCCAGAAGTGGAAAGGATGGTTCTCCCAAAGGAAAGCCAGAGTGCTGCTGCCAAAGATGATGCCAGGAAGTGAGTAACCAAGAATACAGATGTCTATGACATTGGTTAGGAGTTCTTGACTTGGGTTTGGTAATAGAAGAGGAGTTTTAGTGTGTGTGTGTGTGTGTGTGTGTGTGTGTGTGTGTGTGTCCATCAGTTTTCTAGAAAGCAAAAACCACATAATGAGGTTTTCCCAAAATAGCTGATGAATAAATGAGTGGACACTTTTGCATATGAAGGGGAGAAAAACCAGTGGAGAGTGTGTGCGCAGAGACTCTGAGCATATGCTACAGACTGCCTACCAAATAGAGGTTATTACTGATGCTTTTCTACCCACTACTAGTAATGGGTGTAAGCTTTCCAGACATGTGTTAGAGACTGAGTACACTAAATACATTTATTGTTTTTTTGTTTTTTTACTTATCTTGTTAATAACTTTATTTTCAAAAGGTAGTAGAAGTTGTGTCCCTAAGAATTGCCTCTAATCAAAAAGGAACCATTTAAGACTGGCTATGAAAGAGATAAGAGCCTTGAAAGAAAGCGACCATATCATCATAGTTTTTAGGGTATTGTAGACATTCACTACAGATATGCACTTATGAAACTGCAGACACTGTGATTCAAAATTTCATGTGGACAAATAAACAAGATTTATCTGGAAAACTATGAATAAAAAGAGCAATGAATGGGGAATATGCATACAAGACATCAAAACGTAGTATAAAACATCAACAACTAAAATGTGTGATACTGCCTCAGAACAGACAAGTCAGTGGAACAAAATAGGGAGCCTGAAAATAAACCAAAACAACAACACAGCTATAAGTTACATCTTAAATGAGGAGAAAGTAGATTATTTGGTCAGTGCTCTTGGATGAACACAGAAGCCATTCTGAAAAATAAAATTGGATCCACAACTTACAGCTTACACTTGATAAATTTTAAATGTAGAAAATTAAAAACCCAAAGTAGTAAAAGAAAGCATAGGCTATTATTTAGTAACTTTAGAATGAGTAAATCTTATGCAACTGTGACTTAAGAGTCAGAAGCCATCAAAGACTGAATAAATTCTACCATGGAAAAATAAGTTCTTCATACAAGAAATATTACAAACAAAGTCAAAAAGACAAACAACAAATCAGGAAAAAGTTTACTTCTTCCATCACAGACAAAGGCTTAATTTCCCTAAAATGTATGTATGTTCAAATTAATTTTTTAAAAGACTATCAACCACTGAAAATGGACAAAAGATATAAACAGTTCATAGAAAAGTAAATATAAAAAGGTTCTTAAAAATATGAAATATGTGCTACATTACTTGTTAAAAAAAATACAAATTAAAACTACACTGAGACACTATTTTCCTACCACTCAAATTGGCAAAGATCCAAAAGTCCAATAACATACTGGGCGGGTGAGGCTTGAAGTAAAGGGAATTCATTTATCACTGGAGGGGGGATAAATTGGAGGGCTACGAAGGTCAACATGGCAATATTTATTAAAATTACAAATGTGCTTGCCCTTTGACCCAGCAATTTCATTTCAAGGCCTTTATCCTGCAGTCATAACCACATATATGGAAAGTGATGTATGTACAAGATTATTTGTTGCAACATTGTAAAAGCAAAAGATTGGAAACTACATAAATGTCCATTAAAAAGGGCCCCAGACATGGCAACGTTATTCA
The DNA here is from genome assembly GCA_033961575.1 of Aselliscus stoliczkanus. Taxonomy (NCBI): domain Eukaryota; kingdom Metazoa; phylum Chordata; class Mammalia; order Chiroptera; family Hipposideridae; genus Aselliscus; species Aselliscus stoliczkanus. Next base: position 17,807,084 of record CM066730.1, on the reverse strand, counting down.
ACTGTAAAACAGAATGAAAGATCTCCAAAATGTACTGATGGGTTTTTCAAAAATCAAAGTATGGAACAATGTGTAAAAAGGAGGGGAAATATACATTTATTTTTTAAATGCGTAAAAACCTCTGGATGGATACCCACGATATTGGGTCACTAAATCCAATGTATATTCAAGGAGAGAGGAATTATATTCTACATTTTGATGAGAGGAGTGGCAAAGAATTTGCAGATGTATTTAAAAGTCATACCAAGCTATTATACTTCTAGAGTTAGTGAATGTACTACCTACTCAAATATTAACTAAATCAATTGTTTTATTATTATTAGTTTCAGGTGTACAAAATCAATCATTTTTGAAAGAGTGAATACCTATGGATTTCCAGGTTGCAGCAATTTGTTTTTAGAAATAGAAATAGAAAAGAAAAATTCAACTTTCTTCAGAATTTTCTGCAAGATAAGTTTGGTTTCAACCTTCTAAGAAGCCCTAGGATAGATTCTTCCTGTTTCTGGTAGGGACCAAATCAAGAGAGAAAGAGAAAGAAGTATGTTACATCTGTGGTAGGTAGCAATGTAGTACTTATTATGGCCTTTTTCATATTTTGTTTTTGTAATTTTTAATATTCCTCAATGAATAGAAATTACTTTTGTAACCAGAAAAAAATGTCATTTTAAAATTTGAAAGTTCTTTAAAATTTACATATTAGTTAAAATTCAGATATTTCAGATTCACCCTGCCTTCCAATGAAGGCCAATCCTTAGAAAAATGTTGCACTTGCTGATAGAGTACTAAGATGAAAGATGTAAGTTGGAAACTCTAAATGAGAACCATAATCGCCTCCATTAAAAAAATTTAAAAAAAAAAAAAGGGAAACTAGGGTGGATGTGTCAAAATACAAAAGAAGGCAAAGGCTGAAGTAAGCATGACGGAGAGATACATGTCACTGGGGCAGAAAGGAGCCTTGAAGAAATTGTCAAAAGAGGAACAATGAAGACCTTAGATAGCAAACATTAGATATATTCAATATGTTAGATATCTTTAAATAGAATTTTATGGTGTTTGGCCATGTGGTGTGTGACATTCAGCTCTTCTCAATTTCCTTATGAAAGCGTCAGTAATTTTGTGCTTACATGTAGTATTTTTTTTCAGACCCCTTCCCCCAAAGGAAATTTAGCTGAAGAGGAGCCTACGAAAACTCCCCAGCTTGAGAAAAGCAGCCCCAGCAAAGGGTGGGACAGGAAATACAATGGCCTAGAATGGAAGTATAAGAAAGGCAGTTGGCCAGAGCATGAAGTGATGAGCAGGGAGGGGCAGGAGATAGGGCTAGAAGGACAATTAGCAGGAAACATCTGTCTTGTAGGACACGTGGACTTTATCTCATAGATGATGCAGAGCCACCTAAGAGTTTTAAGTCAAGGTGTCTTAGATTGGTATCTTAGACCCATCATGTGGCTGCAGCTAGAAGACAAATCAGAGTGGTCAAGACTGGAGAAAGCGAGACAGGTTAGTTTTGTTTTCCAACAAACCTCATCCAGGTGATGGATGAGAATAGCAGAGTAAGGATTGTGGTGGTTGGGCAAAAGAAACATACAGGTATGAGAGCTCTTCAGAGGATAGAACCAGCAAGATACAATGGTTGACTCAATTGAGGTCACGTGAGAGAATGAGTCAGAGATGCTTCTTAGACTTCTTAGAATGGATACCATTGACAAAATAAAAAACAAAGCGTACTTACAAAAAAGAATTTTGTATGCCTTGTTTTTATTTTTGCTTTCTGTTACTTTTTTTGTGGTAAGAAAACTATGGGTTTAGTTTGAACATACAATATTCATGCATTTGCAATATTTATGGGACAACCAGGTAGAGATGTTGAGGAGGTGATTGGATACCTGCTCTACAGCTTGGAAAACAACCTGGGATAGAGATAAAGAAATCGTTAAGATATAGGCAAATAAGTGAGAGAGAAGAAGTGAATTTGCCCCTGAAATATAAGCACGGTAAGAAGGGCAATGGGTCAAGCATGAAGCCCTTGGAAAGTGATGTCTGGAATTAGAGCTGTAACTCTAGGGTTTATGGCTTACATGACTAGGTGGATGTTGACCTGATTATCTAAGTCAGGCACCTTTAGTTGCAAGAACAGAGACTCACTCAATTAATCTCAAGACAAGTGGGGCCTATTGGAAAGGTCAAGTAGACTGAAACCAGACCTGGAGACCTCAGAAAATGAAGCAGGTGTAGGGGTCTCTGTCTCTCTCCATTCATTTCTTTCTGCACATTCTCTTCATTGTCTTGGTACCAACCAGATTTATTACCTCTTCTAGGATTAACTATCCCAGGATGTAGAAGGTCAATAAATGTCCTGAAACTGGAAGCAAAATGTCATATAGATATAAAACAAAACAAAGCATACATATATATATATATATATAATATATATAATGCATATATATGTATATAATGCATATATATTATAACATTATATATATAATGTTATATATACATATATAATGTTATATATACATATATAATGTTATGTATATGATGTTTATATATAAAATGTTATATGTATATATATATACATATATTATATGTGTGTGCAACATACACACACACATAGCTTAAAATGTGTATACATTTTTTTGGCACCCTCTATATATATATTCTCTCTCTCTCCCCCTCTCTCTCATCTGTGCGTTCTCTGGAAAAAGAGTCCATAGCTCCCATAAGCTTCTCAGAGTGACCTAAGACACAAAGGAAGCTTTAAAACCTCATCATCATCTCTCTCCCTAGAGAGAGGCAAGCTTTGGCTCACCTCAGTCCCAACTCAACCTCATGAGATCCTTTCACTTCCAGGTCCATTGCAAATTATAAAATTCTTTTCATTTTCATTAGCTCATATTTTAAAATTAAACAATGTGTTTGATCCAGGGCTTTTTGCATCAGGCCAAAGGTGGTAGATGGTGTTACTGCTCTTGAGTCCCGATGAGCTAGCAAGGGAATGATGACAGGATATAAAGCAAGGCTGCCTACATAGGAGATGTGGTAACAGAGGTTCCCTTCGAAGGGATATGGTGTAGACAGGATAGAAGGTAAGGTCTTGGCCTAGACAGCCTGGCCATTGGCCATTAAGGATGAGTAGATTCTGTATCAGGTATATTGGTTTGGATGATCAATAGCTGGCCAAAGAGTGTGGATTAATGGATTGATATTAAGCTGAAAAGAAATTGCTAATAGAATTCTGCAGAAACTGTTCCTTGCTGTATCTTTTCAACATGTTTTTGTCAATAAAAGTATATCAAACATGGTTTGCATTTATCAGGAAACTGGGCATGACATATAACATATTGGAAGACAGAGCTCGGTCTCAAAAAGATCTTGGGAAATTGGAACAATAATCCAAGTCAAAGATGAAGAAACTTGATGGAACTGAATAGAAAACATTGTATTTGGAATTATTAAAATCAAACACACAATGACATCTTGAAGAAGAGGCCTAACTATATGTCCACATATAGCTTCAAATAATCTCTATCCAATTTGAGTCCCAGTATAAGATGATTGCTAAAAAGAAAAGAAAAAAACAAAAAAAACATCACTTTGTATTAATAAAGGCTTAAATGCCCAGATCCAAGTGTAATGGTCCATTTTTCATTGGTCAGACAGTATGTACAGGTAGTACTCATTTGCTTGGGCCATATGTTTTCTTAAATTTTCTTTAAGACTTTACCTTTTTAGAACAGTTTTAGGTTTGCAGCAAACTTGAGGGAAGGTACAGAGAGCTCCCATATGTTGCCTGTCCACACATGCCCAGCTTCCTCCATTACCAACATCCCCCAACAGAGTGATTTGTTTGCTATTAATACTATCAGTGGACCTGTATTGACACTTCAGCATCACCAGGTCCACAGTTTACATTAGGGTTCACTCTTGTGTGTATATTCAATGGGTTTCTAGGGCCACATTTTGAAAGGTACAGTACATGCAATATCTTCTGTTCCTTAAGATGGGCTGCCTGGCTTTTCTTTGGATTTCTTCCTGAGGCATTTTCTCTGATATCACTCGCCCATGCTCTCTTCAGTCTGGTCCACGGGCACATGACCCCTTTCCTCTGGCACCGGGCCCAGTGCTAGCACCTGCCCTCCAGTTACCTTGGAGAGATCACTGAACCCAGTACACAGCTCTGGTCTTGGTGATCTTGCAGTTATGCCACCCTCCACACTTTGAAACAGACTCCTAACAGTTCCAGTGGGCAATCATGAAGGTTGATTGTTTAGTCTTCATGATGTCAACAACAGAAGAGCCTGAGGCACTGAGTCAAGTCTCAGAGTAAGTGACTAGCACAATCAGGGGTCAGGTTCTACATATTGGAGCCTAACGGTGTGTCCAGCTGCAGTCCACCTTTTTCATTTCCTCTGTAAGCGATGCTAGTGTGAAGTTCCAGAAGTCGATTTTTGAATAGCCTATTTTGTCTCCTTGGAATTCTTCCTTTTTTGTTACTCAAGTTGTCAGCCCCCATCTCCTCTATCCACAAGACCTCAACATCTCAGCCTCTACCCTCCCTGCTCCCCCCACTCTCCATCACATACAGAGTCAACTGGCAATGGAAGGTTTTGTTTTATTTTTGGCACCAGCCCTCATTTGATTCTGACTTGCACTCAAACAACCCTTTGAGATGAAGATAAATTTTGGTTACAGTTTGGAAAGGACAGCGTTTTGTGGCCCTGATGGTGTGGCTTACCAGGCAAACTTGTCACTTAAATCTGCTCAACCCATACATTGTCAGTGATATCAGCTTGCTTTTAAACCAAGCTGTGAATGTCCAAAATTGGTACATTTCTTTCCACATGGGATGAAACTTAGCTCCTTCGGAAATTAGGTAAGCTGCATATTTGGAAGCCATGCAACAAATCAAACAAAACCAGGCAAAATCCTCCAGGGTCGTAAGCTTGTCAAGAAGGGACTCAGACATGGGGAGAAATCGCAGCACTGTGCATTTTGGACTTCCTGGTGGAGACTATGGAGGGGGAGCAGGAGGCAGAAAGGAGGCCAAGTTATGCAGGGGGCCTGGGGGGCAGTGAGATGGAGTTGGCACAGCCTCAGGAAGCAGTAAGATTTGAAAAGACCAAGTGTGATATTCACCAGAGCCAAATGCTCATGCCAGGTATGAGAGATTCTGGGGTGTACCAACCCTTCCCATAACAGCAAGGAGGCAAGGCAGGAGTGCATGGTCTAAGCAGAGCTTCAGCCAGACCTCAGGCTCTATGGGGCCCATGGGACAGGAGGCTGGCCTCATTGGGCAGGGTGCATAAACTCTGCATAGTTGCTATTCCTTTTCTCAAACCTACCAGCAAGGCCAAGTGTACATTTTCAGGCTAATGGTCTCTTAGAATGCCAAACTAAACCTCATTTTCAGTTTGAAAGATTTTTCCATTTTTGGCCCTAGCCAAAAGAGTTGGCAATGTCACCCCGAGTTCTCCTTACACGTGGTAATAACAATTAACCAAAGGCAACTATGTGCCTTAGGGTATCGGAGCCCAGCAGAATGTGCAAATGAGTCCCAAGGCAGGCCTCCGAGTCAGACGAGGGGCACATCTGCTCATTTCCCTTTCCAAAATAATCGCGGCTCTAAGATCCTGCCCACACACTTGCCAGGAAAGCACTGCCCCTGTGACTGGCTGCTGCCAGCACTGACCGCACATGGCTCCCCAAGTAGCAATTCAGGGTGATCTTCCATTCGCCAAACAACAGTTACATACATTGGGTTGTAATGCATTTCAGACTTCTGTGGCTTGTGTGTGCTTAAATAAAAATTATGGCCCACTCTTGGAAAGCATAATGAAAACTTGGTCTTTTTTAAGGGCTCTGAAGTATTTAATTGGTCCAATAACATCTGTCCCTGAACCTTATGCCATCACCCACCAAGTCACGGAGGGGACACAGGTAATGTAGTTACTCCCTCAGCCAGAGGGTGATGTCACTCACGCCTCTCTAAGGAGGTCCGTCAGCTATTCCCCAGCATGAATTCTTGGTTGTTTCCTTTCACAAACTCTCTTATCCAACCCAGTATCCACACTACCATTGTCAGTCAATTAATCAAAAAGTCTGCTAAAATGGAGAGTTATAAAAAAGATTGATACATACAATCGAACTCTAATCTAAAAACAAATGTATATTAACTTGCCAGTTTATCCCTGAGCTAACCTGCCTGATTTCCCTCTGACCACAGTCAGCTGGGAAAGAGAAGGAAATCTTGCAATTTCCTGCAAACCTAAGTTCCTTGACAATCATAAGACAGTTCTGGTTTAGCCATCACCTGAGGGATTAGCTCATTCAACCCCTTTAATGGAATTGAAAAGGATGTAAAATTTTTTATCATTTTATGGATAAGTAAAATGAAGTCAGTCCAAGGATGTTAGCAAACTTGGGAAATCTGTATCTTAAGTGCCCCTCAAAAAGGATATCAATGACAAATAATGATCATCTCTCTAGGACCATAGAAAGATTTGGGTATTGGAAGCCCAGATGTCACTGAAGATAGGAGAGAGGCAGAAGAGTAAAAAACAGGAGAACTGACTGGAAGTAATGCAGATCTCTGGACTGCTCCATCAGTTTTTCCAGCCAGGTAGTCAGTCCCCATCTCCACCTACCAGGAGATGGAAGGGTATTGTTTGGAGGGTGAAATGAACATGAGAGGCCCCAGAACTGAGACCACCAGGTATGTTGGAGTGCAGGGCAGTGGTACCCTATTGATACCAGGGCAATGAATAAAAGATAACTTGCTGAGCCCTAAGACCCCCATCACCACCCGGCCTCATTGGTGGCTCAGCTCTAAGGAGGCTGGCAGCCAGGTAGCTACCCGAGGACAGGAAACTGGAGTGTGACAGAGGGAAAAGTGTGTGCAGAGTTCCAGAGTTTAAGACAATGCTGCAAGAGGTCAGGTAGGGAGAGCAGAGAGCTATGGCCACAGTGAAATGCGCAGAGCCAAAATAAGGCACTTGAACCTCACTTCTAAGCTAGGAGGAGTGGTAGAGGGCTCTAAAACGTATAATGACAGGATCACATCAGCATTCTAACAAGATCTCTCTGGCAGCGGAAAGGGATCTAAGTGGTTAAGGAGGTAAAACTGGGAACATTTGGTTGGATATAGGTGATGATGTCAACTTCTGAAATAAAGCATATAAGAAAAGGAGGAAAAAGTTTGAGGTGGGAAAGAATACACTGGAAAAGTGAAAACTGAAAACCCGAGTCAGGCGGCCTCTCGCTGACCTCTCCTTTTACATGGCCGGACTCCAAGCTCACCATGTTTCCCCCTTTCACTTTGCCAGTTAACAGACCCAGGAAAGACCTGGGATACTGGATTTAAAAGAATATTATAAGTTGAGCAAAGTGGTCACTGTGATATTTGCAACCACTTGCTCATCTCTGGCCCAGAAATGTATTTAATTTTGGGATTAGATGGATTTGCCAGGAAACACTGCAGTGTGTAGTGGAGCTATGGAGCAGAGGTCAATTTTACAATGATGAAATATCTGCCTCCTCCGGAAGCAACAGAAGTCACCAGGCCATCTCCTTAAAGGACAGCTACTGAAATGATACCTGTCGCTGTGAGCACACCAGTGGTGATGATATGTGAGTACGAAGAGCTGAGCATATGCAATGAACTCAGCACCCGAGGAGAGGAGGCTGAGGCGCCTCACAAACATCATCAGCAAGAATTGGGCATCGACATTAAATTTGAGGTTCCCCCAGGCCCCTCACTGTGTCCTCCCGTGGCCTGGACTGTTCTTGAACCATCCATAGTATATACAGAATCAACACGATCCCCAAGAGAACCAGTTCTACTTTACTCCCGCTTGGCACTCAAGATGACTTTGGCTGTGATCAAGAAAATGACAAAATCTGAATGCCATTCTTACTTAAACAGTTATCACCCAGAGGACTAGTTCAACAATTCATTTTCAGTTTGGAGGCTGAAAATTAATGCCAGCTAGACTCTTTGGTCATTCTCACAAGCAGCCCTGCCTTTGATTTGGTCCATGCCTGATGGGGGGCCGGGACCAGGGAGAGACAATTCACCTTACAAGTAGGTGCAAAACTTAAAGGGACACCCAGAAAACTCAGGAATCTAAATAAATAGTATCTTCGTGGAATATTTTAAAAATAAAAAGTATTGAAAGCTTAAAAAGCAGTACCAAGTCAAGCCATATTGGAGTCTGAGGCAAAATGGAAGAGCAATCATTTCAATTGTTTACTTACAATTTCGATATTTTGCTCATTGTGGATTGTTTTTCATTAATTTTGATTTTTAAACATGTATGACATTCCAACATTTTAACTTGAGGACTGACTTTTTGGACACCTCCTTAAAGCTTGCTACCATAGGTAAGCGCCTTACTCGCCCTGCTTGCAGCCCAACCATTTGGGCTGGGACAGTTGTACATGTTCTCTTTACACACACACACACACACACACACACACACACACACACACCAGCATGGAGAAATTAAAAACTACTCCTTGGAAATGGAAGCACACATCCTGTGCATTTGTAGAGGTTATAGAGGGCATTCTTAAAACAACTTTTCTCATTTATCTTTTCAGGAGTGCTACTGTTCACTCTTAAATACACACCTGAGATCAGCGTTTGTAACAGAGCTGTACCCTCGGGTGGTGCTCACAGACAGAAAGGAGGAAAATCAATTTCAATCCCCGAAGGATGAAATTACTGGTGCAGAAGGTCACTAAATGCTAGCACTGCTCAATGGGCTTGGAACAAGATCCTTGTCCACACCGCTTCGCTGCACATCAGCCCAGGGAGGGGGGAAGCCTGGAGACTCTCACTCTCGCCAGGGAATAGAAAGATGTCGCTTGTACAAGCCACAGGATAAATACTTTAAACAGCGAAGAGGAAGAGGCAGACAAGTGCATGTGCAATGTGGAGTTGCAGACTTATGTTTGCACCTAACACTCAAGAGAAATTGGCCAAGACTGGCTCAACCAACTGACTGCTGTGATTCTGTCAATGTCACTTTTCAGACGGGGTTATCTGCTCCCCAAGGGCTTGCTGCACAGATGGGGCTTACCATGGGACATAACTCGTGTCTCTGTCTCAGGGAAACCTCCAGCCTGGTTGCCATTTTGTTCACGCCCTTCCCTTCCCAGTTATCTGATTCAGACCGTCTGCAGTCTATAGCGGGTATGGCTGAGCCTGGAGCCTGCATCAGTGGTCATGGCACTGTCATGAGCCCTCCAAATGTCAACAGACTGGTGCCATTTTTGTCACCTGAGAAGTTATTACAAATATTTTATTGGAAACTGCATGAACAGTAACAAGGTCTGTGGCACAGAGGGGTGGTAAACCCAAGACAGCCAGGCTTCTTCTACAGAAGACGTGTGAGGACTTCAAAGCTGTTCCCAGGAGCAAACCCATTTTCCCCCCAGTGGGAGGAATAGGGTTTCGCAGAAAGAGCCAGGACGTGGAAGTCAAATAGGTCTGCAGACCTAAGTTTGAATCCCGGCTGCACTCAGGAGCTATGGGACCTGGGACATTACTTGACCTCCCTGAGGTTCAGTTACCTAATCTATAAAGTGAAAAAATGCTAATGGATGTAAAGTGCCTGGGCCAAAGCCTGTGCGCCTCACGCGTCCACTCCAGCTCCCATTCTCAGCAAAGAGTTGTCATGTAGGTCGTCTTTCTCACCATCTCTTCATTGGTCTATTTATGCGCTCAGAGTCTCCAGGCCACCTTTGCTTCCTGTCATCATGGCCAAGGCTTGGCCTGGCCCTCTCTTTACCAAGCATTTGGCATTGGGGAAGATGGGATTGGATTTTCAGGAGAAAAACGTAGACAGATTAGCACATTATGTTCCCAGCCGGCACGATGTTAGGCAGGGAAGCAGTGAGGTAAAAAGAGAACAAAGGGTAATCTTCTCCACCTCCTTCTCCTCCTGTGTGCCTATCTAGTCCCCAGGGGCTAGGAAACAAAGAAAGCAGGCCTAGCTGGCTACATCCCGGTCCATCAGCTGTGATTCTGAACTAAATTGTGGGGAGGGTCATAAAGGAGATGCAGACTCTGGACATTTGATCTCATATCCTCCCGGGAAAGACAGGATGTAGGATCCCAAAGGAATATAAACATTACCTATTTGGGTTGAACAGGAGCTCTGGTATACCTGAACAGAAAATACGGAGATTTTTTTTTTTTAACAAAAAGTTCAGCACTCATTTGCTGGCAGTGAGGAAGATTATTTGAAATTACAAATGCCCTCCCAAATATAAGATATATGGCTGCCAACTTCAGTGGGCCTCAAGGGGGAGGTTATTGAGAGACTTTAAATCTGATGGGCCAGGGCCTTTCTGGAATTAAGAGAATGTCTGTCCCAAGCTGTGATGCCCTGTGTGGGCAGGAAAGGCCTCAGTGACTGAAGTGTGTTAAAGAAAAATTATTCATGACACTTGTTAAAGACAGTAAGGCAGACTTTATTCCGTGGGGACTACTACAATGAGGTTTTGTAGTAGGAGAGAGATTGGGCTCAACTCCAACTCCAATAAGGACAGTGGGGATTTATATAGTTGACCCTTAAACAACGCAGGGGTTAGAGGCGCCAATCTCCCCCACCCCCACATAGTTGAAAATCCATGAATAACTTTTGACTCCCCTAAAACTTAACTACTAATAGCCTACTAAACAACCAATTAACACATATTTTGTATGTTACATGTATATTCTTACAATAAAGTAAGCTAAAGAAACGGAAATGTTATAACAAATCATAAAGAAGAGAAAATATGTATTTATTGAAAAAATTCCACATATAAGTGGACCTGTGCAGTTCAAACCGGTGTTGTTCAAAGGTCAACTGTAGTGAAAAGGCAGTTGAGGGTCAGTAGATGAAAAATAACTAACAGGAGACATCAGGGGTAAGAGGGATTCTTGCTGGATTGACTCAACAGAATTCTTGCTGAAACCAGGTCAGGATGATAATGTACTGAGGGTAGTCACATACCCAGGGTGGGAAATTTACCCTAAACTGACTCAGAAGGATTTTTGCTCAAATGGATTCTACAAGGGCAGAGAGGAAGCCCAAGGTCGGGCCTAGTCCAGGAGGGGTCTTCAAGGAGCCCAATAAAGCTTGGTCAAAAAAGAGAGTCTTGGGCCGGCCGAGTGGTGCAGTGGTTAAGCGCTGGCTTTGGAAGCCAGCGGCCCCGGTTCGGATCCCACATATGAGGGCCAGTAACACTGCCCTCAAAAAAAAAAAAAAAAAAGAGAGAGAGAGAGAGACTTTCTCAATTGCCTGGGTCCTATGTGTATCTTGGTTGATTGTAGGGGGAATAAGGTATTTCTGAATATATCACTGAGGTGGTGGAAAATGCCTCAATTCCAGGAACTGAAAGACATTTCAAGAAGTTAGCTCCTTTTTAGGAAGCTTTTACTGGTAAGAGAGGCCTTTCAACAGTTAAGGCCCAGCAGCAGCTACAGGGACAGCAACAAATTGCGTCAGTCTCATGAGACTTCAGCAGCAGGGATGCAGGACGCAGTTGCTGAACTAGTCCACCAGGTGGCAGAGTGGGAGCAGTATGGCAGACAAGAGGAAAACATGATGGGTGGCCACAGGCAACGGTGAGCCCTCAGGCTGCACAAGGAATTGGGCCTGTGTTTGGGATACCAGCCATGTATCGATGGAGGAGCTTAACGTTAAAGATACTTTCATTTTTTACCAAGGCTTCTACTTATGCCTTTGATTATGTAAAACCTGGGAAAATAAGAAGTTATACTCAAAACTTATCAGCATTTATTAAAAAATAAAAAGATGATGAGCCAGTTGGCAAAGATTGTCTCTGTTTGGCTGAATTAGAGTTGACTCATTTAATTGGGATTCAGAAATCACTTTCATAGAAGGTAAGGTTACTGACTTCTCCCTTGGCCCAGTCTGATCAGAGCAACTTCTGCTTCCGTTCTTTGCACTGCTTCTTCCCCAGCCTGCTGAAAAGAAATCTATTGACAGGTGGAGCTGCCTCCAATGGCTGCTCATGTCCTGTTCCCTGGAGGTTGGCCCCGAGTCAGAGAGCACAGGTAGAGAAGAAGCAATTCAATCGTCCATGGCTGGCTCACTATGGGCAGGCTGCTGCTCTCCCAGCAGCTCTGAGATACCCTAGATAAGAAGAAAAGGAGAATCTTGGGAGCAGGGCTAACCTAAGGCCAAGTAGAGAAGGAAGCAACTTCTCCTCAAACTACAGTCCAAAGATAGACTCAATTCTGTGGCATCAAGATGTCAGCAGGGCTACAATCCCTCCGAAGACTTTTAATTGCCTTTTCTAGTTTCAAGTTATTCCTTGGCTTGTAGACACATCGCCCCAACATTTGTCTCCATCTTCATGTGGCATTCTCTTCTCTGTGTGTCTGAGTCCAAATTTCTTTTTCCTTATAAGGGCACCATTAACTAAATTTAGGGCCCACTCTAATTCAGTATGACTTCATCTTAACTCGATTGCATCAGCAAAGAACTGATTTACAGATAAGGTCACAATCACAGGTACTGGGGATTAAGACTTCAACATGTCTTTTTGGAGGACTCAGTACAACCACAACTTGACTCACATACAGGGCAGATATCAATAATTGATCATGGGATATTCTACGAAGCAGACCAGACATCTCAATCCTCCACATGGCTGTCCTGGCTGTACTTCCAGGGAGGCAGAGGCCTCAGGTGAAAACAATTTGCCATCACAAGTCCCACTAAAGGAATGAGCCTGTAGTGATGGCAACCTGGCATGTGCTGACAAACTCATGCTTATAAGGAAGGTGGCGCCAAGCCGGTGCAGATGGCCCTCTATTCACTTTATGCATAAGTTGGGTCCTGCTGGGGAGCCGTCCTGGACAACTCTATCGCCAGACCATCTCCTCCTTGGCTCAGCAGGGACCGCAACACATGATCACAGCCTTGGATCACAGGGAAAAACAACCTGCTGCTTTTTTCTGAGTCCACAATCCACATGCATTGTAGCATGGCCTGGTTCCAACTTCACTCCATGCATGCATTTCTCCTCCCTCCACCCCCTGCAAACTGGAAATAGTGATACAGAGCATCTCACAGAGCTGTGGGGCAATTTAATTAATGTTTATAAAGCACTCTGAGACCTTCAGATGAAAACTGCGGTGCAAGTGCAAAATTATTATTAGTTCTCAGCCTCCTGTCCCTTGGCTTCTGACATTGCTTTTGTTGTGCCTGAATGGGAGCCGCTTATGGGCTGTCCAGCTGGCTCTCTCAGGTACCTAGGCAAGAACACACACATGTGCAGATTTTTTTTTCCCCTTTGAAAAAGGCATTCCAACTCTGTGGGATGTCTTGAAGCTTTTCAATGTCTGAATTTCTCTCTACTTGTCTCTACTAAGTACTGTAATCTACAAGAGTAGATTGTAAACAGGCTACTTTGGGAAAAGAGTGAGGGTGAAAATGGTCAATTTGAAGAAATGGCCCCTCTTAGAAAGAAGAATAAAACAATACCTACTTCTCATGCAGAATCTAAATGAACCACTAAGCAAGGTCTGTCTCCTTTGCCCAGAGGGATTTCTGTACATGTTTATGCACTGAAAGGAGAAAAGAATAGAAAATTTGCTTTCAGGGCCCAAGCTTCGTCTCCTTCCTGCACCCTAACTTCTCAGGAACCATGGAAACAAATACACCCTGCCTAGATGGTGTTTTCCTGATAGTTCTTTGTTACCTAACTGTGTGCTTGCCGGGCTCCCATGGGGAGAATGAAATAAAGAAGCAAAGAAAAAAGATGTATCTGCAAGTGAAATAGCTTGTCTCTGAAGAGAGAAGGAGCTTGTATGTAATTTCTCAAGCTTGGAGCAACAAACAGTGTTATATGGCACCATTTTCCTTTTCTCTAAAATGTATTCATACCTTCCCACATTACTGTCAAGGCTCCCTTGAAGGTATCTTTTGGTGTATCTTAATGCTTTGTTAATAGGGTCTGTTAGTCAGCCAACTGCTGGAAGATTTTATTTTTAAAAATCACGGAGGAGCCATTAGGAAACATGTAATCAGTTAAACCAAAGTACAAAGGCACAGAACCAATGAAAGAAGCAAATGTTAGGCACATGACTATAAACACAGGAAAAGTTAACCTAAAGAGCTAGGATGATGCACTCCATGTTTTCTAAATCAACCAATCGCTGATTGAATATAATATCAAATTGTAGAAGGGGAAACCAGGAATATTCTGTTGCGACAGGGAAGTTGAGGCAAAAGTAAGAGTAAAGACGGATGAAACCAGCTCTAACTATGTACTATGACTGTAGCATAGCATAGACTAGAGCCATATTAGTTATCTCCACGGCTGTAACACATAGGGACCTTTTTTCTGTGGTCTAAGATGATTAAGTTCTTCCTGTTATGTAGAGGTCAAGATGGGCAGAGTAGTTTTTCTTTCTATTCTGTTATTTTTAAAAAGGAAAGGTTAAAAAATAATTTAAAATATGTACAGCAGCTAGGATCATAAGAAAACCCCAAACTAAAAATTAAAAAGACAACGTGTAAGAGCCAGCTTGTATCCCTCTCTCCTCTTCTCTTCCACTGATGTTGGGCTTCTTTGGGCTTCCATCTGCCTCCTAGATGGTCTTCCTGTTTTCCTCCTCCTACAGCATTTCCATTTCATCTTTCACTTCGTTTTCCTGGTTATTGTCCTAGGAATGTATCTAATTATATGGCTCCCCAACTCAGAACACTTCAACACTAACTCACTGTGTAAATTCTCTGTAACTTGTCTGTCTTTCATTATTGCCTCCTCCCTACTTGGTCTTGGCTGTGGGTGCCCTATATCTACAAAAATCCTCATGATTCTCTGTTCAGGTGTGCTCTCTACCTGTTTGCCTTAAAGACTGTGCCTCTGCCATTCCCACCACCCTTCCCCATTACTACCATTCAAAATCCTGCTTATCTTTCAAGTCCAACTTCAAATGGAACCAGTTCTTTAAAGACTTTAAGTGATGCCACATGAATTTGGACTCTCCCACATCATTTTTCTGTGTTCCCACCATTCTTTGAATACTTCCCTAATGTTAAGTAAAACAGGTGGCTGCACATACAGCTCTGAACTCATTTCTCCCTCCACTGAACTAGAAGCTCCTTGAAAGGAAGGATTATCTTGCTTTTTTATTTTTGAGTATTACAGAGTGCCTACAATAGTATTTCGTCCAGAGTATATGTATATGCTCAGCAAATATGCTTATGTTTAACTTCACCCATTCAAACACACGCGCGCGCGCGCGCGCACACACACACACACACACACACAGAGGCAGGTGGTAGAATTTTAATTTCTTATGCAATGTAAAGTGAAAACTAAAGAATAAACACATCTAGGCTTGAGAAGACAATAAATAGCAATAATAGACTTGGACCAAAGAACTGATTGATTGCATCTTACCTACCAGTTAGATCATATCTGGCTCTGCAAACCAGTGGTTGCAAAATTATGAGGGACAATTGTTGAATTAGGCAAACAGCTTCTATCCTAAGATTTTTAGGCTTTTGGCTATTTTTACATGGGGAAGATAGAGTATTAAACAATTAGCCAGCTAATGTAGCCAAATAAAGCTGCCAATGAGGCAAGAGCTGGGGAACCAGACTGAATTATTCTGAGACTCCTAACTCTGATTATGCCGTGGGGTCAAACACATGAGCCTCAAGTGCTCTCTGTGTGTCCACATTTCTTCTGCAAACCTAGCTAATAATCAGGCTCTATTGGGTTCTGTGAGTGCAGCTTAGTATTTTCTATATAATGAAACTTGCTAAGAATTATTATGAAAAAACCACAGGCCTCCTTTTGGAAGGATGTGGAGTTGATATTCATGTCTGCATTTGTGTCTTGCAACATCACATGGTTAAATTATTATAGCTGTAGATCTAATTCCATAGTCAAAGGAGGGACCTGAGAACAAAGGTTTCCCTGGCAGTGGAGACAAAAAATATGGTCCATGATCATCTACCTTCCTCTGTAATACCTTGATAGTCCTCAGTCGAGACAGTGGAAAACATTCACCCTTCCTGATAAATTATATCCTCCTCTCTCTCTCTCTCTCTCTCTCTCTCTCTCTCTCTCTCTCTCTGTCTCTCTCTCTCTCTCACACACACACACACACACACACACACTTTTCTTATACCAAATATTAGGTGTGGAATGTTGAATCTACCTGATCTCAAATTTTCATCATATTTTCAACTTAAATCCGTCTGAACCAATGAAGGGCTGCCCTCTCCCTAGTCTTTCATGTGCTGTAGTTCTAACAGCCACGAAGCATTTAATTTCATTGTGGATTAATCCTCTGAAAGCAACATGGCTCACTAAGTCAATTCGTTCCTTTTCCTCAAACCACTTTGTCTGTCATAGACTCACTGTCACTTTCTCTGTTGCCTTTTTCTTCTTTCTTGCTCCAGTATTAATTGAGGGCTTACTATTTGGCAGAAATTGGGCTACGCTCTTAGATATATCTCATTTAATCATCCCAACAAACTTATTGGGCAGACACTATTCTTATTCTAAAGATCTGCCAACTGAGGCTTAGAGAGCTAAGTACCCTGCCTAAGGTGGTAAGACTTTAAAGTGATGAAGCTGGACTTCAAACCCAGATGAACAAGACATCTGAGCTCTAAAGTACCGCGCCAAATGGTCTCCCAAGCACTTTTGGTGAAGCATTAGAAAAGAGTTCCTTCCACTGAAAGGGACTGTCTAGCTTTCATAGACATTTTATGAGCATCCATCTTCACAAAGAGTCATTTTCTAAAGTAGATTCACCTATGATGCTTTCATAACTATTACAACCACTGGAACTAGCTTGTTCTCACCATTTTGGGGGTAATGGACCCATCTGAGAATCTTGAGTGAAAGCCATGAATCCCATGTACAAAGCCCCTGCTTCACACACCCTTCTCAAGTGGAAACCCTCCTTCTCTCCATTCCTTTCACCTGCAGCCATGCACGTGGGAAAGTAGTACCTGTTGGCAATGCAAGGTGAGGATGGATTCAGGAGCACCTTTGGGAAGAAGATGGTGCCATATAATAGAGGTCTGCCTGTCATAAACGTCCTCCTGCTCAGAGGAAGGACTCAGCCAGCCTTTCATCTCTAGCATTTCACCTAGGGTTCAGGGTCTCAAAGTAGTTTACAAACATCTTAGCACTCATCCCAAAGTCTTATAAGTAGTCTTAAGTACAAAAAATAAAAACAGTTCTATTCACAGGCATACATTTAATAACATGAAGCTGTGACAAAGAGGCAAAAACCTTAAATCAATTTGACATCCCTTTTAGTCTCTAATATCAGTGTGGGCAATGCACATACTACTAAAGGAGTAAAATCTCTTTGGAAAATAAGTAGGGAAAGGACACAGATTTGATTTTAAAAAACAAACAAACAAAAACAAACAACAACAAAAAACAAAAAACAAACAAAAAACCCCAACAATTTCCAAATGTCAATGTAACATTTGTGAACTCCATTGTCCCTATGGCCCAGAGGCTCCTGAATGTCCATGTCTTGGAACACTTTGGCTGGTACTTCCAGAACCAACCACTGAGCTGGCCTCCTTACTTCCCCCAAAGGAATTCATACAAAAGACTATGGGAAAGTCTCCTTTGTAGATTCTTTTGTTGTTGTTTGGAACAATTGAAACCATGAAAAGTAAGAATCATTCTCTCCTGCCCAGAACCCCACTGTGATAAGAAGGATCATGACTCAATGGAGTTAGAATTTGTATAGTGCTTTATACTTTTTAAGAGCATGTTCACACACATTATTTCCATCAACTCATCCAACAACGTTTTAGCATATAACTGAGAAAGTAGAAACCATAGGATCTTGCCCAAGGTCATACAGCTTGGTAGTGGGACAACTCGGGCTAGAACCCAAATTGCATGATTGGTCTAGCATTGCCATCAAGTCACTGAATAGCTCGCTATCCCGTCATCACACTCTCTGATGTCTTCTCACTCTCTGTATTCAGAGTGTTTGTCAGTTAGCAATATCTAACTACAGACATGAATTTCAAAAGGAGAAGAAACACAAATTCTTCTTGAACAAACATATATAGAGATATAAAAATAAATGTGGGACTCTTTTTTACTGCTTCTTTTTAGAGGACTTCCCCAGATGAAAAAGCCCTTTTGGGGAACTTCATCGACTTCTTAGTAATAGGGCCTTCACGCCGGGATATTTGCTAAATATTTCCCACTGTCTCACAACTTGGCCTGTCAATTTCTCCCAGACATAAACCATCTGGGCTAGTACGAGAAAACACAGCAAATTGGAAGAGATGTTTCCCAGATGTGGAAGAGGACAGCTGTCCCCAAGAGTCTGTCACAGGGCCAGCTCTGGCGATTCATATTTCCCAAGTTCCTTTTCAAACGGCATCATACCATAGCTTTCATATGACTGAAAAAAAATGTCGAAGAGGTTGACCGGATGGCTGAATAAAACGCTGAGAAGTTGCAGTGGAGAAGCAGCACTGGAGAGCACCCTGCAGGTGGCCCCATGCTATGTGGTCAGGTAATGGTTTTCCAAGTCCTGTTCACAAAAATGGGGGTGGGGTCCACTTTCAGATGTTTTAGTCAGATGCAGGACTTAAGGAAGGCGACATCTTGGGTGTGGAGCGTATTCTTCTCTTGTCCTGTGTGACATATAGGCATACTGCTGAGCCTTTTAGGAAAAACAACCTGCAGAAATCCTGCTCATACCACTTCTGTTTTGTGAAGAGTCACTAGCTCCAAATGCTTGTTTGGGGAGGTGACTGGAAGAAAAGCTCGTTCCATGCTAGGTTTAGAAAAATCTGGAAAAATGCTCTGTTGTCGTGCAAACTTCTGAAAAATAAAATAAGAGATAAGTTGAGAAATGAATAATTGGGAAAATGCTTCAGTTGTTACCTCCATTTAAACTCCATTCACTAAGAGCTTCCTGGACAGCTTATTCTGGAATCCCTCGTTATACTGGCTACCTCCCTCACTCTAATGGGCTTGAACTCTTTCACTGGTGTCTCTAAAGTCTGACAAGGAGATGCAATGATCACAGGATGAGGCCATTTCAAGCCCCTACTGTGAGTTATTTGTTTGAAAGAAATCAGTGTCCATAGAAACAGGAATTTGCCAACAAGAAGCTAAAATCACTCATTGTTTAAATTCACTGCCTAGTAATTCTAATTATCTTGTGTGCAAATAACACTAAGGACCAAACTGGAAGCTCCTTGATGGTAGGAACTATGTCTTACACTAATTTATATCCCCTCCAATGCCTAGTTTAATGCCATGTACACAGGTGTTCAATGGAGTCTTTTGATTAACTGATGTCTGAAACAGCAATTGGAGAGAAGAGTACATGGCGAGGGAGGCAAGTAGGCACCAAGTGAGTGGCCAGAAAGAGCCCCAGCAGAGCTCCTGTGTGAGATCTGTCCTGGTTGCTAAGGAGCCAGCCCTTCCTGATGGTATTGAGACATATGAGACAGGTCACTTCCTAGTGGGTTAGGCGCAACACTGCCCCGCTCCCCTACAAGCTTGGTCAACCCAGGTGAGCAGCCATGTAGAAAGAGGCTCAGGGTCTTTAAGCTGAAGGCTGCTATCAATAGCTCAAGGGCATTTCAAGGATGCCCAAGCACTGGCCAGCCACCCTTCACCCTAGGACACTCCCTCTGTACCCCACTGCATTGGCTTCTCAGGGTGAATTCTCAAGGAGTGGGTGGAAGTAACACAATAAAAGAGGAGAGCCCATAAGAGCAAACAGTTTAAGATCAAGTCAAGGCTGAGCTGCTCACTTGCCTATGGGAAGAATGCTGCCTCTGCCCAGGATGGTGGGTGGTCAATGAAGCACTTTCTGCCTCTCTAGCTGCAAGGCCCTCTGCTGTATTAGGAGAGTCCTTTGTCATTTCTCAAACTTCCTTCACATATCTTTCTTCATTTTCTCTTCACAGTACTCTGTGCAAAGCTACGGTCCAATAAACAAGCTGGGAGCTTGCAGTCATGATTCCCACAGTCCTGGGGCCTCCATAAGTCCAGGGCTCAGAGAATATCTCTCCCCATTATTATATGATTCACACCACCTACAGAATACGTTCAGATTTGTGCCTCAGGTAATCTTTTAATAATAACAGATGTTTTAAAAAGGTACTTACAAAAGTGAAAATGATGAGTGTTACGTAGAAAACCACCAGGGCCAACAGCAATACAATCTCAGCTCTATATTTCTTAAAAGTCACTTCTTTGCACTGCTTGTGGCATCCTTACAAAAAAAAAAGAGTAAAACATGAAGCCATTTAACAGGACTTTTCTACCATAATATAAAGAGCTCAGGATGCATTGTTCCTGCTTTCTAAGTCCTACTTGTCTCCCATTCCTGCCCTCATATCAGTGTCACTGGAAGAACAACCGTAAGGACAGCAGTGATGGGGGAGGTGGGGGCTGCCGCTGGCATTCACTCTCACTCAGTATCCAGCTGTGTGCAGTGGGATTGACATACAGCAGCTTGCTACATCTTCTACGGCAGGTCCAAGTAGCCATATTTTACAGATGAAGGAGTCGAGGTTCAGAGAGGCTGGGGGACAATAGGCCGGTGGCAGAGCCCGGAGTCTGGTCTAGACTTA
This sequence comes from Aselliscus stoliczkanus, assembly GCA_033961575.1. NCBI lineage: Eukaryota > Metazoa > Chordata > Mammalia > Chiroptera > Hipposideridae > Aselliscus > Aselliscus stoliczkanus. Next base: position 17,786,460 of record CM066730.1, on the reverse strand, counting down.
TCCTACTGCCTGTCTGCCTCCATTTAATGTCCGGTGTCTCCTCGCTTTGATTTTTGTCTTCACATCAGATGAACCACCATTTGTTAACAGTTATATAATCTAACTTCATTGGTGTTGTGTAGCATACTATGTGTCCTCACCTCAGGAGGGTTGCAGGACTATGAAACGAGGCAGATAAGCTGCCCAGCTCTTACTAAATAAGAAGACAGATTTTTGTAGTCATTTTAGCTCCTCTACCAAGGCTGACAGTTCCCCAAGGAGCTCCCTAAGGGAGCTGTTTCAGGCTGTGGTTGCAGCACTCTGGGAGGGCAAGTGCAGGAAGAGTGAGGCCTGTGGCCCAGGAGGGGACGTGGCAGAGACAGCCTCATCCCACTCAGGCATGACATCCAATGTGCTGTTTGGGGAAGCAAGCTTGCTAACCAAGTCTGCTTGAGGGCCAGGCAGGAGTAGGAGTGCAGATGATCAGGGGGCTCCTGAGAGGGGCCTCAGATGGGCCTCAAGAGAGCTGTCAGCCCCTGACACTGGACTCAGAAGTTCATGTAATACTCTACGGGTGGATTCTCACAAGGGTTTTCCTTGACTCAAGGAAAAAAGTTTGAAAGCCAGTCTCCTAATGGTTCAGAACATTTATTGAGCACTCAGTCTGCCTCAGGCACTGTACTAGGCATTTTAGAGCACTATCTCCTTCAACCCTCACAACAAGCCTATGTTGTAGAAATTACCATCCCCATTTTAAAGACAAGAGAACTGAGGCTTAGAGTCAGAGATTTGCCCAAGGTCGCATGCTGACAGACAGCACAGCTAATATTTGAACCAGATCTGAGTGACTCTAGAGTCTGACCTCTGGGCAAGGTGTAGGCCTTCGACAAGGAAAGGAAAGAACATCAGCTTCCTTTCTCATCTCCTCTCCGCTCTTCCCTGCCAGGTTGTTCTCAGTTCTGCATCCATGTGAATAATATTCATTGAGGGCCTAGTATGTGCCAGAATACAGCAAAGAACAAAGCAGAGAGTGTAATAAGTGTAATGAGTCAGGTGTGATAAGTTCTATGAAGACAAACAAAGCAGGGTAAAGGGCTAGAGACTGAGAAGGGTATAAGCGGTATGTGTGTGTGTGTGTGTGTGTGTGTGTAGCAGTGAACTAAATCCACTAATGCCTAAATAGTGATTGTGTTCTTGTGAATATAAGAATATTATCTTGAGTCAGATTCCCTTCAGATACCTGATAGGGGAAAGCAGCCATTGAACAAATTCAGGGACTCTGTGACAACATGTTTGTCATGTCAAGCCTCAGCCACAGGAATTGGGCAAAAGTCTAATGCAAGGCATATTTTAAGCTACATAAAGAAGTTATGAGGGAAAAAAAAAATCCAAGGAGATCATCCTTGTCTTGACACTTGAGTCTTGGTGTTACTGCATACAGCAAAAATGTGTATTCTGTCACTGGAACATTATTGCTTTCTTGCTGTACTCTTTTGCTTTGGCCCAAGTTGAGGTATTGAGAAATTCACTCCCTGTCAAGTGAGAAGGAAGTGCTATTCTCATGTTAAAATGGTGGAAATATGAAGCGACTCCTTTAGGCCAGGTTGGAAGGCCCCAGACAAGCAGAATAATACAATTGTCTGGTGTATGGGGACTACGCAATTCTCCATCTCCCCAAAATTAGCCTTGGATGCTTCCCACTTGTTCCAAAGGACTGTGACATGATAAACAACAGCCAGATTATTGTTTGGCTACATTTGGCATTCATCCCAGTCAGGCTGGGGTAGATCCATCCTTATCAAAGAATAAATTATGACATTCTTGCAACAGACTTTAGCTTTTAACCACAGATGTGATCCAAAGCTTCTGAGTTAAGGCTGTGACAGAGAGGGTCGATTTTAGAACCTACATAAAGTGCACATGCTCTCTGGCAAGAAAACGAGTGCAGCAGATCACCTTACCTGTCACTTTCAAGATCACTGTGCCACTGTAGTTTTTCTGCCCTTCTGGCCCCACCAGAGTACATCTGTATGTCCCTGAGCTGCAGCTGGTAGTGTTTCGGATCTTCAAGGAATACAGCCTTTCACTGGGGGCCTTGGAAGAGCCCTTCTGTTCCTCCTGGTGATAGTTCTGCAGGTCTTCCTGGGGAAACTCAATCCTCTCTGCACTGCCCCCTGTAAGCTGTTTGAAAAAAAAAGATATCATATTGCAAAGTGCTCCACTGAGAGACCCTGCCAAGCACTGGGCCTCCACATGAAGGCCTCTTGTTTTCATAACATCCATCCTTGACATTATTTTAAAAACAAGATTTTGTGTGGATGTGTGACCTTTAGGGGAGATGGAGAGAATCGATGAAAATTCGTTAGGCTGTATCTTGTTGTTTGAAATGAGATAGGTCTGTGTGTTCTGATTCTTCCTATCCCATCTTCTACACAACGTTAAAGAGTGTTGCTTGATCACCAGGCTGGGATCAAGTTATGTGAATCACTCTGAATCCAATTTTGTTGCTTGTTGTTTTATATTAAATGTTCTCGTCTTCTTCAGACACCAACTCACCCATTCACTGATTCTTACTTTTGCGTCCCAGCCTTTTATTTGGAAATATTCCTAAATCTGAGATGTAGGTGAGCAATGCCTCCCGTAAATATCAACTTGGTCTTCAAAGACTCACATGCGTGTGGTCATCCTCGATATCACAGGAATGTACCACATTTACTCTCTCTACTAAGGTAGGAAGACAGGTGACAGCAGTGCCATGTGAAGATTTTGTGTGTCAGATCATTAGGTAGTCATATCAAGATACACATGGAAGGGCCATTACAGCTTAAGTCATTGTACTCAGGACAGACCAGCCTGACTGGGGTAGATGCCAAATTTAGCCAAACGAATCAGGCTGGTTTTCTGTCCCTGAACTATCTTTTTGGATAATTGTGACTTTTCATCATCTCCTACTTGAAAGATCAGGCACACATCACATTCACCATCAATCCTCTTTTTCCCCAGATACATCTTCAATTTGCCCAATTAACTTGCCCACTGATCCTCCGCTGAAATGTTTTAAAGCTTCTAAAACTGATTTACACAAACAGTAAGGCAAAGCACTTGTGTTGGTGTCCATGGGCAGCCTCTAGCCTTTTGCTGGGTGCCTGGACACCAGCAGGGAGCCTGGAATTCAGTTACATTCCTCACCTAGCATTGTAACAGCACCAAAGAGCCACCTCAGGGAAAGACACAGTGTGCGCAGGCTGCACGCTGCAGTGTTTGCCTGCACCTGCCAATATTTCATCTTCTGCTCTGGGGGCACCTACCACTCCTGTCCTCCTTCTCAATAGGGAATCAGGGCAAGGAAATAAGGAATCAGGGCAATACCCAGGGAGGCACAGGCAGCTCAGGAAACACACACACACACACACACACATCCCTCTCAGTGGTTGGTTTCTGCTTAGTTTACAAAGTTAGGGAACACACTACAAAGTCACTAGAAAGCTCCGGTTCCAGCTTCCACAGCCTTCAGTTCACGGCAGCATTCCTGTGGAGTGGGCTGCAGAGACATCTGGTGGCAGATTTATGGCACCTGCAAGAAGCCCTGCTCCCTAATAAGGCAAGTGCCCATCAGACACCCTACCAAATCTTTACAATGTTATTGATTATATTCCCCACACTGTCTTTCCTATCCCTGCAGCAATCTTGTGGTTACCGAAAGTGCTAATCCCTCACCTTCTCCCTCATCCCGAACCCCACTCCCATCTAGTAACCCTCATTTTTTTTCTCTATATCTCTGAGACTATTTCTGATTAGTCTAGTCATTTATTCTATTCTTTAGATTTCACATATAAGTGAGATCATATGGTATTTGTCTTTCCCCAGGTGACTTATTTCACTTAGCATAACGTTCTCTAGGTCCATCCATATCTGTTGCAAATGGTAAGATTTCATTCTTCTTTATGGCTGAGAAATAATCCATTGTATAAAACGTATCATAGTTGCCTAATCCAGTCATCTACCAATGGGCATTTCGGTTGTTTCCATGTCTTGGCTATTGTGAATAGCGCGAGACCACTTCATGGGCGGTGTAGATGCCTGACCACAGCAGTGTACACCTGAAGCTGAAGCTGAACGATAATTGATGTTGACTATAATTTTATATATATATATATATAGTCACAGGATGTGGAGTACAGTATAGGGAATAGACTCAATGGAATAGTAACAACTATATACGATGTCAGAGGGGTAGTAGGTTGGCAGAGGAGGGTTATCACTTTGTGAGGGGTGTAAATGTCTAACTATTACATTGTTTTATTGTTTTGCACACATGAAACTAATAACAAAAATTGGTTAAAAAAAAAAAAAAAAAAGAAGCCTTGTTCCACTCACTCCTAGCAAAGGGCTGCTAAGACTAATGGCTTTTCTCAGGTGGAGTCTAGGAGCATAGATCCCATTTCTTGATATTTCTTCTTACGTTGAAAGGTTCCTTCCTAAATAATCAATGATCTACATACACACTAGGGCCTTTAGGTGTTCAAAAATAAAGTTTAAAAAAAAAAAAAAGAAAGAAAGGGGTGTGGCAAGGAACATTAGGAAAAAACTAAAGACATTCAACAACGGATTCTAGAACACACCTAAGATAGCCCAATTTTTTCCTTTACAAGACTAATTAAAGCACAAACTAAAGCCTCATCATGTGCTCACCTCTCTCCCCTCCCCACTGCCTGCAGGGGTGCTCCCTCCTACCAGGGCCAAGCACCCAGTACCATTCAGGGCCAACCCATTAGAAGATTCCCCACCCCCACCCCCACTCCCAAGGCCAGTATGAACTAATCAACTCAGCCAAGTCTCTGCAGTCTCCACGTTGATGTCTTTTCTAAATTGACCTCCAAATGTGTTCAACTCAGATTTCTTTATAATAGATTTCCCTGCAACTGTTTGCTAGAAACCCCTGCATCTGAAGAAATGGAAACTCAGCTACAACAATCATTTTGAGACAATCTACCTCTGATTTTCTCTTTGAGGGATTCCTCTCCCATCCAGCAAGTCCTCCCTCAGCTCAGAAAGGCCTGTCTGAAAGTCAGGATCAAAACTCTTCTGAGGCCCTCTGGAGCTGGTGGAGACATAAACCACTGCACTTATTTACATAGACAGGGCCCCATTATCACGCTGGCTGCTAGGAACCTCCAAAGCGAGTATGCACCCATGATCAGAACTGGCTGGCGGTCGCCGTCTGCCTATTTGCAGACGAAAATTCATTTTGAAGATCAGCAGTAACAACAACAAAAAGTAGTTTACTTGATGATCAGAGTTCCATGGTAGACTAGGGAAACCTCAAGCGGCCCTCTAGTTATATTCACATGGCAAAACAAAGGCAAGATGCGATCACGAGGACAGAAAGAAGCAGGGAAACGGCAGAACGGAGAACCCCAGAGTGGCCTGCAGAATTTTGAGGTCCTGCGCCACCACAGCCATCGATGGGCTCATAGCAAAGTATTTCAACTTTCACGAGTCATCTTCCAATGGCCTATTCCTCAGCCTTCTTGGAAGACCTAGAAAACTAGGAAAAACTATTTGCTTAATCTGGGAAGTCTTGCCACAGTATTAAACAGCTGTCTTTGTCTGATAACTCACTACAGCAAAAGGAACCTGCAAATTCACACAACTTCCTGGAAATACTTCATAACCCTCCACCTGCTTCAAGTTGTAGGTACAGGCTGCCTATTCCCCCTTCTTTTTGTTATTTTAAACACCTTCTCACGTGGTGACTCCACTTAGGGAATCTGGGATTTGCCTACAGCTGCAAAAATAGTTGTGGTTTTTAAGTTAATGTTGCATGCCAAGAATGGGAGTGGGGCACTAGCAGTAGTACCAAGAGACATTTTATGCAAAAGTTCAAATGATTATCTTCAGCTCTGTGGCCAAGCCACCATCACAGCGCAGGGTCAGGTAAGCTCACGGCAGCAAAATGAGTCCTGTTCAGGGACCAAAGGAGCACTTGTGTGGGAGGAAAATAGAGTAGGGGCAAGGGGCCATCCTCCACTTTGCTTGGCTTTATGAGTTCCTGTAAACATTTCAGCTGGCGCAAAATCAACCACTGGCAAGAGCTACTCTTCCAACATTCCAAATCTGAAAGTGTTTCACTGCCTCTCTGCAAAAGCATTTTAGGAAATAGTAATTTGTAACAAAAGGAACCCTCGGATTCATTCACAGCCAAGCATAATTGACAGGAATGATTTAATGCACGCTTTAGAATGCTAATATTGTAGTGCCTTAAACCACAACACGATTTGGGCAAATTATTTCCTCAAAACATTCATCCCAATTATGCTTCAAAAATCCACAAGCCCTGCATTAACTGTTATGCTGACAATTCTATCTTTTTGATTGATTTAGAAGAAGGGAGAAATATAGGACATCTCATTTTCAGAAAGCCTGTGGATTTTGATTTGTCTCAAGGTCTTCAGTTTGACTAAATAATTTAAATACCACATTCTTTCTCTAAAATTTGACCTTAAGGAAATCACAAGCCCTAAATTAAAGTAAACTCTCTTTAATTTGCTGAATGCTAAATCAATCAAAGTACCAATTTTAAGGACATGGGAATTAAGTTTTTTGTTTTAATGATGGACAAATCTGAATGAAAACGAAAGAAATCAAATGAATAATTAAATATGGCTGAAACTGAACCAATATTTCAGTCACAAACCCTATTGCGGAAAGTGGTTTTTTTAAGTTTACATAATTGTATTCAAATATATGCTAACCTCCTAGATTAGCATATTTGAATATAAAGGGCAATAGTTCCATTCCTATGGCACTGAAGGAATTTTGATCATTGACTTGGAATCCAAATTTATCAGACATGAGATCTGTCAAGAATGTGATAGAGATTTTTTTCAAGGGGAAACGTGTGTGTGTGATATACATATTTAAATATATATATATATATATATATATATATATATATATTACATACACACATATACAGAGGGTGCCAAAAAAAAATGTATACACATTTTAAGGAAAACTGTATTAAAATTGTAATACTCATTATATACTGATAACAAAAGATGAATACAAGTCACATTTGACTTCTGCAATTACAAGAGGTACTCAAAGTGGTTACCATCAGCATCCAGACACTTCTGATTATGGTGAACTATTGCCTGAGCAACGTTGACCAAAGTATCCACTTGTATACATTTTTTTGGCACCCCTGGTATATGTAAATATTTAATTAAACAATTTGATTAAATATATTTAAAGGTATGGATTTGAAGTATTTGAAAACGGTATCAAATTAATCTGATATAGTCCAATCACATTGAACAGCTTTTTTTTTATTGCATTTCTCGTGCACTAACATTCATGTACCTTGGTTTCTAACTCAATTAAAGTGTCAATATAATCATCATTCATCATAAAAACAGCTCTTTATAATGTGCAAAATAGTTTGGCTTGGAGGTTGATGTCATAATGAGGGTAGAATGTAGGCACATTAACATTGTTTTTTTTCTAAGTGTAGTTTTATTGGAAAAAATGATTTTCCACTTTGAAATTTGTCTAGCAGACAGATTTGGATTTATGGCCATTAACAGAGTCATGAATATGGCAGAAGCAATAAAATTAAGAACGCAGACTTTCGACCTGGAACCAAACCCCAGCCTCACCAGGACTAGTTCTGCTCTAGGCCAACTGTCTGAACAGCTCTCAGGCTCCCCTTGCTTTACAGAGATGAGGGGTTAGCCCACAATTATATCTCAAATGTCGGTGTGAAGATACCCAGGATGATGGAGAGGGACATACAGCATAGTGTCAATCATACAGAAAGCCCTAAAAATGTTAATATTCTCTTTTCTTATCATAGCCAAGGTTGCATTCGGCATTCTAAATAGTTCCCTGCACATAGAAAATGTTTAAAAAGCATATGCTGAATGAATGAGTGAACTTGAGAAACAATGACAAAGTTACATGGGCACTGGGCTTGTAACTAAAAGGTCTGAAGTCAAGCCCCAGCTTCTCCATCAGTTATTGGGTGGTCTTTGGTAAATCACTTCACCTCTGAGTCTCACGTTCTCATCTGGAACTAGCTTACTTACCCCATGGGGTTATTTGAAGAATCAAATGAGAAAACACATAAAAGTGCTTTATAATTGCTCATGTCAGTAATAGAAATTGTTATGTCTGATAGTTTTCGAAATTGTTATATCTGATAGCTTTCCACTCCATCCATTCATTTAGTCATTCATTTATTTACTGCTGATATGTCCAGTCTCCTCTCTGGCAAAGTTTTCTAGAAGCCCCAATCTCTGCTTTAGGAAGGAATTACTTTTCTACTCAGTGTCTCTAAAATAGCCACAACACTCTGAATTTTCTAAAGCACTATCATGATGTGTCAAAAAAACCTCTTCAAAGGTAATGGTAGACCACTCATTGTTCATGCCAACCATCCTTCTTCTCTTAGCATCTTGTGGGTCCTGCTGGACCTGCCAGGGGCAGGCTTACAGCTGAGTTCCTGTCCTTCACAGGGCCCTACATCTAGTTCTAGAGGAGGCACACTTAACTCAAGCCAGACCTCTGTGACCAGATCAACTGTTCTAATGGACACATGACCCAATCAAAGCCACTTAAGTATAATCAGAGGTTTGTTGATATATTAGAAGATAGGTTAACTGTTTTCCTTTGATCCTGGGACACTGATACAAGTCTGCAGTTATCAGCTACCATCTTATTGCCATGTGGAGGCTGATAATAAAACCAGCATGCAGGAAGGAAGAGTTGAGAGATAGAAAGACATCCAGTCCTGAGGATATTCATAAAACCTCTAAATCTAGCTGGATTTGTTTCTGAGGACTGCCATAATCAAGTACCACAAACTGAGTGACTTAAAACAACAGAAATTTATTCTATCATAGTTCTGGAGGCCAAAAGTCCAAAATCAAGGTGTTGGCAGGGCCCCATTCTCTCTGAGGGCTCTAGGGGATAATCTGTTTCATGCCTCACTGCTAGCTTCTGGTGTCACTGGAAACCCTTGGCCTTCCTTGGTTTGTAGACACGTTACTCCAATCTCTGCCTTCAACTTCACATGCTGTTCTCCCTGTGTGTCTGTGTCTATGTCTCTGTTTTCTCTTCCTTTAAGGACACCGATCATTGGACTAGGACCCACCTAATCAAGTATGACCTCACTGTAACTTGATTACATCTGCAAAAACATTATTTCTGAATAAGGTAACATTCACAAATATCAGGGTTTTTGTGGGACACAATTCAATCCACAACACCAGCCACAAGTGAAGTGCAAACAATACTATGATTTTTTTCCATTTAAATTATATAAACCAATATATTTATTCCCTTTTATTTACGCTAGTTTTGATCAAATTACGATCCTTCACAGATGAAAGAGTCCTAACTGACAAGGACACCGTGCACCACCCCATAAATAAATGTGGCACATGGGGACTATCTCCATGTGACTCCAGCCCTTTGGCCAGTCCTGCTCTGTCCCTCGGGCTCACATGCCTCCCATTCCTCAGGGAATGAGACACCAGGGCCTGATTTGATTCAGAATATTTGCTCCCCAGAACTGACCCAGTGAGTCTGGTCCAAGGAGAATATGAATTGTTTATAGTAACCAGCATCCTTACTTTCCTTTAAATTTTCTCGGCTGGACCCATAATCTCAAACCACTACCAGCTCTTTTGGAATCTATATTCTCTTGGAGAATTGGTATAAAAACATTCAGTCGGCTAGCTGGTGCCTCAGGAAAACACCAGCACTACATGACACACATAGGAATTTTACCCACGCATACCCCAGTGCAAACACAAAAATCACAAATATGCTTATGGGTATAGAGGAATCTTGAGGAAGTGCTTTAGTCTAGGACTGGTTCCAGCTAAAGACTGTTGGTAGAAAATCTGGGGTCATCACAAGAGTAGCCAGGAAGTGATCATGGAAACAGTTTTAGATGGAGGAACTAAATTTTGGGTAAGTGAGTCTCTTTTTAGCCCTCCCCTATGTAAAACCTTCCCTTATGTCATGGAGACCTTCTTGTAACTTCCTCTTCTTTGTGTAGTGACATAGCTAGTGCAGAACTAAGAAAATCCAGTCCTCATGTGATCCAGGTTCCCCCTTTTATGCATGGAAAACAAGTGTTTGGTTTTTTTCTATTTAACCCTCAACCCTCTACTGCCTTCTTCCTCCCTACCCTCTTCCAAGCTGAAAGATATTAGCAACTGTCTCATCATTGTCCAAAAATCTCAGTGATCCACCCCTCTCATCTGGCTGAGACTTCTACTGCCCTTTCCGAGGCAGCCACATTCTGCTTTGCCCGCTCCACTATAAAACCACATGGATGGGATGGGTGGTGACCAAGAGGGAAGGGAAGACATAGCCCATGCATGTGTTCCAGACTTATTGCGTTAACCTGATGGAAGTTTCACTGTAAAGAAGACTCATTTTCTCCTATGAATCATATTCTATCCTTCACCACAAAAAATATGCTTTTCTTTTGATAGATTTTTCATTATGTCATCCTCTTAGCTTAAAAACTGCCGAAAGGATAAAGTTCAAGCCCTTATAGTTTGGCATTCAAGGTTCTTCACCATCTATTCCCACCCTACTTTCTAACATTACCTCTCTCAGCCCTCTGCCCTATAATTCCCACTCTAGGTCACTGTTACCCATGGGTCCCCCCAAATGCTTACAGATTCCTGTTTCCTTGCCTTTGCTCAACATGGTCCTCTGGTGAAAGTTCTGTGTTGATCTTGGGATGACCAATGCCAGGCCCAGGACTTGGCACATATTTGGGACTTGGGATTACTTATTAAATAATGAAAGTGTAAACAGGAGAGACATCTGAAAACCAACTTTATGTCTTTCATGGTTTGACCTAAAGCGGAGCCCATAAAAGTGATTCGATCAGGTCAAGCAGTAGATGTGCCAATGGGGACAGTCTGACTTCTCTTTGATGCTAATTACATACATTGTTTTCTCCCTTCAATGTTTTAGTGCTATTATATTTAATATACAAATGTTTCCTTTTTTCCCCCCTATAAATACGTTCTTAAATCTCTCTTAACAACAGATGGCATTCTAAAATCAAGGAAGTGAGTGACACACATGGTCTCCTTCATAGGTCCATCAGGGTGTGTGGCTGCACAGATTACATCTACCCAGACGATCCATCAACTCTAGTCCCTCCTAAGGTACTATGCTCTCCTCAGTGCCCCCTTGCTTTGTGGTTCATTATCACACAGGATGGTAGAGGCAGCAAATATAACTCTGCTGGAAAGGAGATTAGCAATGTACATGGAAGACAGCTTCATAAAGAATCAAAGACAAGAAATATCTGTGTGGTAAAGTAGTCTCATGGGAGCCATTAACCTGCTCTCCCACAAATCTCTTAGTCTACAGGATAGCCCATGATTTGCCACAGCTGGGCTCTTCTAATATAAATTTCAAGTCTGATCTAGTCTCTGACATCATAGTCTTACTTCCGCTTCTCCCTTCCTTTGGAAATCATCTTAAAAGAGCACGTGTCTTTTGATGCATCTCTGGCCTCACCCCCGCAGTGTCACCCAGAAATGAACTATATATCCTCTTTCATTATGTATTAACATAGGCTGTCAGGGCTCCTAACATGATCAAAGATGGTACTACATCTTCCTGATAAATAACCACTCATTATTATTAGTTGCAAATATCAACCATGTCCAAACACCCCATCCAGTGCCATTTTCTCCCTCCAATCCTGGTGCAGCTTCATTAAGGAGAGTATGAATCCAGTGATGTTCAGTGTGAACAGATATAGCCCTTTAATGGATGTTTTTACTCCAGGCAGACACGGGGTTGTGCTATGTCCTCTTACACTAGACTCTAACCCAAAGTCACAGTCAATGGAAGAAGAGTGCTAGACCAAAGCCTATTTGCATATTTTCTCAAAATACCTCCCCAAACAACCACAATCTATTCACAACTTTAAACGCTAAATGTAATGGATGTACTGTATTCACTTTTTATTTCTTCTCAGTTACTCTATCTGTGCTGAAATGTACAATACAGGAAGGGAGAGAGAAGGGCCCATTGTTGGATCCCAGAGAGGAGGACATCAGTCCACAGAAAAGTAAAGTTGGGTTCACAAGAATTGGGCTATCTCTACTCACTCTTGGCTCTACCTTGACTCCCCCCACCTCCATGCATGTCTATATTAAGCTCCCTTCAGCCCCCCCTCACTGTACCTTTGAAACAGAGAGACTAAAATGGACACTGTTTCTTCCCGACTAACGCTGATGTTACAAACACTAATTGGACACCGTCTGCTTTGAGTCCTTTAGTAAAAGGCATATGATAAGAAACACATGGTTTACATGGGTCCTTTTGTAAATCACAAGTCATCAGTGCCAGCTGGACAGTGGCAGGATACTCTGTGGTGCCGGGGAACCAAGTAGTAAATGGAATTTTAAATTGTGATTCATTACAACCATAATTGTGATACGCAGAAGGCCTGCAAGAATGTGATTCAATCTGGTGGACAATGAAAACCCACACTAAGGGACTCTATGCTTTACAGTCCACCAACCCATGACTGTCCAAAGAGCTTTTACAAACCACATTAGTGATGATACAGGGAGGTGATACGAGCTAGGCTGGCCTCGGTCATCAGGTTTAAATTCCTCACTTTATAGCCACCTCTCTGCTTCACTGAAACATTTTATAAGAAAGTTGTATGTGTGCGTGTGTCTGTGTGTGTGTCGGGGGGCAGGGAGGAATGACAAGATACTTAATCCTCTGTAAAGCTAAGTATTTCAGTACTTCACCACGGGCCTTATTCAGAACATTCTATCCATTTTTGTTGTACAAACACAATAGATGGAAAAGTATAATCACTGGGTTGGAAAATAACAACTGTTATTCTGTTGGAAAACCTACAGAATATCCTGAGAACCATTTAAAAGTATTTGAAGCAACAATGCATATCATTTTCAAGGTATCTGAGTCATTTACTGATATAGCATAGCTCTCCTATCCACCATTATGAATCACAGTTTACTTCTTAAAAAATAACAACTATGGTATGATTTTTCAATGACTCTATTTCATGAACCAACAGAAAAAAAAAATGAATGCCAAGAGACAGTTGTCTTTTTTTTTTTAACAGAGGTTTGAGAGAACTTCAGGGTAAATCATGTAGGAACCATCCATGTTCAATAAACAGGAACATATATTATAGAGTTACATCAACTGACATGCAAGGTGAAGCTGAAGGTTAATTGCTATGGTTTACTGTATCATTCAAAGTAACCTTGTGCAAGAAGATTTAACTTGACAAATGTTTGAACTTTACAGCCTGAAATATCATCTACTTGTTTCATGAGTACTTTTTAATCACTCCTCTAGAGGTATTAATATTGTTTTCTTTTTTAAATTGCTCTCTGAAAGGAATAGTGGTTTCATGTTTTCTTTAGGATAACTGAGTCCCTGCCTGGCTAGCCCAAGGATACTTTCACTTTCTTTACCTTAAGTAATTAAGGGAGAAAACAAATATCAAGACAGACCTCTAAGAACTCTGAGGAATCAGACTGCCTGGTTCAAACCCCAACTCCACCATTTAGCCAGCTGTGTAAGTGAGCAGCTTATCTCACTCCCTAAGGCTCAGTTTCCTCAACTGTAAAGGTAGGAATAACAATAGTACTGATTTTTTGGAAGAACCATTGGAAGGATTGAAATAGCTAATGTATGCAGATTGTTACTTCAGCACTTGGCAGATGGTTAGCACTCAATATTGTTTTACAATATTTTTGTTTAAATACTATTGTGCTTACAATGAGAACAATTTTGGAAATGCTGTGTGTTCTCTGATCCCATGGTAAATAAGGTGGAAATGAAGCAGGAATAATAACAAATCTACTTCCATACACAATACCATACCCCAAGGCCGCAGCACCACTGCCACTGTGCATAGCTCACCAAGGGCACAATTCCCTGAGCACCTTTACAATTAATAGGGCAAACCGTGGGTGCCATTCAGAATATACAAATGCAGTGTGGTGCAGCACAGTCTGGTTAGGAGAGGACACACACACACACACACACCCCTAACTGTCTTATGTTATCTTGTTAAATGGCTAGATATATGTGCTGAGTCTTACAGCATCTTTTATGGCAGGCAGGCGAGAATGCTGCTTTAGCGGAAAGCTACAAACGCAGAGATTTGCTCCAAAGTAAGAAGGCATATCTGTGAGAGCCACAGAATAAGGCAGGGATAGTATGCTCATTTGACTTAAACTGAAGATGCTGTTGTAACAGTAACCTCATTAAAGGGGGTGGGTGAGCAAAGGACCAGGGACAGCAAACAGTGGCGGCTAGCTTTGCCATGCCACCAGAAATGCAATCTTAGAATCTGAAAATGTTCCAGTTGAGAGGAAACCTTAAATAAACTAAGTGCTACTCAGTCTTCTCACAGTAGGGTCAACGATGCTTGTTCACACATGCGTGGACACCACTCACACTCCCTCACAGACTCCCTCCTTGCTGGACCTCTCAGGGCTGCCAGAGGACAGAGCAGCAGGGGTACGGGAGGAAGCCAAGGGTATCTCAAAAAGGTGGATCACTGACAGATCACCACCTGTGAAAAAAGTCTCAATTGCCTCTCTCTCTCAGTCCTTTCTTTCAAATTGCCCAGTCTCCACCCCCCACCACCACCCCTAATTGATGGATAGCAGTTACAAAACACCAAAAATCAGAAATCCTCCTGTCCAATGTTCAAATCTGCTCTAGCTGCTTTCTCCCTGGCCTGCCGGCCACAACCACGGGTGGCCTCCAGAATTAACCCAACGAGGTTCTCTGCCCTTCTTAAACGTCTTATAAGGGTCATTCACCGCGGGCCACCTTTAGGGGCAGGAGAGGACTGAGGTCTAAGGCCGCCATGTACCTGTGTGCGCACAGGGTTGGGGCGAGGGTGCGGGAGGCTTGTCGGAAGCCTGAGTACTCGAGTTCAGCGGCAGGAACGCCCCGACTTCCAGCCGCATTAGGTCTCCACCTAAGGGAGGTGTTCCCCGCCGCCTCCCATTGAGCCAACCAAACCCCAGCCCGCGGGCGTCGCCGCGCTTACCTTGGCCCAGGAGACAGTGTAGGGGACCTGCAGGTCCCGGAGGGCGGTACAAGGCAAGTCCACATCCTCGGCACAAGCCACCTTCATTTCCCGCGCTGCGGACGTCAGGCTGCAGGCTACAAGAGGGAGACAGCTGTGTGAGCAAGCGAGGAAAGGGGGTGTCGCGGGGCGGTGGTGGCGGCAGGGGGGTGGGGGGAGGGAGGCCGACAGGCAGTCTCGGCACCTAC
Source organism: Aselliscus stoliczkanus (assembly GCA_033961575.1). Taxonomy (NCBI): domain Eukaryota; kingdom Metazoa; phylum Chordata; class Mammalia; order Chiroptera; family Hipposideridae; genus Aselliscus; species Aselliscus stoliczkanus. The sequence continues at coordinate 17,771,148 of CM066730.1, read as the reverse complement.
CGCAGCTCAGGAGCAGGAGCTGGAGGCCGCGCGACATGGCTGGGGGCTGCTGGCCTGTGGCCGCCGCGCCGCGCTCTTGTACCCGCGGGGACAGGGACTTCCCCGGGCGCCGGCCCAGGGGAATCCCCAAGGAGGCGGAAGCAGGCGGCGAGCCCTCCCAGCACCAGGCGTCCCTTTCCCCCGCCCCGCCGCCCGCCCCGCGCGCGTCCCCGCCCCCGCGCACCCTCCCCGGCGCCCCCAAGCCAGCGTCGCTGCTGCTCCCTGGCAGCAGCGACAACCATCCCGCGTAACGCCCGGCGCTTGGGGCTTTGCAAACCGCGCTCGCACGCGTGACACCGTTCCACTGACCCGCATAGCAGAGCCGGGAGCCATGCCAGCCGAGGCTATTATATCTTTCTTACGGAACTGAAATCAGATTCAGAGAGGTTGAGTAGCTTCCCCAGTTGCACAGCCTGTCCGTGGTGACGTCACTGGCGAACCCAGGTCCTCAGTCTCTCCAGACTCTGTGGTCACCAAAAACTCATTAGAGTTCCCACGGAACGTGTGGCAAGTCTGTAGTTCCTGGCTCCCCGCCTTCTGGCGTGGATTACCACTCAGTATCACCCAGTCTTTTTAAATTATTTCAACAAAGGAGACTATCTCCTAGTAAAATAATAATTACACCCAGAGAATTTGGGGGAAAGGCAAAAGAAAAATGTAGAATAGAAACCACCTATAATCTATCCAGAAGTAACTTATGGTAACATAGTTTAGTGTCTTTGCTTCAGTGCATGGATAGATATTTTTGTCTACATTCAATGTTGTAACCTACTTTATTTTAGTTTAATATTTTGCAGGCATTTATATACATCATTGAAAGTTTCCACAGTAACATTTTGCTGGCTGCATAATATTCCATCCTATAATTGTACCATGAATTAGAACCAATTAGTGTTCAACGTTGTTAGTCTAGTGTTTCTAGACTGATAATGTTAATGTTAGGTTGTTTCTGTAATTATTAATCACTAAGAGGAATTTTCATAGATAAATCTTTGTTCTTATAGTGGTTAATTTCTCAGAATGAGAACCTAGAGGAAACTGTGCTAGGTCAAAGGGAATTTACAGTTTTGTTAAATAACGCTGTCCTCAATCTATATCCCAGCCTACAATGTATGAGAGTGCTTGTTTCCCAGAACTCTTGCCAACATAAATTGTTCATCAAACTTCCACCTTTGTCCATTTAATCGGTTGAAAAGAATGGCGTCACAGTGGTTTTAACTTATCTTTAGAAGTGATTATACCAATTCATAGTAATACCATATATGTTACCAAGCTACTTTTTTTAAATTAGAATATTTTTAGGCATACACAAATAAGAATAGAAAATAGAATCAAACACATCTGTATGCAATGTATTCTTAATAAAACACCTGTTCCTTGCTAGATCCCATACTTGGGTATTTAAGATTTCTTCTGATTTTTCACTGTTATAAACAGTGTTGTATGAAGCTGGGGGATGTTCAGACCCCCTAGCTCAGCAATTCCACGCATTATTAGATAGTCACATCCTGTCTTCCAAAGTGTGTGTCTATTTACACTCCCTTATCAGGGCTTGGCATCATCAGATTTCTTTTTTTTTTTCATTTTTGACAATATAATGAGTGGGAAATATTAGTTCCTTTTTGTTTAACTTACATGACATTGATTACTAAGAGGGAGGAACATATTTTCCTGTTTCGAGGCTATTGGGTGTCCCTTTGAGGATTGTCCGTTCATATCATTTGTCCTTTTCCATTGGAGCTGTTTATAAATTCTGGACCAAATCCTTTCTTGGTTATGTGCATAACAAATAGCTTCTCCAAGCCTAAGGTTTGTATTTTTCACTTCATTTATATCTTTAATGCACAAAGAGATTTCTTTTTAAATATTTGAGTGCAGTCAAATTTATTGATCTTTTCATTTATGATTTGTGCTTCTGATGTTGTGTTTAAGAAATCTTTTCCTACCCTGAGATCATAAAAACATTCTCCTTCATTTTCTTCCAAAACTTTTAAAGTCATGCTTTGTCATATGTAAGTCTTTAATCCATTTAAATATGGTTTGATGTAGGGATCTAACTTATTTTTTTTCATATGGATCACCAATTATTCCAATGCTGCTTGCTAAAAGTTCTTATTTCCCCACTGATTTGAAATAGATCTTTGTGATATACGTATTTCCAAATGTGTGTGGGCCTGTTTCTAGACTCTAATCTGTCTCTCCCTGTGCTAATGTCACACCTTGTAATTACTTAATTAAACTATAGTTAAGTCTTGCTACAGTGGTGGAGTGAATGAGCCCTCCTCATATGTTGATCTTGTTATTCAAAATTGTCCTGACATTCTTGGCTCTTTGTTCTACCTTATAACATATTAGAATCAACTTGTGAACCTCAAAAACCTCATATGAATTTTAATAGGAACATTCAATTTATACGAAAAAATTGATATGAAAATTTTGACAATGAGTGGGAAATATCTGTTCCTCTTTGTTTAATTTACATGATATTGATTATTAAGACGGAGGGACATGCTTTCATTTGTATGAAAAAATTTGCAGAAAATTAACATTTTAGAAATTGATTCTACAAATCCATCAGTATGGACTATCTTTCCTACTTAGATCTTCAAGAATTTTTAAAAGTTCATACATAAAGTTTCTATATCTTTGGTTAGATTTATTCCTAGTACCTTTATATTTTTGGTTGCTATTTTCAAATGTACTGTGTATTTTTCAAACTATAATTTTCTTGCTGCTCATTGCCAGTGAATAAAAATTTACTTTTGTATAGCTGGTGATCTTGCTGACCTTTCTTATTAATGTTAACAATTTCTTCTTACAGCCTGCATTAAGACACCTTTGTAGTCATAAATTATTCAGAGGGTTTTTCCCACCCCAAAAAAATCCAAATATATGGTTTGGTTTTCATTGTTGCTTTTGTGGTCTAGCAATTGAGGATACTCAAGGACATGGTCTGTATGATTCTTTGCTGCTTAATGAGAAATGCTTTGTGGCCTCATGTGTGATCTTTTGGTAAATGTGTCCTGTGTTCTGGAAAAGAACGCGCATTCTCCACGTGGGTTCCTGGTCACACAGGCTCATTGTGTTGTTCAGGTCTATATCTTTACTAACTTTTGGTCATCGTAAACTATTAATTACTGAAAGAGATGTGTTGAAATCATCCCTGTGACTATGCAATTGTCCGTTTAGCTTTGAAATTTTATCAACTTTTTGCCTCATACAACAATGCTATGTTTTAGGTGCCTTCAAGTTAAAATTATCTCTTCCCAGTGAATTGTTCCTTTTTGTCTTTATTTAGTGACTTTTTCCCCTAATATTCTATTTTTGCTTCCAGTACAACCTTTTCTACTCTAATTATAACCATACTATTTTGTTTGGGCTAGTATTTTGCTGATATTTTCTATATTTTTACATTCAACAATGTTTTGTCCTTAAGTTCTGCCTTTTTTTTTAACACATAGTTAGATTTTTCAAATTCAATACAACTAATGATCTGTCTTTCTAATTGAGAGTTCAATTTTACCTTTTTTCTGAATTCTGCTACATTTTAATTTCTTTCATCTTGTTTCATGCTTTATACTTAACCTGACTTTCCTCTAATTCTTTTTTTCTTTCTTGCATTTAGTTAATATTGACCAAATATTTCATATTTAATGGTGTTCTCTCTACTGGTTTGAAAATTATGCATACAATTTCTCATCTTAAGTGATTACCTTTATATAGCTTTTAATTAGCATAGTTGATTTAATAGTCTAAAGTTAATCAATATTGCCACCTTTCTCCCCAAAATGCCAGAATACCTCACCTCTGCTCATCTCCTGCCCATCTTACATATTATTGTGACCAGTGCCTTCATTCCACCTTGTTTTTCTACTCGTCAATTAATCTTTTTATATATGAAAGATTTGTTCAACTCTAATACCATACACCTCACTGCTTCTTTTTAGGGTCAATTTCTTCTGAAGTATATGCTTGAGTAATTCTTTCAGCAAAGATCTGTTAGTGGTAAACGCTCTTCATTTTCTCTTGTCCGAAAATGGTTATTTTGCCCATATTCTTAAATAATTCAGTTGTAATGTAAGTTGGTAGTTATTTTCTCCTAGGACTTTGAACATATTACTCCACTGTTTTCTGGCTTCTGCTGTTGTTGCAAAGTGCTGGGCAATCTGATTCTCTTTCCTTCAGTGATACTCATTGAAAGCAATGAGTCTGACTTATATGTGGAATCTGAAAAACTGAATGAATAAGCAATGTAAACAGAAACTGTCTCATAGATATAGAGGAAAAACAGGGTTGCTAGTTGGGAGGGTGGTGGGGATGAGGGAGAAGGGGTAGGGATTAGACAGCAAAAATTGGCAACTACAATATTGCACACAGGGATATGAAAGACAGTTCGGGGAAAATAATTAATAATGGTGTAAATATTTTGTGGGGCATCAGATGGTCACATGTCTTGTTGGGGAGACCATTTCATGGATGGAGTAGAGGTTTGATCACTGCACTGTATACCTGAAGCGGAGGTTGTATACCAACTGTAATTGAATATATATAGATAGTCACGGGATGTGGATTATACTGTGGAAGGGAGTCAGAGGAAGAGTAATATATGATATGGGGGGGAGGAGTGGGGTGGTGAATTGTGGGTGGGGGGTTGTCACTTTGAGGGGTAAAATGTATAACTATTGCACTGTGTTGTACATCTGAAACTAATTAAAAATAAAAAAAAAAAATAAAAAAAGAAAGCAATGAATCTTTTAGGTACAAGTGCTTCTAAGATCTTGCCTTTCTATTTGGTGTTGTTTTCGCTATCCTAGGTGGTGTCAGTAAAGAATTGTATATTATTAACTTACTAAGATTTGTAGTGTTTATTCATTCTGAAAAATTCACATTTATTCTTTTGAAATATTTCCTGACTTCCATTTTCTTTGTTGTTTCCTTCTAGAACACCCGGTATATGTGTGTCGGACCCTCCCATTCCACACTCCATGTCAGTAAGTCCCCTTCTATGTCTTGTCTCTCTTCATTTCTGTGTGCAGTCCTCTGAATATTCCTCAAATCTATCTTTCCATCCATAGTTATCTATTCAATGATATGAAATCTTCAGTTTAACATATTAAGTTTTCAATTGTAATTTTTTTTTTAATTTCTGAAGTTATATTTGAATTCTTATTTAACTCAGTCTGTTCTTTTTTGATGGTATCTAATTCTTTTATTGAGTTCTTTATCACTTCTCTTATGACTTACTTAACTTTAAAAATGTTTATTTCATTATCTCCCTGATATTTATACTATCTAAAGCTCTTGGGGTTTTAATATTGATTTTTGTTTTGTTTACAAACTCTTGTTTTTTATGGATTGTTTTAGTGTGTGTTTTCTATTTTTTTATTGTAAACTAATCGTTAGTTGAGACTTCATATAAGTGAATCCTGAAAAGCCTGAGCAGAGGATGTGGCCTCCCAGAGAGATTTTATATTTGTTTCAACCAGGTGCCGCAAAGGTATTACCAGTCTGTGACATTTTACATTAATATTATAAATATTAATATTATAAATATTGTAATATTAATCTCTTGGTAGGGTGTGTCCTAGACTACCCTAGTAATACCAATTTAATCATATCCATGTGAGGGCATCTTTATGATGAAGAAGTTTAAGGGGAGGCTTTTAAACAAACAAACAAAAAAACATAAAAAAACACAAGCTTCCTTGTCATCTCACTGTGTGAGTAAGCAATTATTTTTAGATCATCCTTACACTGGGGAAAAAGGTCTCAGTTCCAACTTTCTCTTCTCCTAGGTCCCAGGCTTCCTCTTGTGTGCCTGCTGTTCATTAAAGCCTAAGCTCCTTCATTCTCCAGTGACTCCCAAGCCTGAACAACTGCTTTTCCCCCCACACACCCTTGCACCCTTTCTTCCACCCCCACCCCCAGAAGCCTCAGCATCGACTCATGTAAGTTCATAGCTCTTTCTTCATTTTGACCCTCCAGATTGTCCTTACTCTCTTGCAGGTACAGCTAGACATTAGTTAGGCTTTATTCATTATTTCTAGAAATTTACAAAAGGTATTTTTTTGTATTACACAGAAAACCATATTGCTGAAAATAAAAGTACCCAATTTAGTGTTTAATAGCTTAAAAATGTGACTTCACAGAAACTCCTTTTTTTTTTTGAAGATTTTATGGGGGAACTGGGAGAGGGGAACAGTGTTGGGGAATCGGGGAAGGGGAACAGACAAGTTGCTGTCTTTTTGTTCTTCAGTCCAGTTTCAGAGGACGTTGCTTCATCGGCCCATGTTGGTATCTCATTGCGCTCTTCCTGGATGAGGCAGATCGGTCGCCGGCCTCTGGATAGCCACTCACCATGGCTATTGGCAGCTCACACTGGCTGCCGGCCGCTCACGCTGGCTGCCGGCCACTCACTGTAGCCTATGGCAGCCCACTGCAGCAGGGGTTGCAGCTATTCCGTCCCAGGGACTCACAGCAGCTGAGCTCCAGGTGGAGCTGTTGTTCACCATCTTAGCTGTAGAGGGCAGTGTCATTGGCCTTCATATGTGGGATCCAAATCGGGGCCACTGGTGTCCCAAGCCAGCTCTTAACCCTGAGAGTGCAATAATTTGCTGTTATGTAAGGACAGAAGTGGAATGAGCATGCCCTGATGGAGAGAGGGGATGTTTTCACAGAAACAGTCTCTTTCCAGACCTTGTCTCTATTTGTTCTCCATTTTGAGCAACATACCATAGACCATTTAGTTAAAAAAGGGCGGGGACGAGGGGGGCAGCATTCCTAGGTTCTCTGTCCTGCTTCTCTCAGCTCCTCAGCCTGACCTGTTCCAATGTAGTTGTCATTTAACATCTCTAAACCTCATTTTCCCTGTGTTTGAATAATAGGGAACTTCTTGGCAGGGGTAGATCTTGTTTTAAAGGTATCTTTATAAGAAAAAACACAAAAATATATGATTTTGGAAATTTAGGAAAAACAAAGGTCCATGTCAACTCATTGCTAGGTCCCTTCCCACGACCCTGGAAGGGGCCTGTGCCTAAGGAAGCGTCATTGCCTTCACAACAAATTCTCCCATATGTCCCAATGTCTTCCACAATGTCTCCTTCTATCCCAAGAAATCTGGCCCATATCCTGTATGGCTGGGCTCATGGTAGCACCCTTGACTAGTCCACTGCCTGCCTCAAGTCCCATCCATTCCTTGGGTGCATCTCCCACTGGCTGCCCGAGTTAAGTGTTCAAAATCTGAATCTATCCATGTCACCCAGCTCATGTAAATTCTCCCTGATCCCCCATTATCTTAAGGATAAGCCAAATTCCTTTCAAAGGCACTCAGGGCCCTTTAGAAAGAGCTGATCCTTGCCCCTTCAATACTTCTTTGCCAGGCCCTCAGGACCACTTCCATACTCCAGCCATCCACACCGTCTGCTGTTCCTGAAACAGGTCAGGCTCCCCTGCCTATGTGCATGCCATGTCCTGCTCCTTCTCCTCAGTCATCTGTCTGGCATACCCCTCTTTTTTTTTTTTTAAAGATTTTATTGGGGAATCGGGGAACAGGAACATACAAGTTGCTGTCCTTTTGTTCTGTAGTCTAGTTGCGGAGGACATTGCTTCACTGGCCCATGTTGTTATCGTCATTGTGCTTGGTCACCAGCCTCTGGATGGTCGCTCACCATGGCTATTGGCAGCTCACGCTGGCTGCCGGCCACTCACTGTAGCCTATGGCAGCCCACTGCAGCAGGGGCTGCAGCCTACACTGTCACCGGGGTTCGCACAGCCCAGCTCCAGGTGGAGCTGTTGTTAGCTGTAGAGGGCAGTGTCACTGGCCCTCATATGTGGGATCCGATCTGGGGTCGCTCGTATCCCAAGCCAGCTCTTAACCAATGTGCCACTCAGCCGGCCCCAGAAACTCCCTTTTAACCTACCAAAATATTCAGGTATGTTTTCACACTTAACCATATTCTTCCTCATCTTCTAAAGAGTCCCTCATACTGAGGTATGAACATATTTCTGACAAAGCAATTCCTTAGGAAACATTCTTAGGTTACTACTGGCCACATTACAATTAAAAAACAAAACAAAATAAAATCTTCGCAACATGTATCTGAAGTGGCAGTGATTGTGGAAAAGCAACAACTCCAAGTGCTAACTCGGGGTCTTCCTTGAACAAACGATTGGAGTTTACAACTAGGCTGATGTTCACTTTGACTGGAAAGGGACAAGTGAATACAAATGAAATGCCTACTGTCTTTTTGAAACTACTCGTTATCACCTTCGCATCTTTCTCCTCTGTTACTTTAAATAGAGAAAAACCCCAAATCATTAGAAAACATTGTGGTTACATGTTGTCACTGCCATTGTCAGTCATTTATTAACCTTGAGCATAAAATAAAGCCAGCCAGTGCCATCAGCACATCTGCTGACTCTCAAACCCTCCCTTCTTATTATTACTCACATCACAACTGGGGCTTTGTTATTTTCAGAGAGCAGGCCAGTAGAGCATGTTATAACATTTGGAACACAGACATTTGAACACTTGGTCAAAATTTGGAGGCCAGGAAAAGAGAAAGCTCTTTTAAGATAACTAGATATGATATTAGTTCCCCTCACCTACCCTTCTCAGGGCAGGGACACAAGGAGAGCAGGATGTTTGAGTTCACTATTAAACATTCACTGAGCAGCATGTAGGTTGTATATAGGAAAAGATTGTTCTCAAGAAGTTTACATGGAAGGATGCTATTTCTTAAAGTGGGCCTTGATTTGTCCCTCAAGTCTACACAATTTCTATTCTGTAGGTCTGAGGCTGAGGGTGAGGGGTGAGGGGTAGAGGGCAGCTCAACAGGGAGGGAAGGAATTAGTGAGGAGAGTTTTCAGGGAAGGGGGAGATTGGATAAGGAGAAAAAGGAAATGAGAGTAAGCCATGCCCTTTAAGCAAAAGTTCCCCAGGAGGGGCTGGTGAACATATTTTTTTGTATTGTCTTTAGACACCTATGAAATGCTGAGCATGTCACCAATATGCAAAACATTCTTGTGATTGACTAGGAAGAACCCCCTGGTGACTGCCATTGGTTGAGGGGGGAGGGAGGGGGGGGGCAAAATCCAGGTTACTGCCCTGTGCCCCCTCCCATCTCTTTACCTTGATTCTTGCCTCTTGGGTTAACTGATTTGACAGAAGAGGATGACCAACAGAGAGGTTCAAGGGTGTCTTTTGTTCCTCCTCTCGAGAGAAGGATCTTTGAGAGAAAAGAATGCACTGAAACTTCATCTGCCAACAAATCTACCACAGCAGCTACCAATTGTTGAGCCCTGTCAAGACTCAAGCTTTGTGGTAAGTGCCTTCAGACTCACAGCCCCCAAAAAACCTTATGTGGAGAGCACTTATCAGCTGGCCACGGGGTCTTGGGCTCCTGCTGCCACAGCACTCTCCTCAAAACAGTAGGCTGTTCCATACACCCGCCACCACTCACTCTTCTCCCAGCATCCACGCCTCCACACCCGGGGACTTCGAGAACCACAGAGAGGCTGAGAGGGAAGCCCAAAACCTAGGTATGTAAATTATGTTTTTTAATAAAACTTCCCCAGTAGGTTTTTCCCTTTGGGCTACTTCTTAGTCACCCCGTACTTTCCAGCTCTGTGCTCATTTGTTCACTTAATGAACAAAATAAATAGAAATAACTTATTTCTGTACTTTTCTTGCGTTCTTTTTTTTTCTCCTCTGAGAAACTAGAGACATTCAGAGACGTGGTCCATCTCCTGTGAGGGAGGAAAGAGGCAGGTGAAATGATTCTCATGTTGACCGAGAAGAAGAAACCACACTACTTAAGGAAGCTGAACAAAAACAAAGGACTTTGGAGAAATGTCCTCTCGCTCATCCATGCTCTCCCCAGGCACACCACTGTCCTCCAAGGAGCACATGAAGAAAACCTTCCATAGGATGAATCCCTTGTGTTATGGTGACATCTACGCTGGACTGCCCTGTTCACATGCTCCTCCTGTGTCTTTGGTCTTGCTCGTCCATCCCTCTAGAACCTCCTTGCCATGAATCATAGCCCAACTTTCTCTTTCATTTCATTCAAGTCTGTTCAAATATCATCTTTCCAAAAGAGTCTTTCTTAACTACCTTATGTGAAAGAGCTCACCCCTACTGCCAACTTGACCTGTTTTTTTCTTCTCCATAGTATTTCTCATAATCTGACATTACCTCATATATTTGTTTACTTTCTATATTTTGTTCCCTCCATTAATGTTTAAGGGTATGTCTTATTCTTTTAGTGTCAGGTCCTAGAATAACATTGGGCATATAGTAGGTACTCAGTAAATGTTTGCTGCATGGCTGGATAAGTGAATACAGATGTACTTGGGAGGGATATTTTGGAAGTTTGCATTATTAGTTTCAATTTTCATTCCTCCTTGATTAAATGCTCTGAGAGTTTAGACCGATTGCAAAATTTGGGAACAGCCCACACAGGACAGCTGCCCTCACCTCTGAAACTAATTCAAGTCCAACGGGGTTCCCAAAACCACACTCATTTCTGATAAATCTCTAGAAGGACTTACAGAACTCACTAAGTGTTATACTCAGAGTTATGGTGTAGTACAAAAAAAGGATACAGATTTAACTCAGCTAAGGAGGAGAAAGGTGCCTAGGTCAGAGTCTGGGAGAGGTCCAAATGCAGAGCTTCTAGGCATCCTCTCCCCGTGGAATCAGGGACAACATTACCTCCTCCTGGCTGGGAGGGACAACACACATAGAATATTGCCACCCAAAGAAGCCCATTCAAGACTTAGTGTCCAAAGATTCATTTGGGGTTCGATCGCATACTTACTCACATGGTTGATCTTTAGGCTCGAGTCCTTCCAGAGGGAGAATTGATATCACTGCCTCCACCAAAAACCTCCACTATAAATCACATTATTAGACTGTCCAGTGGCCAAAGACCATGAGCAAACAAAGACACTCCTATCAGGCATGACATTCCAGGATCCTAGCCATCCTCCCAGTAGCCAAGGACAAAGATCAGACCTCTGTTTGGGTAAGGTTAACCCTTCACTACATACATGCCTTGTAACTTTGCCTTGTCCTTGGGTTTGGTCATGTGACTCGTTAGCCAATAGAACTGGGCAGAAATCAAGATGTGCTAATTCCATTTTCTCTCTTGCACCCCTGTTATCACCATAAGAATGTGTTCAGGCTAACCCACTATTCCCAGGGAGAAAATAACAAACATGTGGAGTAGAGCCATTCCTCACTTTCCCTCCAGCTAAGCCCAGTCTGGAGCAGCTGACCCTCATCCAGTGGGCAGACCACTTGAACTGAATAAATGTTTCAACAGGGTTTCTTTTGGATGCCTGCAAAGATTCTGTGATTCACTTGTAAGCAGCACTATCATGGCAATAGTTAGCTGGTAAAGATACCAAGCTACTAATAATCATTAATACTTTTCTGTGAGTATACTGATCCAATTAGTGCTCCTCTGGTTATCACTGAAACAGGATAGCTTGTGGAAATGGACACACGTTGACAAGGTTTGGATGGAAGCAGATGAGGAGGGAGGAAGCTTGGGAAGGTCTAAAGCAGAGACTGCAAACACAGGTACCTACAGGGCCACGAAGGTAACATGAGTGAATACAAAGAGCCAATTGTCGGACAATAAACTTGACCTATGTGGTAAGGGAGACAATAGGGAGTAGTGGGGACCATGGCAAACTGAACAACAATAGCCTAGCTAAGAGGAGCAGTCGTTACTCAGCTCCAGCCAGTTCTTGCTAATGTGAAAATGTTGACCCAGTGTTGCCAAATTTTTCAGCTTGTTTTTTTAGAGAAACTGACAATTTAGACACTTATATGAAATTTCTGAAAAGCTGAAAATGATTGACTTTGTTCAAAACACATTTATGATCGTCACTGTGCAACCTCTCATTTATATTATGGCGTGCAACGTCTGGTGGCAGCAAGCTTGTCTAGTTCCCCACAGAAAGGATCCTTGATGGGGTCAGCATGAGGTGACCGGTTGCCTCACATGGGGCTGTGTGATTGATTTCAGTTGAGGGAGGAAAAAATTCATGCTAAGAGGAGAGAGGACATAAGTGGATTCCAGAGACAAATTCTCCATCACCATTTGGCCCAGAGCCATTCCCATCACAGCTTAATTGGAGTCACTTAAGTGTTACAGAATGAGTCATTAACATTTTTCTTCTTTGGGGTTATAACACCCATAGTATACAGGCAAAGCATAAAGCATCTCTCTCTTAGTCATTTACATACATAACGCTCTATGTGATATCTGAGAACATCTCAAGGACTCCCTAGTACCCCAGGAGCAGCACTACAGGGGTGGACTTGGCCAGGAACAAAGGAGCAAGGCAGGAGTCACTTCCAGGGCCCACACAAACTCACCCTCCACCAGGCACTGCTCCAAACACTGACCCGTTATTGTGCTCCTCTGTTTGCAGACTTCTGCCCTGCAAGAGGTGAACAAGAGGTGAACAAGAGGTGAGTTCTTTGTCTGGTGTGACTAAAAGCTATGAACATCAGCACCTGCTCTTTTCTCCAAAATGAAATTTAGTTGTACACACAGTAGAGCTATCAGTAAGTCTTATGACTCCCTTTTAGGTGTTTATTCTCTAGTATCGGGTCCTCATGTTGACTTCCCTCTGCTCAACATATGCAAATATCATTATCCCAGAGACAAGTCATTTGTAAGATGATGGGATTTGTTTAGCACCAGATGTTGCTTGCTTTCCCTCATTTCCTTACTGTTCATAGCCCTGGGATGCTGCACAAATGATGGTTCTGAGGAAGGCCAGAAAAGGTATTCCCTACCAGAACAGATCTAGGAGCAGCTGTTGGAGGGAGAGCCAAGATAGTAGAGTGTTCATCTCTAATTGTAATGACAGTGAGGGTACTTCATGCACAAAAGCACCTAAGGTTCAGTAAGGGTTTTACTGTCAAGGATATATATCAACAACACCAAAGAAAGTGCATTCCACCAAAAACTGAAAGAGTGAAGAAAGTTACAACTACTGAGTGGTACTCATTACACATATACATCAAACCATTTAATCCTTAAAATAATTCTGATAGGTTATCTTAAAATGTCTACTTTTATACCTAAGGAAATTGATGGCCAGATAGGCCTGACCCAAGAGACCACTGTTAAGTATGGTAATCATACATCTGGAAATATCCAGAGTTTGAGCACTGTCTTCCACAGTTAAACCTTCTTCCCTGGCTGGGACTTCAGAATCTGTGCTCACACTGTGGTTTGACCAGTAAGGAACCCAATAGTCCCACTCTTCTTTAGTGCCCTGTAAAACTTATTCTATAAGTGCCCTCTTGGTGACACAAGACAGCATCAAGCTAAAAGAGAATTCAAATGTGACCAGGATCACTTATGTAATAGAGAAGCAAACAAGCCAAAGAAAGCTCCTCAAGAACACATATACAGTAGCTTACATGATGTCACTAAATTAAAGGCTGTCTTCATTATGTCTCATTGCTAACAGAATAGACCTTATCCTAAAGATCTAAACATGACAGTGCAGTCCACTGGCTACTATTCCAAAGACAGACCTGTCTGGGTACAGGAGTCTAGAAGGTATATCTGTACAAGGAAGTCAACCAACCACAACCTCCCGAGACATCACATGGAAGTAGAGATGGGTTTTTCTTATCTGTTCTCTTTAGTCCATGTGAGAATATGAGTCAATAGGCCCCAAGTCCAGGACATACTTTTCTTCTACTTCTATACCAACTTCCAAATTACCTTACAACTTCAAGTGGAAAAAAAAAAAAACAGCATTGGGCTGGCCGAGTGGCATGGTGGTTAAGCGCTGGCTTGGGACACCAGCGGCCCCGGTTCGGGTCCCACATATGAGGGCCAGTGACACTGCCCTCAAAAAAAAACAAAACAGCATTAACCTGAATTTTATTTCTGACTTCTTAACTGACCATGGATCATAATCTTTAATTCTTAACAAAGACCCAGATCTTACATTCCACTTGTCCCGTTTGTCAGTTCACACATGGACCCCATGCTAAGTCCATTAATCATTCTTGATCCCTCAAAGATTGATTGCCATGATGTTATCTAGTTTCCCCTCATGGAGACCTGAGGCCCGTCCTGTTGACAGGCCTTGGTAGTGTCCAGCCTCAACTATCTGGCCAAAGCCACACTGGGGTCTCCAATTCAGCCACTGCTTATTACAGCGTTGGTGTTCTGAAGATGACCCAGTTCCAGCTCACCTGACTGGGGTGCATCATTTTCCAGGATCTAACTTCAGATATTGGGGATTCTCAGGAAGTCTGGAGGGGAAAGGAAGCTTGAAGGAGGAGGGTGGTTTTCAACACATAGGAGCTCTTGAAGAAAGAGCTAAGCCTTTGATTTAGGAGCTTCAGTAGGCTTCCCTAGGGGCTCCCTCTGGTTTCAGCAGTGTTTTGCCTATTGGACTCTTTAGGGCTTAAGCTCACCCCCTTGAGTTTCTGTATGACAGCAAGTAGTCTCTCCATTTACCTGGTTTACAGTGCAGAGGAATCCCAGGATCTTTCCTATGATGGAACTCACACCAGCCCTTCAGAACATGTCTCATTTGGTTCTCTGTGATCTCCCTCAAGGCTCTCTGATTGCCTCTGAGTTTTCATAAATGGAGGACTCTACAAACTTAAAGATGAATCTCTTAGGCAAGCCTCTTAGATTCAGACTTCACAGCTAAATCCAACCCTGGAAGAGTGCCAGGGAAACAGACAGAAGGTGTCATGAGGAGACTTCTAGGGGTGACAGGGAATAGAACTTAATGTTGCAATCTGCAAGTCCTCGAGGAATAATTCATTGAGATACCACCTGATGATACCCCTTCTCATTGAAATCGCCTACCACCACCCAGCCACTGCCCTCAATTCATGAAGGTTTTAGGATTTGGCTCACTGGGACTCTGTCACTACCATCACAATCACAAAGACAACCTACCGTACATTCTGGCCTTCTAGTCTTTTTATTTCCGTGTTGACATCTTTCTTCTGTTCTACCTCATCTTTTCTTCTGTTCTACCTTACCCACCCACTCCCAAGTCTATACCCTAGGTCATTATCCAGAATCATTACCTGCCTTTTCAAAGACTCCAACATTTCTTAGACCCCTTCAGGATCTCCAAATATTGACACTCACATCCATCCCCCTCATCCACTGTCCTCATTTCCCTCCGTACCCAACTTGGATCGCTAGCCCATCATTCTGCTCACTTGCGTCCATGCTCCCTCTACTATTTAATTCCTCTCTCCATTTGTCAGATTTATTTGGCTAAATATCAACCCTGTTTAAACTCAACTCCGTGACTATTCAGCTCCCAAACCCAAGCCATTGTATGAGGCTAGAGAAAAACATATAGCTATACTGATGGATCTGGCTTTATAATTATGACCACATGCCTCAAACAAGTCTTTAGCATTATCTGAGTAATTCCCTAGTCTCTTTGCAATCCTCCTCTGCAAAATGACTCCTTCTCTTCTCCCCTTTCTCCATTCTCAGCTGATGACCTTGGTTCTTATTTCACTGGAAAACAAAATCAGAAGAGAATTCTTCTTACCAACTAACCCACCAATTTCCTAAATCTCTATCCTCTGTCACTTTGCAGACTTCTCCCCTTGTGTCTATTCAAGGACATCACAATTTTCTCCCTCTCTACTGACTCATCTCTCTACTTGGTCATTCCCATCAGCCTGGGGATATTCTGTAATAATTCCTTTTGTTAAAAAAAAATCTATAAAAGAGGAGTGATTCTACAAGATTTTAATACATGTTATGAAGCCTCTAGAATCAAAACAATGTAATGCCAACACCTAAAAAGACAGACTGACCAATGGAATAAAATAGAAATTCAAGGAATAGGCCCAGATACTTATAGAAATCTAGGTTATGATAAAGGCGATATCCCCAAATCCCTGAGGCTAACTGATATTGGGATAACTGGATAGTTGTTTTTAAAAAATAAAATTAGATCTATTTCTTGAACTACATACAAGAATAATTGCCACATGAAACAAAGACCTAAATGCAAAGTGAAATTGCACAAAAACTAGAAGAAAAAAATGGATGAATATCTATATAAACTGTCTAAGAAAAGAATTTTTTTTTAAATATGACTAAAATCCAGATGCCACAAAGGAGAGATTGGTAAATTTGACTACAAAAAAGGTTAAATAATAAAAAAAAGCTCTAGCATAGTCAAAACATAAATGAAAATTGACAGAAAAATATTTGCAGCATAGATTATAAAGAACCAACATGTAACATTTTTTAATTTTCAAAAATTGAAAAAGAAATCCATAGAAAAGTGGACAGAAACATAAACAGATCAATTCATTAAAAGAGATATAAAATTGGTTCTTAAATATATAAAAATATGATCAATTTTACTTGTAATAAAAATGCAAATTAAATCGACATTGATGGCTCTTTTTTTTTTTTTTTATCCATCAGACTGGCAAAAAAAATTCAAGATCTTAAGAATACCCCCGTTGGTGAGGCTAAAAAAAAAAGACACTCAGATACGTTGCTGGTGGGATATAATATGAAACTCAGTAATATCTAACAAAACTATGTATGCATTTACCCTTCCACCCAGCAATTCTACTTCTAGGAATTTACTCTTACTATACACCTCTAGCAATATATTGTAAAAGTACAAATACCAAAGGTTATTCACTGTAGCATTACTTATAATTGCAAAATATCGGAATGTACCTACATGCCCAAGCACAGGAGATCAGTTGCATAAAATATGATATATATACACAATGAGGCACTGAGATAAAAAAATAAAAGTAGAAGGAAGGGCTCTGTGAATTGATATGTAATGATTTCCAGGAGGTATTATTCAATGAAAAGACAAAGTGAAAAAAGCATACAAAGTCTGCTGTCTTTTGTGTAAGAAAGAAGGGAAATAATAAGATTTGCATATATCTGTCCTCTTTATATAAAGAAGCACAGGAAGCTCAAATAAAATAACGCAGTTGGTTTCCCACAAGAACTCAGGCGGAATGGGGTGAAAGAAATATGTTATGGAGTAATGCTTGTCTGAGAATACCTTTCTTTCTGTATAGTTGTGATTTGGGGTAGCATTTCAATATTCTACATGTCAAAAAATAATATTAAATCCATAATAAAGTTTAACACCCAGTACCCCATTGCCCTCCTTTCTTCGGCCTTCCCCTGATTTTCCTGGGAGAAGCGCTCTCTTCATATGCTCGTTCATGAGTGTTTCAGGTAGAATGGGCGTATCACACAATTTTTCATATCTCATTTCTCTGGCCATAGAGACTGGCCCAGGGTGAGCACCTAACACAAACTCAGCCAGTGATACGCCACAAGCCTTTAGCTGCTACTGTTCAGAGACAGGACACCTTCCTTTTTATTTTTTTCACTAGGCTTGACTCCAAAAAGTTGTATACCTGGTGCGATGCCATCTTGAAATGAAGCCAAAACATAGTAGAGAGAGATGAGAGGTCTAAGAGACCGTTTTATGGCAATATTGTTCAAGGTCTTGCTCTTTTTTTAAATTTAATTGTGTGTGAACCAGTCATTTTAACTCTGCCTTTGTCTGCTTAAGTTGGGTTTTCTGTCAGTGGCATTCAGAGCCTCAACTGATACACTAGTTCAAGGCTCTCATTTTACAGAGGTGGTTTCTAAGGCCCAATGAGGTGAAGAGAGAGATCCAAAATCACAGCAGAAGATTATTCCAAACGTGGCAATATTCAGACCCTCTGGGTCCAAGTTCAGATTACAGACTCAGTGTGGTAGCTGGACTTCACCCCAGGCTTACCTGAGGGAGAAACCGGGGAAGAGGCAATATCCAAGGTGGAAGAGAAGGCAAGAGGAAGAAAGCTTGGCTTCCTCCTCCTGTGATGACAGTGAGCGGGACCTCAGCAGTGCAGGTCAACAGCCCCTGGCTGCTCACAGGCCCTGGATTTGATCAGGGACCAGCACACACCTTCAGGTGGAAACAGGAGATGTTCTGAGACCATCATGTGTGGCCACCAAGGCTCCAGCTGTGGTGCAATGAGCTTCATTGAAGAGTGCTAAGACAGCCCAGACAGGGCTTTAGGGTCCAATAGATTCAGTATTCATGAGGATTGGATGAGGATTCTGTTATCTCACGCATAAGCACATCCAGATAAATGTTGAGAAAATTTAGCACCTTGGAAATCAGTCACTGTGGCAGCTAGACCTATGGACTTGGAGCTGGAAGATGAGGGTTCAGATCTTGGCTCTTCCATTTGCATGGATGTATGGCCTTCTGCATATAAAAGGAGAAAAACATTACTGCCCCAAAGAGTCAAATAGCTGAATTTATGACAAGCCTCTATCAGCCAGAGTCCTTCTACTAGTACCCACTGGAATGAACACAGCCTACGGGCTGCTTAATTGGCCCTCATAGAGTTTTTTAAATAAGCCAGTTAGTATTGAAACATTAGGGTATTTCACATAAAAATCAAGATCTTTGCCTTGATTTGAAAATAAACAGGGCCAGCCAAGTGGCACGGTGGTTAAGTGCTGGCTTGGGAAGTCAGTGGCCCATGTTCGGTCCCACATATGAGGGCCAGTGACATTGCCCTCAAAAAAATACACACAAAAAAAGTAAAATAAATAAAATAAAATAAAATAAAAATTCTAAAAAAAAAAGAGTTCTTTGTATGGGCCGGCCGAGTGGCGCAGTGGTTAAGCGCTGGCTTGGGAAGCCAGCGGCCCCGGTTCGGGTCCCACATATGAGAGCCAGTGACACTACCCTCAAAAAAAAAAAAAAGAAAAGAAAAGAAAAAAGAAACTAAATAAGCCTTGGGGACACTGATTAGAACTGTAACATATACGCCCCCTTTTGTCCAGGCAAGAAAGGCTAATGTGCCCTCAAATTCCCCCTCCCACACACTCAAACTGCAGCTGAACGTGGGAGTGGGTTCCAGTGGCCATTTAGCATTTCACACTGTTATTTGTCTCATAGCAGAGAACTATTGCTCTGCACCCATGTGTCCTCTGAAGTGGGGAAGCAAAGGTTAGCCAAGAGGCCATGTTGTCCCCACCCCCATTTCCTACACTGCCTACCAGCATCACTCATGACAGGATCTGCTTGCTGCTGGCAGTCATCTGAGCTTAGAGGCACAACTGTAAATGCAAATTGCTGCATAAAGTTCATGGATTAAGAGAGGAAATGAGAATTAGGACTCAAGTTCACATTCTGTTGGTTGAGATACCAAACCTAGGATATCTCCCCAAATAGGGAAAAAGCAAGTGATTGGCAAGTGGACTAGTGGTAAGCTTGAGGGGAGAGGGGCGGCCAGTCCAAGAGCAGGATCAAGGAGAGAAGGAAGCAAGTTCAGGGGCCAGAAACTCAGCCTCTGGGTACCTGGCAGGGGAGCTGGTGACGCTGATGGTCTAACTCTGGTTTCCTGGTAGTGTGAACAGGTTCAGCTGGTTAGAGGACAGGAAACTAGGCATAACTTTAAAATACCTGGGTGACATTCTGATGGTTCCCCATGTGGAACCCACAAGGGACCAGGGTTGATCTTAACACATTTATGGGGAAGTTCCCCTGAATCTAGTTTTATGCTTGGACAGAGGAAATAAAAGTTCTCAGTAAATTTGGTTAGAGGTCCATCAAAGCTAAAATAAGCTTCTAGCAGAGAGCCCTGAAGCATGAGCCAGCCGATAGGTGTTCATCGTGCAGCTCATTCAACATCAAGTCCTGGTCCTCAAACTCGGCTGATGTGAAGTTCTGCTAAGATAGACTGCTCCCTATACTTTAAGGTGTAATTATACACCTTAGGGTAATTTTTGGCCCATGATTTTAAAATACTGAAGCCCCTGAGCTGATGTGCATGGTAGATAAGCACTGGGAATATAGGCTAATTCTGGGTATTGATTCATTCAGCAAGCATTCATGAACTGAGTACGTAGAGTTTACAGTCCAATATGCTTAACGTCATGGAGCCCACTCCATGGAGCCCTGGAGTAAGTCACAGTCCAGACAGGTCAAGTGTGTGTCTGGGGAGCTGGAAACCAATGTGGGTAGGGGAGGCCTGCACAAATTACCTACTACATTTCTGCAGTGGGACCCAGGGCCAAATAATGTAGCCTATCAACAAACATTTCTTTGTAAGGATTCTTTTTAACCCAACTTCCCTAGCTGAGAGTATCTAAGGAATTTTTTTTTTTACCAGGGCCTCAACTGGTAGCACTGCCTAAGGCTAGCAGTGTCTATATAACACTGAATGGAATTTTAAAAAGAAAAAAAAAATCATCAGGTTATTTCCAAATAATGGGATGCTTTTGGTGTTGTGTTTTCTTTTATTTAAGCTGCCATTTCTTAAATACTATGTGCTGGACACTGTGCTGGGACCTTTGCATATATTTTGACCACCCTAAAAAATAGCTGGTACTGTCCCCATTGCGCATTAAGGGTTCTGAGGCCGAGAGAGGTTCAATAACTTTAGCCTCACCCAGTTACTTATGAGGGCTCTATGATCTGCATGAAAACTTTGAAAGTAGAATCTGGCCTTGGTTTGCAGTCCAGTCCACACACACCAGGCATCTGTTGTTCCACATACACAATGCTCTTCAGCACAGGGATTCTGCCAGGGGTGGCACCAGGCTTCCAGCGGCGGTGTCTTGGTGTCCATTAACCATCCCAAGACCACAATCCAGAAGTAGAACTCCAGCCTTTCACTCTTCCATCAAGCCTCCTGCCATAGAAACCAAAAGAAGAACTTGCAAAGGCCGTCATGGGTCTTTTCACGTGGCATTTGACACTCACCCACTGCTGGGGGTTTTGAGAGGGGAAGTAACACTGACATCACAAAAACACAAAACTAAAAAATCCTTAAAGGGTTCATCTTGTCCTGTCACCTCTGTGAGACAAGACACAGTTCTCTCTTCCTGAAGAGCCAAAAATGGATACTTTACCTCTTCCGGTAATTCATGCCAACATTTTATCTCCCAAACAGAGAAGATTTTCTTCCAACTCAAGTTCTTCTTCAACTTCGGTCTACTATAATATTTTCTTTTCATCCAGGAAGATGAACTAGTCAGTGTTAGTCCTATTGCAAGCTTCCAAAATCGTAAAGATAGTGTTACTATGAGTTTTCATTTCAAGCCCACCAAGCACAATGATATATACCTGTGTTCTTTACTAGGGTCCTACACTGTTCTAATAGGTACTGTTTGTGATTTTTCAACTACTTTTTCAAATATGTGACTGTAGTAGATTGAATTATTCTTTTCCATTTTCCTTGTTTCCTTCTTATAGAATGATATACCCATAACCTTTGCCATGTGACTTTGCAGTAGCCCTCACTAGAATTAGTGCAATATATTATATTTATTCACCCCCTTGATATTTGGCTTGACCACATGACTTCCTTTGGACAACAGAATGTTAGTGAAAATAATATCACAGAGGCTTTAAGTGTGCTTGCTTGATTCGAGTTGGCCTCTTGTGTTTCTGTCATCGCCATGAATACACCATGCCCCAAGTAGTGCCCAACCCAGAATGAGATGTGGGAAGCAGGCCCAAAGTGGACTGGGATTTGGAGCCATGCCCAGCTGCATCCAGCCAAGATCAGCTGACTCTCAGCCAACCCACACACCTGTGAGCAAGAAAAATGTCTTTGAGATTTGGGAGGTTACTTGTCACATAACATTGTCTCTAAAGTAAGGTCTAATCCAACTTATAACCACATTACTACCTGATCTTTGCACGATATACCCTTCAAGACTACTACCGCTCTCATGAAAACTTTCCTGGTTATTTCAGCCACCTTAAAACTTGACCACTCAAAACCCTTCTTTTTAATGTCCTATATTTTAGCACCTGTTTACATTCAATATATCACTTTATAAAAATCAGCCTGATATATTATTTAATAATCGCATATTTAACACTTTATCAATAAGACTATGAAGTCGCTGAGAACAGGGACCGTATGAGTATAGTATGGGCAACAAAAGCCTCTTAATTACAAATATTCTATACCGCTGTTTCCCATCCTTGTCAGAGTAAGGCTTCCAGTTTTTAGTTGGAAACACCTTGTCATTGTATTCACAGGGGCTGGCATAAGGCTATGCACATAGTAGCTGTAGGAACCATTCAAGTATTTGTGAAATATCCATTGAAAGGCAAATGTAATTGAACTTTTGTCAATCAGATAAATATTTCTGATCTATTATCATTCAATTTCATATGCTTTGTCTCCTTTTTAATGTTCAATTTTCAATTCTACAAGGTATTAAATACAAAAAATTTTCTTTTCCCATCCAAAATATATTAATGAAAATAAAAGAGAATTAACCTATTTAAAATATTTACGAAGTAAAATCCTGTGAAAAGTAAATATTCGCTCCCAATTTGACAGCTCTGTATGCTTTATTTTTTATTAATAAAATATATTTTTGTGTATGAGAACCAATAATCTTTGATTTTCATATTCTATATTTGAAAACAGAGACAATTCTTCAGAATCACATTTTTTTTCCATAATTTAGTTTCAAAAGCAACAAAGTTCCTCTTTTTATTTATGTAAGCAGAAAGACTTGTTTTATATTAAAGCATCTAATGCACTGTTCTTTTTTTAAGGTACACGTTATTTTTCATATACGAGAACTTTCCAGATGACTGGTTGAATTACTACATTCACATGGTACATTGATCTGGAGTTTTAAAAAAAATTGAACAATGGAATAAGCTAGCATTTCCTCCATCTATGGACATAATCATCAAAACACCATGACTAATTTTGCAATATGCCAAAAATTACAACAAAATGAGTGCTGTTGCTTCAAATTATACAACAAAATGAGTGCTGTTGCTTCAAGTTATACAATAAAATGAGTGCTGTTGTTTCAAATCAGTCACTTTATCCACTTCTTCCAAGGAATTGTCAGTGCTCAAAGCTGTGCTGAAATCTCTTTTAGGGTTTCCTTCAAAGTGTGCTATATATTTTAAAATATTAGTAAAGGTAGAAAATCTGTCTTTTGAGAATGAATGTGATCTTGGAAACAGAAAAAGTCATTTGGATGCGAGTTTAGTGAAAAAGAGGAGAGATCAAACTGGGTGATATAAAGAAAAAATTCAAATTTTCCCATAACTTCTCAACCCAGAGATAATCATCATCAACACAATGGCATGTTTTCATCCAGCAAGTTTTTAATGTATATATTTTAACACAAATGGGATATGCCATATGTGCAGCTTAGATCTCCACTTTTGATCCTGAGTCAATATTCCTCTTATTCCCATTTTATGAGGTTCAGAGAAGCTAAATAACAGGCAAACAGTCATACTTCAGGGAGGCTTCTAACTTTCAACTTCTTTCAAAATGTGGAGAGACTATAAAAGGTGAACAGTTACACACACACAAAAAGTTTGCCTGGTTTCCTATTCCCTCTTTCGTGGTGGTATTATCTTACAAGAATAACATTTGGGCATGCCACCACAATATGTAAGTGAGAGAGAAACCAAGAGTGAGAGAGAAGAAAATTATGTGGTTTTAACAGAGAATAAAGAGAATGAGAGGTCTTGCCCAAGTCAATCATTTGTGTGGACCATCTGTGTGTGTGTGTATGTGTGTGTGTGTGTGTGTGTGTGTGTGTGTGTGTGTGTGTGTGTGTTAACATGGCTTTTGTTGCAAGTCACAAAGCTTTAGTTCCCAGTCCTCAACCATGCAGTAAAATCTATTGAAATGGAGGAAGTACCATTTGCAGCAGCAATCAGAAAAGATGGAAGGATAGAATGATGGTTTACATTTACAGGTCTTTTCCAAAAGCTAGAGGAATCATGCCATGTGTAAGTACTGCTCTCTCAACAATCCACAGCCTGCTTTCCAGCCCCAAACCTGAGCAATCATTGAGATCAGCCTGAACCTCGTGGCTCCAGTTCTAGGGCAGGGGATATTTTGCCTCAGACTCTTTCCATCTGGATTGCATTCTAGAGACTTAGAAACAAGAGCTGAAAATGCTCCACCTCCACTTTGCCCCAAAGACTCAGGCCATCTCCCCACCATCCAACAGAAGATCCTGAGTTACAAATGCTGTTTGATTTGGTCCCACACAAGTCATTGCAATCTTCCTACTGGAGTTGAGATACAAGAAGATCCCTGATTTACCCTTTTTCACTTAACTTCTTTTTCTTTTTTTCCCCCTTGTAGAGCCAGTTTGGCCAGTGGAGGGAGTACCAGGTTTTAAATCTGACAAATCTTCCTTTCCCCACTTTCTAATTAGTCAACTTTGAGAAGAGAACTCATCTGCCTAAAAATCAACTTCTCTGCCTGTGATGAAGATGACAGAATCAGAGCATAAAATTGTGCCCTAAACGATTCACTGGGGAAGATTCTTTGAAGCTGGGTCAGCCCAACTGAACCTAGGTA
The DNA here is from genome assembly GCA_033961575.1 of Aselliscus stoliczkanus. Classification (NCBI taxonomy): domain Eukaryota; kingdom Metazoa; phylum Chordata; class Mammalia; order Chiroptera; family Hipposideridae; genus Aselliscus; species Aselliscus stoliczkanus. The sequence goes on along the minus strand of CM066730.1, from coordinate 17,746,706 downwards.
AAATCGTATAGATTGAGAGAAGACAAAAAGTGACAGGAGTCCAGTGAGTTGGTCATTAGCCCTGCCTCCCACCCCTCCCCACCTCATCTCAGGCCAAGGCCAGGGAAGGAAGATGAGAGATAGAAACCCCAACCAGCTTTAAAGAGCCAAGAACATGTGTTAAACTTTCAAAGTCCGTAAGATCTCGAAGTCGCTTGAGCCCAGCATGATGGGAAGCAGTGGAGCACGATGGAAAGCAGCTGGCAGTAGAACTAGGTGGTGCACCAAGGAAGAAAGGGGATGTGCCAGTACTTCCCATGCTCCCAAGGCAAGTAAAGAGGAGGCTGAGGAGGGCCCGGATCCCAAGGGCCACATCAGAATGAGGTGGATGAGGCAGCAGTGCTACACACATCACTGACGGGAGGCCAGGTGGGAATGAGATCACATAGGAGCATGCCTGTGCTGACTGGTGGTAACACACCCCGCTTCACCAGCCTTACCCCAAAGTGACTACGATTAGGTTTCTGCAACTCTTTGGAATGGGAGCACTAAACAGAAACTGAAATAGAAATTAAATAAGGCCATAGAGTTGCATTGTTTGCAAGGCCTGAAATGAATACTCACTATATGAATATACACAAAAAGCCTGTGCATATGGTAGTTGCGCAATCAATTCTAACTATTATCATGACTACTATTGACTAGTTATATAGTTCAGTCTGCCTTCTTTCTCCAGAGAAGTTGAGGTAATAACCTGGAGCACTAGAAAAAAGGGCAGACCCTTTCTCATAGAATAAAAGTTGGAGAACTATTTAATTTTCCCCCTATAAAAAATAACTGAGAGATCCCTGCACTCCACCCCCTCCCACACAGAGTATATTACATTATTCTTTAGTCAATATTCACGTTCCTTGCCCATGCCCCAGGATGGAGGACAAAGCTCTGACAATTAAGTTCACGAACTTGTTGCAACACTGTTGCTAAACATTTTTTTTTATATCAGATGGATTATTCATTACAAATTTGTACCATCTGGACAAACAGTTAACCAAGCTTACTATTTGGAAGTGCTGAAAAGGCTGAGGGAAAAAGTTAGACAACAATTCATGGCTATTGCATCACGACAATGCACCAGCTCACACGGCACTGTCCGTGAGGGAGTTTTTAGCCAGTAAACAAATAACTGTATTGAAACACCCTCCCTACTCACCTGATCTGGCCCCCAGTGACTTCTTTCTTTGCCCAAAGATAAAGGAAATATTGAAAGGAAGACATTTTGGTGACATGCAGGACATCAAGTATAATATGATGACAGCTCTAATGGCCATTCCTGAAGAAGAGTTCCAAAATTGCTTTGAAGGGTGGACTCAGCACTCGCGTCAGTGCATAGCTTCCCAAGGGGAGTACTTCAAAAGTGACTGTAGTGATATTCAGCAATGAGTTATGTAGCACTTTTTCTAAGATGAGTTTGCAAACTTAATCGTCTGACCTCATATGCTTCCTTATCCCCTTGACTTTGAGCTTGGCCATATGGCATGCTTTGACCAATGGAATGTGATGCACATGGTAGCATGCCAGTACTAAGAAGAGACTCTAAGAGGCATTGTGTCTGTTCACTTCCTCTCTTGTACTCCTGCCATCCTCCGTGAGAACAGGAAGCCCCAGATACTCATTGCTCCTCCAACCTGGGTCTCCAAATGAAAGACCCGTGGAACAGACTTGAACCTGACCTGAAACTTGGAACAAGCCAAGTTCCGTGGAGTCCAGCCAAGTTCAGGTGAGTCACCATGACTGAGAAATTAATGTTTATTTTCATAAGCAATTAAAATTTGGTATTTGTTGTTAACTGCAGAAAAATCTAATACCACACCAACTAAGACCACGCTTTAGCACATCAAAGTAAAGACAGAGAAGGTGGAGAGGTGAAACAAGGGTACCAAAACTACTTTAAGAAATGAGGGCAAATTACCTTTTCAAAAACTTTGTCCAGAATTGGTAGTATGAGATGGAATAACAGCATAGCTAGTAAAGCAGGAGACTGAAGGGTGGGAAAGATAGTAAAGAGTCCTAAAGATCTCTGAGAGCCTTAGAAACTCCAAAGAGAAGGATGGGTTCAGGAAAACATGTCTCTTCACTCTCAGATTCTCTCTTCCTTTAATCCCCACCATTATGTACCATTCTCTTCATTTTAAGGAATTTAACTCCCTTCTGAGCATTAAAGTTGATAAATAAACTTCAATGACTTGCAATGACTTCTACATTGCTAGCTCTCCTGGTTCTATTTAAAATGCAGCAGGATGTACTTTTGATATTGATTTGGGTTTGCGATTTGAATTGTTCTTGTATAGAGGTTTGTCAGAGAGCAGATGTTATCTCCATGTGTTTCTTGAGATGGATTAAGTGTGTCAGTAGGGTGTAGTTCTATAGAGGTCTCTCCCTGAGCAGGCAGGTTAGTTATACATTTCTCTATGGTTTTTCTTTACCCTGTAGTGACTGGAAAAAAACACCCAAAACCCTAGCAGCTGAACAGTTAAGCCATTTATTTATTTTGATTTTCCATTAAGCTCTTGTGATTTATTTAAATAGGTTTTGAAATTTCAAATTGAAATGTGAAGTATTTGGCATACACGGGGATTAAGTACCAAAATATGAATTGAATAAAATCCATTTTTCAAATCTCCAGACTTGTTCAATAAATCGCTTGGGAAACATGAACAGAATTGCTTCTTAAGTGTCTTTGAGCATCAATATTACATCTGTGTTTCATAAAACATGGGTTTCAAGTAACTGCTTTTTCTTGGCGCTCTACTTCAAAACTCCACAATTAAAGCCTGCAGCTCATTGAGGTATAAATCCCAAAGTCTCCTCCAGAAAGTTCCAGAATCTGTGCTCCAGACTCTGACACCAGATCCACCTAAAGGGGGACTTTCTCCATAAGAGGTCCATCTCATCCTTCCTCTGAAGCAGGCGGCACTGACTGCCCCATTCTCTATACTGATCTTTCTCAGATGCACAAGTGAGCACTTGTTAGTTGACCTCGTTAAGGTCCATTGATTCTATCTAATCTAACCTCCCCACAATCATCTAACCTCCTGACAATTCAGGCTGCCTTTTCTAAGGCCAGCCCCTCCCTTCCTGCAGACACCCTAAGCAGGAAATACACTAAATGGCATGATGCTCTCTACCTCCCCATCCTTTTTAACATCAGCCCTGTGTTTCCAGACAGGCAAGACTGAGTAGTGGTTAAGGCCAAGTGTCTGAAATCAGGGTGTCCTGGATTTAAAAACTGGCTCTGCTGTTTATTGGCAGTGAGACCTTGGACCCATCATTTTAACATAACCTGTAAAAGGAGGATGATAATAGTTGTTGTTGTTTTAAGAAAACACAAAAGCTGGCCGGCCGAGTGGAGCAGTGGTTAAGCGCTGGCTTGGGAAGCCAGCGGCCCCGGTTCGGTCCCACATATGAGGGCCAGTGACACTGCCCTACTGCCCTCAAAAAAAAAAAAAAGAAAACACGAAAGCTCGTACATGATAAGCCCTCAGTTGCTGATAGCAGCTAACTAAGGCTCTTCCTCTATGTGTAATGCCTCTCACTGGTCAACAGATTTACTGAGTGCTGCCCATGTGCTATGCCTGTGCTCGATGCTGGGACTACAGTGGTGAAAAGATGCAGTCTTCATCTTTGAGGATCTTACAGGCTAGTGGGGAGAGCAGAAAATACTAAAGCATGGGAAATGCTACCACAGGATTAACCTAAGGGTGCTTTGGAGGTGCCCAAACCAAGCTTGGCCAGGGCCAAGGGAGACTTTGGAGGAAGAGCTGTTTCCCCTGAGACTTGGAGGATGAATCTGTGTTAGAAGACGAGCAGCCCAACATTGGGGGCCAACGCATGCAAAGGCGCAGAGGTGGGAGATGCAAATCTAAGCGCTGGAACTGACTTACAGTGGTTGAGTCAGGTAAAATGTGCAAGAGGAGAGAGAATGGGAGGCAAAGAAGGAAAGAAGGGGCCGGTTTATGTAGCACCTCAAACCAAAGGCAGTGAGTTTGGATTTTCCTGAAGCAAATAGGCAGGAATAGAGTCATATTTCCTTTTTCAAAAGCTCTCTATTTATAGAAAGGAAACAGGATTAGTGATAAGTCCAGAGGCTCTCAGATAGGTATGCAAGGTGTGCCCTGCACAGAAGTGCCCGACTGAGACGGGAGTGGGGTGGAAACCAGCTCCGCTGTGCTCACCAAGCTGGGTGCTCTGGTGAGAAAAAAGTCTGTGGGGGCCAGCAGCTATAGCAGAGGGACTCAAAATAAAATTAGATCTATTTCTTGTGTTGTACACAAGAGTGATTGCCAAATGCATATGAGATCTAGATGCAAAATGAAATTGCATGAGCACTAGAAGAAAACATGGACAAAGATAATTTTGCAAAAAGTGTGTGAGAGATGAAGTGACTAAAACTAAGGTGGTGGCTGTGGGGACAGTGAGAAGTAAGTAGAGTCCATATTTAAAAAATAAATAAATAAAAGGAGAAGCAACAGGACTTAATGGTTGGTTGGATGCGGATGGTGAGAAAGAGAAAGGGATCAAGTATGAGACCTGCTCTCTGGTTTCTGCAAATGAGTAGATGATGAAGTGGTATGTTAAAAAACAAAATTCAACTGACTGAATTTTAAAGATCTTATCAATTTTATTCAATGATTCACAAATTAGACAACATCCAATTTAGCAGACAGTAAGGAGCTCTGAGGACCTGTGCAAAATGAAGACTTTTATAGGCAGAAGGGAGCAGGAACAAAAAAGCTCAACATACTAGGTAAAACTGGGTTGGTTTTTGCAGAGCTCTATCTGGCAGATGACCTAACTAGTACTGATCAGGTCATTCCTGATGGACTGGTTTAAGGTTCCATATCTGGGAGAACTCAGAGTATAATTACAGTCTGGGTTTCATGATGTGGGGCTTAGCATAAGAGAGTCCATTTTGGGCCTGCTGTCTTGTTTTTAACAGGTCTAAGGCCTTAAATTATGATGTGCTGCCTTGACATCTGATAAAATCAGAAGGACCTCAGATGGTCTACGTGCCAGGTCCTTTTCCAACTCTGCTCCTGCGGATAAGTTCTCCTAGCCCAGCAATCCTTCTTTTCAAGGGGAACAGATGCATTTCTTTGAGTAGTGAGCTTCAGCTCGCTGCCAGCTGTGGAAGTATTTAAACCAGCCAATTCCATCCTCCCATGGGAACCAGGGGACACACTTCCTTCTTGATGCTATAAAGCCAGTCACCACAGCCCCCGGTTGTTCACTCGCTTCCTGAGTGCAACCTCTCATATGGCCCTGTATGGTGTGCATCCCTTGCCTGGGATGTGATATATGTGATTAATAAACTGCTATCAACTGCATCCAACCTTGGGTGTTGTGTGTTCAACCATCCCTGTAACCTATGGTGGGAACTGCCCCCTCACCAATGGAGTGAATTGGAGGTGATTTATACAGATGGAATCCTCCATTAAATCAGGGAACACAAAGGGAAGAGCAGATGTTGAAGGGAAAATATTTATAATTTCCATTCTGGACAGGCCTAGCCCTTCACACCTCCTTTGTCCTGCTCATCTGGTGAAGTCCAACAGCTCCTAACTAAGAGGCACTGCGTCAGTTCTCCCAGGCAGGTAGGTCCTACTTTGTTCAAACCTTGTACACTCCTCTGTTACAGGGCTTCAACTGGTGCTGACAAAAGAAGGTGATTTCTCCCCTTCCCAACTGAAATCCTCACGGGTAGGAGCATTAGGGATTTTAGGAGCAAGGGTGTGCAGGAAATCGTGGGTAGTGTGAGTAGAAGATAAGAGAGACTGAGTCGCTCTGGCTCATTGTCAGGAAACCAAGATAAAGGCATGAGCGCTGGGTGAGTGAGGACACATGCATGTGCTGTGCTGAGCTGAGAGCTAAGCTGGGGTAGGCCGGATGTGCTGAGCCTGAGGGGGAAGCTGATGGAGCACTGTGGCTGGCAGTGTCTCACAGCGTCCACTCGGTGTGTCGATGTTAGTGTGATGGAAAATACACAATCTGAAACCAGGTTATCCCCTAGCTGCTGAAGGAGCATCTCCTGAGGAGGCAGCTCCCGACATCACCTCTGGGGCCACATGTCAGGCCCTGCAATGGGCCAGTATGTGGATTTTTGAAAAAATTACTTGTATGGATGCAGCATTTTTTAAAACTGACTCTGACACCCAGAAATCTGAAAGAGTTATTTTGGAGTGTTAATAAAATAATAATAATAATAATGGCACAAGCATTTGTTGAGTGCATGTTAAGTGCCCGATACTGTTCTAAGTGTTTTTTCATGTATTTCTCCATTTTTTCCTCACATCATTGACGGGGAGAGTCTGTTAAATTCCTATTTCATCAATTAAAACAAGATGCACAGAGACGTCAAGTAATATGACCAAGTTCACATAGCAGCCTGGTTCTAGAGCCCACATGCTTAAACACTTTGCCTTCCAGGGCTTAGAGCCATATTTTTTCATCTCAACGTCCCCCATGTCTGTGCCAGCGTATACTCACAGAAATGTGTACAAAATTTTTATTTCATAAACGAACGAATGAATGAACCTCGTTAGCTAAGGCATCCACAACCTCTCAGTGGTCCTTAGCCCCCTCTTATACAAAGGTATAATTTAAGAGGGTAGCAACAGGGCCTTGACCCCAAAACATCATGGCCCATCTTCTTTCATTGTGCCTTATATCTGGGGCTTTGTTTTTCTGTCTGTCCCGGAAGCTTTTCCTTCTTTAGGAACAAGTTATTAAAATGAGAGAAGAGTTTACAGTGCCACAGAAGGGTGAAGACTGATTTATCCATTCTCCTCCCTCCTTGGGGCAGTGTTAAGGGCGAACAGCGCCCCCTATGGTCAGCAGGTGGTAGCAGCTGGGGCCATCCAAAGAGTTCCCATTGCTCCCCCCAGGGAAAGTGAATGTAAGGGTAGGAGCCAGGCCTCTGGGTCTCTTTGCTCCTCCACCCTAGAAAGTTCTCTAATCAGAATCCACTTTGGGTATCTGGGATTTGTGTTTTTCCATATAGAGGAAAAGGTCATTTTTTAGGGTTAGAGGCCTTTATAGGAGGAGTATCAATTTCAAACTTTGCCCAGTGGTATCAATAAATGTCCATGTCCTCTGGCGTCAGAGGTCATCACTCTGCAAATCGTGCTGATGGGGAGGGCTAATCAGAGCCATATCGAGGGCCAGGGACTGAGGTATTGTCATCAGAGAAGGAAACAGATTTCAAGCTGAGGAAAAGAGAGAAGGACTTTCATATGCAGATAACGAGCCCCCAGGCAAAACGAATGGCTTGTGGTTCCCATCTTCCATTCCATGTCCTTTCACCACCCTACACTTGACTTCAGCGTGACTTCTTTGCCCAGCAGGGCTACCCATGTTGCTCATCCTCACCTGATTTCACCCAGGTGCACAGGAATATGTGTGTGGTTGGTTGCATTGTATAAAAAAAGATTCATCCAAACTCCCCTATTTTCCCACCCAGCTCCGTGATCCTGGACAGTATTGTTCAATCCAGGCTGCCCCCATCTTTTGGTGTCTCACAATCCATTTATTCAGGGCTCCCTCATGGACAGGATTCCTGCTGCCACTGTCACATGCCCCACAGCCTCTTGCATGTCCTTACTATGTTGCCAGTGACTTTATTGGTGATTTCAAAAGGCAGTTGGAAAAATCCCTTTTAAAAACTTTTGCCAATGACTCAGTAATGGTTTTATGATTTTAAGGGATTGTAGAAAATTCTAATCGTTGTCTACTGTCAGGTCTTAATTTCATTTATTTCCTTTCAGTCTTTGGTCTGATAATCAACCGTAACAATACGTAACATTTTTTAAAGACATTTTTTGTTATTTCAAGTAATCCTTACAATAACTTTTGTATTGTAAGTACTTTTCTCTGAGGAACCAGTCTCAGAGAAGTTAAGTGACCTACCTACACTCACACAGCTAGTATGTAGAATTGAGACTCAGTTAGGACTTCCAAGGTCATGTGTTGTTTTCCAACACCAAATTCCAGATAAAATGAAAAGCAGAAATGTTAGCCATGTAGTGATTCTTTTTTAAAAAAAAATGTAGATACTTTCAGATACAAAAATAGAGAGACTGGAACAGTGGTGTGCTGGAGCCAGTTCTGACTATGAGCTCCCAAGAACTGAGTACTAAATACTCAGAAATTTTGCAAGCTGTCTGTTAAACCATTGGTAGCCTGGAATCAGCCATGGTGGGAACATCACAGAAATTGGCAAGTGCTTCAGATGAGGGCTTCCTGCTTCCTGGTCAGTTAGCCAGCACATCACTACCACTTGGCTTCGAGACTGATCATCAGTTGGCCAATCACGTTTCACTTATTTCTCTTGTTCCTGATGACTTGTTTTAATCATTTCATCAATAGATACTTCAATATATATCTCTAAATAATAAGGATTCTTTTAAACCATATTTAAAAAGCTATACCTAAAAGATCCTATAATTTCTTAACATCATCAAATATTCAACAGAATATTTTCCTATATTATATTGTAGTTAGTTTGTTTGAATCAGTATCCAAATAAGAATCGCACAGGACTTTTTGTTAACATGTATTTTGAGTCTCCTTTAGTTAATAAGTTTTTATTTAAGTTTGCTGCAGGCTGTGGTAACAAAGTACCACAATGTGAGAGGTTTAAATAAGATAAATTCATTTTCTCATATTTCTGGAGGGTGGAAGTCCAAGACCAAGGTTTTGGCAGGATTGGGATTGATTCCTTCTGAAGGCTGTAAAGGAGAATCTGTTCCATGCCTCAGATCGGTAGCCAGCCTCTGGACAGCCGCTCACCATGGCTATTGGCAGCTCACGTTGGCTGCCGGCCACTCGCTGTAGCCTATGGCAGCCCACTGCAGCAGGGGCTGCAGCCTACGCTGTTGCCAGGACTCTCGCAACCCAGCTCCAGGTGGAGCTGTTGTTCACCATCTTAGCTGTAGAGGGCAGCGTCACTGGCCCTCATATGTGGGATCCGAACTGGGGCCGCTGGCGCCCCAAGCCAGCTCTTAATCAACACGCCACTTGGCCGACCCTGTATTATTTCTTTAATGCTCAAAATTTCCCCTCTTTACACGGTGAAAGAGCTCTTTCAAATTGGCTCCAAATTCTTTTGACACAACACCAAAAGTCTTTGATAGCCTCCTTGCTTTCTGGTACATTTACATATTCTAGGTTCATCTTGTACTTTTCTTGTCCCAGACTTAGAATCAGCCATTTCTCCAAGAAACACTGGGTTTTTTTAGTGGAAATTGCTACTTAGAGACAAATAACTGAGATCTAGGGATGCGCACTAGTAGATTATTTCTAGGCTTTTCAAAGGACAGTGGTGGGAAGTACATTTTAAGAGAAAATATATCATTGAGATTACATGAATATTTTCTACGAAAATTTAGAATTATAGTGTTTTACTTATATTGTTTAATTTAATTTTTGAATCTCTTTTAAACTGAAAATGTTGGTTCCTAATACTTTAATGTTAATTATCCATTTGTGCATACACACACACACACAAATATGTTTCAGATGAACAATACCTATTTTATGGAGTGTTCCTATTGGTGTTAGAAGTTTTTTCATAAGTGAAAAAGAAACTGTCAGTTCAAACTTCCTTCGCAGCTTGTTAAAGCTATCTAGGCCTCCTAAATAATCCTGTAACTTTCTAAATTTCATGAGAACATTGTCTAATAACAATACCATGTGGTTGTATGGCACTTGAGTGTGTGTAAGACACAGCAGTGTTTATAGGAAGAAACTATGGGTAAGGCCGAGCTGGGGTCAGCTCTGGTGTCACCTCTTCTTAGCACTGTGGTCTGAACAAGGGATGAGTCAGTTCCTCATCTAAGGATTAATGAGAGAACAAAATGAGATGAGGCCTGTTCAGGGTCTGGAAAAAAGGGCTGCACTTAAAATGTAATAGTTATAATTGCTATTTTTCTTTCTTTTTTATTTTTTATTAAAATATGGCTAACATACAATATTATATTAGTTTCAGGTGTACACCATAGTTATTCAACATTCATACACCTAAAGAATTGATCACTATAAGTACAGCAACCATCTGACACCATACTATATAATCATAATATTATTGACTATATTCCCTATGCTGTACATTACATCCCCATGAATTATTTGTTTCATTCCTAGAAATTTGAACCTCTTATTCCCCTTTGTTTTTCCCCTCCTTTTTAAAATTTTCAATTACAGTTGATATTCAATATTATTTTATATTAATTTTAGGTATACAACATAGTGGCTACACACTTATACAATTTAAAAAGTGATCCCCCTGACTAGTATAGTACCCCCTGGCACTATACATAGTTATTACCATATCATTGATTGTATTCCCTATGCTGTAATTTACATCCCCATGATTATTTTGAAACTACCAATTTGTACTTCTAAATCCCTTCACTTTTTTTTCACCCTGTGCCTCAACTGCCTCCCATCTATTCCCCAATAAATCTAGTATGCATCTGACACCATACATAGTTATTACAATATTATTGTCTATATTCCTTATGCTATACCTTACATCCCCATGACTACTGTGTAACAACCAATTTGTACTTCTTAATCCCTTCTCCTTTTCATCCACCCCTCCCATCCCCCTCTCATCTGGCAATCATCAAAATGTTCTCTGTATCTGTGAGTCTGTTTCTGCTTTATTTGTTTATTTTGTTTTCTAGTTTCCACATATAAGTGAAATCACATTACATCCATCTGTCTTTCTGTGTCTGACATACTCGATTCAGCACAATACCCTCCAGGTCCATCCATGCCGCCTCACATGGCAAGAACCCATTCCCTTCCCTGGCTGAGCAATATTCCATTGTATATATGTACCACCTCCTATTTATCCATTTTTCCATCAACAGACACCCAGGCTGGTTCCACATCTTGGCCATTGTAAACAAGGCTGCAATTAACATATGGATGCACATGTTCTCTTGAAGCAGCACTTTGGGTTTCTTTGGATAAATACCCAGAAGTTGAATTACTGGGTCCTTCATTGTCACTTGTTATAGCCTTTGTTTTAAAGTCTATTTTGTCTGGTATAAGTATTGCTACCCCAGCTTTTTTTGTGTTTTTCTTCATTTCCATTTTCATGAAATATTTTTTTTCTATCTCTTTACTTTCAGTTTATGTGTGTCTTTAGAACTAAAATGAGTCTCTTTTATACAGCATATTTAAGGGTCTTGTTTTCTTCTCCTTCATCCAGCCTATTTATTGATTGGAGCCCTTAATCCATTTAAAGTAACTGTTGATATATATGTAGTTATTGCCATTTTATTATTCTTATTTTTTTATTTTTTATTTTTATTTTTATTTTTTGTTTGTTTTGAAGAAGTCCCTCTAACATTCCTTGTATTACTGGTGAGGAACTCCTTTAGCTTTTTCTTGTCTAAGAAGCTCATTGACTATCCTTCAATTCTAAATAATAACTTCGCTGTGTGGAGCAATCTTGGTTGTAGGTCCTTGCTTTTCATCACTTTCAGTGCTTTCTGGCCTACAAGGTTTCCGTTGAGAGAGAAATCAACTGACGGTTTTATGGGAGCTGTCTTGTGGGCAACTAACTGCTTTTCTCTCGCTGCTTTTAAGATTCTCTCTTAATATTTAACCTTTAGCATTTTAATTATGATGTGTCTTGGCGTGGGTTCATCTTGTTTGGGACTCTGTGCACTTCCTGGGCTTCTGTGTCTATTTCCTTTCCCAGTTCAGGGAAGTTTTCTGTCATTATGTTTTCAACTATTGTAGATTTTCAGTTCCTTGCTCTTTCTCTTTTCCTTCTGGTACTCCTATGATACGATATTGGTATGCTTGATGTTGCCCCAGAGGCCCCTTAAACTATCCTCATTTTTTGGATCTTTTTTGTTGTTGTTGTTGTTTTGATTAGGTGTTTTGTTGTTGTTGTTGTTGTTTTGTTTTCTTTTTTTCTTTTTTTTTTAAGACTTTATTGGGGAACTGGGAAGAGGAACAGCCAAGTTGTTGTCCTTTTGTTCTTCAGTCTAGTTATGGAGGATGCCGCTTCACTGGCCCATGTTGGTATTATGATCATTGCGCTCTTCTGACTGAGGCAGTCAGTCACCAGCCATTGGGTGGCTGCTCACAGTGGCTCATGGCAGCTCTTGTGGGCTGCTGGCTGCTCACGCTGGCTGCCAGCCCACTGCAGCCCACTGCAGCCTACACCGACACCAGCCACTCACAGCAGCCCAGCTCCAGGTCGAGCTGTTGTTCACAATCTTAGCTGCAAAGGGCGCAGCTTACTGACATATGTGGGGATCGAATTGGCAGCCCCGCTGTTCAGAGCTTGCATTCTTACCAACTGAGCCATTCAGCTGGCTCCTTGATTGGGTGTTTTTTGCTACCTTCTTTTCTAAATCGCTGACTTATCCTCTGCTTCATCTAAGCTATTGCTGATTCCCTCTAACATATTCTTCATTTCAGCTATTGTTCTTTATTTCTGACTGGTTCTCTTTTATGTTTTCTATCTCCATTTTTATGTTTCTTATGTCTTTACTGAAGTTCTACCTGAAATCACTGAGCATCCTTGTAACCAGTGTTTTGAACTCTGCATCTGGTAAGTTTCTTGTCTCCATTTTGTTTAGTTCTTTTTCTGGAGCTTTGTTCTGTTCTGTTATTTGGGACATGTTTCTTTGTCTCTCCAGTTTGGCTGCCTCTTTGTGTTTGTTTTTATGTATTAGGTAGAGATACTATGTCTCCCAGTCTTAGTAGAGTGGCCTTATGTAGTAGGTGTCCTGTCTGGCCAAGTGACACAATCTCCCTGGTCACCTGAGCCGGGTGGTCCAGGTATGTCTTTTGTGTGGGTTATGTGTGACCCTCTGTGTAGTAGAGCCTTGGTTGTTGTTTGCATATCAATGGAAGGGATTGACCCTCAGGCTGATTAGTTGTGAGGACTGGCTGTGACTACAGTGGAGGAGCTGTTGGGCAGGGGTTGACCCTACAGGGCAGAATTCACTTCAGCAGGGCTCTGGTGCCTACCCAGTCTGCCCTTTGGGTGTGTTGTCCTTGGAGGTGGCCAGGTAATGCTTCGGCTCAGTCTGAAGTTAGTCACTGGGCATGTCAGTCCCAGGGCCTCCTGGAAGGGGCACTGCCACAGGCAAAGTTCAGCCACAGCCTGTGCCCTGCCCAGGGCCATCCAGCATGACCCATAAAGCAATCCACAGATGGCCACTGCTCACGCTGAGCTTGGAGGTGCCTCAAGAGGCCAAACCACAAACTGAAGCCAGCTGCTGCTAGTGCCAGACTTCGAGGTGCTCAACCAGAGGTACAGGACATGCCAAAGCCAGATGCTGTTTATTAGAGTTTTGTGAACATTTCAGAGATTTTAGGAAAGTCCACAACATGAGCCAAGATAGGCTGTTGTATGGAAAAGCCACTGGTAGTGGCTTGGGTTGGCCTGAAGTCGCGTAGTGTCTCAGAGTAGTCTCAGAGAATCACCAGGGTGGGGCAGAGGAATAGTGATAGCTAGGTTGATGGAGACTCAAATGTGGCGGTCAACTGGTTCTGTACACTGGAATTGAGGAGGATTCTACAAAGGAACAATGGATTCTGTCAGCACTTCTGTCTGGGAAAAAGCTGCTTCTCCAGGCCTCTTCCTGAAAGCAGACAACTCAGTTCCTCCCCATATGTCTCTGGCACCTTTTGAGCTGCTGCTCCAGTGCTGGACCTCAGAGAGAGTGAATCCGTCAACAAGTAGGTCTGTGTACAGGCCCTTTAAGAGAACCTGGGACTCTAGCTGCCCTCTGTCTAACCGAGCCACCGTCTCTGCTGGTTTTTACAGCCAGAAGTTATGGGGACTTCTCTCCCTGGCAATGGAACCCTGGGCTGGGGAGCCTGGTGTAGGGCTGGGACCCTTGGCTCTTTTTGGGAGGGGGGACCTCTGCAACCAAGAAATCCCTCCCAATTTTTAACTGTCACATGCAAGTTTGGGACCAGCCCATTCCACATCTTTGCCCCTCCTACCAGTCTCAAGGTGGCTGTATGTCCTTAGTTATAAGACTTCAGTTCAGCTAGACTTCAGGCAATTCTCAAGATGGTTGTGTTGTAGTTTAGTCGTAATTTTGATGTGGTCAAGAAAGGAGGTAAGAACAGTGTTTACCTACTCTGCCATCTTGACTGGTAACCCTGTGATTTTTCAATAAGCTGTTTCATGTACACTATCCCATCTTACTTTTCAAAACAATCTTTTGAGGTAATTATCATAGCTGGCATCATTTAATTTCAGGTTAAATTTATAACACAGTGGGGTTGTATTTTTTGTACCACATCTTCATTTAATAAAAGTTTAGGTACCTATAATATACTCCATGTATACGATACATTACATTAATGTACTATTAATATATTTAAATGGTGGTTTTACTATGTAAAATAAGAATATTTTAATCACAAAATGGCTGCTTTTCTGAGAGACTGCTACTCATATCTCTAATTAATTTATGTGATGCTTGGTCTTTAATCAACACCATTATTGGTCTTAACCAGCAATTAGAGCAGGGTCCCTGAAGGAAAAGATGATCCTTTTTGTGGCAATCCATTATGTGATTTATAAAGCAAGAAGGAACTGTGGGGAAAAGAGGGAGTATAAACCTCATTTATAAAGTAGACCTTGACTTTTGCTTTAGCTATTCCCTTTAAACTAATCATTCCCATAATTCAGAATTCATTTTTCTTTGAGGCAAGTATTTTCCCTGTGACCTCTTATACAACAAGAGTTGAAATTATCAAATGGTATTTTTGAACAGACATGTTTTAAGACACTTCATCCAGTGTGTGTGTTTGTTTGTGTGTGTATGAGTGGTCGTCTCAGCATATTTCCTTTAGCCCAGTGGTTCTCAAACTGGTCTGCCCAGCAGAATCCCAGAGGAGCAGGAATTTTAAAACATCCCAGCACTGCACTGCAGACCAATAAACTCAAACTACCTGGGGTGGAACCCAGGTATCATCATTTTTCTTACCGCTGCTCCAGGTGATTCGAATGTTTAAGCAGAGTTAAGAATTGATTTAGTTGGTTAGCTTCTTTAAAATTCAAGGAAAGATGAAGACGATAAAAAGTCCAATACGTTACTTTGTTGTAACTCCCACAAACTCAGAGGCTTAAGACAACCATACCCAATCTGACAAATTCAGGCCTACTGGAGTTTAAAGATTTCAGTCCTTTAAAGAGGACTTTGTAGAAAATAGTGCTGAGAAAGCCACTCCCATGAGCTTAGATAAGGCCTTGGCCTTAAAATGTCAACAATATTAAAAGCAGCACAGTGCCACCTAAGGAAACCCTCGCTTGTGGCTGGAGGGCAAACTCTCCCCTAAGCCTCAGAAGAGAGACCAGACAAGCAGCAGGTCAGGGCTGACTTCTGCCTGACGGGCCAGCACCTCCCCCCGCCCCGCTCAGGCCCAGGCTCTAAGAGTTCACCTTGAGTAAAGGCACTGACAGGACTAGTTTGGGTAAGTGGCATTGTTTGGGGTGTTGGATGGAGACAAAAATGATAAATTGCTTATTAAATCCACATCCATCATAATGAAAAGCACCAAGTCACCTTCCATTTTCTCACAGTCACAGAAGGTTAGAACCAGAAGGGACCTCAGAGGAGTCTATTCCTGTGGCTCGTCATCCCTGAAAGCTTGGAATTCTTTCATTAGAAGGAAACTTCCAACATTCCCGGTAAAGAAAAGCTGCTCAGGTTAAGATGTGGGGGGCCTAGAGCCCTGCCTACATCTTAATCCTTTTACCTCTGGCCCTCAGGGCATTTTAGAAAGGCCAGTTTGGAGAGCCTTGAGTCAATGTAAACTTGTTTTTTAAAGGAGGAAAATGAGGCTTTCAGAAAACCAAATTCCTAGAACACGGTGCTCCTCTGTATTCCTGAATGGCTTGGTGGGGACCAGAAAGTAAGGTAAGAACTAGGCTGGGACTAAAACCTAAGTGTGGGACTCTACCTCATAGTCTTGCCAGCAGACTTTCTTTACACAAAGAAATCGACCCCAGCAGTCTTTATGTTGGTACACAAGGTCAGTGGTCAGGAGCATGCTAATGTGAGACCAGGCCAGCTGGGCCCTCCAGAGCACGGGAGAGACCTAGGAGAGCTGTCACAGGATGGGTCTCTGGGTTTCTGGCTGGAGAGACTCCTGGTTGCCCCGGATCCCTGAATACCAGGGTTGTCTCTTCCGGGCCTTCAGCCCTGGCAGTCTCTCCAGGAAATATATGGCTGCCTTAGCTCTTCTTCCTTATCCTCTAATCTCATGCAAAGTAGCTATTTGTGAAGTTGCAGAAACCACAGAATCCTATTGAAACACCTTTCTGTTACTGAGGGGCAGGTTATCCCTTGTCTACACCACATACTACAGGAAGCCCAGGTGATCCACAGGCCCACCTCCGACCCTTGGAGCAGAGGGAAGCTCAAGTCCCACCTCTGAGCAGCCCTCTGGAGCAAGTAAAATGTGTTTTGTCCTAGTTCTATGGCAGGTACCTTAAGGGCACGGGCTGAGTCCTTTCCACTTTTCTAACCTGACAGGCAAGAGTGCAGAGGAACAACCATTTTTGGTTATCAAAGGAATAAATGAGACAGTCCTGAACACTTACACAGCATCTTTACCATGCTGGGCACTATTCTGAGTATATTAATCCTCTCAATAACCTATGAGACAAATATTATTATTTTCCTTATTTGACAGGTGAGGAAATTAAGACCCTAAGCGATTAAGTAACTTGCCCAAGCTCACCAATTTGGCATCTTACAGAGCCAAGATTCAAGTCCAGTCTGTGCTTCTCACTGCTGAGCGTTCATGGGTGTCAGGTTCCTGGATAGATGAAACTAGAGATGAAGGAAGCCATGGCTCACTCCTAAAGTGGGGTAGAGAGCCTTGTGATGGGGCCAGGGTTGACAAATGCATTTAAAAGGCAGCACTCATATATATATATATATATATATATATATATATATATATATATATATATATATATATAATTCACATGCCATAAATTCCACCCCTTAAAAGTGTACAATTCAGGTGTTTTTAATATATTCGCAGAGTTCTGCAATTGTCACCATTATCATTCCAGAACACTTTTATCACCTCCCCTCTCCAATGAAATCCGTATCCAGGAACAGTCACTCCCCATATCCCTTCCTCACAGCCCCTGGCACTCATTCTGCTTTGGGTCTCTAGGGGTTGGCCCAGACTGGACATTTCATGTAAATGGAATCACACAATATGAGATCAAAGACAGCACGCCTCTCTATTTTCTTTAAATGCCTCACACTCTTATTCTAGCATTGTTTCTTCTTAGGTTGTTTTGCCATAGTTTAAACAAAGATGATGACAATGTAATATCTTAAAATTTTTCTTAACATGTGATCAGGAAGAGCAGTTATTCCCCTTGCCTCTGTTTCTCTAACCATGAATGTTTGCCCAAGGTTAAAACTAAGCTAAGGGAAAAAAAAATCAAGGGCTCAGGATGACAGGCAGGGCACTGAGGACTAAGATAGAACAGGTGGCCACTAGGCGGGAGGGAGGCTGGGAGGCAGAACTGGGGTTGCCTCACCCCACACTGGCTTCTGCTGGTTTTTAACCCTCACTACGCTGGTTCACTGCAGCCCCTGCCCACTGAGCTTGGGGTCGGAACAGTTTTAATGTTCCAAAGCCAAACTATAGATGCAAGCAACAGAATAGAGAAATCAGAAACAGACTCTACTAAAGTAAGCTTTTCAAAATAAAAGCAAAACATGGATTTCCACCCCCATTGACTACCCACCCCCCTTGACAATCAGCCATCCCAGCATCAGTTAGTAACTTAAATATGTACCCATATTTTCTACCATTATGGGTTGCTTGTATGCTCATTCAAATAAAGATCCTTGACCTTTGAACCCAACTCAATACATTTTTAAAAGTAAACTTATTTGAGAATAATTTTATATTTATAGAAGAGATGCAAAGATAGCCCAAAAATTTCCTATATACACTTTGCCCAGCTTCTCCTAATATTATTATCCTGGTACTTTGTCAAAACAGAGACATCAACATTAGTGCATTACTATTAATGGACTCAGACTTTATTTGAAATTACCAGTTTAGGCATCAATGTCTTTACTTTGTTCCAGGATCCAATCCAGCACCCACATTGATTTACTCATCATGTCTCCTTATGCTTCTCAGGTCTATGACAGTTTTTCAGTCTTTTCCTTGTTTTTCATGACCTTGACTGTCTTAAGGAGTGCTGGTCAGGTATTTGCAACGTCCCTCAATTTCAGGTTGTCCAGTGTTTTCTTTCGTAATGGGCCTGGGGCCACCTCAGTAGATTTTTACTCAGTAAATCGAGGGTGTCCAGGAATCCAGAGTTTTAACATTACCCCAAATGGTACTGATGCCAAGTGGTCAATATTTGAGAAACACCATTGGTCACCAAAACAAACTGCAGGAGGATTAAAGGATTAAATTTTTTAAAAAAAGATTTTATTGGAGAATTGGGGGAGAGGAACAGCGTTGTGGAATCAGGGAAGGGGGAACAGACAAATTGCTGTCCTTTTTTGTTCTTCAGTCTAGCTGTGAAGGACGTCGCTTCACTGGCCCATGTTAGTATCATTATTGCGCTCTTCCTGGGTGAGGCAGTGCCCGGTAGTCATGGTGACTCATGGCAGCTCACGAAAGCTCACAGCAGCTGCCGACCAGCCCCACTGCAGCCTACGCTGTTGGCAGCAATTCACGGCAGCCCAGCGACAGGTGGAGCTGTTGTTCACCATCTTAGCTGTAGAGGGCAGTGTCATTGGCCCTCATATGTGGTATCCGAACCGGGGCTGCTGGTGTTCCAAGCCAGCTCTTAACCAACGCACCACCCGGCGGGCCCCCAAGCCAACTCTTAACCAACGTGCCATTCAACCAGCCCAAAGCATTAAATTTTTTTAATATTAAAAATTGCTTTTAAAAATCAGGACTAGGAATAAAACATTAAACAGATGTGTGGAAATGACACTTCTCTAAGACTTGAAACATTAGTAGAAATCACAAATAAAAATATTGACACATTTGACCATGTAAAATAATTTCTGATAACAATAAAATGATTTGCCTCAAATATGAATAGCAAGAAGTTAATATCTATAGAAAAGTTCTTCCATTGTAGTGGGGAAACATGAAGCACCCACTAGATAAATTGGAAAAGATATGGAGGGATAATTCCCAAAAGAAGGAAATGTCAGTCATATTTTCGAGGAAATGTCCAACTTCATCAGTAAACAGATGTAAATTAAAGGAAGAACTATTTCATACCCTCTAACTTAGCAAGGTATTTGTCTATTTGTTTGTTTTAAGACAGGATTGTGTGCTGGTGAATTTGTGATAAAATTAGAACATCCTTCATTGCTGATGACATTGTCAATTTGTACAATTCTTTTGCAAAGCAAAATGATAATACATATATATCCATGTATACAGCTAGTTAATAATTACAAAGACTGCAGATCATCATGGGAAAGTATACATAATGTACTATTGAAACAATATGAATTATTTTAAAAGGTGTGTTATGTTTAGATTTGCATTAAAATGTTTGTTTTGACAAAAAAGAGAAAAGGATATTTATCAAAATGAATTGTTTAAATTGTACAAAAAAAAATTTACACTCTTTGATCTATTCTTCATATATCCAGTCCAAATTATTTCATGTCTATCATTTCAAAAAATAAAGACCCTTAAAAACCAAAAGGTCTTTACATCAGGCTGCACTCCTACTTCATTCAGAGAACTTTATTGTTTGTCTATTGACATGTGTTGAATGTTTGGAAGAGTTGAGCACATGTCCAGTTTGTCCATGGCCCATGTGCTTTTAAAAATCCCTTTGGCTTTTCTTGGTAACAGAGATGGAAATAGGGAAATGAGTGGTGTGTCTGAGTCACATTAAGAATTTCCCTTTTCATAATCTTTGGTATAAGTAACTTTTTAAAAACCCCAAATGAATTCCAAAAGCAGCCCTTCCCTTCCTTCATCCTTCCACCATCTGCTTACCCTGTGTTCTCCATTAAGTCCCCTTTTCCTTCCTGTTCCACACCCTTACTGCCAGGCCTGGCTTTGGTGAATTGACCAAAGGGGACCAGCTTTCTGAGTTGGCCTGCAGCTAAGAGGTTGCCTTTCCACCCTGGCATAGTCCTCCTCTGACTTGTAGCAGAAAAGCCATAGCATGGACGTTGGACCGCAGCAGACCTCAGGCCTACCTAGATGGGAGGCCTTATGTGAGCCTGCATTCCTATATGGTCAACAAGTACCAATAATGCTTTTAACATAGGAGGGAGGGGAAACATCTAAATGAAGTAATGTGGGACATTTTCCTTACGATTAGAAAGTTGTATAATTAAAATGCCTCCCTGGATGTTGTGATTACAGGACGGACCCAAAAGGAATGGTTTCAAAATATTTCCTCAAGAATTGGTCAATGGTTTTCTCTAAGTGAGAGAGAGGGTATTTTGGTGCATCTTCTATTAGTTTAAATGCTGAAACTATTCAAGAAAGTTTGCCTCTAGTTTACTAAGATATTTCTACTGAGATTTGACAATCTTCTAACTAATTTCACCTCTCCCTCCTTTTTAATTTTAACTTCTACTCTTCTTATTAAAGAATTCATTTGGCCTTTAACACTAGAAACACAAACTATTTCCCTAGGAAACAAATCTGTGGATTTCCTAATAGTTCCAGGAAGTGTTAATAAAAATTTAAAAAAATAAAAAAGGTTTGGGCTGTAATAAAGAATAAAAAGCATTTACTTGAACAACAGGATTATAATCTGAGATACAGATTCAGTTAGCAACACAAACTATGCTCTGGAGAGAGTAAAGAAAGGCAGGGTTTATAAAGACAAAACCCACAAAATGTAATTCTTTCATGCAAATGAAGCATTGCTGGCTAAATTAACAAGGATTGGTTAGTTCCAATATGCAAATGAGGGAGGTGAAAACTACAAGGAAGGAAGGAAGTCCATCTATGTCCATGTAGCAGTTGTTGTTCCAGGATGTTATGGCTCCAGGAAGTTTATGGCTCAGCCTGGAACTGAGTTTAGCAACATGTTTAGCAAGTTAATAGCAGCTCTGGGAACTGAGGCACAAGATGTGCTATCACAGGCCCCACTTCCCTAATAGCCTCCTGACTTTAAGTTATGCTCTTAGCAATGCTTATTCCATTTCATTTCCTCCATTATAAGAAGGCAATGAAATAAAGCAGAGCTCCCCATAAGGGATCAGAGATTTCTGGCCAGAAGGTCAACTCAACTTGTTAATATTCTCTTTACTACAGCACTCAAGGAAAGACAGATAAGGACGCTGAACTCAGGACAAACCCTACAACTGACCCATGTCCTCCATTCTAGAAAGATGATAGTGCTGTGGGAAAGATGAATACTGGGGACAGTAGTGGCTTGTGTGGCAACCCTGCCCCAGGTATTCTCCCTCTGTACACAACCACAGTTGTCTCCCTGAGCACACTGGTAAGGGGCTGTTTAATTCAGCTAGTTACATGGTGTTCCTCCACTGCCCGTTGTCCAGTGACTACAAGCCAGAGAATTTGCTGAGATACTTTAAGGCAAATGTTTGTAAACCGAGGTCCATGGATAGAATGTAGGCGAGGCGTCTGTGAATGCAGGTGGGAAAATACATACCTATTTTTAATAAGTATCTGTGGCTTTCTAGTCAATGGAGATCACCAATACTTTTATAGCACGTTTCACTGTTGCACATATCTCAAAATATCAGTTGTGTTCATCACTTCTTTACGAGTATGGTGGTTTTAAGTCTACCACTGAAGTTTGTTGTTTAATGCATCAATAAAGAATCACATTGTATGGGCTGGCTGGGTGGCTAGGTTGATTAGAGTGGGAACTCTGAGCAACAGCATCACCAGTTCGATTCCCACATGGGCCAGTGAGCTGTGCCTGAGATGAGCTGCCACTGAGCTGCTAACGGGTTCAGTTGGTTAGAGCACATGCTCTTAACAACAAGGTTTCCAGTTCTACTTCCACATGGGATGGTGGGCTGCATTGAAAAGCTGCAACTGGACTTGGAGCTAAGCTGCACCCTCCACAACTAAGATTGAAAGACAACAACTTGATTTAGAGCTGATGGGCCCTGGAAAAACACAATGTTCCCTTCCCAAAATCTCCAATAAAATCTTTTTTTTAAAAAAATCACATTATTATGGGCTGAATGTTTGTGTCTTCCCAAAATTCATATGTTGAAGCCTTAACCCCCAATGTAATAGTGGTAAGAGGTGAGGCCCTTGAGAAGTAATTAGGTTTAGATGAAGTCATGAGGGTGGAGCCCCCATGATGGGATTAGTGCCCTTATAATAAGAGGAAGAGACATCAGAGCTCTCTCTCCGCCATGTGAGGACACAGCAAAAACACAACCAGCCATCTTCGAGCCAAGAAGCAGTCCCCCACCAAGAAGTGAATCCGCCAACGTCTTGATCTTGGACTGGATCCAGCCTCCAGAACAGTGAGAAATAAATGTGTTGTTTAAGCCACTCAGTCTGGGGTATCTTGTTATAGCAGTCCGAGCTAAGATACACATCTGATATGATATCACACATTTTATTTGCACATAACTGTTATCCTTAATCATCCTACATATTCCCTTTCATGCATTTGAAAGCATTATTCTAATAATGGGTCCATTGACTTCATCAGAGGGGTCTGTGATACAAGAAACGTCACAAACCCCACGTAAGGAGACCAACCTTTCCGTCAACCCTTCCATCTTGGTCACATCTCTACTACCAAAAACAGCTCCCTCCTGCCTCCCAGGCTAAGAAATGGCCGTTTAGAACATGGTGTTAGTGGAGCCTTTTTTTGTCTTTTTCCCCTTGTAGGTCAACAACTTCACCCACTTCTACCATCACAGACTTGTCCCCCTGACTTTAGCCACCATCTGACTAGTGTGTGCTGCTGGAGGAGGGTGTGCCCAGAGCGTAAATCCAACACTCCTGAGGAAATACCTCAGCCCCACCAGGTCTTATCATTGGTGATCTCTGAGGAGACTAATGCATTGGCACACCTTTCCCAGGACTGTGGGTAAAGTGGGAGAGCAGTTGAAAGACCATTGACCATTTATTGGGAAGAAATTTTAAGTTTCATATTGATTCAATATGATTACTTCATTTTGAAATAAAAAACCAGACAAATCCTGTTTTCCAAACTTGCCAGCACCACTTACTAGCTATCAGATCTTGGAAAATCTGTTACCTCTTAGAGCTTCAATTTCCTCATCTGTCAAATGATGGATACAACCACAAAGGTTCAGTTCTCAAAACATTCTCTCTCTCTCTCTCTCTCTCTCTCTCTCTCTCTCTCTCTCTCTCTCTCTCTCTCTCCCCTTTTCCTTCCTCTTTAGTTTGAGACCTGCCAAATTTTAAATTTCAATGATATTATTAAATGATAACACACCTCCAGAAATAGAAGTTGGGCATCCTGAAGAAAGGAATTTGAATGTCCATGATATTATTGATCTAAATTGCTCAAACTAAAATAGCTTGCTTTAGGACAAGATTGGGGCTACTTTTTGTTTTGCTGTGTTCTCTGTTTTGCTTTACCTAGAATCTGTGTTTCAATACCAGCTCTAGGTGGCAGTAATGCACCATGGAGATTTGTGGTGCACTAGGTAACAAGCATCCTGCAAACTTGCAAGTCTGGAGTCTGAGGAGCACCTTGAGGAAAATTAGAATGTGATTACTGAATGCCAACACTACCTTGATACACTGTGCCCAGGTGAGCTCACCAGCGCTGTCCTTCTGGTCAACTGTGTTGGAGGAAGGTAGGAAAGCCACAGACACATCAAGACATTAAATGAAGGAAGCAATGGAATAAGATAAGTTGATGGGGGTCTGTCCAAACTATCATCTATATTTACTTCTCTCTCTCTCTCTCTCTCTCTCTCTCTCTCTCTCTCTCTCTCTCTCTCTCCACACACACACATACTGAAGCATAAGGAGAGAATGCATTTGAGAGACAGTTTATTTCATTCCCCTGGGTACATTTATAGCAGTGTATGTGTCAACGTCCTCATATGTAAAAGGGAGTTAAGAGTTCCAACTCCACGGGTTATTATGAGGATTAAATTGTTAATATATATATAAAGAGAATAAGTTGCCTGACACATAGTAAAATGAATGTTAGCCACTACTATTATTAGTATTACCCAAAGGTCTTTGCGTTTGGAGGAATAGGGAGTAGATTTGGACACTGATACTTAAGGGAGGAATGAAAAAGGATACAAAGAAATACAAACACATACACATACACATCACATACAAAGATAGACACACACACACACACACAGAGTCTCTACAGAATATAGACACTTGGAGCCAGGTAAGAACGTCTCGAGTAGTTTAAAAGGAGAAAATTAAAGCGTAAAGGTGGTGTGGTAAGGTCTTAGCTTATTACATTAGGAATGGATGAATAGTAAACATTTTTTCAGGGTAAAGGAAGAGAAAAGAGAGGAGAGCATTCATGAGCTGATTCTGAGAACAAACCTTGTTTTTAGGAAGTAGCTTCTCTTTCTCTAACATCTGAAGCCCCTAGGATGTGTGTGCAGTACCATATGATAGCACAACCAATCGCCTTCACACAGCCGGAGACGCATCACTGTCCTGCGCCAGGGGATGTATGGGATGGGCTGTGTGGACTCAGGGCAGACTCGCTGTTTGAGAGCCTTGCTTAGTGCTCACTTGCAGCTTTGCAGTCGTACCAGTATGTTGATTGATGTCTCCTACTTTGAAGCAATCAAATACATGGAAATCCACACTTACAAATCAAAAGTGAGTGTAAACTCTTCAACAGGAAAAAAATTCTACACTTCACAAAATAATTCACCACTGGACTCTGCCTTTACATTATTTGTTGAGATTATGAGTACATTTCCACACCACCTCTCAGACTGTATTAGGAAGTCATCATACCCAAAGGTCTTCTCCTTTAAAATAGAGTCATTAGAAAGCAAAGAGGTTTATAAAAAGCAGTAATTTCCATTAAGTTTCATCAGTTGGCATAACCCATGCAGACATGCCTTGGGAATAAGTGTTTGTACAGCTGATGAGTTGTCAACAGGATGAGAAGGGTTTCCAAGTGTCCTTCAGGTCTCTCCCACCTCTCCTCCTTTCTCATCCCCCCCCTTCTCCTCATTACTATTACTATTATTATTATTATTATTATTATTAAGGTTGTTATTATTTTGCAAATGCTTTTACCTCTGTGCAAAAGGAGAAGACAGAATTTTAGCACCTGTATGCCAGCAGACATGGTTTTGCTGCAAAGGTAGTTGTGAGGTTGAATGAGGAGCTGAAAGGAAAGGGCCTTTTGCTCACAGGAGGCCCCCGCCCCGTACTCTGAACTTTCTGGGGTGTTTTACTAAAGGCAGACACCACAACTCAAGCAACCAGACTGCTTCACAATTGCAAAAACAAGATCTGCAAAATGGTACTTTTACTCTTCTTGGGAACATTTTAATGTTAAGGACCATTTTTAATTAAATCAGTGACCAAATTCAGAAATATTCCCCATCATAACCTCTTACACTTGGCAGAAGATGCGGATGCTGATGTGAGTCTCCAATCTGAAAACATTTTCCTTCCAAGATATTCATAGAAGTTATAAGGAAACAATCGTATCTCTGCCAAACTAACAAAAAAGAATAAAAGCTTTTAAAATTTTAAATCTAACTTGTTCTTATTATTTTTCACACACACAAAAAAAAATGTTATGGAGACCACCAACCTGAGTTTAGAATTTAACCACTTAACGTGGAAAGCTAGAAATTCACTATCTCAAGATTGCTATGTAGTTCATTAGCTGAGACATGGATTTATTTTTCACTTTTTGGATACTGTGGAGACAAGATTATGGCTTCTGCTTATTTTGTGTTCCTCACTGATTCTAACTGTGTGCTGGTCAGAGTAGGTAATTAAATTCTTGTTGATCTGATTTGTTGAACATCTAGAAGTCTTTTGTATGTGAGAACATTCTATTAGAAAGAAGGCTGGACTGAGCCTTTAAAGATCCCATTCTAATCCAGGTTCTGAGACCCTATGACATTATTGTATAAATCATTTCATCTTTCTAGACCTCAAATATCCCAAATGAAAAAATAACACTGCTGACATTTTCCTCTCCCTTGACCTTATGAGGAAGCTATAAAAGTATATGAGGCAATAATAACATTACAGTATCTCATCTTTGTACAACAGTCTATGATTTATAAAGTACTTCCACTATCACTCCCTATTGCATTTGGTCCCCAGAGCCACATTACAAGTGAAAGGCATTATATTGTGGATAGTGTGTATGGATGGACTGAGAAGTTTCCAAATCCTCAAGTTCTGGTTCCTTTTTGCTGAACAGCTTCTTCTTCAATTTCTCTCTCTCTCCTTGCATTTTACTATAGTCAGGAAATACCAGGCCAGACCTTCAACAAATGTTTAGAAACTTCTTCAGCTAAACACCTGAGCTTATTACTTGTAAGTCCTGCCTCCCACAAAACTCTAGAACACAGTTCAGCTGAGTTCGTTACCATTTTGCAGGCATTGCCTTCTCACTATCCAATAATATGTTCTTCATTTCCATGAGATCTCACCAGAAGCATCTTTAACATTTGTATTTCTACCTACAGTCTTTTTAAGGCTATCTAGGTTTTTCTAACATGTGCTTCAAAACTCTTTCAGCCTCCCCCCACTACCCCATTTCCACACTTTTTGGTATTTCTTATAGCGGCATCTAACTACCTAAACCAATACCAAAATCTGCATTACTTTTCCATAACAAAGTACCACAGACTAGCTTCAACAACACAAATGTGATTTCCTCACAGTTATGGAGGCTGAAAGGCTGAGATCAAGGTGTCTGTTGGTTCATTCTGAGGCCCCTCTCCTTGACTTGTAGATGGCCACCTTCTCCCTGTGTCTTCACATGGTCTTCCCTCTGTGTGTCTGTGTTCAAATACCCTTTTATAAGGACACCACTTGTATTGGGTTAAAGCCCACCCTAAAAACCTTATTTTAACTTGATTCCCACTTTAAAGTTTTGATCTCCATATACAATATCTCCTGAGGTACTGGGGGATTAGGACTTTAACAAATGAATGAGAAGGGAGGATACAATTTAGCCCCAAACAGGCAGTAGACCCAGAGATGAGAATTAAACCCACAGATGAGAACATCAATGTGCATAGAAACTTAAAGCCACATGGCTAGTATTCTCAAGACCGAAATAGTATGAGTTTCTTGTTCAGTCTGTTAAAAAAATATACATTGGAAAGCTGGCCGAGTGGCTCAGTTGGTTAAGAGCACGAGCTCTGAGCAACAGGGTCGCCTGTTCGAGTCCCACGTGGGTCAGTGAGCTGCGCCTGAGCTTAGCTGCTGCTGAGCTGTCAACAGGTGGTGGGATGGCTCAGCTGGTAAGAGCATATGCTCTTAACAACAAGGTTGCCGGTTCGACTCCCGCATGGAATGGTGGGCTATGTCCATTTGCAACTGAGATTGAACACGGCACCTTAAGCTGAGCTGCCTGAGCTGCTGATGGGTGGCTGGATGGCGACTGGACTTGGAGCTGAGCTAGCTGTGCCCTCCACAACTAAGATTGAAGGACTACAACTTGGCTGTTCCCCTTCCCGAATTCTTCAATATAAAATCTAAAAAAAAAAAAAAAAAGAAAAGAAAGAAAAAAAAAATATATATATATATATATATACACACACACACACACACACACACACACACACACACATTGGAGGTATGTGTCCTAAATAAATAGACCTATGAGTGGTTGTTAGGGAGCAAAACAAAAAGATAAGTTGTGGTTATGGGAAATGCCAATGATCTTGAAAGGACTACTATGAATTTGATAGATCAAAGCATTGCAGCATGCCTAACATTTATTGTAAATTATTTGAAAAGTTAAATTCATGGCAATTCTATTATTTTAAGGCTTAACTATTTTTGTTGCATTTTTAAAATTAAATGTTTTATCTGCCCCAGAATTATAATCCCAGAAGTTTTTAAGGGAAGAGATCATATTTTCATCTCTACCCTTTGAATGGTATAAATCTCTTCAAACAAAATTTGAAACTAAACCTCTGCATCAGTGAATATAAGAACAGAAACCGTGAGCTGAATAAGAACTAGTTCAGTCATTATCAAGCCAACAAAATTAGTGATAAGAGCTCTGGTTAGAATGTATCATCCTGAGTCTGACCGGGAAATCACTCAACTCTAACTAGCTGCCTCATTGCCAAGGTCACCGGCTTTGTTTCCATCCTAGAACAAATCATCCTCCCATCATGCAGGTAGCTGCTTTGTAAACTGGGGATTAACTATCCAGAGGCTTAGGATCACATGTGAAATGCACTTTACGAATAAAACAGATACATGTTTATCAAAGGTAAGGGAGAAAACATCTTTAAATGTGCGCTCCAAGTGTGAGTCTGTCTTTCGATTTGAAAAATGTGTGTTTGAAGTATAACACTGACAGGGCCTGGGCACGTTCAGGCGCGCAGCGCGGAGGTCCTAGGATAGGGCCCGGGAATGTCCAGCTGTGTGCAGGCTGACTCAATGGACCCTGATCCCCGGCCCTGACTTCGGAGCCTGCTGTGCAGGCTCTGGGCTCTGGGCTCCTTACATAAGCCCTTTGGTAAATATGCTTTGCACTTGTGGGAGGAAACATGCACACTTTCGTGCACTCGCCTCCCTAAAAACCTCTATATAATGGTTGCTAATACTGATTAAGGATGCTGGTTCCACCTCATATCGGCTCTGCATGTCTTTATGTTGGGCATCTCACCGCTGAAACCGCACCCCCAAACTCCCTGCGACAACAAACACCATTCGGGTATACTTATGTTTGAAAAGAATTACACAATAGATTAAAACATCATTGTATAAACACAAAAGATGTCAAATCGTCTTTAGCTATGTCCTTGAGATCACTGGGGGTTCCCAGAAGGACAGGAGACTGGATATAGGTCTAAGGAGTTGAATTTGTCATGATGAACACATGATGCCAAATCATGATGAACACAGCTCCTCTGAACTTTGTCCATGTCCTTCTCTTATTAGGAGAGTATTTATGACTAATGCGGGCAAGGTTGGGGCAAAACAAAACTAATCAACCTATAAATTGTCACTCACCTGGTGGGTCCAGAAAAAAAGGGGACTGGAATCACTCCTTACCAATATTCTTTGGGGGCCAAAACTCAGGGGTCAATGCACAGATTTCATCACTGGTTGGGACCACATCAAACCTCAAGATCCTTTTACTCAAGGGTCTTCCACTCAGGACAAAAAGTACTTGCAGTGGTCAGTCAGTTCCAGGTTAAGGAAACAAGATCTGATGGTTACAATATTTCTCCCTGAGCTTGTCTTTGGTTCTATGATAATTAATTTAGAAAGACACATTAGCACTTATGACAAAGAATAGAAAAATTAGATTAAAAATGCAACCAGCTGGTATCTCAACCTTCCTGGCAACTCATGATCAGAGCTGCCCTTTGGCGATCAGCTTCCGTGCCAGATACCTCTTGGCAGGCCTCCAAGGGAAGCTGGGTATGAGATGCGGGAGCAGTCAGATGGCTTTACCACTGCTGGGGCTGAACCATTGCAGCCCTCCATGCTTGTGAGCCAGTCAGTGGTTCTTTGAAGGTTTCCTAGAGCTTTCTGCAGCCCACATGACCATCAGAGAGTCAAGTATTCCCACAGTCTCCCAACTGGTCTCCTTGCTTACAATCTTGATGCTCTACAGTCTATTTTCCACACAAAGGCCAGAACAATCTCTGCAAATCCTAAGCAAGGTGATGCGACTCCTTTGCAAAGCAAACCCTCCAATGTCTCCCCAGCACAGAGAACAAAACCCCAAATCCTTGATATGGTTTGCCCTACTCCCCTGATCTTATCACCTACTACTTTCCCATTCTGTCACTCTGCATCAAACTTATTGGCCTCCTATTTCTTAAATGCCCCTCCTCACAGGCTTTGCACATTCTGTTCCCTCTGCCTGGAATAATACTCTTTCTTCAGAAACAATACTCTTTCTTCAGAAACCTAGTGGCTTGCTCCCTCATTTCATTCAGGTCTCTGGTCAAATGTCACCTTATTAGAGAGGCTCTTTTCCCGCAGCTCTACCCGTCCTTATCACTCTTTCATTTTTGAAACAATCTCAAGCTCACTGGTAAGTTGCAAAAGAATAATAATAATACAAAGAATTTTTATTCCTGAACTACTTGAGAGTAAGTTGCCAACATGATGCCCCACCACCCTTAAACATTTAAGTTTGGAAGTCGTACAACAAGAACGTTGTCTTACATAATCACCACACAGCCACCGGAATGGGGAAATTACCATTGGTATATTACTGCTATCTAATCCTCAAACCCTATTCAAGTTTCACCAACGGTCCCAACAACATCCAAAGGACTCTGCACAGAATCTTGCCTTGCAGTTACTTGTCATGGGTCTTCAAGCTCCTTCAACGCAGAACATTTCCCCAGTCTTTCAGTGACTTTCATGACCTTAACACTTCTGCAGAGTACAGGCAATGTAGTTTATAGAATGGTCATTAAATTGGATTTGTCTGGTGTTTCATTATGATCAAATTCAGGTTATACGTCTTCGTCAGGAATATCACAAAAGTGATGTTGTACATTATTTACAGGGCTTAGTGCAAAATGCAAATGTAAGCCCTTGTTTAAAAATATTAATAATTTCAAGATGGAGACATCAGATCATTAAGCCAAGAATGGGGCCCTGTGTGACAGCAAACATCAAATGCCCATGTGCAGCCTGTGTGCCCAAACGTCAAAGTTGGTCTCATCTGTGTTCTTGACGTTGTATCTGGTCAGATGGCCAATGATTCAGCTTCATCCATCACCGATGGTGTTAACTCTGATCGCTCCATTAAGGTGGGTCAGCCAGGCTTCTCCACCATACAGTTAATCATTCTCCTTTTGGAGTTAGCAAGTTTTTAGGGGAAGACACATTCTGCTTACTTACTTACGTCAATGTGAACTCATGGTTTCTGATTGTATTCAATGGTTTATGATGTATTACGTATTTTTTAATTTGCATACAGTCTACTTGGCATTCTTTGGTGTATAATTCTATGAGTACTAACCATGTACAGACACGAGCACTCTCCATCACAGTTAGGATACAGAGCACTTTCAACATGTCAAAAGAGCTCCGTCAGGCTGCCCTTTTGTAGTCAAATCTCTCCCTTCTCCTAGCCCCTGGGGGTCACTTAACTTTGTCCGTGTGGTTTTGCCTTTTCTAGGATGTTATAAAAATGTCATTATACTTTATGTAACCTTTTGAGACCTGACTCTTTCACTCTGCCTAATGCAGTTGTGATTCATTCATGTTGTTTCCTGAGTAGGTTTCCACGGTATGGACACACACAATTTATGTATCCATTCACCCATTTGCTATATTAAAATTTTAGAATTCAAATTAATGGTGCTTTCTGTCTTCAGACTTGATCCTCACTGACAGAGAGTCTGTATTTCCAACAAGCTCCCAGGTGATGATGGTGTTGCTGGCCCAGGGATCATATGTGCAAGGACAAGGCTATAGGAAGATCACTGTGACAATGATGTTTGAAAGGGGTAGGGCTGGGGCCAGGGACATCAAGGGCAAAGGAGGGTATTGTGGCAATGCAGGTGAGCAATCATGAGGGCCTGAACCAAGCCAGAGGCAGTCAGGGAGACAAAAGAGGTACTGAGGAGACGACCTAACAGGCTTGAGGGGTAGGGACACTGTTCCCAAGAGCTCGGGAAGAGGAGCAGGAATGGGAGGAGGGATGCAAGGATCAAGGAGTTCACTTGTAGTTGCTCCGTGTTCACATGCCCAGTGTGAAGCGGGGCAGGACATCAAGTAGAACTGTCCAGTAAGAAGTTGGCCACAAGTGTTTGGAGCTCTGGGCTAAAGCCAATGATGAGTGTGGGGTGTGATCACCAGGGCATGAGTGGAGTGGAAAGAACAGAGATGGAGGGAGGGCAGGCCTTGTCTGGATGCTGACTCCATCCAGCTAGCTCCAGTTAAGAAGCTGACTCACTTCCCCTACGTCACCCCCACTTCCTGCTGCCTCCTTTCTTCTATTATATTTATGTGTGGTTGGGCTCAGAGCTAAATCTTAGCATCTCGAGAACTTACTCTGTGACTACAACCTTCTAACATTAGAGGATAGTTGTTTGGATGGAGAAGTCTGATCTGGGCTACTCCTGTGTGGGTCCCAGAAGAACGCTGCTCCTTCCATTTTAGAGGCAAAGTGCAGTATGCACTAAAGCTCTTTGCTGCATTGCTTCTTAGCACAGCTAAGACAAATTCACATTTAAAAAAATGTTTTTTAACCTCTGAGTAAGCTAAAGGAAATCATTACAGAAATATGCATTTATTAACAACAGTCTACATTTTCAAAATTAAAGATTCTAATTCAAATGGCACCATTAGAAAACAATGACGGGGTTCCAAGACCTCAGATTCACTTACCCAGGTACAGTGTAGTCTAGGTGACAGGGTTTGTGCCAATCATTTGGTTTCTTCTGCTTCAGTCCTGCATTTCTTCATGGTGGCCAGGGAGTGTAAGCATCACTTTATTTCCCTCCAATACAGTTTCCGCCACCCCTACTCAAGGCAGTGCAAAAGCCTTATTAAAATGAAAACTTTTTCTTCACTATATAATTTAAGTAAAAAGCAATACATTAAGTATGATCTCAAATTTGCAATTTTTTTCTGTAAGAAAAAGTTAAGGAAGATTTTTTCATATTTGAAAATTCACACTGCTCCAGTTTCAGGTAAGCATGAAGTACGTATTAATTAGATGAGCAGTGAGCAAGAATAAATGAAGATGAATGAATGCCAAAGGAATGGTCGGGCAGCGTGTCTGCTCATCTTATGATGGATGGCTGCCTCCTTCTGGGCTTGCAAAGTGGGGACTTCAATTCAGCTCTAGGTTTGCCTTCTCTTGCTGCCTTCCTAAACCAGCCAACAGATCACTCACAGAAGAATAACATCTCAGAGCGGAGTGGCCATGAGGGGGGAAGTTGTTTGGCTTTCGTGAATCAAAAGTAAGACTTGGGAGGACCCACTCCTAATTAATTGCAGGGATAAAGGTTAATGTCTCCTCGCCTAAACTATCTGTGGCAGCTGGAGAGTCAAATCCCTGAAGACCAGACCCCTGCTAGACAACTAGCAGGTGCTCATCTGAGAAGACATGATATTTGGTGGCCTAAGGAACCTGGTGGTATTTTAAAATCAGCTTTGTTCTGCCTTACACATCCAACCTGAACAATGTAGGATAAATTGTGGGGGCTGAGTTTCAAAATGCAAGCTGTGTCTTTAGAGGAAAGGTAGAAAATCAAATTGCAGCAGAGAAAAAGGACTGGTTGTAGTAAGCACGGTATTTGCTAATTCAGGCGTAGTTTTTCTACATTTGGCTTTACGATCTTGTAAAAAAAAATAAGTGCTTCAATTATAGCAAATAGATATTCTTCTAAATGCTTTCATTCAACATACGTGTACTGAGCACATCTTTGTATGTTTCACTTTAGCTGCCAAGTGTCACAGCATGTATGATAAGAAACTGATATTTCCCACCTAAATGGGAGCAATACAGGGTGATGGTGTGCTAGAGCCAGTTTGTATCAGTCCTTGAGAGCCAATTGTTACATTTTCAGGATTTTTGTAAGCCAGTTGTTAAATACAGTCATATTAAAAACTAAATTATAGGGCCAGCCAAGTTGCATGGTGGTTAAGAGCTGGCTTGGGACACTAGCCGCCCTGGTTTGGATCCCACATAGGAGGGCCAGTGACACTGACCTCTAAAAAAAAATAAATAAAATAAAAACTAAATTATATAAATTTACACTTAAGTTATATTAAAAATAAAGGCAATCAATACTCAAAATTCACCCCTTTCTAATTGTTTAACTGCATTTTGTTATTATTATTATTTTTTTTAAAGATTTTATTGGGGAATTGGCAGAGGGGAACAGCGTTGGGGAATCGGGGAAGGGGAACAGACAAGTCGCTGCCTTTTTGTTCTTCAGTTTAGTTGTGGAGGATGTTGCTTCACTGTTGGTATCGTCATTGCGCTCTTCCTGGATGAGGCAGATCAGTCGCTGGCCTCTGGATGTTGCTCACTGCTGCTATTGGCAGCTCACGCTTGGCTGCCAGCCGCTCACGCTGGCCGCGGACCACTCACTGTAGCCTATGGCAGCCTACTGCAGCAGGGGCTGCAGCCCACACCATCACAGGGGCTCGCACAGCCCAGCTCCAGGTGGAGCTGTTGTTAGCTGTAGAGGGCAGTGTCACTGGCCCTCATGTGGGATCCGAACCGGGGCCGCTGGCATCCCAAAACCAGCGCTTAACCAATGCGCCACTCGGCCGGCCCTGCATTTTGTTATTAGTTATGCTCTCGAAGATACTTTTTACTCTTGTACCTGTGTCATGGAAATGTGACATAATGACATGCTTCTGCACGTGTCTGTGTTCAGTGATGTCATGTTGGTAGCCATGGTAGGAGTCTTTACTCCACAGAAATTGGCAAGCACTACAAATCAGGGCTTGATTTATATTTTTGTTGCTTACCTGGACTTAAGAAGATGATGGAGAAAATGTTAATGATGCAAATTAAACTTAAAAGTGTGTCATGTCTGTAGCTGCCTGATTCTGAAAAACACCAAAAAATGGGGAAATAGTCTTCTAGTATTCAAAAACCATGATCTGACTCAGTGAAAAAGCCACATGTTGATGAAGGAATGAGGTTCCTCCATATGTCTTCCTTTTTTTCTTTTGTAAACAAAAACATACACCAGCGTTCATGTTTAAACTACACACATTTGTCAGTGCTTTGAGTGACTTTGCTGAATTAGATAGGAATAAACATTTTTTTCATAGTCTGATTCCATCAAACCATGACCGAATTGAAATCATGGATTGACTATGGATATGAATCCAGCAGAAAGCAACCAAAGCATTTTATAAGAATCAATTGATTGGCTATATGGAATTTACAATGAAAAGAATTGTGTCTTTTATAATTATTTGTAATTGTGTGCTACACATTGTTTATAACAGTAAAATTTATTTTATATTTGCTTTTTTTTTTAAGATTTTATTGGGGAGTTGGGGGAGGGGAACAGCATTGGGGAATCGGGGAAGGGGAATAGACAAGTTGCTGTCTTTTTGTTCTTCAGTCCAGTTGCAGAGGACATTGCTTCACTGGCCCATGTTGGTATCGTCATTGCACTCTTCTCAGGTGAGGCAGATTGGTTGCCGGCCTCTGGATGGTGGCTCACCGTGGCTATTGGCAGCTCACGCTGGCTGCCAGCCGCTCACGCTGGCTGCCACCCACTCACTGTAGCCTTTGGCAGCCCACTGCATCAGGGGCTGCAGCCTACACTGTTGCCGGGGCTCACAGAGCCCAGCTCCAGGTGGAGCTGTTGTTAGCTGTAAAGGGCAGTGTCATTGGCCCTCATATGTGGAATCCAAACCGTGGCCACTGTCATCCCAAGCCAGCTCTTAACCAATGCGCCACTAGGCCGGCCCTGCATACTTTTTTGAAGAGCCAGTTTTTGAACATTTATCAATGAACCCCTTTGCACGGGGTTCCAATAAAGCCAAAATAAAGTCGCCATCCGCTTCACCTATATATCAACCACCAAAATAAAAATGACTTGCTATGCCTGAAAATTTCCATAATTATTAAAAATACGAGCAACGGTCATAGATAGAATGGGCCATAATAAGGCACATTGTTGGCTGGTTAATCAGCCACTTCAAAGACTAAACTGTTAGGGTCTAAAAGAAAGATACCCTTTCCTCCGTGATGGCTTATTCCCCCCACCTCTTTCACTCACAGAAGCCACTGTTCTGGAATCTAAAATCTTCCCTGGTTTAAGCACTGCTGAAAATCTCCCATTACCACATACCTAGTGACAACACATGTTTGTTGTTGTGGATATTGTTGTAAATAGAACAACCAAAGTGATTTGGGAGATGTTGGAGGGGGTGTCAGAGAATTGCATTGTCGTTTGGTGACTGAGTTACAAATGGAAATGTCAACAATACAGAAGACAGGGTGCTCGCTGCCACCTCGCTAACTAGGTTTCTGATCCCGAGTAAGTCACCAGTGAGGATACCGTGGTCTCCCCTTAGATGGTAAGAGACACATGGGCAGCTGGTTTATTCACTGCTCTCCCCAGAGCCTCACAAAGTGCCCAGCACAGGGTGGGCACTCAGTGAATGTTTGCCAAACAAATTTGGTGATGATAAAAACAAATTCCACATTTTGTAGCTGTTGTGAGGATCAAATAAGTTTGAGTATATGTAAATGTTTTGCAAACTCAGTTTTAAATATTATTATTTTAAAATATTATCAGTTTCCCCCATTAATGAACTGTTGTTTGGGTGGCATTGCCTTGCTCCCTGCTTTGATTTCTTCTCTGGGACCAGAAGTATCTCCGCAGACGTGATCTCCTCTGTCTTGAGCTGACCCTGAGCAAAGAAGGGTCGCACTCATAGCTGTTTTTACTCATTGACCTTTTTCACTAAACTGTGGGCTCCTTCAAGGCAGGAATCCAGGTGTTTCATCTTGGCATCCTCCACCTCCTAGAACAGTGGCTGACTTCGGGTGTGTGCTCCAAGAAGAATAAATGAAAGACATGTAAACTATAGTCGATGTATTCAACTCATTTGCATCTAGAATGTGAGCCAGACCAATAGGAACAGATGAACTGTTTCACTTCCTCAGAGTTCAGAAGCTGCCACCGTTATGAGACAAAAAATATGGGCTGCATTGCCAGTAGACCAATAAGCTACCTCTGCGGCACTGTGTGGGTGAAACTAACTTTTGTGGGCTAGCCTAGGAATCTAACTACCATTTTTAACAGGTTTTTTTTGCCATTTAAAAAATAACCTGTGTGGACAAGACTGCTTGTTCTACTAAAAAACAAACAAACTACCCCATCCTATCAGTCAGACCTAAATATGCTACCAATGATATTAGTTGGCTTTGAGTGGTTTGAGTCCTGCTACCTCTAAAATGTATATCTTTCTCTTCTCCATGTACTGGAGTCTGCACGGAGTTAATTAAATGGTAGCAGTAGCATGGCAGCAAAAAGTCAATTTGAATTCAGTGCAACAGGGTTTGTAGGAAATATTTTTGCCACTGTGATCACCATGCCAGTTAATAAAAACAGATTCAAGGTTTTGCTGATGTTTGGGGCAAGAGAGTCCCAAGTGCCCCAGCTGGGATGGGGAGTGACACCCTTTCACCACACAGTCCCCACCCCTCGTTCCATCCTCACTTTCTCCTTTTGTCCTTCGCTGCTTCCTGGGCTTACTCAGTAAAGTGTGTCTGTATGGTGGGGAGCAGGACTCCTGCTGGAGTGGCCCCCAAACAGAGGACAGGTTGGCTTTCCTTGTCTGTATTGAGTTCTCAGAGCAACAGAGATGTCTGCCGAATGACAAGCACAGAAAAGGCAGAGCCCATAATTAATCTTCATGGAGCGTCCAATCCTTGGCAAGCTTAATAAGCTGATGTTCACCCTGCACATCGACACTGTCTAATTCCTCCACACATCAAGTAAATGTCTATGAACCAAGGTGGGGGCAGTTAGCATAGACCATAGCTCAGATCTGTGAGAGCCTGCAAACAAGATGGAAAGCCCCCGGGTCCCCTGAACAGGTGTGGCAACAGCAGGAAGGATGCTCACTGAACAGTAAATGGTTATATCTTTTTAATTGTGTGGCAGAGTCATTCCCGGCCTGACCAACAGAGCAACTGCACAGAGACAGTTGTTCTTTTGCTTTTGCAAAACGGTGTCTTTTCGCTTTCTGTCATTTGTTTATATTTGTGTAGTCCTGTGTGAGAGATCAGACAGTTCACGATGATCAGTACTGGCTTCCTTGGCTATTCTTCCTCCCCTCCACCCAAGCCCAGGAGATCAGAGAATTGACAGGAAAGAGAATGGGTTTTGCAGATATTTGCCAACACACGCCTCCCCCTCAGGAATATATGTAAAGAAGGCTGCATTTTGTGGTAAAAAAGGCAAAAATAAACTCCCCAGAAAGTGTGGGTGTGCCCACAGTACTGCTAGGGAGCAGACTGGTTGAATTAATTGAGGGGAAGGTTCAAGTTTCCAAGCCTGATGCTTCATGCTGGATAATCTATTAGATTCAAGTGCTTCCTGACACCTTGCATCAAAAATAATCACACTCCCCTCCTGTAAGCAACAGACAGATCAATGTGACCTGCCTCTGTCACTCCCTTGCATTTGAAGGCTCCCCAGGAAAGCTGTCTTAAACCTGACCTCAAAGCCTCCTTACAGCATTTCTCTGCCCCACACGCTGCTGCTGGGTTCATTTTAGCTCCACTCTTTTATCTGCCCTGCCTTGCCCCTGTTTGGGAACCCAGCTGTCCTCTGCCCTCCATTCTCCACGCCCAGCAATTTAGCCACGATGCCAGCAGGCAGGAGAGGGAGAACAAGGGTCCTTCAAGTAGAACCCGTGCTGCTGTTTAATAAGAATCACTCTCCCTTGTATGTGCATATATAAATACGTAATGTGAACATAGATGGACAAAGCTTCCCACTCCCTGTGTTAGCATTCCCAAGCTCCACGCAGAGGCAAGTGGGGAATCACTGGCTCAGCAGTCGACACTACACTTCTGGGGCATGCCTGAAAGAAAACTTAGTTAGAGAGAGAGACCAAAGTCTGCACTGTTCCCCTCTCTATATCTAAATGGCACAATGCAACATTGAGTTGGTACTGGATGTGGGGGGAAAGGCAGGAAGGTGCAAGGGAGAAGCTCAAAGGAAAATGAATGTTCTTTGTCTGAAATGTTCACTGACCCATGACAGCCTAACCAACTCCTGCTCATCCCTGCCCCCATCCTTGGACCCCTCTCACAGATTCCTGGCTCCTTTCTGTGTTCCTAGAACACATATGGTCATGGCCTCCCCAGCCTGTGATACAACATAATTACCAAGACTACCTGAGTTTTACTCACTTGTTATTCTGTTCATCCAAGTCCTAAATTTGCCCTCAGATTATTCCTGTGGGCTCCCAAGGGCTACTATAAAGGCACCCAGCAACCCCTCCATGGGTGGACAGTCTTGGTCTTCACCTGGTGACTCTTTTTCCCAAGTCCCCTTGAGGAAGCACGTCTCTTCTGCTCATCAGATGCCCTTGTGAAAACACATTCCTTCTGGGTCCCTCTGCTTCTCTGGGCTTCTCTGGTGTGCAGGAGTGTGGCGAAATAGCTCTCCCTCCACCCTGTGCCTTATTTCATCATCTGAGCCTTAAAACATTCTTTGTGTACCCCAAGTCTGTAGAGCCCCTTGACTTTCTGTTGTTCTCCCCCTCTATGTAGATCCAGCATTTCGGATCAGGTGGGAGAAGGGCACCATGCATTTCCCTCCATACTCCTGTCTCCATATCCTGGGGCCAGTTCTAAAATATACTTTGTACCCATTCATTTATTCAAGTAATATTTACACATCACCTACTATGTGCCAGGCACTCTTCTAGGCCCAATGATACAACAACAAACCCAAGTCCTCAATCTCACGAAGCTGAACTTCTTGTCAGAAACCAAGCAAAAGGCAAATAAACGAAGTGATATATGTAGGATACGTGCTAAGAAGAGAAATTAGGCCAGGTAAGGAGATGACGTGAGGAGTGTGTGTGTGTGTGTGTGTGTGGGGGGGGTGCTTGTAATAAAAATGTATTAATTTGAAATACAAATAGACCTTAATTTTGATCCAGATGTACAAAATGCAGCAGATGAATATTTGTGAACGTGGATCATTATTCTTCCATCTTAGGGGAAGCCACTGTTGGAAAGAATAATCATGTTCCTGCCAGTAGAGGGCAGCTCAGTGCAAGACACATTTCTGAGCTGAGCTAAGAGGAAAGCACATCACTTCAGCAATGTGAAAACAACCTCAATCATTGTCAAGTAAGTCAATTACCAAATGACCCCCAACCAGGAAAAACTTCTTAATAGCTTTTTATTATTAAGTTATCACCAGGCCATAAGAATATTTCTACTATGTTGAGAATTTTCTTTCCTCACTTCTGCAAAACCAATAGTCCAGCCTAATAGGAAAGCAGAGTTCAATTCTGGAACTGCAGATACTAGATAAAAAGAACATGCATCCAACAGCACAATAATAATTCTAGTAATCACTATCATTTATTGAGCACTTTCTTTGTACTATGTTCTATTATTCAAACATTATACTATTTACTATACCATTATACTATTATGGGAGCATCATGACCACCACCAAATAATGATGTGGACATTCATACCCATTTTAATATGATAGAGGTTCCAAAAGTTTCAGTAAGTGGGTGGGTAAATAGAAGGGCTATGGTTTCAGGTTGTCCATAAAAAACTGTAAAACCTAGACTTAAATCACTACCTAATTCTTATTGGGTGGAATATTCAGGGCAAAAAAAAAATTGAAATACATAGCTTCTATGGAAAAGAAAGGGCATGGTAACCTGGAGAGAGACATGGCTCAGAGCCATGGAGGTGAAGCCCAATGGAGTGGCCCAGCAACCTGGAGAAGATGAGAAAGAATGAATGAACTTTGATTTTCTTTTTCATGCTTTTATTCCACTTCATAGTGCACCCATTACTAAAATCATACTTCACAAGAAGATCTGGCAATTCATGTAATGGTGGGGTATTCTATTTATTTCCCTTTCCTTTCCAAACATGAAACATCCATCTTTGATCTGTATTTTTTCACAAGACCTTATATTTCTCAGAACCAACTAGAATATATCATCAAAGGCCACTGGAATGTGTGAACAGTTAATGCATTAGGAGGCATCTACAGAATAGGGAACTGAAAGAGTTCTTCACCACATCTTATCTTCCCAATGTCCTGCACCCATTTTCTGTTGCTTGTACTCACGTGAGGTTATTTTGGGTGAGTCACAGTAGGCAGAAGCTTCCTTAACTCCAGGGAAATCTCCAGTTCCACTGGAGAGTGCATCCAGGAGACGCTGGGGAAGGTACCCGCGTGTAGTGCAATGGCGACCCCTTTGGGGGATAGGAGAAGGACCAGCTGACTGCCCCAGCTTCCTCAAAAGGAGTCATTGGTCTGTGGTGGAGAGTCTCTTGTCCAGGGTGTGCAAGGCCCCCCTCACTTTAGTGACCAGCAAACACTCTGATGTGCTCCTGTTCTCACTTTGTGAAGAAAGTAGATGTTTCGTCTTACAGTGATAGCATCAATCCCCCACAGTTTTATGGAACTCTGCACTTTAACAAACATTTTTACACCCATTATCATCTCATTTAAGTGAATGAATCAGTTGAGCAAAAGCAAGATCATTCTTTCCTCAAAACTAACTACGAATGAGCCTGTGGTTTCTGTTCATTAGGGCTATGCACTGTTCATTACACCCGTGTAATTAGTGTCACCTCTGCTACCAGCCTCCTGTGGTCCTCAGGCTTCCTTGGGGAGAAAGTGAACTATAAAGAAAATCAAGCTGGAGAAGTGAGCCCAGCTTAGTGTCCCTTGTATTGATGGGACTCAGATTCCTTGTGGATAAATGTGTTTATCTGGGTCACCCACTTTTGGTTGAGTGCTCTTGGAGGCCTGTCTTCAACAAATACCAGCCATGGGATAGAACACGGAATCTGCCTTCATTCCTTCAAACAAATACCTAGTTACATAGTATATGGAGAGATATATTTCAGAATATTACGTAATGAAAATGTTTTGTTGCCTGCTGTACAGTGAAACTCAGCCTGCTGTACAGAGCACCCATGGGTATCTCTCGGGCTCACATGCTCTGTGTGCTGCCAGCTGCCTCGTTGCCCACCACCCTTCCTTATGCAGGGTCTCCTGACCTCTGGCCTCTTGGGTCTTTGGACTCTCTTTACAACTCATCCTTTTCTTTTCAGGCCTTACACAGTTCCTCTGCCTTCTTCAATCCTCACACCCACTCATTCATTCATATTTATTGAGCAGCTGCCAATGTATCAGACACTATTCTAGGTGCTGGAGTTATAGTAGGGAACAAAACACAGCCCACATTCTTTTGTACTTTACATTCTAGCCAGAGGGATAGAGAGTAAACAGATACGTGTATAATAAATATACTACTAGGTAGTGAGCAGTGCTGTGAAGAGAAATGAAATGGAAATATGATAAGACAAGATGGGAAGGGGAGCTTTCAGACAGGACAGTGGTTCTCAACCAAGGGAGATTTTGCCTCCCATGGGACATTTCATGATGTCTGGTAACACTTTTCATTTGTTACTACTATAGAGGTGCTTCTGGCAACTGATGGGTAGAGGCCAGTGATGCTGCTAATCCTACAATTCACAGGAAAAGCCCACACAACAAAGAATGATCCGGCCCAAAATGTCACTGGGGATGAACTTGAGAAACCCTGAGACA
The DNA here is from genome assembly GCA_033961575.1 of Aselliscus stoliczkanus. Classification (NCBI taxonomy): domain Eukaryota; kingdom Metazoa; phylum Chordata; class Mammalia; order Chiroptera; family Hipposideridae; genus Aselliscus; species Aselliscus stoliczkanus. The sequence continues at coordinate 17,704,209 of CM066730.1, read as the reverse complement.
GGGTGTTGTCCAACGAGGAGACAAAAGTCACAGAGTATGTTCAACACAAGAACGTTTAATATAAAGAATTATGAACAGGTGATTGATAGGGAGGGGAACTGGCTAGTGAGAGTTAAAGAGAATTCCGAAGAATACAGGAGTGGCATCTGTAAACTGAGATAAACCACCCAAGGAAGAGCCCACCCCTGGAGCTGAGATCTAGACTCCCTTGGAGAGGCCAGGGCTGTGACTCACCGACTGGGAGGGAGGTCACTGCTGGATCTGCTGGAAATCTGGCCCCTGTGGTGCTAGGGGAAGCTGCTGGTGGCTGAGCCCTGCTGAAAGGGGGCTGGAGAAGCACGCTCTGAAGAAGCCCTGGGCTGGAGAAAGCTGTGCTGCTGCAGGAGTCAAATAGTAGAAATGTGTACTCTGCAGGAGCCAGATGCTGAAGAGTGCCATGTTGCTATACAAGTCAAGCACTGGAGAGAGTGTGTTCAACAGGAGTCCCTGCAGGTGGGTATACAGAGAGAGTTCAGAAGACAGGATTGCAGCACTGGCTGGCAGGAAGTGGGTAGGGTCTGTGTGGGGGCACAGTGAAGTGGTTTCCCAGCCAGGGCCAAGGCTAGGGCTAGGGCTGCCAGCTCACCAAGGGTCTGCATGCTCTGCACATGAGATGCTGAATACACTGTGCAGTAGGAGCCAGGAAAAGCAAAACCACAACAGCACTTGAACCAGGAAAATGAGCCTGCCAGCACCCTCTACTGGCAAAATTTAACAAGAAACCACTGTACATGACAAAAGCTTTTAGAATCCATGCCATTGTGGCAGGCAGGTAATGAAGGGTGTATTTGGAGCTGAGACACAATAAATTGGTAACTGCCACATGGTGGACTTCCAGACACTGGGCACTGTTAAAAAAGTGGGGGAGGGCCGGCCAAGTGGTGCGTTGGTTAAGAGCTGGCTTGGGACGCCAGCGACCCCGGTTTGGATCCCACATATGAGGGCCAGTGACACTGCCCTCTACAGCTAAGATGGTGAACAACAACTCCACCTGGAGCTGGGCTGCTGTTAGCCCCTGGGACGGCATAGCTGCAGCCTCTGCTGCAGTGGGCTGCGATAAACTACAGTGAGCAGCTGGCAGCCGGTGTGAGCTGCCAAGATTCACTGTGAGCGGCCATCCAGAGGCTGGCGACCAATCTGCCTCACCCGAGAAGAGCACAATGATGATACCAACACGGGCCAGTGAAGCAATGTCCTCCACAACTAAACTGAAGAACAAAAGGACAACAACTTGTCTCTTTCGCTTCCCTGGTTTCCCAATGCTGTTCCCTGCCCTCAATTCCCCAATAAAATCTTTTTTTAAAAAAAGCGGGGGAGTGGGATGTGGTCTTTGACTTCCAAAAACTTAAAAATATCTACCCAAAAGAACACCATAACTCACATTTCTAGGTATAGAAAGAAGAAAGAAATATCCACCTTTTTTTTCATCCCACCCACCTCAGTTTCTCATCACCTCAAAATTGTAGAGGTGGGAAAGATCTTTAAGATCAAATCTAGCTCACCTATTTTATAGATGAGGAAAAATAGGCCCAGGGAGCCTAAGTGACAGTAGAATTTGTAGGATTCCCTGGACTAGGGCTTGACTATTTCTGTTGGGCACAGTGACAAGATGAGCTCACAGGCAGAAGGCTACATTCGGTGGAGAGCTGCTAGAAGGGGGAGAGTTAGAGATGAAGGATTCTAATCAGTTCACCTTCAAAGACTCAAGGAAATTCCCTCTGGTAGACTACCTGATCATTTCTTATTTATGTGCTTGCTTATTTCTTTCTTTCTTATTTTTTTTTTTTAAGCTGAGCCATCCTGCCACCTGTTGGCAGCTCAGTGGCAGCTTAGCTCAGTTCGGGCAGGGCATCGAACTGCTGTTGCTCAGAGCTCAGCTCGCACTCTTGAGCGAGATCTTAACCAACTGAGCCACTCAGCTGGCCCTCTTATTTCTTTATTCTTTTCTTCTCCCACTAAAATACATGTTCTATGAGCACAGTTCTTTGTATATCTGGTCCAGCGCCATAGCAGTTGTCCCTAAGCCTTTCCAGGTGCTCAGCAGGAGCTCAGGAAACACTGGAGGAAAGTTCACCCCTTCCACAGGCCAGAGACTTCCTCGGTAGCTCTGAGGTCATGATAAAAACTCAACTTCTGTCTCTTAGCCTTGGTGCTGCCTATTCAGGTGGAAATCCCCACTATAGTTATAGCACAAATACAGTTTAACATGGCAGGTACTTATTTTTCTTGTTGCCTTTATCGGCAACAATATTGTTACTGAAATCAACAATATACAAGTGTTTTCATATACATTACTGGATTCTTTTCAATGTATTATCAGACTCCTTTTGAATCATGAACATTTTGTTGTTAATTGCCTTATTAGTTGGGCCTTTTGTCTTGTCCCAATATATTGGGCTGAATCTGGTAGAATCAATGTGAGAGGGGACAGCACTGGGTTGGGAAGGTCTTGGAACCAAATTTAACTAGAATGATGTATGTTCAGGTAACCTGAAGTTACAGCCAGGATAGAGCCAAGATTATCAAGAGAATCCCAGTTCACAGCCAGAGACCACATAACGCTTCACATCAAATCCAAAAAGATGAGGGAGAAGGAGAAGAAAGAGAAGGAAGAAAGGGTGGGCGGGGGGAGGAGAAGAAGGAGAAGAAAGGATGTAAATCGGAGAATAAGCAGCAATGTCTCCATTAGCAGGATCCAAATAAGGTGCCGTGATCGAGAACAGAAGATGGGTTCAGCAGGAATTTGTAAATGTGTCTCTTATTTGGTGCCTGTGCCAAATGTAGGCAGAATGGGAGCTTAAAGGAGCTCAAAGCACAGGTCCGCAGTGGGCCACCTCCCATGTCCGAGGCCCTGAGTAAATGGAACATAGAACAGACACATTCTGACGGGGGATTAAGTCTGATAGGAGCATGCAGCCCTTTTCTCTGTTTGCCATCACCTGCTTTTCATCCCACAGAGAACTTTAATGTGGGGTGAGAATCAGTGAAAATATTCAATAAATGGTGTGTCTTTGCCATGGTTAAATAATTATACTAAAACAAAAAGCCTTTTTACTAGAGAAAATGGGAACTTGACACAAAATGGGCAGTTGAGATAATTCCTAAGTAGTTCAGGAAGAAACAAAGAAACAACCAGTCACACAGAAAAGGAAGCTGTGACTAAGCCTAAAGTATATTGTCCGGTTTTATATACCCGCTCTTTCATTCAGCAAATATTGATGTCTCTCTGAATACCTGTCTTCAGTAGATAATTCTGTCCTCTTCTCTGCGCCTCTGATGCAGACGGAATCCCTTCTCTCTCCATAGCCAAAAGCACACTGCCCATTGCAAGGTTCCTTCGTGGAGGCAGCTGCACCTTTAGGAATGTCCCTTCTGTCTTGCTATTGGCAGTTTGTTTGGGTGAGCTTTTCCAGCTCCTTATCAATGCAACTCAGGAGGCAGGATGAAGTGACTTCACGGGGCCTGGGCAAGAATCACAAATCAGCATGGTGCCCAAGCATCTCTTCAGATGCTTACTGTTAAATGTTTCTGTTGGCAGTGCCCTCCCCCTGATTTTGACACAAGGAAAGACCACAAAATCTAGGCCCCCACCCTGGCACCAGAACTACTGCCCATGACCACAGCTAGACTCAAGTAATTGGTTTTTACACAACCTGTTTAAAAGAGGACACATGACAAAGCTCTCAAAGGTCAGTGGAAACAGGCTCAATCTGTTTTAAAATCTCAGTAAAGAAAAAAAGAATCCCACAGAGTCAGAGAACATAGAAGATTAATGATCTCCCCACACTGCAGGGAGAAATCAACACCAGCTGGGGGATAGATCTGTCAGAAGCAATGCGCACCATGGGCAGAGGCTGCTGATAAGTTCATTCGGTGCAGAATTTGAAATGTGATATATAGATACACACAGCACAGGAGGACCATTCTTTGCAGAGTAAAATACCCCTGGAATACTCATGGTCCAGCTATAGCATGTAATCTTCAGGGGTTTCTTATTTGTCCTGACCTTGTACTTTTATTGCCATACAAGTCATATGACATGAAGTAGAAAAATGACAAATTACAAAAAAATTACAATAGGTCAAGAAGTAAATGTGTAATGTGCATTTTCATAGTAAAACCATCTAAAAAGGCAACTTCTTATTTACAAGGACATTTGTTTATTCAAATATTATAGAGGTATAAATATACCAAGTATATATGATTTCCATGTCATGCCTAATATATCCATTATATTAAAACTCCAGCTGGTGAGGGATTCCAGTCTCACTTTTGTTGATATGTTGTATGGCACAAGTTCTCAGCTTCCCCACTGTGTAAGACAAACATTTCTCTAACGACAGCAGGATTACCTGTTAAGAGAAAATAAACTCAACATGTGGTTCACTTTCCATGATGCCATACCAATGTAATGGATTTTAAATTATTTTTACTAGACATTTGACTGAATTACTAACTTTAAAGTTTAAGTCCCTGAATAATCTAATAGAACTAGGGCTTGGATCCATAAGCCATGTAAAGGTAGAGAGCATTTAACTTCCTTCCCCAAACCTTTTACCAAAGGCTGTCATACTCATGATATGACCTGAGCCTTCTCTCCTGCACGTACGTCCTCATGATGCCATCCATGTGATCACAAGGAGTCAAGCAGCAAACGGCTCATTGCCTAAAAAGGAAAGTGAGTGAAATCATATCATGTTATTAACCAATGTCACCCCAATAAATTTAATGACAAAAAAAAAGGAAAGTACAAGAAAGCAAGAGGGCAAAGATTACCCACAAATTAAAGCAACTATGCCCAGCTGAGGGCCAGTCGGGGTCCTAGACTCTTTTAACATGAGAACTCGATAAATTGCTTGGAGGTTCAGGGCAGAACAGCTAAATCAGGGGGTCTGAATCACCCACCTCGTTGATGGACTAGAATCCAGGACAGCTAATTACTCTCCTTAAACTCTATTGGAAGACTTCACATTTCAAAACAGAAACAAATAAAACTGGATCAGTAACCTCCAAATCATGAGTTAGCTCAGTCCCCGACTAAATTTTATCTAGCATAGACAGCATAAATCTAGATGAACGAAGAGGCTTTGTCAATAACAATAAGTGAAAATAAATTAATTCTCAAGTTTATGATTTTGGCCTGAAATCTTTTTAGAAATGACAAAAAGAGGGCACGCTTTATACTTAGAAATGAGGAGTACCATGGCTCATTTATAGATAAAAGGGTCAGCTAAAAGCAGGTAGCTGGTTATTTTTAACCTGAATTTTTTTTTCAGAAAATGAGAAAAAGGGAACTTTGCAGAAATGTAATTTCCAGAACTTAGAGAAAGTAAAATATTTTAGAGAAGTTTCAGATAATATTTTCTTATTGTAAAATACAAGTTATAGGGTGTGTGTGTGTGTGTGTGTGTGTGTGTGTGTGTGTGTGTGTGTCTATAGGGAAAGAGAGAGAGAGAGAGAAAGAGAGAGAGAGAGAGAGAGAGAGAGAGAGAGAGAGAGAGAGAGAGAAGGAGAGAGAGAGAGAGATGCTTCTCTTACCAGCATTTCTCATTTCTCTTTTCATCACTTTGTGTTTCTGTGTCTACCCAGCCAGTTTGTAGCACCAGGCCCACTTCTACTGCTTTTAGATGCCTATAAAATAGAAAAATAAATAAATAAACTTCTATAATTTATTTTTGTATTTGGATAAATCTTAAAAGAATCTTACACTCCCCAATGTTCTTTTCTCCCTCTGGTTTCAGGAGCCCTTCAGAGAGATTTGGTTCTCCTCCCCCCATCCTGCTGAGGATACATCACGACATCCTTAGTATGGGGAAGAAATGAACATGCTTCTTATAGAGAAAAGGAAAATAATCAAGTATCAAAACTTCAGTGTTTTGTTTACATACACAATGGTTTTGATTTCTCCAGAGCTCGCTTTCATCTCAAGACATCCTAACCTTTGAGTACCCATCATCTACACATTGGTCCTTTTGATGGAAAGGAAAGATATGCTGAGCTGTTGTCCCCTTGGTGACAGTGGTGAATACTTGAGGCATAACAAAAATTTGCTCTCTTCAAAAGAGAAGCACTGAGATGGGGGAGGGGCTTGTGGGCATAGCCCCATGAAATGTTATCATCATACTTTCAATGTTAGAAATCATTGCTGTCCAGAGGCATGAAGATTTTTTTTCTACTTCCCTTTTCTTGCCTGTGGTCCATGGCTTCCCAAAACTTGTACCTGTCAGCGAGTGCATCCTTCAAGAATTAGCTTTAGAAACAAAACAACAGCAGATATACCGGGGATGCCAAAAAAATATATACAAGTGGACCTTTGGTCAACGTTGCTCAAGCAGTAGTTCACCATAATCAGAAGTGTCTGGACGCTGATGGTAACCACTTTGTAATTGCAGGAGTCAAAGATGACTTGTATTCATCTTTTATAGTTATATGTTGAGTATTACATTTTAATATAGTTTTTTCCTTTCTTAAAATGTGTATACATTTTTTGGCACCCTCTATATATGTTTTATTTTCAAAGTGTTACAGGGAGAGACTGATGTACTTTGCTGTAGAACTCTGTGCTGCTGTGCTGTCAGACAAGAAGAGGTCCCAGCAGGTAAGCTTCAATATTGAAACCAGAAGGAGAGAAAGAAAACCTTGATCTGATGCTGTATTTGCATATTAGTCAGGATAAATAACCCTACAAAAACAAAACCCCCTCGCACCCCAAAAAACTCAGCAGCTTGATACAGTATAGGCTTATTCTCTGCTCAAGTCACATCCAAAGCAAATTGGTGGCTGTCTTCTAAGAGGTAACTTAGGAATCTAAGTTCTTCCCATCTAGTTTTGCCAACATCTTAAGCACGTGCCTTCCAAGTTGTCACAGAAGAAGAACAGAGAACATAGACCATTGCACACTGGGTTTCATGCCAGGCCTAGAGGCAGCTTACATCTCTCTCTCCACATTCCATTAGCCAGAACCCAGTCACATGGTCCCAACTAATGACAAGGGGAGTGAGGCAATGCATTCTCCCAGTGTTCCAGAAACAGAAAACAGGATCACTGTTCAGCCAATCTCCATCATAGGAGATATTTTCTTCAGTCTATTAAGTCATTGAACTTTGTGGGCTAAATAAGCAAAGGTAAGAAAGAAGAAAGGAAAAAGCTAAAGAAGAACTTTTGCTAGTCAATCAGACATTTGATTGGGCTCTATATCCCCAAATGGTAGACCAAACGAGAGCTAAATCAAGGTGTGAAACACTCAATATAGACACTAAAAAGTTACTTTTCACCCAATAAACTTTAAATTAAAAAATAATGATTCTTGACAAGTCATTTAGCCTTTCAAGCCTCAGTTTTTCCATCTGCAAGATGAGATGAATAATTATGCCTTCCTCATCATGTTGCTTTTATCTTCAGGTTTGTCAAGATGTCCAAGCAGTGGGCCTGCTGAGTGGCTCAGATGGTTAAGAGTTGGCTTGGGAGCATGAGCTCTGAGCAGCAGGGCTGCTGGTTGGGTTCCCACATGGGCCAGTGATGCTGCGCCCTCTACAGCTAAGATTGTGAAAAAGAGCTCGACCTGGAGCTGGGCTGCAGTGAGTGGTCACTGACCGCATAGGCTGCAGCCCCTGCTGCAGTGGGCTGCAGTGAGCTACCATGAGCTACTGTGAGTGGCCATCCAATGGCCGGCAACTGACTGCCTCACCCTGGAAGAGTGCAATGATCATAATACAAACATGGGCCAGTGAAGCGACATCCTCCACAACTAGACTGAAGAACAAAAGGACAGCAATTTTTCTGTTCCCCTTTCCCAATTCCCCAACACTATTCCCCTCCCCCAATTCCCTAATAAAGTCTTTTTTTTTTCATTAAAAACAAAAAAGATGTCCAAGCAGCTTCAAACATCATGTCTTACATAATAAGGCCCATAGCAGGTCTGCTCTTGTATATTGTTGGTTGACATGCATCATGTGACCATTTTATAAACCATTCATTGGCAAGGGGGATGGGTTTACTATGATGGGCTTAAATTAATCACGTGTTACCTCCAGTGGCTGGGGAGGATCATTCCCACTTTTTTCCAGAAGATGGTCACCTGATTACTGGGCAAAGTTCAGGTCCTTTTAATAAGGAAAATGTGGAGGAATGGATATTTGCAGACAACCAACAGTGTGTAAAAAATAAACATAAAAAGTTCCTTTTGATTGCGAAGTGTATGGAAGGTACAGCTTACCCAAGGAGCATGCCAAGACATGAAGCCACCTTTGTAACACTGTCATGACTAGACCTGGAGGGGAGTGTGTCCATAGGGCCTTGGCTGAGAAGGAAAGCAAAATAGTCTTGAGAATTATTCCATAAACATCCTGATCTCTACTGAAGCCAAGACCAGGGCTTTAGGGAGAGAATTAGATTAGACAGAGCTGTTGAGGGACATGGAGGTCCGGGAGCATCCTTGGCAGGGTGGGGGACTCCAGCAGGAAACAAATCATACTATGTACCCCACTTCACAACATGAGCCTCTCCTAGGGGACGGCACCAAAGCTAGTCCCCACCCTGCTGACTCCACCTCCTGGCTCTTTCTGGAGTCCATCCCACTTTCTTTATCCTACCGCATTGCCTCAGTCCCGACTCATCATTACTCCCTGGACTTCCACAACAGCCTCCTACCTGGTCTCCCTGTCTCCAGCAGGTCTCACCCCACCCCGTCTATGCTTCATGCTGCCATCACAGCACTCTTTCTAAAACATAAAGCTGATCATATCAATGCCCTGCTTAACATCTTGAAATAGTTCCCATTACCTTCAGAAAGAAATTCAGAATCATTGCTGCGACCAACGGGCCTGACATAATTGGTTTCTTGCTTGGTCCTCCAGCCTTTCCCTTCACATTGCCCCTTCTTTCTAATACCCCACTTGTACACTACACTCTAGCCAAACATTATCCCTCATGGTTTCCAGAGGAACACAAGGTCCATCTTCTCACAGGATGGGCTCATCTCCTTCTCCTGCCTCCAACTCCTGCCCTCTGACATCCCTCCCCCACATTACTTCCCACTTGTATTTGATAGGGTGAATGTAATGCTCCTCTGTGGCAAAGCAGCAAGGATTTGTTTGAACAAGGTGCTGCCATTCATCCTGAAGTGAGAATATGACCAGGCTTAAATCATAACCCCAGGTCATTGTTTGGCAAGGATTGGGATCAGAGTGTTGCTATCCAGAGGAATATGGCTTCTTTCATATAGGCTAAACCGGGGTTCTGCCAGAGAAGCACTCTGCAGAGAAGCCCTCTAAGTTTTCTTTTATGCACTTGGGGAGCACAGGTGACCCTGGCATCACTGGTGGAGAGAGATCTCACTGAACTGGAGATACCCACAGGCTTTCTGCCCTTGTCCCCCTTCCCATGGATCCGACCCTTTCCAACTTTCTCTTCTTGAAGTCCTCAGGAGCTAGAGCAAATGGAGACAACACTGACATTCAGCTGTAAGTCTCAGGAAATCCTTAAGTGTGGAGCTCCGTTATCCCACGGGGCGAAGCTTGTCATACCTGCCCAGAAGGAGAAGGCATGGACACCAAGCAGTGAGGGCTTAGAAGAGGCTGTCAAACAACCACAAGGAGGACTGGGAGGGGTGGGAGACTGGGGAAACAAGAGCACTCTGAAGGCATAATAAGTGAGTCCTCTGCTGATGGCTCAAGAAGGTGACTAAAAGCTGGCCAGTGCATCCACAATCAACAAAAGGAGTTATACCTTCTATGAGGGACTTCCTAAAGGGCACCCTGAACCATGCTGGTGACCTCAAGCTTATCACCACCTGCAGGCTATGCAATTGGGGTGAGAATGACCAGGCACAAGAAAGAGGGGAAGATTTCTGGTTGTCCAAGAGACTCAGTGTTCCCTCGCTTTCTGTAGGAAATGAAAACAGGCTCCCTCTTTCTTCCTAAAGACAGATAAGGGGACGTTAAAGGAAACTGCTTGAAGAATTTGATAGGACACTAGAGTCTGAAGGACTCAAACGGAGACTGTGCCTGACTCCTGCCTCTCACACTCTGAAAACTAACGTCTGACCAGAGGTCCCTGATGTGAGACCAAAAATAGAAAGTAGGAAATGCAGCAGCCTGTCTTGACAGAGCTTAGAGGAGTGAGGGAGTGTTTCCTGTGGACCAGGGGGGACCCTGCAGAAGGTCATCGGGCTTGAGCTGTCTCGAAAAGGGCCCTCCCCACAAGTCTGCTTAGAATAGGAAGTGACCACAAAAGAAGAGTCTGTGAAGGGTGAACCTTCAGAAACGGAAGCTGAGAGGGGATGTCCAAATGAGCAGTCAGGGGGTTCACCATCTGCACCACTGCATCAGTCAGCCATGCAGTGGGTGGGTTCCCCAGGGGGACATTTTCAAAAACTCACAAAAATCAGAGCTCCCATTTGGGCATCTGGCCTACCCAGAGGCAGGCAAGTATGATGGCGTTTACGCCCTGCCTCTCCTCTCTTCCCCTACCTCCCCCTGGAGGCTGATCCAGCCAAGGGAGTGGGGTGGGTGTAAGACAGAAGATGAGGAAATACTGAAGAAGCAGGGCCCACTGCCATTCTTCACTGCCCCCCCCCCGCTGCCCCCACCATGGGCTTCCAAGCCAGGAGCTCTAAATTGGAGATACTAAAGCTTTGACAATAGATGTGACTAGACTTTTTAAATCTAAAAGGGAGTCTCTTCATTAGACCTAAAACTGACCGGTAAAGCTGTGGGATCCATCAGATACATCAGAAAGTTGGAGAAGGAAAGGTGGCAGGTGGTGAAGAAGCATCAGTTTCTTCCTGCTTACCCTGCACCAAATTCAGCTCGTTCAGTGAACTCGTTACATGACCTACACTGGGGCAATATTCCCAATCATGTAAACCTTGGACCTTACATGGATGAGGGAGCTTTCTGACGTCTTAGATTGCCAGAGCCTTGGGTTTCAGGTAAGCTTAAATTTGGGCCAGTAAACAAAGCTGCTCCATTACCTTAACTAACCTTTGTTACAGTTTGGCCATCCTGAGCAAAGGGAACCACCCTGGTCTCAACTCTCCTGAAGCCACTAGGGATGCTTAAGCAGTATTTATGGTTCTGTTTGGACCATTCATGTGTTAGCACAGAGCCCTGAGACACACACAGCTGTCTTCAGGGAAGGGGAAAGTCACACCCAGGCAGCCAAAGAAAGTCTGCACTGACATCTTGAGGATTTGCGCAGTGAGCCTGGTAAAGGTTGTTGATTCCAGGCGCAGACCCAAGAACTGGAAAATGTCAGGCTTTGCTCAACAAGTACCTTCTGTGATTGAGAGGAACTGTTGAGTTTGGAGAGAATATAAATGGGACAACTGCTTAAAGCAGTTGAAAGAATCCACTAGCCTTTCTCTGACTCTTTAGAGTGGGCAAAAAAATAAAAAAGAGTGCTTACCTTCCAGTGGTCTCTCCCTAAAGTAGTGGAGACATTAGTTTTCTATGCACATGAATTTTTCAAAATCTAAATCTCAAGAACTGGTGAAGAGCTACACCTTAATATCCTCCTTACATACAGTATCTTTCTGCAATTTTTTTGGTCAGAAGTTCTGCGTGTGTGTGTGTGTGTGTGTGTGTGTGTGTGTGTGTGTGTGTGTGTGTGTTTATTGTGTGTGTGTTTGTGTGTTTGTGTGTATTAGTTTCTTAGGACTGCTGTAACAAATTACCACAAACTTGGTGATTTAAAACAACCGAAATTTATTTGCTCACAGTTCTGGAGGCTACAACTCCCAAATCAAGGTGTCAGCAGGGCCAGGATCCTTCTGAAGGCTGGTGTGGAGGACCCTTCCTTGTCTCTTCCAGCTTCTCATGGCCCCAGACGTTCCTGGCTTGTGGCTGCATGACTCCAATCTTGGCCCCTGTCTTCGCCTTCGCTCCTCTTTGTGTCCATATCTTCTTTTATCTCTAATAAGGACATTTGTCGTTGGATGTAGGGGCAATCTGGATAATCCAGGATGATCTCATCTTGAGATCCTTAACATAATTACTTCTGAAAGACTCTTCCAAATAAGTTCACATTCAAGATCCAGATGGATGTGTCTTTTTGTCCGGGCAGGAGGGAAAACCCCATTCAACACACTGCAGAAGGCAAGAAGACAGCAACAAGATAGTAAACGAGTTAGGCCCAGGAATACAGAACTGGGGTTCATGGGAAAGTCCCTCCATTTTGGAGGTACAAATCAGGCCCTTCCCCTCACAGGAGCCACCACACACACACACACACACACACACACACACACACACACACACCACTGCCTGTCTTAGAATTTCTATATCTGGATCAGTTGGAGGCATTAGGATAGGAGGACAGAGGGGGCGCTCTCCCCAGGACAGTGCACCAGACCACACCTCGTTGGGTGGCACACAATGGAAGCATCAGAGTTTATAAGGAGATGTAAAACCCTTCTCTTTTCTGAAGTAGAAAAATCATTCATCTGTCAGGAAACCAAGTCTTCTTTCTCCAGGGCCATCTCCTCAGCCTTGAGAATAAGGAACAAAAAGGCTTTGTAAATTTTGAAGGGCTGTATAAACTCAGGCCTTTCTTTTATCCTCCTCCTCCTCCTCATCATCATCATCATCATCATCATCATCCAGAGGCAATGAACTCTAACCTGTGCCTGGAGAGGACTAGGATCAGCACTAGTGGCAACAAAAACAGTGGCAGGTATCTGACGCAGCCTCGTTGTGGGCATGTGCTGGACTGCGCAGTTCACACCCATAACTTCTTTCAGACTCATTTTCCTTATTTTTAAATGAAAAGAATAACACCTCCCTCCTTGGTTATTCTGAAAATTAAATGAGTAAAATCTGTGTGTATGACCCAAGGTCATACAGCTAGTGCATGACCCCTGGGGACTCAACCCAGATCTTTAATTCCAAAGCTGGCAAACTAAACTACAGTGTGTTTTCTTTCCCCACTGGTGTGATTTTGTACAGTGAGGGGCAGTTTCTGCCAATGGGAGGCTTGGTTTCCCTCTTGAATATTAACTTCTTCCCTTTCAGGCTTTTTCCCTGTGCAGACTTACTAGAGCCTTTTAGAAAAATGAGAGGCATGTGGGTTCTTGAGAGGTTAGACTTGGGAGGTGCAGGCTATTCCTGGTGGGTAAATCCAGCTTTCTCTGGCTTTAGGACCCCAAGTTCCTAAGCCCTGGTTCTGTTGTGCCTTCAAAGGGCCTTGTGGAAAAGGAGCTGTAGTCCTTTAGGGACTAGCTGCTCTTCCATTTATAGAAACCCTGTGAGGAGAGGGATGCCTTCAGGTAGGTTCAGCCTGGTTGGAGAGAGGACAATCAGAGCATTGAAAATCTGTATATATAACCAAATGTTAGTAGGAGTGCAAACTCTTAAGTAATAGGGTGTGCAGGGCGATGAATGGACAATCAGAGTTTTGTGCCTCACTCAAGCCCTAGCTCCAGTTCAGCCACCTCTGTGAAGCTGACTTCTGGGCCTGCTGATACCCTGGCCTGGAAGGAGGCTTGCTGTCCTTCTGGGGACCGAGTATGGGCTGCTGCCCTGTTTTCTGTAACCTAGAATTTGAGCCAGGTGGTATGTTATTCACATGAAAGGTGAAAAATAGCTAGGTGAATTTGCCTGACACTCAGATGTCCCTAACCCTCCATCCTATAGGCGTCATATGTTCAACAATGCCCTGAAAACAGTGGTCCAACCCCTAGACTCTGTGAGTTCCCCCAAGAGACATTGTCCTCACTGTGAGGGTCGCAAATAAGAGCCACATGTATCATGGGGTGGACACCAGCTTTTCAGGGGCTTCTGTTATTCCCAAAACCACTTTGCCCAAGCTTGAACCCTAGACCATCCCTTACTTCTAACTATAGTCTGTAACGATTAACAAGGCTTTGGTGATAACAGAAGGTTCAGCTTCTCTCAGAGCCCAGGCGCTAAGCCTTCCTCCAGGTCTCCACTGGACACTGCTCTCCCGAGGTCCTGAACTATGGTGATGAAGAAGAGCCCCACTCAGCTCCCGAAGAACCAACTTGAGTCCAGGCAGGTCTTTTCTGAGACTTCCATAGAAGGGAGAGAAAAAAAAAAGTTATTTCTCAGGGTAAAATCATCTAAGATTTGCCCTCAGTGAAGCATTTTAATTATGCAAACATTTAGATTCTTGTTGTCTTAAACCATTCTATTCCAGAAGATAATCTGGGATTTACAAGTTTCATAACTAAAATGTCCATTGAAGTGTTATTCTACAATTAATGAAGTTTCTTTGCTATCTCCAGAGAAAAAGAAACACTATATGCAGCTTCAGAAAAAGCAGATCCTTCTTATATTGGTATTTCTGAGGGAAAAAGAAAAAAGGGACTCTAGGCTCCCCTAGAGCACCCCGTTATGAGCAAAGAATGAAAGGGGGGGGGAAGGAAGAAGGGAGAGAGGGAGGGAAGGGGGAGGGAGAGAGGACAAGCTGCTAGATGAGTTTACATCACTTGCTCATACATTATTTCTTTGCCTACTTATTTGTCTCTCTCACAAAGAGCAGTAACTGTGACCTAACCAATTATATACCATCTGTGCTTAATAGAGGGCCCAACTTAATAAAGTTGGAAGAGAGGGAGAAAGGAAGGAAGGAAATGGATAAAATAATGGATAAAATATGCAAACATATTTTCCCTTTCCTTTGACCACGATTCTCTCAGCCTTTACACTCTTGTTAGTGATTGTCATGGAGGTGAGGTGTGGTGAGAGCATAAAACTTCCCAGATTGCACTTGGGGCCTTTGTGTAGTTTACAAAACACACCTTCTCACCTCCAGCACGAGTGACTGAACTGCAAGCCCGCAGATCTTAGAGGAGAAAGCATGTGGATTATTTCTTAACCCTCAGTGTCTGACACCTTCCTAAGCTTTTACAGAGTGTAGAGCTCTCTCATGTACATGATCTAGTTTTGATTCTCACAGCTGCCCTGCAAGGAGGTTGCACCAGGTATCGCTGTTTTGCACATGAAGAAACGGAGAGTAACCAAGTGATGGGAACCATCCAAGCACCTGGAACTGGGACTGAAATCTAGCTTTTCTGACTCTCAGACTAGGACTTTTTGCCACAAGTAGAAACACGTTGTTGGTTTGTTTCTTAGTGTCATAGAAAACAATATTCTTTGTTAATTTTTACAGTCTTAAGAGACTATATTGCCAAAACGGACATCAACTACTGACTTGATATATTGATAGGAAGAGAACAAGCTTTCACCTGCTCCCTGGGCAATAATTCTGTCTAAGCTGTGTTTAATAACACCCAACAGAGAGCTGAGAAGTGGTCAGCTCAGCTGGAAGAAGGGCAGACTGTACTGGCACTGCCAGTCCTGGAGAGGATCGCCCTATGAGCATCAAGCTGGCAGAAGCAAAGACCCCAGAACTGGGTGGCTGGGACCACACTGTGGCTCTTCCCAGTCCAGCGACAAGCTCGTGTGGCCAAGCTTGGGAGGGTCACCCTGTTAAGGGTGCACAATTCAAAGAGCAAGATGGAGACTCCTGGAGGTGATGTGTGAAAGTCTGTTGGGGTGGCTGCCAGGCCACGCACCAGGAGAGAAAGGGAGAAAGGATACGTGTGGCTGCACTATGCTGAAAGGTACACCACTGTGTTCGGGTGATGCTGCGCCTCAGCCTGTTCCCTGAGCCTGTACATACTGTCAGCAGGGCGTCTGCTTGGGGCAAAGATTTCTGTATACAAAGTGGTGATGGCTAGAGAAATTAAAGCTGGGCTAAAAGCACATCAGGGCCAATACTGTCCCCCTCCGTGCTGCCCCCCGCTGTCTCCCACCACACATACACCCTGTGCTCATTGCAGGCAATATAAGTGGCTTCCTTACTCTCTCAACTGTAAAATCCACTGGGCCCTTAGTGTTTGTGAAGAGGCAGTGGGATGAAGATGACATGGCAGAAAGAGAACAGGTTTTGGAATCACACAACCCTAGTGAGATGCTGACTCTGCAAACCATTGGCTGTCAGCTTAGTTTAGGTGGTACAACTCCTCAGAGCCCACTTACTCCATCTACTTGGGGAAGGATGAAAAACTCCACCCCTGAGCAGTGCAAATCCCCCATGAGGTTTTGAGGTGTCTGAATAAGGTTAAAAGCTTCAGGTACTGACCTAAAGACTCCTCAATTCATCTAAGATATGGAGTGTTCGCTACACCAGGTGGCTGGTTGTGCCTGACATGGCAGCATAGGCCTCAGGGGTAAACTATTACTCATCACGAGTAATAGAAAGAAGTAAGAAGGTAAGGCATGCAATGGCTCAACTGTGATTATTTTCTCTGAAAAATCATATCCTTAAATGGCGTTACAAATTAAGAATCCATTTTGTAGCACGATTTTTAAAAATCAAACTCCTGCTCTCACAGCTAGCACCTCCTTGCATTAAACTAACAAATGTGATAGTTTAATTTAGACTCAGGGGCTTACATGCCTCCTTTCTTATTATCACAATCTTTAGATCTGTGTTTTCTTAGTAGTACCATTACTTTGGGGCTCCGTAGAGTCAGCTATGCATTAGAAAGAGAGAGAAGGAGGAAGAGGGAGAGAGAGAGGGGGGAAGAGAGAAAGAGAAAGGAAGGAGGAGGAGGAGGAGGAGGAAGGAGAAGGAGGGAGAGGGAGAGGGAGAAGGAGGAAAGAAAGAAAGAAAGAAAGAAAGAAAGAAAGAAAGAAAGAAAGAAAGAAAGAAAGAAAGAGAGAGAGAGAGAGAAGGAAGGAAGGAAGGAAGGAAGGAAGGAAGGAAGGAAGGAAGGAAGGAAGGAAGGAAGGAAGGAAGAAGGAAAGAGAAAAAGAGAAAGGAAAAGAAAAATCTCTTGATTCAGTGGGGTGGCATCTTCTGGTTTCAAGCTCTACCAATTAGCTCTAGCACATGGTTTTTCTTGGCATCTTTCTGCTTCCCATCACAGATGGCATAGAAGAGTCTGACTGTTGACTTTCTGGTTCTTCTTTGCTATTTCCTCTCCCACAGCTAATTTAAGAAAGTCCACAGGATACCGGCACAACTGCCAGCCCTGCCTCATTTCCCCTGCCTTTACCTTCTCCAGCCACCCACAGCCACATCTACTGCTGGTCTCCTCCAGCATCCAAGCCTGAGCAGGTGGCAACCAAAGAAAACAAGCATTCTCAGCCACATGAACCAATGTGGTATGGAGTTAAGTCCTACCCCCCAGATGGGAAACTGGTGACCTTCAGGACTCGGGCAAGTGTGAGTCCTGCCTGCCTTTGAAGTTTGGATCCACTCCAGGGAGCTGGGCTTCTCCTTGGCCCTGCTTACCCTCCTCGTGTACCAGTCCCTCATCCACTCTGGAAGTCCTAAAGTCAGCAGTTCATAAGCCATAGACTGGCTCTTCCCACCTCACCTCACTTCATGGACAGCCACTCATTTATCAGTGCCTATCAGTGAGTAGACAGAACTCAACAGGTCCTGTGTGGACCTGTCTATGACTACGGACCCTGCCCGGGCCAGCATCTCTGCCTGCATCACTCCTAAGCCACACATCCACTTCCTTCACTTAGCTCCCAGGATGCAGTAGTTCATCCCCTGGAGCAGGCAGGACAGAGCAGAACCTCCTGCTAGATGGGAGGGGCAGGAGAGATGAGGCAGCACACAGGCTCCGCAGTTTCTGACGATGAATGCCCCATCTGAGCCTGTGGGAATGGAAAGTAGGGAACAGCTTTCCAAATATTGCAGGTAACGGGACAAGAACTTCTTACTAATAGCTGACATGACAGGACCCCTCTGCTGCCAAAAAGGGCAAGGGCACCCTGAGGTGGCTGGGCACCCAAAATTAACAGCTGCAACTGGGCCAGGACTAGAACTTGCTCCTTTAAAGAAAGGGCCTTTATTAAATATAGCTCTGACCCATCACACCACTACTAAATGATTCCTGATGGCTTCCTATCATGTGTAAAACAGCTTGACCCACAACTTCCTTTGCAATCCTAGAGCAATACTGTATTAGTCAGGGCTTTCCAGAGAAACAGAATCAATAGGGTGTGTGTGTGTGTGTGTGTGTGTGTTCACGCCTGCATATATATATATATATATATATATATATATATATATATATATATATATCAAGTCCTCAAATAACATCATTTCGTTCAACAACATTTCATTATAATATTGATGAGAAAAGAAACTGATTCCTGGCCAGGGCCACTGTCTGTGTGGAGTTTACACTTTTTCCCCATGTCTGTGTGGGTTTCCTCCCACATCCCAAAGATGTACACGTTGGGTGAATTGGTGTGTCTACATCGTCCCAGTGTAAATGAGTGTGGGTGTGGGTGTGAGTGGCCATCGATGGAAAGGCCTACTATTGTTAGTTACTACACACAGACCCAGGGAAAAGCCCCAAGGCTGGACATTTACTTCCATAAGCCAAGGGCAGGGAAAGACCCAAGAAAGAGACAGGACACTCCAGTGGGACAGCTAACAGTTTATTAAGGGCAACTTACACAGGAGGGCCATCTTGAGTGACTGCAAGATGAAGTGGATATTCTCCACACTTGTTGCCAGGTACCAGAGAATTATATAGGGTAAAAAGGAGGGGGGCGAATAGTCACGGGTACTGGTTCCTGAATGCTACCAGGTACAGGAAATTATTTACATGCTTGACCAGGTCAGGACAATGGTCTATTCCAGGAACCAGCATGTAGTGGGAAGCAGAGGAGGGGTACTGACTTATGTCAGAATGAACATCAATTGCCATCAGATAATGTCTAAGGGGGATGGATTTGTAGTAAGAAATCACCACTCTGACTTGGGTCCAGCTAGCAGGACAGACAGTGGTCATGTCATAAAACAGCCTCTTCTCTATACCTGTCCAGGATTGGGTCCCACCTTGAGCCCTGAGCTGCCAGGAGAGGTTCCAGCCATCCTCCATCCTGAACTGGAATAAGTGGCTTGGGAAATAATTATCTTCCTTGTTTTTATTAATCTTTCTTAAGTGTATGGATAGCTCACATTTATTTTAATGTTTAAGAGTGTAAGTGTTTTGAGTCTTTACATAGAAGTTTGACGATGCCATAGGAACGTAACTTATTTCTATCAATTAGCCTGTGGTTAAATTGGTTTTGTTATACATCATTTCACTTCAAGTCACAGTTTCCAAGAACCTATCAATACTGTTAAGGGCTTACTGTATATCTATATTTATATCTGGAGAAAGAATGAGAGATTTAGTTTAAGGAATTGGCTCATGTGATTTGGAGACTGGCAAATTCAATATCTACAGAGCAGGCCAGCAGGCTGGAGACCCAGAGAAGGACTGATGTTGTAGCTCAAGTCCAAAAGCAGGCTGCTGGCAGAATTCCCTCTTCCTCGGGGAAAGTCAGTCTTTTTTCCATTACATCCTTCAACTGATCAGATGAAGCCCACCCATGTTATGGAGGCTAATCTGTTTTACAGGTCCATGTATTTAAATGTTAATCACATCTAAAATAAGCTTTCAGAAAAAAAATCTAGACTGATATTTGATCAAATATCTGGGTACTCTGTTTGCAGCCAAAATGACACATGAAATGAATCATCACAAACATGTTTTTCATCTTCTTTTTCAAACATGCTCCCACTGGGCCTTTCTTCCAGCCATTCAGAGACTAGTTCCTTGGACACAGCAGGGACTCCAGGAGCTCTGGGCCTCTGTCCCTGCCTAGATACTCCCAGAACCCTGTTCCTGAGTCTTACTTAGCACATTTCGTTGTCATTGGCTGTTACCTGCCTGTCTTCCACTGGATGTTTTACAGCGTCAAAGACACGTTTAATCTCTTATTTATCCTCATGCTGCCAGCATCTGACATAGTAGTTGGAGCTCAAAGAACTTCAGTGGATGTTTGTGGGAAAAAAATTGGTCCAGAAAGCTGAAGACTTACACCAGAGATGATGGCTGAGGGAACTGACCATAGTCTGAGATGCACAAGGAGCTTAAAGATCAGAAAGTCACAATGAAGCCCAAAATCACTTCTGGCTCCAGAAATCACAGAAATCAGGGCAACAGTATTTGCATTCTGCCCCATGGGACCTCAACAGGTAGAGATGGGGGAGGGCATTCCAGCGAAGGCAGTGCCTTCAGTTAAAGCACATCAGTGGGGAATGTTCAGAAAAGAGCGAATAGGTTTCCTAGAGCATATGCTACACGAAGGTGGTGTGGGGAAAGAGGCTGGGAAGGCAGGTGGTACCCGATTATTGCAGGCTGCAATGCCAGGCTCAGCACCCTGGGTATATTCAGATTCAGTGGTAAGCCATCAAAGGCTGTCTGTCTATATCAGGCAAAGGTTGGGGGCTGACATAATGGTTCCGGCCTGGTTGTCACTTCTGCCTCTGCCCAGAAAGTTATTAGAGTGAGGTCACTAATGTGCCCGTCCTGAAGGGTGAATTCACTGATGCCTGAATGAATTAAATATGCGGGTGGGTGAGGGAAGCCACCTTCACTGTCATTCATTTGCAAGCTTTAGACAGGGCCATAGATCTGACCACTCCAGCTTCATTTAGTGATGTCATTTAGATACTTTCTGAAAGAAGAGAGAGGTAAAGGAAAATGTTTCAAAAGCTGAATGACCAAAATAATGGCTAGGTTTTTGTCCTGACTGCAAATGCAAGCAAACAGAAGGCTAGGTGGGATGATATTATCAAGACAGACCCTAGGCGAGTGGAAAGGCTGGGCTCAGGCAAGGGGCTGGAGTCTGCACTGGAGTGGGGTCTGGGGGCTTCAAGGGCGCCTTCTCCCACAGGCCCAGGATGACCATGGCCTCTGCACGGCTCCAGGTATGCTGCTGGTGTGGCCTCTGCGTGAGGCCAGCCCTGGGCTCCCTCTCTAAAGCCTTCAGAGAGGTGGCCTGTGCAAATGGGCTGTGGGCTACTTTGTGGTTCTAATTCCTCCACTTCTCCGCTTCCCCACCCTCCATTTTTTTGTCCCTACTTCAGTCTCAAATATTTTTGGGAAGAGCTCCCCAAAACACCTGGTTTAAGCGATTTCTTTTGCCTCTCACTATCCAGGGGAGAGCGAGTCCCTCCCACACACCACTCAGCTGCTCCTCCGTTTTCACTTGTCCCACTCCTGACAGCTGTTAGGAATGTGTTTCTTGTGGCCTTTCATGCCTGCACCCCCCTGGGGGACTGAAAGCCCCGTGCTGTGTGGCAGTGGCTGTGCCAGCTCTGTGTTCCGCACACCTGACTAACCTGGCCCACCGCTGCGCTCCCAGCTCCTCAGCTACTGGCGGGCCGGTTTTGTGGGGCAGGGCTGGACTCACGCACAAGTTCCTGGCACTTGGCATAAAGCTCTGTGCATAAAGCGTTAAATGACAATGTTTGGGGGTACAGGGCAAAGGCTGCCCCACTAGGTGCAAGTCCAGACAGTGAGATGGCAGGGCAGGTGCTCCATCCCTAACTGGGTTTTAGCGGCTTGGCTGCCCCACTTAGTGGATGGAAGCAGAGAGTTAGGGAGGAGAAAGAAGAGCAGAGGACCAAATATCCCAGAATATATCTTCATTTCGAGACTTTCAGTGAGGTAAGCCTAGTCCAAATGACCTTTCTATTTAAAAAAAGAAAGAAAAAACAAAAATAAAAACCACCTAGCCTGAGACAAAGCAAATGAATAAAAGGCGTATTAAGCACAGACGTATTTTCATAGGGTAAGTGGTCTGCCTCATAAAACTTTACTGAAGCAAACTTCTCAAGAAAGATCATGTGGTAGTTTCACAGAACTCTGCTCCATCAGGTAAAACTGCAGGGGGCGGGTAATCCCAAGGGCTGTGTTGGGGGTCCCCCCTTCCTAAGACAGAGCATGTGGCATGTTACAAACTCCTGCTCTCCAAAAGAAGACTGAGCAACCAAAACAACAACACTGGATTTTGACCCCTAAGAACAAGGAAGGAAGGGGACTCTGTAAGCAGTAAGGTCCCTCCAGCTCTGCCATTCTGTATTTCAGAGGGAGCTCCTGGGGCTGTGAAGGGTGGGTGACAGGGCTGTAGGGAGGGTCCACACTGGAAACAAGTGGAGTAAATTCCTCCCGAATTGTGCCACTGTGCATTATCTGACTTAATCCTCACTACAGCCCCATGGGTTAAATGATGATTATCTCCATTGCTCTCATAAAACAAAACGGAAGGCCAGAGAGGTTAAGTAACTTGTCTAACTGCACACAGCTAGTAGTATTTGAACCCTGTGCTGTCTGAGCCCAGAGTCTGAGACCTCAAACTTTTTAAAACTATTTGTCTCATGGGCTGGCCTGAATGCTGCCATCAGCTCCTTTCTATACAAGTTCTGTCAATTGGCAACTCAGGGGCAGGGGAACAGGACAAGGAATAGTTGAGCAGAACAACCAGAACCTAAGTATAGGAAAAAAACAGGGACACAGATATGGACAAACAATAACCCATTCATTCCTCCAGTGATGATCCGAACTCTAACCCCCACTTCTCTCAGTAGCCCTTGGGGAAGCCCATGATTCATCTATAGGACCACTCCACTAGCCATAGATAATCTTTTGCTCAAGTGTTCTGAGTATTACAAATGTAAAACAAAAACAAGCCAAGTGAGACACAGCATAAGACAGCCAATTTCATATATGTGACCTCTTCCTTTCCTGCCCCCTTTAGTTTGTGTTGCAATGTGCAGAAGAACAGAGTATATTTATTTACTAATAATGGTGTTTTTCTTCACCTTTTCTATTCTCCTCTGTTCAGCTACCTGAAAAGTTAAAAGGGTAGAATTTGTCAGGTGCAAAATAAATATGGGGAATGTCCTCTTCAAACATCTAATTGTTTTCCAAGACCAATTGCAAAGGCCAGTGCCTAAATCTGCCCGCTTTGCCCAGCTACACGGTACACTCTGTTCCTGGGAACTCTACCCAGAGACCTGACAAATCCCAGGCTCAGCATAGTGATCTACCGAGCTGCCCCAAGTCAGAGACGTCTTCTCCCACATTGCACAAAATATTCACAAAATATTATGGGTGCCAGATTTGAAAGGCAGGATTTGGTAGTCGGGCTTAAGAAACATGAGGTCTCACACTCAGCATCTTTGCTTTCATTAGTTGAGAGTAAGGAATGCAGCTCCTCCATTTGTGTGATTAAACCCTAGCAAGACTCTTTTTTAATCCATCTTGTGAGTCGCTCGTTTTCTACATTGTTATTATTACTTTCCAAAGAAGCCTAGTCCTGAATCAACTGTCTTGGGCTCTGGTTATATGACACCTGGCAGCCTTCTTACTGGCAGGGTGGTGGGAAGACAGATAGTGATTTCTCATTCCTGAGAGCAGTGGGGTGTCAGAATGGCTCAGTTGCTGGCAGTATTTCAACCAAGGACTGACGCCTCAGAACTCCTTGCCTCTGTGTGTCATTACTCCCTAATGAGAAAATAGCACTTACTTATTCCACAAGGTCTCTGGGGAACACAACTACAGAAAATCTGTTCAAATGCACAGAATCAAAATACCTCCTTTTGAATAGTCCTCTCACACCTTGTAGTGGGTTCGGCTACACCCTTTGCCTGGGGTTGCTCCAGTCTTCTAGCATCCTATCTCTTTCCAGTGGAAACATACTAGGATGTAGCTGATGCTCTCTCTCTGGCAGCAATCAAAATAAATAAATAAATTCATTAATTAAATAGCATTAAAAAAAGGAGAACTTTGGAGAGAAAGTAAAAAGCTGTCAGAGCAATTTATATAAGAGACACACGCTCAAATATTCGTCTACTCCCAAAATCTACAAAACCTATTTATAAAGACAGCAGTTGAATTATAAAATCAGCAGATGTGAATGCCTTTCCACAGATAAATGCTGGCCAGGAACTTTGGTCCACAGTAGAAAAAAATTGTTAAGGGACAAATGATGATCTACAAATAAAAATAAATAATTCATAGTGCTATTTTCACTAGACCTGCCTCCCTGTGCCTCCCTGGTGACAAGATAATTTAAATATTCATGTGGCAGATACTTACTTTTTGTTTATACACCAACTTCCTTTTAGGAAATGCCTCCCCCCACCCACCAATCCTGTGATTTCTGGAAGCTGTCATTCCTGTAAATCTTCCCTTCCGTGCACAGAAATGAGCGTGGTCTGTATCCTTGTTGCCTGAGCGAGGCAGCCTCCAAGATGCCCCCAACCAGCCTACCTTCTTGTGCTCACACTCTGTGTAGCATCTGCCCACAGTGTACCAGAGTTGGCCTTTGTGACTGATAGAATACAACAGAATTGATGGTATGTCATTTTCAATATAAAAAAGAAGTTGGCTTCTGTATTGGGTTCGCCTCATCTCTTTTCTCCCCTCCTCTTTCACTCATTTGATTAGTCACTCCAGGGAAAGCCAGCTGCTACCTGGAAGGGACACTCAGGCAAGCCTATGGAGGGGCCGCATGGTGAGCTATGCAACAATCAGAGAGAAACTGAGGCCTGCAAGCAACCACGTGGGTGAGTTTTGAAGTGGATTCCCCAGCCCCAGGTGAGCCTTGAGGAGACGACCACCCGGAGCTGGACTGCAGCCTTGGGAGAGACCCTGAGTCAGAACCACTCAACTTAACTGCTCCCAGATACCTGCCCCGTGGAAATTATTTGAGACAATAAAGGCTTTTAAGCTGCTAAGTTTTAGGGTAATTTGGTATGCAAATACAAATAACTAATACATTGGCCAGTCAGACTATGCCAAACTCTTAAACACAGGGAATACAGTGATTAGTCCTGGGGTGGAAATGAAATTCAAGCACACCCAATCAGAATCCTTTGAAGAACTGATATGGAGAATAGGTGACAGAAAGTCTGGCTGTGTTCTCTATGATTAAAATAAGCCTAGAGCTGTGGCTCTCAACCACAGGCTATACTGCCTCCCTAAGGGGCATTTGAAAGTTTGGGGGACATATTTAGTAATCACAATATATGGAAGCCCTATTGGCATTTGATGCCTAGAAGCCAGGGATGCTATCTATCCTGTAATGGATGGGGCAGTCCCACACAACAAAGAATTATTCATTCCAAATTATCAATAGCACTTACATTGAGAAACCCTGGGCTACAACCTTCATTGGCTTGATTGATTGATTGATTGATTGATGCCATATGGAAAGACCTTTTATGAAAATAAAGTAAATCTAGATGATAGTTAAAAAAACAACAACAACAATATATATTGAAAGAGAGAAAGATAAGAGTCCTGATTATAGACTTTGAATCCCTGAATTCAGTCTTGGCCTGAAGCTAGAAGCAGTTCCCTTTGATCGTCTCAGCTACATGAGCATTTTCTTCTATGTTTAAAAGAGGTTAAATTGGATTATTGATCTGTTCCACCAAAATAATCATGACCGCTTCATCATTCAATCATCCATTCATTCAAATAATATCTATTGAGCCCTTACTATGTGACAGTCACTGGTTCAGATCCTGGGGCTGCATAGTTAAAGATGGCACATTCCAGAATGACAAAGAGTTAACTAACAATCACAATACAGGATGATGAGATATTTACACACACACACACACACACACACACACACTTTGCTTAATGCAACAGATGGACATCAGCTCAGTCTAAGGGTAGGTGGAGATAGTCAGATAAGACCTCACCTAGATAAAAAAGGAAAGTGGTAACTTGTTAAAGACTGTCTAGAAACACCAGCAGAGCAGGTAGAGGCCTCTTGCTTGATCAATAGCAAAGTGACTCATTGCACAAGCCATGGCTTTTAATATATCGTAGTCCTGGCTATTGAGGTTGAAATCACAGTGATTCAAGAATCACTTATAGACCATTTGGGAAAACTCAGTGTAATAAGACAAAGCGGCATTGATCTAACAAACTGTCCCTTATGAAGCACTCTGGTCACTCTCTTTCTCCACTTCTTTATGATCTCTAGTATTTCATCTTGAGAAATAAGTCTCTATTATGAAAGCAACTCTGTTCTTTAAAAGCAATAAAGTGAGGAAGATATTCTTTTCCAACCAGACTCATGTCAGAGTAGGTAAAATCATTTTCATTATTCCTGACATTTTTACATTGCCCTCACCCAGCACACAGAATCATGGGAGGGAGTTATATGTTATTAATTGGTGCCATTGCAATAACTCTATTTTCTAATACGAGAAAGGAAATAAGTAGTGCTACCTGTTAAGGAGGCTCTCAATCTCTTATGAGCACTCAGGCTGGGTCTTGTGTATAAGTATTTTTTTTCCACTGAGTTTTTTTCCAGACTTCCAGCTAGTTTCCCAACCCTGACATTTCCAGGCCATCAATCAACCACATCATAATATCTGTTGGGGGTCAATGAGAGCAAGGCATTATTCCAGACACTCATCAGAGAACATGGGGAAAAGAGCTACTGACCTTGCTCTCAAAACTTACAATCTTATTAGGGAGACCATCGTGAAATTACAAGAATTAGATGTGACAATGCTGGCTGAACTACAAAGGGGGAATAGTTAGGAAGAGTCCATAAATGCCAACCTGGGCCCTGAGCCCTACAGAATGGGTAGAATTTGATCAAGGGAGAAGAACACCCTTCACCACCCAGCAGAACCTACAGGAAGACGACTAGGCAGACAAACTGAGAGGGTATGTGCTGGGAAATAGAATCAGAGAGGCAGCAGGAGCCAGACGGGGGAGCAGGCCAATATGTACATTGATATAGCTATAGCTCCTCAGCCTCAAATCCATGCTTCTTCACCTGCTCTGTGATAAGGGAGCTTTAAGCATTTCTACTTTGCAGCAGACACAATATAAAGCTTTGTCAGCAGAGCCGTGGGTCGGTGCAAGAGGAAAGGGCTTCTCTGTCCGGTTCTGGTGTGCTGCTGTCTTCTCCCCACCTTGAGCTGCATGGCTCCCAGTGGCTGTCCCCAGCCTCCTACCCTGCTCATCACCGATGGTGACCACCAAGCCATGGCGCTCCTACTGCAGACCAGATCTCCCCAGTTCTTGTACTGCCCTGCTGGAGAGCAGGCCCCTGACACCTACTGGCCTCTGTGCACTCTCCGGCCACCTTCAGCCCACCTCCACTCCAGAGGGCGGTTTCCTGTTTGTCCCACATCCCTGGACAACACAGAGAACCTTCCTGCCACCCAGGAGACTGTGTTCACACCTTCTCCAATGCTAATGAACCTCAGCCTAGAAGAGGGACACCCTCTTAACCTTGCCCTTCATTGGGAGCTATCCATCAGCCTTAGGGTATTTCGGGGGTTTCCTTTACCTCTTTATAGTTACTCCCTTGTTATAGTTAATAAATCTTCATACTAAACTTCTCTCGTTAAACTTACTATGTGGTTTCTGTTTCCCCCTTGGACTCTGACTGACAGGCAGGCAGAGGAGTCTAGATGATGTGTTTGGGGGGCCAGGCAGGAAGGGCTGGTAGATGTATGTGTGTTCTAAAAGCAGGAATGGGGAAGCTGGACCTGGAGAGCAACAGATACTACTGCTGCTTCATTCCTGTTCTAACTGAGAATCTCAGAAAGTGAAGAGGAGAGAGAAGGGAAGCAGAGAAGAGAGAGCAGAGTAGGGGGGAAAGCACAAGAAGCACGGTCTTGGAGACCTGCTCATCAGGCTGCTCAGCTGCCCATCCATGCTCCACCATTTCCAGGTAAGTGGGCTGGCCCTGCAGATGCAGCCTGAGAGTCGCACAGTGATGTGTTTAAGAACGATGAGGGCCGGCCAAGTGGCTCAGATGGTTAAGAGCTCGCTCAAGAGTGTGAGCTGAGCTCTGAGCAACAGCAGTTCAATGCCCAGCCCGAGCTGAACTGCCGCTGAGCTGTCAACAGGTGGAAGGATGACTCAGCTAAAAATAAAATAAAACAAATTAAAAAAAGAACAATGAGTCTTGGAAGTAGTGGAGAATGGAGTGGAGTGGGTGGTGAAGGGAGTGGAGGGGGGAACATGCAGAGCCTGAGTTCACTGGCTGTGGGACTGGGTAGTCCAAAGGAAGAATGCACAGAGCTGACTCTGTTGTTGCCAACCAGGCTGAAGCGACAACGGAGGATTCAGGGGGACGATGGGGGAGGGAAGCAGTAGTTATTTCCGGGAAACCTCCCTTAAAAGAATAGGACATGAGGAAGGAAAGGATTGGCCTCTGCTGTGTAATGTTTGGGTAAATCATTGGCCTCTCTTACCTGGGCTTTCTTGCTTATCCAGTAGGAACACTAATGCCTACTGTAGAGCATGGTCTTAATGATTAAACGCAACACACTTAGTGCCATGTCTGGAATTCAGAAATGCTCATTATGCTGGAAAGTAGAGAGCCAGGGATGGGTGTCCTGATGGGCCAGCTTAGACCCAGGTAACGTGGGGAGGTAGAGGAGGCTACCTGCAAGGACAGGGCTCCTAGAATCCTGGGAAAGAGGTCCTGGGGCAAGGAGGTTCTCCGAGTAAAGAGAAGATGGCAAAAGGAGACAGCAGAGCACACCTTCTCACAACTTTGCGAGCACTGGTGGGCTTTTGAAATTTCAGACTAATCATAGTAACACATTTATTGAATGTTAGTGTTTTTCAGCAGGGCAGGCTCTTTGTACTGGGTCAAAGTACATGAATGCATTTTTTTCATGGTAATCTACTGCCTTATATTGGTGCATCAGAGGTCATTTTTCTGCTCTGTCGTCAGATCCACAAGTCAGGAAATAAATGCACATGTTACCTTTCTCAGGTAACTTCCTGCCTCTGTTGTTTTTTTTTCTTAAACCTATAATCTTAGAAAATTCCCTAAAGTTTAATTAAAAGCTTTACTTTTCAGCCTCTGGTGTATTGTGCTAAATATATTTGTTGGTTTGGATGTCAACAGCAACTGATACTTATGAATAGCTTATGCAACATCAAAGAGGTGAGTAGAAGAAGGGAAAAAAACACACTCAGATACTGTATGCCACAGCTGAATAATTGTGTCATGCCCAGTGTTTATTAAAATTTTCTAATTCTATGGATAGGAAGAATTAATATAGTTAAAATGTCCATACTGCCTAAAGCAATATATAGATTTAATGCAATTCCTATCAAACTACCAAGGGCATTTTTCACAGAAATAGAAAATATAATCCTAAAATTTATATGGAATCATAAAAGACCCAGAATAGCCTCGGCAATTCTGAGAAATAAAAACAAAGTCGGGGGGATCATGCTACCAGACATCAAAACCTACTACAAGGCCACAGTAATCAAGAGAGTTTGGTATTGGCATGAAAACAGGCACATCGATCAGTGGAACAGAACAGAGAGCCCAGAAATAAATCCAGGCATTTACGGACAGTTAATCTATGACAAGGGAAGCAAGAATTTACACTGGAGTAAAGATAGTCTATTCAATAAATGGTGCTGGGAAAATTGGACTGACACATGCAAAAAAATGAAACTGAATCATCTCCTTACGCCTTATACAAGAACAAATTCAAAATGGATTAAAGACTTAAATGTAAGACCTGAAACCATAAAACTCCTAAAAGAAAATATAGGGAGTACATTTGCAGACATTACTCGGAGCAATATTTTTACTGATACATCCCTACGGGCAAGGGAAGTAAAAGAAAAAATGAACATATGGGATTATATCAGACTTAAAAGTTTTTTCACAACAAAGGAAACCATTAATAAAACAAAAAGGAAGCCTACTGAATGGGAGAATATATTTGCCAATGATATATCTGATAAGGGGTTAATATCCAAAATTTATAAAACACTCATGAAACTCAACACCAAAAAAACAAACAACCCAATTGAAAAATGGGCAGAAGATATGAAGAGACATTTCTCTAAAGAGGACATACAGATGGCCAACAGGCATATGAAAAAAAGTTCAACCTCACTGGTCATTAGGGAAATGCAAATAAAAACCACCATGAGATACCACCTCACTCCAGTCAGAATGGCTATCATCAACAAATCAACAAACAACAAGTGCTGGCGGGGCTGTGGGGAAAAGGGACCCTGCTGCACTGTTGGTGGGACTGCAGATTGGTGCAGCCACTATGGAAGTCAATATGGAGGTATCTCAAAGAACTGGAAATAGAGCTACTGTTTGACCCAGCAATTCCACTCCTAGGTATTTATCCTGAAAAAAACAAGACACTTACTCAGAAAAAGTTATGCACCCCTATGTTCATAGCAGCACAATTTACAATAGCTAAGACTTGGAAACAACCAAAATGCCCATCAGTAGATGACTGGATTAAGAAACTGTGGTATATTTATACAATGGAGTATTACTCCGCTATAAGGAAGAATGAAATCGTGCCATTTGCAATGATATGGATGGACCTAGAGACTATTATGTTGAGTGAAATAAGTCAGTCAGAGAAGGACAAATACCATATGTTCTCACTCATATGTGGAATCTGAAAAACTGTATGAATGAGCAAAGTAAACAGAAACTGTCTCATAGATATAGAGGAAAAATCAGGGTTGCTAATTGGGAGGGGAATGGGGATGAGGGAGAAGGGGAAAGGATTAGACAGCAAAAATAGGCAACTACAATATTGCCACTGGGATAGGAAAAACAGTTTGGGGAATATAATTAATAATGTTGTAAATATTCTGTGGAATGTCAGATGGTCATAGGTCTTGTTAGGGAGACCATTTCATGGATGGAGTAGAGGTTTGATCACTGCACTGTATTACTAAAGTGGAGGTGGTATACCTACTGTAATTGAATATATATAGATAGTCACGGAATGTGGATTATACTGTGGAAGAGAGTCAGAGGAAGAGTAATAGATATATATGATATGGGGGGGAGTGGGGTGGCGAATTGGGGGTGGGGGGTTGTCACTTTGAGGGGTAAAATGTATAACTATTGCACTGTGTTGTATACCTGAAACTAATTAAAAATAAAATAAAAATAAAAAAATTATCTAATTCTACATAAAAAGCACTTTATTAAAAGACTTCAGGTAAATAAATATATTCGAACAATGCAAACTTTTAAATTAAGTAAAGTACTCCAATATTCACATTTGTGTATTAGAATATGATTGATTGGTGTCAAGAGTAATTGACAAACATTATGTGATAAAAATAATTATATCTGGAAGTCTTTGATGAAACTTTCTCTCTGACTCCCTCCCTTTTCTCTCTCTGTTTCTGTCTCTCTCTAGTACACACAAACATACACACACACACACACACACACACACACACACACACACACTCACACACACTACCACCACCCAGATGAGAGGCTGAGCAGACTCATTCATCACAATTTATTATACACATTAAAAAGAAGAATCAAGGGGCCGGCCGAGTGGCGTGGTGGTTAAGCGCTGGCATGGGAAGCCAGCAGCCCCGGTTCGCGTCCCGTATATGAGGGCCAGTGACACTGCCCTCAAAAAAAAAAAAAAAAAAAAAAAAAAAAAAAAAAAAAGAAGAATCAAGGTATTTATTGATCAAGAGTTTTAACCTCTTGAACCAGGATTCTAACCTTTATTCATATTCTAATGATGATGATGATGATTATTTTTAGAAAGGTTTCATAACAAAACCAGAAATTTTCAGAATGATGCACTTTAAAACAACTTTCCCTTTGAAAGAGCCATATTCAAACCATTCAATTGTATTCTAAAACTAACAGCTGATTTCTCGGGAAGAGCCTTATGCAAATTAGGGCTGATTCCCTTGGTTTATCAATAATTAGTTACCATTAAAAACACATTTTATTAAATCCTTTTCCCAAGTTCTGATCCCTGTGCTTCTATTAATTACTTCATGGTTATGCAGAGTATTAGGGACCCACTTGGAAACACCAGAAGGCATGTTACAGCCATTTAGCACTTGTATCCTGGGCTTTTGCAGTAAGTCAATACGTGGGGAACTCAACATTAGTGGAATTGGGGAAATTGGAGCCTGGTCATCTCCTCCAGGTAACTCTCTTAGCAGGCACCATGGTCCTATTGATTCTATCACCCTGCCCTATTCCCACGTTGGGCCCTGTAGTCTGCTCCATCAAACACCATCTGTTATCACCACACCCTGGGGCTGTATCACTGTTGTTTCCATGCCAGACTTTGCTCCATATACTCAGCCTATCCCCTTGACCCATGTGGCAACTGCAGCAAGCTAAATGTATGTCCAGAAAGCAAGCTTGCTTTTGAGCTGGGTAGCTGAATAGGCTAAACCCACATTAGCCATTTTCTTGTCCGTGAGTGAATCAGAAACCCTATAAAAATAAAAGGGGGATAATGGAAGTCCTGTGGAAAACCAGAAGGAGAAAAAAAACATTTAAAAAAAAAATCGGGCTGGCCAAGTGGCGCATTGGTTAAGAGCTGGCTTGGGACACCAGAGACCCCGGTTCGGGTCCCACATATGAGGGCCAGTGATACTGCCCTCGAAAAAAAAAAAATCCACTATGAGTGGTGAGAAAGTCACAAGTAATCATGACTGAATCTTGTCTCTTAAGATTTAGAAGTCTTGAATCTCAGGATTGGATGGAACCTTGAAAGTTATTATATGAGGTAAGGTAACTGCTAGCTGCTAAATCAAATAAACACAGAAATCTCAGCAGCTTAACAAAATAGAAGTTTAAAGCTGCAAGGGAGTTGGGAAGGGTAGTTTAGTCAATGTCCAGGAGGAAGAAAAAACAGATTGGTAATCAACCAGCTAAGCTCTACCTTAGTTCCCTAGGACAGGAGTCGGCATACTTTTATGGCAGAAGAGCCACCAGGGGGTCAGCAAACTTCGGCTCACGAGCATGTGGCTCTGAATTAAAATTGAAAATAAAAATAAAACTATCATAGTTTCATTTATAAAATTTTTACAGGACATTAGTCACATAATGATGATTATGTAAAGATATATTTATGGCTCTCGAATAATTTTTAAATTGTTGTGAAGAACAGGATTGTCTCTTCTAGGGGTCGGCAAACTTTTGAGATGGACCGTACCCAAAGAGCAGCGAGTGGCTCGCGAGCCACAGTTTGCCGACCCCTGCCCTAGGACAATCATTGATATCTCTCCTTAATCACCTATACAAGTATGACATACCTGTCTTGGAACACCTCATCCCCCGCTGGAAACTCAGGGCCCAATCAAACGAGCAAGAAATTCTGAGAGTTGTGGCCAGATGGCTTTCCACAACCTGTTTCAGAAAAGAAACATACCAAGTAGAGTTGAATTCTGAACTGACTCCAGTATGGTTTGGAATGTAAGCTCTGCAACCATAGGTCAACTGGAAACATTGGAAGCCAGCCCAATTTGTTTCTGGAAGGGTTGGAGCAACAGAGAGTCAACAGAGATAATGATCTAGAGAATTTTTTGAGTATCTAAGGCTAAGTGAACAACAGTAGGTCACTGTTAAAACTCACTACTAATTGATTCTTGCCTACTCATTTGGTTTACAGGAACATTGGGATGTTCTGTAGTCTGTGAAGCTTTAGACACAGGTAAAAAATTGTCATTGCTAATTTGCATCAACAGGTATGTATTCATTCAGGTTGTTTGCATAATACGTTTATTAGTGAATTCACTATTTCTTGGGAAAGACTGAGAAAAAAATGCAACACACACACACACACACACACACACACACACACACACCCCTAGCATGCCTTGTGTATTCCACCTCTGTAGACATTTAATTCTGCTGCTCTAGGCATTTCATATGCTGTGCATCAATCCTATGCATGCAGTCCTGATTTTTCATACTGGTTACTATAGTTCAATGTGGTCCTATTGTGAGGCCTGTCACCTTGGGGAAAGTCAAACTGATCTGTAATACAGATGTGCTAATTCCTAACAACAACTCTAGTGGTTGGAGGCTGTAAACAGCAAAACACAGTGAAAGAGCATGTAGAGAGATTTCAACTATCAAACACTGATTGTGAGTAGAAGGAAATAAACATGAAGTCAAGGGCTTCAGGGTAAAGAGGGAAGAGTGGGCTCACTCTCATACGATGCCTTTTCTTTCTTTTCTTTTTTTAAAGATTTTTATTAAAATATAGCTAACATACATTATTATGTTCGTTTCAGGTATACATCATAGTTATTCAACAGTGCACATCTAGCACTAAAGTCAATTCTAATTGAAAAATTAGGATGCCTTTTCTATACTAAATTTGAAGAAGGCTGTAAACCTCACCCTGGTGTGCCCCATTTTCTAGAGGACATTCATAGACAGCCTTCATGTGTCAGAGGGCAATAGCAGTGCTTGGATTTAAGCAGACCCGTGTCTCTGAATTCCATGCATGTTTCAAATATGTGCATGAGCTGAACAGGGCAGGCACAGTGAGGGCTTTGGAAATTCAGCCGGTGATATCTGTGCAGTAGAGGCAGCAAACACACGAGAGCACTGGGCCGGGAGCGGGGGTGGATTACAGAAAGGGCAGCAGTAGTGGGAGCCATCTGGGGACTGGCCTTTGTGGCAGGCAGGACTGGGCATGCTGCTGGATTGGGGCTATGTCTCCCGGAAACTGCCAGTAGGAATGAAGCTAGCTCTGACAGCAGATGCAGAAAAAGATCTGAGGCTGTTACACTCCAAATTAGCCTATGTCATCTCCTATGGTACTTAAATTCAGGTGCCATATTATAGAAAGAGAATGGTTGTAACAGTAATTTCATTGAAGTAACTTACTTTTAGTGATATGGACATGCCCATTTCCAGCACACAGTGATAGATTTTTCTCTTCTTCAAAAAAAGAAAAAATAACAACAACAAAGTTGATTTCATTGTTTTTTTCTCTATCTTGCAATGTGGTCGATTTCATCCTACTAGAAGTATCTTTAGCATGCTATTTGAGGATAATGGCTACAAGTATTTCAAAGATCTTGATAATATCAGCATTTACATGATTAATACAGACATACCTCATTTTATTGTGATTCACTTTATTGTACTTCACAAATGGTGTGTTTTTTACAAATTGAAGGCAAAAAGATTATGACTCACTTCATTGCAATTCTGGCTTTATTATGGTGGTTTAGAACCAAACCCACCACCACATCTCCAAGGTATGCCTGTACCACATACAAATGTCTAAGGGGATGCATTTTGGTTATTATCCCACCCATAAGAACTTGTACAACAATAAAACAGAAAACAATTCTTGTTTTTCTAATGAAGTCAGAGTATTTTAAGGCATTCCAGGTAACGTAATAAATGCTTTCTGAGATAGGGAAGCTAGAGATCAACGTACCCATTTCACAATTAGAGGGAAAAAAACTAGGCAAGAGCTACTCAAAGTCTAATGACATGCTGCACAGACAACGGGTTTGGCAGCTCACCCAAGGGCCATGCAGACGAGCACCTAACAAATGTTTTCTGGTGATGGCAGGAAATTAAGACCTCCGGCCCAAGGCTGAGAAACTTGTTAATGCCTCTAACTTTTACTTCTCTAGACTTTATTTAATGTTATGTTAGAGAGGTGCTTGAACGTGCAAGCAAGGGCTTTGTAGTATGTAAAAATCGGGCATGGAGCAAATGTCCACGTAGAAAAGGACCTTTATGTTTATCTTACAGACTAGGAGGCGGAGCTAGAGAAAGCATATGGCTTCTTCTGAGCACAGCAGTAAGTGGCAGAGCGGAATGAAAATCCAGAATTTCTGATTCTCCCTGCATCCAGTTTCCAAAGCTGAACCCATCGTTCAAGTCCCCCTTCAACAGAAAATAGACAGGCAGAACTAATCACTGTTTTGGTAAAGTCTGTGTAAGATCTGATCAAACGCTGCAAGAAGATAATCTCACTGATGTTTGATTTCTAAAATGTCAAAACATGTAAAGGATCATGAAGGTACAATTAAATCTCAGGTGAGCTAGAGAAAATTGTCAGGTTTTAAAGAAGACAGAATAAAAGAAATGAAAAAAAAAACCCACTTAGTCTTTCTCACATAATAGAGCAGAAATCATAGTCAGCAGTGCACTGTTTTCAACAACAAGCTCAAGGCAGCCACCCTGAAAACGCTGTGTCTGGCTTTCCAGCCATCGTGAAAGCATTCGGTGAAGAAAGTTACTAGGGATGGGCTCTGGAAAATGTTTGTAGAGGATACGGAGAGAGGGAGAGTCCTTGAAATGAAACTTGTATATTGGGAAAATTCAAATGAAGGTATAGGACAAGATAATACTAACTCTGCTTATAGAATGTCATTCCTTCCACCCTAAGGGAGCCATGAATTCTAAGCATTTATTCCTTGAAAGAAAGGAAGAAAGAGAATGAAGGAGGGAGGGAGGGAAGGAGGAAGGGAGGGAGGTCCATGAATCATCATTCATATCTGGGAAGAGAGTAATGAAGGGGAAACTGTAGGGAAGGAAAGGGAAGAGGAGGGAAGGGGACCCTAAATTATAAAGGCCATACACTCAACACTGTATAGAAACACCTTCCCAAGGTACCCGCTTCACCTGTCTTGCCTGCCACGCATGAGTTAGGCACAGAGTAAATGTGGTACAATTTCTCTGAACAAATCAGTAAATCTTGTTGTATTATAAGAAAAACAATAGACTAGCAAAATGAATTCTGACAAACTGTAATCAGGGTGTCTGTCTTAAGCTTTGTTTCTGTAAGCAGCATAACACGCTCACTTTCAAAAGAGCACAAAAGGCAGATTTGGATGTCAGACTACTCATGTCAAGTTGACAGCAGGACAAATCCAGTAAGATGAGAAATGAATGGGCCGGCTGAGTGGCGTATTGGTTAAGAGCTGGTTTTGGGATGCCAGCGGCCCCAGTTCGGATCCCACATATGAGCGCCAGTGACACTGCCCTCTACAGCTAACAACAGCTCCACCTGGAGCTGGGCTGTGCGAGCCCTGACGATGGTGTGGGCTGCAGACCCTGCTGCAGTGGGCTGCCATGGGCTAGAGTGAGTGGCCAGCAGACAGCGTGAGCAGCTGGCAGCCAGTGTGAGCTGCCAAAAGCCGCTGTGAGCGACACCCAGAGGCCGGCGACCAATCTGCCTCATCCGGGAAGAGCGCAATGAGGATGCCAACATGGGCCAGTGAAGCAACATCCCCTGCAACTAGACTGAAGAACAAAAAGACAGCAACTTGTCTGTTCCCCTCTCCCAATTCCCCAATAAAATCTTTAAAAAAAAAAAAAAAAGAAATGGAGGTGTGCTACCAAAGGGAGGACGGGCACAGGAGGGGTCTCTTCTAAAACCATTTGCAATTTTTCATGTCAATTTGAAGATAAAAAGGGATAGTTTCCTGTCTGGAAAAGAAAATCGTTTTTGAGTAAAACCTCTAAGTGCAGAGCTTCAGCAGGTATAAAGAGTCCCGAATCTAAGGTGTAAATTTGTTCCTTTGCTCTGGGCTTTCATTGGTCTCCTGTGGAGTCTCAATGGGATGGGCCACTTATTTGGGACAAAGAACAATTCCTGTCATCTTGTGTTAAAGGAAACTTGAAGCCCCACAGATGAGTTCTTACTGGAGCAATGCAAGAGAAGAACCCAACTTTCTACTGGAAATGCTCCCCTCAAAATTAGGGAAATTGATGTTTGTGTTCCTTATTATTATGCTGCATAAAAGGAAGTATCGGGTAGAGCAAGGAGCATGGTTATGTGCCTATGACCTTTAATGGAAACAGCTGAGTACTTCTCTTAGTGCTGCAATGAGAATTTAGCACTAGAGAGCTCTGGGCCGTTCTCCTACACTCATTGCGGAAGCAGCCTGAAGCCCTCTGTTTAGGTGATCAAACAAGAATTTTAATAAGACGATTTTCCATTTTACTCGTGTGCAGAGCAGTTTACCATGGAGTTAGCCACTGCGGCAAGACCAGAAGTGTTGCTGGGAAAAGTCATGGCACCTGGGTAGTATGTTTCGTACAGCTGTCATGGCTCCTCATCATTCATACCTGGGAGGCCCATCTATGTCTGTTGCTATGGAGATTTGCACGGGTTGAGGAAATGTGTTGACTTTTGCTTTCACCCTGGAATTTGAAATAGGAATATGTGCTCTGACCTAGGCCTCAGTTATCACACACCTCTCTATATATTAAGTAAGAGAGCCAGTAAGTCAGACATCTAGGCTTACTTCTCAACTCTCTCTCCATCCATGTTCCCCCAGCTCAATGATTTCCAGCAACAAAATAACGAATTTCTTTTATCAAGATAACTGGGAAGATAGCAGCTTGCAGAATTGGCCTCTACCATGAGCAGCTTATGGGGTCATTTCTGGCCTTCAACCTAAACTATTATTTTCTTCTAAACTTGGGCTCCTGAGCATAACTTCAGCATGACTATAGCATATGAGGTCTGACAATTAAGTTCTTGAATTCCTCCTAGAAAAAACACTACAAACCCTATTGCTGAATATCACTATGGTCACCTTCAAAGTACTCCCCTTGGGAAGCTATGCACCAACACCAGAGCTTAGTCCACCCTTCAAAGCAATTTTGACAATTTTGAAACTCTTTTTCTGGGATGGCCATCTGAGCTGTCACGATATTACCCTTGATGTCTTGAATGTCATCAAAATGTCTTCCTT
Source organism: Aselliscus stoliczkanus (assembly GCA_033961575.1). Taxonomy (NCBI): domain Eukaryota; kingdom Metazoa; phylum Chordata; class Mammalia; order Chiroptera; family Hipposideridae; genus Aselliscus; species Aselliscus stoliczkanus. The sequence continues at coordinate 17,665,820 of CM066730.1, read as the reverse complement.
TCAATATTTCCTTTATCTTCAGGTAAAGAAAGAAGTCATTGGGGGCCAGATCAGGTGGGTAGGGAAGGTGTTCCAATACAGTTATTTGTTTACTGGCTAAAAACTCCCTCACAGACAGTGCTGTGTGAGGTGGTGCTTGTTGTGATGCAAGAGCCATGAATTGTTGGCAAAAAGTTCAGGTCGTCTAACTTTCTCACTCAGCCTTTTCAGCATTTCCAAATAGTAAACTTCGTTAACTGTTTGTCCAGTGGGTACAAATTCATAATGAATAATCCCTCTGATATAAAAAAAAAAAGGTTAGCAGCATCATTGCAACAAGTTCATGAACTTAATTGGCACACCTTATATGGTATGCACTGGAAATATAATGGGGTAAAAAAATGAGAAACATGGCCACGGAACTATTTCTCATACAAAACTCCACAGCCCAAACCATCTTTCTTTTATAGTTATCACCCAACACTGAGTGAACATCTTCAACTGGAAGAGAGCTAAGTACGTTATATGACACACAGCACAGCCTTTGAGGACCAGGAACTTATATTCTTGTGCCTTATTTAACAAAAGAAAGATAAATGATTAAAGAAAAACATGCTATTTGAATTACATTTAGAAAATACTGGCAAATATAAAGAAAAAATTAAAATCACCAGCACTCTGATCTATCGATACTACTGTGAACCTGTTGCCTTAAGTCATTCCAGCTTTTCCTGATTTTCTACCCTACAGTTGAAATTGTACTGAATATATAAATTTATTTCCTGATTATTTTTATTTGAACATATAAAAAGAATATCCCCACTATTACCAGAGAAACTCATTGGACAAGATTTTTTTCCAATTAGTTGTTTTGCTTTTGTCTTCCTGTGACAGAATCATTCATCACATTTTAAACACTTTCATTTCAAAGTTTCACTAGGTTTTGATTAAGTAAGGGCTGTTAATGTGATGATCTGGTGTTGCTGAGTTTGGTGGGAGTTTGTTTTAAATCCTGAGTATGAGCTGGGTGCTAGGGTACCATCCACACATACACTCAAGGTTCAAAGGACAAACTGTTAATGTTGATGGGAAGATCTCCCCCTCCGATTGGAAAAAGACAGTACCATGATGTCAGGCTGACAAACGCAGAGACAAAGAGAGAGCAGAGGGATTACTAAGAAAATCAAATTAACTGCTGATCTAAATCCCAGATTATACTTCCATTAAGTACAATCAGGTCTGAGAATCTGTTGGTAGAGGTAAGCAAAGCTGGTTAGCAGTTAGTCCTCTGTGGAGCTAAAGAAACATAGAAAGCTAATGGATTTCTAAGAGGAATTCAGGGTGAGCAGAAAGGTATGTTCTCTTTAAGCCCAGATATGGGGATACCAGGGTTAGATGCATAATACCTCAAAAGGGTTAAGAAAGCGTGTAAATGACTCTTCATTTTAATTAGACTTTTATATTACTTGAGTCTAATCAAATCGCAGAGTTGGAAGGTATTGGGGGTTGAACTGTGTCCCCCTCAAAATTCACATGTTGACATACTGACCCTTAGTACCTAAGAACGTGAATTTCTTTGGAAGTAGGGTTATGCATACGCAACTAGTTAAGGTGAAATTATACTAGAGTAGGATGGGCCCTGATTCAATATAACTGGTATCCTTATGAAACGGGAAAATTTGGACCCAGAGACACAGTGAGAACACAATGTGAAGGTTAGAGCTATGCTGCCACAAGTCAAGGAACTGCTAGAAACTTGAAGAGAGGTCTGGAAACAAATGGTCCCTCCCCCTGTGCCTATAGAGGCAGTGTGGCCCTGCTGACCCCTTGATCTTAGACTTCCAGCTTTCAGAACTGTGAGCAATAATTTTCTGTTGTTTAAGCCATTCAGTTTGTGGTACTTCACTACGACAGCTCCAGGAAACTAATACAGAAGAAATCCGAGAAGCTATTTATTCCAACTTCCTATTTAATACAGAGCTCCTTCCTCATATGGATAGATGTTTACTTCAGCCAGCCTCTGGGAGAAACTTTCAGGGACGGGGCCATTGTTCTTGGGCAATGTCGTCAGTGACTTAGTAACGCCAATTATTTCTTCTGTGGGGTATCATGCTTCTGTAATATAATTATTAGCAATACAAGTAAATGTTAAGCTTTGCTTTTTAAAAAATATAATGCTATATTTCACATCCAACAAAAGGATGCTGCATAGAAAAGTATGTGTGTAACTACAGCTTAGCCCATAACCAAGGCACCATCATTCACTCAGAGGTAGCAAAAGTACTAGATATTTGGATGGAAATAACCAGAACACAGAGGTGTTCTGGCCTCCCTGACACAAACTAAACAGTAAGCCCACACTTCACACTGTCCTTTGTGGCTTGAAGCCTTCTGCACAACACTGCTCACCAAAAACAAATCAATGCTAACAGGCTGGATGACTAAGTCATAAAAAGCATGATCATGAGCCAAACACCGCATCTTCCTTTCCTGCTACAAAATGGCAAAGAAGGAAACAGGGCCGTGAGTCATAGGGTAACACTGGTAATGGGAAAATCCCACTGGGAGTGGTCAAGGGGATGTGAGAAACATCTTCTTTGATACATTCCATTGCATTCTTTTTTTTTCAACTGGTACCATTTCAGAATGAATTGAGAGCTAGATTGCTGCTATCACCCCTTCAATCCCATTAAATAAGTATTTGTTGAATGAACACTGACCATCTGTCCTGGGGGGAAATAACTAGAGTGATGGGGCTAATTAATTCTTATGAACTAGTTACAAGGAGGTGCCTGAGGGCTAAATGACTCATGATCAGAGATCAATGCTTTAGGAAGATGTGGAGAACAGATTTCATTTCCAGAATGCCTGGCTCTGGATGTTAAGGAGAAATTCCGTCCCTATGCTGTAATTGGAGGCATCCCTCCAATCTCCAGTGATGAGATCAAACCATCTCACTGTAGGAAGCAAATTCTGTATTTTCACCTCCAGGCCTATTAAAAATGTTCAAGCCTCTTTTCACTGGGTGCACCTACACTTCGTGTTTCATTCACAATTTAACATTCACATTCAGATAAATTTAACAAATGTTTTCTGAGTGGTGTTTTACTTTGGGCAAGTCCCATGCCAAGTGCTATGGTTACTACAAAAATAAGACCCAAAGCCCTTGGGTCTTGAGGAGCTTGGGGAGAAAGCAAGGCAATTACTGTGTCTTTACTTGCTGGCATAAGTTCATAGGCTGACATCTCTATTTCTTTTTCATGTGGAAATCGGAGAGACCTAAGTTTATATTCTGGCACCAGTATTTACTTGCTGTGGAACACTAGACAAAATCCTAGGAGGTTTTCAAAAAAATTTGACAAACCGATTTAGAAATTCATAAGAAAAGCAAAGGATTGGGACTAGCTGAGACAATTTTGAAGGTGATAACCAAGGTTAGGGGCCTTTCACTGCAAGATATCAGATTAATAGCTGTGGAGGGCAGTGGTGATTAAACATTGCAATACTATGGTGGAACTAAGTAGAACAATAACGCCCAAGAGAAAGCCAGAAGCAAACTCATATCAATGTGTGTCTGAAGGTGGAGCAGAAGCACAGTGACCATAGAACCGTAGAGGTGTCTTGAGACCAAAAAGCAGAGCAGGCAAACTCTTCAAATATAACAGAACTTATTGTAGGGTAATTTACTTACAGGGAAGATTGGGTTGGAGTGGATAAGACAACCTAGCATAGGTTATTCTCCACTACTAAACAGTGATGACATCAAATGTTTCCCCCAAATGTATGGCCAAAGTACTAATGATTGACAAGACAAAGAAACAAAGCATGTAATCCATGCCAGGCACCTCACTTCCTAGGGGGTCACTGTGGACAATTGCTTACCTAGCACTGATGCTAACACCAGTGTGATATTTATCTCAGTTGTTATGATTTTCTGGCTGTCATCTTGTGATTACATTGTGTAGGCTTATAGAACACAGCTAATCATTAACTACAAGGCCTGTGTATGCTGGTCAAGTCCAGTTAGGTTAATCAAAGTTAAAGCAAGAAGAGAGAAAATGGGGGGCTTACGAAGACCGGAGTCAGTTTGTTCACATCAAGCAAAATGTGAAAACTTCATATGACAGAGGTGGCATTATAAATCAATGAGGAAAGCATGGCCTCTTCCAAAAATGGCGCTGCAAGAATTAAAACCAATAAAAAACTATTTTCATTTACCAAATACTCCAGTTCTCTCCTTCTGGGCCCAGGATGGGGCTGTACTTTCCTGTCCCTTCTGAAGTGAGACACGGTCACATGCCTTGTTTTGATCACTGAAATGTGCTCAGAAGATGTGTGTCACCTCTGCAAAGCCCTAAGAGCCAGCGTGTGACTTGCTATATTCCCTCCCTTGCTGCAGGGCCCTTGGATGCCTCTGTCTAGATAAGCCCCCATTAAACCAGATCCCCGAGGGACTGTGATAAGCAGACATTCTACACACCCACTGTGGACAACAGTACAAACAAGACGTAAATTTGGGTTAAACTTCAGAGATTTCGGGTTGTTTCTTCAACATAACCTGGCCTGTCTTAATTAACACAGAAATCAACTCAAAGTTAAACTCCATGTGATTAAAGACCCAGGTGAGGAAAGCTAAAATTTTTAGAAAAGGATACAGATAAGTATCTTTATGACCTCAGAGTATAGAAGGACTCCTTTGAAAAGTTTTTTAAAATTATGAACCGTAAAGGAAAAGACCAATGTATTTGACTGCATGTAGTTAAAAGTCTTCTGTTCATCAATAAACACCAAAAATTAAGTAGATAAGCCACAAATGAGAAAAGATACTTGCAGTGTGTATACATAAAATACCCTAAAGATCAATAAAAAAAAAAAAAAGCCAAAAGAAAAATGGAAAAGATATGAAATATATGGAAAATATTTCCATATATTTCATAAAGATATGCAATATATGGAAAATATCGATTAAAAATATATGGAAAAACTGTTGAAATCACTTAATTGGGGAAACGAATGTTAAAGTAATTGAAAGCATTTCACACTAATCAGTCTGGTAAAAATTTTAAATTTGATAATACCTAATATTGTCAAGGACATGAAGAAAAACTACATTGAAGAGCAATTTGGCCAAACCTAGTGAAGTTGAGGACATGCATATTTTTCAACCCGATAATAATTTTCACTGTGTTTCCTAAAGGAACCCTGCACATTTGCACAAGGAGATGTGTAATCAGGAACAGTTCAAATATCTATTACCATCAGAGTAGATTAGTAATAACTACTTGTGTCAACATGGATAAATCTCAAAAACATAACACTAAAAAATAACAGAAACACAATCAAGTTGCAGAAAGTTGTGTGGTATATGTTCCATTTACACAAAGGTTGAAAACATGCACACTTTAATAGATACATACATACAGTGTATAGTCAAGTCAGTCATGCAACACTTAATGATGGGAATACATTCTGAGAAATACATAGTTAGGCAATTTCATCATTGTGCAAACATCACAGAGGGCATTGACACAAACCTAGATGGTCTAGTTTACCACACACCTGGGCTCTATGGCATAGACTATTGCCCTTAGGCTGCAAACCTGTATAGCATGTTACTGCACTGAATACTGTAGGCAATTGTACCACAATAGTAAATATTTGTGTATCTAAACATGAAAGGTAAAGTAAAAATATAGTATAAAAGATAAAACATGGTACACCTGTGCCGGGCACTTACCATGAATGGAGCCTGCAGGACTGGAAGTTGCTCTGGGTGAGTCAGTGAGTGAGTGAATGTGAAGAATAGGACATGACTGCACACTACCATAGACTTTATAAATACTGTCCATCAGCATCACCACAAACACATGAGTAATGTATTGTGTTACAACATTACAACAGCTACAATGTCACTAGGCCATAGGAATTTTTTAGCTCCATTATAATCTTATGGGACCACCGTCATATATGTGGTCCATCATTGACCAAAACGTGATTATGCAGAACATGGCTATATACAATAAAATTATAAAAGCATGCACAGAAATGACAAACACAATTGGAGAGAGAGGGTCAAGGGGTCAGGAACACAGGAGGTTTCTAATGCAAATGTATTGCTTTACTTAAGAAAAACTGAAACTAATATAGCACAACTTCAGATTGGTCTGGGATGTGGCCTGGGTGGTAAAAGTGTTTAAAGCTTCCACGTGATTCTAATGTGCCACCAAGGTTGAAAACCACTGCTTTAGAGGAAATGTAGGGCAAGAACTCAGGTTTTAAAATCTGCCCACTGTGGGAAAGAACCTCAGGTCTGTCACTGCTTTGTAACCTTGAGCAACTGCACTATCATTTTCTCTCTCAGTACAATTAGGATAATAACAGTATTTTTGTTGGATTGCTAAAAGAATTAAATAAGAATGATGTGTTTAAATTACCCAGAATCTACCCAGAATCTTATTTTATGGAAGTAAAAATTAGTTACTATCCTGGATGATCTTACAAGAAATAAATACGACCCAGATTGCCAGATCCGGGAGTGGGCTGAGCATCTTAACACCATCCCCAGCCTGAGCCCCAGTCTTCCTTCTCTGCACTCCTCCACCCCACTGACTACATTGTGAAACAGCCTCTCATCCTGCTGCTCTCTCAGCCTATCATATTTAAATGCATGTTTGGAATTTTGAAAAGGCACAATTGCAAGTTTACACCCAAAATATAGCCTTTCAGCTAACAACTCGGTCTGTTGGATTCTCAATATTTCTTCTTAACTGGTTGGTTTCTCAATATTTCTTCTTAACTGGTATACTATCTCAGTGTGTCAAACAGCACCATCAAAATGATGAATGGAAATGCTTTTCATAAAAATTTTTGACAATAAAGATGTCATATTAAAAAGCCACAGTCTTTTAAACTACTTTACTCATGAATGAGATTTCTCTTGACTTCACAAGATTACACTGTATTTTCAAAGTCTACTGTTACTCATTCTGCATATCGTGTATCACAAAAACCAATTTATATGTCATTTTCAAAACCTCCTATTTTCTCAAATCCTTCTTTTATGTATGTGAGAAGAGGGGAGATGAGGAGTCTAGATATCCAAGACATAAAGAACCATAAGTATATAGTTTTTCAGGTGATTTTGCTGACCAGTCTTTCTCATGAAACACAGAAGCAAAAACCCTCAACAAAATATTAGCAGGTCAAATCCAACAATGTATAAATATTATACACCAAGACCAAGTGGGATGTATTGCAAGTATGACAGCCTGGTTCAACATTTGAAAAATCAATCAATGTAATCTACCATATCAACGGCTGAAAAAGAAAAATTATATGACATAATAATTGATTCAGAAAAAGCATTTGACAAAATACAACACCCATTCATGATTAAGAGAAAAAAAATTCAGCAAACTAAGAAAGAGGGAAATTACCTTGACTTGGTAGAGAGAATCCATATAACCCTATGTAGCATCATACCTAATGATGAAAGGCTGAATGCTTTCTCCCAGAAGTGAAGAACCACAAATACAGTCAACTGATTTTTGCCAAAGGAGCAAAGGCAATTCAATGGGAAAAGGATAATCACCAACAATTGGTTCTGGAATAATTGGACATCCACATTTAAAAAAAAAAAATTGATCCTATATACAGACATTAAACTTTTCACAAAAATTAACTTAAAATGGATCATAGACCTAAACATACAACACAAAACTACAAAATTTTTATAGTTTTATTTTTAGGAGAAAATCTAGGTGATCTTGGGTTTGGCATTGAACTTTTATATCCAAAATCACGATCCATGAACGAAAAAAATTCATAAATTTGACTGACTTAATTAAAATTAAAAACTACTGCTCTGAAAAAAGACACTGTTAAGAAAATAAAAAGACAAGTCACAGTCTGGGAGAAAATATTTGTAAAACATGTGTCTGATAAAGTGCATGTATCTAAACTACACAAAGAACACTTAAAACTCAACAATAAGAAAATAATCTAATTTTTAAATGGACAAAAGATATGAACAGACACCTAACCAAAGGAGATATACAAATGCAAGTAAGCATATAAAAAGATGTCCAATATCATTATCATTAGGGAATTACATTTTAAAATAATGAGATACCACGGCCCACCTATTAGAATAGCCAAATCCAAAAAAAACTAATAAAGCCAATTGCTAGTGAGGATGCAGAGAAATAGAAACTGTCATTCATTACTGGTAAGAATGCAAAATGTACAGCCATTTTGGAAGACTGTTTGGCAGTTTCTTACAAAGCCAAACATCATCTTACCATAAGATCCAGCAATCGTACTCCTAGATACTTACGCAACTGATGTGAAAACTTATGCCTACACAAAAACTTGCATGTGATTCTTTATAGCAACTTTTTCATAATCACCAACATTTGGAAGTAACCAAAATGTCCTTCAATAGGGAAATGAATAAACAAAATGTGCTGCACTCATGCAATGGTATACTATTTTGGAAGAAGAAATAGGCTATCGAGACATGGATGAATTTTAAATGCATATTGCTGAGTGAAAGAAACCAGTCTGAAAAGAGTACATACTATATGATTGTAATTATATGGAAACCTGGAAAAGGCAAAAACTACAGAAATGGTAAAAAAGATCCATGGTTACCAGGAGTTTTTTGGAGAGAAGAAAGGATGGAATAGGTGAAACAACAGTAACATTTTAGGGTAGTAAAATGATACAGTAATGGTGGACACCTAACATTATGTATTTGTCAAAACTCATAGAACTTTACACATCAAAAAATCACATAGGGCATTGTGGGATCCCAGGATGGAATGCAGAATGTCACTAAATAATATAATTGTATTACAAATGCCTGAAACAACCTCTCCAAAAAAGGCAGAGGGGAAAGGTGGCTTATATAAGTATTGGGTTGTTGGAAAAGTCATGACTCATATTTGCTAGTTCATTTTTGGAAGCACTAAAGTCATTTGCATCTATGTTATTGCTATGTCATTTGACAGCTGACAGTTCTAGCTTTATTCTAAAAAAGAAATTCAGTGATTTGGTTGAGTTTTGGAGATTTTACAACAAGTTGAAGATGGAAGACCAAATTGTGCATTTTTGCCATATTTTACTCTTTTACTTCCATAAAGGGAAGAACGTGCGTCAAGCTTGTGAAAAGTTGCATAAAGTTTACAGTGACAATGCTCTACAAGAACGTCAGTGCCAACGATGGTTCAAGAAATCCATGCTGGTGATTTTGATCTCAACAACACTCCTCAGTCAGGGAGGCCCACCAAGGTTGATGACAATGAAATAAAGGCATTGATCTAGTCAAACCCACGTTACATGATACGAGAGATTGCAGACACATTGAACATCCATCATTCAAGCGTTCATGACCACCTGAAGAAGCTAGGATACATAAGCAAGCTTGATATTTGGGTTCTGCATGAACTCAAAGGAGTTCAGTTCACGGCGCATATAAACATCTGCAATATGCTCTTTAAACATGAGGAAAACGATCCTTTTTTGACGACTGATAACTGATGATGAGAAGTGGATTGTTTACAACAATGTGGTGTGCAGTGCAGACAGTCTTGGTCCTGACGTGATGATTCGCCTCAAATGACATCGAAAGCAGACATTCATCAGTGGAAGGTTATGCTCTCAGTGAGGTGGGATTTTAAAGGTGTCGTGTTTTTTGAGCTCCTACCAAGGAACCAAACAATCAGTTAGAATGTGTACTGTTGGCAATTGGACAGTTTGAACGAATCCATCATCTAGAAATGTCTAGAACTTGTTAATTGTAAAGGAGTTGTGTTCCATCACGACAAAGTGAGACCACACACAAGTTTGATCACCCATCAACAATTACTGTAGCTTGGATGGGATGTGTTGCCACACCCACCATACTTGCCTGACCCTGTGCTGTCAGACTTCCACTTGTTTCACTCTCTTCAAAACTCCTTGCGTGGTATAATGTTCAATTCAGATAAGGCTTGTTTTTCGCAAATAAAGACATGTCCTTCTATGAATGAGGAATTATGAAGCTCACTGAAAGATGGCAAAAGGTTATTGAATAAAATGGGCAATATATCATTGATTGACCTTTGTTCTTTATATAAATAAAGACCTTTGAAAAATATAGACAAAATACATCATGACTTTTCTGACAACCCAATAATTAGGAAATGAATGGATCTATAAGAACAAAAGCAAAAGGAAATATACAAAAACACTGTACTTTAATTGATAAAGTTGTATCCCATGAAGACATGAGTTAACAATTCCAAAATGGATGTATTAATACATGTATACTGGAAATGAACAATTAAGTACATGGGTGGTGAATGCTGGCAGCCAAATTTCTCACTGTTAGAATGGGATTTTACAGATAAGCAAAGGGAGGAGGCTAGAATGATCCATGTCATAATGGAAGAGAGGTGGACACCATAGTATGAACTCTGATTTAACATATAGATGGTCATATATGGAAATACTTATAGATTTTAGTATATACAAAGGTTAGTGTACTCACGTGTGTCCTTGCGCTGCATCCTAGCATCCTTAGTGCCTACAGCTTGGTCTCTAATACCAGTTTCCAATGAAAAGAAACAGGGCTCTCTGGAAAATGGCTGATCTTAGGACGGGGACAGGAAATATACAAGATGAGCCTGGAACATCTTGTAGTGCCAGAAAGCAAGACTGTGTTCAAAAACCAAACCAAACCCAAAATCCACAATGAAGGGGCTATGTCAAAGTGAAACAGGAGCCAATGAAAGAATTCCCAGTGGCCAAACATGGAGCAATTTGAGCAACAAAACAATAAAGTAGCAGTGGGTTATAACCGGAAGTATAAAATACATGCCCATGAGTCCATAATGAGATAAATAAATTATTGAATAAATAAATAAATGAGGGAGAAGAGACAAATCTTCCATAGAGAAAATCTCCAAGTAATTGAGGTAGATGGTCTACCCTCAAAGAAGTGGAACGCAACTCCCACTCCTTAAGTGTAGGCTGCCCACAGTGGCTTTCCTCCAAATAGGACAATATGGAAAAGGGGAAAAAGAGTACCCTTGCAGCAGAGACACCTGACAAACACAACCTCAGCATGTGATCAAGGCCAATACCAACCATGAAAAGTCATGCTGAGAGTATGCACTATGTGATGAGATGAAAATGGAGCTCTGTGGTCTTCCTTCCCAAAATCCATAACCCCAGTCTGATCATGAGAAAAACATCAGACAAATCCCAGTTGAGGGACATTATACAAAATACCTCAAACTCTTAAAGCTGTCAAGATTTCCTTAAAATGACTTGTCAGGCTCCTTCAAACTGTCACGATCATCAAAAACAAGGAAAGTCAGAGAAACTGCCCCAGGCGACAGACTCCTAAGGAGACATGACAACTAAATAAATGTGGCATCCTGGATGGGATCCTGGAACAGAAAAAAAATTAGGGCAAAACTAAGGAAATTCAAATAAAGTATGAACTTTAATTAACAACAATATATCAATATTGGTTCATTAATTGTAATAAGTATACCATATTAATATCAGGTATTAAAAGGAGGAGCTGGGTGTGGGGTGTATGGGAAATCTTTCTACTATCATCTAAATTTTTCTGTAAATCTAAAGATTTTCTAAAATGAAAAGTTTAAGAAATATTTACTTAATGCTGCTGGGAAGCATGACATTAAACCATTCTCAGAGTCTCCATCCCAAATCAACAAAAATCTGGGATCTAAGAACCAGAGTTTAGGGAACAGGGAGAGGCAGCCAGTCATAAACAATTGAGCCTGGGAGGTGAAGTATATTATTTAAGTTATAAACATAATCAATGGAAAGATAACAAAACTGGAGAAGAGTAAGTGGGAGGTCATGTGAATTTAATACTCTCACTCTTAGAGGACTCCAGAAGTACTGTGTAAAGTAGATATGTTAAAAAAAATTTTTTTTAATAATTAAAAGGGAATACTTCTAGGGAGTAGAGCTGGGTTTGGGGAAAGAAAACTCTTATTTTTCATCTGGTAGTATCCTGAATTTAGCTCCTAAATGAGGATAATAGGGTTACTATGATAATGGACTGAGATAATGTACTTAAGGCAGTTCACCCAGAGTGTGGCACTTAGTAAGTGCTCAGTAAGTCCGAAACAGAATTGGCACTGTAGGGCTTCCATAATGCATGCTGCAGGAAGAGGGAATGGGGCTCAGATTTCTTAAGGTTCTTAATTTATAAGCACAGTGTAACTTAAAAAGTGTAGGACACGAATTTATCACTCAACAAAGTACTTCACTTTAGTTTTAGTGCTGCTTAATATATATAGCATGTTATAATTTTGCAAATCAATGTTAAGCAGTAATTGGCTGTTGTCAGATACTTTTACAGATAACAGACTCCAGTCTCACATTTACCTGCATAACTGAAAACAAATGATGCTTGACAAATACTTAATTATTTCTGAATTTTATATTAGAACAATGTCAGCATCTTACAAAATAGGTTTTGATGAATAACTAGGCCATGGTAAACCTTTTCCAAGAAAAATACTGGCTTTGATGATTTGAGATTTTCAGTTTATGAGATCATTAATCATTGCATGTGTTATGTCTCATTTGTGCTGGAGAGTTATTTTACACCCTTAGGACCATGGTATGTTTATTAAACTTAAGTTAAAGAAGAAAACGATTTCTGCTCATGGCAATTCAAATTCTATTAAAAATAATTTCAAACCAGCAATCATTTTTCCATCTCTTCATTAAATATAGGAAAGTAGGCTTTAAAAATAATCTACCAGGCTGCCTAGCACATTTTCAATAGCCCGATGAAGTGAGATGATACTCATACCCACTGATAAAGAACCTTTTTCTTGGGTGACATGCTACTGAAGATGGGAGTCTCTCTTGCGATTCTGAACTCCAAGGGAACCCATCCATGTTTCAGGTAGAATCAGTACATGACACTTCATGGGCTTTTTGAAAATTTTTAACCTTCATTGTGTTTTGTATATACCTCAACCATATCATAAAAAAAGTTCTAAAATTTCTGGAACCTGCGGGGGCTTGTTTGGAATCACCAATGCTAATAAATACTGTGAACACACATTTTACCAAAAGCTGCCCCTAAGCCTGCAGTAGGAGCAAGTGGCAGAGGCAGCGAGAATAGGAAGGGATGTCAAAAAGAAGCAAGCTAATTCACACACCAGAACCTTGGAAATGCTAGAGAATTGGAGGTACCAGCTACCTCTGAAGATGCGGGTATGGAGTGGTTGAGAGTTGGCATAGAGGGAATTAGCCTCCCAGATCTTTTTGCCTCCTCATCTGGCCCAACAAACACCAAGGCTTTCTTTCTAAAGGGTTTGCATCCAAGCAGTCCTGTCCCCAGAGACACGAGAAGCACCTGAGGGTGGAGGTGAGGAGTCCTCCTGAAAACAAAGGTATTAAATGACAGGCTCTATATTGAGAAGGAAGTCCGATGCCCTCCTCTTCTTGCTCAGCTTCCAAAACACTGAGCAGTCAGGATTTCCTCTGTGGAGAAACTCATCAACTTGAAAGACCTAGATAGAGTGAGAATTGAGCATGTGCCAGTAAAACAGGGGAGCCTTCCCCAGAGGCCCATTACTGAGAAGCCCCAGCCATGCTTAGTTTCCAACCAGCTTATTTAGCTCCTCACTGAACTGAAAAGACAGCTAAGAACCAGAGTGTTGAGAGGTGGTTCTCCATAAAACATAAAGACCAAAATAAAGAGACAAAACTCAGAGGAAACAGAAAATACAGGGAGCAAAAGAACACATAAAAACTCTAGAATTAATATTCTCACGGAGGTCAAAGAAGGATACCATATTCATGAAATGAGAAGATAATACCATTTTAAAAAAGAAAAGACACATTCAGAGAATACGGAAGCACTCTAAGAAATTAAAAATGACAAAATAAGGGCTGGTCGAGTGGCTCAGTTGGTTAAGAGCTCACTCAAGAATGCGAGCTGAGCTCTGAGCAACAGCAGTTCAATGCCCAGCCCGAGCTGAGCTGCCGTTGAGCTGCTAACAGGTGGCAGGATGGCTCAGCTAAAAAAAAAAAATGACAAAATAAAATTAAAGAGAAAGGTTAATAGATAAAATTGAGGAAACTTCTTGGGAATTAGATCAAAAATGAAAAAGGTGAGAAATAAGAAAGATGAGAAAAATCAGAAGCTCAATAAAGAAGCTTCAAAAGCTGACCAACAAGAGTTTCAGAAACTAGAAGAGAAAAAATGGAGGGGAAGGTAGTTGGTGAAAAAAAAAAGAAATAAAGAAAAAAGAAATACAAGAGCATTTTTAGAACTGAATTGAGGCATGTGAATTTCCATATGGAGAAGACATACTGAATACCTAGAACAACAAATTGGGGGGGAGAAACCATATAACAGTTTTTCACTGTGGAATTTCAATACAACATTAAAAAAATGAAGGCCCTAACAGTTTCCAAAAAAGAAAAAAAGAAAGGTCATATACAAGCTTGGGGTTGCAAGGCAAAGAAGCAATGAGGGAAAATAATTTCTAGTCAACCAAGCCTAAGGCTAGAATAAAGATATTTTCAGACATATAAGATCCTAAAATTTTTACCTCTTCCACCTTCTTTTTTTCCCTAAAGTTGCTGGAGAATGTGTGTCCTCATCAAAAAATGAATAAACCAAAAAAAAAAAAAGATAGCATGCGATTCAAGAACAGAGAATTCCCAGGATGAAAGGACGTCCCTGGATGACAGCTGTGCAGAAAACAACTAATCTGGATCAGATCAGGACAGTGCAGGGCTCCAGGAGGGTAAACATGAACTGTCATGTTTGACAGGAAGGGAAGGGTTCTGAGTAGTCAGGAACTCTGGAGATGATTCAGTTATAAGTACAGAGCACACTAAATTTTGTAAAGAGGCAATTAATTCCATGGAAAATTAAAAATTGGATAAGAAAGAAAATGCTGGTAGTTACAGGAGCTAGGGGGTGGGATAAGTAAGGAGTTGTTCAATGGTTATAAAATTTCCATTATACAAAATGAATAAGTTCTAGCGATCTGCTGTACAATATGGTGCCACAGTTAACAATTCAGTACTGTACACTTAATAATTTGTTAAGAGAGTAGAACTCGTGTTAAGTGCTCTTACCACAAAAAAAGAAAAAGAAAGGAAGGAAGGAAGGAAGGAAGGAAGGAAGGAAGGAAGGAAGGAAGGAAGGAAGGAAGGAAGGAAGGAAGGAAAGGGGACAGAAGGAAACTTTGGAAGATGATGGATATGTTTATTACCTTGATTGTGGTGATGGCTTCACAGGTGTATGTATGTATAATCAAACTCATCAAATTGTAACACTAAATATGTCCAGTTTGTATAGCATTTTTACCTCAACAAAGCTGTCTGTTTTTAAAATTTGTATTGAGGAATTAGGGGAGGGGAATAGTGTTGGGGAATCATCAGGTAAAGGGAACAGACAAGTTGCTGTCCTTTTGTTCTTCAGTCTAGTTGTGAAGGACACCACTTCACTGGCCCATGTTGGTATTATGATCATTGTGCTATTCCAGGCTGAGGCAGATAGGTTGTCAGCCATTGGACAGCCATTCATGGTGGCTCACGGTGGCCCACTGCAGCCCACTGCAGCCTACGTCATTGCCAGCCACTCACGGCAGCCCATTACCAGGTTGAACTGTTACTCACCATCTTAGCTGTAGAGGTCGCAGTTTACTGGCACACGTGGGAATCAAACTGGCAGCCCTGTTGTTCAGAGCTCCTGCTCTTACCAACTGAGCCACTCTGCCAGCTCCAATAAAGCTGTTTTTTTGAAAAGAAAATGTAGAGAGATCCAAGATGGCAGAGTAGATATATACTTTGTCTGCATCCTTCTGTGAACACATTCAAATTATAACTAAATTATGGAACAATCAACCTGGAGAACCATCGGAAGTCTAGCTGTACAGAAGTCCTATGACTAAAAATATAAAAAAGAAGTCACATTGAGACTGGTAGGAGGGGCGAGATGCAGAATGGGCCCCAAACCTCTGTGTATCAGTTGAAAATCAGGAGGGATATCTCAGCTGCAGAGGTTCCCCCAGAGGAGGGAGGGACCCTAGCCCCCACACACACCAAGCTCCCAGCCTGTACTGCTACCAGCAAGAGGAGCCCACACAACATTTGGCTGTGAAAAACAGTGGGAATTCTCCCAACCACGTGGGTCAGAAGGCTACAGGAAACCCAGACAACCTCTTAAATGGCCCATGCACAGACTCACTCTCTTGCAGGCACTCACCTTAGGCTCCAGAGAAGAGATGGTGACTCAGGTGGTATTGGAAACATACGGGGTGCAGGTTGAGAGTGTGGCTTCAAGGGGAGGACTGGAGGACATGGCATTTTCCCTGTGAGGCATCCTTCTTCTGTGCAGCCTGCAGCGGGTGCCATCTTTGCTGTGTTGAGCCCGCCCCCACCATGGCCAAATCTGAATCTGATTGGCCTGATGAGTTCTGCTGATCCACCCTGCTGACTCACTGTGACCCCACCCCACCCAACTCCCTCAGTGCTGGAGGTACTTTCCCTGCAAGCAGCCAGCCCCTGGTGCATTGCACTCTTTCTTGGAAAACTTGCAGAGTCCAGCAACCTGCAGCAGGTGGTGACTGGCCTCAGTGTGCTCTGAGACTTTTGCTAAGTAGCACCAGGCTCAGCACTGGCACCAAACCAGAATTTATATTAGCCTGGTAACCACAACTCTTCCCACTCTAGTGACTCCCTGAGACCCTGCCTCACCCAACTTTCATACTGCATGAAGCTCTATCAGCAGCTGAACCTTAAGGGAGCAGGCAGGTGGCACCAGGCCTCGGGGTATCCTGGCTTTTTGCAGAGCTACACCAGGCTCAGTACTGGTGGCACAGCACGGCCTCTCCCATGCACCTCCAGGTTTAGCGCAGGCAGCGACACCACAGATCACTTTGTAACTCCTACCAGGTAGTCCCTGTAGAGTTACAGGGACCTGGGCCTGAACCGGAGCCCCTCCTAAAAGGCCCCAAAACCAACATACTTGGAGGTTGGCTTCAGACCACAGCAGAGCACTGCCCAATTAGCTCCACAAGTGGCACACACAAAGGCTGGTCTCAACATACTCTAGAGCCCAATGGGGCGAATCACACTTGCTGTGCAAGACCCTACACAGCAGCCTGTAAGCTGTGGACATGGAAAAACCCCACAGCCAATCAGCCTGAGGGTCAATGTCACCCACTGATGTGCGTGCCAATAGCAGTCAAGCCTCAACTATAACAGAAGGGAACACACAATCACACAAGGGACACACCTGTAACATACAGAGCAGGTGACCAGGGAGATTGTACCAGGGCCCCACAGGGCACCTACCACATAAGGCCACAAGGCCAAGACTGGGAGACATAGAAGACCAACCTAAACAAACACAGAGAAGCAGCCAAAATGAGGAAACAAAGAAGTATATCTCAAATGAAAGAGCAGGAGAAAACTCAAGAAAAAAAAGAACTAAATGAAAATGGAGGCAAACAACCTACCCAAAACAGGGTTCAAAACAATGGATATAAGGATGCTCAAGGAACTTTGTGAGAACTTCAAAAAAGAGATAGCAAGCATGAAAAAGGACATAAAAACCATTTAAAAAAGTCAGAAGTGAAGAATACAATAACTGAAATGAAGAATGTACTAGAAGGAATTACCAGATGACTAGATGAAGCAGAGGATCAAATTATCAATTTGGAAGACAGGGTAGCAGAAAACACTCAATTGGAATAGCAGAAAGAAAAAACAGTGCACCAAAGAATGACTAGAGTTTAAGAAGCCTTTGGGACAACATCAAGCATAACAACATCGCATCATAGAGGTACCAGAAGGAGGAGAGAGAAAGCTAAGTATTGAGAACCTATTTGAAGAAATAATGGCTGAAAACTTTCCTAACCTGGTGAAGGAAATAAACATACAAGTTCAGGAAGCACAGAGAGTCCCAAACACGATGAACCAAAACAGGCCCACACCAAGATACAGTATAATTTAAATGGCAAAGGTTAAAGACAAAGAGAATCCTAAAAGCTGCAAGAGAAAAGTGACTGGTAACTTATAAGAGAGCTCCCATAAGACTGTCAGCCAATTTCTCAACAGAAACTTTGCAGGCCAGAAGAGATTGGCATGAAATATCCAATGTGATGAAAATCAAGGATCTACAATCAAGACTTCTCTATCTAGCAAGGCTAACATTTAAAATTGAAGGACAAGGGCCGGCCAAGTGGCTCAGTTGGTTAAGAGTTGGCTTAGAGCGCGAGCTCTGAGCAACAGGGCCGCCGGTTCGATTCCCACATTGGCCAGTGAACACTGCGCCCTAGCTGAGCTGTCGCTGAGCTGCCAACAGGTGGCAGGATGGCTCAGCTGTTGTACCAACAAGATTGCCTGTTCAATGGTGGGCTACGCCCACCCGCACCTTGAACTGAGCTGTTGCCCGGATGGCTCAGTGGATAGGGTGTGCGCTCTTAACAACAAGGCTGCTGGTTGGACTCCTGCATGGGGTGGTGGCTATGCCCACCTGCAAATAAGATTGAACACAGCACCTTGAGCTTAGAGCCCAAGAGCTGCCGAAGGGAAGCCAGATAGTGACTGGAACCCTCCACAATGAAGATTGAAGAACAACAATTTGGCTGGTCCCCTCCCCCAATTCCCCAACACAGTTCCTCTCTCCCAATCCCCCAATTAAAAAAAAAACACACAACCGTTTAAAAATAAATACATAAATAAATAAAATTGAAGGACAGATAAAGAGCTTCCCAGACAAGAAAAAGCTAAAGGAGTTCATCACCACCAAACCAGTATTATAAGGAATGTTAGAAGGATTTAAGATGGAAAAAAATCAGAATTATGAATAATAAAATAGCAATAGCTACATAGCTAGCAACAATTACTTTCAATATAAATGGATTAAATGTTCCAATGAAAAGGCATAGGAGGGTTGAATGGATAAGAAAGTAAAACCCTTATATATGCTGCCTACAAGAGACTCACTTTGGATCAAAAGACACACACAGATGGAAAGTAAACGGATGGAAAAAGTTATTTCATGAAAATAGAATGAAGAAAACACAAAAAAGCTGGCAATTAAGTAGCAATACTTATGCCAGACAAAGTAGACCTTATAACAAAGGCTATAACAAGAGACATTGAAGGATCCAGTAATACCACTTCAGTATATTTATCTAAATAAACCCAAAATACTACTTCAAAGGGACGTCTGGATCCATATGTTCACTGCAGCATTGTTTACAGTGGCCAAGATGTAGAGGCAGCCTGGGTGTCTGTCGATGGAAGAATGGATAAAGAGGAGGTGGTACATATATACAATGGACTATTGCTCAGCCATGGAAGGGAATGGGTTCTTGCCATCTGCGGAGACATGGATGGACCTGGAGGGTACTGTGTTGAGTGGAGTGTCAGGCAGAGAAAGGCAGATGCAATGTGATTTTTCTTATATGTGGAATCTAACAACCAAAACAGAAAGAAACTGATAGATACAGAGAACATTTTAATGGCTGCCAGATGGGAGGGAGGTTGGGAGTGTGGGTGAAAAAAGTGGAAGGGAGTAAGAAGTACAAATTGGTTGTTAAAAAATAGTTCTGGAGATAGAGGGGATAACAAAAGGAGTATAGTCAATAACATTGTAATAACTATGTATGGTGTCATATTGGTACTAGATTTGTTGGTGTGATAAAAGGGAAGGGTTTGGAGGCAGGATGAAAAAGGTGAAGGGATTAAGTACAAATTGGCAGTTACAAAATAGTCATGGAGATGTAAAGTAAATCATAGGGAATGTAGTCAATAATATAATAACTATGTATAGTGCCAGGTGGGCACTAGACTAGTCAAGGAGAATCACTTCTTAAATTATATAAATGTCTAACCACTATGCTGTACACCTTAAATTAATATAAAATAATATTGAATGTCAACTGTAATTGAAAATTTTTAAAGGGTGGAGATAAAGGGGGAATAAGAGGTTCAAAGTTCCAGATATAAAATAAATAAGTCATGAGATGTAATATACAATGTAAGGAATATATAGTCAATAATATTGTGATAGTTTGGTACAGTGTCAGATGGTTGTTGGACTTATCATGATGATCACTTCTTTAGGTATGTAAATGTTGAATAACTATGGGGTACCCCTGAAACTAATATAATATTGTATGTTAGATTTTTTTTTTTTTCCTTGAGGGTAGCGTCACCGGCCCTCACATGTGGGACCCGAAACAGGGCCAATGGCATCCCAAGCCAGCTCCCAACCAACGCGCCACTCAGCCGGCCCAAGATATATTTTTAATCAAAATATATATTTTTTTAAATCTGACAAGGTTTCATTTGGCATATAAAAGTATAAGTACCCAAGAGGATTAAGTAATCAGCAGTGCACTCTTCCTCTCCTGTTCCAGAACAGAATTTATTATTCTTTAGTTTCCTGGTACCACTTCACTCCATCCTCCACTCTAGCAGTAGAAAAATCCCACAAAATTATGGAACATTTTGCTCTCTTTCAACTGGCTATCAGAGTTAGTCAATTACAGTCTGGAAATAACTGCATAATTTTAAAAACTCTAACCAGAAATAAATTTGTAATAACAATAAATTTAAACATAGAAATACATAGTTCTGGCTGAAATATCTTGAAAAATCACATCAAATGGAAGCAATGTCAACAACCAATCCATTACATGACTAGGGATAATCTCCATTGCTTGGTAATGGTGAATCCTGTAAAACAGGAATAATTATCTCTAAGACAAGCAGCTTGACTCCATTATTCTATGAGAAGTCATAAATGTAGTTAGAGGTCACAAAAAATATTTTTAAGTGAATAATTACCAACTGGCGGAAGATGAATGTGGTTTTGTTTCATAAATCTGTGTTTCATAAAAGATTTTGTGTGTGTGTGTGTGTGTGTGTGTGTGTGTGCGCGCACGCGCAAGAGGTGTGGAGGAGGATGGCAGTGGAAAGCACTAGGGTCTTCTATAAATGGCATTACATCAGAAAATGGGAAAAAAGGGAGAGTGCAAGAGGTTTTGGCTCAGCATGTAACCAAAACAGATGTTCATTTATTGCTTAATGGTGTTATTTAGCATAACATTTCATAACTAAAATATTATTTTTATTCATTTAAAATTCCATGTTAGAATATAAGCTTTCTTAGCTATAGATATAAAACAATAAAATGATTCATTCTAAACTATTAAGAAGAAATTTGAAACATTAAGTCAGCTCTTAGAATTATCTGACTTAGCCTGCCATACATTTATTAAGCAAGAGATAATTGGTGATTGGCTCAACCAAAATGGAACTGTATTGGCAAGAATTAGGGAGAGACATTTAGAATTATACAGCATATGTTTACTTAAGAAAAAATGCTTATTGATAATTTTAAAAACATGTAAAGGCTATAGATTTTATTACATGAGCTGACAGAAGTTCTGCATACATTCTATTTGCCACTCAAGGGATTGAAAAATCTGAAAATGGGAGTATACATAGAGAAAGCTCCAAAGACTGGGCATATACAGTGAACTGTATGGAAGAATCCACTGCCTGGAAGGGATTTTAAGAAAGGAGGGAATGGTCAGACAATGAACGAGAAATTATTCTGGCCAAACAGGATCACCCTGAAGAATAAACTGAGGAGTGAACTAATTACTAGAATAGGAAGAAAACAGAACTGCCTAAAGTGAAGAGTTCAAGAAGATCTAACTAAGAAAGACTGAAGCAAAAGAATATGAGAAAGGACAAGTAGTCCAAACATGATTTGGAATATACCCAGAGAGCTGGTTAAACAATTGAAGCAAGAGAGTAATAATGTGTTTCAGGGGGGTGGTTAAGAAACCCAACTGGTATTTTGAAAGTGTGAGGCTAGAGTCAAGTGCATTATTTACAGGTTTAAAATCATGTTATTTCACAGAAGATTTGGGTTTCTTTCTTCTCTGAGATTATAGAAATTATCTCACGAGATAAAAGGTCGTTCTCCATTTCATTTTCTTCCTTCAACAAAAGATGCATTCCAACATTAAGAATTACCGAAACAGGGCCGGCGGAGTGGCACGGTGGTTAAGAGCTGCTTGGGACCCCAGTGGCCCTGGTTCGGGTCCCACATATGAGAGCCACCAGCAACACTGCCCTCAGAAACAAAACAAAAAATTACCGAAGCTTTAGACAGGTGTAGGCTTCCATGATTCCTTCTCCTCCTTCACAACATACCTGCTGAGACACAACTGGACCACCTCTCTTGGAAACATTCAGTGAGGGGGAAGTTAGTTCTCACAGAATAATGTATCCCAAAGCTTTGGAAAATGAAACAATTGATGCAGGCAAGGATCATCATTGGATGCTAAGACCATCAGGTAAAAATTGCTAGGGAAGATGATACTTGCATAATGCCAAAGTATCACCCCACAGATTACTTGCTAATTGCATGGGAAATGGAAAGACATGGAGGTCACCATCCTGAATAATGAGACAATATTTTGAATGATGGGGCAACCTTTCATTTATGTCTCCTGATGTGATACAACACCAAATACATAGCATCATCTAAGAAAAGTTCTGGCCCCAAATCTGAATCCAATCATGCTTCTAGACCTACCTTTTAGTTTACAGAAAATACACGTGATGGAAGGAGTTAAACCACCTTGAGAAAACAGCCAGATAAATCCAGAATGTGGGACATTGTATAGGATAAGTAGCTTGCTTTCATTTAAAAGTTAATGTCATGGGAAAAACAAGGTTAGTGCTTATTCTAGAATAACAGAGAATAAAATACGTAACGACCAAGTACAATGTATGAAACTTGACTAGATCCTGGTTGGTATCTTGGGTTTTAAACTATAAAAGATATTTTGGAAACAAGTAGAATATTTTGAATAGATTGCACATTAAATGACATTAGGAAAATGGTTTTCATTGTCTTAGATATAATATCTTAGTCAAATTAGAGGATGTCTCTTATGTTTAGGGGCAAGAAAAAGTAAACATAGCAAAACATTAACAGTTGATTCTAAGTAGTAACTGTACCTGTGATAATTATATGATTTTCTCAACTTTTCTGTATATTTAAAAATCTTCATAAAAAACCTTGAAAAACTTTAAGTAAACTAATCCAAAATCTGCTTCCATTGGTGTGCCCCTAATTATCCTAATCCCACCTCCGTTCTCTTGGCTCTCATGACCACATTGTGCAGTTCCATTCCTCCCTTTCTTCTGGCTCTGGCTGACCCAACGCAATTCCTTCACCCTCGCCTCTACTTCAACGTGACAGCCTCAGATCTCAGCCCTGGCCATCTGCTCCCTCCCACTCTCCACTTCCTGACTCCCTTAGCTTCACAGGCTATTGAAACACCAGATTCCCAAATGTAAGTCTTCCAGCCAGATGGTTTATCTGAGGTAAACGGGTCTGAACCTAGAAACTTTCTTACCTAAATCATCGCATTTCATGGGCAAACT
This sequence comes from Aselliscus stoliczkanus, assembly GCA_033961575.1. Classification (NCBI taxonomy): domain Eukaryota; kingdom Metazoa; phylum Chordata; class Mammalia; order Chiroptera; family Hipposideridae; genus Aselliscus; species Aselliscus stoliczkanus. The sequence goes on along the minus strand of CM066730.1, from coordinate 17,642,354 downwards.
AAGATCTATTGGGTTGTCAGAAAAGTCATGATGCATTTTTGCAACGAAAAACAGAAAAAATACGTCATGACTTTTCTGACAACCCAGTAAAATGACCTACTAAATCAGAGATCATTCTTTTCTCTTATGAAATCCCAACCATCTGAATTAAAGGGGAAAAGTTAGTATGCTGAAAATCTAATAAGCTACTGATTAATTAAAATGCTTGCAGCATAACTGTTCCAGGTAATTGAATGTTTTAATTCAAGTTCCAACCACTTTTAAAAATACATTAGTACATATCCCTACTTAGTATACACAATATTCAGGATATAATTTAATCTTTGATTTTTTTTTATTTCTAAACTTAAAGCACCTTTATGTCAATACCACAAATATCTGTACACTGAATATACTTAGATTTGGATTATGCCAAGATTTAAATGATACATAAGCAATTGAGCTGAATCTGTATTGCCTAAAGATTCACTTGGAATTCACTGAAATTTCAAGGTTTAGTTACTCACATTCTTCTTTTTTTAAATCTTTTTACACAAAAGTAAACTTATAAGGGAAAACTCAATATAAGCCTCAAGTTTCTCAGAGGAGTAAAAATTCATAAAGTGTTTGAGGCAAGAGAAGTAAACATCAAACAAAAGGGCAGAGATGTAGAAAACATAAGACTGAAACTTCAAGAACAAATTGGTTCAACTTTTTCAGGGACCTTACCATTAAGGCTTTGAGGAGCTAGAATAATATGTAGTGTTTTTTTGTGATGTTATCAAAAGAATCAAAGCAAGTATTTGTTTTTTACCAAGAAGAGTATGCAAAAAAAACCAAGTCTCAAAAAATACAGAAATATGTAGAACTGTAGTTTACCTCATTGCACTGTCTCAAGTTAACTCGTTCCTACCTGTTCTATATCTCAATAGTCACAGAGCTTGCATTTATAACTGTTAAATCAGTTTGCCTATCAACACAGGGTCCCGTTGGCTTCCATGTCTACATGGCTGGAAATTTCTCCAAACTCAGGGTGTCTTTGAGGCCTAGTATCTGTTTACAACCAGGCAAATGCTCATCACTGAAGGGTTACTCAGCAGATTAGCATGATTCACACTCATGTTATGACTAGCACAGGTAACTGTTTTCCTTAACCCAATTCTTTGCTTGTTTATGTAGAGATATTGGAAGTGAATGAAACCATAACTCTGAATTAACATATGGTATCAGTTCACTAATTAGCATAAGCATCTAACTGCTACATATTCCTAAATTATTCCTATTTTGCCTAACCATGGTCATATTTAGATATCAGGTAATTTTTAAAATTTTCCCAGACCACATGCGTTAGTGATTCACCAATCAAAATGGATTATGTTTAGTTAAGCACGTTGGAAAAATCTGGAAAATGAATCAAACAAATTAAAATTGAAAAAGGTATTAAAAGACAAAGACAACATTTTTGTTTCATTTTCTCTAATTTTTCTCCCCCCACTCCCTTTTTTTAAAGCATGAAGGCTTTTAGATGTGGAATGGGTTAGATTAGATTTGTGGAAGATTCTGAAAATCTTCAGGCATATGATAAAGGCATTAGCTGAATCATGGTTTAGAGAAATTCATGTTGCAATTATCTAATGTAAACAGAGATCCAAAGTAATCATTAAATCTTAACAGTGAGTCAGAGAAATCAAACTTCTAGTTTGGAAATAACAATTTAATGGACAAACAAAACACCACAGTGAGCCAAATATTGAAGCATTGCCCTTTTTTCATTCAACAGCATGAAGTTTTTTGTTGTTGTTGTCATACATTTAAAGTCTTTACAATCAAATCAACTTATTAGCAACTAAAAACAAAAGACTATCACAGTACACAAACAGATACAAGTTTAAAACTGCAGACATTATACAAATAAGCAAAATGCATAGTACCCAAGTCCAGAGCTTTCTAGAAATCTCATATGATAACTCACCAATTTATCTGCTGTTACATTTCTAACATCAAATTTAAAATCATTTTTGTTCAGATAAATGAGCAATTAAAAAAAAACAACAACCTTGTCAATATGTAAACCCAGACCACAAAACATCTCCTAACCATTGTATTTACTCTAAGTACAAATGCATTTTTGGAAATTGCATTCACAATGCTATCTAAACTAGATTTTATGAAATCATAAATGTATTAAGATGTATCTTGGGCTTAAATTCATTGGACCACATCCCACATATATTTTCCTGTCATACTTACCTTGGGCATACATATTCTCAAAGTTAATACACGATTAAAATCAAACTTCTATTCTAGAAATGTGTCAATTTTTCCTGAATTAGGAGATTGGAACTGGTCCACTGTCACTGTATCACACAACAAATGTTTCATCACAAACAAATTAAAGTAGTCTGAGTAATGCCCCTTTCTAAGAGGTACAAATATTTTAATGTTCATCATCAGTAAGGGGTTTTAGAGACTAAAAAGCTTTTTGTTGCCTAGTTCTCTGGACACTCTATTCCCTCAAACCTAAAATATGCTAAACAATTTCTTCTCATAAATATATACATTCAACTGTCCCTACATCATGAAAAGAAATTTATTAACTCAAGTCACATAGCTTATACTTTTATTTGAAATAAATTGAATCCCTTCTCAAATGGACTTAAAAATAACAGGGACAGCACTCAGTGAAGCTGCACTCTCTACCTCCACTTTGCTCTCTGGAAGGGTCTTTTCCAGCAGGGCATCAGCTTTGTGTGTTTCTCACCCATCCTTTTGCTTGGCCTCCTACAGCAACACAGTCTTGCACAGAAATCTAAATCATTATATTTTGGTTAACTCAGTAGAGTACAGCAAAATATTTAGGTTCTGAACACATCAAACTGGGAGCCAGAACACCTTATTCATTGTTTCTGAGTTTCCACTGTCACAAAATACCCCAAATTGTTATAGGATTAAGTTAAATAAGTCCACAATAAAATTTAAAATATAATAGGGGGGGAAAAAAAATGAAACAAAATCCTCATAAACTTATAGCAACTAGTTTAAATGGAACCTCATTTTTAGGATAAAGGGCGAGGCTAATTGAACAATATGGTTTTAAAAAAAAAAAAAGCTAAACTAAAATGTTTTAAGGAAAGACGCAAATGAAGATTTCCACGAACAATAACTGCTCTGTGAGAATTTCAGAGAAGATGGAGGAGAGAGGAAAATAAGTATGGGGAAAGGGTGTGTCTCAAACACAAGTGGCCATATTCTGTCGTGAAGCTTACTTCAAAGCAAATAGCTTAATGTTTTTAATTCTCTTTAGTAATGTGGCAAAACAGATATTTAATTGAAACCACAAAGGCGAAGGAAGCTGAATTTCCTCTTAGCAACGGAGCATGTGCAAAGGGATTGAGCACCTCAACTGGAGTAGCAGCCCATGGAGAGCAGCATTAACTTAAGAGAGAAAACAGCTGGAGGGAATTCAGGGGAGCTCCAATAGCTGGGCTGTGGAGGGAGTGAACTCTTTCCAAATGGATGTGCCTTGGAACAGCTCTCCTCTGGAGTGCACACTCCATAGTAGATTATTGATGATGATGAGAACAGGAATCAGTTCATTCCTAACCTTCCACAAAGACCTCTCCTGCTGCCTAACCCTGCCCCTGCCTTCCACTGCCTGTCTAGCAGGGCCTAGGGAAATCCTTAGTTTACACAGTTTTTGCTTCTTTGCTAACACCTAAATAGATATGAACATTTGTACTTCCAGCATACAGGAAAACCAGTGGTGTCAACATTTGATGGAAAACAGACCACACACATATGACCAATGGCTTTGTTAAGGTCATGAACACTAATAGAGAATATAAAAGAAAATAAATGATGTATTACCTGACTTGAAACATGGCAATGTGTGTTCAATTTCTTAGTTTGCATATCGATTAAGAAGGTGCCATACAGTCTAGAAATTCATGACACACGCACTGGCAAAAACCATACACCATCAAAATAACAAGGCTCGAAGGGACAAGGCTGACAAAGATAACCCCCAGGGTGACCTTCTTAGAAACCAGCAAGTAGATCCCTAAGGGCAAGGAGCTGAAGTACAGCAAACCTAGCAACCAAACCAACACCCGGATGGACGTCTGAAACAGCAAGGAGGTACAGTTCCACACAGTCCAGTTGTGTGACACAGTGGTGACAGAGTCGAAACTTGCAGGCCTATAAAATTCTAGCACAGGAGTAGAGCTCAGAGATGGGGAACTCTCTCTCTGCACCTCCATGATGGTTATAACCAGGCAGTTGGAGGAAGTGTGAGAAGGACTGACGAGAGAGGCCAGCCTCTTGGGGGTCAGCAGTAGCTCGGTGGGGTTTTCGGGCAGGCACTTTTTGCCTTTGCCTCCACAAGTCAAGTTCACAAGGATGTTGTTGTCATCGGGCAGGCTACTGACTTCATCATCTGGCAGGCATGTCTCAAATCTGCAGAAAGGACAGACGATGACACCTTGGGTGGAGTCACCAAAGTCTATGATCTTGTAGAGGCATTTGGCACAAACCCTGTGACAACACTCCAGCACTTTGGGTTTCCTCTGTTTCAGATTGTATCGATTATAACAGATCTTACACTCCAGCTCGTCGGACACCTGAAACTCTGCAGCGTCTTCCGGAGGTTGACTAGCCATCTTGAATTATGTGTAGTCTTCAGCCAGATGTGTCTCGTTGAAGAACAACTTCGACTAAGGTGTCCCTCTGAATATCACCTCATCCAAATCAGGCAGAGATACAAAAAGGCAGGACAGGTAGTGACAGAAACCAGAAATCTTCCAGGCATTTTCAGCTTCTACGTATAACTATCTGTCTCAAATGCATATTTTAAAAGGCCACATGGGTCTGCAAAGGAAAAAAGACAAGAGATTCTAACATAGTGAAGAATTGTAATGAAAAGTGCTCTATGGAATTTTCTTAGCTTTACCTATTAGAAGCAATAGACTTAAAAGGTTAAATCCCTTTCATCTTTTCACAGATTCCTGCCCCAGGACAGAAAAGTGTTATCTCCATGCTTAGCCTTTTCAGTCTATATATATGATAGTAAGAAGGACTATACATTCCAGAGCACTGTGAGTATGGCTAGATAAAGAGATTTTCTCTTTGAAACTTGTAGCAATTTCTGGCTTCTTTGAAAATAAAATGGGGCACAAATCAGAAATAGATACAATTTGTAATCAAATTCCCTTCAATACAGACTAACTAAAGGTGTCACTGGTGTAAATACCAGTTGTCTAAATACCCTCAATAGTGCTTAGGAACACACACAAAAAGGGAAACCTTAACAATAAATGCTTACAATGTGTTTTCAGAAAGTACTTTGATAGAGATGAAAGCGTATTTAAATACAGCAGGCTGCCCTTACCTTCCCAACATAGAGGAATCTGTTATAAATGCCTTTATTATTTGACTATTCAATTTCAAATTTTTTGTTTCAATACTAGTCTTGAAAACCATAGTTGTACATATACATTTGCTCAAGGAAGCATGAAGTCTATGACACCTGACATAAGCATTATAAACAAGTCAAGTTTAATTCCCAAGAAAGAGAAGTAAACACAGATAACACATACAGTTATATCTACAAACATGAAGAACCGCACATGCACAGCTGTCAAGTTCTCAGTGTTCACCTACTTGCCCTACTTTATTTCATGTAAACTCTTTCTATAGTGAACAGAAAGCAAATACAATCAATAATCCCTAATGTTGACCTTTAGTTGCCATTACTGGCTTTGGACAAATGGCTGAAGGTTGATTTCACGTGCTCATGTGAGTTCTCAATTATTATAATAATAGTACTAATGGAAGAGAGAGGCAATATGGGAAATCTCCAAATAAATTTTATTTTGCTTTAATATATATGATTTTTTGGTAGTAATTTGTCTTAAATTAAGGTTTTCTTGGAAAAAATATCGAAATGTGTTTGAATTTCTGAGCACACCCCCAAGCAATAATAGCAGAAGGCTGCCATAACAGTCCTTAGAAACAGAGTGTAACTATGCTAATATCTAAAATTTTCCTATGGGCCGGCCGACCGGCGCATTGGTTAAGAGCTGGCTTGGGACACCAGCAGCCCCAGTTTGGATCCCACATATGAGGGCCAGTGACACCACCCTCTACAGCTAAGATGGTGAACAACAGCTCCACCTGGAGCTGAGCTGCTGTGAGTCCCTGGGACTGCATAGCTGCAGCCCCTGCTGCAGTGGGCTGCCATGGGCCAGCGTGAGCGGCTGACAGCCGGTGTGAGCTGCCAAGAGCCCCTGTGAGCGGCCGTCCAGAGGCCGGCGACCGATCTGCCTCACCCAAGAAGAGCGTAATGATGACACCAACATGGGCCAGTGAAGCGACATCCTCCACAACTAGACTGAAGAACAAAAAGACAGCAACTGGTCTGTTCCCCTTCCCCAATTCCCCAATAAAATCTTTAAAAATAAATAAATAAATAAATAAAATTTTTCTATGGATTGCACTGCCTTAACAGAAAAGAGGCAGTGGGTAGCTAAACTTGGACAATTTCTGAAATCATGAATAATTGGTAAATGAATACATATTACCTTCTTTTTTATTCATGACTTTAATTTTTAACTGACTTCATATAATGCAAGAATGTATAATATAATGGATATCAGTGGCAAGATATTCTAGGTGGAAAAAGGAAGTCAATAAATCAAATCTCTGACATCAGCCAAAAAAATGTAGGTAGGATTTAAAAAAAATAAAGTTTACTGTACATGAATGTATGTATTTCAAAATTGCCACCATAAGCCAATTTCTATATCTCCACTCTTACACCGAAAAAATGATATACAGACACAAACATCAACACTTCTACCCCTTTCCTTCTGCATGTCCTAAATGCTTTCTTCATTCCTGATCCTGATCCTATGCAGATTACATATGCCCACATCAGTGCAAAACACGACTTTATCTTGCCTAGCATTCTACAAAGCTGACTTTTGATTCTCCTGTGGGATGAATACCCTCAGGATGACAGACAGCTAAGGAAGAAGAAGGTGTTCTATCACTGTCACCACACCCAGTCCTGGCTGCTTTCAGAATGGTCCCTAGTCCTGGACGTGTCATTCGTGATCCACTTACTGGGCAGCTCCCATTCATTCAGTGCTCTGGTAGCCACACACAGACAGAGGCCCATCCAAACTGAACAGGTTATAGTCTCCCTGCAGCTGCCTTACAACTCAGTCTTACTGCCCTCAAAACTCCAGGCATGCTGAAGTAATGGTAGAATTCGCAGCACGGATTGCCTCCATCAGCATCAAAAGGACTATGTATGTGAAGTTCTGTGAAAATGAAAAACAAAGTATGTAAACATGTACATAAAGAGGAAAACAGAGTAAAATATTTAGTGAAGATAAATAAGCAAAATTACATCTAAAAGCACAGAAAGCAAACGCATACATATAGAAACGCCAACGAAAAGCTTATAATGTATGTGTAATGAAACTAGATATCTATCTTACACCACTCACAAAAATAAACTCAAAATGGATTAAAGACCTAACTGTAAGACTGGAAACCATAAAACTCCTAGGAGAAAACACAGGAAAAAAAGCTCCTTGACATGGTTCTTGGCAATGATTTTTTTGATATGATACCTATAGTACAAGCAACAAAACCAAAAATAAAACCAGTGGGCCTACATTAAACTAAAAAGCTCCTGCACAGCAAAAGAAATGATCAGCAAAATACAAAGATAATCTATGGAGTGGGAAGAAATATTTGCAAACCATATATATGATCAGGGGTTAATATCCAAAATATATAAAGAACTCATACAACTCAATGGAAAAAAAACCCAAGTATTCTAATTTTAAAATGAGCAAAGGACCTGAATAGACATTTTTCCAAACAAGATATATGAATGGCCAACAGGTACATGAAAAGGTGCTCAACATCACTAATTATCAGGGAAATGCAAATCAAAACCACAATGAGATATCACCTCACACCTGTTAGAATGGCTATTATCAAAAAGACACAGAAATAACAAGTGTTGGCAAGGATGTAGAGAAAAAGGACCATTGTACACTGTTGGTGGGAATGTAAACTGGTGCAACCACTATGGAAAACAGTATGGAGCTTCTTCAAAAAATTAAAAATAGAACTACCTTATGACCCAGCAATCCCACTTCTGGGTATATATCCAAAGGAAATGAAAAGATAATGTCACCCCAAGGTTCAGAGCAGCATTTTTTACAATAACCAAGTCATGAAAACAACCTACATGTCCACCAATAGATGAATGGATAAAGAAGTTGTGACAAACATATACACATACACATATAACAGAATATTAGCCATAAAATGTAAATACTGCTATTTGCAACAACATAGACAGACTTTAAAGGCATTATGTGAAAGTGAAATGTGAGGCAAGTACTGTTTGATCTCACATGTGAAATCTAAAATACACACACACAGAAAAAGAGATCTAAAGATAAGATTTCTGGTTACCAGAGGCGGAGGGTAGGGGGAGGGGAAATTGGATGAAGGTGGTCAAAAACTACAAATTTCCAGTTATAAGATAAATAAGTACCAGGGATGTAATGTAAAACATGATGACTAGTTAACACTGTTGTATGGTATATTTCAAAGTCAAGAGAGTAAATCCTGTAAGTTCTCATCACAAGGATGGTCGATGTCAGCTAAACTTATTGTGATAATCACAATATATATAAGTCATTATGCTGTACACCTTAAATTTACACAGTGTTGTATGTCAATTATATCTCAATAAAACTGGAAAAATGAAAATTAAAAACAGCTTGTGTATGTGAGAATACATTACATTGTCAGCATTCACAATCAACTGGTCACATTAGTACTCTCTGTAATAAGCTTCTCACCATTAGAAGAGTAGTAGGAATGTCCTATACTGGTCGTGTCACAACTTCTAGTTCATAATTCAGAGAACATAACTACTTCTTTGCTTAGACGATATTGAGCTATTATTTGAAACAAAGCTTTTTTTCATAGAACCACTCAATCAGACCTTTGACTATGTTAAGATATAATGTTATGTGATCATAATTTTCATATTTATATAAATTCATATAGGGGGCTTAGTAAAATACAAAGAAAATACTAAATGTTCTAATAGATGATGACAAAGATACCTACTTTAATTCTAAGGCCAATTTTAGCCAATCCATGCTATCACCTTGAAATACTCATCAAGTCCTGCCTGTGAGCATGGCACTTCTGGGCAGGAGTGGCTGACAGCCCTGAGATCTGGTAGCATTGCTGCAAACACATGCCATTCCACTGGAATGGCATAAGACAGCATGGTGATTGTTTTTCTTGGGAAGTTGAGGTAGCAACTTCTAGACTTCTCAATAAATACTTCATCTGTTTCATTATGACTCTAAGGTCCCTCAAAGAACTCGAATAATAGCCTAAAATCTATAACTTTGTAGGGTTACAATTAGTTGGAGTTGTTATTCGGTCCTTGAAAAGATATGCATTCCAGCCTGTTCCTACCCTGCCTTCACTCTGTAATGGTGGACAACAGAGTTTATGTTGAGTGAAAGAAGCCAGACCCTAGACTCTCTGTGATTCTATTTCAAGAAAGCTCAAAAAAACAGGCAAAACTAAGCTGTAGTAGGCATGCAAGTTTGGGTGGTAAAATTAAAAAGAAAAGCCTGGAAGTAATCAGTATAAATGTCAGGACAACAGATGCCTTTGAGGGGACTGAGTGTTGGGGGAGAGCATGGACTGGGCTGCCGGGAGGTAGACCTTGTTTCTTGTCCTTGGTGGTACTTACAAGTGTTCACTTTGTGCTACACCATCAGGCAGTACATTTTTCTGTACTAGTGTTTAAAAAAAAAATCCATGGCTAAATACTTTAGCTATTTTAATAGCCCAGATTGTTCTGTCAATGGGTATTTTGGATCAACTTATCCTTTTTTTCTCTATGATCTGTAAGCTCATTAATTTTTTTCACAAAAATTGAAATGTCAGTCACTTATCTATCACCTAAATATCCAGCCATTACGGTAAATCAATATTAAAATGGATGAAATCTTAAAGATGAGTGAGCCTGGAGCGTTCCTTGATGAGAACAACTGCTAAAAGTATGTCTCACCAGGTACTCGGGAAAGAATCTGGCATACTAAAACTGCCTTAGAAATAAATACATGTAATTATGTGAGGTGATGAATGTGTTAACTAACCTTACGGTGGTAATCATTTCACAGTATATATACATGTATCAAATCATCACATTGTACACCTTAAACTTACCCAATATTATATGTCAATTACATCTCAATAAAGCTGGAAAAAATAAATACATAAGGTTTTTTATCTCCTAGAAAAATATATCACATATATGAAGCTAGTATTCCTTATTAATCCTTAATTCTTTAATCCTTTCATAAATCATCTGGCGTAAGAATATACAAATAATTACCAACTCGAACTCTCATAAGTCAACTTAAGCTCTTGGACAAATGACTATTTTCCCTGCCCTAAATGTACCATATTATCTGACTCAAATCTACTTTCTCTACTGTTCAATTCCTTTGATACTGAAGATGCCAACTTGGTTTGTACAGTACTTGGAAGCAAAGTGCCCCCAGTAGGCATCTGTTGTTTTGTTTACCTATAATCTTTTTTTCTACCTTCAGACCAACTGCTCCCTTCTCAAATGCTTCTTTGAAGAAGTTCCCCACTCACTCATATTACGTGATCATGGTGGGGCTGTGTGCACTAATCATGATACTGTCCCTCCCTTCTCTCCAATGGTGTGGACTTGTGACCCAGGCCTGGCTCATCGCAGCAGTCCATTATCCCCCTGCTCACAGGGACCAGTCTGAGTGGGCATGTGACTCACACCAGGCCTGTCAAAGCTCCTTCCTAGGACTTATTTTATTAGAAGCTAGGGGAGGAGGGAATATGCTAGAAGCCCGGGGAGGAGCATAGAACCAGAAAAAAAAACGATGTATGAAGGAACTGCCATGCCACCCAGAGGGAGAATAAGAGAGAATAAAGCCAAAAATAAAAAGAGAAGTAAAGGAAAGCAGGAGGCAGAACTATAGGCTGCAGCAAAAGGCAGATACCTGAGGAGACCTAAACTGAGCTTCTGTATCTAATTGCATGTGAAGGCTCTGTGACCCAAAAATCCTTTTTTTTTTTTTTTTTTTTGGTTATGCTAGTTTTTTTGTTGGATTTCTGCTACTTATGACACAAAGAACCACGATGCAATTACCATGCCATCTTTGACTGAGAATTTATTGTGTTTTCAGATCTAGGTTGCTACTTAGTACAGTACTCCAGAAATTATAAATAAATAATTGAATAAAACAACCCAGACCAATAGGAATTCTTTATTTTTTAATTTTCATTATACATCATGTATGTGCACACATGTATGCGCCCACACTTATACAAATTTATATACATAAATATACAAAAGTCATACATATTATTGTTTATGTACTGGTGGTCTCTGTATGTGTGTATGTTCTTTATTACTTGGTTAATTTCTTCTTTTCACTTCCCTCCACTCATATCAACCCCCTTATCTCCAGTGACCCATATTAACAACCTGGTGTATTTTCTTCCACATAGATTCTCAAGTACATATACTTATCCATGTACATATAATTGTAAAGGCACACATAAGCACACTTTTTTCCAATGCTTTTTTCTAACTCCTATGTTATACCCAGTATAATGGCTCATGAAAGTCTGTCAATTCAACTGACAGATTCCTAAATTCTTTTCTAAACAGCTGCGAACTATTTCACCATTTGGATGTATTCTTATGGAGCCAACCATGTCTTTCCTGGTAGGCATTCATTTATCTCCACTTTTTCCCCCAAAACATGACTGCAGAACACAACCTTGTAACACATATCCTTACATACAGATGCTAGTCACAGGATGTAAAGTACAGCATAGGGAATACAGTCCATGGTATTGTAATAGCCATATAAGGTGTCAGATGGGCAGTAGACTTCTTGGGGTTATCACTTTGTGAGGGGTGTAAATGTTTAATCACTATGTTGTTTTGTACACTTCAAACTAATTAACTAATTAATTAAAAGAAAAGAAAAGAAAAGGAAAAAGGAGTGGAATTCCTGGGTCCTACAGGTATTACTCCTAACACATGTTGGCCAGATTGCTTTCCAAGGCTGTAACACATATGGCACCCAATAATATGAGTATTGTTTCTCCCTAAGAGAAATAAATGTTTCTGAACATTTAAATTTTGCCAGTTTGAGGGGTGCTATATCATCATTTGAGTTTGAGTGTCTTATTTGCTGGCCTTCTGCATCTGCTCTTCTGTGAACTATGTCTTCATATTTTGCTGATTTTTCTGTTGGGCTGTTGGGCCTTTCTAGTCAATTAGTAAATGCTTTTTGTCATTATAGATACTAAACTCTGTCCTCTGTATTGCAAACACTTCCCTCTTGTAGCTTCTGAGTCTCTAACCTTAGTTAATACTTATTGCTCCTAATACATTACATGTAGTTATTTTCTTACAAAATTTGACTTCCTTTATTTTTAACTTTTTTTTTCATTTGTATATATGGTATAAGATAGGATTCTAATTTTATTTTCTTCCAGGTCTATATCAATCCGATTTGCTAAATAATCCATTCTTTGCTGATTAACTAAAATATCATCTTTGTCATGTATTAAATTCTCATGCATTCTGAGATCTATTTCGTATTTTCTATTGTATTCCACTGATCGATTTGTCTAGCCATCTGCCTCAACTGTAACTTGAATACCATGAGTCTCTCCTCTGTAGTCTTTTTTTTTCTTTTTTTTTTTTTTTAAATCAGTTTAGGTGTACAACACAATGCAATAGTTATACTCTTTACCCCCCAAAGTGACAATCCTCCTTCCCCAGTTCACCACCCCACTCCACCCCCACATATCATACATATCTATTAAAATTCCTTTGACTCCCTTCCACAGTATACTCCACATCCCGTGAGTATCTATATATTCAGTTACAGTTGGCATACAATATTATACAACATCAGCTTCAGGTGTACAGTGCAGTGATCAAGCCTCTACTCCATCCATGAAGTGGTCTCCAACAAGACATGTGACTATCTGACATGCCACAAAATTTTTACAACATTATTATATTCCCCGAACTGTGTTTCATATCCCTGTGGCAATACTGTAGTTGTCTATTTATGCTGTCTAATCCCTTCCCCTTCCCCCTTATCCCCACCCCTCTCCCAACTAGCAACCCTCAGTTTTTCCTCTATATCTATGAGTCTGTTTATTTTGATCGTTCATTCAGTTTTTCAGATTTCATATATAAGTGAGATCATATGGTACTTGTCTTTCTCCGACTGACTTATTTCATGCAACATAATAATCTCTTCACAACATTATCAATTACATTCCCAGAACTGCCCCCATATCTCTGCGGCAACATTGTAGTCACCCATCTACGCTGTCCAAAACCTTCCCACTCTCCCTCATCCCCACTCCCTCACAGCCAGCAACCATCAGTTTTTCCTTTATATCTGCTTGATATGACTTCAATCTTCTTAAATTTACTGAGACTTGTTTTGTGGCCTAATGTAGTCTATCTTGGAAAATGTCCCATGTGTACTTGAGAAGAATGTATATTCTGTTTTTTCAGGGTGAAATGCTCTAAAAATATCAATGAAGTCCAGCTGGTCTAAAGTGTCATTTAAGGCCCCTCTTTCTGTTGATTTTCTGTGTAAAGGGTCTGTCCATTGGTGACAATGGGGTGTTGAAGTCCCCTATGATAGTGTTTCTGTTGATCTCTGTCTTTATGTCTGTCAGAATCTGTTATATGTAATTAGGAGTTCCTATGTTGGGTGCATAGATGTTTATTAGAGTTATAGTGCCCTTCTTTGTCTTTTATTGTAGTCATTTTAAAGTCTACTTTGTCCAAAATAAGTATTGGTACTCCAGCTTTTTTTTTTCTCATTTCCATTTGCATGAAATATCTTATTCCCTCTGTAAACAGTATATACATGTGTCCTATTTTCTTATCCACTCAGCCACTCTCTGTCTTTTGATGGAGCATTTAACCCATTCACATTTAAAATGATTATTGATAGGTGCATATGTATTGCCATTTTGTTATTTGTATTCCTGGTCTTCCTGGGTTAGCTTGTTTACCCCTTTCTTTTGTTTAAAAAAAGCCCTTTTAACATTTCTTGCAATGCTGGCTTGGTGGTAATGAATTCCTTAAGCTTATTCTTTTCTGAGAAGCTCTTTATTTCACATTCAATTTTAAGTGATAGCCTTGCTGGATAGAGCAATCTTGGTTGTAGGCCTTTATTTTGTGTGACTTTGAATATCTCCTGCCACTCCCTTCTGGCCTGCAGAGTTTCTGTAGACAAGTCAGCTGTTAATCTAATAGGAGTTCCTTTTTATGTAACCTGCTGTGTTTCTCTTGCTGCTTTTAGGATTCTGTCTCTGTCTTTAACTTTTGCCATTTTAACTATGATGTGCCTTGGTGTGGAACTGTTTGGGTTCAGCTTGTTTGGAACCCTCTGCCCTTCCCGGGCATGTATGTTGATTTCCTTCACCAGGGTAGGGAAGTTTTCAGTCATTATTTTTTCAAATACATTCTCGACCCCTTGCTTCTTCTCTTCTCCTTCTGGTATTCCTATGATGTGAAGGTGGTTGCGCAGCATCTTCTCCCATAGGGCTCTTAAAATATTTTCATTGTTTTTTATTCTTTGGTCTTTTTGTTGTACCAACTGGGTGATTTCTGCTGTTTTGTCTTCCAAATCGCACATCTGCTCCTCTGCTTCATCTACTCTACTGGTGATTCCTTTGAGTGTGTTCTTCATTTCAGTTATTGTATTCTTTAGTTCTAACTGGTTGTTTTTTATGATTTCTCTATCCTTCCTTATATCCTCACTAAGTTTCTTAAACATTCTTATCATCAGTGTTCTAAACTCTGTCTCTAAAAGGTTGGATCCCTCTGTTTCATTTGGTTCCATTTGTAGAGGTTTCTTCTGATCATTTACTTGAGACACTGCCCTCAAAAAAAAAACAAAACTCTAAAGGTTACATAAAACTCACATGATCCCACTGCCTTTATAAATGGTAGATCTTTAATCTCTTTCCCAATCTCTTTAATGGTACTGTCTTATTCAAATTTTCCACGTCTTCCTGAGTCAAATTTGGACATTTATATTGGCAAGAAAAAAATCCATTCTTCTGGTATTTCAAATTCTTTGCCATAGAGTTGAATTCAGTTATCTTTATTATCATCTTTGAATCAGTCTTATGTCTCTGATTATGTCCTTTTTCTCATTTCTAGTTTTGCAAATGTCTCGCCATTACTATATTTGCATTTCTAATACTTTTGCTTTAAAGATTAGTGACTCTATTATTTTATTTACACAAGTTTATCTCCTTCATATTGTGTCTTTTAAAAATCATTATATAATGTCTTTACTTATTGTATTTCTGCTTTTAACTTAAATACTACCTGTATTTGCCTGGGATATTTACCTGCCTTTTTATTTTCAACTGCCATCATTTTGTTTCAAGTGTTCCTTTTTTTTTTTTTTTTAAGATTTTTGTTTTGAGAATTGGGGGAGGGGAACAGCACTGGGGAACTGGGGAAGGGGAACAGACAAGTTGCTGTCCTTTTTGTTCTTCAGTCTAGTTGTGGAGGACGTCGCTTCACTGGCCCATGTTGGTATCATCATTGCGCTTTTCTCAAGTGAGGCAGATCAGTTGCCGGCCTCTCACAGTGGCTCTTGCCAGCTCACACTGGCTGCCAGCCACTCACGCTGGCTGCCAGCCACTCACTGTAGCCTATGGCAGCCCATTGCAGCATGGGCTGCAGCTATGCCGTCCTGGAGACTCACAGCAGCCCAGCTCCAGGTAGAGCTGTTGTTCACCATCTTAGCTGTAGAGGGCAGTGTCACTGGGCCTCATATGTGGGATCCGAACCGGGGCCGCTGGCATCCCAAGCCAGCTCTTAACCAACGTGCCACTGGGCCAGCCCTCAAGAGTTTCTTATAAACACCATATGTCTGAGTTTTACTTTTTAAACTCAGTCTAACAGCATCAAATTTTTAATGGGGAAATTCAGTTCATTCACATCCAATGTAAAGACTTCTATTTGAACTTATTCTTTCCTTCTCACTTGAGTTTTAGAAAAATTTCCTCTCCTATTGCCCCTCATCTTGAGGTGTTTCTGATTAACTTTTTGTTTGGATGCTTTTTTGTTTGGTACTCTTCTTGAGTATTTTTGTTAGAAAATGGGTGATGGACATCTCTGGCTTCTTATATAACAGTAATGTCATTTACTCTGACAGGGAAATGGCAGCTTAGCTGTGTGTGTGATTTCCGGGCTGCTGGCTTTTTGTCTCCACAGTCTACAGAAGTTTCTCCACAATCTCTAGCTTCCTGTGCCACAGATGAAAAACCTGCTTTTTTTTTTTTTGAGAGCAGTGTCAGTGGCCCTCACATGTGGGACCTGAACCGGAGCCGCTGGCTTCCCAAGCCAGCACTTAACCACGGCGCCACTCGGCCAGCCCATAGTCTGACACTTCTTAATGGTAGTTAATTCGTTCTCTCTGCCAGGAAGCTTCTAAGGTTTTGCTTTTTATTCTTTCACCATCTATACAGAGATGTCTTTTTTCATATATTTTGCCTGGAACTTGATGAGTATTTGAATATATAGGCTCAAGTCTTGATTTTTAAGCTCAGAAATTTTGTTTCTTTCATCAATTGAATTATTGTCTTTCCTCCTTCTGTTCTTTTTTCTCCTTCTGGCTCTTATGTGACTCACATGTTACCTTACCTAGATCTATTTTCTCTTGTGAACTCCATCCCTTTATATATTTGTTCTGTGTTCTAAGATTCCTGCACTTCGCCAACCAAGCTACTAATTCAAGTCTCAGGAATGATCATCATCTCCTTTAATTCATTTACTGAAATGTTTGATTTGGAAAATCATGCATTTCATCTCTAGGAAGTCTTTTTGTGCTACATTTAAATCCCCTTATGTGCCTTACTATTTTTGTCAGGGTGTCATCCGTCTCCAGCTGCCGCTCTATCACATTTACCGTGTGTTCTCTCTGTTCTCATGGTTGTCTTCTCTTTGGCTGTAGTGCCATCTTTTCTCTTTGTTGATCACTGGAATGAAGTGACTGCAGTTCTGTGAGTGGTGGGACCGCAGTAATCTCTACTGCTGTGTCCTAGCTGTGCGACAGCAGGAAGGCGCCAGGGCCCCTTCTGCTCCATCTCCTCCCACTCCCAACTTCCAAGACAGTGAGGACTCGGCCCAAGAGTTCATCTTCTACTGTGCCTCCTGTAGGACACACACACACACACACACACACACGCACGCACACACACACACACACTCATGTACATACAATGGGGTGAGAGCAATTTCAATTTTCCTCCCAGGAGCCCCCCTACCCTCTGTAGGTCAAGCTCTTTATAGTATCCAATGCACTCTGACCCTCCCCAGGACATCAGATGCCAATCTTCAGTGCCAGCCCAGCCCAGGAAGAATGTCCCTAGCTGCTCCCTTCACCCTCAGCCTCCCACAGAACTCAGGGCTTCATCTGCACACAGGGATCTGCTGGCTCCAGGAGTGGTTTGAGTCAGCAGAGGTGGACAGCAGAATTGAGAATGGCAGGATCGTGAGCCCCATTACCAGCTATATCCCAGAATCCTTACCAACTTTAATTCCTGAATTTTCTTCTCAAATATTTATCTAGGTGGGAAATGTGGGCATTTGTGATAAAAGTTTAATTTGGGGAGAATATTGGCAATTCTAATCATGTTTCCTATTACCAAAAGATATATTTCAAACTGATACTCATCCCTAAGTTCATAACTATTTTTGAAAATATATTTTTTAAATTCTCTCTTCTGCACATTCTTTTGTTTTCCTTCTTCTATAGCAAACTGATCTCAAGAATCCATAAACTTGACACAAAAGGGGACAGGAATCCTTTATTTTTCCCTTGGCTATCTTTCTTAAACAATACACAAATTGCACATTTTAATTCAGAGAGTTTTATAAGCACATATCAGTTATATAAAAAAGCCATTAGATAAGAATTTTTCGTATGTTTCTCTTTCAAAACATATACTTTGTAAAACTTGGACTGTTTGAGGTCTCTCCGTTGTTTGTGTCTTAGGCTGTTTTGGGTCTTGTACCCCAGCTTTTCATGATCTAACTCTTCTATTTCAATTTTTTTTTTTTTTTTTTTTTACTATCAGGCAATGTAGTTTATTATTCACACAAAAGTTAGGGACCAAGGCCACTGTGCTGTTAGACACCTCCCTCCCCACCCACCCACTCCTACCCTGCTGTAAACACAGAACAGAACACAACAAAATACCACAGTTCAGGCTGAGACCTATATCAATTTTAAATTTATTAGTAGACCATTTTACCTAACTATCCTTTGCCCTTCCTCTATCTCTAGTAGTAGATTGTTTGGAAATGGCTATAATAATTCTCCACAGTTTGTACAGCCTGTGAAAGTGATTCCATTCATTCCACACACAGGTAGAAGAATCCGCTTTCCTTCCCCACCCCTTAAGTCGAGGCTGGCCTTTTGACTTGTTGTGACTAATAAAATAAAGCTGAAGTGACTCTGAGAGTGTTCAACCCTCACTTCAGGGTGCCTTGTAGCTTTTGCTCCTGTCCTCTTAGAACCTGTGTAAAGAAACCCAGGCTAGTCTTCATGATGATGAGAAATGATATGGATGGATGGATGGATGGATGGATGGATGGATGGATGGATGGATGGATGGATGCCCAGGCAAACACCAGCACCAACACCAGTCATGTGAGTGAGACTATCATAGACCAAGCAGCCTCAGTTGAACCACCAAGTGATTACAACCACTGAATGAGTGGCCCCCAAGAGAGACCAGCAAAAGAATTATCCCTGCTGAACCCAGCAGTACATGCTGATCCACAGAATCACAGGCACATAAAACGGCTGTTGTTTTAAGCCACTTAGTTTTAAGGTGGTCTGTGTTGTAACTATAGATAACTAACACATCAGGTTAAGCTATTCCTTTCTAAACAATTCCAAAGCTCATCTCTGTCGAGAGAAATTATTTTCTTCATTCATCAAAGGTTTTCATTCCTACCCAGAAGACTTTCTTATATACTTTGTAGCTGCCTAACCCTGTAGTTCTTACAATTTTTGTTTGTTAGAAAATTCTTGGTCAGAATACAGTTTCTATATATTCTTCTGTATATGAACTTTTATCATTTCTATTATAATAATGTCTGTTAATTAAGAATAGTTTCTCGGGCCGGCTGAGTGACGCGGTGGTTAAGCGCTGGCTTGGGAAGTCAACGGCCCCGGTTTGGGTCCCACATATGAGGGCCAGTGACACTGCCCTCAAAAAATAAACAAATAAATAAATAAAAAGAACAGTTTCTCTAAGGAGCTCTAAATTTTAGTTTCCCTAAGAATTTTAGAAACATTGCATAACCTTCACAATACTGAAGGGCAATAAAATTCCCACTTAGTAGATGTATAAATGCCCAATGAAGGTTAAGCATTTTTTCCAAGATTACATAAGTCAGGAGCAAGGGAGTTCAAAAACTAAGCTGTCACTGTAACCCTATTTTATGCTTGTCCAGGGCTCTATCCTGTGTATCACTCCACTCCAAATAAATTAATTTTATATGTCTCAGAATGAGTTTCGTTTCTTCAAAGTATTTCTCAAACATGTTTCACTGAACCTGACTCATGCTCACAGGGCCCATGGGCCATTTTAATTTGGCCTTAACAAGACAGGGTATGTTTTTCCCTATGAAACAGCAACAACTGCCAAGTTTGAATTCTCATTTCCTGGATCCTCCTCCCATTCTGGAAAATAAACATTATTAACATTGCTCTCTACATTAAGGGACAAGATATTTCAAAGGGCTCTCCAACAAAAAATGATACAAATTAAGGAATTGTCATTTTCATGATCTATGGTTCCTGTTTTTAGAGATGGAGCTAAAAAATTGCTTCTATCTTTAATTTTCTGTGTGTGAAAAATGGAACATCACTCTTCAAACATTTTCATTTCTTGATCATCAGTTTTTATGACACCCTAAATTCTCTGACTAAGAACACTATCCCCCAAAATACATGAGAGATTCTGGTACTTGTATGAACATTCTTCTTTGTGAATAATTGTGGCAGAATATTGATTTTTTAAGCTCGGCTACTGATAAATGACACAGGCTTGCCGTAGCTCTAAGGCCAAGTCTCTCATTCACAAAACCCTATGCTCCAAACCTTAGTATTTATGACATTTGCGATTCAAATGAAGTTTAAACCATACATGTGGCATCTACCCTCAACAAAGCCCAGTTTTTCCATCTAGAGATTTGTAAGTTGGCTTTCAGTTAGAGTGTGAAAGACTCGCCTTACTAATTAATAATTACTAATAACCAATAATATGCTGGTCTCAGTCCCAATTACCATAATTGTCCCTTAGGGAACATCAACAATATTTGTAATTTTGTATAGTATGATAGTCTCAGAATTGAGGTTTTTGCTCTGCCTTTTCATGGAAAACAATCCTTCTTGCTATAATAAAAGGCTGTAATTTAGAAATCCCTAAAAGAATAGGCTCAACTGGTACCAACCACCCATTCTAGGGCCGGCCAAGTGGCGCGGTGGTTAAGCGCTGGCTTCGGAAGCCAGTGGCCCCGGTTCGGGTTCCACATATGAGGGCCAGTGACACTGCCCTCAAAAACTAACAAACAAACAAACAAAAAACCCTGGTAGAAATATTGTCGTTAATCCATAATACCAGGAAGTAGCAGGGTTTCTAAAGGGTTTACAATATTGGGCCGGCCGAGTGGCGCCGCGGTTAAACGCTGGCTTGGGACGCCAGCGGCCCCAGTTCGGTCCCATATATGAGGGCCAGTGATACTGCCCTCGGAAAAAAATGGAAATCTCCACCCATTCTTGAAAGATTAACAGCTGACTCTAAATGAATTTAACCTATAACACCAATAATCCTTAATGGTTGCTTGGCAGCATATTGAGCACCTTCCAGAAAACTCCCTTGAAGATTAAAACTCTTATGTTACCACTCCTCCAAGACCATGCAATTTAATTTGATGGGGAATCATAATCTATTTATTAGAATACAGTCAAGTTAATGATCTAGAATTCTAGGCTATTAATTTTGGATGAGAGGCCACTACTTATACATATGAAGGAGAGATCTATCATGCATTGTTTGCCAGCCGTTTTAACTAATGAATGTCCAGCAACAAGGGAGGAAAAACAGGGTATTCCTCACCCTACGTACAGTTATCCACATCTGCAGCTCAGGGCCCTGGATGTGCAGCCAAGGGGCATGGCCATCACTTGCAGGCAGTCTGAAATGGAAGCACATGGAATCTGGAATCAGGAGACCTAGATTTGGGGCCTGGCTCTGACATCGATGGTTATGTGATCTTGGACTATGAATAACATCTGCCTCACAAGGTTGTTGTGAGGATTCAATGATATCATATAGGTATAAATATTTTGCATATATAAGAACTATATGGATGCTATTAGAAATTTAGAAATAACATACCCACTGATATTTTTAAAGTACTTTGGCATTCTAATCTGGTACTAGATATAAGAAAATGCATTGAAAACAGTATCAAAAGATACATAGGAACAATAGCTCCACCTGGAGCTGGGCTGCTGTGAGTCCCCGGGACGGCATAGCTGCAGCTCCTGCTGCAGTGGGCTGCCATAGGCTACAGTGAGTGGCCGGCAGCCAGCGTGAGCAGCTGGCAGCTGGTGTGAGCTGCCAAGAGCCGCTGTGAGCGGCCATCCAGAGGCCGGTGACCGATCTGCCTCACCCGAGAAGAGCGCAATGACGATACCAACATGGGCCAGTGAAGCGAAGTCCTCCACAACTAGAATGAAGGACAAAAGGACAGCAACTTTTCTGTTCCCCTTCCCCAGATCCCCAATGCTGTTCCCCTCCCCCAATTCCCCAATAAAATCTTTAAAAAAAAAAAAAAGGTACAGACGTTTTCTACCCATAGAGCACAGACCAAGTGAAGTATAATCTACCAGTTTTGCAAATAGTGATAATCTCCACTACCTGATGAGTTGAAAGGGAAATTTCATTATTTTTTTCCTTGCTTATTCTTCGCTTATATTATCTTGATGGGGCACTAACAGATATTGTATAAGTCTTGTAAGTTTAGATTGTCTGCTTGGTACCTTACTGTTTCAGAAGAGGTAAAGATATAATTTAAGAAGATCAAGGATTACTAAAATTACAGGCTGTAAATTACATTATTAAAAGTTACTTGAAACAACCAAGATGGTGCAGTAGGTAAACGCTGTGTTTACCTTCTCTCACAACCACATCAAAATTACAACTAATCTACTAAACAACTATTATTGAGAATTGCATAAAATCAAACTGAATTGAAGCCTTTCAACTAAGGACTTGCAGAAGAAGCCATCTCCAGACAGGAAGGAAGGGCAGAGATGCTGCACAGGCTGGTCCAACACCCGCGTGTGACCATTAAAGATCAGGAGGACTATTTAGGCTGCTGTGGGGTACCCATCCTCTAAAGAGGCGAGAAATACCAGCCCCACCCCAGCCAGAGAGAGAAGTCCCCATAATTTCTGGTTGCGAAAACCAGAGGAGATTGTGACTGAGTGAGACAGTGCGGTTGCACTCACAGGCACTCCTCTTAAAGGGACTGCGCACTGATTTACCCACCAGTGGAATCAGACTCACTCACTCTGAGCTCTTGCGCTGGGGCAGCAGCTGGAAGGCGGCAGGGACATGTGTTGGGGAACTGAGTTATCTGGCTTGGGACAGGGGCTAGAGAAGAGGCTTTCTCCTGGATGGAGGAGCTAGTGGAGTCCATTGTTTCTTTGTTGAGCTCTCCCGCTTCCCAGCGTGCAAACACAGGCAGATGCCATATTTGAGTCGCCGCCATTCGTTTGCCCTGCCTTGGCGATTTGAGACCTGGCCCCGTCAAACTTTCGGGCACACCCAGTCTGTTTTCAGGGGCTTTTTGATGCAGACTGCTTGCCTTGGCTCAAGCTGTACTTTCCTACTGTCTCTCAAAGGTTCACAGAACCCAAACAAGCAGCATCTGGCTTGAGTATGTCCTGTGCCTCTGGCTGAGCAGCTCTAAGCTGGCAGTAGCATCAGCCGGCCTTCGTTCATGGCTTGGCCTCTCAAGGCACTTCCAAGCACAGCATGGGCAGCAAACATCTGCGGATTTCTTTCTGACTCCTGCTAGGTGGCCCCAGGTGGGTGAAGTGGCCCCAGGCTGTGGCTGAAGTGGACCTACAGTGGATCCCCACCAATGTGGTCCTGGGGCTGACACCCCCAGTGGTCAGCTTCAAAATGAGCTGGAGCATCATCCAGCCATCGCCAAGTATGACACACCCAAGGGGTGGACTGGGCAGGCACTAGAGCCCTGCTGAGGCAGGTCCTGCTCTGTAGGGTCAACCCCTGCACCACAACCCTTCCATTGTGGTCAAGGCCAGTCCTTACAACCAGTGATTCCAAGGGTCAGTCCCTCCTACTGATACACATTTATCAAACTAAGGCTCAACTACAAGAGGAGGGCACTCACAACGCACACAAAGGACACACCTGGATCACGTGGCTCATGTGACCAGAAAGACTGTGCCACTGGACACCACAGCACACCTACTACATAAGGCACACCTACTACATAAGGCCACTAACACTGGAAGACATAGCAGCCCTACCCAATACATAGAAACAAATTGGAAGACAGCCAAAATGGGGAGAGAAAGAAACATGTACCAAATTAAAGAACAGAACAAATCTCCAGAAAAAGACCTAAGCAAAACGGAGATAAGCAATCTATCAGATGCAGAGTTCAAACACTGGTTATAAGAATACTCAATGAGGGCAGGCCGAGTGGCTCAGCTGGTTAAGAGTTGGCTTGAGAGCGTGAGCTCTGAGCAATAGGGCTGCCAGTTCGATTCCCACATGGGCCAGTGACACTGAGCCCGAACTGAGCTGTCGCTGAGCTACCAACAGGTGGTAGGATGGCTCAGCTGGTGTAATAACAAGATTGCCTGTTCAATGGTGGGCTATGCCCACCCACAACTAAAGACTGAACTCGGCACCTTGAATGGAGCTGCCGCCCAGATGGTTCAGTGGATAGGGCATGCCTCTTAACAACAAGGTTGCTGGTTTGACTCCCGTGTGAGATGGTGGCTATGCCCACCCACAACTAAGATTGAACACAGCACCTTGAGCTTAGAGGCCACAAGATGCTGACAGGAAGCCAGATGGCAACTGGCACCCTCCACAACGAAGACTGAAGAACAACAACTTGGCTGTTCCCTGTCCCCAATACCCCAACACTGTTCCCCTCCCCCAATTCCCCAATAAAATAAAATTAAAAAAAATACTCAATGATCTCAGGGAGAACTTCAACAGAGAGACAGGAAGCATAAAAATGGAGATGGAAACCATAAAAAAGAACCAGTCTGAAATAAAGGATACAATAATGGAAACAAAGAATATACTACAGGGAATCAAAAACAGATTAGATGAAGCAGAGGATCCACCAGCCATGTGGAAGATAAGATAGCAGAAAACACCCAACCAGAACAGCAAAAAGAAAAAAGAATCCAAAAAATTGAGGATAGTTTAAGGGGCCTCTGGGAAAATATCAAGCATACCAACATTCACATCATAGCGGTGCCTGAAAGAAGAGAGAGAGCAAGGAATTAAAAACCTATTTGAAAAAATAATGATAGAAAACTTCCCTAATCTGGTGAAGGAAATGGACATTCTAGCCCAGAAAGCATACAGAGTCCCAAACAAGATGAACCCAAAGAGGGTAACACCAAGACACATCATAATTAAAATGCCAAGGGTTAAATACAAAGACAGAATCTTAAAAGTAGCAGGAGAAAAGCAGCTAGTTACCTACAAGGAAGCCCCATAAGACTGTCAGCTGATTTCTTAACAGAAGCTTTGCAGGCAAGAAGGGAGTTGCAGGTGATATTCCAAGTGATGAAAAGCAACGACATACAACCAAGATTGCTCTACCCAGGGCTGTCATTTAGAACTGAAGGACAGATAAGGGGCTTCCCAGACAAGAAAAAGCTGAAGGAGTTCATCATTACCAATCCAGTATTACACGGACTCTTACAGGGACTTGTTTAAGATGCAAGTGGGGATAAGGACGGGTGAAAGGGGAAGGAATTAAGAAGTACAAATGGGTTGTTATACAGTAGTCATGGGGATGTGAGGTATAGCATAAGGAATATATAGTCAACAACACTGTAATAACTAGGTATGGTGCCAGATAGGTACTAGATCTATCAGGTTGATAGATGGGATTAGGGTTGGGGTCAGGTTGAAAAAGGTGAAGGCGCTAAGAAATATAAATTGATAGTTAATACAGTATGGGGAATATAATCAAGAATTTTGTAAAGATCATGTAAGGTGCCAGTTGGGCACTGGACTTATCAGGGGGATCATGTCATAGACTGTGTAGATGCCTGACCAATGCACTATACACCTGAAGCTGAAGTCAATTAATACTGAATATCAACTATAACTAAATATATCGGTATATATAGTCACAGGATGTGGAGTACAACATAGGGAAGGTAGTCAATGAATGGTACTGTAACAGCTATATAAGATGTCAAAGGGGTAGTAGCTTGGAGGGGTGGGTTTTCACTTTATAAGGGGTTTAAATGTCTAACTATTATGTTGCTTTGTACACCTGAAACTTTTGTTTAAAGTTACTGAGTCCTGGGCCGGCCGAGTGGCCTGGTGGTTAAGCGCTGGCTTGGGAAGCCAGCGGCCCCGGTTCAGGTCCCAATATGAGGACCAGTGTCACTACCCTAAAAAAAAAAAAAAAAAAAGAAAGAAAAAAAAAGTGCAATAAAGTTACTGAGTCCTTTCTCATTAGGCAAATCTCTTTGTTATTAATTCCTTCCTCCATAATTTCCCTAGGCCAAAGTTTAATAAAACTCCCTAACCATAGTAAGAAAGAATAAAATGTCTAAAGAAACTAACATAGGTGCTTTACACCATTTCTACAATTTCAAACTTATGTAGAAGTAGGTTAAGTATTTTGATGCTGATTTCATTAAATAAAACACTTCTCTCTCTCTCTCTCTCTCTCTCTCTCTCTCTCTCTCTCTCTCTCTCTCTCTCTTCCCCCACCCTCTCCACCCCCCAATACTCTTCTTCCAAACCAATGTAATCACCTTTCTTTTGGAGACAGAATACTGGTCAAAAAAAGTATGCGATTATACACCTTAAGCCATGACTGAAAATCACAGACTTTCAATACATTTTTATCAATATATTAATAATTGATAAGAAAATCATCTTAACTGCTATAGAAACTCACTTCAAAGAGCAACAGTTGGATTTTAACTCTTGATAGACTCACGAGGTAGCCTTCTTTTGACACTCTTTCATTTAACCATTCAACAAGTATTTACTCAATGCCTATTATATGTCAGGCTATATGCTAAATGCTGGGCATGCAAAGATAAGTAGGATGGGATTTCTGAAGGCAGAAGCTGATTATAAAGGTAAATGGATCCTTTTCTCTCTTACCTTGTTTCACCTCTCAAGGACTTTCCCCCAATGACCATGCCCTTCCTCCTGAAACCCTCTCTTCCCATCACTTCCATGAGGTCTACTTTTCCAGTTCTGTTCCTGACCACTCTTTCTCAATGTTCTCTGCCAGCTCCTCTTTTTTTTGTTTACTATTACTATTATTATAAAGTAAATGAAACTTTACTATTATTATTATTATTATTATTATTATTATTTACAGATGTACAAAACAATGCAATAGTTATCTTTTGCACCCCTTACAAAGTGACTCCCCTCTCCCCCTCCCCCGCCCCCCGCCCCGGATATCATACCTATCTATTACAATTCCATTGACTCCATCCACACACTATATTCCACATCCCATGACTATATATGTGTTAAATTATAGTTGACATATAGTATTATTCAGTGGCAGCTTCAGATGTACAGTGCAGTGGTAAGGCCACTACACCATCCATGAAGTGATCTCCCTGACAAGACATGAGTCCTTCTGATCCCCTAAAAAAAATATCTACAACCTTAATGATTATATTCCCTAACCTGTCTCTTCTGTCTCTGCAGTAGTATTGTAGTTATCAGTTTGTGTTGCCTCGTCCCTTCCCCTTCTCCCTCATGCCCATCCCCATCCCATCTAGCCGTCATCAGTTTTTCCTTTGTGTCTCTAAGACTATTTCTGTTTACATTGTTCGTTTATTCAGTTCTTTAGATTCCACATATAAGTGAGATCATATGGTATTTGTCCTTCTCTGACTGACTTATTTCACTTAACATAATGTTCTCTAGGTTCTTCCATATCGTAGCAAATGGTACGATTTCTTTCTTCTTTATAGCTGCGTAATACTCCACTGTGTAAATGTACCACAGTTTTTTAATCCCATCATCTACTGATGGGCATTTCTATTGTTTCCAAGTCTTGGCTATTGTAAATAGCGCTGCAATGAATGTAGGGGTGCATATATTTTTTTGAATTTGTATCTTTGGTTTTTCAGGATAAATGCCTAGGAGCGGAATTGCTGGGTCAAAAGGTAGGTCCATTTACAGTGTTTTGAGATACCCCCATACTGATTTCCATAGTGGCTGCACCAATCTACAATCCCACCAACAGTGCAGCAGGGTTCCCTTTTCCCCACAGCCCCGCCAGCACTTGTTTGTTGATTTATTGATGTTAGCCATTCTGACGGAGTAAGGTGGTATCTCATTGTGGTTTTTATTTGCATTTCCCTAATGATCAGTGAGGTTGAACATTTTTTCATATGCCTGTTGGACATCTGTATGTCCTCTTTAGAGAAATGTCTTTTCATTTTCTCTGCTCATTTTTTAATTGGGTTTGTTTTTTTGGTGTTGAGTTTCATGAGTGTTTTATAAATTTTAGATATTAACCCTTTGTCAGATATATAGAATATATCCTTATCAAATATATTCTCCCATTCAGTAGGCTTCCTTTTTGTTTTATTGATGGTTTCCTTTGTTGTGAAAAAACTTTTAAGTTTGATATAATCCCATATGTTCATTTTTTCTTTTACTTCTCTTGCCCACAGGGATGTATCAGTAAAAATACTGCTCAGGGTAATGTCTGCAAATTTACTCCCTATATTTTCTTCTAGGAGTTTTATGGTTTCAGGTCTTACATTTAAGTCTTTAATACATTTTGAGTTTGTTCTTGTATATGACATAATGAGGTGGTCCTATTTCATTTTTTTGCATGTGTCAGCCCAATTTTCCCAGCACCATTTATTAACTAGACTATCTTTACCCCAGTGTAAATTATTGCTTCCATTGTCATAGATTAACTCTCTGTATATACATGGATTTATTTCTGGGGTCTCTGTTCTGTTCCACTGGTCTATGTGCCTGTTTTTATGCCAGTACCATACTGTTTTGATTACTGTAGACTTGTAATATGTTTTGATGTCTGGTAGCGTGATTCCCCGACTTTGTTCTTATTTCTCAGGATTGCCGAAGCTATTCGGGGTCTTTTATGGTTCCATAAAAATTTTAAGATTATATTTTCGATTTCTGTGAAAAATGCCCTTCGTAGTTGGATAGGAATTGCATTGAATCTATATATTGCTTTAGGCAGTATGGACATTTTAACTATATTAATTCTTCCTATCCATGAGCATGGTAGGTGTTTCCATTTATTTGTATCTTCTTTTATTTCTTTCTTCAGTGTCTTATAATTTTCTGAGTACAGATCTTTTACTTTTTTGGTTAAATTTATTCCTAGGTATTTTATAGTTCTTGAAGCAATTGTAAATGGGACAGTTTTCTTAATCTCTCTTTCCGTTAGTTTATTATTGGTATATGCAAATGCCACTGATTTCTGAACATTGATTTTATATCCTGCTACTTTACTGAATTTGTCTATCAGTTCCAATAGTTTTTTGATGGAGTCTTTGGGGTTCTCTATATACAGTATCATGTCATCTGCATATAATGACAATTTTACTTCTTCCTTGCCAATTCGGATGCCTTTTATTTCTCTTTCTTGTCTGATTGCTGTGGCTAGAAGTTCCAGAAGTACGTTGAATAAAAGAGGAGAAAGTGGACAGCCTTGTCTTGTTCCTGATCTTAAGGGGAATGGTTTTAGCTTTCCCCATTGAGTATGATGTTAGCTGTAGGTTATCATATATGGTCTTTATTATGTTAAGATATGATCCCTGTATTCCCACTTTGCTAAGGGTTTTTAACATAAATGGCTGTTGGATTTTGTCAAATGCTTTTTCTGCATCTTTTAATATGACCATATGATTTTTATTCTTCATTTTGTTGATGTGGTGTATCATACTAATTGATTTATGGATGTTGAACCAGCCTTGAGTACTAGGGATGAAACCCACTTGATCATGATGTATGATCTTCTTAATATATTGCTGAATTCTGTTTGCTAATATTTTATTGAGAATTTTTGCATCTATGTTCATCAGTGATACTGGCCTATAATTTTCCTTTTTTGTGCTGTCTTTATCTGGTTTTGGAATCAGGGTAATAGTGGCTTCATAAAAACAATTTGGGAGCCTTTCCTCCTTCTGGATTTTTTGGAATAGTTTGAGAAGAATAGGTGATGGTTCTTTTTTGAATGTTTGATAAAATTCACTTGTGACGCCATCTGGTCCAGGGCTTTTGGGTGTTGGGAGCTTGTCGATTACTGATTCAATTTCCTTGGTAGTAATCAGACTATTTAGATTTTCCGTTTCTTCTCGACTTAGCTTTGGAAGGTTGTATGCTTCTAGAAAATTATCCATTCCTTCCAGATTGTCAAATTTGTTGGCATATAGTTGCTTATAGTAATTTCTTAAAAGTTTTTGTATTTCTGTGATGTCTATAGTCATTTCACCTCTTTCATTCCTGATTTTACTAATTTGAGTCCTCTCTCTCTTTTTTTTTTTTTGATGAGCCTGGCTAGAGGTTTGTCAATTTTGTTTACCTTCTCAATAAAGCTCTCTTGATTTCGTTGATCTTTTGTATTGTTTTTCTGTTCTCTATATCGTTTATTTCTGCTCTAGTTTTTATTATCTCCTTCCTTGTACTCCCCTTTGGCTTCTTTTGCTATTCTTTTTCCAGTTCCCTGAGGTGTAAGGATAACCCGTTGATTTGAGATTTTTCTTCTTTCTTTAGGTAGGCCTGCAGTGCTATGAACTTCCCTCTTAGGACTGCTTTCACTGCATCCCAGAAATTTGGGGTCGTGGTGTTTTCATTTTTGTTTGTCTCGAGGTATCTTTTGATTTCCTCCTTGATCTCATTTTTGACCCACTCAGTATTTAGTAGCATGTTATTTAGCTTCCATGTATTTGTAAGCTTTCCAGATTTCTTCTTATAACTGATTTCTAGTTTCATAGCGTTGTGGTCAGAGAAGACACTTGATATGATTTCAATCTTCTTAAATTTGTTGAGACTTGTTTTATGGCCTAACATGTGGTCTATCTTGGAAAATGTTCCATGTGAACTTGAGAAGAATGTATATTCTGTAGCTTCGGGGTGAAATGCTCTGAATATATCAGTTAAATCCAGCTGGTCTAATGTGTCATTTAAGGTCGCTGTTTCCGCATTGATTTTCTGTCTGGAGAATCTGTCCATTGGTGACAGAAGGGTGTTGAAGTCCCCTACTATGATAGTGTAACTGTTGATCTCCATCTTTATGTCTGACAATATCTGTTTTATATATTTGGAGCTCCTGTGTTAGGTGCGTAAATGTTTACTAGGATTATGTCCTCTTGTTGGATTGATCCCTTTATTATTATGAAGTGTCCTTCTTTGTCCTTTATTATATTCTTCAATTTAAAGTCCATTTTATCTGATACAAGTATTGTTACTCCAGGTTTTTTCTCAGTTCCATTTCCATGAAATATTTTACTCCATCCCTTTACTTTCTGCCTGAATGTGTCTTTTGATCTGAGGTGAGTCTCTTGTATGCAGCATATGCTGGGGTCTTGCTTTCTGATCCATTCAGCCACCCTATGTCTTTTTATTGGACCATTTAATCCGTTTACATTTAATGTGATTATTGATATGTGCATATTTATTACCATTTTGTTATTTGTGTTCCTAGTCTTTCTTAGTTAGGTTGTTTTTCTCTTCTGCTTAAAGAAGCCCTTTTAACATTTCCTGCAAAGCTGGCATGGTGGTAATGAATTCCCTTAACTTATTCTTTTCTGGAAAGCTCTTTATGTCTCCTTCAATTTTAAATGATAACCTTGCAGGATACAGCAATCTGGGTTGTAGGCCTTTATTTTTCATCACTTTGAAAACCTCCTGCCACTCCCTTCTCAGCCAGCTCCTCTTATAACAACTTTCTAAATGTTGGAACACCTTACCACTTGGTCTTGAGCCATTGTTTCTTCTCTAGCTACACTCTTTCCTTTGGATGATCTCATTTACTCCAACAGCTTTAAATACCACCTTACAACTCCCCCAGTGTTGTGTCTGCAGCTCATGCTTTGCCTCTCAGTTCCAGACTGCCCACTGGACACCTCCACTTGTATTCTTAAAAACATCTAAGATCTAACTTCAGTCTAAGACAAGTCTTAGTCCTCTCCTCTAACCCCCACCCAACATAGCTTCCCTATCATAATTAAGGGCACTACCATTTTCTGTTTTTCAGATCAAAAAATAGGAGTCATCTTTGATTCTACACTGTATCTCATTGCTCACATCCAATCCATTGGCAAGTCAAGTCAATTCTACCTCCAAAGTGTGTCTCCAATCTTCCAACTTCATCTAATCTTTGACCTTGTCCATTACAAAACTGCCTCCTAACTGATCTTGCTTCTAATATTGCCCCACTACAAACTATTTTCTTTGCAACAGCCCCAAGTGAGCTTCTAAAATATAAATTAGATGACACCTATAGTCTGTTCAATAGTTTTCCATAGATATTAAAATCCTAATTACATAGAGCAAGGTGTTATATAATCTGGCCCCTGCCGTCCCTGCAGTCCCATCTTGAACCACTGTCCATGTCCCCTTGCTGTCACAGAGGCCTTTGTTAAGTTCCATAAAAAGTCCAAACTCTTTCCTGCTTTAGGCTGTTTCCTTGATGTAAAATGTCCTCACTAGAAATGTCCTTATTGAGCTCATTCCTTCTCACAGACCTAAATTTCAATATAAAGTCCTCAAGGAGGTCCTCCCTAATTACCTTATTTTTAAAAATCCCTGACCTTTTACTTTCTATGACCCTGTTTACTTTCTTCCACAAACTTCCATCAGCCCAATTTAACTAATTAATTTGTTTGCTCTCAATTTCAAATACCAGAATACAAACTCTAAGAATACAAGAGCCATTGGTATGTTGTTTACTATGGTAGCACAAGCACCTATCAGAAGCCAGCACAAAGTAAATAGTCATTAAATTCTTGCCATATGAATAACTATAGTGAACTATCCCTAAGACTCCTCTTATCTCCACCAGTTTTTGATGGTACACCACACCCTTCTAAGTGTGGTAAAGTCGGCATTTTGTCTTGATAAATATTCTTGAATGCTGTACATTTTTAATCTATATTTTTAAATTATAAATATAATACCCCATAATTTCCATAAATAAATATTTATTCTGATCAGCTAAACTTCCCATGAAACCTTTAACCATAAAATAAAATCTGTAAAAAGATTAATAAATCACAGCATCTAGAAAGCCCTCAATACATGTTAAACAAATGAATGAATTTCTTTTATTATCTTTATCATTGAAAATCGCCAATTTTCAAAAATATTTGTCCACATCAGCTTCAGGTTTAGGCTCATCAAACATATCCATTAATAAAATTCACAGAATACAAACCCGATAGGATTGGTTCTCTGTAAATGTCTAGATATCAACCTGAAGAGGTGTATTTTATATCTAAGGCTTTTAAACATTCTCTGAATGTTCCCTTATATACTAAGCAAAACAGTCACCCCTACTATATCTCAATACTCACAGCTTTCTCAAAATTATAAATACAGTAAAAGCTAGAAAGGTGTTATTTTATAATATTATTCTATTTTTCATTTTCATCTTTCCCAAAAGTGTTTTGATCACCTCCCATAATTCTAAAGGATATATAATTTCTTCTCCAGCATTAATAAAAATGGCTATAACATCTCTGGAGTATACCTAAGTCCAACTACAGTCTGACTTAGCAAAATGCGACCAATGCAATTAATGAAATGCTTCAATTAATAATGGACAAAAAATTTTTTTTTTTAAAGACGGCGCAGCTCAGAGTGGCCCATGCAGGAATCGAACCGGCAACTTTGGAGTTATCAGCACTACGCTCTAACCAACTGAGCTAACCAGCCACCCCGACAAAGCAATTTTTAAAGAAAAAAAAAAAGCACTTTCTAAATTCTACCACATTTACTAAATGCCTTAATCCAAGTTTGGCAAGGAGAAACAGAAATATAGATTAAATTTTATTGAATTTATTTGCCCTGAATGGCTTTTCTCAATAGGTCTTAATGTGCCACATTGTAACACAGCTTCATAATATGGCACTATCGATTGACATATATTCAACTGTGAAGATTAGGAGAAAGTAAAAAGCTGCAATATTTTTTAATGAAATAAAAATGACCTTTGTATAAGAAACGAAGCACACTTTTAGGAACGATAATTCTGTATTTATCACATATTAAAGTTAAGTGATTTTGTTGTATGACAGACATACTAACACTCCTATCCTCAAAAGGTAAACCCCGAAGAGCACTGCTTCCTTTCTTATCAGCCCAGAAAATATTGAGTTTGGGAAAGGTTTTAAGTTATGAAAAATAATTCCTCCCCATTTTATCATTGAGAGAAAAAGAGCTCAATTGCTGGTATCCTTGAAGATGGTCGGAATGGGTCTCGAAAATCTGCATGTGAAGAAGGGAAACTTGTAGTGGGACCAGATATATTAAATAGAGAAAGAATGTCACAGAAGAGTCTAATGCAAAGGACCACAGCAGACACTGAGTCAAAGCAGAGAGAGGGCACAGCAGAAGATAAAAATAGAAGACAACTTTTAAAGGCTTTAAACCCATCTTCAAAACCTTTCCATTATTCAGTTAGCAACCAGGGGTCCAGAAGCGACATGAATACATTAAAAGGTACTTCAGGAACATGATGTACTCTCTTCTCTTAGGTTTTATTTTCAGTTGTTAGGAAAAATATACCAAGTTTAAACATCTTCTACTTGGCAGTGAATATAGAAACATCAGGTCTCAGAATTAGAGACAGAGTTCTAAATGTCACCTGCATACGAGGAATAACTAAAATAGTGAAAATAATACTGACAAACTATGAGCTTCCCAAGGATGTTAGAGAAACTTAAAGAGAAAGAGAGAAATGTTGAGAATACATAAAACAAGTTGGGGAAAGAGATGAGAGAAAAAGAATCAAGAGGATGAGAAAAAAAAGTCATCCCTAAATCTAAGGAAAGGGCCACAAGGAGGTGTCAACACCAGCAGGCAGGTGGGGCCGGCCGAGGGGCGCGGTGGTTAAGCGCTGGCTTGGGAAGCCAGCGGCCCCGGTTCGGGTCCCACACATGAGGGCCAGTGACACTGCCCTCAAAAAGAATTTTAAAAATTTTAAAAATTAAAAAAGAAACAGCAGGTAGGTCAATGATAGGAACACTGAGAAGAGACTATAGGTAACCCAAGTGT
Organism: Aselliscus stoliczkanus; assembly: GCA_033961575.1. Classification (NCBI taxonomy): domain Eukaryota; kingdom Metazoa; phylum Chordata; class Mammalia; order Chiroptera; family Hipposideridae; genus Aselliscus; species Aselliscus stoliczkanus. The sequence continues at coordinate 17,607,638 of CM066730.1, read as the reverse complement.
CTAAGGGCAAAACAGACCACAACAGGTTTAGGGTGAAAGTCTGGCAATGGCAGAGAGAAAATGCAGACGATGAATTTGAACAACTAAAATAATAGAGAAAAGCAGAAAAGAAGTACATTAGAACAGTTAACTAATTTAAGTGAAATATGGACAAGCCAGGAGAGAGCATTTTGATATTTACGATAATGTTAAATTTGAGCTCTTTAAATATGTTCATATTTTTTCCACTTGACATTAATGAAAACTCAAGGGTATTAAATCACATATCAGACTTTAGGCTAACTAAATAATATTGCATTATGAATATTTTCATGTCGATTTTGTTTTACAACAATGACCTAGTCATGATAAAAACAAGTATGTGAACACAGATTTTAAAAATATATAAAACTGTGAGAAAGAATCTCATTTCTGAATTTGAAAAACATTGTTTTTCTCACCTAATAAAATGAATACTGCAGCATCGTGCATTTTAGCGCTGCAGACAGAGACCACTGATTTATTCTATAACTATGCAGAGACATTCTCCATGGACCTGACAATGCCTCAGGGGGGCTACACAACTGCATGTGGCTATTAACACACCAGCCACAGGTTCCTCCTTTGCACCCGTGGCTCGTCTAGGAAAACTGAAACATCAAATATGTTAAAAATCCCTAATTTCATGATGATAACTTAAGAAACAAACTGATCACCTCTGGAAAATGTTAGAAAACCAACTCCTCATTCTGAAAATGGATAATAATAAATAAAGGGAAAGACTCAAGCATTTATCCTACTGTTCTTTTACAAATAGTCTAGAGGAACCAAATGATTGATAAGGCAAAATTCTTCTTTATAGGTGCATTTCGATTCATAAACAAAGGGTGATGGAATTACATTGTTTTGCAACCAACCCCTAAGGAAATAACTGATGTAGGTCAAGAGTTGGCAAATAAAGGCCAGTGGGCCAAATCTGATCCAGTAAATAACGTTTGATGGGAACACAACCATACCCACTAATTTACATATCGCCTGAGGATGCTGTCACACCACAGTGAGAGACCATATGGCGAGCAAAGCCAAAAATATAGTCACTATCCGGCCCTTTACAAGAAAAGTTTGACAACCCCTGATCTAGACAATAATTACCAATGGGGCTAAAACCATTACACCAAAAGTAGATGGGGAAGTTTATAATGGATGGATCAGGCTGACACCACCTGAGCTCACTGCTCAAACTTAACTTCCCAAAGAAGGGGAGACAAGGTATTATGTGCCCCCTGATGCCTTGCAATAGAAAGTACATACCCCACCTCAGAAGCCTTCTTGCCAAAAACTCTGAAAATGTGAGGAAAGCTCTGGCTCTAATTACCAGTTTACAGGAGACATAGGAGACCAAATTAAACTACACCATGGGGACACAACTGGTAAAAGTTTATATGTAGGAAATTCTATAGGTAAAAAAGATTCTGGTTTCATCAATAAATAAATTTTTTTTAAGTGAACCTATAGGTTAAAAGAAGCCTAAGGAATTTATCAACTAAATGTGTGTGATAGTCCTTATTTGGATTCTGAATCTGACACACCAACTAGACAAAAAATTTACAAGACATTCAGGGAAACTAGAATACGGATCAGATATTTGATGACAGTAAAGAATTATTGTGCTGTTTTCTGGTGTGTTAATAGTGTTGTGGTTATATTTTTTTAAAAGGCAAGTCTCTTTATTGTTTTAAAGATACATACTGATGTATTCATAGCTGAAATAAAGTGACATCTGGGCTTAGTTTAAAATAATCCAGTGGGGAGGGGGGTAGATATATGAAGCAAGATTGTCCATATGTTGATCATTGTTAAGGCTGAGTGACTGGTAAAAACGGATTCATTCTACCATTTTTTCTACTTTTGAATATGTTTCAAATTTTTCCTTAACAAAAAGATAAAAATGAAAATCACTGGCAAAGCTTTCTGTCTCAGCTTTCCAACAATTGTGTTCATGGATGGTTTGTTTCTCCCCTGCCCATCCACCATGTATGTCTATTTATTAACCAAATATATATTGAACATTTACTAGGAGCTAGCAATAATGTTACCTTTAAGGAATATACAGCCTATAAGTGGAGCCCCATAAGTTACTCAGCTATTATAGCACTTGATGTTATAAGGGAATGCTAACAAGGGGAGATACACCTTCCCATGTTCCTCATTCCGACCCCTTAATATTCTTTTGTACTATATTCATCTATCCTGATTTTCTACTTTTTTTTTCTCCCAAGCAATAGAGTTCCTTTCTCTAAATGGTCCTGACATACCCTATCTTACAACCCAGAGGTTTCCTATTGCCTATTCCATGGCTTGATGAAAGTGAGACACTGAATTCTGCTTGCACTCAGTTCCACACAGGTCGTTTACTTCTATGGGGACTTACTCTGACAGCCCTAAACTCCTACAACATGATAGCATAAAATTAATAATCCCATCCAAAAAATAGGCTAAGGACTTTAAACGGCATTTCACCAAGGACATAGAGATGGCCAACAGGTACCTGACAAAATGTTCAGTGTCACTAATCATCAGGGAAATGCAAATCAAAACCACAATGAGATATCACCTCACACCTGTCAGGATGGCTGCTATCAAAAAAATCAGAAAATATCAAGTGTTGGCAAGGAAGTGGAGAAGCTGAACTCACTGTACACTGTTGGTGGGCATGCAAAACGGTGTAGCCACTCTGGAAAACATGGAAGTTCCTCAGGGGATTAAAAGTAGAGCTATCGTATGATCCAGCAATACTACTCTGGGTATTTAGCCAAAAGAATGGAAATCAAGATCTCGAAGTGATATTAGTACTCCAGTGTTCATTGCATCACTATTCATAATAACCAAGATGTGAAACCTAAATGTCCTTCAATGGATGAATGGATAAAGAAAATGTGATATCTAGGAGGTGTGATCACATAATATGGTGAACGTTTAAATTTTAAAAACCTATTACAGTAAAAGATACATCACCATTAATCCCCCTCAGAATACTCCCCCTCACTTTGAACACACTTATCCCATCATTCTTGCCACTTTCTGAGACAGTTTTGAAAGTCCTCTTTCATGAGTGTCTTTACTTCATCCTCCCTCATGACAACACTCCGTGTCACACATTGCTTCTGGTATGGCAATTTCTGCCAAATAAAAACATTATTGTGTGTTCTCATCCACCTTATTTACCATATCTGGCACCATGAGACTTCTAGGTCTTCCCCAAAGTAAACATGACCATAAACGAAAATATTTTGAATCAATTCAGGACATCAAGGCAGCCATGACAGAGAGCGCAACTAAAGACATCCACGAAAGAGGACTTCCAGAACTGTTTCAGAAAGTGGCAAAATGATGGGATAAGTGTGTTGGAAATGAGGGAGAGTATTTTGAGAGGAATTAATGGCAGTATGTCTTTTACTGTAATAAATTTTTTAAAATGTAAACATTCACTGTATTTTTTTATCACACCTCATACATACAATGAAATATTATTCAGCCATAAGAAGGACATCCTGCCATTTTCAACAATATGAATAAACCTTGAGGATATTATGCTAAGTAAAGTGAGCCAGTCACAGAAAGACACTGCAGGATTCCACTTACATGAAGATATCTAAAGTAGGCAAATTCATAGAATCACAGTGGAATGGTGGTCGCCAGGAGGACAGACAGGAAAATGAAGGATTACTAATCAACAGGCATGAAGTTTCCATTAAGCAAGATGAATAAATTCTAGAGATCTGCTTAACAACATTAAACCTACAGTCAACAATATGGTACTACATGCTTAAAACTTTGTTAGGAGGGTAAATCTCATATTAAGTGTTTTTACTACAATTTTTAAAATGGATTATTTTATTACTAAAGAAAAAAGCAGAGAAAAAGTGTCAACATGAAATTCACGTATTGCAATAAGAGAGGAAAACAACAACAGGGAGAACCCAGTTTATGGTTTACCATCCAAAACGGCGTAAGGCAGAGAAGTGGTATACTTCAATCTTTGAGAATTTTAAAACACGATAATGATCACATTTAATCAAAAATTTTTAAAGGTTTTTTTTTTTTTTTTTAGATCTGTGTTGGTTGTTTTGTTGCCGTTGTCATGTTGCGATTACTTTATTTTTGCCTAAGCTGTAGTGTGGGAGTAACTCAAAAAAGATTTGGCAGATTCAGAATGACGTGTTTACAACAGAGAGCTCTACTAAGTCACCTGATGGGGCTAGCAGGGACACTCTTGAGTCACTGTCATCGCCACCTGTGACAATTTCACCTTTTAAGGTTATTTTCTTTTTAAAAATGTAAGGCAACACTAGCTGTTTGACATTTGATAAATACATTCTGTGATAACATCTGAATGTAAATCCCCAAATTGGGCCACAATCATTTTAGGTTAAACCAATCCCAGCTTTCTCTAATGAGCAGGCTCTGGGATCTTAAGTGAATCACTTAGGGGAAATCCCTTAATCTTTCTGGGTCATGGCTTTTTTCAATTAAGATTGTGGACTTGATGGCGAAAGACCTTCCTGTTCCAACATTACAGGGATCCATGATTAGGAGCAGACTTTCCATATGCATTGTGATGTTCACAGTAACTAAAATGACAACTGGGAGCATTTACATCCTAACAAAGCAAAGTACTAGTAGCACTCTTATTTTCTCACTACTTAATGTTGATTAAGCCTTGCTAAATTTTCTTCTTAGGATCTGGCACAGAGTAAGCGGCTTATCTACATTAATTGTTATTAATTAAACAACTACTCAGAAAATAAAATTGCTGTATAACAATATTAAAATGCATGCTGATGATCAGAGGATGGGATTTGGAAGTCAAAAAAATCTGGGTTTAAATCCCAACTCCACCAATCACTAATTATATGACCTAAATCAGGGGTCGGCAAACTTTTGAGACAGAAGAGCCACTAGTGGTCCGCAAACTGCGGCTCTCGAGCCACATGCGGCTCTTGTACACGTGGCTCTGAGTAAAATTGAAAATGAAAATAAAACTATCATAGTTTCATTTATAAAATTTTTAAAGGATATTATTCACATAATGGTGATTATGTGAAAATATATTTATCGCTCTTGAACGATTTTTAAATTGTTGTGAGGGGCAGCATTGGCTCTTCCAGTGGTCTGCAAACTTTTGAGACGGAACATACCCAAACAGCTACATGTGGTTTGCAAGCCACAGTTTGCCGACCCCTGACCTAGATCATGTTATTTAAAATGTCTGAGCCTCTGTCTCTTGATTTCATATGGGCATACTACTGACCTCACAGGGTTGTTAGAAGGATTAATTAAAAATAACAGATGTGATGTGTCTGGTTAAGCAAATATTAATTAGTTCCTTCTCCCCTATCCATAGACATCAAACTCTTCTAGTTATCCCTGATCTCCACCCCAATTCTGGTTTCATCCTAGATTTCCATTCATAAAACACCCTTGCTTGCCCTGTGTTAACGACAAAGACTCCCTCCTTGACCAAACTTTAGTCGGGCTCCTCTGAGCCCTCTACTCAAGTAGACCTCTCAACCTTGGCCTATAAGAACTGTAACTTTCAGCACATTCGATTTCACCCACCTCCCACACTAAGAGACTTAAACAAACAATAACACAATTTCTATTAGCTCAAGGCCATATTCCTAGAATGATGACCCAGCTCCCTGAAAAGCCTGCCTGAGAAAGCTCAACGCTGCCAAAAGAATGCACTGCTTGTTCCAGCCAAAACCTTATAGGCCACTGACCTCCCTTTTCTTAGAACATGCACTTTACAAAGCTTGCAATTATAAATGCTTTCCCTGCCCCTTGGAGATATAAATGATCTACCAACCAGAAATGTCTCCTCGAGGACCTGGGAGTTACCTCTTTGAAATGCAAACATCTAGGGAGCTATCTCTCCTATGTCCCAGTTCCTGTGGAAGAGTAAGAGCATGATTCCAGTGGGCACTTTGCTCCAATTTGCAAAACTACTTCCTGTCCTAAACATATGAGAAGCTTGCTTCTCATCCAGATAAGAGCCAATGAACAAGCCCAGATTACCCAACCACACAGGCCAGCTTCCCAGAAGGACCGTCAGTACCTCTCCGATAGCACGCACCAGGGTCTAAAAGGCCGCCTGCCTTTTCTTTCAGGGGCATTGAACTCAGTCTACAATAAGTCTCTCTCCCCTACTGCAACAGTACTAAATAAAATCTGACTTGCCATTTTCTTAAAGTGTCTGGTGCAAAAAGTTTTTTAACATTATTTACTTAGCTAACATTTATTAAATACCTCCCATATGCCAGGTACCATATCTCTAACAATGAGCAAGATGCTGTCACCTTCCTCACAGAACTCATAACTAGTAACAGGGATAGTCATATATGCAAAATAAAGCAGTTATAAGGCAGTGAGATAAGTGCTGGTGGTACACAAGTCTACTGGTATCTCAATATTCATTTGTCCAGTTGTATAACTTATTTACTATAAAAAGTCCTAGTTTTCTATCTCCAACAAAAAAACAGGGATTGCAAAGCAGAAACAAGCTCCATGAGCCTAACAGTGATGCCTTACACTGTGTGGCATTTTGTAATTTTATCAAGAGTTGTGATATACACCTTTTATTGGATATATGTTCTTATTTGAATGATGAAATTATAAAGCACTTTATAATTTAAAAACAACTTTCACTATTTAGGCATCTAAAAGGTAGCCATTAGTGTCCCCTATGTGTAATTAAATATTTTTAACTCTATTAATGCTTATTTTGTATCTACTAACCTACCAAACAAGAATTTCAGAAAAAGACAAACAGAAAATGGTTTCCTCTCATATGTTCTTAGAAAGTCATTGATTTTCCTTTTTCATTCTCCAGGGTACTATACTCATAAACTTAATACCTTGAAAAACAAAAACAAAAATTTTATTTTAAAATGTTATAGGCTCAACTTTTAAGCTTATACTAACTCAAAATCGATGCCTATCAAAAAAATACACAAGATCATTACAGTTCATCATAATATTGGTTGTTCACTGCAGTGGTATATAGAAAATCAGCACCTAACATATTTACATAAATAATTTAGAGATAATAATTAAAAAGTTTCTTGAACAATAATTAGGATAACACTAGTATGTCAGAGCAGATCAATGTAATTTCTGTGGATATGATCACTTCTTTGAAGATTTAGCTTTTTTAAAGTAGTTTAGGATTCATGGAAAAATTGAGAGGGAGGTACAGAGATTTCCCATATACTCTCCTACACATTCGTAGCCTCTCACATTATCATCACTCACCTGAGTGGTACATTTGTTCCAATTGATGAATATTACCTTAATAATTTTTAAAAGCTATTTTCAAGACTGATTTTTGCTTTCTATATTATAATGAAAAGTATTAAATCTTAAAGAAACTAGCATAAAAAATTAAGCATTGTGTCATTTCACCAAAAAAAACTAAGAAAATAATTTCATATCAATGAGTTAAATATTTGTGTTTTTCTAATAATAAATGCAAATAAAGTTGGTCTTACTATTCTACAAATTAATAAAGTTCTACACTAAAACTCATTATCGGGCCGGCTGAGTGGCGCAGTGGTTAAGCGCTGGCTTGGGAAGCCAGCAGCCCCAGTTCGGTTCCACATATGAAGGCCAGTAACACTGCCCTCAAAAAAAAAAAAGAAAAAAAACCAGTCATTATCAAATTTTTATAAAATTACGTTATATATCTAATTGATTTTATTGTAAGAAATAAAAAACTAAGTGGTTCAAAGAAACTATTCAAAAGACCAATAATATAGTAACATTGCAGGTCAGTTTATCCTTTTATACAAAACAGTCTCTTAGTGATTCATATACACCAAGTAGAATTTCCCTAGTTCAAATTTTACAGGACAACTTTTTAAACCTTTTCTGTCTAGCCATTGTATCTTGAAGAGTCCTTGGTTGTTCTAAGAAAAGTCCCTAATCTAGACCAAAAAAAATTGTATCATCACACATCTCTTTGTCAACTTAGGGAAAATAATGACACCAAAGAATACTTTTGTGACATTTGGTATCTTTCATCTGGCCATCCATACCAAATGTTCTCATCCAAACATTACCCCAAATCATGGTTTATTAACAAAAACTCTGGTCCTTATGTCTAGCAGTACTTTGAATCATTTATGCTGTAGTATTGTAGCACTAGTCAAGAGGATTTTATGGAAAATTGGGATAGTCTCCATGACCACAACTAAATAAATAAAGCATAAGCAACCTGCTTTAATCTTTTATGAAATGGTTATTCTTAATCTTTTTTTTTTGTTTTTCCACCCAGGGACTTTCTAGCAGTGTGACTGCTACCTTACTTGAAAACTAAAAAGAAAGCAAATACAAATTGTACTATTGTGTTAAATCACTGGGTTTTTTTTTTTTTTTTTAAGTAAATTTTACTGGAGAACAGTGTGTTTTTCCAGGACCCATCAGCTCCAAGTCAAGTAGTTGTTTCAACCTAGTTGTGGAGGACGCATCTCAGCAACCCATGTGGAGATCAAACCGGCAACCTTGGTATTATGAGCACTGTACTCTAACCAATTGAGCTAACTGGCTGCCTCTCATTGGGTTTTTGTTTGTTTGTTTTGTTTTGTTTTTTAATTTATTTTTTACTACAGTGCAATAGTTATACTTTTTACCCCACAAAGTGACAACCCCCCTCCCCCAATCCACTGCCCCACTCCCCCCCATATCATAATATCTATTACAACTCCCCTGACCCCACACCCACACTGTTCTCCTCATCCCATGACTATATGTATATATTCAATCACAGTTAACATTCAATATTATACAACATCAGCTTCAGGTGTACAGTGCAGTGATCAAGCCTCTACCCCATCCCCGAAGCAGTCTCCCCAACAAGACACGTGACCATCTGACACACCACAAAGCATTTACAACATTATCAATTACATTCCCAGAAATGCCCCCCATATGCCTGCGGCAATATTGTAGTCACCCACCTACACTGTCCAAAACCTTCCCCCACCCCCTCATCCCCACCTCCTCCCAGCCAGCAACCATGAGTTTTTCCTTTATATCTGCTTGATATGATGTGAACCTTCTTAAATTTACTGAGACTTGTTTTCTGGCCTAACATTTGGTCTATCTTGGAAAATGTCCCATGTGCACTTGAGAAGAGTGTATATTCTGTTGTTTCGGGGTGAAATGCTCTAAAAATATCGATGAAATCCAGCTGGTCTAAAGTGTCATTTAAGGCCACTCTTTCCATGTTGATTTTCAGTCTAGAGGATCTGTCCATTGGTGACAATGGGGTGTTGAAGTCCCCTACTACAACAGTGTTACTGTTGATCTCTACCTTTATGTCTGTCAAAATCTGTTTTATATAATTAGGACTTCCTATGTTGGATGCATAGATGCTTATTAGGATTACAGTGCCCTTCTTTGACTTTTATTGTAGTCTTCATTTTAAAGCCTATTTTGTCCAAAACAAGTACTGCTACTCCACCTTTTTTTCTCATTTCCATTTGCATGAAATATGTTATTCCATCCCTTTACTTTCAGTTTGTGTGTGTCTTTTGCTCCAAGATGAGTCTCTTGTAAATGGCATATACATGGGTCCTATTTTCATATCCACTTAGCCACTCTCTGTCTTTTGATTGGAGCATTTAGCCCATTCACATTTAAAGTGATTATTGATAGGTGCATATGTATTGCCATTTTGTTATTTGTATTCCTGGTCTTCCTAAGTTAGCTTATTTACCCCTTTCTTCTGTTTAAAAAAGCCCTTTTAATGTTTCCTGCAATGCTGGCTTGGTGGTAATGAATTCCTTAAATGTATTCTTTTCTGAGAAGCTCTTTATTTCTCCTTCAATTTTCAGTGATAGCTGTGCCGGGTAGAGCAATTTTAGTTTTAGGCCTTTATTTTGTGTCACTTTGAATATCTCCTGCCACTCCCTTCTGGCCTGCAGAGTTTCTGTAGACAAGTAAGCTGTTAGTCTAATAGGAGTTCCTTTGTACGTAACCTGCAGTCTTTCTCTTGCTGCTTTTAGGATTCTGTCTCTGTCTTTAACCTTTGCCATTTTAACTATGATGTGTCTTGGTGTGGACCTGTTTGGATTCAACTTGTTTGGAACCCTCTGAACATTTTGGGCTTGTATCTTGATTTCCTTCACCAGGGTAGGAAAGTTTTCAGTCATTATATTTTCGAATACATTTTCGACCCCTTGCTGCTTCTCTTCTCCTTCTGGTATTCCTATGAGTCGCAGTGGTTGCGTTTCACCTTGTCCCATAGGGCTCTTAAACTATTTTCATTGTGGTTGTTTTTTTTTTTAATTTATTTATTTAATTTTAATTAGTTTCAGGTGTACAACACAGTGCAATAGTTATACATTTTACCCCTCAAAGTGACAACCCCCCACTCCACTCCCCCCCCATATCATATATATCTATTACTCTTCCTCCGACTCTCTTCCACAGCATAAGCGACATTCTGTGACTATCTATGTATATTCAATTACAGTAGGTATACAACCTCCGCTTTAGTTATACAGTGCAGTGATCAAACCTCTACTCCGTCCATGAAATGGTCTCCCTAACAAGACCTATGACCATCTGACATTCCACAGAATATTTACAACATTATTAATTATATTCCCCAAACTGTTTTTCATATCCCAGTGGCAATATTGTAGTTGCCTATTTTTGCTGTCTAATCCCTTCCCCTTCTCCCTCATCCCCATCCCCCTCCCAATTAGCAACCCTGATTTTTCCTCTATATCTATGAGACAGTTTCTGTTTACTTTGCTCATTCATACAGTTTTTCAGATTCCCCATATGAGTGAGATCATATGGTATTTGTCTTTCTCTGACTGACTTATTTCACTTAACATAATAGTCTCTAGGTCCATCCATATCATTGCAAATAGTACGATTTCATTCTTCTTTATAGCAGAGTAATACTCCATTGTATAAATATACCACAGTTTCTTAATCCAGTCATCTACTGATGGGCATTTTGGTTCTTTCCAAATCTTAGCTATTGTAAATTGTGCTGCTATGAACATAGGGGTGCATAACTTTTTTTGAATAAGTGTCTTGGTTTTTTCAGGATAAATACCTAGGAGTGGCATTGCTGGGTCAAACAGTAATTCTATTTCCAGTTCTTTGAGATACCTCCATACTGACTTCCATAGTGGCTGCACCAATCGGCAATCCCACCAACAGTGCAGCAGGGTCCCCTTTTCCCCACAGCCCCGCCAGCACTTGTTGTTTGTTGATTTATTGATGATAGCCATTCTGACTGGAGTGAGGTAGTATCTCATGGTGGTTTTTATTTGCATTTCCCTAATGACCAGTGAGGTTGAACTTTTTTTCATATGCCTGTTGGCCATCTGTATGTCCTCTTTAGAGAAATGTCTCTTCATATCTTCTGCCCATTTTTTAATTGGGTTGTTTGTTTTTTTGGTGTTGAGTTTCATGAGTGTTTTATAAATTTTGGATATTAACCCCTTATCAGATATATCGTTGGCAAATATATTCTCCCATTCAGTAGGCTTCCTTTTTGTTTTATTAATGGTTTCCTTTGTTGTGAAAAAACTTTTAAGTCTGATATAATCCCATATGTTCATTTTTTTCTTTTACTTCCCTTGCCCGTAGGGATGTATCAGTAAAAATATTGCTCCGGGTAATGTCTGCAAATGTACTCCCTATATTTTCTTTTAGGATTTTTATGGTTTCAGGTCTTACATTTAAGTCTTTAATCCATTTTGAACTTCTTCTTGTATATGGCGTAAGGTCCAGTTTCATTTTTTTTGCATGTGTTAGTCCAATTTTCCCAGCACCATTTATTGAATAGACTATCTTTACTCCAGTGTAAATTCTTGCTTCCCTTGTCATAGATTAACTGTCCGTAAATGCCTGGATTTATTTCTGGGCTCTCTGTTCTGTTCCACTGATCGATGCGCCTGTTTTTATGCCAATACCAAACTGTCTTGATTACTGTAGCCTTGTAGTAGGTTTTGATGTCTGGTAGCGTGATCCCCCCGACTTTGTTCTTATTTCTCAGAATTGCCGAGGCTATTCTGGGTCTTTTATGATTCCATATAAATTTTAGGATTACATTTTCTATTTCTGTGAAAAATTCCCTTGGTACTTTGATAGGAATTGCATTGAATCTATATATTGCTTTAAGCAGTACGGACATTTTAACTATATTAATTCTTCCTATCCATGAGCATGGTAGGTGTTTCCATTTATTTGTATCTTCTATGATTTCTTTCTTCAGTGTCTTATAATTTTCTGAGTACAGATCTTTCACTTCTTCGGTTAAATTTATTCCTAGGTATTTTATAGTTCTTGAAGCAATTGTAAATGGGACAGTTTTCTTAATCTCTCTTTCCGTTAGTTTATTATTGGTATATGCAAATGCCACTGATTTCTGAACATTGATTTTATATCCTGCTACTTTACTGAATTTGTCTATGAGTTCCAATAGTGTTTTGATGGAGTCTTTGGGGTTCTCTATATACAGTATCATGTCATCTGCATATAATGACAATTTTACTTCTTCCTTGCCAATTTGGATGCCTTTTATTTCTTTTTGTTGTCTGATTGCTGTGGCTAGAACTTCCAGCACTATGTTGAATAAAAGAGGAGAAAGTGGACAGCCTTGTCTTGTTCCTGATCTTAAGGGGAATGGTTTTAGCTTTTCCCCATTGAGTATGATGTTAGCTGTAGGTTTATCATATATGGCTTTTATTATGTTGAGATATGATCCCTGTATTCCCACTTTGCTAAGGGTTTTTAACATAAATGGCTGTTGGATTTTGTCAAATGCTTTTCCTGCATCTATTGAAATGACCATGTGATCTTTATCCTTCATTTTGTTGATGTGGTGTATCACATTGATTGATTTACGGATGTTAAACCAGCCTTGCGCACTAGGGATGAATCCCACTTGATCATGATGTATGATCTTCTTAATATATTGCTGAATTCTGTTTGCTAATATTTTATTGAGGATTTTTGCATCTATATTCATCAGGGAGATTGGCCTGTAGTTTTCCGTTTTTGTGATGTCTTTACCTGGTTTTGGAATCAGGGTGATAGTGGCTTCATAAAAAGAGTTTGGGAGCCTTACCTCCTTCTGGACTTTTTGGAATAGTTTGAGAAGAATAGGTGATAGTTCTTTTTTGAATGTTTGATAAAATACACTTGTGAAGCCGTCTGGTCCAGGGCTTTTGTTTTTTGGGAGCTTGTCAATTACTGATCAATTTCCTTGGTAGTAATCAGGGTATTTAGATTTTCTGTTTCTTCTTGCGTTAGCTTTGGAAGGTTGTATGCTTCTAGAAAATTATCCATTTCTTCCAGATTGTCAAATTTCTTGGCATATAGTTGCTCATAGTAATTTCTTAGAATTTTTTGTATTTCTGTGATGTCTGTAGTCATTTCCCCTCTTTCATTCCTGATTTTGCTAACTTGAGTCCTCTCTTTTTTTTTTTTTGATGAGCCTGGCTAGAGGTTTGTCAATTTTGTTTATCTTCTCAAGAAACCAGCTCTTGGTTTCATTGATCTTTTGAATTGTTTTTCTGTTCTCTATATTGTTTATTTCTGCTCTGGTCTTTATTATCTCCTTTCTTGTACTCCCCTTGGGCCTCTTTTGCTGTTCTTTTTCCAGTTCCCTTAGGTGTAAGGATAACCTGTTGATTTGAGATTTTTCTTCCTTCTTTAGATAGGCCTGTACCGCTATAAACTTCCCTCTTAGGACTGCTTTCGCAGCATCCCAGAGATTTTGGGTTGTGGTGTTTTCATTTTCGTTTGTCTCGAGGTATCTTTTGATTTCCTCCTTGATCTCATTTGTGACCCACTCACTATTTAATAGCATATTGTTTAGCCTCCATTTATTTGTCAGCTTCCCGGATTTCTTCTTATAATTGATTTCTAGTTTCATAGCATTGTGGTCAGAGAATACAGTTGAAATGATTTCAATCTTCTTAAATTTATTGAGACTTGTTTTGTGGCCTAACATGTGGTCTATCTTAGAAAATGTTCCATGTGCACTTGAAAAGAATGTATATTCTGTAGCTTTGGGGTGAAATGCTCTGAAAATGTCTGTTAAATCCAGCTGGTCTAATGTGTCATTTAAGGTCGCTGTTTCCACATTGATTTTCTGTCTGGAGGATCTGTCCATTAGTGACAGCGGGGTGTTGAAGTCCCCTACTATGATAGTGTTACTGTTGATCTCTGTCTTTATGTCTGACAATATCTGTTTTATATATTTAGGGGCTCCTATGTTAGGTGCATAGATGTTTACTAGGGTTATGTCCTCTTGTTGGATCGATCCTTTCATTACTATGAAGTGTCCTTCTTTGTCCTTTGAAATATTCTTCAATTTAAAGTCCATTTTATCTGATATTAGTATCGCTACTCCAGCTTTTTTCTCAGTACCATTTGCATGAAATATTTTACTCCATCCCTTTACTTTCAGCCTGTATGAGTCTTTGGATCTGAGGTGAGTCTCTTGTATACAGCATATGCTGGGGTCTTGCTTTCTTATCCATTCAGCCACCTTATGTCTTTTGATTGGAGCATTTAATCCATTTACATTTAATGTGATTATTGATAGATGTGTATTTATTGCCATTTTGTTATTTGTGTTCATAGTCTTTCTTAGGTTGTTTTTCTCTTCTACTTAAAGAAGCCCTTTTAACATTTCCTGCAAAGCTGGCTTGGTAGTAATGAATTCCCTTAACTTATTCTTTTCTGCAAAGCTCCTTATCTCGCCTTCGATTTTAAATGATAACCTTGCTGGATACAGCAATCTCGGTTGTAGGCCTTTATTTTTCATCACTTTGAAAACCTCCTGCCACTCCCTTCTGGCCTGCAAAGTTTCTGTAGAAAAGTCAGCTGATAATCTTATGGGGTACCCTTGTAAGTAACTTGCTGCCTTTCCCTTGCTGCTTTAAGGATTCTGTCTTTGTCCTTAACCCTTGCCATTTTCACTATAATGTGTCTTAGAGTGGGCCTGTTTGGAATCATCCTGGTTGGAACTCTATGCACTTCCTGAGCTTGTATTTCAATGTCCTTTACCAGGTTAGGGAAGTTTTCAGACATTATTACTTCAAATATATTCTCAATCCCTTGCTCCCTCTCTTCTCCTTCTGGTACTCCAATGAATCGTCGGCTATTGCGTTTGATGTTGTCCCCCAGCTCTCTTAAAATATTTTCCATGTTTTTCATTCTTTTTTTCTTTTTGTTGTTCCGCATGGGTAATCTCTGCTATTTTGTCTTCTAAGTCACTGATTCGATTTTCTGCTTCATCCAATCTGCTAGTGATTCCATCAAGTTTGTTATTTAATTCAGTAATTGTGTTCTTAAGTTCTAGCTGGTTGCTTTTCATGATTTCTCTATCCTTCTTTATATTTTCATTAATTTCCTTGAACATTCTAATAATCAGTGTTCTGAACTCTGTCTCTGATAGGTTGGTTACCTCTATTTCCTCTATTTCCACTGATTCAGGAAATTTCTTCTGTTCTTTTATTTGTGTTGTGTTTCTTTGTCTCCCCATTCTGGCTTACTCTTTGTTTGCTTCAATATAACAGATAGATTCCCCAGGTTTCTCAGTCTTTTCTGGGTAAATTTATATGGTGTGTGTCCTTTATATTTAAATTACTCAGTGTCCCTATTCTCCTGTGCTTGTATCTGAGGTGTTCCTTGTGTCATGCATCCCCACTTGTTGAAGTTTTAGTTTTGATTACTTTTGGTTTGTCAGTAGGTGGGACTGACTCCCAGATTGATTAGCTGTGAGGATCAGCAGTGTCTGCAGTTTATGAGCTTCTGTGAGACGATTGACCCCTCTGATGAAACTTGGACCCTATGGGCCCTAGTACCTGTAGCAACTTCCTTTTGGGTGTGACTCTTGTATGTCAAACCCAGAAATGCTCTGGTTTTATCTAAAGTTGGCCTCCGGGTATGATGATTCTTGTGTCTGTTTGTTTGGACACACTACTGCAGAGTGATTTTAGAGCATAACAGATCAACAAGAACAACCTCCGCAGCCACCAAAGGAAACCAAATGCTCGCACAAGTAAAAAAAATCAACCATCAAACTACAGTCAACTTGTACAGAAATATCAATCATACTAATGAGAAAACAAACAGAAACAAAACAAAAACCACACACACAATAATAACACAAGAGGAAACAAAATAAAATACAATATCCTAAAATAAAAAATAGAATAAACATGAGAAACCGATTAGCTATACCTAAAAAATAAAAAATAAAAATAAACTAAAATAATAATAATTAAAAAAGTAAAAATAAAAATTAAAATAATAAAATTTGTAGAAAAAAGGAAAAGAGGAAAAGTATAGCAGTGAGAAGAATGAATAAAATAAGGGAGAAAGTGAGGGTGGGGAAAAATAAAAAGAAAAGAAAGAAAAAGAAAAAGAAAAAAAAAAATATATATATATATATATATATTTGTCTACACACCCATATATATGGACATATATTCACCTATATACACCTATATATGCCTATATTATAAACTACAAAATGATAAGAATGAAATAGAAATAAAAACCAAAAACAACCAAGATAAGCAGCCAATAAAGGGAAAACAAAACAGAATAAAACCAAACAAACCAAAAATACCCGTGCCGGTCTTGGCTAAAGTCCACCAAGCTCTCTTCAGTTTGTCCTCTGCTGTACAAAAATTCCTGTGCGTCTTGTGGGAACAGTAGGCCACCTGATGCCTAGCGTGATCCTGGCACTGCAGGTTTACTGTACTTGAGTGTGGTTGTGACGTGTGATTGGCGGTTTTTACAAAGTCACTGCCTTTTTGCTTTTGCCTGTCCCAAAGCAGGCTGCACCCCCAAAGGCTCAATGAGTGTCTCTGGGCACCCTTTCAGTTGACAGCCTTGGAGAATTAAAGAATTCCTCACTACCAAAAAGCCAGCTGCTAAGAGTCTGTTAATTAGTGCCTCAGAAGGTGAACCTGCCCTGCCTCCCAAGCCTTGCATAAAGGTGGGGGCGGGGTAGGTAGTCTCACTCTGCAGCCTTTACTGGGGTGGAAATTCTCAACCCCTTGCAGATAGGAATATCTTCCTAGTCTGCCTTTATTGCTCCATTCAGGAGTCAGTTTTAAAGACTCTGTCTTGGCGGGGGCCAAAGTTTGTGGGAGTCGGTGGGTTATTGGTTTTTGTTTTTTTTTTTTTGCTTTCTGTTCAAGAGTAGAAAAAGGAAAAAAAATAAAAAACATAAAAATAAACAAAGCCACAGTTCCAACTCTGTTTTAAGCTAAGGCCTTTGCCTCTTATGCTCCAGCGGAGTCTTCTTGTTTCCCCTCCTCCCGAGTTTAAGGCTTCTGCCTCGGAGCCAGCGCACGCCCGCGCGGTGCTCCTGCTGCTCTCCCGAAGAGACTGCCGGGGTTTAAGGGGCTGCGCGCCACCCTACCGCGTGGCTCAGATCCCCGCTCTGTCTCTCGGGGACCTGCATCTCCGCCTGGCGCACGCTGCTTCTCCGCTCGCGAGTCCTCTTTTTTCCCCTCCTCCCGGGTTTAAGCCTCGGAGCCGGCGCGCACCCGCGCCGTTCTCCTGCTGCACTTCTGGAGGGACTGCTGCTGGGATTTGGGGGACTACGCGCACCCTGCCGCACGGCTCAGATCCCCGCTCCGTCTCTCGGGGACCTGCATCTCCGCCCGGCGCACTGCTTCTCCACGAGCGAGTCCTCTTTTTTCCCCCGGCTCCCGGGTTTCAAGCTTCTGCGCTCCGCGTCATTGTGTTTTATTCTTTGGTCTTTTTGTTGTGCCAACTGGGTGATTTCTGCTATTCTGTCTTCCAAATCGCTGATCGCTCCTCTGCTTCATCTACTCTACTGGTGATTCCTTTGAGTGTATTCTTCAGTTATTGTATTCTTTAGTTCTGTTTTTTTTTTATGATTTCTCTATCCTTCCTTATGTTCTAAGTTCGTTAAACATTCTTAGTATCAGTGTTCTAAACTGTCTCTGAAAGGTTGGATCCCTCTGTTTCATTTAGTTCTATTTCTAGAGGTTTCTTCTGATCTTTTACTTGGGATATGTTTCTTTGTTTCCTCATTCTGAATGTTGCTCTAGGATTGTTTTGATGTGTTAGAGAGATCACCAGGAAAGCCCCGGCTGGATCATGCAGGCACACAGCTCACGACATCCCAACACTCCCAAGAAAACTCCCAGTCTCTACCTGTCCCAATCAGCTGCTCGTAGATCAGGCAGAGCAATCCGACAACCAATCACCAGCCTGGCAACTCTGCACGTCCAGTGCAGAGAGCGGGGACTCAAGGCGGCTCCAGCACTCCTCTGTCTCAATGAGCAGCCCATTGAGGCCAGAGCGCACCCTCCTGTTGTTTCCTGCACAAGCAGGAAGGAGGGTGGGGATCCAAGGCCGCATGCAGGCGCATGCACTCACACACTCCCGCGCTAATTTTGTTAGCAGCCAACTGAGCAGCACCAACCCCCACCACTATAAAAATGTTAAGTCTCCTCCCTAGTTCTTTAGTTTCTTAGCTCTTTGGCTTTGATTGCTTTTCTGACCAGTTTGTGAATCTTGGATGGAAGATCGCCCTTGCTTCTTAATTGCTTTGTAAATCAGTTCCTGAATCTGAAACAATATAAGTCTCCTACCCCTGTTTCCGATAACTAGTTGAAAGCCTGAGACTTCCTAATATCTCCCAGGCCAGGAAACTAAATGTCAAACCCATTCTGTGTCCAAAGAACTGACTCCACCTGAGTGATGGACTGAATAGCCACAAGTTTCATAAGAACTAACAGATCTATATTTTTGTCCTCATTCAGGAGCCTTGAGGATGCAGGGGATACCCCAACAAGCAAAGAAGCCAACACAGTCTTCCAGGTGGAGCTTGAGACCCCTTCCTCTCATCTGAGACCAGCTAGGGTGAGAGTTCCGTGAACCCCAATAGGCAGGGACAGCTCTACGCCCCTGCCCAACAGGAAGCAGATAGAGAAGAAGAGACCTCCTGTCCGTCAGCTTCCCATAGAGATTTTATGGGGATCACGTCTCTCAAAGGGAAAACAAGGCAGGCAGTTAGAGGAAGGCATTGGGTCTTTACATTCCTACACATCCACAGAGTGCAACCACCTGAGGCACTTCCCCTCTCCACCCAAAACTCCCCGTTGTATTGTAATTACCTACTCCTGCAGGAAGAACAAGTGGACACAAAATATCCAACTAGATCAGACCAGTCACTCACACCTACGCAGTACCTCTTGTTAATCACAGGTGCCAATACGCAGTACCTCTTGTTAATCACAGGTGCCAATCAAGTGGTCCTAAGCCCAGAAAGAACAGCCCATCCTGGAGAAAAAGGATGAAAACCCCAAGTCCTGGGAGGGAAGCAGGGCTGCTACTGCTTTTTCCCTGCTCCTTTTTACCACTTCTTCCCTTTAAGCCTCACCTTTGCATGTGCCCCCTCCACATTCTTTGGTAATGGGCCCTTGAGCCATCCTCTAGTACTCAGGTCTACTTCTATTTCTAAATGTACTATCTTTCCTAATAAACTACTTATTCTACTGCTTTACTCTGTTTTCTCATTCAATTCTTTGCTTGAGTTGCCAAGGACCTGGACTTTACACCGAGAAAGGCCCACTCTCCGACAACAATTTCACCAGATCAGTGAGGTCTCGGACCTGACCCTCTGTGGGAGGACCCAATGCTGACAAAATGGCGCCCTCCTGTATACCACTCATGTGCAAGCTCCACACCAGGGGAACAATGGTCCCAAAAACCTCCAGTCCCGCACCAAAGGCACTCAGTTTAGTCCTTCTCCACAGGCTCCTGGGCCCGGCTCACACAGCTACTCCCTCCACCAGGAACCAGGTGAGTGCTCACCAGCGAGCGATTCCATGTGCTGGCTTCACTGGTTTTCTAGCCATCCTCAGCCTCACCGAGCAAAAAGTCCTCACTAATTTCTACTGCTAGCTATTGTAGAACTCCTCTTCCTGGCAAAGGAACTTTGGGATAGTGAGCTCCGGGTGACCTGGAAGGTCTCTCCCCCAACCGGAGAAGCCTCACCATGGCTAAGGTGTCCCTCACGGGGTTTGCCCTCTCTCGTCTCCGTCCCTCCTACCAGACTCGACGTGGTCTCCTCTTTAAGTTCTTCATTTGGAGATTCTGTTCATCTAGTGTTCCGGGGACCTCCGGGGTTGAATGTTGTATAAATTATTTTGGTGTGATCCTGGGAGGCAGTTGGCACAGCATCTGTCTATTCTGCCATCTTACCAGAAGTCTTTCTCTCATTGGGTTTTATTTGTAAACTTATTTCAGGGTAGGGTGTTAGAAAAAGAAAACTTTGTGTCTTAGGCTGAAAATCTAAGTGATGAAAACATTTGACTTAATGATGATGGTTTGTTCACTCTTTCAAGTGAATTTGCTTTGGAAACAAATGAAGGGTAGCTCTCCTTTCCTCCACTCAGTGTTCAGGTGTGGCATGCTCAGGTGACCCTGTTGGATTCCAGCTGGAGCAGTGTGCTATCTTTGTGTTCCAGTAGTTGGTTTGTTCCTTTCTTGCATTCAGCAAAGTGGGCACAGCTACATAATCCTAAGGACATATTTAGTTAATTCCAGCTGATAGGAGACCAGAAACTTTGCAAATGGATGGTTCAGTATTACTGAAAAGAAAAGTTTTTTAAAAAGGGTCTGGTGAGAAAAAAAAGGAAATCTTTTGGAGTTCCACTTCCACAAGTAGTGAAATAATTTGTATCATACCAACCCTCCCATGAAGAAAAGTTGGATAATATTTACAAAAGCAAAAAAACTGTTAAAGCCTTCAACAGCAACCAAAGCAATCAGAACTAGAGAGACCAAGATCCTGGAGAGACGGGAAATGCACTGACGTGAGCCTGACATTCTCAGCCACTTTATTCATCAAGGCATTTGCCAATTTGTATGCATACTCGAGAGCCAAGAGACCAAGAAAAAAGCAGCAGCTCAAATTTTTGGCTCTCTGCACTACAGGCTCAGAAATTAAAGTTCAAGTTTATCTCCAGGAAGAACTGGAGGAGCCAAAGATCCCAAAGATAAGAGATGAGCAGAGAAGCAAGACCAACATTCTATGCAATATTTCTCTTCAAGATTCCTAAGTGGCATAGTAACAAGAAGCCAGAAAACCAAAGAGACAGTGGTATGTATTAGATTAAAATACTAAACAGAGCTTTTGGTAGATCTGTAGAGCTCAGAAAAAAGAAAGTGGAGTTCAGGCTCACCAAGGAAGAAGGCCCCAATAAACACCTCAGTTTGAGATCTCTAAAAGTACAGTCTAGGAATAAAGAAAAAACTAAGTTAAAAAAACACATATTCTTGGGCCGGCTGAGTGGCGAGGTGGTTAAGAGCTGGCTTGGGTTGCCAGCAGCCCCAGTTCGGGTCCTACATATACGTGGCACTGCCCTCAAAAAAAAAAACCAACAACAACACATATTCCTCAAAAAGAATGAAAGTCAGAATCAAATCTTTTCAACCCTTGACTGAATCTAAATAGGCTAACCCTTACTTTATCCTTCAGAGGAAATTTCAGTGTACTCTGAGCAAAGGTAAGATTGTCCAGAGCTTCTACAGTTTTTCAAATACACTGTCTGACATTCTATCAAAAAAAGGAAAAAGAAAAAAAACCCACACATGCTAGGGGATAAGAACAAATGAGTAAAATCCAGGGCAGAGGAGAGAAGGATGGACAAGAGAAAATGAACCATGGGTGATCCAAATACTGAAGTTATCAGACATGGACATTAAAAGAACTATGATTAATATGTTCAAGAAAATAGATGACAAGTGAAGAATATTACCAGAGAACTGGAATCTGTTTGAAAAAGAAAAAAAAAAGAAAGAATCAAATAAAGATTGTAAATCTCAAAGATACAATAACTAGAACAGATTTATTTCAGCATGATGGAGCAAGGAGACTGGCCACAAAAAACAACTACAGAGTTGGTCAAAATTGTCAAAAACAATCATTTCAGCATTCTGGAAATCGGGGAATACAATGAATTGAGAAGCATATACTCATGAAAATGATTGAACTTTGGGTGAGATTAACATAAGTACTGGGGCTACTCCCATCAACCCTATCCCTCCCTTCATCATGGTCGTTCACTCAGGTCATAAGCAACTGTGAGAAACAGCAGCTTCATGGCCATTGTGAAGGAAGCTCACTGGATAGTTGTTTAAAGTGTGATCTCAGCCATGAGCTAATAGGAAGAGACAGCAGCTCCACTAGTCTAAGACAATTCTGTTTGGTGGAGCCACAGACTGGTAGACCTGTCAGATATGTTGTTCCAGAAGTTAAGACAGCCAAAGGAGGTTTGAAAAACTTTCCACATAGCTTGGGTTGACCAGAGGTTGAGCACATACAGAGTAGAGAATAGAGTTTAAAACACTTACATGTTCATGGCCAACAGGGCCTGAATACATTCATAGAGAATAGTTAAGAGTGCCCAATGAAAGGAAAAGCCAGGGCAGACTTGAAAACAGCCTGAACTTTGAAAGGACTCCACAGCACACATGCAGATATCTATCTGGAATGAGTGGAAGCCTTACTAGTTTGAGATATTTGAACACAAGTTCCATCCTTCACTGAACCTTCAGTTAGTCAGACACAGGAAAGTCCCTTAGGAAGCCTGGTTTTAAAAATAAAAGATAAGAAAAAGAATTGAGTGGCACGTTGGTTAAGTGCTGGCTTGAGAAGCCAGTGGCCCTAGTTCAGATCCCACATATGAGGTCCAGTGACACTACCCTCTACAGCTAAGATGGTGAACAACAGCTCCACCTGGAGCTGGGCTGCTGTGAGTCTCTGGGACAGCATAGCTGCAGCCCCTGCTGCTGTGGGCTGCGATAGACTACAGTGAGTGGCCGGCAGCCAGCGTGAGAGGCCGGTGTGAGCTGACAAAAGCCACTGTGAGCAGCCATCCAAAGGCCAGTGACCAATCTGCCTCACCCGAGAAGAACGCAATGATGATACCAACATGGGCCAGTGAAGCAATGTCCTCCATAATTAGACTGAGGAACAAAAGGACAGCAACTTGTCTGTTCCCCTTCCCTGGTTCCCCAATGCTGTTCCCCTCCCCCCAATTCCCCAATAAAAATCTTTAAAAAAAAAAAATTGAGCAGAGACATCAGCTGCACACTATGGGGAGACAGGCTTCATAAATTTATGCCAGTTAAGTACTAATCACAAATATAAACAAACCACTGCCACTCCTTCACAATGGCCATGAAGCTGCTGTTTCTCACAGTTGCTTATGACCACTCTCAGAGGGAAACAAATCACAGTCCATGGTTGCTGTATTATTCAAAATGTCGAGTATTCAACACAAAAAATTTAAGATATGCAAAGAAACAAGAAAGGGTGACCCATACTCAGGAAAAAAAGCAGTCAACAAAAAGTGTCTCTGAGTGACTCCATGTATCCATAGATTTAGCAGAGACCTCATGCTGCAATTACAAATATATTCACAGAACTTTTTAAAAATTGAAAGAATTAAAAGAAAGTATGACAACAATGACTCAACCAATAGAGAATCTCAATAAAAAAAATATTTTAAAAGAATCAAATAGAAACTTGGGAGTTGAAAATTACAACTGAAATAAAAATTCAGCAGAGAGGCTCAATGGTACATTTGAGATTGAAAAAGAAAGAATCAATAATATTAAAATAAAGATATATTATCCAATTTGAAGAATAGAGAGAAAAACATTCCAAAAAAAATAAACAGAGTCTTAGAGACCTGTAGACCAACATTAAACACACTAATACTGAGATGGATAGGAGAGACTGAGCAAGGGGTAGAAAAAAAGTATGTGAAGATATACTGGCCAAAATTCCAAATTTGATGTAAAGAAATAAAATAATAATCTTCAAACCTAAAAACTCAATGAACCCAAAGTAATACAAACACAAAGATCCACACAAATACGCATCACAAACTGTTGGCAGAAAAAAATAAAAATAAAATCTTAAAAGCAGTAAGAGAAAAACTATTCATCGTGTAACAACAAAAACGAGATTAACAATTGACTTCTCAACAGAAGCAAGAGAGGACAGAAGCCAGTGGATGACATATTCAAAGCATCAGCCAACCAATTGAGCAAAACCATCATTCAAACATGAACATGGAAAAAAAGGATAATCCCAGATAAAAAATGAATGTTCCGGGCTGACTTGCCTTATGAGAAACACTAAAGGAAGCTCTGCAAGCTAAAAGAGAATGACTACCGGGCTGGCCGAGTGGCACTGTGGTTGGGCGCTGGCTTGGGAAGCCAGAGGCCCCGGTTCAGGTCCCAAATGTGGGGGTCAGTGACACTGCCCTCAAAAAAAAAATAAAGGAGTAAAGAGCATGTCGAGCCATGTTCCTGGCACTAGATATACTTCTGGGGAATCTTTAAAAAACAAAAAAAAAAAGAGAATGACTACCAACATTAATCTGAACTTCCAGGAAGAAATGAAAAGTGTTTCAAATGCTAAATATGTGAGTAAATACAAAATATTTTATAAATATATTTTCTAATTGCTTCTTTAAAACATAAAATTGTATAAAGCAATAATTATAATATTATTGGGTTTGAAATATTTAGAGATGCAATTGTTTAGTTTTTAATATATGATACAATATATATGACAATAAGAATTCAAAGAAAGGGGAAGGAAAAGGAGATATATTGAAACAAAATTTCTGTATTTTACTGCAATTAAGTTACTATTAATCTAAAGTGCACTACTATAAATTAAGACACGGAATCCCCAGAACAATCACTAAGACAGTAACACCACCTAACAAGCATATTTAAAAATCAACAGACAAATTAAAAAGGCCTATTAAATTAGTTAACACAAATGAATAAAGTCAAGGAGGAAGAGAGATATAAAACACACAGCAGGTTGGCAGACATAAAATGTAATTATCAATAATTACATTAAATGTGAATGGACTAAACATTCTACTGAAAAAGCAGAGATTGATTGAATTTTAAAAAGCATAACTGAATTAGATACTATCTATAAGAGACACAGCTCAGGTTCTAACATACAAAGTAGAGAAAAGATATAGCATGTTAACAGCAAACACAAGTGAGCTGAAATAGCTATATTAATATCAAATAAAACAGACTATAATGCAAAATATATTCCTAGAGGTAAAGAGAGACATTTCATAATGATAACACATCAGGAAGACACAGCAATTATAAATGTATATACAGCTAATAATAGAAAGCAAAATCTGACAGTCATGGGAAGAGAAATGGATCATTCAACAATAACAGTTGGAGATTTCAATGACCTACTCTCAACAATTGGTAGAACACCTAGACCAAAAATCAGCAAAAATAGCCAATACTTACATAAAACTATCACCCAATTTGACCTGATAGTAGTAGAAAACTCTACTCAATGACTATAGAATATACATTCTTTTCAAGCACACATGGAAAAGGGAATATTATAAACAACTATCTCCACAAATTAGACAATTTAGATGAAATGCACAAATCACACACACCCCAAAAAAATACCCAAACTGCCAAAACAGACTCAAAAGAAATAGAAAATCTGAATAGACTTAAACAAGGAAAGAAATTGAATTGGTAAGTAAAAATCTTCCCATGAAGGAAAGCCCAAACCCAGGTGGCTTCACTGGTGAACTCTATCAGAAGCTTGAAAACAATTTTTCACAAACTCTTTCAGAAAATAAAGAAGGGAACACTTGTCAACTCCTGTAAGGCCAGTACTTCCTTAATTCCAAAGCCAGGTAAAGATATCACAAAAAAACTAAAAAGCAATGGTCCTCATGAATATAAGCATAAAAATCCTCTTTAAAAATACTAGCATGTTGAATTCAGCAATACAGGAAAAGGGTTATATAGCTGGAACAAGTGAGATTTAACCCTGGAAAATGAGGTTGGTCTAAAATTCAAAAAAATCACTAAATATAGTAAACTATATTAGTAAATATATTAATAGAGGAAATTAATAAATATTAATAAAGGAAAAACACATGATCATCTCAATACATAAAGAAAAATATTTAACAAACTCAATACCCACTGATAATTTTTTTAAACTCTCAAACTAAGTATAAAAAGGGTCTTCCTCAACCTAACAAAAGGGCATCTATGAAAAAAATTACAGGTAACATTATACATAATGTTGAAAGACTCAATGCTATTACCTGTAAGTTCAAGAACAAAGCAAGAGGTCTGCAACTGCCACTAAACAAGGCAAAATTGTCCACTTTTATTCAACCTTGTAGTGGAATTTCTGGCTACTACGAAAAGAAGAGGAGAAGGAAGGAAGAAAACAGGGGAGGAAAGAAGGAAGGAGGAAATGAGGGAGAAAGAAAAGAAAGAAAGGCATTCGGATCTGAAAGCAAGAATGTGATATTATACTCATATATAAACTATAATATGGAATCCACGAACAATTCCTAGAACTAATAAATGAATTAGCAAGGTTGCAAGACACAGGAACACAAACAAGAATCAATGGTATTACTTCATACCAGTTATAAACTAGCTAGTAGGCTCCATATTAGCAACAATCTGAAAATGAAATTAACAAAGCAATTCCATACATAATAGCATCAAAAAGAATAATGGGGGTGGGCAAAATGTGTAAAGAGGGTCAAAAGGTACAAACTTCTAGTTACAAAATACATAGTAATGTACAGCATGGGACTATAGTTAATACTGTATTGCATATTTGAAAGTCGCTAAGAGAGTGGAACTTGAAAGTTCTCATACAAGAAAAAATTTTTCAGGTGGGCCGAGTGACACGTTGGTTTAGAGCTGGCTTGGGACGCCAGTGGCCCGGATTTGGATCCCACATATGAGGGCCAGTGACACTGTCTTCTAAAGCTAAGATGGTGAACAATAGCTCCACCTAGAGCTGGGCTACTGTGAGTCCCCAGTACAGCATAGCTGCAGCCCCTGCTGCAGTGGGCTGCCAAGAGCCGCTGTGAGTGGCCGTCCATAGGCTGGAGACCGATCTGCCTCACCCAAGAAAAGGGCACCGACGATACCAACATGGGCCAGTGAAGCAATGTCCTCCACAACTAGACTGAACAACAACAACAAAAAAGGACAACAACTTGTCTGTTCCCCTTCCCCTGTTCCCCAATGCTGTTCCCCACCCCTAATTCCCCAATAAAATCTAAAAAAAAAAAAAAAAAAAAAAAAAAATTTTCTGTAACTATATATGCTGACAAATGTTAACTAGATTTATTGTGGTGATCATTTCACCATGTGTACAAGTATCAAACCATTATATTGTACACCTAAAACTAAAATAAACTCCACACACCCACTAAAATAGCTTTAATCAATAATTGTCAACTATACCTCAAAAAAAGAATAAGATATTTAAGAATAAGTGTAACAAAAGAAATGCAAGATTTACACACTGAAAGCCACCAAATATTATTAAAGGAAATTAAACATCTAAATAAATGGAAACATTCCATATTCATAAATTGGGAGACTCAGTGTTGCTAAAATGGTAACTCTCTGCAAATTACGCTATAAATTCAACACAATCTCTATCAAAATCCCAGCAGGCTTTTTGTTGTTGTTGTTGTTGTCGAAATTAGTAAAATTATCTTAAAATTGATATGGGAAAGTGCAGGACTTAGAATAGCCAAAGCAATTTTATAAAACAAGAACAAAGTTGTAAGATTTACACTATTTGATTTCAAAATGTAATATAAGGCATAATATAAGGTAAGGATAGATAGATAAATAGGTAGGTAGGTAGCTAGCTAAGTACATAGATAGATAGACAGGCAGACAGACAGGAAGAAAGACAGATCAGACAAACAGAATTGAAAGCCCAGAAATAAAACCTTACGTTTACTGTCAATTGATTTTTGACAAAGATGCTAATTCAATGAGGAAATTATAGTCTTTTCAGCAAATGGTGCTGATAAATGACTGGATACCTATATGCAAATAAATACATACATAGATAAATGGCCAAACAAACCACTACCTCACACCATAAGCAAAATTAATTCAAAATGGATCATAAGCCTAAATATAATAGTGAAAATTGTAAATCTTCTAGAAGAAAATATAGAAAAATCACTGTATTTCATGAAAATATAGGAAATCTCAGATTACACGAGATCTTAGGTATAACAACAAAAGCATGCATGCCATAAAAGACAATATTGATAAATTGGACTTCATCAAAATTCATTTTGTATTTCAAAAGAACACACTATTTAGAAAATGCAAACACTAGTTACAGATTTGGGGAAAATATTTGTAAATCATATATCTATTAAACAGCCTGTATCCAGAATACATAAAATACTACTACAAATCAATAAGACAATCCAGAAAAAAAGAAAAGCAAGAAAACCAAACACATTTCACGAAGAAAAACATACAAGTGGCTAATAAGCACTTAAAAGGTACTCAACATCATTAAGCATTAGAAGAATGAAAATTAAATCACAAATTAAACTCCACACACCCACTAGAATGGCTTTAATCAATAATTGTTGACCAGGATGTGAACAAACTGGAACCTTCATACACTGCTGGTAGGAATACACAATGTAATAGCCACTTCAGAAGATAGCTCCATGGTTCCTTAAAACGTTAAACATACATCCACCACATGACCCAGAAATTCTGCTCCACTTCTCTTACCTAAAAAGAAATGAAAATATATGTCTATACCAAGACTTACACGAATTGTCATGGCAGCAATATCCATAGTAGCCAATAACTGGAAACACTCCAAATCTCCATTTACTGATGAATGGATAAACAGACTGAAGTATATCTGTACAATATAATACTATTCAGCAATAAAAAAAAGAAATACCAATGTATGCTACAATATATTAATAGACAATCCTTGTAAGCTTCAAAAACATTATGCTGAGTGAAAGAAGCCAGATGTATAAGACTGTGTATCATATGATTCAATTTATATTAAATGAGCAGAGATGGGAGCACAGATTGCAAACAGGCTCAAGAGAAACTTGGTGGTAGATAAATGTTCTAAAACTGGATTGTTGCAAGCTGAGCTCTAAGCAACAGCAGTTCGATGCCCAGCCCGAGCTGAGCTGCCGCTGAGCTGCCAACAGGTGGCAGGATGGCTCAGCTGAAAGAAAAAAAAAGTTTAAAACTGGATTGTGGATTGTGTTAATGGTTACAGAACTCTATAAATTTAGCTAACATCATTAAAATGTATACTTACAATGGGTGAATCTTATCACACATAAATTATACCTCAATAAAGCTGTAACAAAATAAAAACTCAATAGATGCTTTTAAAAGCAGATTAAACACCAAGAAGAGAGGAATAATGCATTGTGAGATAAATCATTAGAAAATTTCCAAACTAAAGCAGAGGAAAAAAGACAATGGAAAATACAGAAAAGAATTGAAGAGTCAAATAGGACATAACGAAAAGGTGGAACATATATACAAAACTGTACTTTCGGGAGAAAAGGAGAGAAACTGACCAGAAGTAATATATGATGCAATCATTGCCAAGAATATTTTAAAACTGATTGAAGAATCTCTATTATTCCCAAGCAGGGTAAATTGTAAGAAAAATATACCTAGGCACATTATACTAGAATTCCTCAATATCAAAGACAAAGAACAAAATTTTAAAGCAGAGAAAAATAGCACATCATCTTCAAAGGCCCAACAATGAAACTGGAGCTAATATTTTAAACAAAAATAAATCACACAGAGAATGATGAAATTACAGCTTTAAAGCACTGAAAGACACTGACAACCCAGAATTCTACATGCAGCGAAAATACACTTCAACAATTAAGAAAAAAATAAGAAAATTTCAAACAAACAAAAATACAAAGAAATACTAAAGGGAGTTCTTTCCAGCACAAGGAAAATAATCCCAGAAAGAAACACAGACTTGCATGAAGGAATGAAGAGAAATGGTAAATATAAATAAACACTAACTGCATAAAACAGCAATAATAATATATCATGTGGTTTATTCATATGTGAAATTAAAATAAATGACAGCAGCACGGGCAGGGGCTTTTACAGAGTTAAAATACTCTCAGAATCAGACATTGTGAGGGAAATGATTGAAGTACTAATTTAGAGTAAATGTATAAACAAAATATGGGGTAATAGGATAACGGCAAAAGAATAACAACAGGATATATAATTAACAAGCCAAAAGGGAAGAAAATTGAATGTTAAATACTTGAATCATCAAAAAAAAAGGCAAGAAAAGGAGAACAAAGGACAGGATAATTAGAAAACAAATAGTAAAATGGTAAATTTAAATCCAAGTATATTATCAATTACTTTAACTGTAAATGGACTATTAGATTTCCAAAGATTTTCAGGTGAGATAAAGAAGCAAAACCCAACCATATGCTGCTTGTAAAGAAACACTCAAAAATAAGAGTCCAAAAGTTATAGTATATAAAAAGATACACCATGCAAACACTAACCAAAGGAAAGCTTGTATATACTAATATCAGACAAGAGGAACTTTAAGTCAAGAACCACTACTAGCACTAAAGAGAGGCATTTAATAACAATGAAAGGGTCCAATACAACAATAAAGTAAAACAATTATACATTTGTATGTATCTAATAATATAGCCTCAAAATATGTTTGAAAAAACTGATAGAATTAAAAAGACATAAAAATTCACCATCACAATGAGAGATTTAGCTTATTTTACTCAATAACTGACAGAATAAGTAGACAAAAAAGTCAATAGATAGGAAGTTTGATCAATACTGTTAATAAACTTTATCCAACCTACCGGTATAGAAGAACACTGTCCCAATAATTACAGCATATAATGTGTAGTCTATTCAAGTGTACACATATCATTTCCCAAAAGTGATCGTATTGAGGCCATAAAACAAGTCTTAAAAATATCAAAAGACTAAAGTATTAACATGTTATTTGATAATAATGGGATTAAGCTAGAAATCAATTTTAAAAAATCATTAGAATATTCCAAATAATTGGAAATTAAGCAATAAGTGTTTAAATAACCTATAGGTCAAGGCAAAAGGTACAATGGCCATTTTAAAATACTTTGAGCAGCAAAACTAAGATATGACATCAAAACTTGAAGATGCTATTAAAACTATGGCTTAAAGGAAATGCAGAGCTTTGTTTAAATATATATTAGAAAAATAGACTGCAAAATCAATAATCTAAGTATCGTTCTCACCAAGTTAGAAAAATAGCAGCTAATTATTAAAGCCAAAAACATTAGGAAGAGAAAAATAAGCTAAGAACAGAAATTAATGAATTAGAAAATAAGCATATAATAGCAAAAAAAAAACCACAAGTCAATAGGCTCACTGACAGAATAATAAATTTGATAAAACCCAGACAAGACTGATCAAGAAAAAAAAAGAAAGTGTCAACATCAGGTGTGAAAAAGGGAAACTACACAGATCCCACAAACTTTAAAAAGAAGAGGATTTTATTATCAACTTTTACTTGTAAATTTGAAAATTGAGATGAAATAACCAAATTCCTTCAAAAACACAACCCACCAAAATTGATTCAAGAAGAAATGGAAAGTCTCAGTAGGTCTGTACTTAATATAATTGTATCCATAATTTAAAACTTTCCTGCAAAGAAAACTCCAGTGTTAAATGGCTTCACTGACAAATTTTTCTATCAAACATTTAAGGAAGAACTAACACCAATCTCTCTGAGAGTTGGATAAAAAAGGGGAACACTTCCCAACTGATTTTGTAACACCAGCATATCCATGATACCAAAACAAGGCAAATTTATTACACAAAAAAAGGAAATTACAAGCTAATGTCTCCCCTAAACATAGACACAGAATTCTCAAACAAAATATTAGCAAATTGAAGACAACATAACACAAAAATGATACCATATCTGCTGGATTTATGATAAGAATAAAAGATTGTTTTAACATTTTTTTAATGTGATTACCACATTGACAAAATAAAGGCCAAACAACTCATATGATAATCCCAACAGATTCAGAAAAGCATTTGATAGAACTCAACACATGTTCATGATTAAAATGCCAATCAAATTAGAAATAAGAGAATTTTCTTAATCTGACAAAAAAAGGTTTCAACAATACTCCTCAGTAAGTAAATGCCATACTTGAAATATTGAAAGCTTTCGCCCTGAAACTGGAAATGAGAATGAGATAAACACATGCTATCATCACTACTATTCACATCATAAGGGTCCTAGTTAGTGTAATAAGGCAATAAAAAATATGAAAGTTACAAGAATTGAACAAAAAAAAATAAAACTCTTTATCACATAAAATGATTCTGCATAGAAAATTCAAATGATTCCACAAATTATTCAGACTAAGAAATGTAGCAAAATCCTTGCAATCAAGGTCAATACACCAAAATCTATTGCATTTATTTACACAGGCAACAAAAAAAATTGGAAGGTGCAATTTTAAAAGATGTAATTTGCAATAACAAAAAGAATCAACCTAATGAAAGATGTGCAAGAATGCTACAGAGAAAACTTGAAACTGTTGCTTAGAGCAAGTAAAGACAACCTAATTAGAGAGAGAGCTATACTGTGTTCATTGGTTAGAAGACAATATTGTAAAGATGTCAACTCTCCCAAACTGATCTACAGATTCAACGCAATCCCAGTAAAAATCTCAGCCAGCTTTCTGTGTGAGCAAATTGATAGGGTGATTCTAGAATTTATATGTAAATGCTAAATAAACACTAAAAAAAAATGCCAAAAGAAAATCAAAATGGAAAGATTTACACTACCTGATATCAGGACTATAATAATTTAAGGCATTTCATTAGACAAATAGCCCAATAGGAACAGAATGCGGAGTCCAGAAACAAATTCACAAAACAATTGCTTGATTTATGAAAATGACGCCATCGCTATTCAGTGGAGAAAGGATGATCTAATTTACAATAAATAACACTGGGTCAACATGGTATTTACACAGATAAAAATCATCTTGACCTCTATCTCACACCATACACAAAATTCAATTCCAAGAAGGTTATAGATCTAAATGTAAAAGGTAAAACAAGAAGGCTTCTTGTTAGCACAGAATTACCTTCATGACACTGAGGCAAGCAAAATTTTCTTTAAAAAGACACAATAATCACTAACCTAACAGAGAGATTTATAAATTGAAATTCATTCAACTTAAAAACTCCTGTTCATCAAAGAAACATTACAAAATTAAAAGGCAAGCCATAGTGTAATCTGCAATGCATATATCTGACAAAGGACTTGTATATGGAAAATACGGTAATACCTTAATTTGCGAGCATAATTTGTTCCGGAAACAAACTACTCATATTGCAAGACATCACTTGTTTACCACATTAAAATGTATTAGAAATGTTTGCTTGTCTTGCAGAACAGTCGCAAACCACGTTACTTGCAATCCAAGGTTTTACTGTACAAAGAACTTCATAAAAATCAGTAAGAAAAAGACAGACTATCCTTTTTTTAATGGACTAGAAACTTGAACCAGCATCTCACAGAAGAGGCTATTCAAATGGCCAATAAAATATACAAAAAGTGATCAACATTATTTATTAGGAAAGAATAAAAACCACAATGAGATATCACTTTTCATCCACCACTACGATTGCCAATACCAAATGTGAACAAGAATGAGAAGCAACTAGAACTTTCATACACTGATGAATGCATATAAACTGATAACAACCACTTTGGGCAACTGTTTGACAGGAGCCAAGGTAAATCATACACATAACCTACCACACATTCCACTCATAGGTATACACTCAACAGGAATGCCCACATATACAAAGAATGTTCATGGCAGCACTATTTGTAATAAAGAATAAGTAGAAATGACCCAAATGTCTATAAATTGTAAATGGGTTTTAAGAAATGTGGTACATGGGCAGCCAGTTAGCTCAGGTGGTTAGAGCGCACTTTTCTTCTTCTTTTTTTTTTTAAAGATTTTATTGGGGAACTGGGGAAGGGGAACAGCATTTGGGAATCCAGGAAGGGGACCAGACAAGTTGCTGTCCTTTGGTTCTTCAGTCCAGTTGTGGAGAATGTCACTTCACTGGCTCATGTTGGTATTATCATTTTGCTCTTCCCGGGTGAGGCAGTCACCCCCCCAGCCATTGGACGGCTGCTCGGTGGCTCATGGCAGCTCACGAAAGCGCATGCCAGCTGCCGGCCAGCCCCAATGCAGCCTACACCTTTGTTGGCGACTCACAGTAGCCCAGCTCCAGGTGGAGCTGTTGCTCACCATCTTAGCTGTAGAGGGCACACTGTCACTGGACCTCATATGGGATCTGAGCAGCAGGGGCCCTGCTGCTCAGAGCTGGTGTCCCAAGCCAACTCAACTAATGTGCCATTCAGCCAGCCCTAGAGTACAAGCTCTTAACACCAAGGTTGCCGGTTTGACTCCCACATGGGACAATGAGCTGTGCCCTCCAAAACTAGATTGAAAACAACAACTTGATTTGGAGCTGATGGCTCCTGGAAAAAACACACCATTCCCCAAATAAAGTTTAAAAAAAAAAGAAATGTGGTACATATAATAATGAAATATCAAGATGCAGGGGAAGAAAAAACAAACTATTACTACACCTAGCAGCACGGATGAATATGGTTAATGACAAAGAAATGGTTAGTGACCAAAGAAGTACATAGTGTATAATTCCCTTTTTTTGAAGTTTGTTAAAAGTTTTAAAATAGGTGAAACTAATCAATAGTGATAGAGTTTAGACTAGTGGTAACCTTTTGGTGCAGATAATGACTGAAAGAAGGCAACAGACGGATTCTGGGGTGATGATCTTTTATTTTTCGAGGTGGGTAATAGTTACACAGGTGGTTTACTTTGTGAAAACACGTACAGCTATAACCTTATAACTTGTGCACTTTTCAGTAATAATAAAAACAAAATAATGCTTCCCTAGTGTATTCATGATACAAACAAACACAAAACAGGTAGAAGGATGTTGTGAATTTTTTTAAAGTCTATATGAAGGATTTTCTAGAATTCAAATCTGATCATTTACTCCTCCCATGATGAAAATATTTTAATATCTTCCTAATCCAGCCTCAGCCTTCTTTACCAGCCACATCTGACCTCTTACCACTTCCCTCCTCCTCCCCTCCCCCATTCCCTCCCCAGCTCTCCTACAGTCCAACAGAAGCCACCTAGACTCTGGGCTTTCAGTATGCCAAGTCCCCTCCTCCTAGCTGTTACCTACTCGCACCATTCTAACCAGTCACAAACCTGCCCCCTTGCCTGGGGCACCTTTCATTCAGCATAGATATTAATCATTCCCAAATCTAGTTTGGACACCTCTCCTACTGAGGCAGGACAGGTAGCCTAGGAAATTGACAACCCCCCATCCAGGTACAAGGTGAGGCAACTCACTAGTTACACAAGTAACAAGTGATGGTATCTTCTGCAGCTAAAGAACAAAAACCAATTTCACCCAACAAGACGAATCCTCTTGACCAGGACCTGACCTATAGCTAATTACAATGTCATTATAATCTTATTTACATTTCGGTTACTAGGACTCCCAGCATGCATCTGATGCCATGACTGTCCAGAGGAGCCAAACAAGGAAGAGAGAGAGCAGGAAACTGAAGAATCTACCTACTGGGAGGAAACTGATGAGCCCCATCAATGGGATGTCACCAAGTCCTGCTCCGAGAGGTATAAATGCCCCTGGTCAGGGCTTCCTCAGCACAACTCACTCTCTGAGTTCACCCACACTTCCTTCAAGTGTGTACTTCTGTTTCAATAAAGTCCCTGTGCTATCCTGCATCTGTCTCGCTCTTGAATTCTTTCTTGTGAGGAAACAAGAACCTGGTCTCTGCTACTGGGGGTTGAGTCTTCTCTTGGACATCCCCAGCAGCCTCAGACAACACTATGCCCCACTCCAGGGGCGTAGTTAATACTGTAGGATAATGACCAGTCATGAGCTGTTAGCTCCAGGAGGCTGTTCATCTTGGGTCATCAGTGTTTTACATACAGTGGGTCTTCAATATGTACATGCTCAATAAATAAGGCAATAAAGAAAGCAGAATCCTTAAAATGCATTTACCTAAAGAATTTCCTCCTTTCTATAATGCAAGATTTTTACATAAGTTGTCTACATTTTCTCTTTTTTTTATGCTGACTTTCTCTGGCAGAAAAATTTATCATTTACAGACCAATCAACCATGACCTAGAGGTTAATAATCAAGCCATTTAAATTTATTGCAGATCAAAGATTAATTGAATCTCAAGTCCAGATATAATTTTGAGTTCCACAATGCTTTGAGCTCCTCCTAATTATGTGTCCCACTGTTGGAGTAAAACTGTTTAAAAGTTTCAAACTCTTTCATCATTATCTATAAAGATAGGGAAAAGGAAAATATTACATTTGTTATGTTGCTAGTTCCATTCCCAAACTGTCTAAATCAATATCGTGATCCATTTTGAATGTCTCATTATAGTGAGGTCTATCTAAATGAATCACAGACATCTTATTTTTTTAAATTAAATGCTTTAAAACATGTTTTGTATATATTCAATGTAATATATGCTAACTCTTCTATTTGTACATTAGCATGATTAAGTGATCATAATCTCAACAGTTTCAGTGATGTCATATGGTTATAACTAACATGCTATCTTTTTGACTATCAAATGTTCTCACAGATTTCCCATGAAAATAACCTCCATTTATTAATATGTAGCTTATAGTAGTTTCATTGTCAAAATAAGTGTGAAGGACTTGCAACTCTACTCTGAATATCTAATAAAGACCTTACTATTATGACTTTATGAATTATTTCCTAGCCACAATAATTTCTTTAGCCATGATACATGTATCTATCTTCTATGTGTGATGTGATATAAGGAAAACACTGAATTGATCATTAAATCAACATAGATGGAGTTATATCTTATTCATTATTTCTCACAATCCTCATCTAGTCACTCAAGTACTAAGTAACTAACTGAGTGTCCATATGGTGCCAGGCTCTGGACTAAACACTGGGAACACAACTTTAAGCAAAGAAAGACATTGTCTCTGCTCTCAAAGAGCTTACAGTCCAATGAGGACAATATCAATCAAATAATCATACAAATAAATACAAAATTACAATTGTAATAAGTACACCATCTCTCACCTGGACTACTCAATAGACTCCTAACAGTTCTCCCTGCTACTACTCATTCTCTCACGATCCAATCTACATATAGAAGAATATTTCTAAAATGTAAACCAAATTATTCCCATTTCCCCTAACTACCACCTCTGCAAAAGTCATCCAATGGCTTCCCACATAAACTAAAACCCCAACCCTTACCCTGAGTTACAAAGTCTTGAGCAATCTGGCCACTCCTTCCCTCTCTAACCTCATCTCCTACCACTCTACTGCCTCCTCTCTGCCTCAGGGCCTTTGCACTATTCCTTCTGTCTGAAATGCTCTGCTCCTGGTCAAGGCTCCCTTTGCTCAGATCTCAGCGTAAATATACCTTCTCAGGTAGCATCCAATCATTTGCCTTACTTTAATTATCTCATTTTATTTGTCTCTACTAGTTTTCCTATTTTGGGGGGTTTTCTTTGGGGGTCAGGGAGATGTATAGGTGTGCACAATCTCTTCACTAGAATGCAAGCACCACAGAAAAGGAGCCTTGTCTGTATATACTCCCAAATCTTAGAACTCTGCCTAGCCCACTGTAACCACTCAATAATTACCTGTGGAATGAGTAATGGTGTTTGACCTGGTCAGAATGTAAAGGAATATTTCCATAAAGAAATAACAACTAAGCTGAAATCTGAAAAATAATCAGGAATTACTGAGTGAAGAGAGAGGGTAAGAACATTCCCACAGATGAAATAGCCAGTTTAAAGGCCCAGAGGCAGGAGGAAGCATTGCACTAATAGGGGATTAAATGAAGAACCACAAGATGAGTTCAGAATACAAAAAAGTATAGCTAAGAAAGATGTTAGGAGAGATCTGTTAGCTATTGGAAGGATACAAAGGTAAGTATTATACAGTGAAATTAATGCCCTTGTCAGGTTTGAAGAAAACAAGAGCTCTGCCTTAAAAATCACTACAGAATTATTTCGTAATAATAAAACCAAATCAGGCATACATGACAAGATAA
The DNA here is from genome assembly GCA_033961575.1 of Aselliscus stoliczkanus. NCBI lineage: Eukaryota > Metazoa > Chordata > Mammalia > Chiroptera > Hipposideridae > Aselliscus > Aselliscus stoliczkanus. The sequence goes on along the minus strand of CM066730.1, from coordinate 17,569,470 downwards.
AAATGGATTCAATTAATAATACTTTTAGAAAGGATCTACTACAACATGTTTAACCTAAATTCCACAATTTAATCATATCTATTCTTATTTTTCTGACCTGATTTCAATAGATAGCTCCATCTAAAAAAACAAACAACAAAAAAAACCCTGCCACATGAAAATTGTTGTATAAAACGTATCAATTGATGAAAACTTATTTGTAGACTTGGTCTAATAAGAAACCCTGATTCTACTCATTGAAATATTACTGATGCTCTACTGAGTATGTCTGACATTTTAATGTTATACTATTAATTTTTTTAAAAAGACTTACAATGTAGTTTTTAAATTACACAAGATTCACATTTGAAGAGAGGTGTAAAGAACTTTGTGACTAGCAAATAAACAGAGACCTTGGAGAAAAAAAATTAAAATGCCAGAATTATTTTTTTAAATAATGATTTTAAAAGATCTTTAAGTATAAGTCTTCATCTCCTAGAGGGAAAAGCAGAAATGAGAGATCATGTGATTGAGGGAAAAAGACACCAAATAGCAAAGAGCTACCAATTATTAAGTGCATTTTATCCATCATATGTGTTGTATACTTTACATCCATCCATCCGTCCATCCATCCATCAGTCATTCATCCTCACAATGACGGAACCAGGGGATGGCATTATACCATTTATAATTCAGTGTCCATCGACTCCTGGTCTCTTCCTTGTATGTGTGCCATTTGTTTTACCTGTGTAAATGTACTCTGTAAATGAAGATATTCTCTTATAAAATCGAAAAAGTCATGGGCTAAATATAGGATTGACATCTTCAGAACAACACATATAAGTTTTAACAGGAAGAGTTATTTACCTTGCTCTTTAAAACTTCATACCATCATTATTTGTCAGTAGGAAGAACTTCTACTTTATCCTAACAGATTTATTTGTTCCCAACATTCTCCAAATTAATCAATCTCAGCCCTCTCTCCAGAGGTTGAGCTAAATCTAATTACTTCCTACCTACAGACGATGCCAGTTGCAAGAACATGCACTCACATTCAGGTGCATCTTAACTTCGGCGAACCTGACATCACTTACGAAGGAGTTAAATGACAAAAACACCTTTAAATGAACACAAACCAATCCCCACTGATAGTAAAGTTTATGTCCAAGATGGTTGGTTATACCATCTTTCCATATAAAAATCTAATATTACTATCTACTTCTATTATAATCTCCCCAAGCTAATAACACTGTATAACTAATAAGAGCAATAAATGAGCTGATAATAAACAATAATAAATACATATATTATCTCACTTAATCCTTTAACCCCACAGACAACACATCAGGATAGGTCCCATCATAATCCCACTTTGTAATGAAAAAGTGAAGCCTGTTAGGGAAGTTAGGGGACGTGCTCTAGGTGACAGGGTTTCCTAAGTGGTAAAGGTAGGATTCGAACCCAGATCTGACTACTAGAAGCCCAAGCTCCTCACATCCATGCAATGTGGGCACAGTGAACCAGCAAGGCAGATCACGCACCAACAAATAACTCTTAATTTCATTTCCATCTTTTAGTACCTAAAAGCTGATTTAATAATCTTCAATGAGTCTGTTCACTTTCTCAGGACACATGGACATAAACTCAGAAAGAAAAAGTTCATATGACACATACACATCAGATACAACAAACAGCGAACTTTTTAAAAATTCATAGGCTAAGAAGGAGAATGTATTTTCTATAGTCCTTTTCATATTTACATAATTGAGAGATCTTAAAAGCTTCACTAAAGCACAACTTTCCAATCCTCCTCCAGAAAATACATTTACTTCAGTTTAAAAAACTGATAAATCAGAGAAGTACTGGACTTCCTTGACTCTGCAGCTTCTAGCTCTTGAGACACCATGATTTTTACAGTGCTTGTTATTATCATTACTACTTGAATATCTGCAAGCAAACTGCTAATTCGAGCTTATAGAGAAGTAGGATATAAATGTTTTCCTTTTATTTCTTAGCCCTAAAATTGCATATAAGAAATGCTAACTCATATTAGCATTAGCAAGGATTCAAAAATTACCTTCTAATGGACTATATCTATTTTTACAAAGCCTTGAGAAGTGGAACAAATTATGTATTACCTTCTTTTAAGACTTCAACAAAAGTTAAAATATTATTAAAAGCTCTCATCCAACTGGAAAAGTCCCTGCCATGAAAATGCTCATGTCTTAGTGATTATAGATGTCTCAAGTTTTACCAAATAAATAATTCTTATCTGTTTATCAGGATAGAGGATGGCATTTCCTGTGCTATTCTCTGGAATCACTTAATAAGCTACAGAGACAACCATTTGACAACACCAACTAGATAGAGGCTTGACTACAGAAATCTATAACTCTTCTATAACATTCTAGAGTTTTCTTAAGACTGACTGATCCCTGTGCTAGAAACAGGCATCGTATAAAATTATTTTATTCGTTAAAGAAATATTTATTGAACACTTGCAATATTCCTGGCAATGTTCTAAAAGCTGAGAATATGGTAGCAAAAAATAAGTTGTGCCACTGTCTTTATGGATTTTACACATAGAAGAAAGAAGAAGACAAACAGATATATACTTTTTGTTTGTTTCCATGATGTGCCAGATGGTACTACTAGTGCTGCAGAAAAGAACAGGCAAGAGGGATAGAGAGTACAAGACACAAAAGGATTATAATTTTTTATAGCGTGCTTAGGAAACGCCATTCTGATAACATTCGAGTACAAACTTGAAAGAAATGAGAGAGTGAGCTTACAAATATTTGGAGAAAGAGCAGTCCCAGCAAAGTGGACAGCAGTGCTAAGGTCCGGAGGCCAGAGCAGGCCAGGTGTGTTCACAGAACAGCAAGGCTGGAGTGCAGAGCCAGGGGAAGATGCAGTGGGGGCCAGCAAGGGCCAGAGCATGGAGGCCTCCTAGGCCCCTGAGGTGGCTCTGCCACTGATTCTGAGTCAGGGGAACCAGCATGGAGAGGTTCATTTTGTTTTCTTTTGGCATCAAAGTGTTTTGAGCAGGGAAGTGATAGGATCTGATTTAAAGTTCAAAAGGATTGTTCTCACTGCTACATAGGAAATAGACTGTATTCTGCCCTATGTGGGCAGAGGCTGGGAGACCCGTTAGAAGGTACCTGAAATAAAACAAAAGGGAAATGGTAGTTGATTGTACCACAGTGGGAGAAATGATCAAGTTTGAAGACACAGTCAATAAATCTGCTAATGGGCTCAATTTAAAGTATGAAGGGTAAAACGGACAAATCAAGTTATAAAGTCAAGTCCAAAGTTATGGCCAAGGTACCTGAAAGAATGAAGATGCCATTTATTAAACTGGGGAAAACTGTGGGAACAGCAGGTCGGGAGGGTATTAATTAGTACAGGGAATCAGGAGTTCGTTTTTGGGTATGTTGAGTTTGAGATACCTATTTAGACATCCAAGTGGAAATGTTGAGTGGCTATATGAGTGGGGAATTAAGGGATGAGTTTTCTATTGAAGATATGAATTTGAGACTCAGCAGCAGGTAAATTATGTCAACGCCATGAGACAAAATGAACTAACTACCTCGGAAATGAGGGAAGACAAAATAAGGAAAGAATCCAAAGTCTGGACATGAAGGCACTGCAATGTTTAGAGAGGTCTGCATAAGCCATCAAAGGACTCTGAGCAGTAAAGCCAGTGGGATGGACAGAGAATCAAGAAAGAAAGGTGTTCTGGAGGCCACGTGTGATGTGCTCGATTATTATTCGACAAATATTCACCCCCTTTCCCTTCCCAATGGTGGTTTGCGTATACTTCCCTGCCCATTAATGTTATTTATGTCTGGCTATGTGAATTTCTTTGGCCAATGGGAACATTATGGGCAAGATTAAAGAAAAGACCTTCAGTGTGCTTATGTAACTTGACTTTACTCTTGGACCCCAATAATATGCCACAACAAGAGCATATCCTCGGTAGTCCCTTCAGCCTAAGTCCCAGAACAAATACATGAAGAGTAGATGTAAACTCACTCCACAGCCTGGAGCACAGCCACCCAGCTCAGCCCATCCTACATCAGCTCAAAAGCAGCCAAATCAGGAGACCCATGAACAAAAGACTGGATGTGAGCTGACTTTTAGGGTGGTTTGTAATGCAGCATTACTAAAGCAACAGCTAATTTATACACCAAGTGAAGAAAGGCTTTCAAGAAGAAGGGATTGATGGACTGTCAAATGTCACTGATAGGTTGGGTAAGAGGGAGACTGGGAACTGATCTTGGATTTGGCAAGGTCACTCTGAAGCACTTTGGGCAGAGTAATGGGTATGAAGCCCTAACTGAGATAGATTCAAGAATGAGAGGGCAAGGGCCTTCCGAGTGGCGCTGTGGTTAAGCGCTGGCTTGGGAAGCCAGCGGCCCCGGTTCAGTCCCACATATGAGGGTCAATGACACTGCCCTCAAAAAAAAAAAAAAAAAAAAAAAACAAAGAATGAGAGGAGAGAAATGCGGAAGAACAGTGTAGACAACTTTCAGGAAGTTTTGCTAAGACAGAAAGTAGAGAAATGATGTAAAAGCTGAAGAAAAATGTAGGGATTCAGTAAGTATTGTGGTGTATTTGGATTTTTTTAAAGATGAGCTTAAATGAATACAGTTTGTAATATTACAGTATTTAAACGGATGAAAACTATTCAATAGTGGGGGAAATTGATGAAAGAGAAATACCATTATCCATAAGTGGGCAAGAGGGGACGATACACAACGCACAGTGGAGGAAGTGGCTGTAGAGAGGTGCCCAGACACTTAGGGACCCATGGGAGATGGCAGTATGTATGGGTTCAAAAGGAGGCGAGACCACAGATGCAGAGGTGGAAGCCTGTGGAAGTTCTCTAGAAGCAAGGTCATCTGCAGAGTCAGGAGGGAGGAGCGGGTACAGGTTTGGAGGGAGAAAAGAAGAGAATAAATGATTGTCTAAGATAGCAGCATAATGAGCAGACCAGGAAAAAGGAGGAGAGTTGCCAAGCAGCATTTGAGCTCACACATTTAAGTCAGCATTTCCATCTAACCAGCAAACTACCTATGATGAAACAGAGATGACATAAGCTTACCCCGTGGAACCTCCTTCAAAACTACTACTACTGTTGTAAGCAAATTTTTTAAATTGTCTGAGAAGCCACTCAGAAAAATAGATGAATATTGGAATAGTTGAACTTAATGAAATTAAGTTCATTAAAATGAACTTAATTGAACTTAAAATGAACTTAAAATGAACTATTAAATAATGAAATAAAGGCATTAAATGCCTGTCAAGCCAATCGGACATCATTAAAACTACTGTGAGCTAAAGAAATGAGGAATCCAACTGAGTGAAAGAAGCCATCTGAAACAGTAGTGGGGCACAACCCAAAGCTGATAAAAGAATTCAGTGAGGAGTAAATCTGAACCCAGACCACTATTCAATATGGGAGCTACTAGCCACATTTGGTTACTGAGCACTTGAAATGCAGCTAGTGTAACTAAGGAACTAAAATTTTAATTTTATTTAATTTTTATTCATTTTAATTTAGAAACTGAAGCAATGTAAAATGTTTTTCCATCAAATACAACTTTACCATTTTGACAGGACTACAATTCATTGTAACTGCTGAAAATTTAGCATCCGAATTGAGATTACTCTGTAAGTGTAAAATACATATGAGACTTCAAAGGCTTCATGCAAAAAAAAATAAAAAGAATGTCAAATATCTCATTAACAATTTTTATATTGATTACATGTTGAAATTATGATGAGATTTTGGATATGTTGGGTTAACTAAAATCAATTATTAAAATTAACTACTTTTTGCTTTTATACTATGGCTACCTGAAACTTAACATTACATATTTTATTGGACAGCCCTGGTCTAAGAATTAAAATACCAGTACTATCTGAAAAGCATGGTTTGTAGTCATTGTCATGGCGACTATAAATGAAGGCCAAGCCTATCTACCAATTAATGTCACAGGAAGAATTACCCAGGATGTAGGCAGCCTGGGTGCAGTATCTAAGCCTTAAATCTGTAATCAATAAGGAACCATATTTTCATGAAAAATGGTCATGCAGTAACTTTAAATCAATATGCAATGGTATAAAAACTAAAGGTCACCTGAAATGGTACCTCCAGCTTACCTGAGATAAGGAACTTCCTTCTAGTGGATAAGTGTCTTTCCAATCTAGAAAAGGTTTAGAATTAAATATAGAGATGATGACAAAAATCAGATTCACATTAATACTTTTTAGAAAAGCTTAAAACTATGTTTTATATTAAATTGGAACAGTTTGTGAATAATTGTTATGTTTTTAATGTTTAAAAGAATAAACTCACAGATTAGCCTTATGATTCTAATTTAAACTGTGTGATAAATTTAGACATATGACTTATTTAGACTGAAATGCTTAAGAGGATTTGGCTATGTCTATAAAATATTAATTTTATAAGTGACGGAGCAGTCAGAGGAACTTGGGCTAAGTATTTAGAAAGATTTTACACATGTGGATCATAAGTTTGCCCAATAAGCATCTAATTTGTTTAAACAGAAAACCAAATAATTAAATTTATATATGCAATTGAAAATATTTAAGGGTTTAAATTTAGCTAAGTTTATAAATGGGGCTGACAGTTAAAGGAACTGAATCTGTTCAATTTGAACTAAAGTTTCATCAAAGAAAAAGTAAAATGATTGTTCACATTTACCAGATTTATAAACAGAATAAGATAATGATAAGATGAAGGCCTAAAGAAATCTAGATTTTTATTTTTACCTGTGAAAAAATAAAATATTGGGTTGTTGGAAAAGTCATGATGCATTTCTGCAACGAAAAACATAGAAAAAAATACGTCATGACTTTTCGGAGAACTCAATATAATATTAGTTGTCTCTCTGTACAAAAAGTTTACTCATGATAGCTAATAATTAAGAAGTTTACAAATATTCATTTGTTTAATCCTCACAACAACCCAGAGAAGTAAGTAATGTTATTCTCCCCATTTTACAGGTCATGAAATGAAGGCACAGCACGATTAAGTAGCTGCCCCAAGGTCATACAGCTAGAAGTGGCAAAGCCAGGATTCAACTCCAGGCTGTCTGGCTTCAAAATTCATGCTGTAAACCACAATGCTTTACTGACTTTCATACTGCCCTTGAATGTGAATAAAAAGCTCACATTGACAAAAATAGTAACTAGTTGTTCATAAAAGCAAGCTTTTGCATGCTGTTGAGATCGTAACTAAAAGTCCCTTGTTCCTCTTTTTTCTCAGTAGTTATCGAAAAAGATTTGCACTAGAAATTCCAGGAAAAACTAAAGATGTACAGGGAATGACCCAAAAGGGAACAGTTTTCAAGGCTTCTAACTTCACCCTGACCCCTAGCATGCTCCAGACTTCTAGCGTCCTAAGACAAGGCTCTCCAGCAGTAGCAAAGAGCCTCAGAGAAGTCCAGCCTAAGGTATGTGACATTTACTGAGCCACTTCTCATTTCATTTTTTTTCGCCCTATTCACCTTTATGGCCCTTTTCTGTGTGAATTCCCAATCCAGGTCACAGTATAAAATTAAATTCAGGAAAGAGAAGATAATTTCATTTAATTTTGTCTTTAATTCTAAAAATAGATTTGAAGGGAAGAGATCTCCCTCTCCTTCTACTCTGAAACCCCAACTGGAGTCTGCAGCAATAAGTGTAAACAAAAACTTACTTTACTTGGTCACCTCCTAAGAACCATCTCCCCTCTCTAAACTGACTACGCCTACCATTCTGAATCTGCCTCACCAGGCAGTCCACAACTGCCACTTTTTCCAAAGCAAACACAATCAGAAAGCATCTTCACTGAAGCAGGAAGGCGTTCTTTGTCTGCTTAACAAATCAACTTCAGATTCAAAACAAATCATGTTTTTAAATTTACTCTGTGTGATCTTGGGTAAGATATTTATTAGCATTTTATAGATAACGAAACAAGTTATTGTGAAGATCGAAAGATAGTTTGTGTAGCATAGAGTACCTGGAACCAAATAAGTGCTCAACAAATTACAATACTTATTATTTAAAGAACTTACAAAACTATGCTTCATTACTTGCTTTTATGGACACCTGTCTCTTATTTAATTTTACTTTTCATATAGCTTAAATAAGAAAGGCTCCCTGAAATGAAAATTGTTAAATGATGCGTCTACGGAGACAGTGTGAATATGTGTTTATAAGGGCGATGAGAAAAGAGGGAGAGGAGGTAAAACACTGAAAGTATTATAATGACAAATGTAAATGATTTCCAAAGATCCATTTTTTGCTATCTTTAACTAGAATCATCAAAAGTTTATCCATAATTGCTAGTATAAAAATTAAGCTAGATAGTGTTCTTCGTGCTTTTTCTATATATCCTTTTATGACATGAACATCAGGAATCCAAATAATTGAAAATAGAATTGTGATATTTGATTTCTAATGCTGTATTTCAAATAACTAAAAGCTCAAATTAATTTTATAGTGCCCTAATGATAGATTTTGAAACTTGGATAACTGAAGTAATACTACTACAAGAAAATTGAGTCAGCTTCCTATGGCCCTAAAATTGACTTTCTTAAGGCCTTCAATACTGACTTTGGAACTAGATTAAAACATAATAATTTTATATCACATAAAAAAGTATTCAATTAAGAAAAGCATACATGTACCTACTTTTAATCTTTGGAAATGAGTAAGACATAGTTCCTGTTCTTAAATTTAAAGTCCAGCACTAAATAAATAAATAAATAAATAGACAGATGTATTTTCAAAAAATATGCTAAGCTGCTTTTTTTTAAAAAAAAAAAAGGTATACACAGAGTTCTCTTGGAAGAGACAGTGACAAAGGAGTAAAACCTAGTCCTTAGGACAGGTTAGAGTTAGCTAAGAAAAGAATGGGTGACCTAGAATGATGGTAGCCCTCATAAGGTAATAAAAAATAGAGAAACATTTAAAAGATAAATTCACATGTATATAGCAAGGCTAACACCATAGAAAACATGTATTTTCAATGTATGAATACAAATAATAAGTGAAAGAACTATCTTCAGAAAGTATCTTCTGTGTAAAGTAGTCTGTTCTAGTTTCTCTGTACAGAAAATAGTGGTACATGTCACAATATGCTATAAAGAAATGTTTCTTGTTTTATGACTTTAGGTTTTGTTTCTTTATTAAAATAAGAAAAAAAGCCCAAGTGCCAGAACAATTAGTGCCTTTAATTTCTATACTTAAAACATATCAGTGAATTGAAAAGTAAAGCTTGCTGTATTCCTTGACATAAGAGAGTCAGGATTCTGGTATATTTTGTGTCCCGTTGGGATAATATGACAGAGAGAATACATTAATTTCCCCCTTCTTAAATTTGGGGAGTATAATAGTATCTAACTCATGGGATTAAATAAATTAATATTTGTGAAGTGCTCAGAACAGTGTCTGACCCATAGCAAACATTAGTAAGGGTTTGATTGATGGATAGAAAAAAAAGATGGAACTGCAGTCTTATTAAACAGCGTCTGAGGAAACCATATATAACAAGAAGAAATGCCAGATAAGACCACACAGAAACGTTTTATTGAAGATTTGCAATTCAGGTGTTTGGTTAACATCTGTTCTTCAATGCAACTATGCCTGACACATCAGAGTGATAAAACTGTGTAAAATGTCATGTCTCCCTTGAATGACTATAGTTATAAGAGAGGGAAGATGGTTTATAACAGACTATTACTCAGAAACACAATTTCTCATTTAAATATACCGAATATGTTAGATAAACATAATTTTATTTTATAGTTCCACTACTGTCTTGATTATCTAACTGGCCTACCTGACTGATTAGCTTATACAATATACCCATGTGGAAAACCTTTACTTTTTTGCCCTAGTTTGTGGTTTATAATATTCAAAGTACACTTACACCACAATTTCAGAGAATCACTTTTTAGTCAGTAAAGGTGGCGGTAAATATCCAGAACCAGCATCTCTGTTGTAGGAGTGACCAGCCTGCAGAAACCATGTAACTAGCCCTTGGATAATTGCTTCAGGATTCTGGACCTCACGGTGTTGCAGAGATTATTAGCGCCATCGGTCTTTTTCCCTCCACCCCTTCACCACCAAGCCCTGCAGGCTCTCAGTATATATTAATCTCTCTTTTTAACTAATATTTTTAACTCACTGAAGCCTCTACTTCAAGATCCTTTGGCTTTCATGCCCACTGATTATAAGGTAAAGAAGTAGGGATCTAGTTCAAGACACTCCAGTCAATGAGCAATCAATCACCTAACAGGATCCCAAATTTTCCTATCCATCAAACAGCCTCTGTAAATGTCCAAAAGGTGCAAGTAAGGATTATAATATGTGTTTTTTTAATGCACACCATTATAAACTAAGGTTCCAATATTCTTCTGGTTGAATAACAAATTAACCAAATCATATTTTTTAAAAGCCCTGGAGATATCAATTTATTTTAAAAGCATTATGAATTTAACTGGTAGCTTTTCCCCATAAGAAAAGGCAAGCTGAAAACTAGGACAGAAGAGACTATTTGGGTATTGTACATAATGAGTTATATATAAAATAAAAAAATACTCATAATAGTTGGAAAACAAGTAATTCCTCACCTATAAGAGCTCAGATGACTTCAATCAAGCAATATGGAATATATAGAAGGAAACACTTGATAAATATTTGTTGACTGATGTCCAAAACTATAGTATATAATTGTTACAAATAAGTGACACATAAGGTAATCAATCATTGACCTCAACTTATATTTACAACACTCCAATTATGTACCAGACAGTATAAGCGCATGCATTTTCCCCAAGCACCTGTGGTTTCCAAAATGGCTTAAGACATTTTATCTTCATTTTAATTGAGAGCGTAAAAAAAATGAAACACATGCCCACAAAAGTTTTTGAACCACCATCAATCACTATTAATAATCCATTTCATAAACCACTACTTCCTGTGTCTTCCATGACTTTCATCAGCACAGCAGTTGTGATCAATACCCACCATGCACAGCAGGTCTGGTAAACAATACCTTACATTTATAGCACTTTTTCTGAGAGGTCTCAGGGCTGGCTACATTATTCTTCCCAGCCACAAATACAGACCTAAGTGTTTTGATAATGAAGAAATCATTAAAAAAAACTATCATCTTGCCCAAATGCACTTTTATAAATGCTACAACACATTGTACTAAATGCTAAATTACCAACCAGTCATCATGTTATCACAGTGCAACGAGGAATTACAAGAGAATGTTGACCCAGAAACAACCAATAAAGGCTTCAGTGGCCTTATGCTGCCCATGCAGGCTCCTTCAGTTACAAACAACAGACTTTCAATGGCAGAAGTGTAATGTTAATCCTAATTTAAACAAGAACATTTCTTGGCTCATTTTATAGCTTCAGATGTGCTTGATAAGCTAGTTACAGAATTCTTCAGGTAAAACAATGGCTGTGGTTACAATTACACACCATATTTTACAACTTATGCCAAAAATGGGAACCAGTTTTACTTCATCAAATTAAGACTCTTAAGCCTAGAAATGCAAACATCTCATACTACTGTGAATCAGTGAGAGTGATGAATGGTATTTTACACCTGAGGATGTGCTGTGCTGTTCCCTCCTTCCACCAGGTGGCTAATCTAAACCTTAAGACATAAAGCACACTTTCCATTTATATTTCCGAAGGAGATAGATATTGCGGATATCACAGTATTTTTTTCTTTCATTATCTAGTTATGCATATGCCTCAGAACGCTAGTAACATATATAAACATACCAAATTATTGTTTTTCACTGCACTGACAAAAGCTTCATTTCATGCTTCAGAGCGTGTGTAAATAAACCACTACAACAAAGTGGTGCTTGAAATACATGATTGTTTCTAATGTTTACTGACTTTATTTTTTGGCAGAAAGTGATACAGCTTTAAAGATACAAACTATATTGAATCTTGGGTCTTGGGTGAGCTAGCAGCAAAGGCAAAACGTAAGTCTTTATTGTGCTGAATTAACACTGGATATTTCCATTCTTCAGAATACAAACTTAGGGCCACAACATAAATGTTCAGGCTAGAACTCACCGTGAGAGTTCCATCTAGCTAAAAAAAGCAGGTCCCAAGTCCTTGCACTTAAATGTTGGATTTGCTTACAAAGATCTGAATAAAACTACTCTTGGTACCTCAGAAAGGACACAAAACATGAAACAGTATTCTGCGCCTAAATAATAAGCCTAGGCTTCAATATTCTGATTGTCTTTTATTCTTAAATTAGAAAATCCTTATTCTCTCTCCTGGTTATCTTCTCGAAACAGATCTACTTCATTGTAATCAATGTATCATTTTTTTATTACCATCATCAAAGAGTATTTAGCAGAGCATCTGTGACTCACTCTACAAGTAAAATTCAGTTAAAAACAAACCCAATTGTGAAATAACCTGCAAACTGTTGTTGCAACTTAGTCCTTTTAATTTTCAATACAATCTTCTAATAAAGTGACATTACTTAAAATTGCTAGCAAATAGGAACAGGCTTAGAAACCTAGTAATCAGCAGGCTAACAGGTGTTGAAATCCCAAAGGAGAGAAGAGGAATATTAGATAATCACTTTATGCCCGACACCTCAAGTAGCTTTAATATTCATAATTCTAATTAACTTAACTGCAATTCAAATTGATCTGTGCCATTTGGATCATTGGTTTCTTTTCATTAACTACCTTTTAGCAAATATATAATTTCTTGTATTGCGTGTAATGTTCACTAACTGACCAATTCCAGCTTACAAATTATTTGACTAAATTGGGTATACAATTTAATTGATTCATTTTCTAGTTATCAGTGTGACATCTCTCACCAATTAAAACAAATAATATTAACAAATATATTATCTCCTGAACTGATCAGCTATATTTCTGAAAATGCAGTTTTCTGTCTTTCACATTATTACTTGTAAGATGATATTTAAGTAGCCACAAAACAGTCTTCACAATTATATTTTAATGCATTCCTTGCATCTGCAACAAACTAAATATCACAAAATCATGGCAAAGCTTGGGGGCATTCAGAAAGGAGGGGGTACCCATAACTTAAGCAATTCCCCAGCCAGTAAACCCGTTGCCAAGGGCATACGGGCAACGGCATCATAACCCTTATCACACTCATAAACACATGCAAATACGGCCGAGCGATTTGCCTTCAGAGGTGCTTTAGATTGCTTCCTTACATACAAAAACGCAAAGCATTTTCCAGTTCTTAAAGCATGAATACAATACCTGCCAGAAACAATAGCAATGACACAGGTGCCAAGTACCTGATCTACAAAGTCCTGGTCCTGCTATTAACTCTGGTGTTGCTGGATGGGAAGCCCGAGCTGTCTTTCCCAGTTAGTTACCGGTGCAACTACACCCTCCAGAGATAAAGGTCGTTATGTTCAAGATCCAAACGAACTTCAGAAGCACCTCAAAAGGCTGCAGTCACAGCCATAGAAAAATGCGCTCACTTTTGAGAGACCGTGAAAAACGTCTTCCGTGTACCCCTTACAACCCTCCCATCCCATCCTCAAAGAGAAGAAACTAGGAAATATAAAACTCCAAATATTTTCATATTTTTTCTAAAAGCCTCGACAACCAGAGAGAAGAGGAGAGAAAGAGAATATGAAGGTAGGTGCCACCCACCGCCTCTCTGTAAAATCGCATCCCAGGAGCACACGGCCGGAGGTCCGAGCGCAGCGGGGCGCGAACCGTCGAGCGGCGGCGCCAGGACCGCGGCCCCGGCCGTCGTGCCCGGGAGGAGGCTCCGCCCGCCCGCCGCCCCTGCCGCGAAGTTTGCCGCCGGGTCGCTGCGGCGGTCCTCCGGCCTCGGCTGGCCCGGCGCGAGGGAGGCCGTCTCCCAGCTGGGACGCGCCCCTCGGGGACTCGGATGCAGCCGGGCCTGGCGCCCACGCCCTGCGGCGGCCGGCCCCCCAGCCCCCGGGCGCGCGCCGGACCCCTGCCCAGCCGCGGGCGCGCTGGCCTTACCTGGCCCACCGCGGCGGCGGCGGCGGCGGCGGTGGCGGCGGGCGCGGGGCCGGGAGCCGCTCCGGCGGCGGCGCCTGGGAGGGAGGGTGGCGCCCACGGAGGAGGAGCTCGGGCGAGAAGCAAGCGGGCGGGCGGGCGGCTTTGTTTCCACTGCGCTGAGCCGCCGACCCTGCGTCACCATGGCAACCGCGCGGGGCCCGTGGCCTAGTGGGGCACCCCTGGGCACCCAAGGTCCGGGACCCACCGGGCCACCCGCCGCCGGGACACCCGCCCTTCTCCTCAGCAGTCTGAGAGCTCCGAGGGGACAAGGACCCCCAAGGAGCCGCCTCCACTACAAACACACCCCTCTCAGTCTTCCTCACCAAATTGTTCCTCTTGCCCCGCAAGAGGTGAAGGGAAGAGAGGAGGCCCAGGGCCAATTATTATTTCCTTCCTAGTAGGCACCCCCTTTGGTTTCCCACATGGGACTTTCCAAAAGCCCCCAGCACACCTTTCTTCTGTGGAGCTGAATCCTCAACACGGAAATTCACTGTAGGGAGAAGAAAGAGCAGGGCAAACTGATAAAAGTGTTGAACAACTGGTGTTTGGCACTCCTGTTGCCACTGCCGCAGCATGCACGGAGCTGCCAAGGGACACTGTGCCTCCTCCTCCTCCTCCTCCTTCTTTCACCAAGGGTCTCCTCAAATGGGTCTGGTCTCTCTCCACCCAAATCCTGTATCTGTGATGTTGAAGGCTGCAGGAGGACAGCAATTAATTTTTAATTGTAAACACAGAATACACTTCCAACCTCAAAAGGCTGAAACACAACTTTCCTGGTGCATTGTGAATCTCAGCCGTTGCCACTGCTCAGCTACTGGCAGTGACTGCTAAGCATTTTCTATGAGCACTGGCTTACTCTGTGCCAAGGACCCGCCATGTACTGCAGGCCAGGGCGCTGTAGAGAGGCAGGGGCTAACCTTGGCACATGCTAGGCATCTTCTCCTATGGAAATTCTTGGAGAGGGAAGGAAAAGTACTAGCAAACCTACAGTAAGGCTTCCTCTAAAGGACAGAGCTAGAGAATAGCTACCAAGGGTGAATGAGTCATCAACCCATACTATGCCTTCTTGAAAGATGGGTTACTGAGTCCAACACCTAAAGTGTCTTCATTTAGACCTCAGGGAGCATGGCTTTTATTTTCTGGCATTTGTGAATCACCAAAGGAATGTCAAAAACATAATAAACCCCCAGGGTATCTGGTGTTTTCTGTGTTTGCTACCTATCTGAGAAGCGTACAGCAGAACAATGTTATCACCAATTGAAACCACACATGTTAATGAAGAGAAATATAAGATCCATTGTATGGTGGAGAATAGAAAGCTTGCTCCTCAGAAAGGTTGGCCATTTTCCTGTAACAGCAACATTGGTACTTCTAGATGAAGTCAAGGGACAAGGTCTTTCCTACAGGCTGATGAGCAGTTTGGCAGTATTAGTCAAAATTGAAAATGTGTATACATTTCACCCCACTATCTCGATTCTTAGAACTCTTTCAAGCAGAAATACTCAAGTGTGCAATGATAGACGTACAAGAATGTATGTTGCTGCAGTTTTTGTAATAGCAAAACTTCGAAATAACTTGTATGTTCATCAACAGTGATATAGTTAAATACATTTGGTACATTCATACCATATACTATGCAGTTATTAAAAAGGAAAAAAGTATATAAAACACATAGAAAGATATTGATATTTTATTAAATAAAAAGAGAGGATGCACAATAATATGCACTAGGTGATCTCATTTCTGTACAAAAAAAAATTCTAGATAGAGAGAAGCATAGATATAGACCAGGGGTCGGCAAACTTTTGAAATGGAAGAGCCAATCCTGTTCCTCACAATTTAAAACTTATTTGAGAGCCATAAATATATTTTTACATAATCACCATTACGTGAATAATATCCTTTAAAAATTTTATAAATGAACCTATGATAGTTTAAATTTCATTTTCAATTTTACTTCAGAGCCACATGTACATACCCAAAGAGCAGCATGTGGCTCCAAGTCGCACTTTGCCGACCCCTGATATAGACATATTGATAAATCAGAAATGTATTCTAATTGTTAGCAGTGATTATCTTGAAACTAGAGTACAAATTGAAGGGATTATTATTACTTGATATTATAAACAATTCAGTAGTGTTTGGTTTTTCTTTCCAATTAGCATATTTTAGTAATTTTTCAATGAAGAACCCAAAACAAAGATCCTTAATAAATGTTTGTTGACTTATGTATTACTTACTGCCTGGTTGGGAACCGAATACAGAACCACAAAAAGCTACTGAGTTGTCCATCTCTGCCCTTAGATGCTGAAGGTTTGGAAAATCCAGATTGGGCCCACACTCAGTGATTTCCTTAGTGACCCAGTTCTGCGTTATTCTGTGAGGTAGGTATTTTTAAAGACATTCAATTTTCTCAAGGAGATTTAGTTTTAGTTTTACTTGCTCCATTCTAGCTCTTAGACAAAATTACAAGATTATAAGGAAACCATCCTTCTAAAATTTGTAACCTTACCTGCTGGGGGATATCATTTAAACAAGTTAGGTGGCCACTGTTAATCCAATTAGTTGAGTTGAAAATGAAGGCACTAAAACTGAGAAATTATTGTATGGATGTATAACTATCCTTTCCTATTTTTAAATATGTAAAATAGTGAATTTAGTTTCCTAAAAGGATCTTCTATAGTTGCACAGTCCAATTTAGTAGCCACTAGCCACATGCTATTGAGTACTTAAAACAGAGCCAGCCCAAAGTGATATGTATAGTAAATGAAAAATACACACCAGATTTTGAAGACTTGGAACAATAGCCCCCCAAAAAGTATATCTCATTAATAATGTTTATATTGATTACATGTTGAAATAATATTTTCATATATTGGTTTAAATGTTGTGCTCACCTCCTCCCATGACCACGTCAAAATTACAACTAAGCTATAGAACAGCCATCATTGAGAACTACCTGAATCTAGCTGAACAGAAGTCCTATACCTACGGACATACAGAAGAAGCCACAAAGCGATTGGTAGGAGAGGTGGAGATGTGGATCAGGCTGATCCCACACACATGTGTGGTGGTTAAAAATTGTGAGGGCTATCTCAGCTACAGATGTACCCTTGAGGAGCAAGGAGTCTTAAACCCACACCAGGATTCCCAGCCCAGGGTTCCAGTGCTAGAAAGAGAAGTCCTTATAAATTCTGGCTGTGAGGGGCCTGCCGAGTGGCTCAGTTGGTTAAGAGCTCACTCAAGAGTGTGAGCTGAGCTCTGAGCAACGGTGGTTCGATGCCAGCCCGAGCTGAGTTGCTGTTGAGCTGCCAACAGGTGGCAGGATGGCTCAGCTAAAAATAAAAAATAAAATAAATAAAAATAAATTCTGGCTGTGAAAACCAGTGGAGATTGTGGCTGAGAGAGACAAAGGGATGCTGGGATCCTAGATATTCCTCTTAAAGAGTCCACACATGGACTTACTCACTGATGGACTCACTGCCTCTGAGCTCTAGCACTAGGGCAACAGCTTGAAAGCCCTCCAGGGACATATGGAGGAGAAACTGAATTATCTGGCTACAGGGGAGAAAGGAGGACTCAAGGGACAGCTTTCCCCCAGACAGAAGTGCAGGCAGAGGCCATTGTTCTTTTGTTGAGCCTTCCCTCCCACCCAGCATGCAGATGTAGGTGACCACTATATCTGAGTCTCTATCTACCTGGCTAACACCGTTCATCCACCTTAGTGATTCCCACCCAACTTGCTGGCCCACCCAAGCTGCTTTCAGTGGCTTTTCCATACAAATGGCCTGTCTTGGCTCATGCTGTGGACTTCCCTAAAATCTCTCAAAGGTTCACACAAAACCCAAACAAGCGGCATATAGCTGGGGAATGCCCCCTACCTCTTGCTAAACAGTCTCAATCCCAGCACTAGCAGCAGCTAGCCTCATTTCACAGCTTAGCCTCTCCCAGGCAACTGCAAGCCCAGCACAAGTGGCAATCATCTGCAGATCATTTTGTGGCTCGTACCAAGTGGCTCCAGGTAGAGTACAGGCAGTGGCTGGCCTTGGCCTGCACCAGAGCCCCTCCCAAGAGGCCCCAGAATCAATATGCCTAGTGGCCAGCTTCAGGCCACACCAGAGCACCACCCAACTACCTCCACAAACAACACACAAACAAAGGACAGACTGGGCAGGCACCACAGCTCCACTAAAGTGAATCCTGGTCTATGAGATCAGCCCTTGCACCACAACATCTCCACTGTAGTCATGGCCAGATGGCCAGTCCACACAAACAATTTGCCTGAGGGTCAATCCCTCCTACTGACATGCAAACAGCAACCAAAGCTCAACTACAACAGGAGGACACACACAACTCACACAAGGGACATACCTAGACCAACCAGCTCAGGTACACAGGGAGACTGTGCCACTGGGCCCCACAGCACACCTACTATATAAGGCCACTCTACTAAGACTGGGAGATATAGCAGCTCTACCTAATACATAGAAATAAACACATAGAGGCAGAAAAAATGGGGAGACAAAGAAACATGTCCCAAATGAAAGAACAGAACAAAACTAAACAAAAGGGAGGCAAGCAATTGACCAGATGCAAAGTTCAGAACACTAGATATAAGGATGCCCAATGATCTCAAGAAGAACTTCAACCCAGAGAAAGGAAACGTAAAAATGGAGATAGAAAACATGAAAAAAAAAACAGTCAGATATGAAGAATACAATAACTGAAATAAAGAATACATTACAGAGAACCAACAGTAGATTAGATGAAGCAGAGGATCGAATCAGTGATTTAGAAGATATGGTAGCAGAAAACTCTCAATCAGAACAGCAAAAAGAATAAAGAAACCAAAAAAAAAGAGAAGTGTTTAAGGGGCCTCTGGAACAACATAGGCATAACAACATGATAGGGATACCACAAAGAGGAGAAAGAGAGCAAGGAATTGAAAACCTATTTGAAGAAATAATGATGGAAAACTACCCTAATATGGTGAAGGAAATAGACACAAGCCCAGAAAGCACAAAGTGTCCAAACAAAATGAACCCAAAGAGGCCCATACCAAGACACATCATAATTAAAATGCCAAATGTTAAAGACAAAAACAATCTTAAAAGCAGCAAGAGAAAAGCAGTTAGTTACCCACAAGGGAGCTCCCATAAGACTGTCAGCTTTCTCAACAGAAGCTTTTCAGGCCAGAAGGGATTGGCAGGAAATATTCAGTGATGAAAAGCAAGGATCTACAACCAAGATTATTCTACCCAGCAAAGCTGTCATTTAGAATCGAAGGACATATAATGAGCTTCCCAGACAAGATAAAGCTAAAGGAGTTCATCACCACCAAACCAGTATTACAAAGAATGTTAGAAGGTCTTCTTTAAAACAAACAAACAAACAAAAAATCAAAAATATGAATAATAAAATGGCAATAAGTACATATCTATCAACAATCACTTTAAATGTAAATGGATTAAATGCTCCAATTTAATAATAGTATGACTGAATGGATAAGAAAACCAGAGCCTAACATGCTGCTGACAAGAGACTCACTTCAGATTGAAAAACACACACAGACTTAAAGTTAAGAGAGGGAAAAAGATGTTTCATGAAAATGGAAACAAACAAACAAAAAAAGCTAGGGTAGGAATATGTATGCCAGATAAAATAGACTTTAAAACAAAGGCTATAATAAGAGACAAAGAAGGACACAGTAATCCCACTTTTGGGTATTTATCCAAAGAAACCCAAAACACTACTTCAAAGGGACATATGCATCCATATGTTCATTGTGGCATTATTTACAACGGCCAAGATATGGAGGCAACCTGAGTGTCCATCAATAGATGTATGGATAAAGAAGAGGTGGTACATATATACAATGGAATATTATCCAGCCATATAAAAGAATAAAATCTTGCCAATCTTGCTATCTGCAACAACATGGATTGACCTAGAGTATATTACACTAAGTGAAATAAGTCCGACAGAGAAAGACAAATACCACGCGATTTCACTTATATGAAGATCTGGCAATAAAGTTCGCGAATTGGTTGCAATGATGTTGCTAACCTTTTTTTGATATCAGAGGGATTATTCATTATGAATTTGTACCAACTGGACAAACAGTTAACCAAGTTTACTATTTGGAAGTGCCAAAAAGGCTGCGTGAAAAAGTTAGATAACCTGAACTTTTCACCAACAATTCATGGCTCTTGCATCACAGCAACGCACCAGCTCACACAGCACTGCCTGTCAGGGAGTTTTAAGCCAGGAAACAAATAACTGTATTGCAGTACCCTCTCTACTCACTTGAGCTGGCCCCCAGTGACTTCTTTCTTTACGTGAAGATAAAGGAAATAATGAAAGGAAGACATTTTGATGGCATTCAGGACATCAAGGGCAATATGACGACAGCTCTGATGGCCATTCCAGAAAATGAGTTCCAAAATTGCTTTGAAGGGTGGACTAGGTGCTGGCGTCGTTGCCTAGCTTCCCAAAGGGAGTACTTCAAAGGTGACCATAGTGATATTCAGCAATGAGGTATGTAGCACTTTTTCTAGGATGAGTTTGTGAACTTAATTGTCCAACCTCATATGTGGAATGTAAAATATGAAATAAACGAACAAATAAAAACAGAAACAAACTCATAGATAAACAGAACATTTTGATGGTTGCCAGATGGGGGGATGGGTGATAAAGGGGAAGAAATTAAGAAGTACAAATTGGTAGTTACAAAATAGTCATGGGGATATAAAATACAACATAGGTAATATAGTCAATAATATTGTAATAACTATGTATGTTGTCAGATGGGCACTAGAATTATTGGGGTGATGACTTCATTAATTATATAAATATCTAATCATTACATTGTACCCCTGAAACTAATATAATATTGTATGTCAACTGTAATTGAAAAATAAAAAAATATATATTAAATGCAAAAAATATATATAATGGGTTAAATAAAATAATATTATTAAAATTATGATGCTTGTTTCTTTTCACTTTAACATGGTTACTAGAAAATTTTAAATTACATATGTGGCATATTGGACAGCACTGTTTTAAAATTGGTGTTTATATTAAACTATCATTAAGAAATCCAAAGTTAGCTATTCTTCTTAACTTTTAGTTAAAAAAATATATGGTTACCTCATTAATGCTTCCCAATTCATATATATGCTATAATATAGCAATTTATGTTAAATAATTTCAACCTATTAGAAAAATGTTCTATACAAACAGTAGCTCATTTGTTTATGTTTTAGAAAGATTTTACCAAAGATGTTAAAGTTAAATTTTCTGGTCCTGAGTCCCAGCACTACTGTTTATCAGTGACATGGCCTGGGCAAGCAGTTTAATACATTTGGTCCTCAATTTCCACATCTGTAAAATGAGGATCATAATGGTGCTTACCTCATTGAGTTGTAAGAATGAGATCAATGAATGAATGAAAAACTCTAATTACAATGCCTGATTTCATACAATGCTGAATACATTATAGGTATCATTATTATTATTATTATTATTATTATTATTATTATTATTCCACTATGTCAGATCTGTCACTTATTCTATTGACCTTTAATTCAGGTTAGTCTGTATAATAAATCTTTCATCTGCCTTTAAATAAGCTAATTGGAACTGTGACTGAGCAATCAAAATTTAATTTTCCTCACCCCTGAACTGGTTATAAAATTATTATCAAAATCAAAGAGATATTTAGATATATTTTAAGTTAGCAAAATAAATGAAACATTCCAATCACTAGGTCATCATTCATAATAATTTCACTTTGATAAATACTAAAATTTCCAGGTTTATCAAAATGCAACAAATATCTAAAGTGGTTTATATTCTGTTTATTATTGTCAAATCCCAAATATGTAAAATAAATAAGCTATTCCTGCTGAATCATTTGTATAAAAATTTTCTCATTCTATAATATGGAATCTTCCTACCCAAATCCTTATTTTCTTCTCGATTATAAGTCATAATAGTAGCTAGTATTTATTACACACTGTGATGAATGTCACACAGTTGTTTAGTAGCAGAATCACTAGACTCTTAACCACTACACATTAAGAAATATCTTTAAATTATTTGAGAGTTTGACTTCAAATATGTTTTATCCCATTAAGCTGTGAGTTCGAAACAGGCAGAGCCAAAAAAGCAAACTTCCATGTTCTCTCATTACAACTTCATTAAGCAACAACTCCTTCGACCTCTGCCTTCTAGTCATGTTCTGACATTGTTTAATGAGATGTTTTCAACACACTCAAAACACACAAAAAAAATACTTCTGCTGTCTATGCCTTAAGTTAGTTTTCCTTGTGGATAATTTAAAAATTTGATTGGAAAAACCCAGCTCCAGCCATTCAGAAGTCTTGAAAAAATAAAACAAACACCCTGCTGAGTCTATAGAAGCTGAAAATTGAGAACTCACAAAAACCTCTCCTCCCAATAGCTCCCCTAGGGCATTAGGCAAGTTGGCTCTAAAAGGCAAATATTGACCACCACATCCCTGCGAGTAGAGAAAATGCCCTCTTTTATACACTGCTCATAGTGGCATGGACATCCTGGCTCAAAGAAAGTATATTGGTCCATTGGACTAAAAAAACTGTGGCCATACAGGACAGTTTAAATCGTATTTGTTTCAAAAGTTCCAAGAGATACCCAAGTCACATGTTCAATTCCTTCATCATGTTAATCTCTTAGACAAATAAAAGATCCAGCCAAATGACAAGAATTTTACGTATTTTGAAATGAGCTCTGTGCATAATGTGTTTGTTGACAATAGGCTATGGACCACCCTAATGGCCTTAGCAGTAAAGAAATAAAAAGACATCCAGCTTTCTTATCAATGCCGAACAGTTTCATAATTGCTCATAGAACTGAAGGAAACTGGCTTCTCACTGCAATCCATTCCACAAAGATAAGATGAATTTTGAAATTACCTTGTACTTAACCACGTATTATGAAAAATATTGTTAACAATTGGTAGTGGTGATATATTTCACCACCTAGTTACCTGACATATCAGCCAGTTTCTGTGTGAGAAAACTTGTGCTAATTAGAGAAATGTGTCTTCTAGGAATCCTGGAAAACACAACAGAAATCGATGGGATTGAGAAGGTCTGTCTTATGCACCATTTCTTATCCTCTTGTGTTTGTTATGCAGCCCATTTGAAAATATATATACATATTATTTACCAATGGGGAAAATGTCAGGGAAACAGAGTTAAAGAAACAAATACATCACAGTTCTTTGCCAAAAGCTCCTTATGGAGAGATCCAACATGGTATCCCAGCCAAAAGTGTAATTTGATATTGATCAGATGGCAGTAAACATTTGATGTGCTTTAATCTGGTTTAAATAAGTTTTATTTTAAATCAATTAACTTTTGGCTGTGTTCAAAAGAGTTGTATTCAGAGAGTGAGTGTAAATATGTTGCTTCCATTTCTGGGGCCATTAAGTAGAGGCCCACACCTCTTTCTAAGGTTTCTGGCATCCACACTCATAACTTCTCATTTCAGTGGCAAAAAATGTGTCAGAGTATGACTCTGTTCCAATATTATCGGTTTTAAATTCATAGTTTATTGACTTACTGATTCCTGACACAGCTGCAAATGAGCTCTTCGCAGACTAGAAATAATTTGTTTCTAGTTTCCTCATCTATAAAATGAAGTTATTGAAGTCTTCTCTTATCCCCAGGAAAGGATTTCATCAGTTTGAATTAGATGGTTCAGTAAAGCTCATTGATCAAATGTTTGTGTGACTCTAATGCCATAATATCACTGGAGTGAGAGACTAGAAGAGGTATCAAAGGGAAACTATGGTGCTCAACACTTCATTATAACAGTAAAACTATTTTAAAGACTCTCTTTGTGACTAGATCTTTTGAATATTACAAATGAAGAGTTCTACACCATCAAAGGCAAGCCAAGGGTGTTGTGACCAGATGGGCTCTTCATGGATGAGGTACACAATGTGTCAAAGGAAA
This sequence comes from Aselliscus stoliczkanus, assembly GCA_033961575.1. Taxonomy (NCBI): domain Eukaryota; kingdom Metazoa; phylum Chordata; class Mammalia; order Chiroptera; family Hipposideridae; genus Aselliscus; species Aselliscus stoliczkanus. The sequence goes on along the minus strand of CM066730.1, from coordinate 17,545,392 downwards.
GATGCATGGCATCATGTCCACTGATGCCTCACAATCACTTTGAGAGCATACCTTGTTTTGCTAGGTAGACACAGATCACAAGAAATACCCAGATATGGGCTTGTTAACCGTCACCAGATCTGGCAGATTTAGGTAGGAGTGGAGATCTGGAACAAGTTCTGTTCAGTGGGGTGAGGAGGACACTAGGTAAAGGGCAGGGTAGAGTTGCTAGGTAGAATACAGGATGTGCACTAGTTGGGACATACAGATATTAAAACATATTCTTCTTTGTGTTTATTTGAAATTCAAATTTAAGTCGGCATCCTCTATCTTTATTTGCTAAGTCAGGCAATCTTAGGCAGAGAGCAGAAGGTTGCAGCTCTCTGCCTAGGGTTGCCTGACTTAGCAAATAAACTAAGGGGAGCCACAACAGGTGCAAAGATGGCTTCTAGGAAGAACCTATTCTAGTGGGCAGAACAATATCTGTAGTCAACACAACCCTAATCAATGGCTAGTAACAGTAGTACAGGTAAGTGGTCACTGAAGGCAGTGAGGGCAGATGTGGGAAAGCTTGGGTTGAAGAGGAGCACAGTTAGTTATTAGAACTGGGCACAAGGTCAAGGCCACACCAACAGAGCAAACTGATGCTGAGTCCCAAAACATTGGACTAGGTGGATGGTTCTCAATGTCTCTGCATCAAAACCACTCACAAAACCACACACTTGAATCAATAATGCCTTACTGTATATCTCCCCAGAGGCATTTCTTCCAACGAAGAGGTAATGTCTGAAAAATTTACCGCAAAACTAACATACATCACCACTATGAATGAGTTTATCCCTCCAATTAGCAATTTTTTTGAAGATCACTCTTTTTTTTTTTTTTTTTTTTACCAAAAACAGATTTGAGGTAAGGTGAAAACAGGGAGATCCATGAATACACTAATTCAGTAGATCAGGTGAGAGATGATTTTCAGTTGGACAGGGTGGGTGATAGCAGTAGAGATAGAGAGATGTGAAAAGATTTAAAAAGGCATTTTGGAGGAAGAATGGAGAAGTCTTAGTAAGGGGTTTCCTCTAGGACATCAGGAAAAGTGCCAAGAATGCCTCCTAGATTTCTGGACAGCCATGAAGGATTCTGTGTTAGGGGAGAAGAGCTGGGCCAATTAGATTATCTCTCCTGAAAGAAGAAACTGACACCAGGTGGTGGAAGTGGATATAGTTGATATGTCATAATACACGGTTGGAGGTAACTGCCATACTGATCTCAGAACAGGAGGAAGATAAGCAACAGCAAAGAAGAAAACAGAGACAAGAGTTCCATGGCCCCTAAGAAGCCTAAAGGCTGGCCCTGCAGGCTTTCTTTATGTTCTTTGAACACATCAAATGCATTTCTACGTGTGAGTCCCCTGCCTTTCTGTTTCCTAACTTGGAATGCTCCCCCCCACCCCACCCCCCGCCCTTTATCTCCTTTGTGTTTCAGCTACCCACTCAAATGTCACTTACTCAAAAAGAACTTTCCTGACCACCCAATTCTGAAATAGCACCCAGTTATTTATTATCACATTACACTCTTTTATTGTTTTCAAAATACCATCTTCTGAAATTGACATTCATTTACAAGTGTCCTGTTCACCACCCCACCCTCTAGAAGGCAAGCTCACAAACTGCAGGAACTTGTCTGTCCTTTCTGTGCTGACTCCCCAACCCCTAGAACAGCATCTGGTGCAGTGGGCCCTCAGTAAACACCTGGTGAATGGGGTTCTGGCAGATGGTTTCCCAGTTCCTTCTGACCATAGCTTGTTTTCTGCCTTTGGATACTATAAAATAGTCATGTCCTTATAATAACCTTTTCTTTTCCTTGATCTCATTTAGTGGCTTCTTTTCCTTACCAGCAAAAAGGCTATCCCAGAACATACTTACGAATCTAAATAAACCGAGGTACTTGATGAATGCTAGCACCTTTATTCAGAGGAAGAGCCAGATTTTTAAAAATTAGAACAGATATGTCAAGAGAAGGAAAATCCACTAAGTAGGATGCTAGCCTACTACCTGTTAAAGAACAATAGCCAATGCAAAGAATTTAGTCTTTTATGTTGCCTCCCTTTCGTGTGCAATCTGTGAGTTAGGCCAGAGATCTAGAGGTGAAGAAGGGGCAGCCCCACCACTGAGAGAAGGCAGTCTTCAGAGGGTAGATAAGGGTGGCAGTGATGGCAGCACAGGTGGCAAGCACTCAGTAGCAGTTTGCAGATTGTGCTTCGGGCCCTGAAAGCCACCAAGGAGGTAATTTTCCCACTGGCTCTTGAGGTAACAAAGAAAGGGAGGTCATTCCAGGTAGAGGAAACAACAGATGCTGGGATGCTGAGCCAGCATATCAAGTTCTGAGGGTTCAATTCAACATGGCGAGAATTCCAACAAGTCTAGGGGCAAGCAATGGTATTGGGACAGTAGCAAGGGCCAGATTGTATGGACCAGTGTAAGGAAAAGTCATTTTCTTTAGTAACATTAAAACCCAGAATAGTAAAATCTATTCCCAGAAAAATGCTTTCCTGGTGAACAGGACATCATAGAGCCTAACTCTGTTCCCTCCCAGATTTTCTCGACCCCTGGTAACTCTCAATACTTAAGCCTCAGGGGACCCTCATACTTCAAGCTGAGGACCTGGAACTTTATCACCTAGTTGACCACACACACACACACACACACACACACACACACACACACCCTTTCTTGAATGCTCTTTGACATTCTCTATGAGTGCCTTAGAAAGGGCTTAGCAAATATTAAAGCTGACTGTGATTAATAATAAAGTGTATTGGAAGTTAAGAGGTCCACTGGTCCCAGTCCAGGTTCCCATGGATGGATATCCAGTGTCGCCAAGACCAGCGCCATTGTTAGCCTCATCAATGACAGCTTGCCAGAGAAAGGCGGCGAGCCAGAAATCCTCCAAAGCTGCCTGTTGTGTAGGCTGATGGAGATCGTAGAATCACAAGGGGCTTTGGTTAACTCCTTTAACAGGAAAGACATTCATTGGAACTGCTTGATTTTAATGAAAACAAAACCTGTAGGCTGGGAGTTTACTCTGTCCTTTCAGAAACTCACTTTAGAGACGAAAGCCTGAGTGCACTTTTTCCTCTGCATTCTGGCCATTTGCCACTCTCTATCAACTCTACCTTTATATTTAAGTTTTAAATCCACCTTCCTACTCACTGTCATTTCCATAACCCTAGCTAAGACTATTTTATCTGAAATATTATAATAGCTTCTAATTGGCCATGTGGCCTTCAATCTCCCCCCACCTTTAGTCACCTTACTCATTGTTGCTGGCCCCATCTTCCTAAAGCACAGCTTTGAACATGCCACGCCCTACTCCTGAACACTCTGTAACTCCCCATATCCTCTAGACCAGGGGTCAGCAAACTTTTGAGATGGAAGAGCCACCAGGAGTCAGCAAACTGTGGCTTGCGAGCCACATGTGGCTCTTTGGGTACGTATACGTGGCTCTGAAGTAAAATTGAAAATGAAAATAAAACTATCATAGTTTCATTTATAAAATTTTTAAAGGATATTATTCACATAATGGTGATTATGTAAAAATATATTTATGGCTCTTGAATAAGTTTTAAATTGTTGTGAGGGACAGGATTGGCTCTTCCAGGGGTCGGCAAACTTTTGAGATGGAATGTTCCCAAAGAGCCGCATGTGGCCCACGAGCCACAGTTTACCGACCCCTGCTCTAGAACGATAACCTTTCCAAATACTTTTGCTCTCTATGATCTGGCACTAACTTACTTTTCCCATTGTAATGCCTACTACATTGTCTTCATACCACAGTTAAACTAAAATATAGTGTCCTTCTGTAGTAACAGGTTTATTCTACTTGGAATGCCTTTTTCTCCAACTCGCCCAGCATTCAAATATTATCCACCCTTCAAAGCTCACTCCAAATGCCCACACTTCCATAAAGCAATCTCACATCCTGTTGGAGAGATGAAATCTCTCCCACCTGGTATCTCCCATAGCCCATGGCCTTGCATCTCTCTTGTAGAGCTTACTACCTTACATTTTGTGCTAGGGTGGTATTTGCATACGTCAGAAATAAAAACTCCTAAACCACGAAGTTTGAGGTCTTATCTTTGATAATCCCATGGAGCCCCTAGCATGGCATCTTCCCTCCTATTATGGCATCTTGCCCTCCATTGGCAGTTTGCTTGTTGAATTAGTTAAGTATTTCATCCCACACAGAACTCCTAGCCCAGGTGTAACTTCATTGGAGTCATTAGTGTGACATTGTGTTTAGCTGTCAAATGAGAGTGCACATCAAATACAAGTATTTGTTTTGTCTTTCTATTTTGTGTGGAAGGAGGTGGATGGTTGTTTGGGGTTTTGGGTGAAAACAAATTGAACAGGTGCCAATTTGTAAAATGTGGCCTGGAAATTAACTCGTCCCATTGCTGTGAAGGCACCCTTATTGGCACAAAGGCACAGTGTTGGAGTTGCATTCAGAGCTTCCTTTCCTACATCCCTAATTACTTATGTCGGCTTCTTTTGTTGGAGGTTTTTCCATTCTTGGACTTTTGCCCTGCTTAACAGGCCTGAACATTCAAGCACTAGAGACACATTTGTTTCATCAGCTTTTACTCCTAAAGGATTTTATAGGATCAATTTGTTTAAGCAAACTTTTAATTTGGTTTTATTTTCTCTTCAGGGAATTTATTTGTAAAACTGGAATGTGTGTACACAAAATCAGATGATTAAACTGAATGAAATGCCAGAAAGAAGACCTCGGGGGACACTGGGACAAACTAATGGCATATATCCCAGATGGTGTCTTGAATGTTTTCACATTTATAGCAGCAAATTGTTAAATTATTAAAGTACCTGTGTCTTTGTCCATTCGTGCTGCAATATATAAAAAAATATATATATCATATACTGGGCGGCTTAAACAACAAACATTTCTCATAGTTCTGGAGATTGGAAGTCCAAGATGAAGATGCTGGTAGATTCATCTTGGTGAGGGCCCACTTCCTGTTCATAGCTTATTTTTGTCTATAACCTCACATGGTAGAAGGGGAAAGGATTGCTGTGGGAATTTCTCTTATAAGGGCACTAATCCCATTTATGAGGTCTCTACCCTCGTAACTTCAGTACCTCCCAATGTCTCCATCACATTGGGCATTACATTTCAATATATGAACTTTGGGAGGACACAAACATTCAGACAATAGTAACTTATTTAATAAGATGCTTTAAACTACAGGGAAGGAAAAACAGACTAAAAGTAATCCAAATAATTTGCACTTATTTCACAAAACAAGACCTCTAGAGGAAGGCAATTCCTGCAGATCATAGTATCAGCCAAGAATGGGTTCTTGCCATGCTTCTGCCCTCCTCTCCCAGTAAGTTGGCAGTAGTCCCTCTTATAATCACGAAATGACTGGCATGGCTGTAAACTTTGTGTCTTCACATAACTATACCCAAACAGAAAGAAAGGAGATGTAACAGAAGGGCCTTTCTCATCATGCTACTTCCTTTAATCAGAGAGGAACATTTTTCCCAGAATTCCTCAGCAGCTTAAGTCTCAGTGAACTGAAATGGGTCTCCTCTCTTGGCCAATCACTGTCATAGAAACATCGAAAACTATGACTGGCAGGGCCAATCACATCATTCCTTCCCTGGAGTGGGGCACAATGCCAGATGAAAAAAGAAATGGTGTTCTGAGAGGGAAATAAAAGGGATATGGTTGTTGAGCTGACAAGCCACTGTACCTGCCAAGTGCTATATGCTGCTCTCCATCTAGTTCCATACTAAGAAGACATTTGGTAGGTAGTTAAACGGTACTGGCAGGAGTGAATGCAGGACTTCCCATATACAGGCATACCTCATTTTAGCGCACTTTGCTTTATTGCACTTCTCAGATGTTTCATTTTTTTACAAATTGAAGACAAGTCCCTCCACTAGCAAAAAGATTATGACTTGCTTTATTGCAATACTCACTTTATTGTGGTGGTCTAGAACTGAAACCATATCTCCAAGATACGCCTGTAGATTAACCCAAACCTGATCAAATAATAATAATAGGTTATTATTATTGTTGTTGTTATTGTTATTATTATTGTCAAAAGAAAAGATGATAAAGGGCTGGCTCTAAAAGACCAAAAACTCTCTACCTGATGTAAGCTGTTGCTTGTTTTATTATCCTGGATATTATTATACATGGTTACTGGAAACAATTCTCTTATGTTTACTTAAATTAAGCTGAAAAGCTATCATTATTTATTCTTTTCATGTTGGTTGCTAAATTAAATAGTGGCTTATGTGTAATTACTGGGCCTGGAGACTTACCCTTACTTTGTGGGAAAATTCCTCTCAATCTGTCCATCACCATGAGCTTTCATTCAAACTGAGTCACCCAACCTTTATCACTTCCTGCTAGCCTGACTACAGCTGTCATTTAGCTTTTATTACTGCTTCACAGCATGCTTCCTTCTATCCTTGCTTTTTTTTTATTGTTCTTTCTCACCTCAAATTTATTTTATTTACTTTTGCATGGATTGCTTGTCCCCTAGTGTCTTACATTCACACGTTCACACAGTGTTCTTTGATCATGCTGCAATATACCATCGCCCACGGATATATAAATTCCCCCTAGGGAAACCTTCAAAGCTACAAATCAAATGTAAGACTCCAAATATCAGAGTGCTCTTTGAAGCTGTGCTTCATATTGAGCCATTCAAGAGACAGCAGTGGGGAGGAACAGGGCAATTGAGCAATTCAAGGATGACTAAAATGCCAGGGAATAGAAAGATAGTTCAGCCTCAAAAAAACTTCAGAAAACCTGGGCCAAACTGAGTGCCAATATTGTAAAAAAACGGGAGGAGCACAAAAGTTGTCAGAGGTCTGTTACAGAAGGCTGATTTAGGTAAACAAGAAAATAATGAATGGAAGAGAGCTGTGAGGAGGAACAATGTATGACAGGGAGTTTGATCAGATGCTAATTAAAAGGTTTTCTTTGATACTCTATGACTTTAAATGACTTTAACAGAGTGTCAAGGTTTGTTCCTGCTTTCCCATCTTTCTCCATTGCCTACTACTATCCACACACTTCCTCATTAGGTTTAGCAGTGAAGCAGATGTAGAATATAGAATGTCTAATAGTTTCTCATATAAAAAAGAGTCAATGTAACTTCAGGTGAGATCTTTCTGCAAATTTAGTTCCCTTGAAATCTTCTGATAATACATAATGAAGAATGAAATGGGCACTTCATTTCGTTGACATGCTTGTGTATTATTTCACTTTACCGTTCATCAATTCCCAAACCCCCAACCAATTTTGTTGCCTGCTTCTTAGTTTTCTTCTTTTTAACACCTCCCCACCATCTATGCATTCTGAACTCTCTCCTCCAGATTAAAAAAAAATAATAACAATAAAGTTTTAAAAAAAAACGTCTTCCTGTGTAAAGCAATGGCTCAGACTTTGTCCTTGCCAACCCTTTCTCACCTGGGTGATACATGCTATGGAAAGTCCTAGACAGGGAGCAGTAGACCAGACTTCTGTGCCAGCTCCACCCTACGTGTGCCCTTCCCCCCGCCATGTATAAAATGAGAAAGGGTTTAACTAGGTGATCACACACACGGATTTTCTCTCTCATAGACAGTATGGTCTATAATTAAGAGCAGAGATTCATTAGGAGATTCTCTAGTTCTACCCAAGTGATTTTACCACAGACTCTCACAAGCTAAGTAACAATGGGCAAGATCCTTCATCCCCCCGTGTGTGTTTCCCTAACTATAAAAAAGGGAAGATTGAAGTACCAGCTCACCAGATTGTTGTACAGATTAAAAGAGGTAAAATATACCAAGTATTTAAAATAGAACCTGGTAAATAAATTCTACATAAGCAACTATAGCAGACTATGGATTCTATCTTTTTTAGCAGCTTCATTGAGATGTAATACTTACAATTCACTCATTTCAAAAGTATAATTCAGTATATTTACAGAACTGTGCAACTATCACAACAATCGATTTTAAAACATTTTTATCACCCCAAAAAGAAATCCTGTTCTCTTTAGCTATCAACCTCTCAAACCCCCATACCCCACTCCCTGTCCCAGACAACCACTAATCTACTTTCTGTCTCTACAGATTTGCCTGTTCTGCACATCTCATATAAATGGATCATACAATCAATATGTGGTCTTTTTCAATTGGCTTCTCTCACTTAGCATAGTGTTTTCAAGGTTCACCCATGTTGTAACATGTATTAGTACTTCATTCCTTGCTTTTGCTAAATAATATTTCATTGTTTGGATATATCCATTCATCAATTAATGAACATTTGGGTTGTTTCCATGTTTTGACTATTATGAACAATGCTGCTATAAATATCCATGTACAAGTTTGTGTGTTGACATAACATTTTCATTTCCCTTGGGTATAAATCTAGGAGCGGAATTGCTAGTCCTTATGGTAACCCAATGTTTCATCATTCAAGGAACCACCAGACTGTTTCCCAAAGCTTCTTCACCATTTTTCATTCCCCCCAGGGGTGTATGAGACTTCCAATTTCTCCACATCCTCAACAACATTTTTTTTTCTGACTTTTTTATTCTAGCCATCTTTATGGATGTGAAGTGGTATCTCTTTGTGTTTTTGATTTGTATTTCCTTAATAACTAATAATGATGAGCATCTTTGCATGTGTTTACTGGCATTTGCAAGCTATGGATTCCTATAAAATACCTCTTGTTGATGCTTCAGGAGAACTTATATCACCAGAGATACTCTGAGAGCAGATCCAGATCCTGGTTCCCATGAGAAAATCAGTTTATACAACTTGGCCCTTGCAAGGTGAGGACACTAGTCATGTTCTTAGTGTTATTCCAATCAAGGGAAACTGGAAGAACAGGATGGTACATCTTGGGTTCAGCAAGACTTCTCGTTAGCTTACATTTCTACTCAGGCCTCTTTCATTTCTATGAAAACTCTATATTCCAGTGTCTTCCAAGGACCCCAATTACCATAATTTGGGGTTTCTTAAATTCTCTTGCCTTGATGTCTTTTTCATGCGTGTAAGCCTTCCCAGTGCAAAGTCTTCAAGGACATGGAACATTTATATCTTTCATATTACAGATGGAAGTAATCTGTACATACTAACTGAGAAGGCCAGTCTTACCACATCTCAAGAAGGGGACTTCTTCACCTAGCCAGAGTAGTTTAAATCAGATTTGTAAACTTGAACAAGTTTATTCATTTCCATTTCCCCATTGGTCAAATGTGATTCATAATCTCTAATTTATAGAGCTCTTGTGAATAGTAAATGAGACGTTATAGATAATGTATTTGGCACAGCGCTAGACAAATAATCAGCACTGAATAAAAATCATAATATATGCCTTTTATTGTGTGTGTGTGTGTGTGTGTGCATGTGTGTACACAGAGGGTGCCAAAACAATGTATACATATTTTAGGAAAGGAAAACTGTATTAAAATTGTAATACTCAATATATACTGATAACAGAAAATGAATACAAGTCACGTTTGACTTCTGCAATTACAAGAGGTGCTCAAAGTGGTTACCATCAGCGTCCAGACATTTCTGATTATAACAAACTACTGCTTGAGCAACATTGACCAAAGCGTCCACTTGTATACATTTTTTTGGCACCACCAGTAGATAGATAGATAGATAGATAGATAGATATAGATATATAGATATATAGATATATAGATATATAGATATATAGATATATAGATTTTTTTAATAACAAATATATATATCAGCTTATGCCTACTTTAAATCAGTCTCTCTAAAATTATTTGCAGGTTGACTGTCCAACCTCATAGAACCAGTGGTGCACATCAGGACTCAAACAGAATATAGTTTGTCTGGCAGTTGGGAAATAAGGGATTCCAGACCCACTGGGACCCAATGGACAAGACTGAATATCAGAAGAACTTCCATTTTTTAACGCTGAATTGAATGAGTAGAGTCAAAAGGCAGAAGGAACTGAGCACTCCAGGGAAGCTCCAAGCCATATGCCCTCCCTGCATGGCCTCAACCATTCCTTCAATGTTGCTGGGGCTCTTTAAGCCTCAGAAGAAGAATCAAAACAGAACAAAGTTCTCCTGCTCTGAAGAGAAGAGCCGCATCTCCGACAACTAACTGAAGCATCCTCCAGAGATGTAATCTGTCATCTTGCACATTTTTCAGGAAGGTTTTAGAACACATGGGCCTGACAGGCACTGGCTAGAGGCCCAGAGATTTAGCAGTGTGGTCACGTGCTGCCATCTATAGGTAGAACATTAAAAGTGACCTAAGGGGAAATGAAAATTTCTCACATCCATTACTTCACATTTAAATGTAATTCTATGGAAAGCACCAAATGAATTTTTTGCTTACTCATTGATTTTCCTAGCATGAATAAATATAAGAAGGAAGATTAAGGATATCTGGCAACCCTACAATAAATATCATCAGATATGCCTAAGAAGAATGATTCGCAGGTTATGCTATTGGTTTGAAAAATAAATTGATTCTGATTTGTCCATCTCTCCATAGCCATTAACTAGGAGAAAGCTAAAAAACAGAGACCAAATTAGACTAAGATCTTTTTAATAACAAAAATTGTAATTGTTGTATTTGAAAATAAGCTCATCAAACCTATTATAGCAAAGGTCTGTTTGTCATGGTTACCATGGAATTAGGATTGTAACAATTATTTGAAAATAGTAATTTCTCTCCACAGCATACAGACAAAAGAATGGACTTTAATAAGAGAAGGACAATTGTGTCCTGAAATATTTATACCAGCTTTGCAAATAAATATAAAACATTTACCCAGTTTTGCCTTCAAACACATCCTTCAAAGGGATAGAAAATCTCTAACTCACGAAAAACAGAAACCAAAAAAAAAGTTATTTTGACTTATCTGGTCTGCCAATTTTTGGCAAATTGAAAAGTCCAGAGTAGGGGAATAGAACAGGAAAATGGGAAGTGACAATTTTAGTTAGGGAGATGGAGGTAGACACACTTGTGCACACAATTCTTTCTTTTTTTTTTTTCCTTTTTTTTGAGGGCCCTCATATGTGGGACCCGAACCAGGGCCGCTGGCTTCCCAAGCCACTCAGCCGGCCCCCATAATTCTTAAAGTATTCATAATATTTCTTGTTGATACACCTATCTCCAAGCTAGATGTGAGATCTTTGAAAGCAAAAAATAGTGTTTTATTTATCCTTGTATATCCCAAAGCTATTTCTAGCACCTGAAGTTTACACAATAAATATTTGTGGATATCTAGGCAACAAAAATTTATTTTGCATCTACTACATGTATGTATTAATCATTGTTCTAGGTCCTTATTCTAGGCACTGTTAACAGGTAAAAGGAAGGAAGGAAGGAAGGAAGGAAGGAAGGAAGGAAGGAAGGAAGGAAGGAAGGAAGGAAGGGAGGAAGGAAAGAAGGAAGGAAAGAAGGGAGGGAGGGAGGAAGGGGTTATCATGGATGTTGAAAAGATGGAAGCTAACTTTAGCAATGTAACATAATATAAGGCAGGAGAAATAGATTCTTGTTGTGTGGATAAGTTCAGACAAGGTTATTTTATTTGGCTAATAAGTTTGCTATGGTGTGTGGCCTATACTACTAAGAAGATATAATGCACAAAGGCTAAATTTTGGTGGGGTATTTTAACTAAATTCAAGTAGATAAGTTGATTATTTCCAGCTGAGAAAAGGAACATCACCTTTAGGGGAAAAAAATAGATTCTCATCTATTTTGTTTACAACTGTATCACTATTACTTACAACAGTTCTTGGCCCATAGGGCTCAATAAATATCTATGAATGAATATTAATATCATACTCTCCTACTAGAGGCCTTGTCTGGCATACTTGTGAAAATGAGGCCTTCAGAGAGATGGAATGGTCCATCAACAAGAAACTATTTGAATTCCAACTAGTATACAAATGCTTGATTTCTGAGGCCCAAGGTTAGTCTTTCGGCTGGACCATGTTATACTGCTCAGACCTCCGATTCTAATCCTATTGACACTAGCAAATAAATATACACTAAAAAACAAGTATAGTAAATCCACAGTGTCTTCACCTGCCTTTGCTCAGAGCCTTACTCTGGCCACCTTCTGTCTGAGGCCAGCTGAAGAGTTCCATGATAATCACTGAATTACATAACCTAACTATCCAAACGAGATTGCACTTCCATCTGTTAAGGGCCACCAGAGCCCCCATGCAAAGAATTTCAATTTAAGGAGCTTTATGTCCCATCTGGAGCAAGAGGATTCATTCCTATAGAAGAGGAAAGATCATTGCGATTTTAACCTGGTTTTAATGGAAATGACTAAATTCCAATTTTAAAATTTAAATGATGTTGCAGTATTGTATGTTTCAGCTTACTGCGAATGATCTTGCTAGCTATTATTTTCAAAGTCACACTTTCACAGCAGTAAATGCTCATTAAAAATAAACCATATAAACACGAACTCTCATTGTAGCATTGTTTGTATGAGGAGAAAACTTGAAACTAATCCAAATGTCTAGGAGATGAGATAAAGAAATTGTGGGGATGGCCAAGTGGCGCAGTGGTTAAGAGCTGGTTTGGGGATGCCAGCAGCCCTAGTTCGGATCCCACATATGAGGGCCAGTGACACTGCCCTCCACAGCTAACAACAGCTCCACCTGGAGCTGGGCTGTGCGAACACCGGCGACGGTGTGGGCTGCAGCCCCTGCTGCAGTGGGCTGCCATAGGCTACAGTGAGTGGCCGGCAGCCAGCGTGAGTGGATGGCAGCCAGTGTGAGCTGCCAATAGCCTCAGTGAGCGACATCCAGAGGCTAGCGACGGATCTGCCTCATCCGGGAAGAGCGCAATGATAATACCAACATGGGCCAGTGAAGCAATGTCCTCCGCAATTAGACTGAAGAACAAAAAGACAGCAACTTGTCTGTTCCCCTTCCCCAATTCCCCAATAAAATCTTTAAAAAAAGAAAAGAAAAAGAAACTGTGGTATGTTCATACCATGCAGCTATGAAAAACAATGAAGTAGTCACATGGCCCAATGTGACACAACATTTAACATTTACCAATAAATGAAAAAAAAAGATGCAAAATGCTATGCATGTTTCTAATATTAACAATAACAGTAATAAATATCAGTGTATGCATATCAAAAAGCCTGATATAAAAGAATATACAACAAACTATGGAGAGTAATTACTCTAGGAAATAGCGTTGTGGAGTAATTTTATTTTCAACCAACCTTATTTATCTCTGTATCATGTAAAATGTTTACAATCATTACATATTACTTCTATAATTTAAAAAAATGCTTCCATCTCATTTTAAATATAAATAGATATAATAAATTTAAAACTAATAAACTGAAAGTTTAAAATGACAGTTTATCCATAAGTTGAAGATATCCTTTTAGAAAGTTACCCTGTGCCACAAGCTTTGTGTGTGTTTATATTCTTTAGCCCAGTAATCTTTAACACAGAAAACCTTTAGCATAAAGTGTTTATTACAGTTCTATTGAAAGAGCAGAAAACTGGAACCAACCCAAGTAGTTAACAGAGGAATAGTTAAATAAACTGCCATTCTCAATAAATATTATGCAGCCATTTAATAAGAAGTGTTAAGTAGACTATGAAATAGCATGAAATGGTTATGTTATAATGGTAAGGGTAAATGGCAAGTTATAAAATTATAAATTCAAATGTGTGCAGTAAGATCTCTCAATGGAAAATAAATGAAAGAAATTTACCAGAACTAAGAATAACGTTGTTTAGATGGTAGCACTCTTGTTTATTTTTCTTCCTTATACATTTTCATATTTTCTCATTTCCTAATTAACCATTCACTACATTTGTAATGGAAAATAATGCAATCCCTGCTCTTGATGGGATATTAAAGATAGCCAGACATATAAATTTATTCACATATTTTTCTTTCACTCAGACTTTGGGTTCATTTTAAGGAAAAGCAAGTTCTAATCCTACTCTGCCCCTAACTTACCCAGTGCTCTAGAGCAAAGCCCCAACATCTTCACTCAATCGCTGGAAACTTAAACTATCTCATTAGGCTAAATGAGAAATTAAATAGCTTATGAAAAATGGGATTCCCACAAAAGGAGATCTATTCTTCTAGATTAAGCTCAGCATCACAAGTGAGCAACTGAATTGCTGGAGGGACCCACCATCTAACAGCAAAGTTGAGTCCCAGTCACAGTTCAGACACTTAGTGAATATTCTTTCGGCCAATTATTTAAGCTCTCCATTTTTTAACCTTTTCACTTATAAAATAGCTGGGTTGAACTAGACTCTGAATTTTAGATCTAGAATTTTCCTAAAACAGAGGGAATAAGAAGTAGCTACTGTGTGCCACATAAATATTAAAGAGATGTTATTACCTTTAATTGATATATAAAGAAATGAATACACGAAGAGGGTAAGAAAGTTGACCGAGTGACTGAGCTAGGATTCAGTCCCAGTCTGTCTGACTCCTTCTCTTTAAAATTTTGTAGGTTAGGGGAGTGAGGCTTCAGAGGACTAAATGATTTGTCCAAGGTACATAGCATGTTAGAAGATAACATCAGGGCCAGAACTCAGATCTCTTGATGCCAGTGATATACTTATTTTACTGTTTTTTCTATTTTTTAAAACTCAGATGCAGATTTGAGTTACTTATAGTCCTCTATTTATAGTTCATTATCATCAATTATCAGTATTGCCCGGTCTTTTTTTATTTACTTTTTCTCTTTTGTTGCCTATCCCCACTGTAAGTTGCCTTCTGGGAGTCTTTCTGAATCTGATATTACAGTTCACTAATTTGTTCTACAACTATACACTTTCTACTATGTATCCTATCTCTCAAGTTTAATATTTTAAACCTTTTTTAAAAATATAATCAGGATGTCCACTATATTCTCCTTTATACCTTCTTGTCCCTGCATCATATTACAAACGTCCTGTCTTTGAAGTTCTTTACTGTGCTTATTTTAAATTCTTGTTCTATTTGGTTATTTCAAATTCCTACAGTAACGTAATAGTCAGCTTCGAATAGGATGCGCTGCAGTAAAAGCAATCCTGGAAATTTCAGTGACTAACACAGACAAAGCTTTATTTCTCACTCACAGGCAACTTTTCTTGCTTTTCTCCAGCCATGACCCAGACTGCTTTCACATTGCAGTTTCACCATTTTGGAGTTCTTCAATCGAAGGAAAAAAGCAATAAGAAAAAAAACAGAGAACTCATATCTCATTAGCCAGAACTAGTTACGTGGCCTTAATCCAACTGCAAAGAAGGCTGGAACATGGTAGATGAGAACAGAGCCGTTGGTGAGCACCACTTATTTCCACTGCAAGGGCAGTTTGCTTAGTTTATCGTCTTTCTTTCGTTGTGTTGTGTCCCTCAGGTGTCTGTAAACTCATTTTCCCCTGGGAATTCATTGTCTCCTACCCACATGTTGGTTAAAAATGTATACCTATGGGAAAGGCCAAGTCTAGGCCCTAGCTGTTGTCATTCTTGTTAGATTTAATGAAAGGAAGTATGTGACTCAAGACAGAGTACAAAGTGCCCCGTATCATAATCTGAGTTTGACCACCAACCCTGCACATACAAGGCCCTGCCCTCGGGTAAGTTTTTAGTTCTCTGCCCCAAGCATTGTTCTTCAAGATAAATTTTCCCAAGAGTAATCTACTGCTCAGGGTGTGGTGGGAAAGAAAGAGTAGAAGGAATGTTGGTGAACCGGTGAGTTGGCAGCACTGCCTCCCTGATGTTCTCCCTGCCCCATGTCCACAGCACAGGACAGATGAGGATGCTGCTGTTGTTCCAGGAGGCCATTGGGCAGGGGTAGAAAAAAGAAGAAGTGTGCTCAAATAGTTTCAAACTGTTGAATGTAAACTAACTTCCCCTGGCAGGCCATCACAACCTGCCTTTCTCTCCCTGGGAATTTCCTGTTCTTCACTTCTTAGATTCACAAGCTGCTTTAAGGTCTCAGGGACCCCCCAGGGTTAGGCTTGGGGCGGGCAGGGGGCAGGGACCTTTCCTAGGTCCCTGACTTGTCAGGCATCACACTCCAGCGCATTTCTGCTGCAGCATTTGTAATGTCTCCTTGGAAATGGATAAGACAGTGAACTTTTCCAAAGAACGTTTTTTATTTTCTCTTGGAATAAGGGTACCTGGTATTGACACATAGCAAGGGCAAAAATATGTAGACGTGACTTGGCTTGACTTGAATATCCCATTACCCTTTGTGTGAAGACAGAATGACTTCTTCCAAAATATGCAGCCCTCGGGAGTGTGGCCCAAAGTGCACATTATCATTCTTGCAAGAAGCCTGAACCCACATACCCTCTTTTCGCAAATTGCTGTTCATATCTGGACAGCACTTAAAAGAATGGGATAAAAGTTCAGACATGAAGGTCATACAGTGACTAGATTTTCTAATTTGCACCCTGCTTGGAAGTTGACTTTTACGAGCATAATTAAACACCAGGAAGCAAACAGATGAGATAATGCTGTCAGCATTTTTTGCCACCAGGGCAAAGTATGTATAATTTGCTTATGACAAGTGCCTAAAATATAATAAATGTAAACATTTCAATCCTAGAAATATAACTTAAACTGCAGTTCAAAAGAAATCCTTGGGGGGACCGGTTAGCTAAGTTGGTTAGAGTGTGGTGCTGATAACACCAAGGTTGCCGGTTCGATCCTCGGATGGGCCACTGTGAGCTGGGCCCCCCTTAAAAGAGTCAACTATGCAATTATAACATGGAAGTAATGTGTAATCAATGACCATGGCTGTTGCCCAATAAAATTTTTAAAAATAAAAATAAAATAAATAAAAATAAATCCTTATTTCTCCAACTACTTAATTGAAATACAATATATCATCAGAAAAGTGGAAAGGTAAAATTACTTTTTATTTCTTTGCTCAGCATTTCCACTGTAACAGATGCTGTTGGTTGACTACTTCAAAATCATCCTCTACCTGTTTGTCCTTTCTCTACCCCAAATTATAGAAGAGGAAAACTTCAGACACTTGCCTTGCCAACCTACCTTACAGCTTGGGTAGCTAAACAACCCAGTTCTGCCCAAAGGCTGGTAAGAGAAATCTCCTTGAGGGAGCAAGGATTATAAACCTAATACTGAACCATTACTAAGAAGAAAGACCTTTGCCACCCTGCCCTTCCCCTCTCTTCTACTGTTCCCTACCTTCAAATGTAGTCACAATATCTGGAGCTGTTGTATTTTCTGGCAACCACAAAGCAGCACAGCTTAGTACAAAAAAAGCAACACAACTAGGTTAGCAGAGCAGAATGATAGTAGGGTGTTCTGAAAGTGTCCTTGAAGATGCTTGTCCCCAAACTTCCTGTAATTAAGGCAATTAAATGCTTTACAGCTTGAGCACCTGTTTGTTAGAATTCTGTTACTTGCAGTCAAAAGTATTCCAAACAATTAGCGTATCTTCTTTGGAAAAAAATCTTATTCAGGCCTTTTGCTCATTTTTTAAATTGGATTATTTGGGGTTTTGTTAAAGTTGTATGAATTCATTTTATATTGTGGGTATTAATCCCTTATCAGACATATGGTTTGCAAATATTTTCTCCCATTCCATAGGGTGCTTTTTCATTTTGTGGATAATGTCTTTTGCTGTGCAGACACTTTTTCGTTTGATGTAGTTCTACTTTATATTTACTTGTGTTGCTTGTGCTTTTAGTGTCATGTTTAAAATATTTTCAAGACTAACATCAAGGAGCTTTTTATTTATGGTTTTTATCTAGGAGATTTATGGTTCCCAGTCTTACATGTAAGCCATTAATCCATTTCAAGTTAATTTCTGTGAGTGGTGTAAAATAGTGGCCCAATTTCATTCTTTTGCATATGAATGTCCTGTGTATTACCAACATCATTTATTAAAGAGACTGCCTTTTCCCCACTGAGTACCCTTGACTCCTTTGTCAAATAATAGTTGACTGCATGTGTGGGGTTTATTTCTAGGCTCTTGATTCTGTTTCATTGGCCTATATGTCTGTTTTTATTCTAGAACCACACTATTTTAAATACGATAGCTTTGTAGTATACTTTGAAATAAAGAAGTGTGATTCTTCCAGCTTTGTTCTTCTTTCTCAAAATTTTGTTGGCCTTTCGTGGCTCTATACAGATTGTTTTTTCTATTTCTGTGAAAAATTCCTTTGGAATTTTGATAGGGATTACATTGAATCCGTAGATGGCTTTGTTTTATTTCTTTTTAATATAGTTCATTGTTAGTACTCAGAAATGTCACTGATTTTTTTGTTGTTGATTTTGTAAACTTCAACTTTACTAAATTTAGTTTTTGGTTTTAACAATTTTTGGTGGACTCTTTAAGGTATTGTATATACAGTCATCCCTCAGTATCCATGTGGGATTGGTTCCAGGACCTCCTACGGATACCAAAATCCACAGATGCTTAAGTCCTTTATATAAAATGGTGTAGTATGTGCATGTAACCTGTGTAAATCATCCCATATACTTTAAATCACCTCTAGATTGCTTATAATACATATGAAATGTAAATGTTATGTAAATAGTTATTAAACCATATTGTTTAAGGAATAATGACAACAAGTGTCTGTACATATTCAATACAGATGCAACCATTGTCTAACTACATAGTACACATCAGCAACAATGTAACTTTTTATTTTACTTTATTTTTTTTTTAAGATTTTATTGGGGAGTTGGGGGAGGGGAACAGCGTTGGGGAATTGGGGAAGAGGAACAGACAAGTTGCTGTCTTTTTGTTCTTCAGTCTAGTTCTGGAGGACGTTGTCTTCCTGGATGAGGCAGGTTGGTCGCCGGCCTCTGGATGGTCGCTCACTGCGGCTATTGGCAGCTCACGCTGGCTGCCGGCCACTCACTGTAGCCTATGGCAGCCCACTGCAGCAGGGGCTGCTGCCTACAACATCGCTGGGGCTCGCACAGCCCAGCTCCAGGTGGAGCTGTTGTTAGTGTCACTGGCCCTCATATGTGGGATCCGAACCAGGGCCGCTGGCATCCCAAAACCAGCTCTTAACCACTGCTCCACTCGGCCGGCCAACAATGTAACTTTTTAAAAAATATTTTTGATCTGTGGTTGGTTGAATCCATGGATGTACACCACATGGGTACAGAGAGCTGACTGTATAAGATCATGTCATCACCAAACAGAGTCAATTTTACTTCTTCCTTTCTGATTTGGATGACTTTCATTTATTTTTCTTGCTTGATTGCCCTGACTAGGACTCCCTATGTTGAATAGGGGTGGTGAGAGTGCGCATCCTTGTCTTGTTTCTCCTCTTCGAGGAAAAGTTTTCAACTTTTCACCCTTAAGAATGATGTTAAGGGGCTGGCCGAGTGGTGTGGTGGTTAAACGCTGGCTTGGGACACCAACGGCCCAGGTTCAGGTCCCACATGTGAGGACCAGTGACACGGCCCTCAAAAAAAAAAAAAAAAAAAGAATGATGTTAACTGTGAGTCTGTCATAAATGGCCTTTATTATGTTGAAGTATGTTCCTTCTATACTCAATTTGTTGAGAGTTTTTATCATAAAAGGATATTAAATTTTGTCAAATGCTTTTTCTGTATCTATTGAAATAATTATACGATTTTTATCTTTCATTCATTAATGTGATGTATCATACTTATTGATTTGCATGTGTTGAAACATGTTGGAGCCCCAGGGATAAGTCCCACTTGATAATAGTATATGATCCTTTTAATGTGCTATTGAATTTGGTTTGCTAGTTTTGTTTAGGATTTTTGCAACTATATTCATCATAAATATTGTCTTATACTTTTCTTTTCTTGTAGTGTCCTTATCCAGCTTAGGTATCAAGGTAATGCTAGTCCTAGAAAATGAATTTGGGATTGCTCCTTCGTCTTCAATTTTTTTGAAGTGTTTGAGAAGGATTTGTGTTAACTCTTCTTTAAATGTTTGGAAGAATTCACCAGTGAAACCATCTGGTCCTGGACTTTTTTTTGCGGGGGGGAGGAAGGCAGCTCTATTATTTAGATGCCAGTTCATTATGTGATTCAGAGTACTTTAACTCTAGTAATTGCAAAGTTTTCACAAGTTTTTAACTTCACTGAGTATACCTTGGCTGAAATCAGATTTTTTTTTTTCTTTTTGAGGACAGTGTCACTGGCCCTCATATGTGGGATCTGAACTGGGGCCGCTGGCATCCCAAGCCAGCTCTTAACCACCTCGCCACTAGGCCGGCCCTGAAATCACATTTAACACAGTTTGTCGATCCAAAATTGAATTTATAATTTAAATGATCACAAGGCTATACAAATTCCTGGCACAATGCAAATAGGACCAGCTATGATTAGCTAATGCCTCATCACAGAATAGCTAACAGCCCTCTAAGAACCAAATAATCACCTGGAAAGAAAGCAAGGGAGAGCAGATGCTAGAGATGCTAAAGGCTCCATGACTACCCAGACAAACACTAGATCCATAGTCCACCTGGGAATCTGGTAATAATTTTAATTTTTTCCAACTTATTGATTGTTACCTTCTTCTCATGCTCATCAGGAGAACCCTCAAGGAGGGGGATAAATGTATGTTTTGAATTACCTAAATTATTTCCTAAGTATGCTGAGCTATTCTGCCATCTACAATACAAGTACTAGTCAGACATAATCCCTCTTGTCTCGAAAGTGTTGCCAAATAACCTGAGATTTCAAAACCTGAGACTTAACAACATACCAACAGCAATATACATATACAATGGTAAATATTTGTATTTTTATTCAGTTTCTAGGTCTGTAGTTACAGAGTTAACAAAACAGGCAGTATGTTGGAAAGGAAGCTCTAAAGTTAAAATAGGTTCCACATATTTTTAGCAATGTAGTAACTCCAAACTGAATCTAAACAATAGACAATGGGATTATAAAATGGATCACAGTGGCTGAAACTTTATCTGATATTCTTTGTTTTGTTGTTTTTCAGCTACTAAAGATTGTACAAATATCATTCTTCAGACTAGTGATATTATTACGACCTTTTTTATAAATGGTGCTTATCCTCAGAGAATAAGTTCTTCAATCATACTTAATTTGAATAGTGCCGAAGCAGAGATGAGAATATGCAGTATATGCAGATGAAATAGGTAGCTACCTGTCCTATAACATGAGGATCATAGAAAAACCCTCTGGAAACAGAGCCTAAAACAGGGAGGCATGAAGCTGGTTCATTTGCAAGTACTCTCAGGAGATGCACCTGAAAGAAATGATAAAGGCAGGAAATGGGCAGAGGGAGAAGCTGCTTTGCGATGCAGTTGTGACAGAGGCCTTATCCCATCCTTCAAAGAGCTCTAGAGCCGGCATGACCCTTCAGATTGTCCCAAATTGAGGTAGGAGAATGTCACAGACTGAACTGTTTCCCCAAATTCATAGGTTAAAGTCCTAACCCTCAGTACCTTAGAGTGTAACTGTATTTGGAGATGGGGCCTTTAAAGGAGTAATTAATGTTAGATGAGGTCATATGAGTGGGTCCTGATCTAACAGGACCGATATCCTTATAAGAAGAGGAAGAGACACCAGAGATGCGCACACAGAGAAGAAAGGCCATATGAGGACACAGCAAGAAAGCAGCTGTCTGCAAGTCAAGAAGAGGTGCCTCAAAAGAAACCAACCTGCTAACTTCCTTGATCTTGGATTTTCAGCTTCCAGAGCTATGAGCACATAAATTCTTGTTGGTTAACTCATTCACTGAGATATAATCACCATGAGGACAAGGAAATAATTCACATTTCTCTTCACTGAGCACAACATCTATGGCAGCCTGAGCAGACTGATACAGAGAGCCAGGCTACTGTTTGTCAAACTGGTCCTCCACTCCTGCCTGAAATTCCATCCTCATAAATTCCTTCATATAATCAGCAGTTTAATTTACTTACCCACCAAATCATCACCATCATCAATGTCATCATCATCATCATCACCTTCTCTGTCAGGCACAATGCTATGCACTAACAGTACAATGGTGAGCATGCTAGCCATGATTCCTGACCCTTTAAGAATATAGACAAAAAAGTAATTATAATAAGGTGGTAAGGGCAATGCTATAGGATGAACAGTGTACCATGGAAGTGCAGACGTGGGGCACTTAATTAGACTAGGGTAGTTTCAGAGAACTTCTGGATGAGTAGGAGAGATTCGGCTAAGAGGAGGTAGGAATAAAGAACAGCATGTGCAAAAAGTGGTAAGAGAGGAAGCTGAGGTAGTAAACCATACCTGAGCCATCCCAGGAGTTTGGATGTTACATGAAGAGCTATGGTGAGCCATTGAAGGGTCTAAAACAAAGGGATGAAATAAAATCTTTTTGTAGAGAACCATCTGGCTGTAGAATGGATTAGATAGAAAATGGAGAAAAGGTTAGATAAAAGATGGATTACAGATTGAGAATGAATTAGATGGAAGATGGATTGCATGTGGAAAATGGATTAGAGAGGATGAGTGATGAAGCAAGGAGACCATCCCAGCACTTTGGCAGTAAATCAGTTGAGAAAGCATGGTAGCCTCTTGCAGGGAAATTGCTGTGAGGACATAGAGAACTCTTCCAACCTGAGTCACAACTAGAGGCAAAAATCAAGAAGGTTTTGTAATTGACTATCAGTGGTAAAGCAAAGGAAAGAGTCATTTGGAAAACTAGGAGGATGGTGTACCCTTCCCAGAGAAAGGATTAAAGTACAAAGTAAACTATTACCCCATTAATTGCCATCATCACATTCAAACCCTGCACATTATATATGAAAGTATTTGCAAATATGTCAACCCACTAAGATATAATCACCTTGAGGGCAAGGAAGTAATTCACATTTCTCTTCACTGGGCACACCTCCTACTGCTTGATACGCTACTAGAAAAAAGCATAGACTCTGAGGTCAAGCAGACCTGGGTTCAAATTCCAATGCCACAAATCATTAACTATGTGAGTTTAAGGCAAGTGGTTTTATTTCTCTGAGCTTCAGTTTCCTCATCTGTGAAATGGAGAGACTAACATCTACCCTACTGGGTTGCTGTGGAAATTAGTGATTATTAAGGATTAGTTTATATGCTAAACTTAACATATGTATTCATTCATTTATTCTTTCTTTCTTTCATTCTCTTTTAAACACCTGTTATGTGCCAGGTACTATTCTAGGCTTAAGGATTTGGGAGGTACATTCCAGTAAGGGAGAGACAGACCATAAACAATAAACCCATAAACAAGATAATTTCAGACAATGATTAGTATTATGAAGACAACAAAACAGGGAGAGATAATATAAAGTAGCATTCAGAATAGGGGATAGATGCTTCCTTAGATAAGAGCATCATGGAAGGCTTCTCTGACCAAGGTACATTTAGCTGACACTGAATGATAAGCAGGAGAAAAAGCATTTTTAGGTAGAGGAAATAGCAAGTGCAAAGGTCCTGAGGTCTGCACTCACTAATTATTAGTCCCCTTTTTACTTTCTTTCTCTTACTGAAGTGAACAAAATAACTCAATTTGCTACGAATTCAATCTCAAGATTACCTACAGCAACAGGCCCTTTATCTTGCCATTTACATTTTGTGGTAGCAATTCTCGGACTTACCTGGACACTATTAGGGAATAGATTCTAATTTAGCATGAGGTGGGCCTAGACTTTTACCTTCTTCATAAGCTCTGCATCTGATTCCAAAATTTGAGAAACACTGTGTTACACATAGGGCTGTGAGCTCCAATTTAGAAATGTAGTATATTACTTGTAAAATGTCCTTCTTGGAGTTTGAAGTTTGAGTCTTTGTTTCCTTCATAGCGCTCCAGCCGAATTCAGAGTTAGATAAGGACTTAATTATGAAGTGAGTTAGCTCTGCTCCAAACTAGAGGAAGAAATGTGCCCATGTTTTTGGCACCATTTAATTGGAGATGGATATTAACATATTGGAGAAAATCCAAAGAGCAATTAAAGAGAGAAAAGAACTAGCAAAATTATAAAACCAGTAAGTATTATTTCCAAAAGCTGAATATACTCTGGCCCATAACAATAGGGAGAAAAAATGAAGTGTCCACAGGGGGATTTTTAAATGCCAAGAAGAAATGCTTCCAAGGAGAAAAATGTTTCTCTTACCAAGTATAAGCTTCTTGTGTTAAGCAGATAAAATTTAAAGTGACAAATGAAGGAAGTACTTGTATCAGTCATGAAAATGTGATTTATAAAATAGAAACGTAACTATTATGTTAAGGAGGCTACTCATACATTATTTTGTGAAATAGATATGTTTCTGAAAAGATGTGATTGTATCACTTCAAAACAGAGGAAAAGACCAGGAGTGGGGAGTGGTGCATCTTCCTAAAGAGGCCAAACTACAAGGGAAGGAGAGAGGAAGGAGGAGGAAAAAGCGGCCCTGACTTAGGGAAATGCAATGCCCTTTCCTAAGGATCCAGAGGCAGATAGCTGGGTGGGACTAGAGGGATTTTTCCTAGCAGCTCGCTGAAAAATGAAGTCAATGGCAGTGAGAGTGGTAAGTTAAAAGGAAGGGGCAGCCATGGCAGCAGCAGGGCAGGGTCACATGGAGTTAGCTAAAGGAGAAAGTCTCTAGAACAGTGTCATGTGACCCGTGGTAGCAGTGGATACAAAGGGACAGGGAGGCAAGGTAGACAGTCTCCACAGTGACCTGAACACCAGGGGTCAGGTGGTGCCAGGAAGGAGAGGCAGTCATGAGGTGTCCCAAAGATTCACATACATACCCCCAACACGATCGCACACATGCACGCGCGCACACACACACACACTCCACATGCTCACACACATACAACATACTCATACACAATACTCCATATGCACATACATACACACTCACACACATGCTCACACATATGCACACATACTTTCACATTTAGCCAGGAGGAAGAATTTCAAGGCATTGCTAGCCAGAAGTAGCTGGACTGCTAGGAGCACCAAATTCATTTTTTGTCACTTTTTTCTGTAACTACTATGAATATTCAAATGGAAAGCCAAAGAAATACTATTATTGTATAAACCATACTTTAAGGGAAAGAATAGTGACCCAATCAGAAATGCATTATTTCAATTTTAATTGATCTCCAACTAGCAAGGATCCTGAAGTTTTTAAAAGTCTCTCCCACAACAAGCCAAATCACAGCATGTCCCAGCAGAGATTAAATGGTAGTGTTATTTGTGCTGGAGGGTCCTTCTGTGGCTGTAATTAAAGGAGCAATGTAGTCAGGGCCGGAATTACCCTGTGAATCAGACACAGTCTGCAGGTTAGGAAACTGACCCTATAATAACTTCAGATAATAGGAAAAGTTTTTTAAAAACATATTTTTATCACTGTAAATCTTTCTGTGAAGTTAAGATCCTTTTTATGATGTGAATAACACTGTCGTTCCCAGAAATATCTACTGAGGGACTCTACGTATTATTCCCTGGGAATCTCTGCCCATTTGGAGCTTGTTATATGGGGGTGTGGAGAGAAGAGAAGGGAGACAAAAATCAAATGAATAAGGAAAACACACAATATGTCAGACAGCAGTAAGCTCTGTGATAAAGAAAAGTTGGAAGAAAGGATCCAGACAACCACCTCAGCTCTTCTTTCTGAGGCGGTTTTTCATCTTCTTGAGGTATAGCTTTTAGAGATTCCTTTAGTGAGGATGTGTTTATTTATCAGAATTGTTTATATTTCAGCCTTCCTGAAGAACAGCTTTGCTAAGTATGTAATTCTAGGTTGACAATCATTTTCCTTCAGCACTTTAAATATATTGTTTCCTTCTTTTCTGGGTTCGGTTTTGCTCTTGGTACTTCCATTACCAGTCTAATTTTGTTCTTTTTTGCATAATCATTGTTTTCTCTCTACCTTTAAGAATTTTGCATTGTCTTTGATGCTTTGCAATTTTATTACCATATGTCTAATTACAGATGTCCCTTTATTTATCATGTCCAGAAATTTGTCTTTTCAATGAAACAGCTTTTAACTTTGTTAATCATCTTTATTGTTTCTTCATTTTCTGTTATGTTTATTTTCTCTCCTGAATTTTACCGTCCTAAATTTTCAGCTTTTCTTTTTAAGTCTAAAAATTTGTCATGTAATACCTCTTTAGCTACATTCTTTAAGTTTTAATGTGTAATATTATCATTCTATTTTTAATATTTTAAAATTTTCATTGTGCTTTCTTCTTTAATCCATGAGGTTTAATACATAGAAATGTGTTTTTAAAATTTCTAAACATATAGAATTTTTAGTTTTTCTTGTTGATTTATAACACAATTTCACTGTGATCAGAAAATGTGACCATTGAAATTTGTCAAGGTGGACTTTATGGCCCATTCATGATCAATTTTTGTATATGTTCCATGTGTTCTTGTAAAAAAAAATCTATTCTCTAATTTTTGGATGCGAGGGTTTATAATATGTCATGATATTATTAGTAATATTTTTGAAAGCTTCCATGTTCATATTGAATTAGCATCTTTTCACCTTCAGTAATTGAAAAGAGTGTATTAATATATCTCACTACAATATTAGATTTGTCTATTTCTTCTAATTCTTTTTCATTTGTGTATTAGTCTCTGTTATAAAATTCATACAAGTGTTGTTATTTCTTTCTGATAAATTTAATGTTTATCATGATGAAGTGACCCTCTTTATGTCCAGTAATGTTTCCTGTCTTAAGATGTAATTTTTCTGGTGTTAATATAGTTACAACAGCTTTCTTTGTGTTAGTCCTGGAATCCAGCCTCTAGAAGTCCAACGGTGGTCCTTGAACAAACTCCTTAGGGTTTCTCAGGATACAGGATTCCCAGCTTACTCAGAACAAATGTGGGAAAGATTTATCCATCTCAGTAACTTTGCTTTGTGGACCTGCGCCCATTACCCCCCTCAGTGCCCTAGGAGCCGGAGGAGAAGAATTTGAAAGCTAGTAATTAATAGCGTTTCAGAACCTCAGGTAATTTCAGTCCAGGTGAGTAAACCGTAGTTGCATACAGCCATGAACATGTGTCACTTGGGGTCACTGTCCAGGTGGAGCCCCTGTCCCACAGCAGGGTGGGGCGCGGATTGCCACTCCTGCCATCACCAGTGCCTCACCTGCTCTGCACCTCACCTGGGCCTGGGCCTGGTCCCACATCCCTTCCTACTGGTCCTGGCTGCTGGTGACCAGTGGCTGCTGCTAGCTTTGCCCTGTGAGGCTTTGCGTGCCCATTGGTATTTACTCCACCGACTACGAAAGGGTGGGACCCCGTGGGGTGACCTCAGCAATCTCGCTAGTGCCCGAGTCTGACAGAGGTTCTGGTCCATACGACATGCCAGAATTTCTGCCGGTATGGCAGCTTCCCTGAGACTAGGGAACAATACTCGCCCTGCCCTGCCCTGTCCTTGACGTGCGTCTGCCTGTCACTAAGCCTATCCCCACCCAAGCAGCGTACTAGGTTCTGCCCCGCCTCAATTCTCTTGGGGGGGTCCCAACTTCTTGAGGGGTAATCATTAACTTTTTTCATGGGATGGAACAGACAGGTGGATGCTTCCCTCTTCATAAAAAGGGCGGAGGGAAGGAACAATTACCACCTCATTACTTCTGTGTTCCACCACCCCCCAAAAAAAAGAAAAGAAAAGAAAAAGAAAATCCACCTGCTCTCTCCTCCACCGTGCTTTATCTCTTTCCCTGTAACTCTTTCCCTCAGTCTCTCTCTCTTTCTCTATCTCTGTCTCTCTCTATGTTTCTCTCTCTCTCTCTCTCTCTCTCTCTCTCTCTCTCTCTCTCTCTCTCTCTCACACACACACACACACACACACACCACAAACAGTTTTTTCCTCCACTTCTTTGCCTCACCAGGAAAAAAATCACTGTATTAGTCTGCTCTGGCTGCCATAACAAAGCACCATATACTGGGGGACTTGACAGCGAAAATTTATATTCTCACAGTTCTGGAGGCTGGAAGTCCCAGATCAAGATGTCAGTAGAGTTGGTTTCTTCTGAGGCCTCTCTCCTTGGCTGCCTTCTTCCTGTGTCCTCTCAAGCTCTTTCCTCTGTGCCCAAGCACCCCTTAGGTTGTTGCCACAGCAAACACATCAAGCCCTAGTATTCACAAATATTGGTGCGAAGTTCCATCTTCACTGTTCCAAATGGATGCCATAAACTTGTTTCCAGTGGTTGTTGATAAAACAAAATGTGGAGGTTCGGGGGAAAACAAACCTTTCCTTTACAAGAGAAATAACTTGCTCTGGTGCAAAAAGTACAGACAGGAGGTTAAAAAGGGCCTGGAGTCACCCTCACCAGGAGCAAAGAGAAAAAAGGAAAGTAGGAGTCAATGGCACTCAAGCTGGCTGAGCTCCAAGACCTCGCTTTGAATAACACTGCCTCACTGGACATTTTTCTTTCACTGCCTTAAGGCACCCTGGTAACTATTAATGAAAATTAAGGGTGAGTTTGTTCCAGGAAGCATTTCAGCAAAGTAAAACTCAGCAACTTGAGTTGCACTCCCATCAGTTCCTCACTACTTTTTACGTCTTGTTAAACTTCTAAAACAAAACAGAATTATGAGCTTTCCTTTATACCTATCAGAGCACCATAACTTAATAGGGTTTGTTTTTCCTTTATCCTGATTGAATCTATTAAAGCACAATATATGGCTGTGATGAGCCCATTTTCTGTGATCCCAATTAACTTCTGCACGGTGATGTATTTTCTAGCTCAATATATCTTGTGCTCTGTTTCTTTAACCACTGCCAAGAGCTACTGCCTTCCTTTACCCAGAGTTGCCCATGTTCATATTTTCACTGTTTAAGCCACCCAATCTATGGTACTTTATTATGTCAGCTTTAAAAAATTAACACACACCCCTCCTCAACAACCTTGAAGATTTACCCAACTTTTCAACAGAGGGTTCGTTTGGTATTCTAAGCAGAGTCTACTTACTAGTCTATGGCTGTGCACAGTTATGGCACAAGATTGCCATCAGCTGTCTGGGACTGTCTGCTGACACTGTCCACTCAGGAACTTTGGGGCTTGTCTGTTCCACCCACATCTTCCCTGTCACTTAATACCATCTCATAATGCAAGCCCTGATGGCCCCCGTATCTTCTCAAGTGTAAGTAGCTTATTGTCCTTCACATGTCTTCCCAGATAGTGGAGAAGCCACCAGGAAGGTAGAAAACCAGGTATTCTTAACTGCCTTCTTTTTTTTCTTAATCATCAAGTTATGACTTTTAGGCATTTGTTTTTCTTGCTTATATTTAAACTTGTTTTTATTTCTTTCCTGTTCTTCTTGGTTGGGAGCAGAGACTGTTGTTTACCAAAGACTTCTTTTGTATTATTTTGTATCCCCTTGAATCATCACTGAGTTTATGCATTTTCTAATAAATGGAGTAGAAACAAACAAACAAAAAAATGCCTCTCCTAGTATCTCTGTCTTTTTAGTACAGACATTACATGAATATTACCTTCTCCAAAACCCACTTACATTTCAATTCTTTTATATCCAGCTAGATGAGATGCGCTTACACTGCTCATCAGAGCAAGTCATTTTAACATGGAGGGTGAGGGGAAGAGGTTTTGACCAGTAGTGTGTCAATCGTGTCAAAACATTGCATCAAAATGAAGAAATGCTAAGGTGGTCAAATAGTGACGGAAGGAGAACTGACTCTGGGTGGTGAACACACAATGTGACATACAGATGATGCATTACAGAATTTTACACTTGGAACCTATAATTTTACTAACCATTGTCACCCTAATAAATTTTAATTTAAAGAAAAAAAATGAAGAAATGTTATTTTTATTGCTTATTAATATTTCAAAGACACATCACTGACACTCAACCCCCATCTGGCCTCACCCCATCTCTGAGCCTATCTTATCCCCTTATCCGACATCAAAATAATTGCATCCAAATTGTAAAATCTGTTTATTTTTCACTATCAATTTTCATCATAGACATGCCTATATATCCCTGATCTTCACCCCAAATGTCCACCCCATTCCATTCCCTACACAATGCTGGAAAGAAGCTCAAAAAAAGTATGAGTTCAAACAGAGTGCCCATATTAACGAGAAATTGTAGCAGCCTCTTTTGGTGTCCCATGTCCCTTCCCCTGACTCACTTCTGCTTTTGGTCACAACTGTAGTAGACAGTTCCTGCTAGTTTAGACTTATACCTACGAAGTTCACATCATGCCTTCACCCCCAGTCTCCATGTCCTGCCTCAAGTATTTCTCTAAACTCCTTGTAACCTGCCTGGCCCTCCTAGAAACACAGCCTGGACACACAGGGCAAATAACAATCCTAGGGTGACCCTCAGCCAATGGAAGACAGCAGAGCTGGTGGCGGATAATGCCCCACGGTCTCATCCTGCACACATAATTTGGGGGGCTGCCTGTACCCTGCTGGTCCAGGTGGAATTGAATTCCCATCACCTGGATAACTCACCTCTTTCCTGGTCTACCTCTCTCCACTCCTTTCTTGTTGCCTACTAGAACCACCCCTCCCTCAAGTCCTTGATTCAGGCTCAACTTTGAGAAGAACCCATACTAGGATGGGTATTTTTGTTCAAACCTGTATATTTTGTGTTAGCTTTTTATTTTAATGGAGCTAATTTTTGTAAATGGTGTGAATTTTAAAAAAAGAAAAACAAGCGGGCGGTCCGAGTGGCGTGGTGGTTAAGGGATGGCTTGGGAAGCCAGCAGCCCCGGTTCGGGTCCCACATGTGAAGGCCAGTGACACTGCCCTCAAAAAAAAAAAAAAAAAAAAAAAAAGAAAGAAAAACAATACTATTTATTTTCTGAAGTGTGGTATCACTGTGACCTGAAAAAAAAGTTCATATCATACAATTTCTATTTTGCTCAATGGTTCTGCATCAGCCTAGGGATATGGAAAGTAAATCCCATAATAAGGTGTGTGTGAGTGTGTGCGTATTTGTGAGTGTATATGTAGATATTACTAGTGTAGGTTCAGTACTAGGACAGATTTTTTTTAAGACATCTTTAAGTTTTTGCAGAAGTCATAAAAAGACACAAATAATATTTGTGTTGAAAGAGTATGTAGATATAATCTTCTCCTATTTTATAGTGGGGAAGCTCAGGCCTAGAGAGTTAAACAACATGCTCAAGGCATCTCATAAGAATAATGGTAAAATTGGGATCAAACCCGTTGATTCTGAATCCAAGTCCAGTGACTCTTCATTTATACCACATAATAAGATATTTCAAACATAATAAAGAAGCCCATTATTTAAATGATGATGATAATAATAATAACATTTATTGGATACCTACTGTGTGCTCTGAGTGCTTTACCTACATAGTTTCATTTACTTTGCATAGCCTTGAGATAAGTACAGTTACCATTCCCATGTTGCAGATGGGAAAACTGAGGCACAAAAGTATAGGGTAACCTACCCAGGGTCACAGGACTAAAAAGCAATAGAACCATGCCTCAAACTCAGGCAGTCTGGCTATACAACTTGGAATTTTCACCCATTTGCTCAAGTGAAAATTTATCACATAATTCCTCAGCTTTATGAATGTATATTTTCTTCATGTATACTCAAAGTCACTGTCTTTGAGAGAACAGAAGAAAGCATGTTAAAGTATCTTTTCTAGTTTCACAGGGAACTATGGCACTGGTTGCTTTCTTGGTAAAAGGCCAGAGCTGAACTGCCACAACAGATGGCACCTTTCGTTACTGCTAGTGCAGTGACAGAAATACTGGCCACAGTCATACCCTCCATCTGGAAAAAGGGCTAGTCCTCTTTCTTCCTTCTTCCCACAGACTCCAGAATCACTGAAGTTCATTATAATAGATGCTTCATTTAATATAGACTTAATGTCAGATGCCCAAAGTGGATATTTCACAGAGATCACCTTTAATGAATAACTGCCCAAAACGGCCTTCATCAAGACAAAACAGTCAAATTTGAAAGGAAATGTGTTTTCCAGGTTTCTCCAATATCAGATAATTATAGATATGTGACTACTTTACATCCATATGGATTATATTCTCAAAGGACAAAAATTGTCTCCGATTCCATATCATTCTTTAAATTATACATCTGAAATAGAACAAACACATCTCTGGAGTCTATTATAAACCTATGTTGATTACAGGGAAAAAAGCACAAGCAAAGTAAAATCTATTCTTTTTCTAACCGTATTACAAGCCACTATATACTAAAGAAGATTTCTTAACTTGAGAAACACAATACTATAGAGGTTAAAGGCACAAAATGACAAATGAGGCTTCATTATAGTTTTCAGTGAGAATTTTCTGGTGAATGAAATTCCGCACCTCCTTTTACAACAACATAGTAAGAAAGGATTAACAGCTTTGCTAAAAAACAACAACAACAACAACAAAAAAAAACACCTGATAGCTGGGCAACACAGTTAAAGTATTTGTTTCTTATTTATCATAACATTGAGTGATAAATGTGAATCATACCACTGTTAATTAGAACTGTAACTCTATTATATCCTGGGAACCCACATAATCCAGTTTGGGGAGAGTTACAAATTCCAAAGAAAAAGTTCAATAAACAAAAGTAATTGAAAATAATTCCAGGTGTTATTTTTACAGTTTCAAGAACAACAAAGAGGTTCCATTTCTTCTCCTTTCTAGTTCTTTCAAATTCCATAACTGTTTCCATGCCTTTCATCTTCTTCTCACTCTCAATTCTCCCATGAAACTCTGCCAACACCTTTCCTTTCATTCTTTCCTTTCCTCCTTCTCTCTTTGCCTCAAAGCTCCTCCCTTCTGATCAAACCCTACTTCCCACCAAGTTCTTTGGTAAACAATATTCTTCTTTCATGAAATTTTCTGTTGAATAAAATTCCTCACCTCCTTATACCACAAATAGTAATAAAAAATTAACTTCTGAATTAAAAAAAAAACTTTGAGTGAGCAATACAACTATATTACTTTAAAGTGTGTTCTCGGGGGCCGGCCGAGTGGCTCAGTTGGTTAAGAGCTCGCTCAAGAGTGCGAGCTGAGCTCTGAGCAACAGCTGTTCGAGGCCAGCCCGAGCTGAGTTGCCGTTGAGCCACCAACAGGTGGCAGGATGGCTCAGCTAAAAAAAAAAAAAAAAAAAAAAAAAATATTAAAAAAAAAAAAAAAAAAATAAAGTGTGTTCTCTTTATAACATTGAGTAATAAATGTGAAAATTATATATAAGGAAAGTGTTTTGTTTTTTTTAAGATTTTTATTGGGGATTTGGGTGAGGAGAACAGCACTGGGAAACTGGGGAAGGGGAACAGACAAGTCGCTGTCCTTTGTTCTTCAGTCTAGCTGTGGAGGACATTGCTTTCACTGGCCCATGTTGGTATCATCGTTGAGCTCTTCTCGGGTGAGGCAGATTGGTGGCTGTCCAAGACGGCCGCTCACCGCAGCTATTGGCAGCTCCCTCCAGCTGCCAGCTGCTCACGCTGGCTGCCGGCCACTCACTGTAGCCTTTGGCAGCCCACTGCAGCAGGGGCTGCAGCTATGCCATCCTGGGAACTCACAGCAGCCCAGCTCCAGGTGGAGCTGTTGTTCACCATCTTAGCTGTAGAGGGCAGTGTCACTGGCCCTCACATATGGGATCTGAACCAGGGCCACTGGCTTCCCAAGCCAGCTCTTAACCAATACGCCACTCAGCCGGCCCAGAAAAGTGTTCTTAATGATAGAATAATAGTAACAATAGGGAAATAAAAACTTTTTTAAAACCAAAAACTAGGTATAGTCAAATATTGTATTTGCTCAGTGATATTTTGGTGGTACAGCTAAGCACTTATAACAAAAGCAATACCTTTACATTGAAATATCCTTAGGAAAAACAACTTTTTAAAATTGTTATTCTGTAACTCTAATTCCTAACCTTCCTTTTTCTCACTAAAACAATTGTGATTGTGTGGAATTTGACTCTCCTCTATTTCCCATCTTACTGCCATGTAAAACAGAGATAATGAGGATATCACCTTGCCACCATATGGGACTATTAGATATGGGTAGTCATTCAGTCTGATATTTTGGAAATACATTACTTCACTACAATAAATCTGGATTTGAAAATGACAGACAATGATAATGATCATCCACTGAAGTAAATTTTTGTATACTGGGACCCATCCAGGTGCTTCTTTCCCACCAAATGAACCTTTCACACCTTATCATTCCTCTTTTCAAATTTCTAAAACCTCCCTCCCAAATCCTCACTCTCTGAAATGACCTTGCTACCCATTTCACTGAGAAATACAAGAATCAGAGAACTTCCTCCTGGTCTCACCACAAGTACCAACCTAAGTCACAAAGTCTGCACTCTGGCTCTCTCTTCATGTTGTGAATGAACTTTAGAGGGTACCTATTTCCCTGCATGCCAGGGGCATCCTCTCCACTACCCAAGAGGATTGGTCCAGCATTTGTCCCATCTCACTCCTGCAGCTGCAATTTTTTCCTCTCTAGAGGATCATTCTCATTAACATATAAACATACTGTAATTACTCACATTAAAAAAAAAATGGAACTTTCTCTTGATCCCACTTCCCCCTCTAGGTGCTGTCTCATTTCTCTGTGCTCTTCACAGAACTCTTTACTACTCTGTTTTTTTTTTTCTGAGGGCAGTGTCACTGGCCCTCACATGTGGGACCGAACTGGGGCCGCTGGCTTCCCAAGCCAGTGCTTAACCTCCGCACCACTCAGCGGGCCCTTCACAGAACTCTAAAAGTGTTAACTACACTTGCTATCTCAAACTTTTCTCCTCCCATTCTTTTATGTATTTCTTTCTTTCTTTATTTATTTTATTTATTTACTTTTTTTAGCTGAACCATCCTGCCACTTGTTGGCAGCTCAGCGGCAGCTCAGCTCAGACTGGGCATCAAACTGCTGTTGCTCAGAGATCAGCTGGCATTCCTGAGCGAGCTCTTTAACAACTGAGCCACTCAGCCGGCCCATCTCCTCCCATTCCTCCCATTCTTTTGAAACCCACTCCAATCTGGCTTTCCTCTGCTGCCTTTCCACCAAAATGAGTTCTTGTCAATCTCACTAATGACTTTTGTGCTTCTAAAGCCAATGGTTAATTCTCAGTCCTCATCTTACTTGATTTGTTCAGGTCTTTTGAACTCATTGATCTGTCCCACCTTGTGACTCTGTAATCACTCCCTCCTAGTTCACCAGCTGCCTCAGGAGCTTCTTTTCAGTTTCCTTTGCTAGCTGGTGGCATAGTCCAGAGCTCAGACTTTTTTCCTTCTGTCTGCATTCACTTCTCATCCAGGCCTGCAGCTTTAAAAGACATGCTGACAGTCCAAGCCTTTCCCTTGAACACTGAACTGAAATCTACCCACTTGTACAGCATCTCCACCTGAATTCATCACAAACAGCATATCCAGAAACAAACTGAGATCCCCACTCTCCTCCAAACTTGCTCCTTTCACTATCAGCCCCATCTCCATAACAAGCAACTCCATCGTTGTTTTTCCAACTTTAAAGTCAACCTTGACTTCTTTCTCTCACAGCACTCATCCAAACAAAGCCAATAGCAAATTTTGTTGCTTCTACCATCAAAATACATCCTGACATCTGAACATTTCTCACTACATCTACTGCTACCTGACTGGTTCTAGACACCATCATCTCTCCCCTGAATAACTGCAATATCCTCCAAGCTACTCTCCCTGCTTCCCACTAAAATCTATTTACCACACAGCGGACAGCTACCTTTTTTTTTAATATTTTTTTTTATTACTATTATTATTATTGGGTAACAGTGTGTTTTTTCCAGGACCCATCAGCTCTAAGTCAAGTCATTGTCCTTCAATCTAGTTGTGGAGGGCGCAACTCAGCTCCAAGTCCAGTCGCTGCTTTCAGTCTAGTTGAGGGGAGGCACAGCCCACGATCCCATGCGGGACTCCAACTGGCAACCTTGTTAAGAACATGCACTCTAACCAACTGAGCCATTCAGCCACCCGGGAGCTACCTTTAAAGGTCAGTTAGATCATGTCATTCTTCTGCCCAAAACCATCCAACGACTTCCCCTCCCACTCAGATAAAAGTATAACTCTTTGTAGGAGTCCACAAGGGCCACTCTAATCTTCTCCTAACTCTTCCCCCTTAATCTGTTCAATTCACTTTGGTCTCCTTAGTGTTCCTCACATAAACCAAGCACACTCCTACTTCAGGGCCTTTGCACTTACTGTTCTCTCAACTTGGAATTCTCTTCTGATATTTACCAGATTCTTTCCAACACTGATTTCTGAGCTCTGCTCAAAAGTTACCTCACCAGTGTGGCCTTCCTTGATTGCTTTACATAAAGTAGCAAACCTCTTCCCCACCTTCCAACATCGTCTATTCCTTTTGCTTTTATTTTTCTCTACAACATTTGTCATCATCTGTCTTATTTATTTGTCCATGGCCTCTCTTTCTCTCTCAATTCGAATATAAAATTCATGAAGGCATGTTCGTTGTCTGTTCTTTTCACTGACAAATCATTAATATCTAGAACAGCTCCTCACCAATCATAACTAGTTGTTCAAAGAATAGATGAATGAATGAATGAAACATTTTTGTTATTATGTTTTCCTAATAACATAGAGAACATTTTTTAATTGCTCTAATCCAATAAAAATATGCACCACAGGGAAGAATAACATGATTGGTAAAATACAATTTTTGGAGTAAAATTTTTTAGAAACTAATTAAAGTCCTTTAAAGTTGTCCAGAAATTCATTGGCTATGAGAATGGTACAATAAAATACACAGCAATGAAAAATAATGCATTGGAACAATATATATTATTGACCTGAAGATTTGTCCATGATATAATGTTAAGTGAAAAAAAAAATCAAACTACAAAGTAAGAAGATTAGCATCATTCCATTTTCTTTAAAGTTTCAATGACTACATTATATAAATATGTGGTACCTGACCACAGAAAACAGCTTCAAAAGAGTAGAATTAAAGTAGGAAATCTCAAACCGGAATTATAAACTCCTATATTGCTTACCTTATTGGAGTAAGTATTTATTATTTTCATACCTTTTTTTAATCCAATAAGGCTTTCTTTTTTCTTTTCTTTTTTTTTTTTAGCTGAGTCATCCTACCACCTCTTGGCAGCTTAACAGCAGCTCAGCTCAGGCTGGGCATCGAACTGCTGTTGCTCAGAGCTCAGCTCACACTCTTGAGTGAGCTCTTAACCAATTGAGCCACTCAGCTGGCCCCTCCAATAAGCCTTTTAAAAGTGTTAATGTGGAAAAGTGTTTGAGCACAAAGATATTAATGAAATATGATGTAGGTATTGATCAGCTTTTGGATTTATGACATAGTTAAATCTTAAAATGCAAAATTAAACTACCAAATGCTTGAGCC
Source organism: Aselliscus stoliczkanus (assembly GCA_033961575.1). Lineage (NCBI taxonomy): Eukaryota > Metazoa > Chordata > Mammalia > Chiroptera > Hipposideridae > Aselliscus > Aselliscus stoliczkanus. The sequence goes on along the minus strand of CM066730.1, from coordinate 17,508,058 downwards.
AAACTAAGGAAAATTATTACCTAGATAAATTAAAGAACCTCCATATTTTTCTTTCATTGCTTATGCAACTCAAAATATTTTCAAATAGGTCAACTAAGTTTAGTATGCAAATACATCCAAACTGCAAAAGATCCCATTTATTTTTGAAGATGGATATAAACAGATTATCAAGGAATCATTTCTTGATTTTGTTCCTATGGAGGATGATCCAATTGCTGGATTTACATTAATTTGGGAACTTTTGTTAGTTTTAGTGATTTGGAGCTTTCAAAGTGTCATAGACAGGGCTATGGTAGAAAAACACAATAAATGGAGTATATTCAGGCATAGAAGCATAAGAGAATGACATTTGGAGAATAACAACGCAGACTACTTGGTCCAGAATCTCAATTTCCTTAGCAACAAGACAGTAAGCAAGAGCCAGAAGTATCTAATTATTATGACATTGTTTAAAATACATGTTTTTTTACCAATGGTTTCAATCTTCATATTTGCTTCGAATTCCATTCCAAGCAAATCGGATACTACATTAAAGAATTAAATTCTGGGGACGAGCCAAGTGGCTCAGTTGGCTATGAGTTGGCTTAGAATGCGTGCTCTGAGCAACAGGGCCACCTATTAGATTCCCACATGGGCTAGTGAACGCTGCACCCTAGCTGAGCTGTCGATGAGCTGCCCAGGTGGCAGGATGGCTCAGCTGGTCTAACAGCAAGATTGCCTGTTCATTGGTGGGCTACGTCCACCCGCAACTAAAGATTGAACTCTGCACCTTGAGCTGAGCTGCCGCCCGGATGGCTCAGTGTATAGGGTGTGCGTTCTTAACAACAAGGCTGCTGGTTCGACTCCCCCATAGGATGGTGGCTGCACCCACCCACAACTAAGACTGATTATGGCACCTTGAGCTTAGAGGCCACGAGCTGCCAACAGGAAGCCCTTGTGGCGTCCTCCACAATGAAGATTGAAGAACAACAACTTAGCTGGTCCCCTCCCCCAATTCCCCAACACTGTTCCCCTCCCACAATTCCCCAACAAAATCTTTAAAAAAAAAAATTAAATTCTGAACAAATTGGTGATCCCTTTATATAATATATATTACATAAATACTTCTATACAAATATTTGTATTTTATTTTCCATATGAATGCCTGCATAGTTTTATATATAAATATTTATATAATATTTGCATAGTATATATTTAATAATATAAAACTGAGTTTTTCACACTATTGGAAGAAGTGAGTTTTCACACACTGTGAAAAATCTTCTTTGAATTAAAAAAAGCAAATAATTAAAAAGATAACTATTGCATAGTTTTGTACATCTATAACTATTAATAATAATAATAAAAATAATAATTTTAAAAAAGCTAATAAAAGTTCTTGGCTGTTTGGATTAACAATGATACTCAGAATTTTTATTTTTTTATTATTTGCAGTTCTTCAATACAAGAGATAAATAACATATGTCCACACAAAGACTTACAAGAATGTTCATAACAGCCTTATTCATAATAACCAAAAATTGGAAACCAACCAAATACCATCAGTAGAAGAATAGATGACTAAGTTGTGGACTAGTTCTACAATGGAATACTACTCAACAATAAAAAGGAAGTAATTCCTGAATGGAAGAAAAAAAAGGAACTAATTCCTGATACAACAATATGGATTAATCTCACAGATATTATATTGAAGACAGACGCAAGGCAGAAGGAGGTCAAACCCAAGGGAATCCTTATTGTATGATAACATTTGTATGAAGTTCAAGAACAGACAAAAGTAATCTGTGGTGATCGAAATCAGAAAATGGTTGTTTCTAAGGAGGGGGTAAATTATCTAAAACAACTGGAAAGGAGCACAAAGGAACTTTCAAGGAGCGATGAAAATTTCTATATCTTGTTTGGGTGATAATTACATGAGTGTATACAACTGTTAAAAGTCATCAACTTGAAATAAGATTTTTCTTTTTTTTGTTTTGAGGGCAGTGTCACTGGCCCTTACATGTGGGATCCGAACCGGAGCCGCCAGCATCCCAAGCCAGCTCCCAACCACCGCGCCACTTGACCAGCCCTGAAATAAGATTTTTTAAATTATTATTTGCAAATTACACCTTAACTTTAAAAAATTATCAAAGGCTATCATAAATAAAGTTTAATGTGCCATAGTCTATTTAACCATTCCTCTTAAAGTTGGACATTAGTTTTTGCCACTTTTTCACAATCATAAATTATAATACAATAAATATCTTTGTGCATACATTAGGTTGATCCATATGAAATTACCAATCTTATATTTTTGACCTATGAAAATAGCAAGTTCACATGTTCCAATGTAATAAATTTTTACTATTTTGGCTTATTCCCTTATGTTAAACTGTTAGAGTTGAGTGACTTGAGCAAAATTTATAAACATAAAAGTCTGTTAATATGAGGTGTGATCAAACAATACAGTGAATATTTAAACTTTAAAAATTTTTTACAGTAGAAGACACATTGCCTTTAATCCCCCTCAAAATACTTCCCCTCACTTCAAACACATTTATCTCATCATTCTTGCACTTTTCTGAAGCAGTTCTGAAGTCCTCCTTCGTGTCTTTAGTTGTGCTGTCATGGCTGCCTCAATGTTCTGAATCATTTTGACTTTGAGGAAGAGCCAAAAGTCACACAGTTCCAGATCCAGTGAACACGGTGGATGAGGACGCACCATTATGTTTTTGACAGAAATTGCCATGCCAGAGGAGATATGTGACAGGGAGCATTGTCATGATGATGATTTACCGCACATTTTAAGGTTCGACACCACTTCCTGTATTGAAGATCTCTGCCTTTCCGTTGGATAGCATTGGGCAGCAGCATTAACCATATTTGCTGATCACAGCAGAAAGGCTCCATGTCATACATCACTTCTGGTACGGCAATTTCTGTCAAATAAAAACACTACAGTTGGCAGGCTGAGTGGCTTAGTTGATTAAGAGCTCGCTCAACAGTGCGAGCTCTGAGAAACAGCAGTTTGATGCCCAGCCCAAGCTGAGCTGCCACTGAGCTGCCAACAGGTGGCAGGATGGCTCAGCTAAAAAAAAAAAAAAGGAACAGAAAATCAGTACAGTGTGTCCTCATCCACCTTATTCTCCAGATCTGGCACCATGAGGCTTCTAGCTCTTTCCCAAAGTCAAAATGACCATGAAAGGTAAAGGTTTTTAATCAATTCGCGACATTGAGGCAGCCACAACAGCGTAACTAAAGGCACTCATGAAAGAAGACTCCCAGAACTGCTTTAGAAAGTGGCAAGAAAGATGGGATAAATGTGTTTGAAGTGAGGGGAAGTATTTTGAGGGGGATTAATGGCAAATTGTCTTTTACTGTAACTATTTTTTAAAATTTAAACATTCACTGTATTTTTTTATCATACGTCGCACATATTGCTAAATTACTTTCTCTAGCACTTTTACAAATGTATAATTCCTACTAACCTTTTTTTTTTTTTTTTTGAGGGCGGTGTCACTGGCCCTCAATGTGGGACCGAACCGGGGCCGCTGGCTTCCCAAGCCAGCGCTTAACCTCCGCGCCACTTGGCCGGCCCTATAATTCCTACTAACCTTTTATGAAAGTTTCTAGTTGCACCTAAATATTTTAAATTATTTTTATTTTGATAGCCACTTACATCTCTTCCATAACCATATGCACTCTCTTCTATCTTACCAGCACTCTGTAGGTCTCTTATGGCTCATAACACATTCTTCCTCCATCATGTGTCTACAAATATGGGTGTATAAGAAAACAACTGGAGGACAAGAACAATCTCATTTTTCTTTATCTCCTAGCCCGGTGCCTTTTGCATTTCATTCATTCATTCAAGGAACCTTTATTGACTTTACACAATAACTGAGATAGTTTCAATAGGCATTCATTCAAAACATTCATGGAACTGAACACCACTAGTTTCAGATATCCTTTTATTGTACAGGAGGTCTCATTTAACATTCATGCTCCAGGTTTTACATTTCCAGATTGAGGTTTTCTCATTCTGTGGTATACTAATCTGGAAACAAAAGCGCTGAAAGTTTAGCCTTTACATGTATTAACTATGTACACGGCCGTTCCTCTACGCTGTTAGTAATTCCTTAAAACGCACCCGAGCGCCAGACTATGGGGGACTTCAGACGAGAATAGTAAAATTTAGGACAGCATGGTGGAGCAGACACTATTCACCCAACTCGGAAAGGCGCGACGGTCATTAATTTCTCTATAAGGACACCAGGGTAAAGACTATGCAAATTATGGCCGCACGCCCGTGCCCGCACCGCACTGCCGGTCCTCCGGGTTGCCTGCAGAGATGAGCGCCTGCTCGTGCCGGGCGGGACTCGCCCCCTTCAAGGGCCTGAGACAAGCCCCGCCCCGCCCCCTGCGTACGCCCGGAGCCCCGCCCTCCCGGCAGGAAAGGGCGGGCCCGACGCTGCTGTCCACCCGAGCTCCTGCTTTCGGATTCGGGCCCGGGCAGTGTCTTGACAGGCGCCGCTGGCGAGCGCCATGAGCGCGCGCCCGTGCCAGTGACATCCTCCGGGATGGACTGTGGGCCGGCCGCGGGCGAGCGGCCGAAGCGCCCGCGGCACCGCCAGCGGCTTCTGCTCTTCCTGCTCGCCGGCCGCTGTGGAAGCCTGCGCGGCCGCGGCTTCCTGGAGCGCCGCTGCTTGTCCGCGCTTCCGGGAGGTCCTGGGATCGTGCGCCCCCGCGTCCCCGCCGCCAGCGGCAGCGCATCACGTGCCTCCGCGCTGCTTCTCCTGGTGCTCGTGCCCTCTCCGCGCCTGGCCGCTGCGGCCCCGCGTCGGCCGATCGGAGACTGGGAGCGCTCGCGCCCGCTGGCCTCGGCTCCGCTGGCGGGGCGCGGCGGCGCGCGGAGGGGTCCGCGGGGCCTCGCTCCGGGCATCGCCTGTGCCGCAGGCGCCCTGCACCTGTGCCACGGCCGGGTGGCCGCCCTCGCTTCCTCGAGGAGAGGTAGGGCCGGGTGGGCGGAGGAGAGGGGTCCCGCCTCGCAGGGCTGGGGCGGCGGGGCAGGGCGAACTTGGGCTTTGACCTCCCCTGGGGAAGGCCGGGAGACCTGGAGGTCCGGTCAGCTAAGGTCACCAGCGTGCGCTCCTTCAGGGCCCTGGGGACGAAGGTCTGGCGGGCCCCGCGCTTCGGTGCCGCTGTAGCCGGGGCTTCTCCAGCTAAGAAGGTCTGAGTTACTCGGAATCCCGGGGAGTCACTGGGGTTTGGGCGCAAAATTGAAACGGGATGCGGGGAGGGCGGGGCGCTGATGCGCGCTCAGGTGCAGAGCTGCTGCGTGGGCGCCGCCGTGCGGGTCGCTATTTTGTCAGGCAGGTTGCTGTCAGGTACTAAGCTTGTGGCTACTCGAGTGAAGGATGTTTGAGAAGCGGAGCTCTGGGAAATGAAGGTTTTACAGTTTCATTTTAAACTCTCATGGATTTGTTAATTCAGTCGTTCTGCACTAACGCGTACTCTGTGCCAGGTACTTTCCTAGATACGTAGTCCGCAAATTATTTTTCTTCTTGGAACTTAATTCTAGCAGAGAAGATACACATATATATTTAAGTAGGTAGATGCAGTTATAATTTATGTATACATATACAATTTACATATGCGTATATAATATTTTTATATCTGATTAATGCTATAGAAAAAAATAGAGGTGGTAAGGCGGACCTCCAGTTACGAATATAAATGGCGCCATCAGAATAGGTTTCGTTGAGAAGGTGACATTTGACTTAAATAGTTGAAGAGGGTGAGGACAGCCACTGACCTGCATGAGATTAAAGAAGTTTAGACAGGCGCAATTTACTAGATAGCAAATTGTTGATTAGGTGATTTTAAAAAAAATGTCATTTGGAGTAATTTTTATTAATTAGCAATCTTGGCAAAAATATCATTTTGGGTAGTATGTACTTTTCCATCAGTAGCCATCAACAACCACTCTGGTAGCTTTTCTTTTTTTTTTTTCCCCTCAACTGAAACGCCCAGTAAATGTTGGCTGCATCTAAAGTTTAAGAATGCCTTTGGCTGGGGGAGAAACTGATTCGTAGAGCAACAAAGTGAAGGAAGCTTTACATAGAGGATAGAAAGTGACTAGTGAGTGAGCTCTGTCAGTGTCCTACAGTCATTGTGAGTTAGAGATGGCTTTGAACTTGATTGCTGTATTTTGCCTTTTGGTGCTTTTTTTTTTTTTTTTGACAAGCTGGAAACTTGTGATTTATTTTCCTCTCATAATTCAAGTTTATGGGGCAAAAGGAAGAGTATTGTTTCTCATCAGTTTTCTAATGTTGTATCCGCAAGGTGGTAATGTTGGATTAGTCTCAAATGCTGTCATTCTTGACAGAGTACAGATGGATTCGTAAATCTGGGTAATACAGCCAAGCTAGTTATGGAAGCATGTAAGCCCATTAACCGTCAGCAAATGAGAGTTTTGTTCTTTTGTCTTCTTTGTCTTCAGCCTACTGGTTTGTTTGGTGCCCAAGGTTCTCAGTAGGGCTACTTAGACTTAAGGGTGTTAGAAATAGGAAATTGGTATTTGGTTCCCTCCTGTTCAAGGCTAACTTTGGATTTCTTTTGTAAGTACGGTTTTTTTTAATGCTTTTGATATGTATGCTGAAGGTCCCCCAACGGAGAATTCATATTACACTTTAACATAGCTCAGTTTACTTGCTTCCTGGTTATTAGTGGGAATTCATAGTTCTTGGGCCTCATTTTGTTGTCACAATAAAGGAGGAAAAATGAGTCAGAGGTGTTCTGAATGTCAAAATATTGCTGCGTTCTCAGGCCTTGCCCTTTGACAAGTTGGCATTCACCTTCCATCAGCAGGGGTTGGAGGGCCAAGTGGGATGTGGCCAGCCCTTTTCTCCACTTTTCAGATAGCAATATTTCTTTGAAATAAGCTTGCAAATTCCAATCGTTTTTGCAAAAGAAAAAAAAAACGCATTATCTAAATTGGAATTGGCTCATGCTCAGAAAGTAGTAATGATACTTTGTTTTGTGTGTGTGTGTATGTGTAGGATGTTTTATTGTAAGTCACACGAATTTTGTTATTATGTTATTAAAAACAAGGAATTTAGCACTAGAGTATTGCTATCATTCTTCACAAGCCAATTCTAGACTCAAATGTTTTCAAGCCCCCTAACCCATGGCGCAGTCCAGCACAGTTCTAAGACAGGTAGCGTGGCCTATAGAAAGAGCTTTGAGAGGTACATTCATTCATTCAACCATCACTGTTTCTAGAGCGAGGTCTGTTCTGTGTCAGGAAAACATTCAGGGTCTCTTCTCATGGAGGCCAGTTTTTGTCCCAGTACTGAAGACAAAGAATGAAAAAAGAGGTACTCATTTATGTTAAAAGGGCAGACCATAAGTGGAGAGTATTGCCTGCTCCTGTGATTTTTGTGAACATGAAATAAGATGTGCCTCCCTTAGCACAGTATCTGTCACCCAATAATTGGTGATACTCTTATTGTTTTGCCATTGTTACTCTGTCTTCTGATCATGCTCCCAGGCCCTGTCCACACACGTGGTGGACTTTCAGCTGCCATGCCTGGACATTATGACTCTGCCGCTTGTCATAAGTGGCTGGGCCCAGCAGGACCTCTCAGAGGTCAAGAGGCTGACTGTGCCCACTGACTGGCTCTGTGGCCTTGAGCAAGTGTCTCAACCTCTCTGAGCCTTAGTTTCCTTGCATGAAAAATTTGTCATACTAGATTTATATTCCCCGTAGGGTTGCTATGAGGATTAAATGAGTTACTGCATGAACAGAATTTATCATGGTGCCAGGCACATGGTCAGCACCTTTAGATATTAACTATTCGTATTGTTATCGATCCATTTGACTACAAGTCATTTGTGTGCCTATTAAGTGCCTCAAGTATAGCAGTGAACAAAACCAGGCACACCCTGCCCCTGCAGAGCTTAGATTCTAGGGGGACAAGACAAACAATAACCAAGGAAATACGAGTATAATGTCTGATACAGAGCAGTGCAATGAGCATTACAGCACATGGGGTCTGCTGATAGAGGGTGTTTAGGAAAAGAGGTAACATTGAGCTGTTCACTGAATGTTTTGAGTTTACCTTCCAGACCTTTGTGACTTGCTTTGGCCAATGGATGTGAATAGAAGTGATAGGTGTCACTTCTGAGCAGAACTGCAGAGCCACTGTGTGGTTCACCACATTCCAAAAAAAAAAAAAGGTACTCACTTATGTAAAAAGGAAAGAGTGTAGGTGAGCAGGAGAAAGGAGTTGATAGCAGTTTTTCTTTCTAGACAGTTTCATGATACAGATCTTAGAAATCATAGTTGAATTTTTGTTTTTAATTTTTTCTGGCCTGCAGGATGCCAGGCCCTCTGCTAGATGACAACAATACAAAAATGATTAAAACTGGCTGCTCTTGGGACTCTTGGACTAACATGATACAGATATGGAAATAATATGTTAAGTGCCATGATAGAGTCATCTGTACTGGGCTGAGAACACAGATAATGGAGCAATAAAGGCTGCTCCCTGACCTGGGTGGAGTTGGCAGAGAGAAACATAAATTTTATAACCAGAACCAGAACATAAGGCGTGCTTAGTAAATTGTCAGATTAAATGAAGAGGGGTAAAAGGGATGCCTGAAATTTACCAGTTGAGAAAGAGGATCAAGCCGTGCTAAAGGATGGAATACCAAGGTATGAAAGTTCAGCAAACAGAATAGCTTACTTAGGTGGCTAGAAAGCAAGCTGAAAGAGTAAGTGTGGGCTAAATAGGGACAGGTTTTGTATGCCTTGCCAAGGACCTTATAGTATAGGCTGGTGGTTCTTTGAATGTAAGGGCCCTCTTTTAACCATTAAATGCACACATACAACACACAGTGTTGCATTTTATATTTTGTCAGTCTGCAAACAGTAAGTGGTTCAGAGTGATTTTTGGAGCTCTTGCACTTATCTTGATGCTAACTGTGACAGCAGCCCTACCCTTTCCAAGTAGCCAATAAGTTGGAACCCACTGTTCCAAGCTTGCAGAGAAGAATCAGATCTGTGACCTATCCATGTCACGTTTTTGCTTACCTGCAGTTCCTTTTAGAGTGTTTAGCAGTGAAAGATTGAGAATAGTTGATTAGCTGAAGTATCTTTCTAGTTATTTAGGAGCCCTACTGAGAAAAACCTTTGAACTTTGAGTTAGTAGATGACTGTTATCTCTTCCACAACACCTGGCATCATTGAAAAGTAAGGACAAATATGTAGCAAGATTTTCATATAGCTATGTTAATTACATTTAAATTAAAGATTTTTTATTTTATATTGTCCATCTCTTTTTTATTACTTTGCTTTCAAAATGTCTTTTTAAAATATGATTGTAACAATAAGGAGCAATTATGTTTAAATGTCCTTTCTTGACAAAATTACAAATTGGCACTGCAATTGTTCCATATTTTTTAAAAACTATTTCTGTGGTTCTTGAAATACAAAAGCCAGGAAAACATTACTATGCTACCTCCTTCAAATGAGCACCTTGAAATAAGTTTACAAAATGGGTTGGAATCTGTGGTTAAGTGCAGAGAGTCATGAAAATGGTAATGAACAAATTGTTAGAACACATCTCTCTAAAGATGCAGACATCACAAGGAAAGAAAACTTCAGATCAATATCTCTGTTGAATAAGGACACAGAAATCCTCAACAAAATACAGTAAAACCTTGGATTGCGAGTAACTTGGTTTGCGAGTGTTCCACAAGACGAGCAAACATTACTAATACATTTTAACTTGGTAAACAAACAATGTCTTGCAATACGAGTAGTTTGTTTCCGGAACAAATTATGCTCGCAAACCAAGGTATTACTGTACTAGCAAACCAAATCTTGCAATATATAAAAAGGAGTGAGTATACACCATGACCAGATGAGATTTTGTCCCAGGAACACCAGGCTTACTTAACATCTGAAAATAAATTTATGTAATGCACCATATTAACAAAATAATAGAAACTACATGATCATCTCAAAAGAAAAAGAAACGGTATTTGACAAAATTGAATGCCCCTTCAAGATTACAAAAAACAAAACAAACAAACAAAAAAACCACTTGACAAAACAGAACTAGAAGGGAACTGCCTCACCTGGTAAAGGGCATCTGTGAAAAACCCATGGCTAACATCATGCATAATGCCAAAAGATGGAATGCTTTCCCTCTAAGATCAGGAGCAAGGATGTCTGCTCTCATCATCCCGTTTAACATTGTACTAGTAGTTCTAGCCAGGGCAGTTAAGCAAGAAATTGAAAAGGCATCCAGATTTCAAAAATTGATAAACTGATCCTAAAATTCATATGGAAATGCAAAAAATGCAGAATACACAAAAACAACTTTGAAAAAGAACCAAGTTGGAGGACTCATTTCCTGATGTCAAAACTTACAACAGGGCCGAGTGACACATTTGTTAACAGCTGGATTGGGATGTCAGCGGCCCCAGTTTGGATCCCACATATGAGGACCAGTGACACTGCCCTCCACAGCTAACAACAGCTCCACCTGTAGCTAGGCTGTGAGAGCCCCAGCGATGTTGTAGGCTGCAGCCCCTGCTGCAGTGGGCTGCCATAGGCTACAGTGAGTGGTCGGCAGCCAGCGTGAGCAGCTGGCAGCCAGGGTGAGCTGCCAATAGTTGCGGTGAATGACCATCCAGAGGCTGGCGACCGATCTGCCTCATTCGGGAAGAGCGCAATGATAATACCAACATGGGCCACTGAAGCAACGTCCTCCGCAACTAGACTGAAGAGCAAAAAGACAGCAACTTCTCTGTTCCCCTTCCCTGGTTCCCCAATGCTGTTCCCCTCCCCCAATTCCCCAATAAAATCTTTAAAAAAAAAACACAAAAACTTTAAACAAAGTAGTCTAGAAAATGTAGTACTGGTATAAGAACAGACATATAAATCAATGGAATAGAATGGAGAACCTATAGATAAACCCTTATATTTACAATCAATTGATCCTGACAACAATCACAAGACAATTGAAGGGAGAGAATAGTACTTAGACACCTGGACACCCTGTCATCCAAAAGGATGAAGTTGAACCCCCATCTCACACCATAAATAAAACTTAAGTGGATCAAGGATCTCAATGTAAGAACTAAAACTAAAATTATTATAAGAAAACATAGGTGTAATTTTTGTGTACTGCAGTTAGCCAGTGGTTTCTTAGATATGATACCAAAAGCACAAGGAACAAAAGAAAGAATAAATTGGGCTTCATTAAAATTAAAAACTTATGTGCTTCAACAGGTACTATCAAGAAAGTGAAAGATAACCCACAGAACAGGAGAGAATATTTGAAATCATATATGATAAGGAACTCGTATCTAAAGTATATGAAGAACTCTTACAATTCAGCAGTAAAAAAATAACCCAATTTTTAAAAAATAGGCAAAGGGTCTGAATAGATAATTCTCCAAAGAAAATATTCAAATATCCAATAAGCACATAGAAAGATACTCAGCATCATTAGCCATCAGCAAAATGCAAATCAAAACCACAATGAGATACCCACTAAGACAGTTATAATATAGATAATAACAAGTGTTGAAGATGTGGGGAAATTGGTATCCTCATACCTGCTGTTGGAAATGTAAAATGATGTAGTCACTTTGGAAAGCAGTCTGACATAACCTCATAAGGTTAAAGATAAAGTTATATGGTGCAGCAATTCCACTCCGAGGTATGTATCTAAGAGAAAACATGTCCCCACAAAATTTTATACACAAATATTCATAGCAGCATTATTCATAATAGCTCATAATAGCCAAGAAGTGGAAACAACCCCAGTGTCCCTCAACTGATGAATAGGTTAAAAAAAAATTAGTGTATTTACACAATGGAATAGTATTTGGCAATAAAAAGAAATGAGGTACTGGCACATACTACAAGGTGGATGAACCTTGAAAACATCATGCTAGGTGAAAGAAACAAGTTACAGGATACCATATACCTTGTGATTCTATTCATATGAAATGTCCAGAGTAGGCAAATCCATAAAGACAGAAAGATCAGCCAGTGGTGGTTGCCTGGGAATGGGAGAGTAGGGATATTGGGTATAATAGCTAAAGGGTATAGAGTTTCCTTTGGGGTTGATAACAGTATTTTAAAGTTGATTGTGGGCATACTTCTACAATTCTAAATACATTAAAAACAATCAAATTATATACTTGAAATGGGTGAGTTGTATAGGATATGAATTATAGCTCAAAAAAGCTATTGTAACAGCTGGCCAACAGACATGAAAAGATGCTCAACATCACTAATCATCAGAAAAATGCAAATAAAAACCACAATGAGCTATCACCTCACACCAGTTAGAACGGCTATCATCAACAAGACAAATCATAGCAAATGTTGGAGAGACTGTGGAGAAAAAGGAACCCTCATACACTGTTGGTGGGAATGCAGTTTGGTGTAGCCGCTATGGAAGGCAGTGAGGAGATTCCTCAAAAAATTAAGAATAGAATTACCACATGACCCAGCAATCCCTCTCCTGGATATCACCCAAAAAATCTGAAAACATTTATCCATAAAGATACATGTGTGCCAATGTTCATTGCAGCTTTATTTACGGTGGCCAAGACATGGAAACAACTAAAATGTCCTTCAATAGATGATTGGATAAAGAAGTTGTGGTATATATACACAATGGAATACTATTCTGCCATAAGAAAAGGTGAAATAGTTTGCAATAACATGGATGGATCTTAAGATTATTATGCTAAGTGAAATAGGTCAAACAGAAAAAGTCGAGAACCATATGACTTCACTGATATGTGGTATATAAAACTGAAAACAGCAAAGGAACAAGACAAAAAAATGAAGAAATAAAAACTCGTAGATACAGACAACAGTTTAGTGGTTACTAGAGGGGAAGTGGGGAAAGGGATGGTAGATGAAGGTAAAAGGGATCAAATTTTGATGATGAAAGGAGAGCTGACTCTGGGTGGTGGACACACAATGTGATATATGGATGATGTATTACAGAATTGTATGCTTGAAACCTATGTAATTTTACTAATTGTTGTCACCCCAATAAATTCTAATTAAAAACCAAATAGGCGGGGCCGGCCGAGTGGCTCAATTAGTAAAGAGCTTGCTCAAGAGTGAGAGCTGAGGGCCGGCCAAGTGGTTAAGCACTGGCTTGGGAAGCCAGCAGCCCCGGTTCGGGTCCCACATATGCGGGCCAGTGACACTGCCCTCAAAAAAAAAAAGTGCGAGCTGAGCTCTGAGCAACAGCAGTTCGATGCCTAGCCTGAGCTGAGCTGCAGTAAGCTGCCAACAGGTGGCAAGATGGCTCAGCTAAAAAAAAAAAAAAAGGAAAAGATAGGCTTTGAGATATGCCTGATTATTTTATGTAGCTGAGTTTCTTTTATTTACTGTTAGATCCTGTTTTGAACCCTGTTGTCCTTTTTGTTCTAGAGCTGAGCCTCTCTGCTGGGTGCCTGCAGCTGGGGCAGAAAAAACAAGATTTCACGTCTTCTGGGAATAGGAAGCTGTACTTTGACACGCATGCCTTAGTGTGTTTACTCGAAGAAAATGGTAATCCTCTCACATTGGTCACTCAGTGCCATAGAAAAACACTATAAGTTATGACTTCTCTTATGATTTCGTCTAATTTCTCATGTGTCTCTTTAACTTTTAAGTCAACAATTATTCTTTTGGTCAATCTTCATTTTTTTAAGTCCTCACTTTTGGTTGAAGGACATTTTTGCTTTCTCAATACAATTGAGATTTTTCTCACATATTTTACCCAAGTGAAGTGTATTCTTATAACATCACTCTGGAAATATAGTATTATAGATAAGAATTTAGACACAAGTCGGCGAAACTCAGGAGTGGTTCCTGTGCCAACTGTCTGAAGCACAAAAGTGATCGTTTTATTACTGTGTATCTTGTGTGCTTTTAAAATTTTTATGAAATTAAAATGTTATTCAGCAGCAATTATTGGTAATATTAACTTATTGTATTCTTTTTAACAAATACTCAGACTAACATTTTCCTTTATTGCTATTGAGTTAAAATAAAAGATTGCTCTGATATATATGACATTTACTGAAAGTACACTTAGTATATATAGGTAACATTCTCATATTTAGTCTTATGTAGACAAATACACTAATTATAATTCTCTGTACTGTGATATATATATTTTCAAACTCAGAATCTTGAATATCATAGATTATGGCTTTGAAATAAACATGTCTGTGTTTTTTACTTCATTGTATAGTTATTTATCCAGTTGTGCATGTTCTTATCTGCAAAGCTGCCCTCAGTAAATGTACTTCACATGCACAGATCAAGGTGATGGAATGAATTCTGTGCCTATGTCGGGGAGTCAGAAGCTCTGGGTTCAAACTGCCAGGTTCCATCCAGCTGCATAGCCTAGGCAGCCCTTTCTACCTTCTCAGTGTCCATTGCCTCATTGGTAACGTGGGCATAATAAGAATTCCAAAGATCCTTTTGAGTATTAAGTGAGATAATATACCTGAATGCACAATGGAAAAACTGTGAAATGCTGTATAATAATTTTACAGCTTTTCTTCTCAAACTTGAAATAGTAGGCCTTTTTCACCAAAAACTTGTTTCATTGGTCAGAAAGAAAAGTGGAAGTGAGAAGGGGGGCATCTAAAATTAAAGCAGAAATCTTCCTACTTTTCTTTTTCTTCTTTTTTTTTTTTTGTGGACCTTGTGTGTTTGTATTCAAAGGAACCAATTATAAAAAGAGATATTAGCAATAACGGGGGCATTTCAAGATACACTAGGTGTTTGATGATGTTAAGGGAGTATCATTAATTTTGTGAAGTGAGACAATGGCAAGGTAACTGCAGTGGACTCAAGATGCCCACCAACCCTTCCTCCCAATGAGAGGTGGAGTTTATATCCCCTTTCCCCCTTTAAAAATGTATTTATTTATTTACTTATCTTGATAATAAAAATTGTAAATGTTTAAAATGTGATGTTTTCATATATGTACTTCCTACTTTTCTTTAAACCTTGACCCATGAATATTTGCATAGTTTAAGACCAGTGATCTGAGGACCCCTCTGAGGTGTAGAGTGTGAAGGCACTGAGAGCATGATGGGATGTCAGAGTTGTCTGGGTTCAGATAAGGGCCAGGAAGAACCCTCCAAAGATTATTTTGTCCTTTATCCTTTCTTTCTCCAGTTAATGTCTCCTGATTAACAATACTGCCTATGTATCTGTTATCTCACTGACCCTGATTGTGTCTTGTTCTCTCATTCCTACAAATATTTAATTTGTGTCTGGTAACCCAGGTTTTCAGGTTTAACTTCTGCTTTTTCTTATCCCTTTTACCTCCCATACTGGCAGTTATAAATTATAAGGCTTTGGAGTTTATTTGTTTTATTATCAGCATAAGCTCTCTTCTAGTCTCTATTTTTCCTTTCTTCATAGTTGCCAAACCTCATTATGTTTAACTGCGAACTCTTAAAGTTTTAAAAACTACAAAAGGTATGTTCATCTTCAAAAAATTAGGAAAACAGAAGGGAAACAAGACAAACTATTCTGAATCCCAATACCCCACAGCTAAACAATGTTAACATTTTATTGGAGAGTAACCTTTTGGGAGATTTTTGTAGATATGCATGACCCACACATTGAAAATAAAAGGATTTTGAAAGACGTAAAGGGAATAGGTCTTTCTGTCTCCTTTAAATCTGTGTCTTTGTTATTGTTGTTTTAACTATAGTCCTTTGCTTAATCTCATCTAGATTATATCATTTATAACTTTATTCAAACAAATGTGCCATTAATTAATTACAAGAATCAATAGATTCCTCTGAAGTTCTTATAGATGGACATATTTAATAGAAAGAATTACTTTCCAGGGACTTGGTTTTAAGCATTTTATTAGAATTTCCAATATGAAATACAAGTTACTATCAAAGCTATTAAAAATGATACAGCTGAGTTGAATCTTTTATAATTCAATTCAGTATCATTTATTGAGTATCAATATATTTTTTTCCAGTTTGCGCCCCTCCCACTAGTGACTGATGAGAATTGCGGCAGAAAAATGAAAGAACTAATTTTAACATTCTGTCTTTTAACATTAAATTAACTGACAGCTAAATTACTATCTACATAATCAATGATTTGACTGATTTATGCTAGATATAAAATAACTGAGCTTTTCTATGTAAGTAAATTATTTCTTGCTAATATACATTTTTAAATTAAGTAAGTCACATCCATTGTAGAAAATTCAGACATAGAAAACACAGAAGAAAAATAAAAATTACCTAGAATCTTTGTTAAATTTCAAAAGCAATAAATTGTATCTGTAATTTGGAGTGTTGCTTTTTTTCAGTTGACCTGCAGTGCAGGCATCTTCTGTGTGATTAGTCATTCTCTGAAAACATGATTTTTGATAGCTAGGGAGGACGTTAGAGAAGTTAGCCCAACCCCGCATTTTACACAAGGAAACAGACTCAGGTGTTACACTTGTCCAGATTGATGAACACATCGTTGTGTGTGACTGCAGCCTCTTCATTCCCCTACCACACTAAGCTTTAACCTGCTTCTGAGTGTGTAAATTTGTATTTTCTCCCTTTCTATAAAGTATTTTTTTTTTTTGGACAACTGGAGTTTCCTGAGGGTGATGGCCTTTGTGTTTTTGCTTAGGGTTTACTACTCAACAAGCAGAAATCATTGTATCTGCACTGATCAAGATCACGGAGGCCAACATGGATATCGTCTATAAAGACATGGTCACCAAGATGCAACAGGTTAGCTTTGTCGGGGCACATTAGCAAATTTAAAATCTAAAGGGAGGATGTTATTTGTAATATGTATTTTTGGATAATATTCTGTTGGAAAGCATATAGTAATTTTAACCGTAGTTGAGAGGCAAATGATTACAGTGGCATAAAAAATATTTATTCAAGGCTATTTAGTGAACTCTTGTAGAATCATGCTTGGAAACTGACTGTTCCGGTCCACCATACTTGAGTAAATGGAGATGTGGCCGGAGTTACAGCAGCGTCTTCTCAAGCTACTGGTCCTCAGACTGCCACCCCTTTAACTGATTCACTTGATAGTGATACTGGACTTGAGTTTTTTTGGTTTCCTTTTCTTATTTTGACATAGAGGATGACCTTGCTGAACCTCTTTTCTTGTGTCCACATTCTTCTAGTTTCTCATTAAGGTGATACCAGGTAGGAGGTGGACTTCCTAGACCAGACTGGGTTATATGTTTTGTTTTTCTTTTCCTAGGAGATCACTCTTCAGCAAATAATGTCTCAGATTGCTAATGTGAAAAAAGACATGATTATTTTAGAGAAGAGTGAATTTTCTGCCCTCAGAGCAGAAAATGAGGTAAGACCACATAGCCACTCATAGTTATAAAATGCTTTATATTCAGACATTAAAATAAAATATGCATACACAGAAGTACACAAGGAAGTATACATCTTGGTGAATTTTCACAAGGTGTACACTATCAGTAACATCAAACAGTAGAACATCACCAGTACCCCAGAAGTCCTGCCTGTGTCCCCTTTCAGTTACTCCTCCCACAGAGGAGGCCACTGTCTTGGCTTCTATCACCATTGACTGGTTTTGCCTATTCTAAAACTTCAACTGATGGAGTCTTACAGTGTGTCTGGCAGCAATAGATCCTTCTTTTTCATTGTCTACAGTATTATATGAATACGCCACATTATTCTGCTGTCTTGTATATTAGAATTGTTTCCAGTTTTAGGTAATTATGAATACATACTGCTGTAAAATAGCCCTTAGTTTCTTCAAGTGTGGCATATGGGACCAGTGTTTAAATAAGTGCTGTCTGTGCATCTTCCTTTTGTTCTCAGTCCTATTAAAGTCCTGTAAAGGAAGTTCATTTATTATTTGTTAGTCTTACAAGAAACCTTCTGGCAAAAAATTCCTTCTTTTGCTAGAAAAGATAAAGTTTGAAACTCTCAGAGGTGTCCTTGAAGTCAGCTGTTTGAGGGCAGTTAAAAGAAAAATTAAAGGAGGTAGCAAAGAAAACAAGGCCTCTGAAGGCAAATGTGTATGTGAAAAAAGAATTGTACCATCCTGCCATGACAAATAATCACTTCTGGTACTGAGACTGTTCAGTTATGTTGTATTCTGAATGTAGCTGACTTCATGTTGAATGAGGGAAGAACTTGAAGAACTTGTGCATAAGTACATGTTCTACTGTTTGTTTATTACCAAATTCTATATTTTTCTTCTAACCTTCTAAACATATCTTTGACTTGTTTCTTTTTAATGTGTTTTTAGAAAGTAAAACTTGAACTACATCGGTTAAAACAACAAATAATGGTAAGATCCTCATCCCTGTTTGCATTCTTATTTATAATTAATAAGCTTAGAAATAAATGTCAGAAATAATTTATATGTTCTTAAAAACTTAATTCTATGTTAAATATTTGTATGTCTCAAAAGTACACATTGGAAGATTTATCTAAAAACACAGCCAATGAATAAATTCCTGATGTCCGTAACCAAATTCATTAAGAATATTGTTTTCTAGGAGGAATTCATATTTAAATAAAAAATTTTCTAAAGTAGGCATGTGGAACCCTTAGATTATCTTAGAAGAGACAGTCTTTAGAAAATTACATGTGATTTTAGAAGGCTTGCTGTGCCAGTTTGATTTCTTCTTTAAGTGGAAAGGACATTGATGTTAAAGAAGAAAAGGTATTGATGAGTGTTGGAAAGAAGGCTTTATTTAAACAATAATGTAATATTTTACTTCTATGAATCCATCTCTGCTTTCCAAAGTTGTCCAAGGAACAACTTTAACCATAAATTCCACAATGAGATTTATCTTGGGAATCTTGAGGTTAAAAGCAACAATAACCTACTCTGGGTAATTTAAACATAGAAGGGGATTATTCGTATATGTAACTGGGAAGTCCAAAGACAGACTCCAGACCTGGCTTGACATCACTAGTCTCGAGTTCGGAGCTCCGTTTCACCATGAGCCCCATCCCGCCCCTTCCCTGAGCTGGCCCTGTAGGGGAGAAACAGAGGAGGCCGTGTTCCCAGCCTCCACATCCTCAGAGGATTTGGATTTCTTACTTTGGATTTCTTTCTTTCTTTGTTGTTTGCCCTCCTACTAGGATGAAGTGATGAAAGTCCAAACGGATACCAAATTAGACTTCAATCTAGAAAAGAGCAGAGTAAAAGAATTGGTATGTTTCTTTTTAAATAGAGTATGAATTAATTTCTTTGCAAGATGGAATGCTTGGTCAAGTCTAAGTTTATATATAATTCACAAGTACTGTTAAATATTTACCTGTATATAGTTAGACACCTTTTTTTTTTTTTTTTTAGCGGAGCCATCCTGCCACCTGTTGGCAGCTCAGCTTGGGCTGGGCATCGAACTGCTGTTTGCTCAGAGCTCAGCTTGCACTCTTGAGCGAGCTCTTAACCAACTGAGCCTCTCAGCCGGCCCCAATTTTTTAATTTTAATTATGTTTTGGATCAGGGCTTAAATTTGATGCTTTCAAAAGTAACATTAAAGCCAGTGTTAATTTGTGATTTACTAACCTACCAAGTTGTTCTTGGTAATCCTGAACTCCGATTACTCTGAAGTGCAAGAAAGTAGTATATTATTATACAGCTTTATGCAGTAGTATAGTATGCATTTAACATGTATTGATGAAGATGAGTTATTTGACCCTCTCATTCTTTTGTTTAATAAAGTTAGTGGCATCAATTACATTAACTGTGGTGATACTTACTGCTGGTTTCAAAAGTAGTATGGCCTATAAACTGCTTTGGGATACAAGGAGATGGAGCCATATAGAACTTATTTTAAAAATCATGGCAACGTCAAGATTTATGTTTTTCTTTTCTTGTGGTTGAGTCATTGGTGACTTACTGAAAAGCCAGCCAGTTTCAAGTGTGCAGAAAATCCAGCTCCACCCTGCCCTCTGGTGGTTATCTAATGCATTAGCTCTCTCCTCAGCTAAAACCCTGACATTTAAAGATGGAAATGAGCATGCTTTCATCCTATGACTAGTCCTTAGTTTAGGGTTCTGGGGTTTTGTGGTTGTTTTTTTTTAAGTTTCTAAGTAATGCTGTTTTTCTATTCCCCTAGTAGACTTGGGGAAATTTTATAGCTAGAAAGTTTCTAGATACTTCAAAAGCATTAATTTTCCCCTATGACAACATTAATTTAGTGAAGAATTTTTAATTCTTCACTTAAATTATAAATTTGCACTTGTTGAGTTAAATCGTGATGCCCACTACTAAGGAGAGATGTCTGATTTGGGTCTCATGTCAACAAAATTGTACTAAAGCTTTGCACAGACAGTAACAGCCAAAAGCAAGATAGCGTTTTAGTTCCGGGAACAGCTATTGGGTCATCGGGAAAGTCATGGCATATTTTCCTATGTTTTTCAATGCAAAAATGCATCATGACTTTCCCTACAACCCAGTAGTTAATTCCCTTAGTAACACTGGATTCTGACTATGCCCAAGTGAGTTTGTTTGTTTTTAATTAAAACCAACATGTGTTGGTTTAGTGTATTTCTTATATCTACATAGTCACATTGTGTTTTATAATCACAAAACAACTCTAGGTCACAGAATAATATTCCTTGAAACTATGTTTCCCCAATATAACATCTTGCCTATCTTTTGTCTAAGCTTCAAGTAGTGACCAATTTTATATATAGTTACGATGGGATAGCTCCTAAATTGAAATTATTTACCACTTTTTCAACTCTCTCAAAGCCAATAAGTATATGACTCAGAATCATCTAAATTGGTCCCAGAGAATGCTGTTATAATAGTGGGAAGAACCTAGAGACATGACAGAGAAGGGATGAAAAGAGAAAAACATAGCAGAGAGAGAGAGAGAGGCAAAGGATGACAAAAAGGAATCCAGATATTGGAGTGATGAATGAGTATAAATAAGAAGCTTCAAAAAACAGATCTAAAGGAGAGGGTCAAGTAGGCCACTTTATCCCAGAGGTGATTTCTAGTGTTACATGTTGTTGAAAATAGTAAGACCAGAATATTTAAGGCACTAGAAAAGGAGGAGACAGAGAAAGGAATAAATCAGAATCTGACCTATGTGACATGTTTGTTTCAGTATTCTTTAAATGAAAGGAAGCTGCTGGAAATGAAGACAGAAATGGTGGCATTGGTAAGAAATGAGACTGACTTTTCTTGGTCATTTTATTCCTCTCTGCTTCAGCCCATGCATGGTTACTGTTGTTTGTAATGATGTGTTATTGGAAAATATATGGAGGTTTAGTATCCTAGGTTTTTTAAATTGTAGTAAGATACACATAAAAATTACCATTGTAACCACTTTTGAGTGTACACTTTAGTGGCATTAAGTACATTCCCATTGTTGTGCAGTCATCACCACCATCCAGCCATAGAATTATTTTCACCTTGCAGAACTGAAACTCTCCCCATTAAATACTAACTCCCCATTTCCTTCTCCCCCGCAGTCCCCATCTACTTTCTGTCCATGAATTTGACTGTTCTAGGCACCTCACATAAGTGGAATAATATACTATTTGCCCTGTTGTGACTGGCTTATTTCACTTAGCATAATGTCCTCAAGGTTCATCCATGTTTTAGCATCTGTCAGAACTTCCTTCCTTTTTAAGGCTAGATAATCATTCCATTGTATGGCTATAGACACTGTGATTATTCTGGCTCTGGACACTTGGGTGGCTGCCACCTTGTGGTCACTGTGAGTAATGCTTCTGTGAACGTGGGTAAGTATCTCTTGGGAGTCTCTGTTTCCAGTTATTTTGAGTATAAACTCAGAAGTGGAAGATCAAAGAATTTTTTTGCATGTAACCAAATACTTGATTATCTTAATAAAATTTTAAAGCTCAGTGATTGAAGAGTAATAAGGAATGGAGATAGTCTTTTTATTGTATTTTTAACTGATGGCATGCATTACTTCTTTTCCTTCCTACATTACCTTGGACCTCTGAAACCTACAAGAAACTTCCATGAGAGAATACTGGAATATTCCTCTGGATTAGTTTTCAGGCATTTATTTCCTTAATCATTACCTGAATTGTTAGCCATAGGGAACTACTTACTTGCCCTAGGATTTTTAGTGAAGCATTTCCAGTGCTTTTATTTATTTATTTATTTATTTATTTATTTATTTATTTTTTAATTTTTTCTTTTTTTTTTTTTTTTTTTTTTTTTTGAGGGCAGTGTCAC